>CM060981.1:251110067-252484567 GCA_030765065.1 Deroplatys truncata
TTCAGGGGACCTCAAAACATATATTTCTGGTGATATCCAGGTATCGAATTTTTTTATGGAATTTAATACTATGTACATGTTAGAGAAAGTAAATGTAAAGTATTACAGCAAAAGATTCTAAAATTATAAAACTGTCTAGTTGCACATCGTAGCTTTCTAAATTTGAATGACGAATTAATTGCATTACTTCCCCCGTTTATGAAATTATATACAATGATATATAAGATGGTTATGGCTTATAATTTTAATTTCTTACATCCGGCTTTACCTAATAATGGATGAAAAATCACCCAATATTCACGCAAAAATATGTAAAACCGGCGGAACGTGTGACTGCCGATCTCCCCACAACAGCTTTCCAAGTTCTGGAAATTCTGAATAGCCAGTAAGTACCCAATGCCCGTGGAACAATCATCAGTTGGAATGGTTGAGTAACTTGTTAGATAATTACGGTAAGTGAAATTTTAAACATTTAAATCTTCTGGTTGGTCACGTAGTCATTTAATAACATAAAAGATGCATAGTTTTCACACAATACAGAAACCCTTAACGTATGCACCGAAATTGAGGTGAAGCTGTTAGATATCTAGATTCTATACTCCCAGGCCACCAACTTAATCTCTTTAGAAAAGTCATATAGTCTGAAACGATCGAGAAACAAATCAATCCTCTAGGTTGTTAATAGAATATATGCGTTTAGTGATTTCTAATGGTATTAATTTTCTCTTTTTACACAATTATTTACACGCCCTAATAAAGAAACAAAAGCACAAAGTAAATAAGGTCAAAATGTCTTACATAAGGGTTATCAAAATATTTTGGCATTTGTATCGCATGTGTATCGTAGCAGTACAGACAAATTAGATTCTCTATTTTCTTCTGTGTCTGAATTCTTAAATCGTTACCAACTACATTGTTTGGAATAAAATATTCGTTGTATTTGTCTTATTTTACATACACTCTCTGTGCAGTAACAAATACTATTTTCTACTCCATGGCATTTTCAACTGAAAGTCAAGAATTTCTTTGCAAGCATTTTCTTTTATAACTTTACTGTTTTCACATTAAAGTTCAAGAGACTTTGTAAATACTTTTTAATCTTTTAGTAATTTATGAAATGTTTTATAGCCCCATATCCGTCAGAAAGCCTTGCACTTTGCAACGGTGAAAGAATTATAAAACCAGTTAAGTAATTTTTGAGAGTGCCCTACATACACAAAAACACGCATTCAATCTGTCTCTATCTATAAAATTAATACCATAATGCTGCAAAATCTTATGTAATTTATTTTCCTACAAAACTTCGTACGTAAAAAAAAATCTTTCAGAGTAGGTATGTGTAACGTTTATGGTATTCTATCCAGCATGATATTTCGACCAGCAAGTTGCAACTAGCTACGGCGTGCTTCATATACGCTTTAACCTGAAGTACTAGGCGTTTGAAGCATTAGGTTTGCTGACTGAACCCCTTCTATGCTGGCAATTTCTCGTTCCCATGGCAGTTATATCAATCGGCAGCTTTTGCTTTTATGTTCGATCATCCCGTTGTACAAATAAAGCACAAAAGTTGCCGATACTACAGGGGTTTACAGTACAAAATATGGGTCTCCAAAACTCCTATTATTTAGGCAACACAGTTAACTGAGATGCATGCTTGTGGGCCACAATGAACAGAAAAAGCGACCCATATAGGAACAAGTGAATTTAAGTTGGTGTTAACATATGGAGCTCCACCCCCGCCAAGCGTCAATTGTCTACTTCCCCTCTTGTATGATTCTACCCAATTCATTGAAAAGTTTGCGCATATCAGCATCACAAACGTTGGGCGGAGAGTAAGAGTGGCAAAGAGCTTTCTGTGTTATGTTATTTGAGTACCATTGAGTTAATAATAGTGATAATAATACTCACAATAGTAGTCCAATTGTTCGAGGATGCAGTTTAATTACTAGAGACATCAGTCATAACACAATAGCAACTGCAAGAACAACAATAATAACAGCAAAGGTACTCTGTATCTACCAGCCAAGGTGGTACAGAGACAGACACATGGTAGGAATATAGTAAAGTTTTTATGGACGAACCTAATTATTGAAATTGACAACTCATCAGAATAATGTCCTCTTTGTGATAATATTAAAATTTCTGGTTAATATATACTGCGTATGAAATAAGATTAATGAATAACACACAAACATATATATGTTTATTCTAAAATTTATGAATTATTGAACTTTACTGAACACTGGCTTACTTAGGATGATAATGGCCTACATAAACTAGATTTATTTATTTTTTCATTTACTTATTTATTTATTTATGCTGTTATTTATACTTTAAGAATTTGTTGGGATTGGCCCTGACAACATGTTCCTCAAACCTCCGATATTACATTCTGAATTACATCCCTTACACTCTCTACAAACCTTCTCACTCTCTCTCTCTCTTTTCACATACTATATTCAACTTCTCTCAGCTTCCTATTTCCTCGCCTTCTGCTTTATTTCTACGTAACTGTTACAGCTGAACAGTGATTTAAATGTCTACCCTACATGTCCTACATGTCTAGCCTATAAAAAGATCGTAAAAACGATACGTTTCACTTCTATAAAAGTGAACAAGCCATTCAAGAGAGGCCCCAGAAAACTTTAAATACTAAATTAGTTGCAGATGAACGGAAAAATACAAAGAGGGTCTTTATATGCATTAAACGCTTCTTAAACAACTTTTAGAGGTTAGAAAGTGAGTTGTTGTATCGCTATAACATTTAATTTCTGTTTTCTCGGGGTTTCATTTGTCGGGAAATTCTCATTTTAAAATTGTTCCACAAGATATACTTTTCCGTATAAACCAAGAAACTTTGTATATATGCGGGTTAATAACATGATAAGAATGATGGAATGAATTTTTGTTAACATGCTAGTTATGATGTTATTAAACAACAAAATTCCTGTTGTATAAATTTGTAAGCACAAAATTGGGTTCTCATATTTAACATTAACTTTCTCCTAAATTAGTAGGATAATTAAAAATTGATGTCTGCGATTTTTATACACTACTAAAAGGTTTGATTGTAGAAAATAAATAATTGCATCATATATGGCAATTTTTCAAAACAGCTAATATATATATAAACGTTAATATCTCTGAAATGAATCTGCAAATATTCATGAGATTTGGTCTACACATTACATATTAAAATTTCAAATGTATCAAACGGAAAATGGGATTTTTTAAATTTCACAAATGGGTATCCTTAATAATGATGCAGTATCTGTTCTTTTTGCTACCGTATTGTACTTCATATAATCCAATGTTTCTTCTTATTGCTCTGAGAGTAGTTGTGTAACATTATGGTAAAGTTATAACGGCATTTAACTCATCTTGTGTTGATATAGTTATTCGTAAGTAAAGTTGGATGTCATTAAATAAAAAATATATTTTTTGTGGTCTAAAGCACAAAATATAACTAAAAATACTTTTTAGTCTTGAGTTAAGCAATATGTTTAGAACGATGAATGTCCAAACTGCATCAACGAACTAAATTCATGCCTTGGCGGCAATTTTACTAAAAAATGTAAGAAATCTCAGCATAAAGTTGGAGTAAGGGCTTATTTGTTTACTGATTTTACCGCAATTTGTACTTTCTAGAAGAAAATGTTTTAAGCATTAACATGAATAGCTTTTATTTCACAAAAAGGTCAACTTCACAAGTTACCACCGATAAATCCTGCAACTGATTTATATAATATGGTGTAGGGAAAGTTTTAACACTAATCAAGCTTTTAAAGCATGTTAATTTACTTATAATTGCTGTTACATGCTTATCAAATAACATTAGGGGAAAAAGGTGAAATGTCAGATTTTAAATAATTCACTTTTAATATGACTTGCATTGAGAACAAAGATTAGAAGTCAAGTTATGGCACTAAATACCTAATATATATTATGTATGCACACACTCATGCGAATAGATTTGCAGTTGCTTTGAAAAGGGCAACATTTGAAACTAATGTTATTTATATAAATAAAACATGTAATAAATCTTATCCATAACTTGTCTGCAACGATAATAATTATTCTCAACAAATCATAAACAGATGATAGCATTATATTTAGTTTTCGGGGCTTGGGCATGGATATAAGGTGAAGAAGGGTGATTTTAGGAGGAGCCGAACTTGAAGTAGTTGCAACCGCACTTATGGTACCCGGCTTCCTTCGCCCCAAGTTTAAAAATATTAACTTTGTATCTTTACTGTTTCTTTAAATATTATATATTTATGTTTGCCTCGGCTGCTTCAGTATTAATTTGTAGAGACATGAGTATCTTAACAAGGCGTGGTGCGGCTGAAGAATGTAGGCTTACACAGATTATAAGTTTTACCTCACTACATTTATTAATCCTTGACACGACGTAAATAACACTTCACTGACATAGAGAGCTGTGAGATTCTTTTATTTATTACTTGCACTTTTTAAACACGTAAACTATTTTCGTCTCACACTGAATACGTATTAAACTTCTCGTGGACGCGTCTCGCGTCCGGTTTGGAACGCTGTCTGCTAGCAACCGAATTCTGAATTTGTACAATTTACCCTATTTCAGTTTCTGATTGGCTATTCCTACTCCAATAGTGTACTTTTATTTAACTTAAGCTTTTTTATGGTTGTTGATTGGCTATTTATAAACTGCTCCAATAATTACCAGTATCATTGCCTCAAAGGTACCACATTGTTACCTCATTCTTAGCAACTTTTAACCTATTATTCTCACAGCTCCTACATTATTAAATTACCTAATACATTTACATAACATTATTGAACATGAACATAATAATATAAACATTAATAAAATGACTGTTACATGCAGTTTTATATTGAATTATACACATATTGCTTTACAGCGGGCTGTCATTGAATTTATATATTATATAATTTGACTGAAATGCTTTAAGTGTTAAAAATACTGCCTCAAATGTACATATTTTTAAAAATCTTAATACGAACAGAGTTAGGTCAACCAGGTTCCTTAATTAGGCGTGAACAAGTTTATAATATTATTGTTAAAAGCATATTATAAGATCCCAAATTAATAGTAGTTGAAATAATGGTACCTTTGCCCCGATATCACTTATAATTATTAGTGACTGTTACTTGGAGTCTGTTTAACAACAACGAAAAAAGCAGAATAATTGCTAATGAATTTAATGTCTCAGCAAAAATCTTTTTGCAACATGTTTTATGTAATGGCACAAATTTCAAATGGGTTGAAGTATTTATGAAAAATATGTGATGTGTTACACTCTCATGCCGTTCTCTACTCTTATTCTACAACTATTTTTATAAACGCTTACTCTCCATCTACTTCATGTTAATCGATTATTGCTATATATAGCTTATTGCTAATTTTCTTGTAGGTGCAAGGAGAATATGGTAGGCTATAAGCGATAGTCAAATCTTTTAAGAGCTGGTTGTTAGATGAAGCATTCCATTCTCTGTGTATGTCCAGGACATAAAAAAGCAAATAACAAATTTCTTTTGAAAAAAAGTATATATATATATATATATATATATTGGAAAATTCAAACAAAAGAAAGGCATATCTCGGAAACGGTTGACTCAACAAAAAATGTATATGATATAAATCGTGTATTTTAACGAGAACTACATTTCTTTGTTTAGTAAAACTTTGTCTATCTTTACGGTTTACCAGTTATTCACTCCGAATGAAGAGGACTTTTGAGGACATTCCCAGAAAATTCAAGATATACATTTCACTTGCCATTAAAATATTTTAAACATATCATATTTTAATCAAAATCGTTACAGCCATTTTGAGAAAATAACATTTTTTTAAAAATGTTACATGTAAAAGGTAGTCTAGAGTGGAGGATTTTCTTGAAAATCCTCATGTCGAATCCTAGGAAGATACTAAACTCAAATGTCAAGTTTGGTATTTATCCGACTTTTCCTTTTTGAGTTATACCATTCACAGATAGACACACGGACATGTTTCCAAAAATTCTTTATTTGGATTCAGGGTACCTCAATTCCAAAACATGTATTTCCGGTATAGAATTGTGGGTGGAATACTTCCCCTCTTACTGTACGCAGTAGAGAACGTAAAAATGGAAGATTCATATACTAAGATGAGATATTCTTAATTATTACTAATAGATGTATTGTTAGCATTTATATTGTTTGTATCCATTGTGTGGCTGGGAAAATGTTTGATAATGTGTATACATGCGCGGTGGGGTAGACGCGGTAGTAGTGTGAGTAAGCGACAGTTGATAGCCAACCATAGGGCGGTGTAAGTCAGCTGTGATCCTCGGGAGCAGGAAAGACGACCGCCCCGGTTGGAATATCCAAGTAAAATTCTCTTATATTCCCAAAAATGTAGAGGTGAGCATAAGAAACTGAAATGTGTGATCTGAACTGTTTTTCTTTTTATTCTTCCCTTAGACAACTTTAGGTGCTCTCCGGCCCGCGCAGCGAGTGCACTGCTACTACATATTGTAATTTCTTGTTTCCTTTTCTCCTTCTTTCCAAATAAAATGCATTAAGTAGAAATTTGAGGTCATAGCAGTCCCTGGTTCCACGTTCGGCCATAGCATCGGAAGAATGACTCCAAGCACTCCATGTCACCTGTTGGCAAAGGCTTCACTCGCCCCCATAGGACTAATGTTGCCACATATCGGTGAAGCCGCTGACTTCATTCCAATGTGTACGTGAAAGTATATGGTTTTGATGTAGTAATTATAATATAATAATTATATATATATATGTGTATGTGTGTGTGAGTTTGTAAACTACTAATTAAATTTATCTTTGTTTAACTGCAGCTATTTTCCCACATTGACCTAATATAGTCAACATTATATATATAATAAAGGTAATAAATATTAACCTAAGAATTACATACCAATTTCTGTCACCTATTATGTCTGAAGGAAAAGTTATTGTACAAGCAAGATATAGTTTTCCGAAAAAAAATCTACAGCACTCAGTTTGGATTCTTACTTGTTAAAAGAACCACAATTACAGTTAGAGATATGAAGAGCTTTATAATGCCTTTGAAGGCAAATATGCTCTTGCTTTACTCTTAGATTTAAGTAAGGATTTAATTCCATTCTTAAAATTTTGTTGCTGATGAAGCTTAACTGCAATGGAGTTAAATAAAATTAATTCAGTTTTAATGCCTTATTTAACTAGTTAATTGGCTGTAAGGTAATGTGAATATTATAACAAATGCCATAAAACCAGTTGCTACTAAACACACATGATTTAAGACTTAGGTACTCAGCGTAGCACATACTCGAGACACTTTTGGCGCAGAGAACAGAACACAACTGATCCGTCGAATTGAATCACAACTGAACTGTTGAGCTACAACTCACAAATGAAATGTCCTCGGAGCTGTCCAAACCCTTCGGTTTCTTGAATGCACTTAACTGCACAGCTCCTTAACTGACTGCCCGGGCAAGAGAAGCCCCTTATATAGACCCCGCATACAAAACGTAATGTTCTAGAAGGAGAAGCTACTAGAAACGACTGAAAGGAATCTTCTGGAGCAGTAATTACCCAAATTGCGGGAAAATGGCACGTAATGGGTTTGTTGAGCGGGCTAATGTTATGAAGGGTCCGGCATTAGCCCCACCCAACAGCCGGGCGGATGTTCTCACCGCCGGCCTGTCGATAACTTTGCATGTGCGGTCACACTATGTTAATGGCATGAATAATGACGTATACCCCAGGAATACATTCTTGAACGTCTTTTTGTATTTAATAATGATTAGTAATCTATCAATTGTGTAACTGCTAAAACTAATTTACATGCTGATGACTGTTTTCATTTTTAAGATTTGTGGCTCGAAAGAAACGCGTGACCGGTTCTTAATGAAGTAAAAAGGTTCTTCTGATTTTGTGTAGTGAACGTAGACAAACTCCAAAAACATAATCCTTAATCTCAGAGATACTTCAGATAATTACACTGGTACAAATATTACTACTTAGTACTATTTTAATCTAGAGTTAAACCGGCATTATCATATTAACATAGTGGTTAAAAATTAATCCTAGTAATTATTACATTTCTGTTCAGATCAAGAAAGATTTTCTTGCATTTCCTCCAGATTCTAAGAATAAAACGCGAATAAGATATTAACAACATTCGGTGAATCAAAATCTAATTTGCACACGAGTTGTCGTACATGAGGAATTATAGTACTGTCTCCGCTCCAGAAACCTGTGTCGCAAGACGCGGCTGTATTTCACGCATTTAATTTCATCTGGTAAACAATCAAATCTTGAATTTACTCATTTTAACGTTCGGATGAAGTCTCGAATTGAAATCTCAAAGGTAAAGCTCTGCTGATGACTTCTAATTAAATAAAGCTAATTTCAGAAAGTCTCATCCTTTGGCTTTTAATGAGATCTGGGACCCTCTCTCGAAAGCGAGTGGGATATCCATCCGGGAAATCATTGCTGTTGGGTGGATTGCTTCTTTCCCATTTTAGAAAAATATCTATAAATATTAGAATTATATAATTCCTCAAGGTAAAACAATAATAAATAATATATCATAATTTATTAAAAACTGAATGTGTACGAAAATCCTGTAGGGCTGCAAACAGCTTTAGCGAGCTATAGATTTTGATATAACATGATACAAATATACGTCAATTTGAAGGTTTAGACTGCAATAAGTAAATACTGTTTCGTAGTTGATAAACTGTGTTGTTATATCTTCCGAGTAAGTTGCTTCAGTGCAACAATGCAAATCCGTATTTGAAAGCCATTGGAATGTGTTTCTGAATAGTAGCACCAAATTAGATGCGGTTACCCAAAATCAAATGAGAAAATTTGATGTGTTGCATTCACGTGACTTTTTCTAGTCATTCTTTTACAAACTATTCTTATAAAAGTGTATTTTTCTGTCTACTTCTTGTTAATACAGATTTTTTTACCCATCAGTCATCAGTATGCCTCATTTCTTGCTTGCTTTGAAGATTAATTAACGCCCTTTAACCGGGTAAGTAGGTCATATTGGAGGTGAATGAACAAAATGGTTGAAATGATGCTCAAATGGGCCCGGGGTCCCTAGAGCTTAACGTTATCGACATTCGTCTTCTCAGGATAAGGTAAAGCTCCAGAAAAACCTTAACCGAAATAACCCTTCATTGGCGGCGCCGTGGCCGAGTGGTTAGACCGCTCGCCTCCCACCGAGGCGGCCCGGGTTCAATCCCAGGGACCTGCATGTGGGATTTGTGGTGGACGAAGCGGCGTCTGGGTGGGTTTTCTCCGGGTTCTCCGCCATTCATTCCACCAACTGCTCCATCATCACCTTTCCTTTCATCCATTTCACCCACATTTCGTTTCATCTACTTCCTTCATCGGGCTGATCACCCATCCTGGGTGTTCTGTCTGATCCATAATTGTCTGCTTCTCGACGGGCCTCTGACCCCAGGCACCCGCCTGTAAGTCCTGGGGGGTGTAAGTCCTACATAAGAGGAGGGTAAACAGATAATGAATGAATAAACCTTCATTACTCATTTAGACATTTGTTAAAGGTACAAGAAGAATACAACAAATTAAAGAGATATGCAGGACTTTTAAAAGCTAGACGAATGTGGTGACTTTCAAATTCCTTCTTTATTTTTCTATATATTTTACGTCGCTATAACTTCGTGACTAATCCGTCAGCAGATACCCCTTGGATCGGTGTGACGGACAGCTAGTCTTCAAGGTCTCTTCCCTGTGCCTCTCCATCTTACTTTGTCACATGTCCACAGAGACATCTGCATAGCAACTGTACCTCTGCTTCTGTGGCGAACATATGGCATTAGGTGCTCTCCAGTTTATCTGCTTTCATTATCTGTGGATAAATGGCAGAGCATTCACTATTACCACTTACTTCGCTGTTTTTAGACTTAGGGTGAAACTTGGGTCGTTGTATTAAATATCCATTCCGGTATTTACCTTGGTGACTGAGGGAAACCACGAAAAAAAGTCAGATTATTTGGTTCACGGGATTTGAGCCCGGACTTCTCGAACAGGGCCGACAAACTTTAGTGCCTGAACCATCCCACTCGGTTTCGAAGTTCTGTTCTCTTTGCAGGAACACGAAAAGGAAAGAAGAAAGAAAGAATAACGGTTTACATTTGAGAAAAGTATAAAGTGTTTAATAATTCAAACCAGTAACAAAGAATATTTCGAAAATGATAAATGTCACAAAACATTTTGTTCTACATAAACTGTATGCTTTAACAAGATTTACATTTTAGGTTCAGTAAGGTTTTGTCTATCTCTTACGTCTTACCAGTTACGCAAAAAGTCATTCGAAAGGAAAAGGACTTCAGAGGCTATGCTCAGAAAATTCAGGATATGCATTTCATTTGTCATGAAAATAATTAAACGTATGGTGTTTTAATCAAAATACTTAGTCATTTTTGAGAAAATCGAAATTTTCAAAAACTTCCCATGTAAAGAGTAATTTGAGGTGGGAGTATTTTCTTGAAAATCTTCGTGTGGCTTAATTGGAAGATGTTGAACTTAAATAGTTAGTCCAATACTTGGTATTGGTACTTGGTAAATAACCGACTTTTTGTTTTTTAATTCCATTAAATACCTAACATTCTAAAAACTATTCTTAAAAAATTATTCACCTATCTACGTCATGATAAACAAGATGTAAGTTTGTAGAAATTATTTAATTATAAGATACAGTAGGCTTAAACGACAGTCAAATCTTTTAAGAGCGGGTCGCTCTTTGATGGCCTTGAAATTGCGTTCTCTTTGTACAATTACGAGAAAAAAGCTAATAGAAATTTGGGGTTCAAAAAGTATAAAGTATTTGAAAATTCAAACCAATAATAAAGAGTGTCTAAGAAAATTAATGCGTAAAAAAGTACTGATATAAATTGTGTGGTTTAAAGGGGTCTTTTGTGGAGTAAGGTTTTGGTATCTCTTCTGGTTTACAAGTTATAAAAAGTGCATGCAGAATGAAGTTGACTTCAACAGTTATTCCCAGAAAATTCAAGATATATGTTTTATATGTCACACAGATATCTTATACATACGGTATTTTCATCAAAATCGTTAATTTTTTTATTTTGGCAAAATAAAAAATAACGAAAATTTGTCCATTTAAAAAGTAGTTTTTTGTGGGGATAATTTCTTGAATATATTCATGTCGCATCCTTAGAGGACGCTGAACTTAAATATAAAGTTTGGTATTTAACCAACTTTTCGTTTTTGAGTTTTGCTGCTCACTAATGCACAGACACACGCGGAGACCGCTTTCTGAAAATGCTTTTTTGTGTTCAAGGAGGTTCAAAACTTAAATTTCAGCTAAAATCTCTACATCGAATTTTTGGATGGAATACATTACTTCGTCTACTTAATGTAAGCAGGTGGTACAGAAAGTAATATATCATAAACAAATAACACGTTTCCAAAAGATAGACGATTTTATTTAATGCAAAGATTATACGAATTATCAGGCATAGGAGGTCCCTGGCAGTATTAACTGTGTGGACCATGGAGAACATTGCGCGTCCACATTTTAAGGTACACTACACTTTGACGTGGCAAAGTACCAACACTCAACGCTTACCTTAGCTCCATGCGTTTGTACCATGAGAACTGTAATGCTAACCTTGTTCGAATGTGCTTATGCCCATCTTGGAGCATGTACACACTAAGTGTTATTAAGCAAGAATGCAATCAGGAACTATCTGGACCGACACGGGTGGCCGAGGTGTTTAAGGCATAGACATGTGAACAGGAGGTCCACGGTTTGTACCACTTTCTCCTCCCTTCGACGCCAGTCGGCGGATAAATTAGAACATCTTATTAGATACGGTATGGAAAATGCGTGAACGCTGTAAGAGACGGGGGTTATCCGATGATGTCAATTGACAGCAGCGACAAATTCTACGCATGGAGAGGACAGACACCTCCCGGGACAGGCAAGACAGCCAGCAGACATACATGTACAGCCGCCGAGATAATTATTGGTAATTATACTCAAAATTTCTCTTTTCGTATTCTGCGTTATGCGTACATTAGTAGGAGGCATATATTTCTAATTATTTCATGAGTGGTAAATTTGTATGAGTTTATTTAAACTGTGATATAGAAAGAAAAGTACTTTTAATGTGTTATCTTTTTTAAAACCTTTACTGTTATAGTTGCCAAGTGAAAACGGGAAATGCACAAACTCAATTCAAAGTTTTAGACTTGTTATTTCAATTATATTCAAAATGCTAGTAAGCGTTTATTACGAAAGTTTGAAGCTATATTGTAATATACTAACCTATTACTGGTTTGCTTTTAGGTTTTCCTCAGTTTCCATAACTGGCAACTGCCGGGCAATTACCCTAAACTTAGACATGAAGCGTTTGCATCCCGAGTTTCCACAATCATTTCATTTCCATCCATTATTACTGTCCACTGCCTTTGGTGTATGAAAAAAATACATTATTAATCTAGGGCATTCGTTGAATATATGCACGCACTGGACTGATCGTGCCACCTCGCGTTTGGAAATTATAAACACAGTTGGCATGATACTCTACTAATATTTTGAATTCAGGGCGAAAAAAAAGAAACGCTAGTTTCAAATGTGAAACCCAGTTGAAATGGATAATGTATTCTTGATAGTGGCAGCATAAGGCTTGAGTATGAAGCTTCCAATGAAAATGTTTAGGGAATAAAACCTCACGAGGTTTTTAATGCCATTACTCAAGCTTCATATTATATCCTGTTTCTGTATGTTGCTCTTTTGTGCTCTACATAAAGCTCAAAATGGTGCTGATAAGTGTATTCATTAAAGTTGCAGCGAAATAAGGAAAATATTGCAAACAATTGGCTTTAAAGCGCGCACCTTCTTTGTAAATAAATATATTACCCACCTGGCTTACCCGCTTTCGCAACCGCTTATCCTGGGGAGAAAAAACGGGATTTCATTGCATCGGTTGTATTATTACTATATGCTCAATTACCAATTATTTTAGTGTATCAGCAACAAACGTTGTACTAAACACTACTTCAGTAATTACTTTGACAAAATTGACAGCAGTCACTCTCAGGTACGTTAAGAGCAATTGTTCGCTTAAATTACACTATTTACAAAATTAAAGTTTGCACTACCACTTATTTCCTCCTTTCTGTCTTGCAGCCAAGTAAATAATCGTACGCATATCTTTCTATGAGCTTCAAATTATGGATGTTTATTCAGTAATATACTAGGCGTATTCCAAAACTAAGGTCCGGTGAACAATATTCAACGGATGGCAGGCCTGATTGAAGTTTCACGCCTGCAGCGCTGTCTATCGACTCCTGCGGTATCTATAGCAGTGTTGGTGTGACGAGTAGGCATTTGCCAGTCGCAGTGATGATGATGATGATGATGATGATGATGATGATGAGGTGGAGCTTAAGGGCGCTCAACTGCATTGGTTATTAGCGCCCTTACAATGTATAAAATATAAAATTGAAAAGTCAAAAAACTAAAATACCACACACAAACCCGCTTGGTCAAAAACACTAAAAAACACAACAGACCAAAGACTAAAATCTACACACTAAAAATCATGGTCACTAAAAGAATAAAACGTGTCAAGAACTGTAGAATGCAAGGGACATGAGCGCCTTATGTCCGTCGGGGAGAAGAGCCCCATTAAAACTGACAATATAAAATCAAACAGCTAAAAGGCGCTCAGCGCATCAAATGCGACGGCTAAACCCAATGTCAGGGATAAAACGTAAAAGACATTCTACAGCATGCGCTTCGTCTGCCAAAACGTTGGCTAGGCCAATAGGCAGATCCACGCAAACGCGCAATGGAGCTAAAGCTTGACTTTCGGTTAAAATGTGACGCACCGTCAATGGCATATCACACTGACCACACGGAGGTGCGGGGTCACCACTAAGAAGGTATCTATGACTAAAAGGGCAATGTCTGATTCGTAGACGAGAAAATCACATCTTCCCGACGAGGAGAACGAGAAGAGTGTTTCCAGATTAACGGGAGAGGTTTAACTTCCCGCAATTTGTTCCCCCGGAGGGCCGTCCACTCATCACGCCAGAGCGAGAGGATGCGGTTACGTAACAAAACAGTAAAATCAGACGAGGGAACAACGGAGGTAAAAAATCTGGAGGATAAAATCGCCGATTTGGCAGCGGCGTCCGCAGACTCGTTCCCTGAGATGCTCACATGACCTGGAATCCACACGAAGGACACGCTGATGCCAGAAGCACCAAGCGAGTGGAGCAGGTCATGAATGCGCTGTACGAGCGGGTGGTAAGTGTACAGCGCGTTAATACTCTGAAGGGCACTCAGAGAGTCCGTACAAACAACACGACACCGTAAGACGTGCCGCTGAATGTATAAAACACATTGATAGATACTAAAAGGTTCGGCGGTATAAATAGAAAATTGCCCGGGTAAACGAAAAGTAAAGCTATGCGCACCTAAAACAAAGGCACATCCTACTCCAACATCAGTCTTAGACCCATCAGTATAAATAAAATGAAGTCCCCGAATATTGCCTGTAGTTCTAAAAATGCGGATCTAAGGACTGAAGCAGGGGTCTCATTCTTCGGCTTCAACGTTAACCCAAGGTGACAGTGGGCCTCAGCGCGCGACCAAGGAGGAAAAAGCGTTTCCCCCGAGGAAATGCCGGCGCTGGCGTAACGTCTAAATGTCGAAGGAGCTGTCGAAATCGAACCCTTGGAGGGAGCAATACAGAGGAGGTAATCAAATAGTGGCGATCAAGCGACTCCTCGAAAAACAACTCGAAAGACGGGTGGTCAGGCAAGCTTGAGAGTCCACAAGCGTAGCTGCACAAAAGCATCTCACGCCGGAAGGACAACGGAGGCTCTGCAGCTTCTGCGTGCAGACTGGGTACAGAGCTAGTTGGAAAGGCTCCTGTAGCGACTCTTATACCACGATGATGAATGGTATTCAAGTGACGTAACACAGATGGACGTGCCGATGAAAAGACAATGCACCCGTAATCTAGCTTGGATCGGACCAAAGAGCGATAAAGATATAGAAGGAAGGTCCGATCAGCTCAACAGGATGTGCCACTTAAAACACGTAAAATATTAAGAGAACGATCACACTTAGCTTTTAAAAAGGAAACGTGAGAAGTCCAGCTCAGCTTTCGATCAAAGATCAACCCCAAAAATTTCACCTCGTCTGCAAATGGAAGGATCTCAGACCCAAGGTGGAGAGAGGGCGGAGGGAAAGCCTTCCGGCGCCAGAAGTTGATGCAGACAGATTTCTCGGCGGAGAAATTAAAGCCGTTAGCGTTACTCCAGGCGTAGAGCCGATCGATACAGCTCTGGAGACGGCGTTCGAGCAGACAGGTCCGCCGTGAACTACAATAAATGGCAGAGTCATCAACGAAAAGGGACGATGAAATGCCAGGTGGAATACAATCAACAATGCGGTTGATAGCAACCGCAAAATGTGACACTAAGTACAGAGCCCTGCGGTACTCCGTTCTCTTGAATAAAACGACGAGATAAAACCGAGCCCACACGTACACGAAAGACGCGGTCCGTCATAAACTCCCGAAGAAATACGGAAAGACGACCGCGGATAACCATGCGTGAAGTGTACGTAAAATGCCACCCCTCCAACAAGTGTCATAAGCTTTCTCCAGGTCAAAAAACACAGCCACGGTTTGACACTTTCTCAGAAATCCATTCATAATATGCGTCGACAGGGACACCAGATGGTCGACGGTAGAGCGATAGCGACGAAATCCGCACTGAGCGTTCGCTAGAAGTTTCTGAGACTCCAGCCACCATGTCAACCACCCGTTGATCATGCGCTCCATCAGCTTGTAAATGCAACTGGTGAGGGAGATAGGGTGGTAGCTAGAAGGTAGTTGGCGATCCTTCCCAGGCTTAAGTATAGGGACAATGGTGGCTTCGCGCCAAACGGAAGGAAAAAGGCCGACTTGCCAAATACGGTTATAGACCTATAAGAGAAAGAGTTTACTGTCGGCTGAAAGGTTCTTTAACATCAGGACATGAATGCCGTCCGGCCCAGGTGCGGAGTGCCTAGAGCAATGAAGAGCGTGCTCCAGCTCCCTCATTGTAAAAAGTTCGTTATAACATTCAGTATTAACAGACCGAAAATTAGATGTTGCGGAATCAAGCCGGTCTTTAATAGAGCGAAAGCCGGCGGAATAATGGTCTGAACTGGAAACCGCCTCAAAGGCAGCACCCAGAGTGTTAGCGATGGCAGCCGGATCCACTATGGTGGCATTGAAAACCTGAAGGTCAGACACAGTACAATGCGACACTTTACCTGAGAAACGACGAAGTTTATCCCAAACAACAGATTAAGGCGTAAAGCGATTAAAAGACTCAACAAAACGAGTCCACGATGCCTTCTTGCTATCCTGAATAATGCGACGAGCTCTGGCGCGCAATTGTTTAAAAGTCACCAAATTATCAAGTGTAGAGTGACGCCAAAACACCCTAAGTGCAGTTCTACGGGCACGAACGGCGTCCCGACAATCCTCGTTCTACTATGGAACAGGCATTCGCCGAGGTTGAGAGGATGAACGGGGAATTGCACGTTCGGCGGCAGAGAAAATCGTAGACGTAAGGTGCTGCACTAGTTGGTTACTGTCGGTGAAGGGCTGGTCGTCGAAATGCACCAGGCTGGAATACAAGCTCCAGTCGTCTTTTGTGAATATCCAGGTAGGTACTCTGGAATGCTGTACGTGGTGAGACAAAAGAGAAACAATGCAGGGTAAATGGTCGCTGAAGTAGGTGTCAGCGACGACGTTCCACTGAAGACGACTAGCAAGCTGGAGTGAGCAAATGGCAAGGTCCAGGTGAGAGAATGTACCAGAAGAATCAGAAATAAAGGTAGGTGCACCTGTATTGAGGATGGAAAGATTGAACTGGTAAAAAATGTCGGAAAGAAGAGTTCCCCTCGCACAAGCCCTTGGTGAACCCCACAGTGGGTGATGGGCATTAAAATCTCCCAACAGAAGAAATGGTGTTGGGAGAGCGGACAAGAGATCTCGAAGGTCCGCGTTAGCGAGGGGAGACGATGGAGGTGAATAAGAAGAGCAAACAGAAAAGAAAAAACCTGGTAACTGCAGTCTAATGGCAACAGCTTGCAAGTCGGACGTAAGAGTGAGACGTTGAAAATGAACGTCGTTACGCACTAACAACATGACACCTCCATGAGCAGGAGTACCCTCCTCCGGTTCAAGGTCGTAGAGAACCGGAGTATATCCTCGGAGATCAAAAGGATAATCAGGGCGAAGCTTAGTCTCCTACAAACACACGACCATAGACGAATGGGAACGCAATAAAAGTTGCAGTTCCGCCCTATGCGATCGTACACCACGTACATTCCAGGTCAGGATAGCCATTAAGAAAAAGGGATAAACTGTCTATTTAGAAGGGCGGCTTAAAATTACCTTTTGTTTAACCTTTGGGCTCGGGCTTTTGGTATGGAGTTGGTCAGACTCCATAGCCTCCTCGAAGGGAGGGCCCTCGCGCTCAGAGCCAGAAACCGATTCAAGCGCCGTGAATCGGTTCTGGGTGGCGATGGGTGAGGGGTGCCGCTGAACGCGGCTTGTCCCAGGAGCCTCCTGGGACTGCGACCTCCGAGGAGGAGAAGGTGAACTTTTCTTACCGCGCGCACGCAGAGGGTCCTTCAGAAAATCTTCCCTACGAAGTTTCTGCTTTGGTTTCTTTTCAGTGGCTTGCGACTTCATTGACTTGGGACCAGGTTTATAGGGCTTGGTAAATGTAGCTTTAATGGACGGCCGGATGGTAGTGGCGGTTAATGCAGTCATGGTCCAGGTCTGAGTTTCGGCATCTACTCGTGGTACTGGCGAGGCAACAACAGAACTAAATGTACCAGATCGCAGGAGGGAAGGTTGGCGCGCATGGTAGCGCCTCCGGGCTTCAGCGAAGGAGACTTTCTCCTTTACCCGGATCTCCTGGATCGCTTTCTCGTCCAAGTACCGCGGACAGTCGTCAAATGACGCAGAATGAGACCCTTTGCAGTTAACTCAGACGGGGGCTGTGGAACAGGTACCTTCAGGTGACGGCTGGCTACATGAGGCACAGATGGTAACGGCACTCTTACAGGAGACTTGCGTATGCCCAAAACGTTGGCATTTGAAACAACGCAGAGGTCTAGGTATATAGGGCCTCACAGCAATACGCTCGTACCCTGCTGAAAGACTCGTGGTCAGATCGACGCCGTCGAAAGTGATAAAAAGGGTACGAGTTGGTACCAAAATTCCTTCGCGTTTAGCCTGCACTCGATGAACAGCTGTCACCTTTTGATCAGAAAGATAGCCGACAAGTTCTTCGTCCGATATACCATCAAGGCAATGGGTGGTAATGACGCCTCGACAGGAATTCAAGGTGCGGTGCTTCTCGACACGGATAAGATAACCGTGGAGAAGCGTGGCGCGCAACAAGGACGTACTTTGCTGTTCAGTTTTGGTTTGAACCAACAATGAACCAATTCGAAGACGAGTGCAGGACTGAACCGTACCTGCAATAGCGTCAGTGCCCTTCTGAATAATAAAAGGCTTCACCTTCTCAAAACTTTGTCCTTCTTCTGTACGTGAAATGACCAAGTAACAACCAGATGTCGGCGGTGCTACTTCCGTTACATGGACTTTTCGGCGCTTGTTGTTAGTAATGGAGAAAGGGTGCTCCATAGCGAAATAAATCCTCCACCATTGCAACCGTATCCGACCTCGGGCTCTGACTTCCCGGGCGTTACCCCGGCTTGGGTGAGTGGCCTATCTATACCAATCTCACCCCAGGGTCACACCTCCCAGAACATAGACAGAGGGACCCAATCGCCGTCAGAAGTCAGCAGCTCATGCAATGCCCCCCCCCCGCGGGACTGCAGTTGAACAGCGGATACGAACACATACCCTACATGACGACCCCGGGTGGTGGGGATGACGTCGTTACCCACTCACCCAGCTGTGCACCTCGTGCGCGGGTATCCGTCAGGCTGTGTCCACGGAGGATTTAAATAAAAAGATAGAAGTAACTAAAAGTGTGTGGGCGTTTCGCACGCAAGGTAGGCCGGCGAAGAAGTAAAAGAGATGTGTAGATGAATGGGCGTGGGGCAAAATGTGCATAAAAAGAAGAGAAGAAGGAAACGATGGCGAGGGGCGACATGGAATGAAATGCACAGAACGCACGAGAGTCTACCTTGAGTCCCCCGGTCACGAGAACGAACCCACCTCGACCGGATGAGGGTGGAAGGATGATGATGGCGATGATTGGCTCGGGAACCCCCGGGTACGCCAAACCCGTACTCACATTAAGTGAGCCCCTGGAGGGGCCAGTCGCAGTATGTATGCAATCTTTGAATATATAAATATTTGTATTTATTTCGGATCAGTAGTTTACTCTGAATTAATCCGCAGCTTTTCATCTAAATTGGGCTTTATGATGCTTTCGCACTGACTTGTTTCAGTGACTATATGTTTCAAAGCACTTTGCAAGAGCCAGCTCAACTTTTTGTGTACGTTTTCTTAGGGAAAAATCCCTTACAGGTGTGTGGAAGTTTCAGTCGATTTAAGTCATCCAGTCACCAATTGAAAAAATAATATCATTTAAACCTAAGAGTTATGCACAATTAACTGCATCCGCAAACTTTGTTTCAAACGATCGGTCCATCAACCAAAGAACAACAGATAGTTCTAATCATCTTCAAGGTATAAGCGCAATTATTTACGTATTCGTATAACTCGTTGATTGTGATTGACATCAGTTGACACTTCATATAAATGTGTATTTAAACGCATTTTGTTCAATAGGAACTTTGCATTGAGTTATTAATATTGTACAGATGTGTTCTCCCAGCGAGCTATGTACTTTTTCAATAGCAAATAAACATAAAAACATTGCACTCAATAATGCGGTTATATTTAGTAAAATATTAAGTTGAGTAACAGAAATTTAGTTACCAAGAAAGGACTTCATCCTCCCATTTTCTGAGATATGCCTATGGCTCGTGAATATATTTGTTGTAATTTTCAAAAGCATGAAAGTTTTCAAGAAGAATAATTGTCATTTAGCAAAATAATCATTAGTTTTATTTAGATACGTCACCTCATATACATGCATTGTATTGTATCGATAACATAGGTCAAGAGTAATTTTGCTGTTTTAGACATTCAGATCTTTTTATAGTAATTTCTATATCCTGATTCCAAAAATGAAGTCCATGTTGTTACATGACATACCATTTCTTTCAAAATTCACATCTTCCATTTTTATTTATTGTGTATCTTTTATGTGATCATGAACAATTACACTACTACAACAATGTCATATATTGGAATAAAGATACTAAAAGGAAATAATTGACTGTTTTATGGCAGGTGGCAGCATATTCTAAGCTGCTTACACAATTTTGTATTGAGAATTAGTCTGTTACGGGGCTTAATAGTTGTTGTATAAAGCAAGAAATTAGCATTTAAATAATACCATTTTATGATCTCTATCATATGTGACTGAGTATAGTATAATGGAAAGAGGTTGTGTAAATAATCCAAATTCATTTTGTTATGTTTGTGGTAGTTTTATTGTGAAGAAGTAGAAAAAAACATAACTTCATTTTTAAGAAAAGCGTACGAAGTTTACTTCGGAATTGAAATAGGAGATTAATTCAGGTCTTGGGCTCCTCATAATGTGTGCAGTGTTTGTGTGAAGACTTACAAAATTGGACAAAGGGGAAGAAACAATCACTAGTTTTGGAACACCAAGGGTGTGATGTGAACCTCACAATCACAGTACTGAGTGTTACTTTTGTACATGCAATGTGAAGGGTTTCAATGCAAAGAACAAAACAGGAATTATATACCCAAACTTGCCATCTGCGACGAGACCAGTGCCCATGGTGCTGGTATTCCTATACCTAAGCCACCTACAGATCGTAGTGAACTTATTTCAGATACAGACAGTAACAGTGATTCACCATCATCACTTGTGTCCGAGGAGTTTGTTCCTGAAACATCAAATGCGCTACAACCATTATCACAAGCCAAGCTAAATGATATTTTAAGGGGTTTAAATCTTCCCAAAGATGCAGCTGAAGTGTTAAGTTCTAGACTACAGGAAAACAATTTACTTGCAGCAGTCATATCAGTGACTTTCTACAGGAACAGAGAAAATGATTTCTTGCAATACTTCAGCGAAGAAGAAAATCTAGTTTACTGTAATAACATTCCAGACTTAATAAAGAAACTGGCCTGTGTTACATATGATCCACATGAATGGAGGCTCTTTATTGATTCTAGTAAAATAAGTCTCAAGGTTGTGCTGCTTCACAATGGGAATTCTCTTTCTTCAGTTCCAGTAACGCACTCAGTGCAGCTGAAGCAGAATTATGAAATTTGAAGTATGTTTTGAAGAGAATTAAATATGTTGAACATCAGTGGTTGATATGTGGAGATTTGAAAGTAATATGTATAATATTAGGCCATCAACAGGGATTCATAAAATTTTCATGTTATTTATGCGATGGGATAGTAGGACAAGAGAAAAACATTGGAAACAAAGACAAAGGCCCAAAAGAGAAGGCAGTGAGAACATAATAAGGGGTAGCCTAGTGGATCCCAAGATAATTCTTTTACCACCTCTTCATATAAAACTTGGTATAATGAAACAATTTGCAAAAGCAGTTGATCAAGACAGTGATTGTTTCAAATATCTCAGTGTCAAATTTCCCGTTCTTTCTGAAGCAAAAAGAAAAGAAAGAATCTTTGTGGATCTGCAAATCAGAACTCTATTTAAAGACAGGCAATTTGAAGCTGCAATGATCTCTGAAGAGAGAAATACTTGGAATGCATTTAAAGAAGTTATAGACACTTTCTAGGTAACAATAAACATCCTGACTATGTTAAAATTGTGAACAACATGCTACAGGAGTTAAGAACTTTAGGATGCAACACGAGTCTCAAATTACACTTTCTGTTTTCACATTTGGACGTATTCTCTGACAACCTGGGGACAGCCAGTGAGGAATAAGGGGAGAGGTTCCATCAGGATATTCGAGAAACGGAGAGGAGATATCAAGGACGATGGAATTCTTCAATGATTTAAGATTACTGCTGGATGCCATATAGGGATTCCACGGAAACACGAGAGAAAATCCAAAACATTCTATACCAAAAGAACAAGATCTTATTGAAACGCTGTTTATAAAATGAATTTAAATGTGATATTTGGCAATAATAACCCTCAAAAATTCATTTATAGCTCTTATACAGCTCATGAGGGTATACGTTTTCGAAGAAAATATGTGAATACTTCATTTTTGATTTGTAAAACAAACCTGAGTCATTTTTGAAATCAGCGGTACTGAAATATTAAGGATCACCTTTCAAATGTAAAACAGCTCACAAAAAATTTTATTTGTAGACCTGTGCAATCGTTTAAGATTGCACCAAAACACCAAAGCTGACTCAGTGCATCTGGAACGGATAGTTCGTTTCTCTCACTATGCCACCTCAAATTGCGTCCGTCCATATATTATTTCTATCCAATCCATTGACTTGTTACTTCAATGCACGTTGGTTGTTTTATTTCGCGAGATAACTTAGAGGTAGGAAGGTTGAGCGAAATAAAAAGTTAAAGTCATACAGTTATGACAACCTCAAGAAGGAACAATCCCTTTATCTCCAAAGTGTATCAGCTCATCTCTTATCCTTTCCTTGTATCGTATTTTTATCCTAACTTCACTCCTTGATTTCGTCAACTGCTTCAAGTTTCTTTATTCTCTTCGTTTCTCTTTCCTTTGTTTTCGCGAGCTCATTTCTTGTGAAGTTCTGTTGGCAGTTAGGAACTCTGCTATCACATCACGCCAAGCGCCTTTGTTTTTTAGAATAGACGAGCCCAAAGCGGCCTGTTGAATCTCTCGTTCGCTCCTGTGTCTTATCTCGGGGAAACAGCTCAACGAATTAGCGTCAAGCTCCACACTTTCCTTGAGTTACAAGAGAACCTCCTCTGGCCAAACCCACTCGAGTGTGCAGTGCTTCCCTTGGCTGTCTTCGCAAATTACTTCCTTGAAGAAGCCCACTGGAGTATTCAGCTCTCAACTAAACAGAATAGCTAATTTAGATGCTATGTATCATTTTAGTCAAGAGACATTTATTTCTGTATATCTTCTATATAGAAATAAACAGTATACGGATTTTATTGTAGATTTTCAACCTTTGCTTATAACTGTTGGATTCAGTCCTAATCTGGCAGTTTTAAGTGCCAGTGTCTTTGTATATTTTCTTTCTATGGGGGGAACAAAATACCAACGAATTATATATTTTCCTAACGCTACATACATCAGTAATTCTCCACAACCCTATGTATATACTTTATTTTCCTCGGCCTTTGGTACTTTGAGTTCGAATAAGCCTTCTTGGTCTCTTCAACATACACAATCCACAACATATTAAGCCTTTTACGAGGTTAGAGGTGCTGATGTGACAGTATCTGTGTGCCTTTCTTTCACACTGTGGCCACCACCCGGCGGCTCGCGCGTCGGCTGCCGAAGATCGGACTCCCGCCTAAAAATTATAATATCCCTGCAACCGCCTAATTTTCTCATAGTTAAAGTTACAATTACAATGGTAATAATCACTCACCTTATCATTTGGGATGTTGGAATGTCTCTCTCTATCCACACATTTCTGGCATCTTCTCAGGAAATCTTCATTCACACTCGGTAGTTCAATTCTGAATTTCAGTAAATTTCTCGCCTGTTGTTTTCTTTTTGTTCTTCCAATGTATGAATGTTTGTTGCATACATTTTATTTTTAAAGTTACCCCATAGATGAAAATCGCATATAGTTAAAGCAGGAGGATCTTGAGAGACATAATGTTTTACTTATTAGCCTATTTTCAAAAATTTTGGGAATTAAATTTAATAACTCTTAAGATAGCAAAGTCCTCACACAGTCCTTTCCAATAAGACTGTGCTCGCGGTAGCAGCACAGACTGACATTCAAGGTTAGTCAGCTGTTGGAAAAATGGTGTAAGCCTTTCCTCTACCTCTGTGCATTTATTGTTTGATGAGAAAATATAGGTCCTATTATTCTGCATGCATTTACTGAATACCACACTGCAGTTTATACGTCATGCAAGGGAACGTGGTGTATAAAATTGAGTTTAATTGTGCTTCAGTATGTGTTATTTTACGACGAAACTTGACTATGTAAATAGAAACATGATTCGCCAGAGAAGAATATTAAGTGTGGATCAATTATTCTATCAATGACATTTCGCAAAATCCAATCACAGAAGTTTACCTGACTCTGATGATCACATGAAAAATAAAGTGTATGCAACAAATCCCATATATTGGGAGAACTAAAAGAAAATATCAGAAGATAAATTCGCTCAATTTCGGATATTGAACTCTCGAGTGTAAATAAAAACTTTAAGAAGATGACAGAAATATGTGTACAGAGAAGCAAAATATGTCCAACATCTGTCATAAGGTATGTACTTATTATCATTGTAATTGTCACTGTAACTATAAAATTTTGTGAGGTGGTTGCACAGATATTCCAACTGTTACGGCGACAGTCCTAGTTGCAGCTGCCCGTGCGCGAAACGCCGTGCAGCGACCAAAATGTGAGAGAAAAGCACTGTATATTAACCCAGGGCTATTAAATACAAACATAGAGAAAATGCTCTTTCACATAACTCGTCACATCTCCAGAAGTATAACTATTTTTACTTTCTCTGCTACGTATAGTAAGTAGGGGAAGTAATGTAAAGTTTGAGATTTTTTTATTTGTAGACACTTTGTAACTGCTGTGGACCTTTGCGCCCCATTCTACATTGGGTGTGAAAGACCGGTAATTTTGCTCAGAGGCCTCATTATCAGGCTTGAGGAACTTTTACGTGCCGTAAATCAACGACACGGGACCACCGGCTTTTCTTCCCTTCCGAAGGAAGCCATGCTAAGGAGTTTTACGTGCGAAACAAATCCTCGCCCTCCGCCGGATTTGAACCCGCTTGAACCACTACACCACGGAGGACGACAAAGAACTAATGTATTCCACCCAAAATTCGATACCGAGATTTCATCGGAAATACATGTTTTGAGATCCCTTGAATCCAAAAAACCATTTCTAGAAAAAGGTTCATGTGGGTGTGTGTGTCTGTGAACAGCATAACTCAAAAACGAAAAATTGGATAAATACCAAACTTGATACTTAGATTCAATGCCTTCCAAGGATGTGATACGAATATTTTCAAGAAAATTCCCCCATTCCAGTCTACCCTTTACATCGAAGATATAGTAAGTAGTTTCTTTACGTAGTAGAGAAAGTAAAAAAGGAAACCAAAAGTTTTGGTATTATCCCTCTTGCACGTAGGAAGAGACCTACTACTTGCATATCATATGAGTGGTATTTGTCTTTAATATGGGGCGTTGTAGGCTTATATTTCAAGTATGTTATGACTACCTTGGAAATTACTTCAGATTTGATGCTAGAATCCAAGTTGCATGAAGTCCTTGTTCTTGTTAACAACGCTAACACATATTCTTCTTCTTTCACCTCCTTTAAGGATACATGGAATCTCTTGATGTGCCTCATATCCTTTTCATGGAAAAGTAATTCTTTCTCTTCTCACCAAGAAATCAAATCTAATTTAAATTCTATTTCAATGATCTTTTGAAACATCTTAGTATCAGTAACCCACTCGGTTTCATTTAATGGATCTGAAATAATGGATACAGCAAAATGTGCAAATTGTAAAATACAGTTGGACTAAAAGCATGAAGAATATAGCAGATGATGATAAGACAGTAAATTAACGTATGTTAAGTGTTTCTAACAATATAGTTAAATTATTTCTAAATGTCAATGCAGAACTAAGTACATAAAGTTGCGTTTCACGTAACTCGATATAAAGTTAAATGAATAATGACGCTGTGTTAACTTTTCCGCCCTCATGCAACTATTGACAAATCTATAGCCTGTCATTAAACCTTTAGCTATTTGTTAATTAATTAACCTATAATTGACTAAGCGAATAGATCAGCGTTAGCTGATTGGAATTCCGCCAGTCATAGCCAACCAAATATCGACTCTCACGACCGATAAAGTTTCACAGCAGGTTTAGCCCGTGAATAGTTATAAATTAAAACTAAATAATGGAATATGTATTATCATCCACCCATAGAACTCTCAGAGTGCAAAATGCATGGAATGAATGTCTACTCTGCAGGTTTGCCAGCTCATTTATCAAATTACCTAACGTATACATAGGTACTTGATTGATTGCTTTAAATGATTTTCCTGTATGTGCTAACAAAGAAAATAAATGCCTCTCTGTGTAGCCTCTAATTAAACTAATGCATTTTTCTTCACACCATACTCCATTTGGGGGAGTTAAAATGATAAACATTTTTCGGGAAATTAAACTTTACAGGACACAGTTTACTTTATGGATAACTATCAAACAAAACAGTACATTTCCATGCATGGCCTGTTGATAACTAATTGCATGCTTTCGATTTTATCCCATGTGTACTTCCTGAAAATAAGTTAAATAGTTTTAATAATAAATAAGTACAGCATATTATATATTTATCTGATGCTACATTCACATGACATGCTCCACTCGCTATCCTTTATAGTATCTCTCTTGTGCAAAGTTTCATTACAAAATATGCCTTTTCTATTTACTTCAAGTTAATTAAAATAAATGTTTACAGAAATGGTTTAATTACATACTTCGCTGTACATATAAGGGGGATACAGAGACCTGAAGTAACGGTTAAATACTTAAAAATAGTTCACTATACGCTTTGAAATTTCGCTCTTTCCGCGACGTCGGATAAACTAAAGAAAGCAAACTTAACACTCTAATAAACAAAGCATTGCAAAATTCAAACCAAGAACAAATGATATCTCGATAACGGTTAACGGCATTTTATCATTTATTAGAGATAAATTTTGTGTTATAACGAAATCTACAATTTTGTAGACTTCATTTTGTACATTAAATTTATGTTACCATAAGGCAGAGGGGGCGAAAACGTGACTCGCGAGTCATTTTGAATGACTCGCATGCGCCGTTCCCTCTCTGCAACCGTCGGTTTGTTTTTCACATGCTGCTGAGTGATGCAGTGCGTGTTGCATATTTGGTGACTCGCGGAAGGAAGTCGTTTTCGCCACCCTTGCCATAAGGTATAATTTTGTATAATATTCAACTAATACTAAATGCATCTTTTACTTATTTTAAACTAGTTTACATTGTATAAGAATAACATAATCCGTAATAATCCTAGAAGTGTTCAAATAAGCAAATAATGTTAGTAAAGAGCATTATTTGGGTGTATAAGTTACGGAATAAAATAGAGATATACGTGGTCTATTAACCCAAAAGGTATGGGAAATTTTCGGGCGTTCTGTAGCAGCACTTGCGATGAGTAAATAAAAAATCTGATGTGTTACACTCACATGACTTTCTCTACTCTTGTACAAACTATTTTTACAAACCTTATTCTCCATCTACTTCATGTTAATCGAGATATCGAGATATCAATCTTATTGCTAATTTTCTTGTAGGTGCAAGGGGAATATGGTAGGTTTTAAGCCATAGTCAAATCTTTTAAGCGCTGGTTGCTATGTGGCGCATTCCATTCTCTTTGCATGTCCAGGACATAAAACAAGTTTGGTGTTTATCCAACTGTTCGTTTCTAAGTTATGCTGTTCACAGACACACAGACACACACACACAGACACACACGGACATGTTTTCAAAAATGCTTTTTTGGATTCAGGGGGTCTCAAAACATGTATTTCCGGTGAAATCTCGGTATCGAATTTTTGGGTGGAATACAATACTTCCCCTACTTACTATACGTAGTAGAGAAAGTAAAAATTGTGCAAGGATCACGCTCTGGTTCGCAATATAAAATAATCATACTGCATTTCCTTGCTAATAGAACCAGTGATCATAACATGTCCTGTGAGAAAATCAAAGGTGGACGCGGGTATTTAGTGATTTTGAAAATTCAATAAATTGGAGTGTAATTTTCAAGTTAAGCTAGAGATAATTTTTTTTAATTTTCATAAGCATTTTTCGTCTTCCAAAATTGATACAAGCTAAAGAGCTCAAATTTTCCATACCAAACTAAAGCATAAAAGGTACTACACTATGAAAATGTTCATTGGACCATTAATGCCACAATATGGAGACTTAAATGTTAAACTTTTAGAAAAGAGATTACAATCTCTTTATTTAGAGCGAAAAGAATTCAATACCAACTTACTATACTAAACCAATTGTATTTTAAATGGAAGGTATAGGGGTTGTAATTCGCAGTAAAATGCTATGCTTCAATTAGCTTCGGGAAAGGCTTTCAAATTGTAAAGAATGTTCTTCATAATATGAAATTTAATCTAAAATACACGCCCATCATAATTATTTGAGAGTTGTTACATTTTGATGTTCCCCAGTTACCAAACCAATAACCTACCGAAATGGTTACAGTTTTGAAAATTGAGGTTATGTCCCACACAGTATGTTAAACATTTTTGGTACCATGTTGCATCATCAAATTGCAAATTAAACAATAGACAGTATATAGTAGCCCATTTAAACTCATATTATTGTAAAAAATCCACTAATATTTGAACTTAATTCTTAATCTATGCAATTTCTTGTGTTGCTTTTATTGTTGCATTGAATATATTTTACTTGTAATTGTTATAGTTGCAAAATTGACTGTACAGATTGAACTACAGAATGTGTTTTAATATCCTAGTTTATTACAATGCATGCATTACAGCTAGCTATATGACCTATCGGCTTTATTAGGCAATGAGGTTAAAGTTTATTTAGTGTGCAAAGTAATATGGTGTTGAGGTAAGATTTACTTTCATCAATTTCTACATTTAGCTTTAGCTAATAGCCCTGTATAAACGTTGTCGATTCTGATGCTTTATACACTACATTGAACGAAACTGAGAAGCAGAGTCTAAGGTGGATTCATACTAATTATACTTTATCTCACGAAAACAGTCTTTTATTGCAAATCTATTTAAAAATTAAAGTTGATGATTTAAATTGTGGCCTACGTCTCATATGCATAATGATACGGTAAGTTATATCCACATTGGAAAGATGAACCTGACTTGAAAATTCAGTGCCTTGATCAGGACTGGAACCACTGATCTACTACCCGTGCCGAAATCAAATTACTGCTTGAGCTACCACGAAGGGATTCCCTGTACGCACATTAATCCATATAATCTTATTCAAGGTAAACCTTCAAGGAATTGGGAATACTCCAGATATAATACTTAAAGGTCAACTGCAATGTTGTAAGCTCCTTAACGTTTAGTTAACCTTTATTAGAATTAATATACATACAATTGTATTTCCACTCTAGCTATATACAGACATTAAGTTGGAAATCAAACCACGGCTCTCAGTGCCGATGCTCTTACCACTTTGTCATGGCGAAATGCCCATAATTAAATCTTCCCACCTGGTTCATAAACAATTATAAAGGACATTCTGTTCATTTTAAAATCCCTCACTAATTTGTTTGTCTTTTAAATAGACAAACATGATGCATGAATGTATGCAATAGATATATTCCAAAACAATAAATCTGTCTGATTTTTAGGCTGACTGAGGACAAGCCGTGAATAAAAACCTCCAAACACAAAGCTTAATTCAAGATTAGAATACCAGTCTGCTGCATGAAAACAAAAACCTTTGCCTTTACTTGCTTGAAGGTATATTTTAACGACAACAATACCTGTATTAAATGTTACCTGCTTTACGTATGCGAATAATAAGTAAGCATTTGTATTCCCTAAACACTCCACCATACTAAAACTGTGTAAATTGCATAACTTTTCAGAAATATAATTCTAACACAATTTTCCACAAAACCAAGTGATAAGTGTAATATCTAATTTTTGTATTCTGGCTTATATTAGATATATTTTATATATAAAATAATTTTCTGTTTATTTTATATACATAAAACTACAACATCAACCGTACAGCCATTCTCTAATGTTTATGATATACAAAGCTGGCTGGGATCACGTAACGTCACTCCTCATTTACTTTTTCACGTCGAAGTTAGTCAGTGTCAGTGTCTAGTCACTGAAATTAGTCAGTGATGCTTAGAGGTGGATTTGGATTCGTAGATCCTTGGGCTGTTCTCGTCCCATAGGCTTAGAAGCGTCTAGATCGGCACTATAGTAACCTTCTCAGAAGTTCCAGCGCTCAGAAAACAAACAGAGACGTAGCAACCTCAAATTGAACTTAGAAATAAAATAGCAAAGGAAAAAGTAAGTATGTGAACATTGGAACACCAAATTTTCAAAGTTCTGTTGATTTTAACTCAAACATGGATCTGGGAAATTGAATGTGGTTCATTTATTTCTCACCATAGCTATTCTTTAGTCGTTTTTGGCTGGCAGGCAACATACACCATACAGCATAGCAACAGTTTAAAAATGTGATATTTTGCTTCAAGGTACAATATTATATAATCAAACATCGGTTAGTTACCAAACACTGAAAACTACGCAAAAAAGTCCTGTAGCTTTTGTGCATTGCAGTTTTACTTTCTCCACTACATATAGTAAGTAGAGGAAGTATTGCATTCAACCCAAAAATTCGATATCAATATTTCACCAGAAAAGCATGTTTTGAGGCCTCTGAATAAAAAAAATTAGAAAAGGTCCCGCTTGTGTGTGTGTATGTGTGTGTGTGTGTCTGTGAACAGCATAACTCAAAAATGAAAAGTCGGATAAATACCAAACTTCGCATTTGGATTCAGTATCTTTAAAAGATGCGACACGAAGATTTTCAGCAAAATTCCCCACTCCAGACTAACCTTTACATAGAATATTTTTCGAAAATTTTGATTTTTACTTTCTCTACTACGTATAGTAAGTAGGGGAAGTATTGTATTCCACCCAAAAATTCGATACCGAGATTTCACCATAAATATATGTTTTGAGAACCCCTGAATCCAAAAAAAAGCATTTTTGGAAACATGTCCGTGTGTGTGTCTGTGTGTCTGTCAGATAAACACTAAACTTAGTATTTAGGTTCAGTTTCTTCCAGAGATGCGATACAAAGGTTTTCAAGAAAATCCCCCCACCCCAGATTACCCTTTACATGGAAGATTTTTCGAAAATTTTAATTTTCTCAAAAATGGCTCTAGCGAGTTTGATTAAAATATCATATGTTTACGATATTTTCATGACAAATGAAATGTATATCTTGAATTTTCTGGGAATGTCTCCAAAAGTATTCTTCATTGTGAACAACTTTTGCATAACTGGTAAACCATAAGAGATAGACAAAAGTTTACTAGACAGAAAATGTAGATCGCGTTAAAATACACAATTTATATCATATACATTTTTTGTTGAGTGAACCATATTACTTGTTATTCCCTTAAATTTTTCAATACTTATTTTCTCAAATGGGAATTCGTTATTCATTTTTTTGTCTTGGATATGCAAAGAGTATTAATCTGTGGCAAAGGGAATGGTGCTGCACCTAGCAACCAGCTATTACGAGATATGTATGTGCTTAAAGGCTACTGTATTTCCATAATGCCCTTGTAAATATATATTTCCCTTACATCTACAAGAAAATTAGCAATAAGATAGAGTCTGCAAATGTTGGTCTCGATTAACATGAAGTAGATGGAGAATAAGCGTTTGTAAAAATAGTTTGTACAAGTGTAGAGAAAGTCATGTGGGTGTAACACATCAGATTTTTACTTTCTCTACTACGTATAGTAAGTAGGGGAAGTATTGCATTCCACCCAAAAATTCGAAACCGAGATTTCACCGGAAATACATGTTTTGAGACCTTCTGAATCCAAAAAAGCATTTTTGGAAACATGTCCGTGTGTGTGTCTGTGTGTGTGTGTGTGTGTCTGTGTGTCTGTGTGTCTGTGAACAGCATAACTCAAAAACGAACAGTCGGATAAAAACCACAGTTGGTATTTAGGTTCAGTATCTTCCAGAGATGCGACACGAAGGTTTTCAAGAAAATACCCCCACCCCAGACTACCCTTTACATGAAACATTTTTCGAAAATTTTAATTTTCTCAAAAATGGCTCTAACGATTTTGATTAAAATATCATATGTTTAAGATATTGTCATGAGAAATGAAATGTATATCTCGGATTTTCTGGGAATGTCTCCAAAAGTATTCTTCATTGTGAACGACTTTTGCATAACTGGTAAACCATAAGAGATAGACAAAATGTTACTACACAAAAAATGTAGATCGCGTTAAAATACACAATTTATGTCATATACATTTCTTTTGTTGAGTGAACCGTTTTCGAGATATTGCTTGTTATTCCCTTAAATTTTCCAATACTTATACTTTTCCTCAAATTCGTTATTCATTTTTTTATATCCTGGACATGCAAAGAGAATGGAATGCGCCACATAGCAACCAGCGTTAAAATATTTCACTATCGCTTAAAACCTACCATATTCCCCTTGCATTTACATGGAAATTACCAATAAGATTGACATCTGGATATCTCGATTAACATGAAGCATATGGAGAATAAGCGTTTGTAAAAATAGTTTGTACAAGAGTAGAGAAAGTCATGTGAGTGTAACACATCAGATTTTTTTACTTTCTCTACTACGTATAGTAAGTAGGGGAAGTATTGCATTCCACCCAAAAATTCGATACCGAGATTTCACCGGAAATACATGTTTTGAGAATCACTGAATCCAAAAAAAGCATTTTTGGAAACATGTCCGTGTGTGTGTCTGTCTGTGTGTCTGTGTGTCTGTGTGTCTGTCTGTCTGTGTGTCTGTGTGTCTGTGAACAGCATAACTCAAAAACGAACAGTCGGATAAACACCAAACTTGGTATTTAGGTTCAGTATCTTCCAGAGATGCGACACGAAGGTTTTCAAGAAAATCCCCCCACCCCAGACTACCCTTTACATGGAACATTTTTCGAAAATTTTAATTTTCTCAAAAACGGCTCTAACGATTTTGATTAAAATATCATATGTTTAAGATATTGTCATGACAAATAAAATGTATATCTCGAATTTTCTGGGAATGTCTCCAAAAATATTCTTCATTGTGAACGACTTTTGCATAACTGGTAAACCATAAGAGATAGACAAAATTTTACTACACAAAAAATGTAGATCGCGTTAAAATACACAACTTATGTCATATACGTTTCTTTTGTTGAGTGAACCGTTTTCGAGATATTGCTTGTTATTTCCTTAAATTTTCCAATACTTATACTTTTTCTCAAATTCGTTATTCATTTTTTTTATGTCCTGAACATGCAAAGAGAATGGAATTCACCACATAGCAACCAGCGTTAAAATATTTGACTATCGCTTAAAAGCTGCCATATTCCCCTTGCATCTACAAGAAAATTACCAATAAGATTGACATCTCGATATCTCGATTAACATGAAGCATATGGAGAATAGGCGTTTGTAAAATTAGATTGTACAAGAGTAGAGAAAGTCATGTGAGTGTAACACATCAGATTTTTTTCAAATATAACTCTAATGATATTGATTAAAATATCGTATGTTTAATATACTTTCATGGCAAATAAAACGCATATAATGAATTTCCTGGGAATGTCTCAATAGTCCTCTTCATTGTGAATGACTTGCATAACTGGTAAGCCGTAAGAGTTAGACAAAATTTTACTACACCAAAAATGCACATCTCGTTAAAGCACACAATTTATGTCATATACATTTCTTTTGTCAAGTGAACCATTTCAGAGACGTTCCATGTTATTTGTTTCAATTTTCCAATAATTATACTTTTTCTCAAATGGGAATTCATTATTCGTATTTTTTATGTCTTGTATATACAAAGAGAATGGAATGCTCCACATAGCAACCAGCTCTTAAAACATTTCATTATCGCTTAAAGCCTGCCATACTCCCCTTGCACCTAAAAGAAAATTAGCAATAAGATAGTTTCTACAAATGTTTATATCGATTTACACGAGGTAGATGGAGAACAAGCGTCTGTAAAAATTGTTTGTACAAGAGTAGAGAAAGTCATGTGAGTGTAACAATCAGATGTTTGATTATTGTTTTTTGTTTCGGATTCATGCGGTATGTGACGAGAATTTATTTTTATTGGGTTTTTAAGCTATGATGAGAATTTTAAAAGTTAAAAAACACATATGTTAGCTTCTTTCTTTGTGTGCATACATATACAAACAAGCTATTGAAGTAGGTCTATATAACCTACATGCAATCCATAGCTTCAGCTAATTTACAAAGGTCTCTTAATACGCACACTACAATATAACATTCTCTATCATCAACGGGAACTAAACGGATTTGGTAAATACAAGGGAATGGATGCCATTTATAATATATTGTAATGGGACAAATGTCACAAAACAATGTAGTACGTCCACACAGCTCTGATTAGGCAAATAAGATATTTTGTTGCATAAAGAGAAACAAATTTCTATGAAGGGTCGGAATTAAAAAGCTAACTGCGACTTCACTCAGTCGAATAAAATAAACAGGGAGAATTAAAACAAGCAATTTTTGGGAGGCATGACTTGAACATTAATCAAAGTGACCATTAACCGTATGGTAACATTCATCTTCAAGCCAGTTGATGGGTGAATTCAAAAGAAGATGTAAAGTTTGTGACATTTATTTGATTATTTTCGTTGAATTGTGTATGTACGAGGCGTGTTTTTAAAGTAAAATTCGTTTTAATATTTTGCCGCTACAGCGTTCAGTCGCGATTTTGAGCATGCGCGATCAGTTCCTCCATTTATTAAGAGAGAAGCAGCTGTGAGCGATCTCACTTTGTGTTTTTCTGTTGTTAGAGCGTTTCGAAATATTGAAAATAATCGAACGATTCGCCGGCTCTGAGATCAGATCAGTGATTTGTTTTTTGATCGCGAGAAATGTTGCGTCAGCAAAAACTCATTACCAATTGTGTGAGGTTTATTGGGAAACAATAATGAGGGAGAATGCTCCGCCACATACAGCCAAATAAACTCAAGATCTGATCGCATCATTTGGTTGGGAACAATTCGACCACCGGATTTGGCACCAAGCGATTTTCACCTGTTTCTTTATTGGTGGAAAACATTTCAGCGACGATGATGTTGTGAAACAAGAAGTGCAGACTTGCTTTCACCACAGGCGGCATCATTCTTTGACGAAGGCATACAAAAATTGACTTTCCATTAGAGCAAGTGCCTGAATAATGGCGACGATATGTGGAGAAGTAGTGTAAGGTGTAAGGTCATAAATCATAATCAATCATTTGGAAAATAAACTATATAACTTGTTTATGAGTAAAGCTGTTCCCAAATAATTATTGTTTTTAAACACAGTTTCACGCATTTTCAAATTATGCAAAATAATTTTTACTTGCTTTACATGATATTTAGTACTTCAAATCATGACTAACTCAAACATATGCATAATAAATGAATGCCTTATATGGTTTGTTTTATAGTTTATCTCTAATTTTAAAAAATCACATGCACGTATTTCAACTCACCAAGCTCAGTGAAAGTTTGCATGCATCTTAGAACAATTATTACGTAGGTTTCAGCTGGTATATATTGGGAGACTCTCTGCTAAGATTCGCAATAATACATTAAAAGTTCCATAATTTGGATCATTAAAAACAATTCAAACTTAGAGAACATGATAAACCATGATAAGTAGTGTGTATCAAAATGCTCAGAGTGAATCATAGTAAATGATAGGTAGAAAGACTATAAATTTATGTTTTGGCCATGTATTGTAATTTTTCACTAATAGGTTTGTGGTGGGAGGGCTAAAATGGACATATTTTTTCTAAAGCTTTGAAATCTCTTCTTTAAACTGTCCAATAATTATAAAGTATTATTATAACGTTATGTGTATAGTTTTTAATTTTCAATAAAATGCTGCACATGCTTTTCTGCTTCAAACTGTCATGGTTCAACTGCTATGGAGCAAGGTTTCATTAAGTTGCAAAACTTTGAGGAGTGACTCCCGAAGTTTACTTTTTTTCCTATTTAAGGAACAATTTCTCAGGTTCTAGTTACATGGAATTATGAAACGTTTTGAATTTGTTTGTTGTATTAGTGAAAATTCGGATACTATTATTCCTAGCTTTTATTAAGATTAAAAGTAATAGTGGAGTAGCGCACAAGTTGGACCAGAGCGAACAACGACACGAGGAGCCCACTGAACAGAATGGAAGTCCACGGATTCCTCCACAAGATATGCACTCGAAAGTTTTCATGAACCTTCATAGACGTGCAAACAGCGCGATCACTAACACTTTAGCAAGTGCGCTAAAAGAGTAAAATCTTTAATAGAAAACAGCAAAGAATAATCTGCACACTTGTGCGCTATTCTAATAGTATTATAATAAAAGACTGGCATAAAATAAGTATGACTGAAAGATTTGAAAAAAAAGAAAAAAATAGAATAATTTACACTATGTGATCAAAAGTATACGGACACCCCCACAAAACACATGTTTTTCATCTTAGGTGCATTGTGCTGCCACCTACTGCCTGGTACTCATTATCCGGGACCTCAGTAGTCATTAGACATCGTGAAACAGCAGAATGGCACGCTCCGTAGATCTCACAGACTTCGAACGTGGCCAGGTGATTGGGTGTACTTGTGTCAGAAGTCTGTACGCGAGATTTCCACACTCCTAAACATCCCTAGGTCCAGTGTTTCTGATGTGATAATGAAGTGGAAATGTGAAGGGACTTGCACAGCACAAAAGCGTACAGGCCGATCTCGTCTGTTGACTGACAGAGATCGCCAACATTTGAGGGGGGTCGTAAAGAGTAATAGGCAGACATCTATCCAGACCATCACACAGGAATTCAAAACTGCATCAGGATCCAATCCAAGTCCTATTACAGTTAGGTGAGAAACCTTGGATTCCTTGGTCGAGCGGTTGCTCATAAGCCACACATTACGCAGGAAAATGCCAAACGACGCCTCACTTGGTGTAAGGAGCGTCAACATTACACGATTGAACAGTGGCAAAAAGTTGTGTGGAGTGACGAATTAGGTACACAATGTGGCGATCCGATGACAGGGTGTGGGTATGGCGAATGCCCGGTGAACGTCATCTGCCAGCGTGTGTAATGCCAACAGTAAAATTCGGAGATGGTGGTGTTATGGTGTGGTCGTGTTTTTCCTGGAGGGGGCTTGCACCCCTTGTTGTTATGCATGGCACGATCACAGCGCAGATTGCGTCTTTCAACACGATCGAGCACATATTCATACTGCGCGGGTTGTGGCGGAGTGCTTACACGACAATAAGATCCCTGTAATGGACTGGCCTGCACAGAGTCCTGAGTTGAATCCTATAGAGCACTTTTGGGATGTTTTGGAACACCGACTTCGTGCCAGGCCTAACCGACCTACATCGATACCTCTCCTCAGCTCCGCACTCCGTGAAGAATGGCCTGCCATTCCCCAAGAAACCTCCCAGCACCTGAGTGAACGCTGTCATAAAGGCTAAGGATGGGCCAGCACCATATTGACTTCCAGTATTACCGATGGAGGGCGCCACGAACTTGTACGTCATTTTCAGCCAGGTGTCCGGATACATTTGATCACGTAGTGTATATCTCACGAAACGAAAAACACCGAAAGAGGTGGCGGCGCGATAACGTGTGCGATTCGCGTTCGGGAGGTCCCGTGTTCCCCTGGGGCCGATCAACCTGACCGAAGGATTTTTCACGGTTTTCCTAGGTCACTAGGCTTATGTTGGGTTGGATAATTTGATCCGCGAATATTCTTAGCCTCCCTTTCATATTTATATTTCATTTCCTTCTTGCTTATCGCACATACCAGTCACTATACGTTTTCCCTATAAGTTGAAAGGAGAAGTAAACAAAGCTTAAATGTGTTACTCCGCTGGGCATATGGCAGCACCACGTGGAGGATTATGGGAACTAAGTACCTGTGAGAGGAAACTGCTTCAGACAGAATGTGAATACAGTATATTGCGCAGCTTGGGGATCATTAGCTTTCAAACGTTGGATGTCTTATTCCTATATTTTGCCTTACATCCTAAACTTCTAACACAAATGCTAAGAGTAGACAAATAAAACTTGTACCTCAACAGTTCTGCATCTGTGATTGAAGGTTCTGGATTAAACTATTCTTAACTTCAGGTTTAGAAATAATTCATTTAATGACTAATATTAGTATACCACTTTTGCCTTAACCTTTTATGAGTCAATAAGTTAAGAAAATTATTAGGTTAGAAAACCACAGAAAATACACGCTACCGAAATAATCCTAACAAAATATCTGCATCACTAACAAAGATGTTCAACCATAAATAATGGCCAATCATATTTATTGTCAACTAAAGGTGGGTACTATTCACAGAATTTGTTAAAAGCATTTAACACAGTTGTCTTCTTTCCACTTTCCGCGTTTATGTTTTCCACAGCTGCAGAGGATTCTCAGCCATGACACTCATTTTCTCAACACGTTGCACAAGTACACTGGCAGCTTTCCGGAAATCAGAAATGAACTGCAGCGCCTGCGCACTGTCTCATAAACCCTCTGCTATAGCGCGTCATTTAGTTAGATGAATTTGAACAAACACGTTTTATTTCATATATTTAACTGTAAAAATAACGGTTTTTTTAATTTCTCTGCACGAGAATAACCACAAAATGTTACGATCTGAACCGAACTGTTTTATGCAGAGGAAGGGACCATATGCTAAACGGGAAATGTTGTAGTTCGCCCAACAGGCAATGAGGTGCTCTCTTGTCACGTGGTTTTTCTTGCAACTCCATTAAACTTAAAGTGAAACCACTTTAGTCTGATCACCCATATAGTTTTTTTGTGGCATGAGCCATTTCTGAGCTATACGTTATTAATGGTTTGCATTTTTCAATACTTATTCAAGTCCTGTCAATTTTCAGTTGTTTATTACGGTTGGAATTTTAAGGCCAGCATATAGCATCCAGTTCATAAATATTTGATGTGTTGCACTCACATGACCTTCTCTGCTCTGTATAAACTTTTTTGCAAACGCATAAGCAAAATCTTTTAAGAGCTGGTTGCTATGTGTCGCATTCCATCTCTTTGTATGTTCAGGACATAAAAAAAGAACCGAATAACGAATTCCCATTTGAGAAAAAGCACAAGTATTGGAAAATTCAAACAAATATCAAGGAATATCTCGGAAATGGTTCACTCGACAAAAACTGCATAGAACATAAATTGTTTGTTTTAATGAGATCCACATTTTTGTGTAGTAATATTTTGTCTATCTCTTAAGGTTTACCAGTTATGCGAAAGTCATTCTGAATGAAGAGTACTTTTGGGGACACTCCCGGAAAATTCGAGATATACATTGCATTTGCCATTAAACAAAATCATTATAGCCATGTGTGAGAAAATCAAAATTTTCAAAAAATATTCCATTTAGGGGGTAGTTAGGGGTGGGGATTTTCTTTAAAACCTTCGTATCGCATACTTAAAAGATACTAAACTGATATACCAAGTTTGGTATTTATTCGGTTTTTCGTTTTTGAATTATGCTGTTCACAGGCATACAGACACACACACGAACGAACGTTTCCAAAAAATGCATTATTTTTATTCAGGGCATCTGAAAGCATGTATTTCCGGTGACACTCGGTACCGAGTTATTGAGTGGAATGCAATGCTTCCCCTACTTACTATATGTAGCAGAGAAGGTAAACATTTGGTTATCGCTGTTCTCTTTGTATCTATAACGAAATGTGTAATGTAGGCATTTCTGCGAAGGTATATCTGGGTTAAAATAAAGTAGACAGAAGAATTAGCTTTCATAAGAATAGTTTTATAGTCAATAATAAACGACAGAGAGAAGAGAAAGTCATGTGAATATAACACAAACTATTTTAAAATGCATAGTATATTATTTTAAGTTACATTAATTATTTACTTATTTATACTAGTTTATATTTTCTCTTCCGTCACTATTATTTCCTAATTGCTACCTCTGTATTCATCATGGTGTAGATGCTTCCCTTACACGTTGCCTCAAATTCTCTCTGTTCAAGGGTTAATGCACAAATATCGTTTTGGTATGTGGTTTACCAAGCGAAAAGGGCATTAGACTTAAGGGTCTTCAAATGTACATCTGTTCCCGTGTTTCTAGAAAGCACTTGACCAAAGAATCTTAAGACCTCTCCAACTAGGATGTCTTGACTTTAAGAGGATCTCGCTTAACAACGACTTCTTCCGTTTTCGAAATGCTCAATCGCAAGGAGACGCAACGCATGTATTAGTGCATGCTATACAATCTGTGTAAAAAGGCTGACAGTGAGTAATGTCATGAAACACAATGAAGTGGCTTTACAGATCCTTGGGTTTCTCACTCCCAATTAAGAGTTACAACTAATATTTTATCAGATTAATCTAACAAGCGTTATGCATAGTTGATACACAAGAGAAAGTTAAAGATATGCACAATCCCAGTCTAAATTCAACAAAAATCTCTTCTGAAAGTCTACTTACTACAGTACCTTTTAGTTGCTTTAAAAATTACAGTTGATTTCACTGTATTTTATAATTTGTAACTATGAAACTATCAAGTTGTTCAAAGTTAATAAGAAAAGTTAATTAAATCATTTTTATGATTTTAATCAAAACTTTTCCCTTTATTTGAAGGACACATTGAAGTGGAATTTCCGCCTCATTTACTTTGTTAGCATTTGTAACTTTTTTTATTTTATTTGTCACACTTAAATTACAAATTTTACGATTAAGCACATAATGTTTTGCCTAAAAATCATTGCACAGAGCTGCAGAACAATTTGTTCCTTTGTGGTAATTATATGTAAAAATGAAGCTTTAGATTTGCTACGCCATTTTCGTCTTCAATTGCAGAATATGCAGAAAATCCTGCAGGGAGTGAAGCCTTATATACTTCAAGTATAACATTGCAGGTTTTTACCTGAATAATATACTTTAAATCACTGAAAAAAATAAGTTTCGAAACGTATGGTGTAAAACATAAGAAAACTGTGGTTGAAAATTGGCACTTTAGAAATAACTATATATCTAAAGGTACGGTGTATCTGATAAGTGACGGCGCTTCTTGCACTTCTTTAACTTCATCTGCTCTTATTTGGAGTATCTTTGATCCACATTTAATAATTTATCTGCAGAAAGATGATCAAGCATTTATAAATGCTATGTCCTGAACCCGTCTCCTCTATGGTATAATCTGCAGTCTCTCTTTCCTTATCCTGTGAATGGAGCGCAGAAATATCATTCTTGCTGCAACAATGTCTTCCATTTCATTAAGAACTTCCGACCATCATTTGTTTTTAAATACCATGCCTTGTAAAATACGCAGAAATGAGACTTTTCCACCCTGAAAATGTTCAGCTTCTCTCATCTTGGCAACCTTTACACTCTGATTTCGGGTATTCTCCTCTCCTGTAAATATAAAAAACATGCGATGAATAACATTTTTGCTGAAGTCATCTAAACCAATAACTATCATATTACGATTACGTCGCTTGGCTGATTAACTGAACATTACTGCCCCATTAGTTTTAACTGTATTGTTGGCTTCTTTACAAATTCGTTGCAGTGCTCGTAGCATAACTCCACATGCACTTTCTGCCTTCTCCTGTGCTGTGGCACGCAGGTGGTGGAACCACGTAGTACTTCACATGTTACCTCCTACTGTTTTCTGAAATAATTGCACACACGATATAAAACTTCACAACTGAAGCAGATTGATTGCGAAAGTCACGTGAGACTTTGATTACTGCGGCCTAGCATTCTTAGCTGAACCGGAGTTAAAGCCTGAAATATAAACAAATAGACGAATTTGCAGGTTGCATCAGAAGCACTTTAAACTGGCTAAAGCTACACTTTTGAACAGCTTGTAAAATGTACGTAAACAGATCTTCGGACGGTTGTATTTTAAAGTTTCTTGGACTTAAATCCTTCTTCATCTCTATTGCATTACATCAGGCCGATACTTCTTCGGGAGACATTCACCTAGACCTATAGGTCTGCATTATATCAGGCCGATGTTTAATTGGGAAACATCTTAATTCTTTCATCATTTCTGTTGCATTCAATCAGGCATTGTTTAGTCGATATACATCATCTAGACCTCAATTCCTCCATCATCTCTATTGCATTATACCAGGCCATTGTTTAGTCGAGATACATCCATCTAGACCTTAGTTCCTTCACCATCTCAATTACATTATATCAGGCCATCATTGTTTAGTCGGTGTACATCCCTCGAGATCTTATCCGTCATCATTGTATTACATCAGGCTGATACTTTGTGGGGAGACATCCACCTAGACCTTACATCTTCTCTATTGCATTATATCAAGCTAATGTGTAGTCAGGATACACCCATCTAAACCTTAATTCCTTGATCTTCTCTATTGCATTACATCATGATAATGTTTAGTTGGGATACACCCATCTAGACCTTAATTTCTTCATAATCTCTATTGTATTACATCAGGCTGATACTTTGTGGGGAGGCCTCCATCTATACCTTAAATCCTTCACCATATCAACATTATATCAGGACAATGTTTAGTTCGGAGACTTCCACCTAAACATATTAATGACCCTCGCCCAGAAGACCAGCCCAAAACTGATTCATTCAAACTAATACGAGACACGCATAGATACTTATGAGGCAGGCAAATCCTAGCAAAAGATGGCGCAAAGCAAACAAAGCAGGCAACAGGCTAAGCAAACTTTCTTGAAGTGGCACAGATCTAAGCAATATGGATTTATTTAACAACACAACTTGCCCTTCTTTGTAAGACAAAATATGAATCAATCTAAAAAAGAAGAACTACAGTTATTTCATAAACAAAATAAAGAAATATATGTCCCATGTCTAATTCATCGGAGCTACAGAAACAAGAAAATCACATTACATCAAAAAATCGCCCACATAATAATTAATGCTCACAAGTACGCTTTTATTTAGAGCCATTGTTTTGAGATCCTCTTAGTGTAAATCGGTAACCTTTGTAAGATAGATTAAAATTACGTACGTTATAATGCAAATATATTTTCGAATGGTGAAAAATTTACCCTGCAGTTGTCGTCTTCCTGTATTATTCATATGCATGAGATGCAAGTTATTTTCCTCATGTACTTTTAACAAAAATCAACAATTTCTGGCAACATCTCAACTTCACACAATTAAGCTTCTATTTTTAACTTGAATAAATCAGCCTAAACTGCGGACATTACAGATTAGGCTAACAATAAATTAACATGAGTGCACGTTTCACAGCTTGTGAATTAAAACATTTGGTGTAACTGATGCTCCTCTATTAGATTTTGAATACTTTGTAGAATAAGTCATAGTTCATGTAGAATATTTTATAGCACAAAATAATAAAAGTTCATTACAAAGGTATTCTTACTACCAATTTAAACTTTCACCAAGTTGTAATCGAAGCGTTTGTAGCAAGAAGCTATTCACATACTTGTTATGACCTAGGAACCGCATATTTGGTTTTACTTCATCATCGGTAGCTTGTGGTGGAGTGAGTGTTATACAACATTAAAAAAATTTGCCTGCGCTATGGTGTGTTATTAGCATAAATAAAAAACGTAAAGTAAGATGGATATGAAATTTAGTATTGAAGTCCAGCATATTTTAAGAATTCACGAAATTCCCGAGCCCAAACAAACCTCTGCACAGAATATTTTTCGCCATTCTTTACTGAAAAATGGCCAGCGTTTTCATTACAACAAAATGCTTCAGCTCTTGTAAAACCATCCTGTTTGATTTTAATTTTCAACGTTTTCCCGTATAACCTGGCATATATTCTTTATTCATAATGAAGTTGATCTAACATGGAAACAATTATGTTCGCTAAAATGGTAACCATAGAAAAGATGAGAGATCTTAATAAATACATCACATGTGTCTTGTTTGAATATTACTTTTCTACTACGTATAGTAAGTAGGGGAAGTATTGTATTCCACCCAAAAATTCGATACCGAGATTTCACCGGAAATACGTGGTTTGAGACCCCCTGAATCCAAAAAAAGCATTTCTGGAAATATGTCCGTGTGTGTCTGTGTGTGTGTGTGTGTGTGTGTCTGTCTGTGTGTCTGTGTCTGTCTGTCAACAGCATAACTTAGAAACGAACAGTCGGATATACACCAAACTTGGTATTTAGGTTCAGTATCTTCCAGAGATGCGACACGAAGGTTTTCAAGAAAATCTCCCCACCCCAGACTGCCCTTTACATGGAACATTGTTCGAAAAATTTAATTTTCTCAAAAATGGCTCTAACAATTTTGATTAAAATATCATATGCTTAAGATATTTTCATGACAAATAAAATGTATATCTCGATTTTCTGGGAATTTCTCCAAAAGCGTTCTTGATTGTGAACGACTTTTGCATAACTGGTAAAGCATAAGAGATAGACAAACTTTTACTGCACAAAAATGTAGATCGCGTTAAAATACACAATTTATGTCGTATACATTTTTTTGTAGAGTGAACCATTTTCGAGATATTGCTTGTTATTCCTTTAAATTTTCCAATACTTATAGTTTTTCTTAAATTCGTTATTCATTTTGTTATGTCCAGGACATGCAAAGGGAATGGAATGCGCCACATAGCAACCAGCGCTTAAAAGATTTAACTCTCGCTTATAACCTACCATATTCCCCTTGCATCTACAAGAAAATTAGCAATAAGACTGACGTCTCGATATCTCGATTAACATGAAGCATATGCAGAATAAATGTTTGTAAAAATAGATTGTACAGGAGTAGAGAAAGTCATGTGAGTGTAGCACATCAGATTTTTTATTGTAGTTTTAGACCTTTCTGAAATATATCCTTCTACGCATTTACTCTTTCCCAGTATGAAGACCGTTAATAACCCAGAGATTGAAGCAGAATTTCTAAAGCAATTTTATTTCAAAACCAACCATTCTTCTCGGAAACATTTTACAATAACAGAGATTGTTCAAGAATCGTGGTAGGTCTAGCTATGTGTTACGGTGCAGACGGGCGTATACGGAAAATGTGACAAACATTGAACACTGTGAGTGAATAGAATTCTAGGAAAGGAAGAATATGAATGTAAGAGAAATTTATACAGATATTAACCATCATTTTCAACGGTTTCCACGGAGTTTAAGTGATGCTGTGAAAGCTTGGAAAATGAAACACGCAACGGAATACGAAAAACCGCCATGTAATAGAAATCAAATATAAAGTACGAGCACTACGTGGTTCTGCAGACGGCTTAATGAAGGCGTCCCAAACTGCTGTGGGAGTTTCAGAGGAATGTATGTTTCGCATTTTTAGATAAGATTTGGGCATGAAACAACTATCTGGAAGATGGGTGTTGCGACCGCTCACTTCGGATCAAAAGCGAATATCGGTGCAAACCTCTGGGCAAAGTCTAGCTTGTTTTAAGAGCGATCCCACCGACTTTATGTGTCGATTTGCAACAAATTATGAAAAAGTGGATACGCACCTACACAAAATAATAGACTAAGCAACGGAATTGCCAAGATTCTCCACCACTAATCAAAGCAAAGTAGGTTAAATCGACTCGGGAGATTATAGTGTCGGTTTTCTGGGATGCCAAGGGTGTGCTGGTAACTGAGTATCTTCCCTCTGGAAAATCTATTAATGGAACGTATTATGCTAACTTATATCAATTGACACCAAACTACAGGAGGAAGGGCCGGTTTAGCAAAGAATAGTCATCTTTCATCAAGATAACGCTGTCGCTTGCACAAGTGTTATGGCAAAGGAAAAAGATCAACGAAGTGGGTATGATTTTCTGTCATATCCACCTTATTTTCATGAATTAGCTACATACATCAGACTCCCATACGTTCCCAACTGAGAATATTCCTTGGTGGAAACAAAGTTTCATCTGACGAACTTAAACTCTCAGTTGAGGTGTATTTTGCAAACCTGGAGGAATCCGACTTCGTGACGGGTAAAGCCGGCAACGTCGCTGAACCAAGTGCACTAATGTCAAGGAAGGTTACGTTAGAAAGAATACAATGTCAAAAATCTGCGACATCATTTTGTGCTTCATTCCAGCCCTCATGCATAACTGAGCGAGTATGTTTAAAAGTTTGTAACTTATTTTTTTCCCTTCGCATAAGCTCGTTATTACGACTACGATATAAACAATTGAATGTTGTTTCCGCAAATTTTACAAAACTCAGCCAATACTGTTCAATTTTAAATCATTTCTACGCAAGCGTCTATTCTGAGAAACCTAAGGTGAATGCAAGAATCAGATTTATAAGAATAATATATGTGAAATGTGTGAATTTATAAACGCCAGAGACAGTTATGAGAGCTTTGCACATCACATTTTTACTTTCTCTAACACGTAAACAGTACTGTATTACAACCAAACTGTTATACCGCGATTTCACCTGAAATACATGTTTTGAGGCCCTGGGAAAACAAAATAGCATTTTTAGAAAAAGGTCCGTGTGTGTATCCGTGTGTCTGTGAACAACATAATTAAAAATATTTAAGTTCAAAAATGCGACACAAGAATTTTACAGAAAATTCCCTACCCCAACTAACCTTTACATTAAATATTTTTCGAAACTTTACTTTTTCAAAAATAGCTGCAATAGTTTTGATTAAAGTAACACACTAAAGATATTTAGGAGACAAAACAAATATCTTGAATTTTTTGAGAATAGGCTATGAAGTCCTCTTTATTCAGAAAATATTTTTATAATCCTTTATAACTCGAAAAACGATAAGCGATAGACTTAAACGTATTCCAAAAAAATATATATCTATTTAAAGCACACAATTTATTTAAAATGACATCTTTTATGGCATAAGTCATTTCCGAGATATCCGTTATTAATGGTTCGAATTGTTCAATACTTGTCATTCTCCTGTCGATTTTCAGTTGTTTCTCGCGAAGTCATGGAAATAGTGTAGAATTTTAAGGCCATCATATAGCGCCCAGTTCTTAAAACATTTTACTGTTGCTGTACTCCTTATATCTATAACAAAATGTGTAATGCAGCTATTTCCACAAAGGTGTATCTCGATTAAAATGAAGTAGATAGAAAAATATGCTTTAGTATAGTTTATATACCTACTAATATAAGATAGAAGGTAGAAAAAGTCATGTAAGTGTAACAGAAACAATTTTTGGGGGTAATTTTGAAACGAATGATCTTTTATGGCAAAAATGTGAGTATGCTTTATAGTACGTTGTAGTACGTATTTGCTCTAAAAATAATGCAGTTTCCCCTTTTCGTGATCGACTACACTGCAAAGCTTAATGTGGAGTCCACTGGACATAAAAGGCTTGTTTATTGCCGCACTATTGCACAGATCACCTACGCAATAATATTTTCAGCATTCGAACGACACCTGCAGATGTGCAGCAGATACTGCATATCAGCGGCCGTGGGAAATGAGGTAAATGCTCAGTCACACTTCATGCTCTCGCCCACTGATACTGTTTATATTAATACGAGCCCATTGGTGGTGAAATTGTTTTTCAAATGAATGTTACATTAAAAAGCGTATAAAATATATTAAATGTGCTATTTGCCAATGAAATTAATTCCGAAGGATATTTTTATTTCAGTCATTCCTGGTAAGCATCAAACATCACTATACTACATAGTCGACTCGGTTGTGGTCTAGGAAAAAGACCGACAAAAGCAAATGGTTAACTTGCCAGCGTAACGCATGCGACTCACTTTCGGGAGGTCTCGGGTTCGATTCTTGGCGAACACTCACTCAGAACCCATGGGTTTTTTGGGGGGGTTTCTCGGGTGCTGGAGTGATTTCTTTCAGCCCCCCTCCGAATTTCCTGTTTCTCCATTTCATTCCATTCATCTTTTCAACCATTCTTCACCCCATTAGGTCTGTTTCAGGGTTAGAAAAGTCGGCGATGGTGTTTCGGTGCGGTGTGGCAGGGAAAAGGATTCTCTCCGTGGAGCTGTAGCTCAGCTTTCGGTTGATTGCCTTTTTTTAAATTTATGGACGCTCTTTAACTGATGTGGTCCTTAGCGTCCCATTCTATATTGGGGGTGAAAGACCGGTAATTTTGCTCAAAGGTTTCTTTATCAGGCTTGAGGTTCTTTTACGTGCCGTAAATATACAACACGGGATCACCGGCTTTACTTCCCTTCCGAAGGAAACCATGCTAAGAATTTTTACGCCCGAAAAGATCCATCTCTTCTGCCGGGTTTGAACCCACGATCTCGGGAACAAAAGGTTAGCATGGTAACCACTACATCACAGATGACGATTCGGTTGGTTGCCGTTGCCGGGGTATACGGACCACCCCTTAGAGCGGCGTTTTGGACCCTCGGTTGGGCCCGGTCCGACAGTCGGGGCGTCTCAATCTGGAAACTGTAACGACCCTATCATTTCTCTGCCGTCACTCCTGGTTCCAGCGGACCGGTGTCTCCTCTCAGCTCCTCCTCCGTCCCGGGGGCACCACTTGAGCATAGTTACTGTATCCTCACTGGATGTTGCCGAGTCCCCTCCGATAATCAGGTAAAAAAATAAAAAGAATTAACTAAAAAGATATGACCTCAGTGTTTAAGGAAAACACCAGATTTTGGGTTTCTAATCAACAGTCACTAAAACAGTATGATATCGTTGCTAGTGAAAAGCCTGTAGCGTACAATAGAGACTGGAATAAAAGTTAGTAGCTACCTCTAATTGGTTTTCATTTTCAATTCAGTTTTCAGGCATGTTCCATTACTTGTGCGTAAACAATGTAAAGCGTATACGAATAATCATGATAGTTTTAAAAAATATGTAATAAGCTAAATGTTTACGGAAACTCACTACTTTTATATACTAACACTTAATCCTGAGTTAAAGTCTGAAGATCTGTAATTCAGGAGCTCCGCCGTCTTCATGGCCATGATCAATGTTACTACGAGGTAATCAACATGAAGTGAAATTTGACAGTGGTTGAAATGAAAATGACAACACCTGTTTGTGTTTCTTCGAGAGTGATACTGATATTAAACATGTTCCGCAATATTAATGAATGCCGCCGTAACATTTTTAAATGTTAACACTAGGGTAGTGTAGCGAAATGCTAAATCTGGAATATGTATCCTCGAAATGTATTTCAAGTTCGTCACTGTACTAGATGACTAGCTCGCCGATTATTAGTATTATTATTGCTATTCTTTATGTTGTATTCATTTCTTTTTCGCTCATAATACATAGTTATTATTTTCATGTTACTTGGAGTTAGTTTGCAAGTCATTTAATACGCTATTTGCTACTCCAAATAGGGAGCAGCATATATTAACGTAAGTGATGGGGCGATACCACTATTTCTCGATACTCGATACCGATACTGATTTTTGATCACCAATACTTGATACCCGATACTCGAAACGTTTGTAAAAAACGGTAAACACAATAGCTTGCTCATTGGATTATGTTTTTATTGGTATTTTTCTGTGTAAATGTGGTAAGCAATTTTCTTCTGTGCGATAATTTCGAAATTGTTCTTGCTTGACATTCTCCAATTGACAGCAATATTTTATCTTTATAATGCCATAGGTTATACATCCCTACTGTTGGTCAAGGATAAGGGTGATAATGATGATGATGATGATAATGATGATGATGATGATAATAATAATAATAATAATAATAATAATAATAATAATAATAATAATAATAATAATAATAATAATAATAATAATAATTTATTTGCTTCCCTTTTTATGTAACCAGATTTTGTGCTGAAAACTTTCTTTTAAAGGATTTTCTAATCATATTATGGAAATGAGTCTTGCGGCACAAGTAAGCTATGCTTGTGACCCGCGTTTGACTAACTAACAGATGGAAGGAAAGAACAAATATTTCCATGCGCTGTATTATCTCACGTCATAAGTTCTGATTTGTTTCTGCTGGTTTCTCAGGTTTTGGTCACCGGAGTAGGTAAATGTAATGGCTGAAAATGAGTCACATTACAGAAACGTGATTTAGTACGTCAGCTAAATCGGCTTTATTCACAACTCAGTTAACGATGCATATTTGAAGAACGACGCATTGTTTTGCATGTTTTTATTTTACACTCAAGGGTTTATGGAATATTACATTGATTAACTGTGATGATTGTAAAGTTTTATATATTAATTTTTTTACATTTACTTTCGGTCACTTACATCGCAATATTCCGATTACATTGTTTCTTCTCTTTGGCTTTTACGTTACGTTCCGCTTGCCTACTATCTCTTTGAATTGAGGCGTGGCTTTGGGCTTCCTGCCTGTTGCTGCCTGCCGGCCTCGTGGCTGACCTCAGTGGGTCGGTAGCGTGTGGTGTGAGACGTGCTATTTTTCTTTGAGAGCTAGCCTTTGTTTGGCAGAGAATGCTTGGTGGTCGTCAGTGAGGGAAGTATTGGCCTGTTTTTTTAAAACTTGCTAATTTATTGAATTTGAGAGCTTTCTACAGGAATTCTGTATCCAGTACTGTGCAAGGTAGGATTCTGTGATTGAGCTCACTCTGTCCTTAAGTTTATTGATTGGGGAATGGAATTACTGTCATTTCGTAAGCAAACATTTATTGAAGCGATCGTAAGTGAGTGGAGCTAAAAGATGTTTTTTTTAAAGATAATTTTTTGTGTGTTAAGCCCTATGTATTTTTCTTATCATTCAAGTAAATGGAAAGATGGGGGTTTCTTTAAAATCCTATGTTTTATGTTCCCCACCATTACGACATTACGTATATTGCTAGATAGTTTTTCATGGTTCATGTTTGGCACTTTGCCATACTGGTTGAAGGTTAATTACAATTGAAAGTCAAATTTAAAAATGCCAGTTTCACCTTTTCTTTTTGGTTGTTAAATTGTTCAATGCTAGAGTTGTGTATATGCTTTTAATATTTTAAATGGTTTATTCCCTGACATAGAAAATATATTTGTAGCATGAAGGCGAATGCAGATTTAATTTCATCTGCCGTTTTTGACTGGATTATTATTACAATACACCTAATTTGCTTATTGCTTATTTTTACTGTTGTTAATATTGGTTTTTGTAATAGTTGTCTTTATATCAGGGAAAGAGATTTTATATTGATCTTATATCTTGTTCTATTTTAAAGGCCTTAGTAAGGTACACCTTAAACGTGGAGTAATTTTGTATTGCTTTCTCCTCTGGATACAAGATTTATTACCTTTATATTAATTTTCAGGCCTTTATACTAAGATTCTAGCATCACCACTAATCTTTAAGACTTCACTTTTTACCAGAGTAATGCACATACGCACTATATAGGACATATCAATTATGTATCCCATATATATATTGAATTCAGTGGGGTTGGAAAGTTGACTCTTAGCTATTCTTCATTACCTTGTGGGTTTTGGTAAAGTTGCTTTCCCAAGTGTTTAGCCCTTGAGCCTTTGTTGGCTTGTGTAGACTTATTTAGCTCTTATATTTGTTAGCTTTAATAACAGTTTTAATCTAATTTGTATCACCTTTACAGTTCTTACGATTTGATACTATCGTTTTAGTGCATATGTACTGTTGCTTAACTTCTTTGGTTGTAAAGTATTTCCATTTACTCTTTATTTTGGCGTGAAAGATAAAATGTTTCCTTTTTGGGAAAAGTAATTACTTTTTTGTTTTTGTTTCAGGCTTTCTCTCATTGGTTTCTATTCTTTAATTTTTGTAAATACTGCTGTATCATTTTAATACATATATGGGTATTTTAATTTTAGATTTCATTGGGGTTTAATGATTTTGAACTTTAAAAGGAAGTTTTATTTCTAATTAAACTTGTATTCTTTTCGGCTTACATTTATTTTGCCTTTCCTTGGTACATGTTAAAATTTGTAAATTGTCCTGAAATAGCTAGGATATTGTTATATTTATTTCTCTTGTTAGTTTTAGGTTTTTAACTTTAAATTTATTTAACAGCCACTGGGATAATTTATTTTCCTGATGAATAAATTTGCTATTACCTTAAATCTGCTTTAATATTTTTCAAGCTATTACTTGCTGACATAAAACTTTCAATTAATATTTAATTCTGAAAAGTTTGCATATCTATTTTGGTTTAAAGCTAAAATAAAGAATTTAACTTTTGCTATTAACTGTAGTCAAAGGTTTAATTAATCAGTGGCATCTTATTTATACTTTTGATTTTGATTAATGATTTATAGATTCTGTTGTGTTTATTTTGCTTGTACTTCATTTATTATTATTATTTTTCAGCTTTTGATTATTTTATTGTCGATATATTTGTGATTCTTTCTGGATATCATAGGGTTGATTCATTCATGTATAGAAAATAAAGCTTTTCGATACGGGTTTTCCGTTTGTGTTTACTAAGAAAGAAGTTGGGCTTGCGTCCAGTTTTTCCTTTTGCATATACATAGATTTCAAATCCTGATTCTTTGTTTTGTTTGGAAATCCCCTGTGGCATTCATTAGAGCCTCCGTTATCGTATTGCTGACGTTCTCAGGTTGCAGACGTTTATCGTAAGCGGCTGCTTGGTTTCGGTGGCTCCATCACGTAATTTTGCCTGGTGAAGCCACCGATGCCATTGCATAACCCAGGAAAAGTAGTCGAGGTTTATCAAGAACTATAGTCCAGCAGCTCTTTTGTGAAGTCTCAGCTCCTTTCATTCCTTATCTAGCATAAAGCTAAACACAACTTTCAATAATGCAAAACCTACAAATTTAAAAGTATCGAATAAGTAGGTATCGAAGGTTTATCTCAAAGTATTAGGCATACTTCGATACCATCGAGTACGAAAAATGGAGGCCCCATCCCTAATTAACATGAACACGTGCTATTAAGATGTTTAGATTTCGCAATTGGAGTCTGCGATAAAGAGAAAATAACAAACAACAAAGGGCATAAATACACAATTGAAATTTTAAACATAAATAAGTGTAGCAAGGTTGCAGCTACATAAAACCTATCTGAAAATAATTAAAATCTGCAAATATAATGGAAAAGCCCATATATATTTACAGCATATCAATTCTCCAATTGAACTATTTAATTGGAGCTGCCACCGAAGTGTTTTGAGGTAATATCGATTTTGCTTTTCCTTTATGCATTTTACAACAGTTGTACAATGAATACTCACTTCATGCAAAGGCTGATGTCGAAAACGGTCCTTTTTATGGTACGAGAATAGTTACTGCGAGAACATTGCTTACATGCGTACGCAAAGTAATAATATATTTTATTTATTGAAGGCAAACCGAATAACTTTTTATACTGACTGCATGTTTTAACACCTTTCCTGCACATATAACCACTTTTATTACTTGCCTCAAAACAATGGCAACGTGTGGAAAGGGAAACTCGTTTTTCGGTTTTTACCTTCTCTACTACGTATACTAAGTGGGGGAAGTAGGTATTGTATTCCACCCAAAAATTCGATAGCGAGATTTCACCGGAAATATATGTTTTGAGGCCCCTGAATTCAAAAAAAGCATTTTTGGAAACATGTCCGTGTGTGTCTGTGTGTCTATGTGTCTGTGAACAGCATAACTCAGAAACGAACAGTCGGATTAACACCAAACTTGGTATTTAGGATTAGTATCTTCCAGAGATGCGACACGATGGTTTTCAAGAAAATCCCCCCACCCCAGATTACTCTATACATGGAACATTTTTCGAAAATTTTATCAAAATTGGCTCTAACGATTTTTATTAAAGTATGATATGTTTAAGATATTTTCATGACAAACGAAATGTATATCTCGAATTTTCTGGGAATGTCTCCAAAAGTATTCCTCATTGTGAACGACTTTTGCATAACTGATAAACCATAAGAGATAGACAAAATTTTACTACACAAAAATGTAGATCGCATTAACATACACAATTTATGTCATATACATTTTTTTTTGTTGAGTGAACCATTTTCGAGATATTACTTGTTATTCCCTTAAATTTTGCATTACTTATACTTCTCAAACGGGAATTCGTTATTCATTTTTTTTATGTCCTGGACATACAAAGAGAATGGAGTGCGCCACATAGCAACCAGCGCTTAAAATATTTGACTATCGCTTAAAACCTACCATATTCCCCTTGCATCTACAAGAAAATTAGCAATAAGATTGACATCTCGAAATCTCGATTAACATGAAACATATGGAGAATAAGCGTTTGTAAAAATAGTTTGTACAAGAGTAGAGAAAGTCATGTGAGTGTAACACATAAGATTTTTTATGTCCTGGACATGCAAAGAGAATGGAATGCGTCACATAGCAACCAGCGCTTAAAAGATTTCACTATCGCTTTAACCTACCATATTCCCCTTGCATCTACAAAAAAATTAGCAATAAGATTAACATCTCGATTAACATGAAGCTAATGGAGAATAAGTGTTTGTAAAAATAGTCTGTACAAGAGTAGAGAAAGTCATGTGAGTATAACACATCAGTTTTTTTATTAACTTATTCCATTGTTCTTAATATTTACCATAGGAAACATATGCGTACAATTATGCATTAACCACATATTTATACCTCATACTCAAGAGGTTCCGAGTTCGAATCTCGAGTAGGGTGAGTTATCTCCATAAGGTTCTTCTGGGCTTTCCGCTATCTTGAGAAGAAGAATTGGGTAAATCTAAGATTCAGGTTCATTTCAACCATTTCATTCATTCACCGGTCCGATATGACTTACCGGTTAAAGGAAGATAAAGTTCAAACTAGGTCTCCCTCCACAAAAAATAATTGAAAGCAGCAACCTTGTCATGTTTAGTACTCTGTGATTTGCCATTCAAGTTAGCATTCGTTCAATCGCCATACCTGCTCTTAAGTGGAAGAAAATTAACTGGCATATCTTCGTTGAGTAATTATAATGCTTAAAAGTTTTGAAATAGGTTTCGTTATTCTAAACTGCCATATGCTTTTACTATTCGCTTTTGTAAAACGCAAGCATTAATACATGGCTAGATACACATATAATCTTTTAACATGGAACAAATAATTTGCCCCTACCTCTGTGGTGTGCGGGTAGAGGTTCCGAGTTCGATTCTCGGTTAGAGAGTGTATCCGGATGTCTTTTCCGGGTTTTTCTCTTACAATGAAAACATGAATTCTTTTCCTAACATAAAAAAGTTCTTAATCGGTTAAATGACGCTAAGGCCCCCACCCAAAAAACGTAATTTGCAGTGATTTATCTTATTGCTATACATAGGTCTTAGAGTGTTCAGAAGCATATAATGTACCATATGTTTGTGCTATTGTTCTCGCTTAAAAGCTTTGCAGGCTTAGTATTACATAAATCTGACACACAGAGAACAAGCCGTATGTATTTCTACAAAGCTAAACTAAGTTATTTCATTTATATCTGCCTGCTCTCATAACACTTTTATAAAGAATCTAGTGTTATTAAAACCATATCACTCGTGCATATTTAAATATATAAACTATATATATATTTTTTTAAGTTAAAGGTACGTATTACAGAGGGGCCTCTGCAACCGGGGCCGAGCACCGCAAGTAGGCCGCAGTGGGAGGGAGTGATGAGGGGAGAGACCCGAAGAGCAATCAGATCCGGGAGACGACGTGTGGCAGCATTGACGGGGTCCCTAATGTTTTCAGTTAGAACGCATTCGACGCCGCTGAAGCCTACTCACAAGCCTCTGATCCCCCGGGGGTTCCCCGAAGGGAAGTCTGAGTCCCTATCTAAGCAGTCCGACCGACCTTCACAAAGTGCACCTCTACCGTTCAGCCACAACTCCCCGGATATCGTCGCCCGGTCCTTCAACCGTGAAACAGATGATGATTAAGGAGATAATGGTTACAGGAAAGGAGGGACGGGAGCGTTGTGGTGAAAAAGAAACCATCACACCATTCGAGGAAATCACGAAGAACCCAGAAAGGGCGGTCACCGGGAATCGAAACCGGGATCTCCGGAATGCGAGCTTCACATGGTACCGCGGAGCTATCTTTCTCGGTTCAATGGAAGGTAAAGCCGCGGACACATGTTTTTCCCCTTTACATCAAGATACCCATCCTTGAAACATGGGGCCAAACGATAGGCTATAATGGGGTATTATTCTGTTTTATCTCTGTTTATACTTCGAAGCTAATTCGTAATATTTATCATTCAATGTATTCCAGTCATTTCAAAAGTAAGATACCCCATACCGAGCGAGGCGTATGCCTCACATTTGGGAGGCGCCGGGTTCAATTCTAGGGCACGCCACTCTGGCCCATGGATTTTTTCGGGAGTTTTCCCGGGTTATCAGGTGAATGCCGGAGTGGTTTCTTTCAGCCCCTGAATTTTCTGTTCCTCCATTTCGTTCCATTCGTAATTTTATTTATTCTTCATCCCGTTAGGTCTGTTTCAGGGTTGGAAGGGTCGGCGATGGTGTTTCGGTGCAGCGTGACAGGGAAACTTTCTCCGTCCTTCGGCTTTCGACAGGTTGTCGGGCATACAGACCGCCCCTCAGGAGTGGGGGTTCCTAGTGTGTCTGTCCGACTGTCGGAGCGACTCAATCTGGAAACTATAGGTACCCTGTTATTGCTGTACCGTTACTTCTGGTTCCGGCCGCCGATGACTCCTCTCACCTCATCCTCCCTCCCGAGAGTGCCTAATTGTGGGGTATAGGTACAATATCCTCAATGGAACATTGCGGAGTCCCCTGCATTCAGCAAATAAATAAGTAAATAAATAGAAAACATACCCAATATGGAAACATTACATTCATTACATTCACTGTTTACTCTGTTTTGTCCACAACATGGTAGAGACAAAAGTGTAAATGTTTGAGTTCTCAAATGCAGAGATAGACGAGAATCCTAGAGAAATGAGGATCCAATTCCTAATTTTAGGACTGAAGAAGAGCACAGACTCTTGCGAAATAATAAGGGAGTGGGGAGATTAGCGAAATGACTAAGTGCAAATAAGAGCAGTAAAATATACCTGCGAATTATTCGTTGAAATTAATCTATAAAATTCTTTGCTACGAACAACTGAAAATGGAGAGAAATCTACGTGAGTGGGTCAGGAAAATACAAGGAACATGAGATGAGAGGTTAAGAATTATCCGAAGAATATCAGCAACAAGAAATAGTCATACATGTAGCTTAGAGTCAGTGCAACAGATACTTCAAACATCCATAGAAGTATTTCGAAAATATGTCCGATTTGAGAGGAATAGGAACGGAGGGCAGTCTAAAGTGCCAGGAAGAATGGGGGTAAAGTATTTATCGAAATAATTAGATGGCCATTGGCTTTTTTGACGTTACTGGCAGGCAATGAAAAAGAGGTGACAATGAAAACTGTTAATGCCTGTAAGGAATGATAAAGGGGAAAGATTAAGAGCAGAACAAAATCAATTCTGCCGATTATTAGTGCTAGGTTTATTATAATTTATTTATTTTTGGTGCTTTGTGGATAATACATTAACGGAAACTTTTATGTTAAACTTTTCCCTTTTAAATGCTCATTTTATTTAAGAAATTCTATTTGTATCTGCTTTCTTCCACATACTTCGTCTACGTTTATCCTTAGGGTAATGGGTTTTCTTATTTAGTTCTTTTTGCTGTGTTATATCACAGCATATATGGTCTATTGAATCCGTGAGATTATTAAAGATTAATACAAGAATTTGCTTGTGTGTCTATTAAAAGCAGGATACGCATAAAGTCTTTACGAGAAACAATAATCTTTCATAACTGTAAATTTTTACTTTCTCTACTACGCATAGTAAGTAGGGGAAGTATTGTATTCCACCCAAACATTCGATACCGAGATTTCACCGGAAATACACGTTTTGAGACCCCCTGAATCCAAAAAAAGCATTTTTGGAAACATGTCCATGTGTGTGTCTGTGTGTGTGTGTGTGTGTGTGTGTGTGTGTGTGTGTGTGTGTGTGTGTGTCTGTGTGTCTGTGAACAGCATAACTCAGAAACGAACAGTCGGATAAGCACCAAACTTGGTATTTAGGTTCAGTATCTTCCAGAGATGCGACACGAAGGTTTTCAAGAAAATCCCCCCACCCCAGACTACCCTTTACATGGAACATTTTTCGAAAATTTTAATTTTCTCAAAAATGGCTCTAACGATTTTGATGAAAATATCATATGTTTAAGATAATGTCATGAGAAATGAAATGTATATCTCGAATTTTCTGGGAATGTCTCCAAAAGTATTCTTCATTGTGAACGACTTTTGCATAACTGGTAAACCATAAGAGATAGACAAACTTTTACTACACAAAAAATGTAGATCGCGTTAAAATACACAACTTATGTCATATACATTTCTTTTGTTGAGTGAACCGTTTTCGAGATATTGCTTGTTATTTCCTTAAATTTTACAATACTTATACTTTTTCTCACATTCGTTATTCATTTTTTTTATGTCCTGGACATGCAAAGAGAATGGAATGCGCCACATAGCAACCAGCGTTAAAATATTTGACTATCGCTTAAAAGCTACCATATTTCCCTTGCATCTACAAGAAAATTACCAATAAGATTGACATCTCGATATCTCGATTAACATGAACCATATGGAGAATAAGCGTTTGTAAAATTAGATTGTACAAGAGTAGAGAAAGTCATGTGAGTGTAACACATCAGATTTTTTTATGTCCTGGACATGCAAAGAGAATGGAATGCGCCACATAGCAACCAGCGCTTATAATATTTGACTATCGCTTAAAACCTACCATATTCCCCTTGCATCTACAAGAAAATTAGCAATAAGATTGACATCTCGATATCTCGATTAACATGAAGCATATGGAAATAAGCGTTTGTAAAAATAGTTTGTACAAGAGTAGAGAAAGTCATGTGAGTGTAACACATCAGATTTTTATTATAGCAAAACAATAATTTCAATTGGAAAATAAGAAATATCCCGCTGGCCTCTTGCAATGTGGGAGAACAACAAAAATATTCTTTTTATGGCAACCTGGTTTAGAAAGAAATTAATAAAATTATATTAACCTTCACAGTGGTTTATTATTTATGTAACTTAATAATAAACCGATTACTTAGAACGATTTAACATGTTTACTTAGCACTTCACATCACAAAGGCAAGATGCCACCTCTTTCCCCTGTATTTGAGTAGAGTATCCTCGTTCATTTTGAAATTACTTCACTACACTTTATAACATAGCTTTGTTAATTTTATGCTTCTATTTCAATAGCTATGATGGCTGTTTTAAATTGTATTAATGTTACTAGGTTTGTTCATAGTGAAGTCAGATAACTTTTGCAACTGTCAGAGGCATGCACAAAGCGAAAATTAAACTACGCCTACGTCTGATGGTTTCACATAGTTTCTGAGTGTACTACGAACAAAGCTATTATTTATTTGTCCAGCAATTCTCTCTTTCTCTCTTCCCTTCATTTACGGGCTGCACCTTAATTGCAACTGTTGTAATTTCCTTGTTAGAGCTTCGGTATTTGTACCTGGCCTGGAGCAGCCATTTTGTATATAAACTAGCGTTTGTTTATCATCGACAATTTGCCTTTGTCTCACACTCAGCGCAGCTAACCCTGCGCTTAATTGCGTGCTTTTCATTGAAACGCAATTTTTGTGCAGCGCTGAATTCACACATTCGCAGCTAATCCCAAGCAAAATGTTGAGTCTCCATTTGAAGCACATGAACGAAAAGCATATGAGAAGCCTGAGACAATGAGACGTAGCACCATTGAAAACCATTCAATGTGCGGTAGTGTTATTTGTTTTCACAACAAATCTGCACACAATAGGAGCGCTATAAATGTGTTTAATCGTCTAAGAACTATATCGCTTACAATGTTGTTTGGTTAAATTAGGTATGAGTTCTATGAGACCGATTAGGCGAGTCAAAAATAACAAATGCGGCGAGTACTGTCCATTTAATTGGGCTGCACACATGGTTGAAACTAACCGAATTGCAATGCTTGGATATTAGTATGTAGTATAACTGCTCACTGCTTATGTAACAACAGCCATCAATTACTTACTGAATTCATGCTACGTCAGTTGACGAATGGGATATTTTCTCTTTTTGGAATTAATACTCATGCTATTTTGTGCTACGGTTTATGGTCACATAAAGCTTTTGCCGGAATGTCTTTGCCCTCACTCTCTATTTTTTTCCAGCACGAGTAGTGTAGTTTGCAAGGCGATTATCTATCTTCGGGTACATGTCCATTTGAGAGCTGAGCGAAAGTGACTCGCGACAGCTCTCACAGAACGTTTGTTCACTCGAGAGTATCATTTTACTTAGACAGGACTCTCGATAGTAAACCTGTAATAGTTACTCTCAGAACACCTGTGACCCGCATTCAAGAGGTCTCGGGTTCGATCCCAGGCGACCGACCACTCTTGCCAATAGGTTTTTCGTGGTTTCCCCGGATCGTCAGGCGAATGCCGTTGCGGTTCATCTTCTACCACGACACTCCTGCGCCTCTCATTTCCTGTATCCATCATCCTCTCTGTCCTCCCTTTCAGGGTTGTAGGACCAAGCGACGGTGTTCGGCGGGTTGCGGCAGGACGGTGTCTTGCGCACTGTAGAGATTTATTCCCTAGTGTGCTGCGGGGTCTGATCAGTTAGGCCTCTACACTGAGTGGGCTCGGCCCGGGGGCCTGCAGGTGGTTGCTGACTTGTGGGCGAGCCCGGGTGACGTCGGATGCGTTACACCTGGAAACGTTAGGGACTCCGTCCGCATTTGTGCCAGTCGTCATCTGGATGTGGTTGCCCGTCGGGTTTCTCCCTTCATCCCTCCCTCCTGAGGGTCATTGTTGCGACTGGTCTGCGTGAGGTGCTCTGTCCCGGTTTCGGGGTTCCCCTCCGTTGGTTCGTAACTTACTCTTAGAACCGTGTCCACTAGACTGCCTTGTAAATGTGCGGCATGAACGTTCTATAGAAAAATGGTCGAACAGAGTGAAGCTATAAACTATATTGTTTTCACTTTTAAGACAAAACGGAGACAAAGGAAAAGAAAGTGCAAACATTTTTAAGGATTTAGACTGAGCATTTTGAGTGCTTATTGGGCTCCTAAGTGCTAAAAGGGAGAGAAAAATGCCAGCTGCAATATGTATAAAAGAACACGTTGCATTATAGGCTCCTAGTAAATAACACTTCGATCGTCTAGCCTAGAAAGTTTTTGAAGTGTAATTATGCTCTTATACAGTGCGTTCGGAAAGTTGCTGAGCACTTAGACTACGGATGTAGATTAGTTGGGAAGTTCAAACCAAGGTTAGGTTTCTTCTATATAAAATCTTAACACATGTTGACATAATTGTTTTTTATAGATACATGATTGCTTTTAATTTGTTCCATTGTTGCATAACATTCAACTGTTTAGTTCAATTATCAATTGAAAAAGGCTATTGAAAGTGATATTCGTAATGTTTGTTTTAAGTTATGGCGCATTCAATAGGAAACGTATTTTTCTTGTTGAACATCCGCTTCCGCTTGCTGCTGGCAGGCTCAGGTTCAGTCTGAGTGCATTTTTACTGTGTGCCTACCCTCAACAGGGTTTTACCGCAGGAAGTTTAACGCAAAGGAATAGTGATTAAGGGTGGCGTTTTCATTTTAGGATAATATGACAAATAGGACGTAGCATATTGCTCCTCGACAGCTATCTGTTAGGATGCAGCGGCTCTTCTGCATCCTGGTGGGAGTGGAATTTGTTGAACATGCCTTACGACAAGGCGGTATCTCATCGTAATGCTGTTCATCAACTAAATGAGAAATTTTTGAGAGACAGACTCGGTGTTAGATGCCGAACTAACTGGAAGACCACTAAATTAAACGAAGAGAAATTGTTGGACATTTATGACTATGCGGCGGAGTCCATCAAAATCATTGCGCAGTCTTGCAACCACGTATAAAGCGGTTAGGAAAACGTTAACATTATTACAGTATAAAGTAGCAGTAGTGCAAGAATAAAAATATGTGGATTATGAAAAGCGAATCCGTTTACTCTTTTATTGAAACGAATACTATTGATATTCCTGATGTTACCTACTATATACGCGAGGCCTGGTTCCAGCTCTATGGTTATGTTAACAACACAAAACACACGATTATAGTCAAAGGAGAATCCTCGTGCTTTGCATGAAACGCCCTCGCAAGATCAGAAAATTGGAGTGTGGGTAGCAATATCTAGATGTCGCATTACTGACCGGTTATTCTTTGAAGAAACCGTAAACAGTGAACGTTATTGTTCAATGATTCTAGATTTCATTGGCTTGCTAGAGGCAGACGCAATCAACTACTCATGGTTTCAACAAGATGGTGCTACTGCGCTCACAGATGACAACACTATGCAACTTCTGAAAGAGGTTTCTGAGGAACATGCCATTTCTAAATACTTACGGCCCCCTTGCTCGTCGGATCTTACTCCACCAGAGCTTTTTCTTTGGGGAGCAGCAAAATCTGTAATGTGTTGCCATAGCCCATGCATGCTTTGTGACTTAAAATGTGAAATAATTGCGTACGTTAGAAGCACATTCATAAACAGCACCGAAAACTGTTTTCCAATAACATTAAGCGGGTTCAGGCTTGTAGACGACATTTTCAACGTATGTTGTAACTGTACACTGACTTTCCGAACATCCTGTACAATGACATGCTGACAAAGTTACTCCAAATTAACATAATTGTTAATCCTTGAGATTAGGCCTAGAGTAAACAATACTTAGACTTTGTGAAGAAATGGATTAGGTTAGGTTTATTGTATGTGAATTTTTCGTGTTATATCGCTACAAGAGGTGCTACTATTCAGCTCATATTTTTCCGGAAGTCAAGTAACTGTTACTTTTTTGGAAATTTTCGTCATTTATTCTCCACTTAATTAAAAGCATTAGAGCCATTTTAAGCAACTAACTTTAAGCAATTCTTAAGATGTTAATTTTTATATTAAATCCTGATAATCCATTTAAATGCATTCATTTCTACTTCCACTAACTTCATTGCGAACGCTGAGAACATGGTGATTTAGTTTACTCCTTTTGGAACGTTGAAGGATATAAGGAAACCAGACGTTCACAAGATGAGAATCATTCTTTCTATGCAGGCTGAGAGAAGATAAATATTGGGTGAAAGAGGAGTGAGAACGCAATATGCTTTTAAGGAAATATATTTCCGACTCCCGCAATTTACTGAGATGCATGGGCTCGAAGCGTATACCTTTTCGTGCGTATAAATGAGCAGAAAATTATGTTTTCTTTCTTGCTAGCCGAAGCTTGCAAAAAGAAGAACGTTCCTGGAGTAAAGAACTCCAGCGACATATTTTCTCACGTTAGACCTTTAGTGGTGGCAACGGAGTTTAACTTTAAGATTAACCCAAAGTGCAGCCACCAAAGTTTTCTGCCAGAGATATCTATATAAATGGATTGAGTAAATGAGGTAGCAGCATTGAAGTTAACAAATGGGTGTTTTATAATGTAAACGGATTTCTCGCCAAGAATTTGTGTATATAAACAACTTATTTATTTACGATATATTTATTAAGAATTAATATATATATATATATATATATAAAACCATATGGTTGCACCTTAGCAAAATAGGAATTATGTCAAAACTATTATATGATACTAATAATCTGGATTATAAACCACAAAAATAAATTGACATAAGCCTCAGGTAACTGAAATGAAAATTCCTGGTAGCAGTTACACTATATAGGAAAACTGGACATAAAATAAATTGATAAATAAGACCTAATCTCAATGATATAAAATAATAAAACTCATGTATAAAGAATTAATTCCGAAAGACTGGCACATTTATTCAGAAATTGCAAATAAATTCTGATGTGATAGATTGACATGGCTTTCTCAACTTTCTATCTTCATTAGTGGGTATACAAACTATCCTTACTAAAGCTTATTTTTCTATCTACTACATTTTAATCCAAATAAATATTTGCAGAAATAACTACATCACACATTTCGTTATAGATACGAAGAGAGCAGCGATAGTAAAATTTTTAAGCACTCTATGCTACAAGTTCCATACTGTTTCCATGCAATCACAAGAAACAAATGAAGATCGATGGGACTTAAAAAGAATGACAAGTATCGAACAATTTGTACCTTTAATAACGGATATCTCAAAATCGGCTTATACAACAAAAAACTTATTTCAAAGAAATTGTGTTTTTTAAAAGAGATCTATACTTTTTTGTGCGGTATCTTTTCATCCATTGCTTAACTATTCCCAGAAAATTCTATGTATAAGTTTTATTGGTAATCAAAATATATTTATTATGTGGTATTTTATTCAAAATCGTAAGAGCCATGTTTTAGAAAATAAAAGCATTCGAATAATGTCCCATTTAAACGATAGTGAAGGTTTTCTTGAAAATCTTTGCGTCACATCTTTGCAAGGTACAGAACCCAAACAAAGTTTGTTGTTTACCCGACTTTTCGTTTTTGAGTTTTGCTGTTCACATAGACACACCTACACACAGATACACACGGACCGTTTTCTAAAAATGCTGTTTTTGTGGCTCAGGGGCCTCAAAACATGTATTTTAGGTGAAATCTCGGTATCGATTTTTTTAATGGAATGCAATACCTTCTCTACCTATGTAGTATCGGGTGGTACCAAAACAAAAAGTGCCCATATGATGAACCGCGGTGTGTGTTGGCAATAAAGAATTAACACGCCTCTGCTGCACCTTCCATCCCTCATTCAGTACAGAGGTTAATGCTTAAATGCCGAACCAATAACAGTTGGACTCATTTAGGGGCTAGTATGGACAGTCTTTGGGAGGCATATTGTTTCAAGCATTTAGGTGACATATACCGATTCTCCATCCCTTTCATCGCCCAGCTAGCCCTGAACTTTCTTCATAGAGTAATGCTAGCGTATAGGACTTCAGCTAAAACCAATTAGAGGATGCGCGGAGCACAAATGATGAGATCTGCCAATATTCTAGAATGGAAAACACTAAAAGTGACCAAAAGCATCGGCACTTTCTTGCACTTGACTGTACGTGGTAGAGAAAACAAAAACGGAGAGAAATATGATGATATTTTAAACGGTGGCATAAACAGTAAAGAGGTGAATGGAGGAGCAGCTTTAAAGTCAATAAAGAGGTGATTTACCATGAAAACGGATTTCTCGCACAGAACTTGTACGTATAAAGGATTTAATCTGTACATACAGCTACGTTTTTGCACATTACTAGTAGAAAGACTTTTCTACTCTACTAACATAAAAATGGATACGTCAAAACTGTTATGATACTAATAATCTGGATTATGAACCACAAAAAATAAATTGACTGAAGCTTTACGCAAAAGAAATGAAATTCTGAAAGCAAATGTAGGATACAGGAAAACCGACAATAATGGAATTGAATAAATGAGAATAATTGGGAGTATATAATCTCAATCATGATATAAAACAATAAAAAACTATTCTCATGAACAAAGAATTAATTCCGAAAGACTGCAAAATTTCTTCAGAAATTATAAATCAAGAAAGAAAGCGAAGTATAAGATGATTTATTAAACGTATAAAGAATATATGTAATAGTAACATGCAGAAGTGTATAAAACATAAAAATATTTATTGCAAAAGCAAACGCCTGGAATTCGGAAGTTAATTGTAGGTGTGCAGTAAAGGTCCGGTGACCTTTGATAATTATTAAACTAAACAAAACCAGAGCCATTTTGTAGTTACTGTGGAATTAATATTACTTACGGGCAACACATACTTAAGAAGTTAACAGGAAATATTGCAGATAAGGGCATTGGGGATACTGAATTACACACAGCTAGCGAGCAACAACAGGTTTTATGAGTGTCAAATATAAGCATAATGCATCAAAATCTGAACATCCTAAGGCACCACTGACAGAAGAGATTAAAGTCGCTGTAGCATTCGAAAATTGAGTTTTATTTATGGACGGTCTTAAACTGCCATGGTTCTTGGTGTCCCATTCTATATTGGGCGTGAAAGACCGAAATGTTTGCTCAGAGACCTGTTTATCCGGCTTGAAGTTCTTTTACTGCCGTAAATCTACAACACGTGGCTACCCGCTGTACTTCCCTTTCGAGGGAAGCATGCTAAAGATTTTTACGCCCGAAAAAATCCATCGCCCTCCGTCGGGTTTGAACTCGCGGCCCCGGGGACTAGAAGCTAGCATGGTGCCACTAGATCATGCAGGACGATTCTATAGCATTCGTGTAACTAGTTCAAGTGACATATTCTTGGGAGCTGAAATCCAGCTGTTCTGGACTGAAACTGAAAGCATATCTTCCGAAACAGCGTGTTATTTTGCAGGTGACATAAAACATCGAATTTTTAGTTATCCCAATGACGCGCAATTAAAGCTAATGTCAAACAGACACTTTTGTTAAGATAATTTCGCCTCAAGAAGACTGTATCAAATAAACCACATGAACAAGCATAATTGTTGTACATTTCATTTGTACCAGCCGGACGTCACTGTATGAGATATAATGTGCAGCAATTGGTTTTCTTTTATATATCTGTGGATGGTAAGAAATTATTATTACCTAAGTATATTACAAAATGCAGTGATTTGCAAAAATCGCGAGAAGAGCCGACTTCTCCAGGATCTTATTCTACAAGATGGGGCACCGCTTCAATTTGCTGTGCTAGTAAGCACCTACCTTGCGAATTTGCCAAGGCGTTGGATCAGATGACGTGGCAGCATTGACTGTCTTTTTTTACTTTCTCTACTACGTACATGGAGGTGTTGCATTCCACCCAAAATTCGATACCGAGATTTCAGCGGTAATACATATTTTGAGGCCCAGGAAACTGGAAAAAAAATCATTTTTATAAAACGATCCGTGTGTATGCGTGGTTTGTGAACAGCATAACTAAAAAAAACGAAAAATCGGACAAATATCAGACTTGGTAATTAGTCAGTATCTTCCAAAGAAGACGTAAACGAGGATTTTCAAAAAGATTCCCACCCTTAACTGTCCATTACAAGGAAAACTTTTCGAATTCTTTTATTTTCTCAAAATAGCTATTACGATTTTGCGTAAAATAAATTGCATTGAAGATATTTAAATGAAAATATTTATATCTTAAATTTTCTGTGAATAGCCTGTGCAGTCCTTTTTCATTTGGAAGGTATTTTGTATTATCTTGTACAGAGTTCGGCAGAGGAAGGGGCAATGTTAAATTAGGTTTAAAGAAAACATGTTTTCTTATGTATAATATGTGGTTCTTAACCAACCTAATATTCCATTTATTTCTTGAAAATAACATCTTTCAATTAATGACCATTCACTCGCAGACACTCTTCAAACCTCAGCCGCAACATTCCAGTGGAGCATTGTCGATTACATGACGAATATTGGACTTTAGTCTTTCAATATTTTGCGGGCAATCTTTAAAAACAATTCGCAAGTATCTCCATAAGAGGGAATTGTACACGGTCAAATGTCCGGATATTTCTGGCCAGGTGATATCACCTCTACTGGAGATGATTTGGGTTGGGAAAAATCTTCTTCATTCATGGAGGTCACCGCAGTGTGACTAATACCTCTTGTTGAAACCAGGAAACACAAGGAAACCGTGTAATTTCATAAGTATGAAAGGTTTTAATCTTGTTCACGTAACTGGCTAATACCACAGGTCATCAGCTTCATCAACCATCACGATCCTCAAAAAAGAAAGTCGAATTATCCCAGAAGACTTTACGGCACTCCAAACGGTTACTTTCTCACAGTGCAATGGTTTCTCGAGTAATCGAAGAGGATTTTTCGAGACCAACAGGTATATAAAATTCTGTTTGTTAGCAAAGCAGATAGATAAAAATGCGATTCGTCAGACATTCATAATTTGTCAATGAATTCTCCATCTTCATTCATGTGATTTAACAACTCTTCACAAAATGTTATTAGTGAGAGAAAATCACAAAGCTTTAGTTTGTGCACTACCTGAATTTTGTAGAAATGAAAATAGTCTAAGTGCAATATTCTTCTTACAGTCCTCTAAGGTCATTGCAGCAGAATGCTTCCAGCACCGAGCGTATTGGACTTCTGTTCACAGCAACTCTAAGCGCTTGGTCCTAGAGGCTTCTCCTTCAGTGTCGAGCCAGTTTATTCAAAGTTCTCATCCCTATCTTTATGGAATGAGTAGATGAGACGGAATCATGGGGTCTGGTGTCCTAAATTAAAATGACCACGAAGTTGGTGTCCAGCGACCTCATAACTGTCGTTGTTTTTATAAAAGCTTTTCTCTGCAAAAGCACGTTGTTGACCTGTCCACTGATCCATGTTTATTGAATGGCATTATCATAGTAACAGCATGCGCACGCACTTTTCATGTTATTCATTGTGCTGTAAGAGAAAATATAATGTAAACTAGCCTGTTCCTCTGTCGGACACTTTATAGCTTGTATGTGTAACACGTCAGATTTTTGAGGAATAAGCTATTTAAGAGGATATTTTGGACAAATTAAAGATATGTTAAATGGGTTTATAGGCAAAGAGGCTGACTGGGATTTGTGTCATAATGCGAGTCAAGAGTGTTCTGAAAAGGTTGGAGAAATATACGTAATGGTCTGATCGGTATAATATAAACCTTTCGTAGACTCCCTATAAACGAAAAATATTTTGATAAGCAATATTTGTATGTATATGGAATATAAATTATTGTCTCGTGCAAATGTCATGTTTTCAGAATAAGAGCACAATATCCCATTCTTTTAGTTCGGTTAACTAAAAGCATTAGTCCTATTGTTGAGATATAAACGGAAAATAAATCCTGCAGGGATAAAACCATAGGATTAGGAATGGAAAGCTACATGAATATGCATTTATACCGATTATGCAGGACATGTTTAAAGTCTCCATTCACAGTGTAGTAAGAGCTGAACAATAACAGAGGCTTTATTATTATGGCACATTAAGCTACATGAATAATATTTTCAAGCTTCGGGGTTCTTTATGCCTAACAAACACTTGGCATAATATCTCTACTAGTTTTCTTGGACTGTTGGCTGTTGAAACAGTGGGTATTCTTTGTAATATTATCGGCCTCCATGTTAATGGTTTTGTGTCTTATTGTAGCTTTCCCACAGGCGATCACAGCGTTTTCTCTCAGTGAATAGTGCAAGGGCTATTAGCAAATACTACATCAGATGTTTTATATGTGTGTGTATCAGAGTTAGTCTTGCATTTTTAATATATTCTAAATCTCAAAAAGTAACTTAACTATTTTTTAAAACATTTCGGAAGGGGTTTGGGGTAAAAAAATTTTCTAAACAGGTTTTGTCTGCGGTAATACTTATTTTTGAGCAGGACAATAAATATAAAATTCTGAATCTCAAAAAGGGCTCTAATTACTTTCCTGAAATTAATATAAAGTGTATTTTGTAGAACAAACAATTGATCTACATGGGTCTTGCCTACAGGGAGATCAATTTTTATGGCTTATGAGAAAAAAAATACGTGACGAATTTCGAAAATGGTGCTATAGTATTGGATGAAATAATTTATTAGAAAAGGTCTTTGTGGAACGATAAATCGATTGAGGTAGTTATTCTTGCTCGGAAAGCTCCTTTTTGTAGGTTCCGAAAAACTTATCATGAGCCTAAATTACATAATAAACAACTGCAATGATAACGTCCTCTTCGACTAGCTCTCGGGTATACAATACCTTGCAGAAGCTAGGCAGTAACTTACTTCATTCTAGCAAAGAAATTTAATGTTATTCACTTGAGACTTAGGTTTCTTGATGGATTGGTACATTCGAAACAAAAGACTGATCTAGTATGAAATGTGCAGCAACTATGTGAATCATTCCTCTGAAGATGCTCGTCAGTGTTACGAGCGAAACGTCAGGGATACTTCATCTACTGGACCACGGCCTATAAACTACCTCTTACTCGATCAATGCAGGCCGTGCAGCCTACGTATGTATAAAAGACTGATCTGCTTGTTTAGCAAGTCGACACTCAATGTATTTTTTAATGTAAAGAGTAATGAAATTCAACATTTAGTTCAGAAAAAACGGGAATCCACAGAATGTGAAGGAATATACTTAGTCCAAATTTATTCACATTAGCATCAAGGTATTACTGACACTCAAAAAGTCATGAAGATAGGTCTTTATTGCAATAAAATCAACTTTACTGAGTGTGCCTACAATGCACCGATGTTAAAATTATTTTTATACAAGGAGAGAAATAGTTATATTACGTTCCACATCTACACCTTTAGTAATGGTTACTTTAAACAAAAATTTATTTTAATAAAATTTTGATTTACACTACACACTTTTATAATAAGTTTTTGATATATAAATATCAACTTGTGACATAACAAAAGTGCATAATTCTGATACTAATCTAAAATGTGCTTACATTGGTACAAATTGAGAGTTTATCCTATAATAACCTTTATCTACTCTTTGTACGAACTGGTTGGCAGCTAAGCAGTGAATATGTTTATGAAGGTAACGCGTCTGTAAAACGTGAAACATTTCAATGTTTTTCATTTTTATTATATGTTAAACTTATACTTCATATTGCACAATTAATTTTTTTAATAGCAATAATTTTAAAGATACAAATTCACGTTTAAATGTTTCTATACCATTTAGGCAAAGTACCGCGTTGAAATTGAACTCATGTTTATCAATTCCTTTTTTCCACAATTTTTCACTATTCACACCTTAGACTACAGTTTGTATTTTATTAACTTCAGATTTTCAGGAAAACTGCAGGAATTGTGAATTTAAATTGTTATGAACTAAATAAAAATATTAAGTAGTTGGTTGAAATTAATTGTTTTCCATAACTCACAAAGAAAAGTTTGAACAGTTGAGTCACACGTATACCTTTTATTTCTCTTAAACTGTTTAAACGAAATACCTACACAAACATTTCTTTAATTTTGTATACTAAGTTGAAATTAAATTTTGAGAGTGATACGATAAACAATGGGGCCCAAATGACATTTTAGTCCTTATATTACCATAGAAGGTATTTAATTGTAAATAAAATATTAATACTGTCGCAACCTCTTATATTCTCACATATCACAGGGGGTAGAGCATGGTACCGGAGTTTAAATCATATCAAACTAACACGAGGTCCGACGGGGCGAGCTCAACAAAGTTCCTAAAAAACCTGAAAATTACTAAAATATTCCTAAATCATTGTGGGGAAGGAAAGAAGGATCAATCTACATCAAATAACTACATAGTAAAAGTTTAGATGCTAAGGATTTACTACAAATTAAAGCTGATACATATTACCTTCTGCGACGGAGCGTCATCATACACACACGTCTACACTGCTCGCTGGTTAAGTTAGAAGAGATAGCGTCCTAGACGCTTACTCCATATACAACCGGTTTACCCCCGCTCCTATTACGTCATTCCGGTCTGTGTTACCAACTTTGTCACCCAAAGAAATGTTACCATGACCACATGTGTTCTTACAAATGTATTACCACAACCAAATGTCACAATACCTTAAGAACAATTTAATATAGCTCGTTAAAATGTTTTACGTCATGGGTAGACGGTAAAATGTCTAAGCAATCAGAAGAAAACTGTTGATTCTTTTACTTTCACAGATACATTGCCGGGAATTGGATATGGGAATTAAGATACGTTTTAGGTCTAGGGTACCCACATGTCGTGCATGTAAGAACTGGAGTACCAGCTGAGACACACGAGCATCAGTTTCTTGGTTTGCAAGTTCGGTGACCTTACTCTAATATGGGCTATTACGCTACAGTTAGAACATGATCTACTAATTGTAAACAAAGGGATATGGTCGATAGCATACTGCCTCCGGGGTAATCAGCAAGTCATGGACAGTCACACATAACATGTGCCAATAACAGGTAACCGTCTAACAATTCAAATTCCTTTTCGTTTTTAATTACACTGAATCTAAAGCCTTATTAAGCAGGACTTTGGAACTGAAGATATGATATGGATTTGCATACTGTTATTATTTAGACAAATTTCCAGTTTATTTCATCATTATATCATAAAAGGACCACGTGTTTAAATTAGCTCACATTTCAGTTCTGCACAAGTAACAATTTCAAGCACAGATAGATATATAGCAAACATTTTCATAAGCCATTGTAAAAGCACTTTCTCATAGTGATGTGTGCAAAGTAAAACGCTGCACTGCTATATAAACAGTTATAGTTGTAAAAGTAAAATTACTGCTTTAATGCATTAATAACTGTGCGATTGTTTTTCTCATGGCACAAATTATTTTTTATATTTCCCCATTTTTGCATGTAATTCATATTTATGCCGTGGGCGCTATTGCGCGTGCAGTTTAAAGCTATCTATATACAAAGTATAGCAGCTGATTTATCTTGCGAATGCCGCTTGCTGATTGGCGGAGAGCTGATCATGTGGTATCCGTGCGCCAACTTGGGCTGCTTACCTCAATATAAACATAAGGAAACAGCTTTGTCGAAGCTGATTAATGAGTGAAAATGCCAGATTGCTGTGCTTTCGGATGCACTTGAGTGCACAAGACGATATTAAATTATATAGGTTACCGTCGAAACTCAGAAACGTAAAGAGAAGAAGGGTTTGGATGACCTAAGTCAGTAGAAAGCACTGTACTCCTGCAGAAGATGCAAGACTTGGTGAAGCAAGTACCTATTTCGTATTTATTTAACAACATTTATTTAATACTGGATTTTACGAGTGATTAAATCTTCATATTATGCCTTTTTAATCGCTTTCTGGTTATGGAATGGAACATTTCAAGTTTCTGTGTATTATAAACAGCAGCGTACTTATAACCTAATGCATTTTTTCTGATTCTAATACCAACCTTTTTTACTTCTATCAGTTTTGTTCAAGCATTTACTGAAAATGCAAACACTTTTATAGTTTATTTGTTTCATAATTATTAGTATAAACAATAGTGGCACAGTTTCTTTATACAATTTATCAGTGCCAGCATTGACAGTACATATTTTCACTGTATTCACAACTTGAAAACTATAAATGCATTAACCTCCATATATATGATACTACAATGACTCTCTACTTATCAAATGCATTTATATATTTATAGCCAAAAGTTGCATGAAGTTAAATATGTCCAACTATAAAGACTTATTAACGCTTTCAGCATGCTTTCATATCCTGTTTAATCTGTGTATATTTGCAATATTATTGCGTGTATCTTAAGTCGTTATTTTATAATTAGTATCATTTTTCTGAACTGTGTTCAATAAGCATTTAATTTTTAGAAATCTATCCAAGTATGTAATGTTTCAATGCCAGGCAGAAAAATATTTTAATATATATGTGTGTGTTACATGTTCCAAAGGATTAAAGCGGCCGATATGAGCAGGATATGGAACAATTTAAAAAACAAAACTGTTGAATATCACAGTATTGTCAAGCTTTGTAACTCAAATAATTGAGTTTTCAGAAAAAAACAGAATTTTACTCTTATGCTTGTTTAACATACTAATTTGGTTTTGGTTTTACAAGAAATCCAGTATAAATTTTTTTTAGAATTATTAATTTTCCATGTTTTTGGTAATTCTACAAATTTGTGTAATATTCTGCAATGTTTTGTTCTGATATTGCTTGAGAACTTCTAAAAGAGATCTATAGTAAAAAGCAAAAATCTTGCATAAAATGTGCAACTCATAACTAATTTCACCACCAGCAGAACAGAAAGTCGCCAATTTACGTTGGAGGGCGAGATGATTTCATTTTGAGCAAGTGGAATTTTCAGTTAAGGAAAAAGCACATTAATTTAATATTATTTCTTAAGCTATTTTAATATATTCGAAATTCGGTTACATTGAAGCATATCACATCGGTAGATTTCTTACGAATACCAAAGTGTCATACAGTATTTTCCTCGTACCGCTCCTATAATTGATAAAGGTTTGTTTATAGTTATAATAATGCCACGAACCACTTCTAAATTATTATTTTATTCTATGGTTTAATCTGAGGTCTGGATAACATCATGAATGTTACTACAAGTCGCGCACATGCAGCGCAGGATTCCTTTATTTTACAACATTAATTTGCAAAAACAGCTTAACACATACCTATAAAGTAATATTTTTAATGTCAGAAATACGTAAGTTGTGCACAGGTGTATTGGTGTCCTTCTGTGTTCGACATTTGTGTTTTATTTCGATTTTTCTAAGATCGTGCAACCACTCCGCATTTCTTATATATGAGAAGAGAGGCGAGACCTCAGCCCAACATGGCTGCCGCGCTGACCTTTGCTGTACTTTGAATATAGAGAACTTTAGTGCAGTTAGTGCCGGTGGTAGGCGCTTGGGTCGCTCCTGTCTACAGAGGGGTAGGTGGAGAATTCAAGGGAGAGACTTCTAGGTCGTAGCCGTGGAGAGTCGAGTGCACTTTTCTCCCTCATGAGCGTTGAGCCGTTCTGGCCGTAAGGGTTGTGTAACTTGGTAACTGTCCAGCTCATTCTACTTTGGTTTCAGCTATGTCACACATAATAATACTGGCCGAATCTGACCGTTCACAGTTGTCATGCTTGCTCAGTAATTTGAATAATTGGGGATGGATTTGTAAATTACGAAAGTTCTAGACATTGGGCGTGTATAACTTTAATTTGGTAAAGTTAGAAGGTGAAATTGGGCGGCATAATTATTGGCAAACCTTTAGGAAACCATTTTGTGTAATACTTAGGTAAATGAATTGTAGTTGTGCTGTATTCGTATCCAGGCAACTCCTTTCAAATCCCTAACCTGGTATAAAGTGTTATTCATGTGATCTTTAAATGGGACTATGAACTTATGTCAGCATCCCTTGGGTCAACATTATGTAAATGTTTGTGCATATGCTCTATGTATTGTAAATTTGTAAATCAGCTTATTCCTACGGCAAATACACGCACCGACCTGTACCTTACAGTTCCTTTTCTTTATACAGATGTTTTTCCTAATAAATATGAAAGTAATTTCTAAAGGGTGACGTAGTGCATAATCTTTTCAAGCTATTAGGACCTATCACTTTTCTAGATTAGAGATAATTCATTTCCCTTTGAGACTGTACCGTATTTATACAGGGGCAAAATTTCAGGTCCACAGGATATCGTATAAATAAGAGTAAAATTACTAACCGAGTTTGCTAAAACTTTTAATGTATTCTTTTTCCCTTTTGCACTTTCTTTGTTGAGATTTTAATGCTCGCAGTATTTCCTGCCGCCGTCTTTGTAACTACAGCAGTTGAACTTAACTGTCACACATATATAAGCCAGATTGGAGAATGACCGAATCAACAGATCCATTTCTGTTGGCAGTATTCCCTTATTATCGGTGATGCACACTAGCCCTGGGTAAACCAAATTCTTATTGATTGGAATCCAAATGCGATACTAATGCATTAGCTTATGAACAAAGGTCAGGTATGGATGAGGGGCGAATGGGGAGTAGTGCGTAAAGATTTCACCTGAGTGGCTAGAAGGCGCGCTTTGCCACGACTGTCTACACCAACCACTGAATCAGTAAGTCTCGTATTGGTTTGACGCAAATTTCCGGCACTCAAACATTAACCTATGAATATAGGTTAGTTTCAGGCCCATGAGTGGAGGAAAAGTGAGGAGTAAGAAAAACGTTATGTGAAGTGCTAGAATCAGGTAACGATAGGTTAGACGCGGTTTAGAATTGCCTTACCAACATAAACCCCTGCGAATTATTCGGCAATATTCTATGTACTCAATTGTACACCATTTTGAAAAAAAATCGTGAGCATCAAACCTGCTAAAAAGGCAAAATATACGAGATTTGTACTTCCCACTATTGAAGATTACATGTGAAAATAGCTGTGTTTCTTACAAGCTATGTTTAAAAACTAGATTCTTAAAATAAAATTGTGCTTGGGCAGTTACTTTGAATAAACCTTGATCAGGCGTGTTCTTACCAATATAAAAAATCTGACGTGCTGCACTCATGCATTACTCTACTGTAAAAACTATTTCTAGAATTGCTTACTCTTCACCTACTTCATATTAATCGTGATAAAAATTTGCAGAGAATATGTTATTGCTAATTTTATTGTAGGTTGAAGGGGAATATGGAAATACAGTAGGCTTTAAGTGATAGAGCATTCAACAACTGGTGGCTGTGTGTAGTATTTCTTTTTCTTTGAATGTCTAGGACCTAAAAATAAAAAACGAATATGGAATTCCCATTTGAGCAAAAGTGTAATAAGGGAAAATTCAAACAAATAACAAGGCATATCTTGGAAATGGTTCATTCAAAAAATTGTATGTGATATAAAATGTTTGTTTCAACGAGATCTACATTTTTTGTGCAGTAAAATGTTTCTATCTCTGTTTACAGTTATGCAAAAGTAATTTAGAGTGAAGTGGACTTTTGGGGACATTCCCAGAAAATTAAATATATGCATTTAATTTGCCATGAAAATATCTTAAACAAAAATGTTTTAATAAAAATTTTTAGAGCGAGTTTTGAGAAAATAAAAATTTTCGAAAAATGTTCCATGTGATGGGTAGGAGATTTTCTTTAAAATCTTTTGTCGTACTTTTGAATGGTACTGAACTTAAATACCAAGCTTGGTGTTGATCCGACTTTCGTTTTTGAGTTGTTCACAGACACACACACATATACGTACCGTTTCCTAAAAAAATGTTTTTTTTTATTCGGGGCCTCAAAGCATGCATTTCCGGTGATATCACGATATAATTTTTGGGTGGAATACAATACTTCTCCTGCTTACTACCGTAGTAGAGAAAGTAAAAAGTCAAGATCCACTGAAGTCCGCACATGGTGGCGGATCATAAACAATCTGTGCTCGAGTACGTATACAAATACAAACCGTTTTCACATGCTTTTCTATTTGATCACTTGTAGTATAAAACAGACGAGGTCGTGTTTCCTCTCATACTGTTCAGTTGATATCACGTAAACGTGAATTTAACACACTCGTACTTGGGATATATCACTCTAAAATAGTTGAGGAATAAGAAAGAAATGAGAAAATGAATTTGCAGACTATTTCCGAAGTAAAATATCGGTAGGTTTTACACGAGACAAACAAATCTACCTCACTGCTTACAAGAGAAAAATTGTCTGTTATATGATATCCCTATAGAAAAAGATGAATGAAAAGTTATAATACAATTTAAGTCCAAGAACGGTTATTTCAACGTTAAGAATTCTTCCGAGTTTTTTATCGCTTTCTAATTCATATTAAAAACTACAGATGCTTGTTCGCAATCTATGGTAACAAATTTAAGACCCGCTTACCTTATGAAAAAATCACGCCTCCACCAACTGTGATGTTCTGTCAGGCAGCCTTTAGCTTGAGCTATCAATCTGCAGCACAGTTTGCATTGGAGAAAACTGCTACGAAATACAGGGATATTTAGTTTATTACAATCCTCCTGGCACCTTTTCAGAGACTATCCAAACTTCGCGGCCGGCTGTTTCCAAAGGTTTTTCAGTAACCCAAATTGCACAAAATTCCATAATTGATGCAGCAGATGATTTAACACGGATGTTGCTGCAAGGTATGGAACATATTCCCATTTCTCTCTCTGTTCTCCAAAATTTTGTAGCTTGATTCCTTATCTGATGCAACCAGACTTTGTTTACTTCTGCACCATAGAGAGCAGGGATTTTTGTATGGAAAATTGGTATCAGAACGTTAGTCTGATAATATACCGAGTTGAGTTTCACACTTTTATGTACACGACGAATGGTTAATTTGCCACTGTAACTGTATCCTGCTATTACCAAGAAACCATTAGGGGGAAGTTTCGTTAGTTTCTTTATACCAACTTAAATTTTTTGTACCCTTGGTTCGTAATATATAGCCCAGGATTTCTTTCAGTCACTTAGATAAACATATACCTCATCCAAAAAACAACACACATCCACGTTTTACCAGCTAGGTAACGTTCATACAGCTTTTTGCTGTTAATGCCACATTCTGCAATGTGCTTAGGCAAGAGCTTATATCCCCGGCTCTAATGGCACCTTACTAGATTCAAATCCTGGTTTATTAAGGTGTCCCTAGTAGTAACAGAGATCCCTAATTACAGTGCAATGGCACTAAGAGTTACAGGATTTGGTCCAGAGGCATAGGCCTTCACCTTCCAAATTATATCCGGGGTGCGACTGGTGACAGGTCGTGGATTTTGATTTTCTTGCCCTTTGGAATAAGTCCTGATGTAGCTTTTTTGTTGAGTGCACATGAGATCACTTTCTTGGATATGGTAAAACTACGCCTCTTGCACTGCTTAATAATCTTAGAATGCAAATATTTTGCATCGGAAAGGACAATAATGTACCCTTATCAGAACGGTTCTATTTTTGACGCCATTTGATGCAGCAAGAACAAGAACACATAACTAAGCAAACACAGTGTACGCTCATACTCCTGAACTTTCATTCGGTTCCACATGTTTCACGGCGGAGCTATTGTGCTCGTCTGATGTTACTGTAGATTGTGAACAACCCTCCGTGTTAAGCAAGCTTTTAAAAGTATATGATAGATAATCTTTTATTATACTCAGGTTCATCGTTTTGCCTCAGTTAAGAATTTCTATTTTTTTTACAATTCTTGATTTACGCCACAGTTAGATGTCGCAAAAGCATGTGAATAACTGAGTACACGCACTATTCGACATCCGCAATACCCTCTCCTTCGCTCGCCATCTGTGTTCATGATCCTAGGTATAAAAGTTCTCACCAAAACAGTAATTGGTCTTTTCCTATTTTTATACTTAAATAAGTTTCTATTTTGGCTTATTAAATGTTTAAGGGGACATTTAAAGCCATATTCTGCGAATGTTAAATCTGCCAAATTTATGACCCATTATCTCAAAAACTACCTAACACATCTGACTGAAATTTTTAAATGGTGTAAATCCATACCTTCTAGGATCACAAATCTACTTTTATACAATAAGTTTGTTTATTAAGCAAGATAGGAATATTTTATATTATTAGCATCCTTTGATTAACATTTAAGAACAAATACCTATTCTTTTAAAAATAATCAACCACATTATTAACGTCATAGTTGTTCCACAATAGTGCTTGTAGGTTGTTTTTATCGTCCTAAAGTTTATTTCAGGTATTTTCAATAGTTTCTGAGAAAACGGGTGATTTATATCAGGAAATCTCGTTCACATAAAAAAAACCTATTAAAATATAAAGTTTAAAAAAAAACAATCTCGCATATATATTTGCAACATGGATTGAGCACAAAAAAGGTTTCGTACTTACAGTAGTACTATTTTGTAGATAAAAACATCTCCTAAAAGAGAGTTAAAGTTTACCTCTCTACGCAAAAGTTTGATTGAGTTCTTATGTTCTTTCTGGGAAGCAGTGCAGAATTCTCAGTACAAAATGGTAGCTGTAGTATCATTTTTAAAAATGTATTTACAATATAAGAATTGTGCCTACAATGAAAAAATAGATATCAAATTAAAGAGAAAATTCAATCAGTAAGACTGCACAAAAAACTAAACATTATACCTTTAGCAATGTTTCCCACTAAATCTTCTTTTCAATAAATGACCTCTCTCTTGCTGCATTTTGAGTTGAATAGCACTTGTACATTGTCAGTCGGCTTCTAGAAGAGAAGGGATGTTTCGTTGCCCCGAGTAGGTTTAACCTACTGTGAAGGAGAATTACTGGTTGAGTTTAACGCAATGAACTGGAAACAAAGGGCATGAAACATTGTCTTTGATGTCAAAGAAATGCAGTGCTACATTAGGCAGAGTAAGATTCCGTATCACCTTCAGGATACGACCCTGTCTCTCAAGAGTTTTACATCATTTCATCCTTTAAGCCAGAGAGAGAGAGAGAGAGAGAGGGAGGAAGAGAAAGAAGGGGAGAGGGAGATGGAAGGAGAGAGGGATTGGTGCAGGTAACACATTTTTAATCCGAATAAAGTGGCGCCGCGGTAACGTGTGCGACACACATTCGGAAGGTCCCAGGTTCGCTCTCCGGCTGTCGCCCACTTAGCCCATGGGTTTTTCGTGGTTTAACAAAGTCGAATGCTAGAGTGGTTCATCTTCTACTACGACATTCCTCCCGCTCATTTCCTATACCCATTATCTTCCTTGTCATCTGTTTCAGGGTTGTAGGACCAGGCGGCGGTGTTCAGCTGGACGGTGGCTGTGCGTTCTCTCGAAGTTTCTTCCTGACGTCCTCCAGGAAATGCTCGGCTGGAACTCGCATCTGGGTGCTTTCAGGCAGGAATTCCTTCGGGAGACCCCCACAGGCTCGTGGCCCAATAGGGTGGCCTCAGGTGGCGTTAGAGGCTTTCATTCTGGAAACATTAGGGACCCCGTTTGTGCTTGCGCCCGTTGTCATCCGCAGCTGGTAGCTCTTCGGGTCTCTCCCCACATCCCTCCCTCCCGGTGGTCACGGTAGAGCATAAGGGGCCAACTGTCCTGCGTGCGGTGCCCTGCGTCGGTTTAATGGGGTCCCCCCCTCCGTTCGTCCGTACCTTCACCTTTAACGCGTTTTTGACCATTCTTCATAGTTTTGTAGAAAACCGTTTGAGAATCAGACGTTTGAAAACCCAGTAGGTATTTACCTTGCAGGTTTGAGACAGGCAAACCCGTACAAGTAAGGTCACGGTACCTCAAGAGCAGAATACATGCAGATTTCTTGAAGTCGGTGACGAATGTGTTGCTGCTTTACGAGAATTATTTAAATGTTTGATATTGGAATTTTATTAGCAATAAAATTGCCCTGTGTATTTGCAGGAAAGTTTTCAGCGGACTGTGAAAGAGCTAAAACACACTGGTTTTAAGTTTGAATAAAAAATAAAGAAATTAAATGGTTTAAGTATGAACAATCACTTACGAAGAGAACTAAATAATCATAGTAGCATGTAGATATAAAATACTGTTAGAATTCACGAACTTGCTTAAGCATTCAATGAAAATAATGAAAAGCAAAAGAGATGCTTTTATGTAACAGCTTCTTAAGACAATATAGTGCAATGAAATCAACACCTTACTTATAATTTTATTAAACAAGATTAAGTAAAGATTATTTTTCATTTAAATAGTCAGCAAACGCAATCAGAAACACCTACAATATTGGTAACATTGTTCATAGCGTAGTAGCGCAGCTATTTGATAGATCAGCCTTTAATGCCGATTCTTCAGTGTCCAATATCCAGGGTAAATTATAGCATCTAGTAATCAACAATTCTGAATTTAGAGGTAAACTGAGGATGAACATGAAGATAACTCGTCTTAGTAACATTAACGTCACTTGTGAGGAAGGTTGTAGCCTTTACGTTATTAGTCCCACATTTAGGTGCAAATTTGGAGCAGGTTGTATTGTAGTTCCACTGTTGGGGAGCCAAACTTGATGAAGTAACTGCCACACTATGGTACAAAGTTTCCGGTGGCCTTCGCCCCAACGCTCACTTTCCGGTGGCCTTCGCCCCAACGTTTACTTTCCGGTGGCCTTCGCCCCAACGTTTAGGAATCAACTTTGTATTTTTTATGTTTCTTTAAATATTATATATATTTATGTTTGCCTCGGCTGCGTCATTATTAATTTGTAGAAACATGTATCTCTTAGCAGGGGGTGATGCGGCTAAAGAATGTAGGCTTACACAAATTTTAATTTTTACTTCACTCCTTTTATTAATCCTTCGAACGACTAAATAACACTTCACTGTGTAGAGAACTGTGAGATTATTTATTAATTGCACTTTTAACACGTACTTTATAATATTCTCGCCGTAATGAATTTTATGCGTCTCACACTGAATACGTATTGAACTGCTCGGGAACGCGTCTAGCATCCGGTTGGGAACGCTGTCATTTAGCGACTGGCGTTTACCGCTTGAATTTGTAAATTTTTGTATTTCACGTCTCTGATTGGCTAATCCTACTCCAATAAGCTTTTTCTAGTTGTTGATTGGCTATTTATAGACTGTTTTAAATATTACATTATTGTTCCAAGAATTATTAGTAGCATTATGAAACTTTCTAATTCATTATTGTCTCAAAGTTGCCTCATTGTTAGCAACTTTCGGCATCTATTTCACAGCTCCTACATTATTAAATTACGTAATACATCCACATAACATTATTATAAATGTATACAATAATATAAACATAATATAATGACTGTTACATACAGTTTATATATTACATTATACGATATTGCTTTAAGGCGGGCTGTTATTCTTTTATATTATATAATTGGACTGAAATTATTTAAGTGTTAAAAATTCTGCCTCACTTGTTCCGATTGGGAATTATATAAAAATGACGTAAAACTATTTTGGCTGAAATAAGTTATAGGTATATAAAACATCATATACAACGTATGTTATTTATTATGTATACGGAGATGGCTCCGTGGTAACGTGTGAGGCTCGCATTCGGAAGTCCCGGGCTCGATTTCTCTCAAGGCCCACTCTGACCTTCGTTTTTTCGCTAGGCGAATGCTGTGGTGGTATTCATCTACTACTACCATTTCCTTTCCTTCATTTCCCTTTCATTACATTTCCTTCCCAACCTTCCGGTGTACTTCTAGGTTTGTGGCGCTGGAGGTGCCGGACAGAAACGCGGATGCTTGCTCCAAGGAAAGAGTATTTCCCGTGGACGCTGAAGGGCTGCTTATTGAACGGGTCGTTCATCTCTCTGGGCAGCTCCAGTAGTAGGACGGGTCTTCGAGCTGGGAACTCTTACGGACTTCCGTGCGTCTCTGTGGCCTGTCTGCCCGCTGCCTGTAGCCGCTTGTGTTTCCTTTACTTCATCCCTCCGCAATAGATCCCACGTAGGTGCAGTACACGAGGTGTTCCCTTCCCTATTTATTACGTATAATACTACATAATATTTAAAATAACGTCTAAAACGTTTTTATACTTCAATAAATAAAGAGGAATACACCTTGTACTATATACTATATTCTCTTCGCAGACAACGTAATGGTATTTTTAGACAGCATGGCCTAAAAGTACAACTTCTAACAAAGTGCTCACAGCTAAAAAAGATTATCGTACTAGGGCCATAATGTACATTGTGACCAACTTTGGTTTTCAAGTCCAATCACACGGCAATTATCCTTTGTATTTGCAGATGTATAATAACTCAACTTGGTTTGATTAGGTTTACTTTTCATTATGTCCTTTTACATGATTAATTTCTCATAGCCGTGCATATTATCTGTTCACAATACAAATCGTCATACTTCAATTTATCGCAATTCGTTGTAGAATTAACTTGTATGCTATTTTAGCAGGCTTCTTTCTTTGATCTACGTTATTGTTTTATCTAGTATAACCAAGGTACATAAAGATGAAACGTCGGAAATTATGAATTCAGAATAAACTGAAATGGAAGAGCTAGGTTACATTACAGAAGCAGCCGAACTTAACCAAAAAATCCAGAAGGCAATATGAGATATCATTTAATGCCTCCATTGGCTGGTGTAGGCCAAAACATGGTGAAAATAATTTCACTGAAAATGATTGCTAGCGAATCAACAAAACATCAAAATTTCTGACACCTCGCATTTAGCTCATTTTTCTTGTTTCAAGAATAGCGTTCTAAAAGTGAACTCTGATAATTTCAGGATTAATCAATATACTATTATTAATATTTTACGAATTCGAGCGCTGTTAAAATATAGTATACGCCATACGCGTTAAAGTTAGTTTTATTTTGCTTATTAAAACCCAACTTTTACCTCTTGTATCATAATCTTCTCTTATAAGACAGACTGAAAAAAGCAATGGTGGATTTTATACAGATAAAAGAGGATATATACTTCACGTATGTATTAGAACCCTAAGGAGGTTGGAATTTTAAAATAAAAATCGTATGTGTTCATTCACATGAATTTCTCTACTTACTCCTCTACAAACTATTCCTGCAAACGTTACCTAATTCTTGTTAATACAAATAAATATTTACTACACATTTACAGATTTTGTTGTGGGATGCTCTAGGTAAAGTGATAGTCAACAAGTAAGACCCGGCAACCCAACCCTGCGCATATTTTATAAACAGTCCCGCCCTCGAAAAGCAAACAGACAAACCAAATACACAGGGTAGGAAGTGGATAGTCAGATTTTAAACAGCTTCTTGCAAAGTGATCGCTTATCAATTGAGAAAGTGTAAGCATGAAAGTTTAAACCAAACAAGGAATATCTAGGAAATGCTAAAGACCACAAAAAGAATTAACTTCTGAAATTTCCCGAAATCTACATTTTTTATAGAATAAGGTTTTTTCTATGTCTCATGGTTTACCAATACGCAAGTTCTTGCGAATGAAGACTTCATAGGCTATTCCAAAAAAAAAAAAATATATGTGTTCCATTTTCATGCAAATATGTTAAAGGGTGTTATATTTTAAACTAAATCGTTAGAGCCATTTTTGGTAAAATAAAAACGAGCATTTAATCACATAAAAGGTAGCTTTGGTTGGGGGAATTTCCTTTAAAATCTTCATTTCGCACCCTTGGAAGATGCCGAACTTAAAAATACCAAGTTTGGTATTTGTTCCACTTTTCGTTTTTGAGTTATGCTGTACATGCAGAGCATATTAACACTATTCGATTTATTATTATTATTATTATTATTATTATTATTATTATTATTATTATTATTATTATTATTATTATTATTATTATTATTCAGGAAACGGGTACTTCCGGTGAAATCTCGGTATCGAATTTTTGGGTGGAATACAATACTTTCCGTACTTACTATACGTAGTAGAGAAAGTAAAAAGTATAAAATATCCATAACAACGTCAAATAATAAAAGTTCAAGTTTAATAGGATGACTGAGGTAAAATGGGTAAAATAGGATTTGTAATGATCGGAAACTAACCAACTCGCAAAGGGAAGGCTATATACATCCTGTATTTACTATAGGTAAGTGGCAGAGAAAATAAAAATACTGAATAGTAATGTAACATTATCCTCATATGGAATAGCCCAAGGCTGAATTTCGCCGATTGTATTTAGTCTCTTGTCTTGACGAGAAATTAGGTACTGTAAAATCATTCTAACTGCAATGTAGTTTTAACTATAGCTAGATGATCAAGTTCTTACTTTAGGTTCCAAATTTGAAATACATTTCTTTATAAATTAAATGAAATAAGAATGGCAATTAAAAAACCTGTTGAAAGAAAGAAGCAAAGATGCCAAATACCTTTGTGGGTTAATGTAGTACATAACGTAATTATAGAAACATCTAGATGCCTTTAATTATTTATGTCGCATAAATATTAATTATACTGCAGATTTGGAAACAAAAAATATCTATACTTCAGGATCGCTATGTCTTCATTGAGAACGGGGCGTTACGTTTTACAGGCTTGATTTTTGGGAGAGGAGCTAACCAATGTAGGTATTTTCTTCTGAATAATGTTAAGAAAATCAGGTTTTGGATTGCAATGAAATGGGATACTATAGAATTCAAAAAATGGCATTAAGTGAGCACGGTAGGAAGTTAGCGGCTATCAAAGAAACAAATACATATTTCCGATAATTGAACATTTTTTAAGTGCAATTAAACTTTTAACTGTAACCTTTACTTGCCAAATTAGGGTAGATAAAATTTAATTGTGTTTAATCACAAACTGTTAAAACATTCTTATGTATTGCATTCACATGACTTTCTTAACCCCTTATCGTTAATTTCCATATAGTTTCTACAAACTATTATCGTAAAAGTTTATTCTTCATCTACTTCAAATTGAGATAAAGTTTTCATAATTAGTTTCTTATTTGTTTCGTTATAAGTAGAAAGGGAATAGTCCTAGTAAAATGTTTAAAAACTGGTCACAATATTATACTGTCCTTAAAATTCCATACTCTTTCCATTACTCGCGAGAAACTACTGAATAGCGATAGCAAATGAAACCAATAATAAACAATATCTCAGAAAGAGCTGATGCCACAACAATTTATTACATATAAATTGGGTGTTTTAAATATATACCCGTACATTAATCTGCAGTAAGTTTTCATCTATTTCTATGGTTTATCCTTATACGAAAGTCCTTCCGAATGAAGAGGACTTCACAGCCTATAAATTTTATTTGTCATGTAATGACGCAGCCACGCTACGTCCACCAACCACTGAAGCAATACTTTTGCCTCACGGTTGCTGATTTTCTCCTCCTAGTTTTTTTTTTTTTTTTTGCCACGGCTGCTCGAGCATGAGATCTTAATCACTGGGTATGCGTGAGTGTATGTACATAGAAACACGAACGCTTTCTTGGAACACTTTTATTCACCATTAAAATAAGACTTAAGATTTGCCGATCACTTTTAAATTCTTACGATGTTACTGTGTCTTTTCCAAGATTATCAATTACAGCTGAACGTTCGATCCTCTTGCAAGTTCACACCCAGAGAATATTGTTCCGCACCCCAAGAGGGCCCCAACGAGAGTGTGTCCACACCACGCGAGCGTCCCAGCGAGAATGTTCTCACCACACGCGCGATACAAGGAAAAACCTCCTAACTTACCTTCTCTACCCTTAAACATTTCGCATCAAAACTGAGCGACATGAAGCTTCTAGTGACCTTCACATCCTCGCCAGTGCATTGGCACCCATTAATTCCAGGAGAAACTGGCTTCAGCGGTTATACCCTTTATACCTGGGATGGTCCCAAATTACCTAAACTGTGCTTGTCTGGTGTTTCTGTCACTTTTAACAGTCAACAATTTTCCCTATGCTTCTTCTTTTAATACATGCACTGATTTTAAAGATTCTATTATTTATTTTATTTCGCTATCCTTCCCAGATTATTATGATAGTTATTGACTTCATAATTTCGGCATCAGTAGATATCTTAAATACATGATATTTTATATAAAATTGTTACACCCATTTTTGCGACAAATAAAAAAGTACTTCCAATATTACAAACCTCCTCTAAAAGGTACGATATCTCGTAGTATTTTAGAATGTCTTGAAGGTTTACCACCACACAAAATCAGATAAGAAAATATATTGGGCGTTTGGTAACCTCGCCATTATTCTCAGCGGGAGAGCATCGTGAATAAACGCCGAAGTTCTGTGGCTTGAATCCTGGCTAGTGGGCAAAATTTGTTCAAGTTTGATTCACCTCTACAAGAATTAGTAATATTTGACATAAACGAGACAGAAAAGGAGTATAGAAAAAAATCTGATGTGTTACACCCACATGACTTTCTCTACACTTGTACAAACCAATTTTTACAAACGCTTATTCTCCATATGCTTCAGGTTAATCGAGATGTTAATCTTATTGCTAATTTTCTTGTAGGTGCAAGGGGAATATGTTAGGCTTTAAGCGATAGTAAAATATTTTAAGACATGGTTGCTATGTGGCACATTCCATTCTCTTTGCATGTCCAGAACATAACAAAATCTGATGTGTTACACTCACATCACTTTCTCTACTCTTGTACAAACTATTTTTACAAACGCTTATTCTCCATCTACTTCATGTTAATCGAGATAAACATTTGCAGACTCTATGTTATTGCTAATTTTCTTGTAGATGTAAGGGTAATATATATTTACAAGGGCAATATAGACATACAGTAGCCTTTAAGCATAGACATTACTCTTAATAGCTGGTTGCTATGTGCAGCACCATTCTCTATGCCACAGATTAATACTCTTTGCATATTCAAGACAAAAAAATGAATAACGAATTCCCATTTGAGAAAATAAGTATTGAAAAATTTAAGGGGATAACAAGCAATATCCCGAAAATGGTTCACTCAACAAAAAAAAATGTATATGACATAAATTGTGTATTTTAACGCGATCTAAAACTTTTGTGTAGTAAATTTTTGTCTATTTCTTATGGTTTACCAATTATGCAAAAGTCGTTCGCAATAAAGAATACTTTTGGAGAAATTACCAGAAAATTCAAGGTATACGTTTTATTTGTCATGAAAATACCTTAAAAATATGATATTTTAATCAAAATCATTAGAGCCATTTTTGAGAAAATTAAAATTTTCGAAAAATCTTCCATGTAAAGGGTAATCTGGGGTGGGGGGATTTTCTGGAAAACCTTCGTGTCGCATTTCTGGAAGATACTGAACCTAAATACCAAGTTTGGTGTTTATCCGACTATTCGTTTCTGAGTTATGCCGTTCACAAGCAGACACATACACAGACACATAGACACACAGACACCACGGGCATGTTTCCAAAAATGCTTTTTTTGGATTCAGGGGGTTTCAAAACATGTATTTCCGGTGAAATCTCGGTATCGCATTTTTGGGTGGAATACAATACTTCCCCTACTTACTATACATAGTACAGAAAGTAATGAATAACGAATTTCCATTTGAGAAAAAGTATTGAAAAATTTAAGGGAATAGCAAGCAATATCTCGAAAATGGTTCACTCAAAAAATATTATATGACATAAATTGTGTATTTTAACGCGATCTACATTTTTCGTGAAGTAAACCTTTGTCTATCTCTTATGGTTTACCAGTTATACAAAAGTCGTTCACAATGGAGAATACCTTTGGAGACATTCCCAGAAAATTCAAGACATACATTTTATTTGTCATGAAAATATCTTAAACATATGATATTTTAATCAAAGTCGTTAGAGCCATTTTTGAGAAAATTAAAATGTTCGAGAAATGTTCCATGTAAAGGGTAATCTAGGGTGGAGGAATTTTCTTGAAAACCTTCGTGTCGCATCTCCGAAAGATACTGAACCTAAATTCCAAGTTTGGTGTTTATCTGACTGTTCGTTTCTGAGTTATGCTGTTCATAGATAGACACACAAACACGGAGGTGTTTCCAAAAATGCTTTTTTTTATTCAAGGGGCCTCAAAACATATATTTCCGGTGAAATCTCGGTATCGAATTTTTGGGTGGAATACAATACTTCCCCTACTTACTATACGTGGTGGAGAAAGTAAAAAGTATAAAATATCCATAACAATGTCAAATAGTAATGTAGCTAAATGGCACTGCAAATCTAAAAGTTCAAGTTTAATAGGACGACTGAGATAAAATGCGCAAAATAGGATTTGAAATGATCGGAAACTGTAACCAACTCGCAAAGGGGAGGGCTATTATTATATACGTTCAAGCATTTTTACGTTACGCTTTTAGTTATGATAAACTCCGTATGTTAAGTTCTGCCTTTCCCTCTGTTTTAGCAATAATTATTTGGTAGTTAAAACACAATAATACGTTTTAAAAGGATCCTTCATTATCCATATGCCTATTTAGGTATAATGATGTTATTTGAATGCCATATTATCCATATAAATGTAAGTTAAAATGTTGGAGTAGTTTATAACCCCTTGATTCTTCTTCTTGAGAACCGCCACAACAGATAGAAGAACCTTTTTGATCACGGACCAATGTTACTAAGATCGCTACACAGAGGCGCTACAGTAAATATTTGATTCAATAAACCAGCTCATCAGATTAACCCGACAACGTGTATCGATGCAAATCTGTGGAGCCAACTGACACAAGGGCATTCCGTTCTCATTTGTGAAACCTTTGAGTGGTAGATCCGGACGCGCAACTAGGACGCCTACGTCCTGCCAGAGAACATTTCTTCCATTAAATGTCCTGCTCTTATCTCGGAAATGGTGATACCACAAAAAAGTTATTGGAAACAAATTGTATGTTTTAAAGTGATCTACATTTGTTGTGTTGTACATTTTCGTCTAACGCTTAACGTTTACCAGTTATACAAGATTATACAACATTGGTTCCGAATTAAGGACTGCACAGGCTTTTCCCAGAAAATTCAAAACATACGTTGTATTTTTCGCGTAAATATCTTTAATACGCGGTATTTAAACGAAGTCATTAGAGCCGTTTTTAGAACATAAAAAATGTTAAAAATTTTGCATGTAAAGGTCGTTGGGGGGGATTACGGAGATTTTCTTGAAAATATTCATGTCTCATTTTTGGAAGCTATTGATACTAATACCAAGCTTGATATTTATCCCACTTTTCATTTTTGAGTTATGATGTTCACACACTCGGAATTTTTAAAATGCTTTTTATGGATTTAGGTGCCTCAAAACACGTATTGCCGGTGAAATCTCGTAACGAATTTTTGGGTGGAACGCAGTACCTTCTCTACCTAATATGTACCTAGTAGGGAGATTAAAAAATTAATCTTAAAATAACGAAGGCTATATACTCCTCTAAAAATAAGAAACCTTAATGGTGATACTACAATTCTAGTAGTGGTAAAAGAGGTTAGAGGTAATCAAACGAGCTTTCTAAGAGATGCAGTAAGAATAATGTTCCCATCATAGGGCTTACTACTAGTACATACACCTTCCGTAGCCGTTTATTTTTTTTTTATAGAATCTACTGTTGGTAGGAGTTTGGTATGTTTTACTTGTTCGCTTCTTCACGCTTAAATGTGAATCTATGAGAATACGATCATGACTAGATAGCCACAAATAGTAATGTTTTTTCTCAATATTTCGTTGCCCCCTCTGCGAGAATATAGCCAAAATAGCATCCAATTCTTTGTTCCTAGCTTTTTTTTCTCGAGTGGAGGAGAAAATTATTTTATCACTAATCCCAGCCCCGATGGGAGTCGGAACTGGAAGTGTGGGACTGACCAATGAATTGGCATACCCACTAAAAACTCCTCCACGGAATAAGAAAGGAGAAGGTTTGCAGCGGTACGCCTAAAGCACCCGCGCATTCCAAGGTGACGGTGTGACTGGGCCGCATTGCGGTCACTAGAGGATTAAGGATTTATTGCCGGGAGACAGACCTGACCAGGGCCCAGCCTGCAACCGCAGCGAAGTTAAGGTGAGAATAGTAGGGATTCCAGGTGAAATTGTGTAGGATTAATGGCGCTTGGATTTTCGATAGGAGTTATGTGGTAAGGTAGAGGATTGAGAGGAGTGTGGCATCACGTGTGTTTCCAGGAAGTTACGGTTTAAGGTGTAGCCTTTCTGAAAGTGTTTGAAGTAGCCATGAAGTCCTTTGAAGTTCTGGTTGATGGCGTTGTTCGTGGTTGTTTGGAGCTCTCGAATCCCCGCGACTGAGGCCCCAAGTGCACCCAGTCGCGTTGGTCGGTCGTCGCTGCCGTCGGTGGAAGTTTCGACGAGGTGGCACTCGATGCGTTCCAGCTTGCGCTGGGCAGACGCAAGCACCCCGTCATCGTCTTGTGGTTCGGTGATTTATTGGAGAGTGCGCTGATAACCCTGGCTGAGGTTCGCTGCTTGGTCTCCACAGCCGAGAGACGTGTGAAGGTTGCACGGCGTAGCTCAACCAGTTGTGTAGAAAGATCCTTTATTCCTAGCACAATGTACATCTTCTAATATACTCAGCTACATTACAGCTTTCCATTCTACTAATCCAAGACTTCTGTTTTTGGCAAACATTATGTGTATTTATAGAATATGTTTCCTACTTCTCGTAATTACTTTTTGGAACTCTAGATGACACTTTTATTTACTGAATCGTCTTAACGTTGATGTTATGACTATGACTAACCTCTACTCAAGGCGAATCATTTTGTGTCTATTTCTCTCCAGTAGGAGGAATGAAGTAAAGTAATCGTTGAAGCTATAGGGCACATGTCTACAGGTCACAGGGCGCGCATAGGTCCCTGACAATTCCAAGCTTGAAGACCAATTGACACCTTCGGGTTGCTCAGAGAAGGCTTCCCTCTGACGGAACGAGGAGAACTCCACCGACCTTAAGCGGTTCAAAGAAGACTACCATTTGGTAGGGCCGAGAAGAATTCGTTTGAAATGAATAAAGCATCTGCGCCAACTGTCCAACACCACACAGCCCCGAAACCCACTTGAAACATGAAAGAGGAAACGAAATGAGAGAGAACTCGTGGAGGAAGATAAACCATCCAGCATTCTTCTGTAGATCAGGGAAAACCCACGATAATAATCCTCTGCCCCAGGATGCGAGTCCCATAAGTGGACATTAAATAATCACTATGTTTGGCGTTATTTTTAACTAGGTACCTTTTATTGCTTGTCATTACATCCAAAAGTTGATAATACCTCTTCTATATGGACATCTGATAGGATATCCCTCACAAATATCTTTGATCTTTTTGATAGGGTATACCTAGTCAGTATATGTTATGATTATTTTGCCACTGATTGCATTTTTCAAGTATCCTAGATCTAGTATTTTCCATATAAGAAAGTAAGGTCACTTTTGGTTAATTATCACAGTTGGTAGCCTGTGAAAGGGGACTGGTTGTGTTCCGAAACTTTTCTAAGATTTATTACGTTTACCTGCTCAAAGGTAACAGAACAACAGGCTGTGAAACGAATGGAACTAACATTGCAAAATTAGCAGATAAAATTAGAAACAGATATAGGAAATTCCCCTGATGCCTGGAAAAACCAAAGTTATTTAGCTTAATACAAAGGCAGAGACGTGGCATCAACAACTAAATGGAAACAAAAGATCCTTTGCTTCAAAGTGGTAAATTAGCCAAAGTTGAAACAACGGAAGCAATCGAAAATTGCATTTGCCTGGCTATTATTTACTCTACTTCTTAAATGACCTTTTCGGGTATCAACAATGCATTTCACAGCTATGGAAACATTAACGCACTAGTGACCTATATACGTATTGATGACATAAACACCACAGTACTGTCATTGTGTGTATTGAGAAATGTACGTCCATTATTTTACCTCCCTTGATCTCATTTTATAGTTTGTATGAAACAAGAAATGTCTCAAAGTTAGAGAAGCAGCGCATAGCAGTAGGAAACAGTTTTTCTAACTTTAGTCTCAATTTTTCTCCAGATACCATGCATGAGGATTCGTACATGCATTAAGCGTCTTGTCTGGGGTGTTGTAGTACAATTTGTATACATGACATCTTTTTCAGGTGAATATTCTATTATAAAAAATCAGTTGCTCTTTTATGTAGTCCTTTGCTTACAACACACCAAAACGGTGCCTGACAAAAATTAATCTCTCTTAATGATGTTAATGAAGTTATTTTATGCCGTTATTCAGAGGAAGAATATGATTATACGAGGGTCGTCCAGAAATTAACAGACGTTTTGGACTATCGCGGCGGTGGGCGGGGCTAGAGCCGCCATCTTGGTGTCAGAACGTTCCTACAGTACGCATCCAGCTGTAGTAGGACGTGGAATAGACTTCCCTTACTTTGCTCTCTGTGACGTGTAAAATGTGCGCTGCAATTGAAAATTCCGCCACCTCTGAGGTGCGGTCTGTGATTAGGTTTTCGTTGGGAAAAAACCACCCAATTGAAATGTATCGCCAACTTTGTGGTATATTGTTTTTCACCACAATGCACGTCCACACACGGCCAATCGTAACCTAGAGCTCTTGGATGGGAGGATTCGTTCATCCATCATACAGCCCGGATTTGGCGCAGAGCAACTACCACCCCTTCCCAACGATGAAGAAATGCCTCGCTACACAACGTTTAGACCCTGACGCCAAACTGCATGTCGGTGTAAATCAGTGATTGAAATCGCAGGCGGCAGATTTCTGCAGAGAGGGTATTGAAGAACTTGTGCCACGGTATGATAAGTACCTTAATTTGAATGGCGATTATGAAGAAAGGTAGCTTAAGAGTGTACCTTTCAAATATGTATAACGAACTTTGTTTTTTCGTTTTTTTATTTTTTTATTTCAAAACGTCTGTTACTTGCTGCACCTCCCTCACTTACAGGTTATAACTGAGTTCAATATTGATTTCTAGAAATGATAGAAGAGAACAAAACAAACGTTGTTTGCTACATGAGCATGGATAACGTTGCTTATAACGCCGAAGTTTCTAAACTAACAATATTAAAGAGCACATTGTTTGTGCTGAGGCAACACACCGTACATGATGTTAATTGCTCGGCTCTTGAAGCTGCCCTGTACAGCAGACACACAGAATCTTTGGACATTTAACCAATGGCACATCGTTGTAGAGTTTGTATCGAAGCAGGAATAATTTGCGTCAGGAACTAAAAACTGAATGGTTTTGAACCACGGATGTTATGTGTAACGTTGCAACTGTAGGTTAAGTATTCAACTGAGTAATAAGTAATAAACGTAAATCAGCAACAGTAGCAGCCGCGCTAACTCTCAAAAGCCAATACTTTCCTCAACAAATTTCCAAGCCGGGTTTTAAGGGTCAGGGTCAGGCTCAGCCTCAGAAAAATTATGCACCATAGGTCAAACATTTGTTATGATAACAGTGTTTTACATTATATTATTTTCTGAATAAGTCAGCTGTGACATTTGGCAAATTAAAGTATGAATGATGTCATTCCTTATTTTCTTAACAAATTACACTTCAGATTGAATTTTTACTAACACTTTAGATTTTGTATTAAAGCAAATTCTGTTTCCAAGAGCTCCTTTAGGAAGAAATCAACGTTTAAAAACACTCCAACCATACATATAATATTATCAAATAGTAAAAGGGTTACTAAAATACTGTAAAATAAATGTTCTACCTCTTTAAATCCTTGTAATTAAACAATCTATGCGCCAGAAAGGTAAATATTATATATAGGGCGTAACACAAGTGTCAGGCACAAATTGCAGGACACATTCCTCACACGTAGACGAAGAAATTATGTTATATGAATGTGGGTTTGGAAACGCTTTGTTTCCATGTTACAACTCACGTTCTCTAACTCATTAGTCATGGGAAACGCACACGAATAGAACGTTAGAACCATGGGGAACATGCACTCTTGGTTAAGTCTGCTTACACTGTCATTATCGTAGGCGCCAGTGTTTTGTTTTACACTGTTGCCTGTTGCCATGCGACTTACGTCATTGCTTGTTTACAGGTAACATCAACTGTTCCAGTGAGCAGACAACCTGGCAAGCACTCGGGTCAGGACGTACTAGTAGAGTTGATCACAGACTTGGCTCGTGCAATTGTAGTGTACAGAAATGCAGAGATGGCAGATGCCCATTCTATGTATGGATTGGCAGACTGCAATGGCGCTTGCGCTCAACATTTGTACCGCGAGAGTTTTCCAGGACGAAGCTGCCCCGACAGGAAAACATTTTAAGCCATTGATCCTCGTATTAGGGAACATGGGGCATTTCAGCTTCATACTCGCGACCGGGGGAGGCCTAGAAGGACGAGGATACCGCAACGGGAGGCGGCAATTCTTCAGGCAGTTGACGACAACCTTAGTGTCAGTACAAGACAAGTAACTGCAACAATGAAAGTTGACCACATGACTGTGTGGCGAGTGTTACACGAGGTCGGCTGTATCCATACCATTTACAGCGTGTGCAGGCACTATCAGTAGTTGATTTTCCTCTTCGGTGCGCTTCTGCGAATGGTGTATGCAACAAAGTGTCAACCCTAATTTTAATGTAGCGGTGCTGTTCACAGACGAAGCGTCGTTTCAACGAGATCGGATTGTAAATTATCACAATCGGCATGTATGGGCTGACGTCAATCCTCACGCAACTGTTGAAACAAGTCATCAGCAAAGATTTTCTGCCCATGTTTGCGCCGGCATTGTTAGTGACTGTTTGGAAGGGTCTCGCGTACTCCCAACCAGGCTCAACGGACAAAATTCCCATAATTTCGTAGAGAATGTTCTACCTGATCTGTTAGCAGATGTGGCTTTATCTGTGCGACAAAACATGTACTTCATGCACGATGGAGCACCTCATTTTAGTGTTATGTCCGTCGGCTTCTAAATAACAGATTTGGTAACAGATGAATAGGTACAGGTGGACCAATTGCCTGGCCCCCACGCTCCCCGGACCTAAGCCCACTGGACTTTTATTTGTGGGGATTTTTATTTGAAGACTCTTGTGTATCGAACCCCAGTACCAGATGTTGAGAGTCTCCGTTCCGTATTATGGAAGGCTGCGAAACCATACGCAATACTCCAGGGATGCATCAGCGCATCCGGGATTCACTACGACGGCGGGTTTATGCATGTATCAATGCTCACGGAGGGCAGATTGAACATCTTCTGTGAGAAAGAATTGCATGTGGTGTGCTGGTAGTTCTATTCTTGAGTGTTTTCCATTATTAATGAGTTGGAGAAAATTAGTTGTAACATGGTAACAAAGGGTTTCCAGACCCATGTTCAGATAACATGATTTCTTCGTTTACGTGTGAGGTATGTGTCCTGCAATTTGTACCGTACATTTTTGTTATAGCCTGTACATATTTTGTTTGTCATTACCCAGATCGTATCAGCGCCATCAGTGTGCCGGAATTTCTCACCGCAACAGTTCTTTTACATGCTAAAGAATTTGCTGGCATGGGACTGTTACTTTTAAGCATAGTTAAAAACATTGGTATGCTCTCGTCCGACGTAAACATCGGAAGCGCTATCGGCAGATAACCTGAATCTTGCGGAATTTTCTACCCCCTCTCCTCCAGAACTTGTGCCTACGTAGTTCTAGAATGTTCTGTGGAAGATTCCATTGGCTATATAAGCGGAACTCATGAGAGGAGGGGGTGATTTAGTGAGTCGGTCAGTAAATGAATAACCGATTGGTGAGCGTGTTTCTGCTGCAACATCAAGTGCGATTCTCCGAGGAAATTGGTGAGGATTGCTGTGATGTGCAGCGAGTGCTATTGCGGAGCTAGGGATTGTAGAAGTCTTGTGTTCGAATCTTCAGCAAATGAACTGTCCGGAAGAAGCGGCTACGTCGTGCGTATTGCATTACGTGCTGCGTCAATAAGGAAAGAGAAGTGACGGGGAAACTGAACTAGTTCACATTAGTGAAGTGAGTGTGAACTTAGTGAAGTCGTAATGAAGCTGAATTAGATAAAACAGTGAAGTGACAGTTGCAAAACTGGACTGTCACAATATACCAGGTGAGTCAGCTGCCTCTAGGTATTCGTATCTATGTAACTCGCAGTTTATAGTCTAATGTGAAAACATGTACTCTTTTAGCAAACAAACTGTTATTGTAGCTCTGGCCCTCTACACGCAATCCCCATTAATCATTAATGGCCTAAATGAGAACCAAAGACTACGAAAGCTTTAAATAAAGACGGCTTTTCGGGATATAATGCTTGCAAGGAGATAAAGGAACGTTTTCCCGAAGAAAGGGATAAACTACGTGGGTTCTGGCCGAGTGTTTTATCTGCCGGAATGTGGTGAAGCAAAGGTTAGCTTCGGAGGTTCGAATCTGACACAAACATAAAATTGTTTTGGTTCTTTTTTTGTTCTCTCTCCTTGTGTTTATTTTCTGTATTTTAGTGTACTAATTTAATTATTTTTATTACTGGTTCTCCTGTGAGCCAAAGACATAAGAATTACAATCAGATAATTGTGTATAATGTTTATCCTAATAATCTGTAGCTATCTAGTTTTGTAAATCGTGTTAGGAATTAGCTTTCATTCTTTTGGGCGCATATCGACGATATTAAATCTAACAGTTTATGTTTCACTTTAAACCCTATGTTTCACTTCTTCTACTCACAAAGGAGTTGTAAATGTGCTAAGTACACGGGTAAACAGAATAATAAATTGTTAAAGAGCGTGTATTTCATCAACGAAGTAAATGTTCAAAATGACGACCCCCTTCATCAATGCACATTTGTGCACGTTGCCGGAGAGACGTTCTTGCATGCTGTAACATGCGCAGTGTATTTTACCAGCATTCTTCACGTATGACTTCCCGTAGATGATTTGGACTTTGTGGCTCCTGAGCACAGACCCATTCCTTTAAATGACTCCAATGACTCCACAGAAATAAATCCAGTGGGCTGAGATCAGGTGATCTAGGTGGCCATGCGATTGGGCCCCCTCGGCCAATTCATTTTTGCAGATATTTCTATGTAAGTGATTCCTTACAATCAGTGACCAGTGTGGTGGAGCTCCATCCTGCTGGAACCACATTCCTGTCCGTTTCACTACTGGCACATCTTCTAAGAGCAATGGCAATTCTTCTTGCAGAAATGCAAGGTACCGTGATCCTGATCTCCTAATATTCCGCACTAGACATTGATGCTCCACTGTACCTGGAATGCAGCTTCTCTGATCCAGTCAGGATTGCCTATACTCCAGTAGTGCATAATATGGCGGTTAACAGTTCCGTTATTGTGGAATGTGGCTTCATCACTGAAGAGAAAACTTCCTAAACACTCTGCATCCTTTTGCGCTCGCTGCTGTAGCCATTGTGCATATATCACTCGCGCTTGAAAGTTGCATGCGTGGAGAGCCTGGTGTAGTTGTAGATGGTACGGATGATATTTATTACGGTGCAATATGCGACATCACTGAGGAGTGGCTTATGTACAGATCTTCTGTCATGGCTCCTGAACTGGTATGTGGATTGTTTTCTATTGCGTTTCGCACAGCTTCGTCATTATTACCAGAGGTTACTGGAGCATCGTGAGCAGGTGGTGCTCTTCCAAATGATCCTGTTTCACGAAGGCTTCTTTCAACCCTTCGAAAAGTGTCTGCAGTATGTGCCCTCCTTCCTGGAAACCGTTCTTTATACAGGCGCTTTGCTGACAGTGCATTACACCTTTTCTCCATAGATCAACAGCATGTCAACATACTCGTCGTTTGTGTACATTATGACAGAAGCTGTAACTCGCAGAAAGATTTCAAATACTGAGTGGATAAAACACTTTTGCACTGAGTTATGTATCCCCCTTTATAAAGTGTTATGCAAATCAGCCTTAGAAGGCATTCAAGAAAGGCGTAAGTCACATATGTCGCTTAGCGCGTTGCCTAAATTCAAAAATAAATAGATGCAGCTGACTTACCTGGTATATTCCATTAATTGATTTCATTGGCAATCAGCTAACGTAAATTTTAATAGATGATCTGGCAATGTAAACTACATAAATCTTTATCAATAAAAGTGAAGTTATTGAGTTATCGGATGAATTGTGCGAAACTTCAAAGACATAGAATGAATAAGATTAAGTAGGTAGTGAGATTCTCTCTAAGAATTAGCCCTATTTCAGGAAGTAGCGTTCCTGACCACGCGAGTTACAGTCCACCAAATTAGGTGGTACCTCTAATGGTTCCCAGCTATGGAAATGTCCAAAGTTATGGCGAACGCAATCGGCTAGGAAAAGAAGGTTCCAAAATTAAAGCGAACGAGGGATTGTTAATACCTTCAAGTAAAAAAAAAAAAAAATGTATTGCTCAAAGTTTAAAAAGTGTTGTTGCCTGACTGAATCTTTGAATGAAAGGATGGACAGAAAGAGCAATAGGCTCCAACATGGGGTTTATGATGAATAGGATCAAGAGACGAACCTCAATTTAAAATCAAAGCTAATAGATAAGTGATAGTTATATGGTTACTTATGCTCATTTGTAATTCTAGTTTCCCTTTGTTTACAATTGAGTTAAATAATTTAGCAGTAATTTGAATAAATCAACGACAAGACCCACTAGTTTGTTACTCGCTGGTTATTCTGCTGATTTATGATCACGTTAACTGCTCCTTAGAATTAAATAATAGAAATGGACATTGCTTTGTACATATAGTACCTTGGAATTTACATTGAACGTAAAGTGGAGGAAGAAAACCAATGCACGAGAGACACAATGATCACCCACCATAAATGTTACGGTAAACATTAATCAGAAAAGCGTTTTGGTTCCACCTGCCGGACTCTTGTAAATGCTTTAGTGTTTAATAATTACCAGGCATAGTAAGCTCTTAGAATTAAAGCCAGGACGAAAGCAAATGAAGTTGAACTGTTCATGGACTTGACGCAGAGACGTTGCAGTTAAAAACTACTCCATCCTTCGTACTGTCTATTGGCTTTTACAGACAGCACTCAACAGACTATGTTTACTTGATCTTCAATGACCTCTGGCCATTCATGTTTATATTCTTTGTAATGATAATCGATTGGATGTAGAGAACTTGAAGCCAAATGCTTAAAAATTTCTGTGCCTACTAATTGCAGTATATATGAAAATAGAGACTATCGATATCACCTTTTAAGACCACTGCGCTGAGAGAAAATGGTTCCTCTCAAGCAAATGTTTATCACCTTCGTAAAATATCTAACGTGTGACATTTATCTTGGGACATCCTATTTTTAAAACCGGAAAATAATTAAAATAATTTTATATAACAGGATTTTAATTTAAACTCTGTCATACCATTATAAATAGGTAGTAAGCTTGAAAAAGAAATGTGACCAAACTCATCCCACCGGGCCATAGTTAACCCATCTTATAATATATTTAGAACTAACTATATTTAGAATATGTTCAACAGTGTCAACCAGGGGTTGTGTCTGAAAGGTCTATATTTAACCCTTAGAATAAATTTTACTAAGTTTTGAAGAATTTTACTAACAATTCTCTCACTTCCCATTGCAGTTTCCTGATATCTTAAATATGTGAAAGAGAGAGTGGTTTGCGTAAATAAAAAAGAAGCCACCACATTTATTTAATCGCACACTAATTGGTGAAGATTTCCAAAATCTGACATTTCTAGTTTTCTTTGCGCGGTATTGTTAATGTAGATAGCCTTCAAGTCACCCGTTTCAGATTTACAGACTTCCGGTATCTTTTTAAAGAACTATTAAAGCTATGTTTCTGATATTTAGGCAGGTTGGTTTTTAAGCTTTAATTTATAATAATATAACTTATTTTTAAAAATATCTCTTACATTTGTAAATATGGTTAATTTAAGACAACTTTTTTAAAAAGAACAACACACAAGATTACATTTTTTCTAAAAGTAAACTTTTAATATTAAGCATTCCCTTCATAATTTCGTTAATTAAAGAGATATTAATGAGCAATAAAGTTTGAAGCCTGTAACTTAATTAGTGTACTAATAATGTGTACCCGAATTTAAAATATAATTGAATTGAGGAACACAGGTTAAAAGATTTTATTAAAAAAATGTTCCCACTCACTTAGTTTTAAGGGTCCAGGTCCGTAATTAGGGTTCTCACTGTCTTCCTTTCTTCTGTTATGCTTCATCTTTAAATGAGTTCAGAAGTCTATCTTTTGTATATTAGGAAATATAGGCGTACAGAAGAAAGATTGTAATCGGGACGTGTCCTACATAAACATGAATGGCTTTTATATGAAAGTTAGGTCTTATGAACTTAAAATAACCATTTTGACTACATATTTTAAATGTTCGGAATACCCAAACACCTAAACTTGATTTCTTTTTGTCAATTTTGACTGACTGTCTTAATTTAATTGAATTTTTTTCTTTAATTTGATATGTTACTTTATTATTTCAGGTGGAATGAATAACATATAGTTAGATTTTTTCGTCCGGACACCTTATATGTATGCACATTAGTTGAGCAAGTCAATTTATCTTCCTGGAAGGGTGTTGGGGCAGTAATAACTGAGGAGCAGGCACGTACACGACGAGCGATACGCTGGCATTATCACGCGTTCCGAGTAAGTGTTCTACGCAAAGGGAATACTGCCAACCACTCCTATACCCTAGACTACCTTCTTTCCTCTGCGTTTCTGCGGTGTCACGACGAAAAATCGATCTGTACTTTAAATATATTTTTATAAAATATTACTCATCTGTCATTTTTGTACTGCGAATTCTCCACCACATTTCAGAAAAAAATAATAACTCCTACGCACTTTGGAATTGAAAATTAAACATTGGGACATCTTTTAGGGGAAGTGTTTTTATAAAATTGGTGTTACTGCTCACTATGGCAGCTTCTGTGTGCTCACGCTACGCGGATTCTTCCTTTGCAAATCCGAATTTGTTTTCTCCATTTTACTTCGAACAACGTTTTCTGTGAACGTTTTCTGGTATAAATGTTTTCTTTTTACAGGATCTATTTAAAATAGCTAAATTAAATTTATGGATGATAAAAACAACCTCCAAGTGCTGTTGTTATACACTTTAGAGATAGTATGTTTTGTTGCTCTTTTAAACATTAATTGCTGATAAATGCCAATCAAAAGTTAGTGTAGTTAAGAAAATAATTATTGGATAAATTAGATCAGTATACATAGAAGGTATGCATCTACATCTTATAAAAACGTTAGTCTTTTATCTTAAATAGTTCCCAAGATAATGGATCATGCCTGAATTTAGCAAAATTAGCATTAGTGGGACAGAGATTTTAAACTATTCTGAATTTCTTAAATCGTATTATAACATTGCAAAATGAAAATAGTTTAAATGAGAAAAATGATAAGGATTAAGAAGAGAATGGTTCATAGGCGAAGACAAAGATGGAGCGGAAAGAGCGAGGAGTGGAGGAGCTAGAATTTTGTGTTTGGATATAATCGCGATAGTTACTAACGTATAAAGAGAAGACGTGGCTTTGATTTTGATGGAATTCTAACAAAATGGTTTAGAAGCTCTCAGCACTATGGTCAGTATTAAAGAAGGACACGCAACCCCTACACAAGTGTGTTCATCAATATCTCGTTAGGAAGCAGCCTGGCAACCGAGGGAGTGAAAGATTGAGAAGACGTGTGGACTAGGGTAATCTGTCTGAAATTGGATTGAACTGGTTGTAAAGAGACTGCAGAGTAACACCTGAGCTCTAATAGATCTCATTTGTATGGGCGAAGTCGATTTGTTACGCAGTACGCCATGCATAACATTCGCTGCCTGCTATCCTCAAATTTACGCAGCAAACTCCTGCAATTGAAAACCAGCAAATCCCATTCTAATGTTCCATTATAAGCTAATGGGTCTGCTCTGCCGCGCTCCAGTTTAGGGCACTACATGTAAAATAATTACATAAAAACATTCACATCAGTTTCTCCACCCACAATAGTTATTTTTGCATAGCTTTCTACAAAGTATTTTTACAAAGGTAGCCGTGGTCGCTGGAGTGGTTGCCCCGGCGCTCCGCGAATGTGAGGTTCGCGGGTTCGAGTCCCGCCACGGGCATGGGTGTTTGTGTGTGTAGGTGTGTTGCGGAAATGAGCGGTATCAAAACAGTAAAATACGATAGCATAAAGGAAGGGAACTTTAAAAGATATATATATATATATATATATATATATTTAAAACAAAAGAGCGTCATTTCAAACCCCGTTATGTCCATTCCTGGACAAAATTGAGTTTGACATAATTTTGCATTGTGGCTTAAGTGATCTTTCGACCTATAAACCTAAATCGGTCCAAATCTTGTTTTGTCCCTGTGTAAATTAACCTTGAAGTATGGTGGTCGTTTCATGTCCCATTATGTCCACGCTACTGGCTGGTGCAAACCCAGTTTTGTCCTCCTTTATCAACGTTTGCATGCCCTGGGTATTTAATTGTTTTGTGTCGGTTATACTGGTACATAATTATTGCTGGGCTATCAGACGTATTGTCAGTGAATAATAGTATTGTTCTGCTTAAAAATGGATGAAGGTGTTTTGGTTGGAGATAATTCAAAGGGTAGTAGAAGGAGACACAAGCAAAGGATAGCAAGGCGACAGCTTCAATCTGAGTAAAGGTAAGTTCTGTAATTATATATTATTCTAATAAAACTACATAATATCCTGAAGTATGTTATAATAGCATTATGTTTGGCAGGCGCACTTGTATTGAAAGATATGAAAACATACTTATAGGCTTATATCTTCCCCAGTTTATGTTAACATAATTTATTTTTCTTCTTTTTTCACTAGAAATAGCGACAAAGTTCCAGGGCTGATATACTGTGTACCGCCATGTGAGCATAAGGAAGGCAGATCCCATTGTTGCAGCATTCCCGCTCATTTTCTTTCCAAGGCCAAAGATAAATTATTCACTTGCAGAAGCAAATGCGAGCAAGACAGTTGCCTTTCTTTAATGATTCAGGTGTCGTCACCAAAAAGGCACAGGCCAAGGGAGGAAGAAAAAAGAGCAGCAACTTCTATGACCGTAAAGTATCAGGTTAGTGTAAAGTAGTACTAATAAATGTAAACTTGTGAATGGTATTGAAAGCATTTACACTGCTCTATTCATTGAGTAGCACAAGGCCCTCTTGAAAACTGTGTAATTTCATAATGAATATATTATTATTATTATTATTATTATTATTATTATTATTATTATTATTATTGCAGTAAATGGTAGAACAGACTCAGTATGTTCCCAGCTCTTTGGAAGACTCTTCGGATGTGGAAGTGCCGATTAAACGCAATTTCTAAATCCATTAAATCAGGAGAAGAATGCAAAGAGCATAGGGGCGGCAACCGCAAAAAGGACCAATACAGAGCCAGAAGAGAGAAGGCCATCAGTTTCATTTCCAATCTAACAGCCAATGAAAGCCATTATGATACAAGAAAGAGCCAACGTCTTTTTCTTTTCTCAGAATTCAGTATCAATAATTTGTTTAAATTGTATAATGCAAATGTGTCACAACATCTTCCAGTGAGAAAATGGTTTTTCAAGAAAACTTTTAGCACGGAATTCAATCTGGGTTTCGGTACTTTCGCAACTAATACTTGCTCATTGCGTTATAAGATACAATCCTATTGTATTGATGACCCTTCCAAACAGTTTTCTCCAATATTGAGACGAGGCAAGGTGGCACAAACGATTGTAGAACCTACAGCTGTGCCTACCACCAGTGGCAGGATCACTCAACAAAAGAAAAATGATGTCGAAAACTTAGTAATAAAGAGATTTGGAAATGACCGGAGAAATGACTAAGTTTTGAAGTTCTTTGAAAACATCTTGAATTCTAATCCATCGCTGCAGAAGACGCCACTAACCAGAATAGTGGTCTGTGTGACTGTTTAGTAATGTGGAATGCATAGATTGTAAAAGATGTTTGAATGTATTATGTGAGTTTCTAAAATCGATAATTGAGTAATGGTTACTTTCAAATAATTTCAGAATTTTTATTGTCTTATTGTGTTTTTCTATCTTTAATTCACACCATATGTAATTTCAAAATTTTCATAATCCTATAAGGTACTTTCTTTGTTTAAATGCATACCGTACTGTATCAAGATTTTCTCAATGTACTAAGTTTACAATATACAGAAATAAATCAGTCGCTATTCTACAACATTAAATTTTCCATGTGGTTGTTTCAAACCATATTATGTCCACAACACCCTCCCCATTTTCATGAAATGCATTTGAAAAGTGATTTCAAATCTTACACCTTATAAATAAAAACGTTTAGTAATATTTATCGCTTTTTTCAAACTTTCAGTACGACGTGTAGTTTAGGAGCATTACGTTTTTTTGGATTTCCTGTAAATTTTGCTTTTTGTACATAATGGGGTTTGAAACGATGCTCCTCATATGCTGGCTTTAAACTTCCAATTACATCGCGAGAAACAACTGAATAGCGACATCCGAGATCAGCTTTATTTATGTATGCTCTGTAACTACAATGATTCTTAACGTAACATTCTATAACATAAAAGACCGGAAACTTTTCTCAGAGGCCTGTTTATCAGGCTTGAGGTTCTTTTACGTGCCGTAAATCCACAACGCGGAACCACCGGCTTTACTTTCCTTCCGAAGGAAGCTATGTTAAGAATTTTTACACCTGAAAAAATCCATCGTCCTCCACTAGGTTTGAAGCTTGCAACCCTGGGAACTAGATGCTAGTCCACGGAAGACGACAGCGACAACAGTTTACATAAATGGTGTATTGAAAAATGTAAATCATTTTTACGGATGTCTCAGAAATGACTGATGCTACAAAATATTTATTTGAAAGATATTGCCTGTTTTGAGGTGAGATAGAATTTTTTGTGTGGCATGTTTTTCGCCTAAAACTTGTTGTTTACCCTTATGTAAAATATCTTCCGAATGAAGAGGACTGCATGGGCTATTCCCAGAAAGTTAAAGATATACATTCCATTTGTCATGTAACTATATTAAATATATGATATTAGAATAAAAACCGCTTCAGTGAGTTGTGAGAAAATAAAACATAAAGAAACGTTTTCGATGTGAAGGGTAGTTTGTAGCGTGGAATTTTCTTGAAAATCTTCTGTCGCATCTTTTGAAGATACTGAACTTAAATGATAAGTTTGGCATTTAATAAACATTTCGTTTTGGAGTTGTACTGTTTTCACGCGCACACACGCACGCAAGACTTTTCTGTAGAATACATTTTTATAGGGGGCCTCCAAACACGTATTGAAATCTCCACATCGAATTTGTGGTTGAATACAATAGAATTCTATTAGTAATATTTCAAATTAAACAATATCGAGTTGGATGCATTAACAATAAAGAATATATACAAAGAGTAGAGTAGAGTGGTGTATTTATTGGTCTTAAACATTTTACAAGTTCAAACTCATACATCGCATGGGTCAGACCGTACGTGCTTTTATACATAGTATAATTATGATTCAAACGGCTTTCTATACATAGCTTTTACAAAATATTCTTGCAAACGTTTGTTTTTCTAAACGTTTATCTATTTGTCAACCCAGGTAAAACTTTGGAGAAACAGTTACGTTACTCATTTAGCTGTGCCTACTGAAGCAATTATGATAATAGTATATAAAGTCTATTTGCGTATCACCTAAATAAATGTAGAAACATGTAACATATTTTTATAAGAGTAGGTATACGCCGGGAAGTAAACATACCGTTAGGGGACCGGAATGCCGGCCGAACATTTCTTTTGTCTAAGGGCACAAATGTGACTTAGGGAAACAAGGCAGTCAGAAAGTTAGGGACAAAAACCTTAAGGAATGCGGATCGAAGGGTAAAGACAAGCACTTGTAATCTGGAATCCGACGCGAGCAGACGTGGACAACACCACGGACTATCAGTTGGCTATAACTTGATTGGCGATGGTTTAATTAAATATATTTGGTGGCCGGATGTTAAATATGTTTGAGTGGACGGATCGATTGCAGGAATGGTTTTAAGGAGGACCGAATAAAACATATAAAATAATACAAATCTCATCGGTTAACACGACCTGAGATTAAGAGATCCTTAATATATATATATAATATCCATGCTCTTTCGGTATTTCACCGACCTCCTTTCTTTCCCCCTGCAAAACCGATACCGTACAAATATAATACTCAACGAAGTCCGTCCCACTACACAGGGAATACATGATGTTGAAGCAATGGGTAAATCTTTAAATATCGGATCACTATATTACTGGCGTTGAAACTTCACACTCCCTCCCCGACATCGCAAACAAGTAACAGTGTTCTTTCTAAAATGAAAAAGTTTTTTTTTAAAAGGGCGTATGTCATAATATCATACAGAGCAAACTTTTCAGGAAACACCAAAAACTGTGTCAAGACTGAGCTAAGTGATATATGTGCATTTTGGTGATTTTATGTGATTGGCGAGTTACAATTTGAGATTATATGAATTAGAGCTTCGCCTTAAATACTTTCTATTGAACTAAAAGCTTTTTTAACCTTCGCCCTTTTAAAAATATACCTCTAACTTAAAAATATGACATAATTAACTGAGATTAAATGAGTATGCTTTGTTTTATGAAACCGAACATAATAGTTTTTTAAACGCACGAAGAATATTATTAGGATCTATATTGTGTTTCAAATGACAAGTAAAGAATATAAATAACACCAATAATGTTATCAAACTACGTTAAATGATTTCAGTATTTTTTCTGTGTCATTTTCATGTTCAGTTGGCCTAGAACTGCTTTCTTTACGCAAGTCGTGTACTCTTGAGGAATGTGGGTTTGCACTTTCAGCAGGTCTTCATCGTTGTTCTTTTAACGCGAACTTTTACAAACGGTTACGAGGCGATGGTGGTCGTACAATTGTTTTAATTTTTGAGCGTCCTTATTCTGTCATTTTCATGTCCAGTTGGCCAAGAAATGATTTGTGCACAGACTCCTTTGCTCTTGATTTTCACAGACCTTTAATCTTTGCTCCTTTAATGGGAATTTTTCCAGATGGGTAGAATAGGGATGAGGGTGGGATGTGGTGATAAAGGTGTCTTTGAACTGAGAGTAATGAAGAAGGTATGTCAGACCAGATCGTTTGTTGTGGATTAACCCTTGATGTAATCCTTTCTATCACTGGAGTTGAAAAAAGTGAAAAATATTACCGATTAAAAATTGAATTGCTTTGTTTGATTTTTTGTCTCTTTAGAGAGAGAGAATACTTTTGTGTAGTAAAATTTACAGCAATTTTTGAAGTCCAGTATATGCTTACCAGGTATATTTTCACTATAAACTTTCCTTGTACAAACCCCCTCTTACAGTGCTGTCGAACTTATGTGCTCGGGCACATTTAAGTCATGCCCAAATTGAGTTTTATTTATGGACGCTCTTTAACTGCTACGGTCCTTAGCGTCACATTCTATATTGGGCGTGAAAGACCGGAAAGTTTTCTCAGAAGCCTCTTTATCAGGCTTGAGATTGTTTTACGTGCCGTAAAAATACGAAACGGGGCCCCTTTCGAAGGATTTTTACGCCCGAAAAAATCCATTGCCCTCCGTCAGGTTTGAACCTGTGATTTCGGGAACTAGAGGCTAGCATGTTAACCAGTACTCCATGAATGACGAATGTCATGGCTAAGGAGGTGCGGGAGCCGCCGCCATTGCAACCAATATATTAAATTATTATAATTATTATTACAAACATGTAATGCTGTAAAAGCATTTCAAAGAATTATAACTAAAATTGCTTAGTTTTACAACTTATACAATTAATGTGAAGTTTGGCACTGTAAGTTCACAAAAACCTGGTGAGGGAGGTGTGAGTCTGTTAGGTTGGATCGATATTTATTCTTGATGATGCTCAATCATAACATGACCTCACAAAGATATGTGAAGCCAAAACAAGAATAAGCTTTCAAAGCAAAACTACCTATCATGGGATATTTATTCTTGTCCACCAGAGTTTAAAGATTGCTTGAAGTTGTTAAATATTATTTCAAAGATATATTTTCTTTAAGATTTATAATTTCCATTTCTAATTCTTCAAGATTACAATTTCCAAAGATCTCACATATCCTACCTCCATATTCAGCAATGTCAACTGAAGCGAATGGATTGTTGACAAACATAATCACTGGCTAAACCTGTTGCTAAACTCTGTGACTAGGATTTAAAGATGTTGGACAAAAGGTAGAATATCATATTCGCCGACATTTACGGTTTCCATAATTGATTTGAAACTTGGAAGGTTGATTGAGAATTTATTTTTAAATGTGGAATCCGTAAGTTTAGTTTCATCAAAAAGCATTCACAGCGTTTATCATGGCTGAAATGCTGCGATTTTATACTTGCAATTCGAGGTTTAACTCATTTCATTTTGAGATGATATGTGCCAAGAAACTTAAATCTGGGAGCCATGGCATCTCATAAGTGAAATTCTTCACAATATTGCCCGGGCGATGATTTCAGAGTCTCTTACCTCGTCCTGAAGACCACAGAATCGTTCCAGAGTCTTCTCCCTACTAGGCCAGCTTGCGTCTGCATGAAGAATTGATAGCCGGAGTTGACAACTATTTGGCAGGCCTGGAGGAATCTCATTTTCGAGATGGGATCAAGGCACTGGAACATCTTTGGACCAAGTGCATTAATCTACAAGGAGACTACATTGAAAAATAAAAAAAAAGTTTCAGTGCTGTAAGTACCTGTTTTTTATTACGTTCCGAGAACTTATGAAACCACCCTCCTATCTAAAGCTGATGCTATAGAAAATCTTAATTAACTGTATTTTTGAATGAGCTGTACAGTTTTTATGGGGTAAATTATTTTACCTCTATGTGTGAAATTATAAAAAGTGCAGAAATGAACTTTTTAATGATAACCTTACCTTTCTTTTATTAAAATACTATAAGCATTTTTGAGGAAAAAAAGAAAGATATGGACTAGGGCAATTTTGTTGAAAGTTTCCTTGTCGCATCGTTATAATTGCTCAATTTTAGTAGTAAATTTAGTGTTTATTTCAATTTTCATCTTCTGGCTCTCTCTCTCCTCTCCTTCTCTCTCTCTCTCCGTACACGCGAGCGAGCTATATTTTGGAGAGGTTTCGATATGAGCTTTTTGGTTGGAATACAAAGTTCCTCTACCTACCATAGATAAATAATATAAGAAGCAAAATCAAAATTAATAAACTGGTAATGGACAAATAGGGTTACATTATTGTAAAACATGCGTTTCAGGTTTTACCGGATATGCCGATGTTTAAATACTTTATGTTGACAGACAATACACAAGTGAACATCAAGTTTCAACTGGTTAAAAGCAGAATTTAGCATAATGACTCACAGCTCTGCTTTTTTAATCTATTTTTTTATTTTAAGTACGTCTTCAACCTTTCCTGAGCTCTGAAACGCAGGTATATGATGTAAACTACATTCAGGAATATGTAGTTATTACTAGTCGCAGTTTGACTCACTAAGTCGCTTACATAGAAGACAAAGGAATGTTTACTTCCAAGCCCCAAAACAAAGCAGTGGTTAACGCAGAACGTATAAATGAAGCACAGTGTATGTGTGTGTGTGTGTTCGATACTGATAGTTATTAGATCAGGGTGACAACTCGCAAGTGCGCATGGAATTTCCCGAAAATTTAATCTCACTGCCCCACTTGTCAGGCGTTTTACACTTGTTCCCTGTAATCTGGCCTGTAGTTCATATATTTGCACCAAAATTCTCCGCATAGCCTGGGCATGCATTAGTGCTCTTGCTCATGTGCGGGGTATAGCGACGACATTCAAAGTTTCCTGCTTTAATTTGCCGAATTCCGTTTGTTTTTCCATTTGGACAAACAATGTTTTCCACAGTCTTTAGTTTTCAAAGAAAGGGCTTAATATAATTCGAAAATATAGTAAGGGCACATTTATATGAGCATTTTCCAAGATGAGGTATTGTATTATGTTTTCTGGAAGTTGAGTATACTGGTGGCCGAGATCGTTAAGGCACAGAGGCACGAATGACTGGTTCCTGGTTCGAAGGCCCTAAGACCGTGTTCTCTGAGTGGGTTTTTCCCCAGGACTTCCTCAGTCATAGGCCCAATTGCGTAGGAGGTACCCTGAATTAGTCGTGGAACATTTTATTTCTCAATTAATTCACTTCACGTATCGTCAGTGTCCATTGTCTATGGAGCCACATGTTGAATTACACGAGTCAAAGCTATTCGAAAACAATTTATATCATGATTCATTAAAATGTGAATTATTCTCACCATTATGATTAACCGAAATAAATTCTTGGTCCATAGTCACCCCTTTGGCCAGTGAAGACAGCCAACGTGTGTCCCACGACCAAAATACGCAATAAATCACAAAATTCCCCAATCTAATTTATAACTTATCTTCGTATTTATCTTGAAAGTTGATATTCAAGAACGGACGAGATCCCATCTCGACTCTTATTCAAATTGAAGAAATTAGTGCAAAAATAAAGAATAAGAGTAAACTTTTAAGCTGTCACATACATTTTGAGGAAGTAGATAACAGCATAACGTGCAGAAATGCATTGAAATGTGTAAAATAAAAAATGAACACTTCTTCAAGGTTCGCCGGAATGTAGAACAAACAAATTGCGGAGTCTAACTTAAAAAAAAAAAAAAAACTTCAAGAATTCAAGCCCAAGAGATTAAATTTTGAAGACCAGTAAATGGTAACACGGAAACAAGAAATTGAAGATTAATTTATAATATGCGAATTAAGTAGAATGTGTAGCTGTTAAATTAGACATGAGTAGGAAGCTAGAGAGAAAACTTAATGCTCATACCTCATAAAAGAATTCCAAGTTTTATTTCAGATTTTAGACCAGGCATATGAAGAGATCTAAAAAAGGGGGAAAGCTGAACTCAGGAGTTGGAATTAGGCCCAGGACATCAAGCAGACGATGGAAATGTTTTCATTTTAAAAGCATATTTACTTGAGTTCGTAATATAGTATAGTATGTATGAGTCAATTGCATGCACTGTGATACTAGAGAGTGGTTTTTATAGGTCCCGGCTTTTAGTGAGAAGCTATATCAGAGAAGGCAATGGAAAAGATGAAGTTACACATATATGAAGGCTATAAGGACTAACTAGAGTAAAACATGTGCTACTGTGTACCTAGCAAGTTACACATCTCCCTTGTTTCTATTTAGTGATGAGATGAATATTTCTTTTCAAACGCAGGGATCACTAAAGTCCGGATGTAAGGTGAAATGCCTTATTTTACTGGGTGGTAAAGGTGGAAGTGCGGACGAACGGAGGGGCACCTGCAACCGGGGCAGAGCCCCGCAAGTAGACCGCAACGGGCTCTTTTTGCTCAAGACCCCAGGGAGGGAGGAACGAGGGAAGACTCCGAAGGACGACTAGACCCGGATGACGACGGGTGAAAGCACGGAAGGCGTCTCTAACGTTTCCAGGTCGAACGCATCCACTGCTGCCCGGGCTCATACACAGCCACCAAAACGATCTTTCCGGGGCGGACCCTACTCTAAGGCGAGGCCTAACTGAGCAGTTCCACAAGGACGTCGTGGAAGAAACCTCTACAGAGCGTACAGCCACTGCTCGGCACAACCTGCTGAACACCGTTGCCTGGTTCTACAACCATGAAACAGATGACAATGAAGGTTATGGAAACAGGAAATGAGTGGCAGGAAAGTCGTGGTAGAAGTTGAACCACCCCAGTATTCGCCTGCCAACACGGGTAAACCATGAAAAACCCATGTGTCGGAGTTGGCAGTCACCAGGGATCGAACCCGTAACCTTCCATGATAGTCGCACACATTATCGTGATGCCACCTTGCTCGGAGTTACTGGGTGGTAAATAATCAAACGATATGCAAGTACCTATTTGAACTATAAATGACAATTTTTTCCGTTTAAAAATAAACTTAAATGTTTACAATTTATTTTAAGTTGTTTTATTACATTCATGAAACTCTAGATGATAAGCATCCTTCTATCTCGTAAGTTGGACATCCTTTACTTCGAAATACGACTATAATTTCTGTAGTAATGCTTGCTATCTGCTAAGGATTCAACACTTCCCTTTAAATGTAACTTTCCAGTAAGAGGAAGTACTGCAGGAAAAACATTTTGATGGTGAGTTACTTGTATGAAATCAGACATAAGATCATTTAGTTACAAAGCCTAACTTCAGTTAACAATTGTAAAGCAAACTTCATAGTTATGTTAGTGAATTTGTTGCCCATGTGTTTTCAACTAATGGAACAGCATTATTGTGTAAGGTTTGCGAAAAGACAGCTAATCACTTAAAAAGTGATTATTTGCACGTGTAAACAATGAAGTACAAATCTATTCTCCCTTCCAAGAGTGATGATGGCTACTTCAACAGCCGTTGGCATATCTGGCAGTCACACTTCACAGATTTCTGTAAATCGTTACCTAATTCTGGCAAAGTCCAACATAAGAACATTTATAGTGGTGTGGTGATGTGCAACAATAAAATTTATAATTTGTATGCCTAAAATAATAATTGGTTATTATATTATATTATGCATCGAAACTATAATGGTAGTAATTAAGACGCGAGTATTCTTATGAAACGAGCGGGAGTGTGCTTATGAAATAAGCCGTAGTGAGTTTCATAAACATGCGAGCGCCTTAACTACCATTACAGTCAAGTTGCATACGACTTGTTTGGTCGACCGCACTATAATTTCAAAACCTTGAGTTTTTACAAAAAGAGCGTTACGAGTAGTACAATAGATGGCAGTACTATTGAGTCCACGCTACACTTATTGTTCTTTGCTGGTGACGTATATTGCAAAACATTGAAACAAAGGAAACTAACTTAATTTATTGAAATATTAAAATTACAACGAACAGAATGTGTTTTATTTTACACATATTTAATTGTTTATCTGTGCATTGGAGCCCAGAGGACTGCTGTATGAAGGTGTTGAAAGGTATGGGAGAGGTGCGCGCACAGCCAAATAAGATTATAATCAGTACAAAAATTGAGATTTATTTAAGGACGCTCTTTAACTGCTATGGTTCTTCGCGTTCCATTCTATATTGGGCCTGAAATACCGGTAATTTTGCTCAAAGGCCCCATTATCATATTTGAGGTTCTTTTACATGCCGCGAACTCGGAAACTAGTAACTAGCATGGTGAACACTACACCATGTAATCAGCGTAATAAAGTGTATCGACTAAAAATATGTTATGATTTATACCTACCTTTTAAGACTTATAATGCCCTTATTAAAATTATCGTGCCTTTTCTTACGTTTTATTACCCTTTTTGCCTGGCTATTTTGATTTTACAAATGCCTAAACATCCTAGGTCACCTTCAGTGTTCAATAGTGGTACAATGATCGTAGACGTGATGCAGTATTATAGAATGATTGTAATGAGACACAGGTAAAATGTGGGATTTGGGTAGACTATGGTAGGGAATGACTGCAAATGAAACTGAAAGGCGCGATATGTCATTGTAAACTGATAGTGTCTTAACATTAGTGCGCCTGCACCAAATCCTAGGGCACCAAAATTTCAACTTTTTAATTATTTCAGATGAAAAAAACTAGGCAATAGCTTTATGCTATTGGTTTTTAAAAATGTGGGTATGCGACCAAAACTCTGCTATAGCTGTAAAACTTTGATATTTTAAGACGTTCGTGGTACTATATCTTAAATGTGAGTGTTGGCAACTCATGTTATAAATATTCCGTTGGTAAGAAAATTGCATTTCCCATATATAGGGAAAAGTTAAATATTTTTAGGTTAATGGGCAAAACTGTATAAAATAGTTGCAATTGAAAAGAACATTTACAAGGTATGGAACACTCTAGAATACCAAGAAATATTTCAGAATTCAATCCAAGACGTAAAAGATATCTGAGCTGGAGGGACCAGGATTTCCTTCATTGCCCGTGAGGACAGAATAGTCCAGTGATGGATCAAAGCACGTAGATGAAGATGGTAATATAAACAAAATATCATTTTCCCCGTTATGGTTATATTCATACTGCGTGACTATTTGTAAATAGGGAAATGTGTGAATCAGTGCCCTTTGACGTTGCTTACACTATCTCCTATTGTTCAGTACAAAATTGCGGGATTGCAGACTCTCCAGAAAGTACATTATTTTCTATGGCAGCAAGCCAATAGGGAATAACAAACTGCAGTACTGCAGAGAGGTGTGGGAAGTGCCGTGGGGGAAGGAAACGCTCAATATATGCTATATATTTTTTATCATAAACTTTAAGTACTTTAGTTTGCCTCTTGGATGTTTCGCTTACTAACAGATATACATAAACCTGAAGTACCACTGTTCCAGAAAATGCAGTAGGGCTATCTTTCCTTTGCAGCAGTATTCTAAGATTTTTTATAAATATTCTTGTACCTTTCCCCTAAATCTATAAGATGGAGTTATAACTGAGGTGCTTCATTCGAAAATTGTTCCAGAGCAAAGTACCCAGAGATTTCAGCTGTTTCCCGGGACAACCGCATGCTCAGCTCCCCAAATACATGAAACTTATAAGCAAAGAAGCAAGTGAGAGAACTTGAAGATGGAAAAAGGAAGCAATTCCAGCAAAAGGGGGATGAAGATATGAGACGGAAGTTGGCGGAAGAACAGTGGTAGCAACAGCCAGAATAAGATCAGCAACTACACAATGGACAGGAAAAGAGAAATAAAAGTGGCAAGAATGGATAGGGAAGGAAGAGGGTCCATGCTACAAAATCATGAGAAAAAAGCGAAGAGGTAAAATGTGAAAAGCTGGAACGGAGCAGTTACGATTACACCGCTGATATGTCGAGACACACTGAAACATTTATAGAGATATTCCAACAACAATCGCACTGTTAGCGCCCTTCCTTTCCATTTTAAATCATTTTATTGCAAAGAGACTAATGGCGATGGATAGAAGAAATTATTCGCGACCGATAAGATGAGTATGGAGTCCTTGATGACGAAAGTTATCGAAATGCCTACCAGAAATCGAACCTATGATGTCAGGCTAGAGTGTAACCTGTTTTCAATTTTTGTCAACATTTTGGAAAAAATTTACGGATATACTTTCGGAAAGAATTCAAACCTGCTTAGGTCATAATTTAGTGTTGCCATGACAGTCAGGATTCAGAAAAGAAAGAACAGTAGATGTCGTTTTAATAGTAAGCACTATGGTGGATAAATACACAGCCAAGAAGCGTGGCAGGCTACATACAATGTTTGTAGATCTAGAGAAACACCTATCATAATTAGAGAGGCACTGTATACAGTCACACACTTGAGCGCATTCTGAGGGCACTTCGTATTGCAGCGTGGTTTACACAAATCGATATTTTCAGGATGCAGCTGGACTTTATTAACAGTCTTTGTGGCATACATTATAGTCTGTCGAACACATGAATAGGCTGTGTCTTGAATCACATCTCGCATTTATAAGCATGCGTGCAGACGGAGGGTATTAGGAAAAAACTATTACCGGAAGTATTTTTGGCTTCCAACAGACGGAGGACAGCATGCTGGGACATGATTCTAAACAGCTAAAATTGGCCAAGCTTGGGCACATACTTAATGGAAGTACGTGTACTAAGAGATAAGGTGTTTATGTAATTTTTCATTAAACATATGTGGTGCTTGAGTACTTGTGCGCGACTGTGTGTGTGTGTGTGTGTGTGTGTTTGAGTGTGTGATTCAGAGTGTTTTTTCAATTTTATATGTATGTATATAGTGCGGTGATTATAAAAAAAATAATTGTTTTCTGGTTGATACTGCAAGTCACGTATACAGACCAGGTATTTTTCTAGAGAGTATGTGCGGTCTTATGACCCATGTGACTGTGTTATGCAATTAATTTAATATTAAATACTTAATAAATATCACCACTACTATATTTGTTTCTAATAAAGAAAGATGGGCGGTGCGGGAAACTACTCATCGTTAGCCAATCCGTCAACAGAACGAAAAAGTCTGATGCTGTGCTCATTGGTATTTATACAAATAGGAGGAGCAACCAAAACCCATTCAACCGAAAGAACCAATGACCTAAACCATAAGCCATCGAGTACCCTGAATACGACAAGCAGATCATGTTACCATAAAAATCATGGCTGCTGCTATAGCGCCTCGTATTAACTGGATGTGGCAACGGACCTTTTAAAGCCCAAGCATATATAGCTCAGAGATAACGTACGGGTTTTGGGCACAGCAAACTTGAATTTAAATCTCCGTGATGACGTATACTTTTATTTCCCTTTATTCTGTTTCTACTATATTCCATATCTACTTAAAATTCTTAATTTAAACTACTACAGATTTTCCAAAATATTTGTTAAAAACTGAATTTAAGATATATGCAGATATATCTATATTATAGCCAACGCTTCCAACCACTGGTGACAAGCTTGATCCTTTAATCATTATTTTGTTTCCTTTCTTTTTGTGTTGGTCGCACACTTGTGCTTAGTTCCATTCATCACCGAAAGAGGTGGTTAATCGCTACTAGTACCCTACAACAACGCATTCATTCATACTTTAGCAATGGCAGTGACCATTGATAAACGTACTGCTGTTCTCATCCTGGTTTCTCAGGGCTATACGGTCATCCAAGCAGGTAGCATTTGTGGTGTTACGCAGTCCACTGCAAGGAGGAGAGCGAAGTTGTATTTTGAAAATGGACAGGTTGCTGGAAGGAAAGAGTACAGGTAGTCCAAGTGTATCTACAGAGAGTGAAGACAGGTCTCGCTTTGCGGAGGTCGAAAGAGACGCGTTTCTAACGGCAGCTGAATCAAGGATTTGTCTTCATTCATTCCCGGGAAGTGCACGAACGGGTATCAATCGTTGTAAAGATGCCTGAATTTGGCGTAGACGTGTGGCAAATGAGGAAGAGTTAACCGATGCCTACAAAGTTTACTGTTAGACTACCGTACACTATGAGAACTTCGATTGGAGCGAATAAATATTCTCGGACAAAGTTATGTTCTGTACTGCGAGTGACAATTCTACTGTGTTTGTTTACACGTCCAGTGGGACTCGCTATGACCGACGCTATCTGGCTACTCGTGCAAAGCGTGATCGAACGAGCGTCTGTTTGGGCGTGGATATCTGGAGGCAGGTATGCTGGAACGTGTTCATGAAAGCCGAATGGGGAAATTGAGGCACTATACTTAACACTTAAATGATTTCTCTCAAATTACATAATATGTAAATTCAATAACAGCCCGCTTTGAAGCAATATGTGTATGTAGTAATATGTTAAAATGTATGTAACAGTCATTGCATATGCTTATATTATTGCATCCATGTTCATTAATGTTATGTACATGTATTACGTAATTTAATAATGTAGGAGCTGTGAGTTAAACGTTGCTAACAATGAGGTAACAATGAGGTCACCTTGAGGCAATAATGAGTTTGAGAGTTTAATAATACTTCTTCTGATTCTTGGAAGTAATAATGTAATTTTAGTGACAGTTTATAAAATAGCCAATAAACAACAGAAAAAGCTTTAGTTAAATGAAGGTATTCTATTGGACTAGGATTAGCCAATCAGAGACTTTAAATACAGAAGCTTACAAATTTAGGTGGTTGAAAATAGTTCAGTTGCTTCTAGACAGTGCTCATAACCAGACGCGAGATGTGTCCTCGAGAAATCAAATACGTATTCGTGGGAGACAAATAGTTTACGTGTTAAAAAGTGCAAGTGTTAAATAAAAGAATCTCACAGCTCTCGATATCAGTGAAGTGCTGTTTAATTTGTGTCAAGGATTAATAAAAATCTGATGTGTTACACTCACATGACTTTCTCTACTCTTCTACAAGCTATTTATACAAACGCTTATTCTCCATCTACTTCATGTTAATGGAGATAAACATTTGCAGAGTCTATCTTATTGCTAATTTTCTTGTAGATGTAAGGGGAATATATATTTACAAGGGCAATATAGAAATACAGTAACCTTTAAGCACATACATATCTCTTAATAGCTGGTTGCTAGGTGCAGCACCATTCCCTTTGCCACAGATTAATGCTCTTTGCATATATAAGACAAAAAAATGAATAACGAGTTCCCATTTGAGAAAATAACTATTGAATAATTTAAGGGAATAACAAGCCATATCTCGAAAATGGTTCACTCAACAAAAAAAAGTATATGACATAAATTGTGTATTTTAACGCGATCTACATTTTTTGTGTAGTAAAATTTTGTCTATCTCTTATGTTTTACCAGTTATGCAAAAGTCGTTGACAATAAAGAATACTTTTGGAGATATTCCCAGGAACTTCAAGATATACATTTTATTTGTCATCAAAATATCTTAAACATATGATATTTTAATCAAAATCGTTAGAGCCATCTTTGAGAAAATTAAAATTTTCGAAAAATCTTCCATGTAAAGGGTACTCTGGGTGGGGGGATTTTCTTGAAAACCTTCGTGTCGCATCCTTGGAAGATACTGAACCCAAATACCAAGTTTGGTGTTTATCCGACTGTTCGTTTCTGAGTTATGCTGTTCACAGACAGACAGACACACACAGACACACACACAGACACACACACGGACATGTTTCCAAAAATGCTTTTTTTGGATTCAAGGGGTCTCAAAACATGTATTTCCGGTGAAATCTCGGTATCGAATTTTTGGGTGGAATACAATACTTCCCCTACTTACTATACGTAGTAGACAAAGTAAAAAGGAGTGAATTAAAGCTTAAAATCTGTGTAAGCCTACATTCTTCAGTCGTGCCACAACCCTACCAAGAGAAACATGTCTCTAACAATAATACTGACGCAGCCGAAGCAAACATAAATATTTAATACTTAAAGAAACAGTCAAATTACAAAGTTAATTTTTTTTAAACTTGAGGCAAAGGCCACCTGAAAGTACATTTGAGGTGAAGGCTACTGGAAACCGGGTACCATACGTGCGGTTGCAACAACTTCATGTTCGGCTCTCCAGCAGTTGAAATATAATACAGCATCTACAAACTGACTTAAGATACGTAGCAGCAACTACCTACTTCAAATTGACGTCCATGCATGGAGCTAAAAAATATATCCATCTTCAAAATCTATTCTACTTCTAGAACATTTTCTGCTCTCATCTGCCCGAGAGCGTTATCCTGAAGGTGTTATTACATTCCAACAGGATTACCACTCGGTCCACAGGTCAGCTAAAGTTAAAAAATGGTTTTCGGAGCACACAGATATCTTAGTGCAGATACCGTGGCCTCCTAAGTCATCAGATTTGAACCCAATAAAACATGTTGAGGTCCCAGGTTGACAAATGCTGCTAAACTCTGATGTGCAATGACAGACACTTGGGAATCACTAACAGAAGACGTGAATTATTTTAAAACGCTAGTGGGTGCCATGATCCGGAGATTGAGGGCAGTGATAGAAAATAATGGGAACCGCACAAAGTATTATAATTTTTCTTTTTCTCCTGTTTTGCTGCATTTAAAAGCAACCGGAGATCAGGTCGCTATGTTTTTCTTGTTTTCTAGTTTACGAGAACAGCAGATAAATATTTCATACCAGTGAGTTAAATTTTATTATAGAACGTAATCTGCATTGATGTAAAAGATGCTAATATGAAATAAAGTCTATGTGTATCGCTGATTCAAAACTACTTCCCGAAAGCACACCGAGCCTCAAGCAGAATGCCACTTTAGCAGATAAGCCCTTACTCTGCTTATACGAGGGACACTATTTATTTTTTGAGCCTTGCCAACCCTGAATGTTGTAGGTGCCATCTTACATTTCCAATGGAAAATTTGACATTTTTGACCATAATCTACTTCAAACATTTTGTCAATAGTGTAAACAAAACGAATGACGCTCTAACTTGAAAATTGTGTGTCAACAAAAACAGGGAATTAAATCGTGAAAATGTTCGTGCAATGATTTATTACGACATTCGATGTGGATTATCAAGACAAGAGTGCAACGATCAACTAGCTTCCACATTTGGCGACGAAGCTCCATCCTTTGCCACCGTGAAACGCTGGTATAACGAATTTAATCGTGGCCGCTGTTCGCTCAATGATTAAGTTCGTGAAGGTCGTCCAAAATCAGTTGTTGTGCCAGAAAACATTGTTGCTGTGCAAAAACTAATAACGAAAGATCATCAAGCGACATATTGTGAGATTGAGGCAAGCCTAGGCACTAGTACCACCAGCATATGTAAAATATTGCATGATTATTTAGCCGTGAAAAATGTTTGCTCTCGTTGAATCCCACATAATTTGACGCAATCTCAAAAAGATGTTCGTGTCGCTTGGTGTACAAAAATGCTCAAGAAATACAATGGCGGTGCCTCAAAAGACGTATATAAGATTGTAACAGGTGACGAATCATGTATTTATGCGTATTAACCGGAACGTAAACAGCAGTCGACTGTATGGGTGTTTCAAGATGAAGCAAATCCAACAAAAGTTGTTCGCACTTGAAGCACTTCGAAGCAAATGGTCGCCTGCTTTTTCAGCAAAACTGGCCATGTGGCAACAGTGCCTTTACAGGAACATAAAATGCTCAATGCCGAGTGGTACACAAGCATTTGTTTTTCGGAAGTCTTCGGTGAAGTAAGTAAACCAACAAGAACCGAGGGATCGTTCTTCATCAAGACAATGCGAGCGCACACACATCTCGTCTAACAACAGAACATTTGAAGGCTCAAAAAATCGAATTAATGGGTCATTCGCCATACAGTCCTGATTTGGCAACCAATGCCTTCTTTTTGTTTCCGAACATCAAGAATAAATTGCGTGGATAACGATTTTCGTTTGCAGAAGAAGCCGTTGATGCCTTCAAAAACCATGTTTTGGAGGTGTCTCAAGAAGACTGGAATAAATGCTTTCACAAATGGTTGAAACGGGTGCAAAAGTGTATTGATCATAAAGGAGAATATTATGAAAAACAATAAAGCAGTTTTCAATCAGAAATTACTTCGTTTTAATTATTAGGCTCAAAATATAAAGAGTGCCTCTCGTACAGAACTGTAACGGAGAGTTGAACTCTCAAGATTTGGTTTGGTTAATGAGGCTTATTGTGCATTCTTTTAATTGTTTCCTGGTGTTATTTTATATAATAATTTAATGAACTGTGACTTACCTCGCTGTGTAAAATTCTGATTTGTAGCATAGTGCACGTGCACGTGTGAACCAAGTTCTGTTAACTTCACATACTTCCATGTGCCGGAAGCGACACTCTGAAAAGTTGCAGCGCTCAAGATTTTCTACATGACTGAACAAATTACTAAAAAATCTGTTGCGTTGCATTCACATGGCTTTCTCTACTCTCTGTCGCTTATTAGCGGGTATACAAATTATTCTTACGAAAGTTTATTTTCCTATCTACTTCACTTTAATCGAGATGAAACACTCCGGAGAAAGTGCATTACACATTTCGTTATAAATATAAAGGGTATAGTGATATTAAAATGTTTAGGAACTTGATACAAGGTACTGGTCTTAAATTTCCATGCTCTTTGCGTGCAATCATGAGAAATAATTGAAAATCGAAAGGACTTGAAAAGAATGGCAAAGGTTTCAAAAATACGAACCATTAATAACGGATAGATCTGCATTGGCTAACGCCAGAAAAATTATTCGAAATAAAAGTGTATCTTTTAAAGAGATTTACATTTTTTGTGTAGTGCGTTTTCGAGTATGGCTTAACGTTTACCAGTTGAACAAGATTTCTCCCGAATGAAGTGGACTTCACAGGCTACACCCAGAAAATTCAAGATATACATTTTATTTATCTGTAAGTGTGTTTAATATATGTTATTTTAACCAAAAACGTTAGTGTTACATGTAAGGGGTAGCTTGTGTGTGGGAATTTCCTTGAAAATCGTCGTGTCGCATCTTTCGAAGAAGTTTGGTGTCCATTCGACTTTTCGGTTTTGAGTTACACTGTTCATAGGCACCCACACGCGCGCGCGTGCGCACATATATTTTTTTATAAAAATTATTTATTTTGGGTTCAATGTGCCTCAAAACATGTATTTTCGGTGAAATCTCTGTGTAAAATTGTTGGGTGGAATGCAAGATTATATTATACAATACAATAATGTACTTACTGTGCATAATAAAGTAAAAAGGGATGAGGTAAATATATTACTTTAAAGTAATTTTACAAACAAAGCTGATTCTGTATAAAAGTGTGGGTGGGAGAAGCTACAAAAGCGGTGCGAAAAGATAGAGGACTTTGGCAGGGTTGTAAACCAAGTCCTATATTATTCAATCTATTTATAGATAACGTGTTAGACTGAAGGTGGTTAATGATTGTATACTAACAAATGATAATAAAGAAACCTGGAGAATGTTATACGCATTTGCCTTCTGGTAAGTTCATGCACAGTGGGGTTTAAGAAAAGCAGTAGATGATACTGAAATGCACTGTAAGGAATGTGGTCTTACAGTTAATCTTAAAAAAACTAAGTTTATAATATTCAAAAAGGTAGTAAATTAAGGAAACATGAGACGTGGTTATTTTAGAGCAAAGAAATTCAAATATTGCAGGATTTTATTTATTTAGATATAACAATTAATAGCAATGGAGGTTGGGGGAAGCACAAATAAATGACCTTGGAAAAAGGAAGATCAGCATTAAAATTGGTCATTAAATGTCCGCCAATAGCTCTGATGATAAACTTGAAGCAGCTGAATCAGATCCATAAGGCTTTAGTGGAGTCGAGAATTAGGCCATATTAGAATTAGACAAAGCGAGTGTAGAAGGTTGATTGTTTAAGGAGTGCTGAAATGCTGGTTTAGAATTCTTCACTTACCACAGGGGCACATTTTGAACGGTACCTTAAAAGTACAAGAAAAACGCATTCACTCAAGGAATTGGCTAGATGAAATTGGGCACCAATAAATGGTATGGGAACCACAATTGGGCAGCACAATAAATGGCATGGGTGATATATGGCTAGAAAGAGAGGGCATGCTGACAGGATTCTGGGAATTAGTTATATGCCAACTGGAAGATATGGACATACGGAATTTATGGGCAATGTTTAAAAAACCGTTCTGTAAAATGTTATAAGGATTTTGGAAAGTAAATTGGAAAAGAGATGTACATCGACAGATAATAGGGATCAAAAGAAGGTATTGCATGGTTTAAACTAGGAGTTTGGAGATTAAAAGGTTACAGAAAGAGAAAGAAGTAAGAACTTCCCTATATGCGAGGATAAAAAGATGCAAATCATATTTTATTAGAAGATATCCGTACCTGTGCAAGGGCACGGATATCTGAATGAAGATTTTATTCAAAATCAATTGTTAAAGATTGCAAAACTAACAGCAGTTTACAAAATCTTTGTTACATTCGCACGACTTTCTTCACCCTCTCTCGTTTATTACGTGTATACAAATTATTCTTATGAAAGTTTATTTTCCTATCTTCTTCACTTTAATAGAGATAAGCTTTTATAGAAATAGCAGTATTACATATTTCTTTATAGATACAAAAGGAATAGCGATAATCAAATATTTTAGAAATGGATGCTACACGGTGGCCTATAAATTTCACAATCCTTCCGTGAGATGGCGAGAAACGACTGAAAATCGGCAGACTTGAAAACAATGACAGTATTGAGCAAATCGAACCATTAACAACGCATATCTCAGAGCTGATATCACCAAAAAGTTATTAAGAGTAATTGTGTGTTTCAAAGAGATCTACAATTTTTGTGTGGTAAGTTTTCGTTAAATGTTCACTCAACATTTACCAGCTATGTAAGATTACATAAACTTCCTTTCAAATGAAGAGGACTTCACAAGCTATTCCCAGGAAATTCAAGATATAATTTTATTTGTCATCTTTAATATATTGTATTTTAACCAAAATTGTTAGAACAATTTTTCAGGAAAACAAAACATTTGAAAAATCTTCCATGTAAAGGGTAGTTTGGGGGGGGTTTTCTTGAAAATCTTCATGTTGAATCTTTGGAAGGTGGTGGACTTCTCGTTTTTGAGTGATACTGTCATACTCACACACACATATGTGCCCGCATTCCTAAAAATGCTTTTTTTGGATTCACGGGGCCTCTAAACACCTGTTGCTATTGAAATCTTGGTATGGAACTTTTGAGTGGAATGCAATACCTTCTCTATTTACTATTGTCACGAACTAGGCTGAGGAGATCCGAATTGTAATTACTATTTTATATTAATTTACGTTATTTTGTTATCCTGTCATAAGTTTCTAAAGTTTCTAATTTCACAGAGAATCACATTTTACATTTTTTAACTTTTCTTAAACCTTAGTAAGTGTTTATACGACAGGAAATAGCGGCCTGCTACTTCCCTTGACATTTCCAAGAGATTTCACTATGTCATCATTTCCTGAGGAGTACGTGTCTTCCTGCAGGCTCTTAGATATACCTTAAACCGCGTTACGTCACGTAGAATGTTCTAGAACATTGACGTATCGAGTTATGATTGGCCGCTATATTTCAAACCCAGAGCGGTGGCAGACCATATTTGGTAATAGCTGTCACGGTATTAGAATGAACCCCTCTAGGGTATTCAACTCTATATAACCAAGCCCTCAAGCTCTGCTCTGGGGACTTTGTGTTGTAACGTGGTACGGACCACTATGGTACCCGTTGACGACCGCTGCACGGCCGCTCTCCTCATCCACGACGAGACGTTTCTCAAGGTAAGCATTATAAAATAAATTGTTAATAATAATCTTAGCTGGTACCTTCATCCCTGATCTTGTAATCCCAACTATCGCACGGTAGAAATGCAACTCTTTAGAATATAGTCAGAACGCTCTAGCCAAGCGTTTTAATAATTGTCTCTACCTCTGCAATCCCTCATTTAGCTATTCCCCCCAGTATTACAACTTAGCACGTGACACTATATACGTGGTAGAGTAAGTAAAACAAAAATTCTCGTGTAATACATTCACATGAGTTTCTCTACCCTCTATCGTTTATTAGTGGGTATACAAGCTATTGTTACTAAAGCTGCATTACACATTTCGTCACAGATACAAAGTGAACAGCGGTAGTGAACTGTTTAAAATCTGGCCCTATACACAGGTTTTGACCTTAAAATTCCATATTCTTTCTATTCAATTGCGAAAAACAAATGAATGTTGACAGGACTTTAAGAGAACGGGCAAGAAATGAACAATTCGAATTTTAATAACAGATATTTCAGAAATGGCTTATGCCACAAAAAACTCATTAAAATAAACTGTGTGTTTTAAAGACATCTACATTTTTTGGCGTAGTGCATTTTCGTCTATCCCATAACATTTACCAGTTGTACAAGATTATAGAAAATTTATTCCGAATGAAGTGAACTTCACAGGTACTCACAGAAAATTCAAGATACGCATTTTATTTGTCAGTAAATATGTTTAATATATTGTATTTTAAAGAATATCGTTAGCCATTTTTTAGAAAATCAAACATTTAGAAAAATATACCACACAATGGGTAGTTTGGATAGGGAAAATTTTCTTGAAAATCTTCATGTGGAATTTTTTAAAGGCACTGAACTTAAATACCATGTTTAGTGTTTATCTGACACTTCGTTTTTGATTTATACTGTTCACAGACACAATAAAACGCATACACTGTCTTCTTTCTAAAAATTATTTTTTTTATTTAGGGTGCCTAAAACATATTCACATTGAAATTGCGGTATGTAATTTTTGGGTGGAATTCATTACTTTATTGTACGTGATAGGGAAAGTAAAAATAGCCATTCACATAAGTGAGTCATAAAATAAATGTGTTAAAACAGAAATAATGAATACGTCCTTAGTAAATTATTAAACTCTCTGAACATCATGAAAGGATGAAATAAAAGTATAAAATGAATCTAAAACAGAAGACGAAATTAAGAAAAGGCTATATGTATATTATGAAAGAGTTAAACGAAATCGCTCTGACAATGGAATAGACAAGAAGCCTAATATCTGAAAGAGGTTTTTGCAGAAATAAGGAAAGATCCGTGGAAAACCTTCATAAGAAGACCCTTTGTCTTGTTGAAAGCATGGAATGGCATACAAGATGCCGGAAGAGAAAGTGCCATACTTGTGAATCAAGAAATGCTTCGTTTATGCTTAGGGAGCAAACGCTAAGCAAAAAGAAAGGATCGCCGGACAAAAGAGAAGATATATATATATATATATATATATATATATATATATATATATATATATATTGGAAAAGTTGAGCTGATAGGAGAAGAGCTGAAAATAAAATATGAGGAACAACATTTTTTTGAAAAAAGAGTTGTAAATCAAACCAATTGCTTTGGAAGTGGAAGAGTTAAGAAGATTGAGTAAGGGAAACATTTAAATATTAAAAGGTTAGATGTTTGCTTAAGATGTAAAGTTACGAAAGCTAAATTTCAGAAAATAAAATACAGCTATGCAGTGATATAATTTGTGCCATTAAGGATACCTATAACTGAAATTTTTAGCTTTTAAACTAACAATACTAGCTTTCTGAAACGTATACCATATATGTATTTTAATGCAAGTACGTTAAATCCGAAAGTTAATCCATTTTGCTCAAATGGTTTAAAATGTATGGACACTTTTGTTTGTTATTTTTTTATGTCATTTAAAAAGTCCCTTTGGAAAAGACATTGAAATTTTGGCCTAATATTTTAACCCTAGGTTCACAATACGTACACTTTTTAAAACTGCGCTAGGTTTTTTAGCAGCTCGTCTAGTTGAAGTTCTAACATTTTAAATTGTTTCAGTGCGTATTTTGTGCTTAAAAATCTGGTATTTTTGAGCTTGAAATTAAAAAGAATACTTAAATGTATCTCACAAAACCCCAGGGCAGTTATTATTCACTGTACCTCTGCAAAGTTGTGTGTAAAATTGCACTTCTCTACTCTAAAAAGTGTTCTGCAAGGAGCATTTTATAGGAAGAAAAATGCTGAAGATATCAATAAGGAGAAAATAGCGTTAAGTTTTGAGTGCATAACCCAAATTCAAATCTCCAGTTTGGTAGGTTGGAACGCCAGGTGTCTTTGTCCTCTCTCTGTTGCTACTTTTTCTGTCTTTATCTTCTTTAGTTGTTGCTTTTCTTCTGCAGAACTTCACTTCTTACTTTGCAAGATGCGAGTGAAATCACGTTGTGTTGAAGTTTTCCTTGCTGGGTCTACCATTGTTTCACTTTTGATGTTTTGCTATAGCTCCATTTTTAGGCTACCGTTAAAATACTCCAATTTGTATGTTTATAATGCAATATTAGTATATGTTTACAATATGTACAAAACAGCTATCACACTGGATGCTTCTACCTGCCCCGTTATCATTCAGGCATACCGTACCACCGATTATTTAGCCTGGGCCCACCCCATCCTAAACTACAGACGAGATAGAGTACCCAAAGGACCTAGCCAAACCTCACCAACAGCATATTTACGGCCGTGAAATAGATGCTGCGTTAACGGCAGAAAGCAGTTCGACTCATAACAAATGACTTGCACCTTTCCGCTGCTATATACGTTGCACAAACAGATTGAATAAGTGAAACATTTAACTATTATAAAGTTAGCTGTTTGCCTAAGAAGTAAAGCATACGAAACCTAAATTTTACAAAATAAAATACAGGTATGTATTAAAAAAATTTGTGCCATGAAAGATCCTTTGAAATGTGATTAGCTTTTGCAGCTGAAGCTCCAGGTACGATTGTTATTTTGTTTTTTTTATTTCTGTGTAGTTTACAAAACATTTAACATGTTTGACTTGTGACATTTATGAAAATATGCTTTACTTTGTTTAAAAAAAACAAGCACTTAAGTTATAAAAGCAAAGCATACAAATATGTTGCATAAAGTTGCATAAAGCAAATGTGCAAACGATTAAGGGTTTTGCCTCGCTGTTACGCCTACAATTAATTTAAAATAATACCTTTATGTTGGTAAACTTACTCGAGGGCTACGAGTACCAGGGCCCGCTAAATTCAATACACAAAATATGGGAATGGCATAGGGAAAATACAAGAAAGAAAAATTTAGGTGACCAGTGGGTATCCTAAAAATACTTAGCCGCGGTCATTTTTAAAACATTTAATGGAATCTATAAATCTACATCACTATTTTGGCTATAATGCTTTATTGTATAGGTATGTTTTAAGAAGATGCAACAAGCACTTATATTAACTGTGTTGATTATGAATGCTTTGTAGGAGCAAATAAAAATATTTTAACAACGATTTTAGTTCCAAAGATATTGTTGTAAAGCTGTATTTTAAAGCAAATATTTTCCACTTCTACTATTGTTTTAGGGAGTAAACGAATCGATAGAGCCTAAAAACGCTTTGAAATCTTAATTATTAGTTTTGCAGAATGGACCATATGCTGTATTTCGGCTTAGCTGGTGTGATATTTAGAATTCGTTCACGTGGTTTGCTATAGACATTATATTAAACTTTGTATCAAGATACTTACTATCTATAGTGTGATTTAATTTCACTACAATATAGAAAACAGTGGGCACAACGCCATGCAGCTCCGAAACCTGAAAATCCAACACATTTTCAAAACACGAGCAGATCTCGTATATCCAGTATGATTATAAATCATTACGCTGGGCATGAGAACTAATCATTTATTCATTGCTGGCTTACGGAACAGTAAGCTGGATAGATTATTATAAATAATAAGCCCGTAGATTAGTTTTCAACCGGCTGACGGAAAATAACACCAGCCGATCGGATACTGCACTTCACTGGAATATTCCGTGGTATTCCCTGATGCTCCAAGGATTTAGTAGATTACAATTGTCAATCAGCCAAACAGGAAGGGGATTTCCCAGGCTATCCATCAACTTTATCGGACATAGCACGGCAATGCGTGAAATCGTTTCTATTTTTGTTGGTTTGCTGCAGTATTCAGAACTAAGTCCAACGAGTTTGGCAATGTGCAACAAAATAAATGAGAAGCTTGTTTCAAAAGGTTGCAAATTTAACGGGCTAAACGTTTACAGAGTCAAAGAAACAATATTTAAAGCTAATTAATACTATGTTTGTTTAAGACTCTGTGAAATCCATCGTTCATATATGCTACGTACGTGAATGCGCTTTTATTTTTACTTCCCCATTTACTTGCTTCCCGTTTCTGTTCCAAGTGGGGATTCGCATACACGTACACTATTGTAATAAAAAGGTCCTATTCCCCTGGAACGCCGTAGGGATTTTCTCTCTGTAAGGTTTCCACCTTGAGGTGACCAAATTTTGACTCCGCCCCGCCGGTATTAGTTCTGTATGTGACTGGGTTCAAAAACAATTCAGGGCTATAAAACTAACCAATGAACGATGTTTATTATCTATGTGGAATGAAAGGATGGTTCAGGTAACCCTCTATGAAAGAATTTCGCTACGATTGGCACACAAGGAAGAGCTAACTCGATTAAAAATAGTTCGGCCTTCTAGACGAACGGATGAAGAATCACTTGTATGTGTGGTTAAACTGAAGGGCAGCTACGATATTTATATGAGAGCTTTCATCAGCCACAATGAGACGAGGGTTAAGCGTTTGATGCTACTAAACAGCAACAAGAAAACCGACATTAAGAAAAAGGCATTGTAGCATGAAAATATAAGGTTTAAGTTGTAGCATTACACTTCGGCTATACCTACTTTTGGGACGGTAAATTACCCTGACAATCCAGTGGCTAGGATTATGTTCGAAAAACAGAGATGGTCACGCTGGTAGGGGGTGTGGCTAGATTTTGTCTTTACCAACATAATCAGCTCCGTTTTATTTTGGGTCACATTTTATGCACACCAGTATACGTGTATTCTAATATTCCAAATGTATTAAAAATTTAATTTTAAATTTCGTACAAACGGAATAGCTTGTCATTTCAGATATTAAAAATGCTTAAAGTTATGTTATGCTATTTAGTAGTAAGCATTCTAATACGCATAAACTAGGCATTTTTCGCGTAACCTGTTGAGCTGGATATAATATATTACTTTTCCCACCGAATTCCGAAATTTAAACGGTTTTAATTGGATGTAGGAAACTGCTGCTGGGTAAAGCTCCACTTGGACCTGAATCGGAGAATTAAAGATAAAAGTACATTTGGGAACAGAAAAGTGGCCCATAATGGAAACAAGGGTTTATGTTGCTTACTGGCAAATCTAGCTCTTCCTCTCCGAACGTGACCTCCTCTCTTCCTCGTGCATAATTCTAACCGCTCTATTGTCAGGTTCCCCAAATACGCCAAAGGATAACATTATAAGCTATTTGTTAATGCTTTCTATAGCCGTTAAGATGTTTCAATGGATTTTGGTGCGAGAGTAAGACACTAATAATAAAATAGTAATAAAGGTGAAGCTTCAAAAACTTTGTTCTTTTAATATGATTATATATTATATTATTTTCACACTACACCACCATCCTTTTAATGTTCATCATTTTTAAAACACCTAATGGGCAACTAAATGGTCCTGTGCCAATAAGAAAAGTTCCGTATTAAACATCAAGCCTTTTTTTTTTTTTTTTGTCTATTTAAGATGTTCCGGGTATTATAGTTTTTAAATAGAATGCTTGAAATTTTATAGGAGCTTCTTATATACAATGCTTAACGCTTCTTGTGCTATTATTAACAGGTACAATGCCTGCGTTTTTTGCCAAGGCCGGGGATCGTGCGAATGCGTGCTCCTCAGAGTCTACTACACTGGGGTTTTCCGTTCCGTAACTCCCGCGTTACTTACTCACGAGTGTTAGTAACATATATGTAATGAGTACGAACCTTATTAAGAATGTTGTTGAAACTAGTGTCCCTCTGCGCGAAGACATTCTTAATATCGTCAGATGAAATTACTATCTACACGTATAGGTTCTTCTTGCGAATGTTCATAATTTCTGTTTTTATATTGTCCTTAAGTTCATCTATGGTGTTCCTATAAACTATTTTTTAGCGTTTAGCAATTCCGTTGTTATAAATTTATTGACCAAATGTCTCACAGTGTCTTTACCCGGAACAGGATAACCAGGAAATTGCTGATGAAATTGTCTACACATCTGTCTACATTATTCAGTGTTCACTTATGTATCGTAACAAAAATACACTGCTCAAGCGTGAGTTTGCTGACAAGCATTTCAGTGGGATAATTAGAGAATAACATTTCTAAGGAAATCACACACAACACACGTATTTTTGTGAAACATTTCACGACACGAACCCAATGAAACGACTGAGATAGCTCACAGCGTACCCTTGATACGTCCTGCGCCGCTGCTGCGCAGTGGAATAATACCGAGATCATGATATCTCGGCCGATACGTATATAAAGTGATTGTAGCCTTGACATAAAACGAAGGCACTGTATTAAATGATTCGTATGCACTTAAATATTTTTACAACGCATACTTGTAACATTTAAAATATTAATATAATCTACACTAAACGATTTTTATTCAAATGCACTATTTAAAATGAATACTTCCGCAATAATTTCTTTATAGTGGATTTTAAGTTCAAAATAAAAACGTGGAGCAGATATAATTAATCGCTTTGTACCAAGAGCGTTTAAAATCAGTATATAAAAGCTTTGAATCACTAATAGTTAGAATTAACTTCTCAAAACGATTTTATATAGTTCATTAAAATTTTGTATTTTCAGCTTGGTTTATGTTCTGCTAACATCGCAAATCTTTAGTTTACTCAAAACGTGTTTATACTTAGTTTTATGTGAATGCTTTACCTTAAGTTAATAATAATCACATTAATTTTAGTGTTACTGATAACAGTTAACATATTTAAGTATCCTTTTTAACCACAGGTGTCGTATTAGTATCGTCTTCATGTTATTGTGTAAATATGTCCACTATGTAAGTCAGGCCATTTAAATCCCAAGAGCCTCTTCAGAATCAACATTTTCAGCACACACCATCAGTCCTTCATATGCGAAATATAGCGCAACATGGGATCATATTATCCCATCTAATTACATGTGTGAATATGCGCAGTATCTTTAAAGACAAACTTGTATTTATAAGAAAAACATTTTAACTCCTCTAGCACATTTTCATGAGAAATTTTTAAATCTGTCAAAGCTGTTTTAAATAGATTTGCTCTTAAGCTTATAGAGCACTGGCTATAATAGTGTCCTTGACTATGGACGTATTTAGGCGAACTCTATACTAATTTATCAACGTCCACAACCTTAAGGATTTTAATCATAGAGGCATATAGCTTATTATAATAATTAATAATATATCCTTATTATTTAATATAATATTATAGCCATATAATATGTGTTAACAACAGTTAATATTGTGTTAGTATCTGAATGCTTATGAATTAAAATAGTTAATGAAATTAACAAACGCATCCAAATATAATATTTGCGGCATTAATTCGATAACGTCGAGTTCGATAAAGAGTTTGTATCCATGTGTGCTTCAGAAGAAACACCAGCGCTGCACCCTTGCCTGTGTAAGGAGGGGTAGATTGTAAATAAAATGTATTCAGTTTATTCCACTCCCAGAATCACTAGACGGTGGCCATTTCTCTATTCTACAAACATCTTGACATCGCTGGCATAAGCGTTAACTTGTTTTCAAATTTAAACAACCCAAAAATAATAGACACCGCCATTTTCTTAAAAAGCTTCTAATAAGTTTGATGGAAGAATACCTGAAGGAACGATCATCATGCTTGCAGTGCTTCTAAATATAGTAGAGCCTTCTGGACCTAGTACAGAAGCTGTGAAAAGCAGACCCGGGAAGTAGAAAAGCCTGGAATATGTTGTATATGTGGCATGCATAAGAACAATAGAGCAAAATCAATCCTCAAAAATTCTATCCCAAATGTTTTTAAGAAACACGGTGTTACAGATAATTAGTGCGGTGTAAGTGATCAGCAATTGGAACTAAATTAACGTGGTTATTTTGAAAATTTAATATACACTAAGGTGAAACATTATGAAATACAATTATAAATTGCTAAATACAGGTTCTGGGAAGCATATTAATTTCATTATTAATGTTAATACTGCATGGTTTTAGCAGGTTTTGAATAAAATATTGAGCCAAATTAACTTTAAATGCGCCTTTCAAGATTCACAACTTTCAAAACATAGGGTAAAGCAACAAAGTGTTTCATTACAGTGTACAATTCGCAATGAGCCCATTTATAGCCATATAGTATCTAAGTTATATTTATAAACTAATCAGGTATTTGTGTTTATATGTATGATACATTCGGTTGCATTTTGCGATCTGGTGTCCACATTATGAACTGCTATGTCGAGGATGTTCTTGAAGATGGGCAGATTTGCATATACATATCCATCAGTTTACCACCCAAGCTAAGAAGAGGCTACATAAACCCACTGTTTTAAGTCTATCTCTCTCAATATTTGCTTTAGTGAAAAAGTCTGAACCAAACCTGCAATAACAGCCATTTCATTTGAAATAGATTTTTCTTATAGACGGTGTGAACACAGTTTTTCGTTTCTGTACTGGCTCTTATTTACGCTACTCGACTTCGCGAGAGACACTCTTTTACAACGATTTCTATAGTGCCTTGAGTGTCTGAGGTAGTTGTAAGCTTTCGTTACACAAAAAGAGAATGTGTTCTTCTACACTAGAAAGAACTTTCCGCTACCTCGTTATGGTAACTTTTACGCGATACTGTTCGACGAGTTAGACAACAATTACAACGTTGCCAATTTTCCCAAGTTGCATTGTGAAATGACCACAGATAGTTTTAGTGAGTGTACGCCTCCAAGAATTAAGAAAAGATATAAGGAAATAGCCGTAGATAAAGTCTCTAGAGAGAAAATGTTTTCTTCTTTCAGTCGTTGAAATCGTTGAAAAGAGCAACGACCAGCACTCTAAACAAACTAAACTATAGTTGGAAAGGTAGAATCAGATGACTGAAAAATTCAATGCCATAGCCGGGATTTGAACCACGGATCTCCCGGTCTCCGTCCGGTTGCTCTAACCACTGAGCTACCATTGACCAATTAATTGACCTAATAGAGGTTGCAACTATAAAGCCCGGGACTTAAGTATTTACAATGTTTGTAAGTCGCCATTGGGGTATGACATCTCAATACAATTTGAGATGTCCTCGAGGTTTACCGGGAAAAATGCGAATCAGCTGGAGAATTTAATGTCGTGTCGGCATGTCGGTAGCTCAGTGGTTAGAGCAACCGGACGGAGACCGGGAGATCCGTGGTTCAAATCCCGGCTATGGCATTGAGTTTTTCAGTCGTCTAATTCTACCTTTTCAACCTTGTCCAACACACGGCTTGTGTGAAAGAACAATCAAAACTAAACTAACTTTACTCTGTATGTAAATCTAAACATAAGGAAATAAAAAGTATTAACACATAGGGGACTACTATACTATAATAATAATAGTAATAATAAAGATTATGTATAGATATATAGTATGACCGCGCGCGCGGACTACCTACGGGCTGGGGTGCGGTCGCAACCCAACTATGCTAGGGTGTGATTAATGGTACATAGTAGTAGGCGTGAAGAACAGTAGCATCTGTGTGCTCACTACCTCGCTCCAGAGGATTCCTTTGGACCGTTTCGAGTAGGTTCTGCTTCTAGAAGGTTCAACTTTGTATGCGGGCCTATAGAATGTGCAGCTCTTACCCGGGAGTTCACTTAAGTTCAATTACTTAAAAGTTACGAAGTAAAAAGTGGAGTGCCTGCATTTTAAAGACCGCATTCACCAGCCCGCTGATTAGGGCTACGTTGTGCTCGATTTTACCGTGCTCTAGTAGCGCAATGGTGAATGTGCTGGAAAGCCATGGTCAAGGTCGGAAATTCAAATTAACGCCTGCGAATAAATAAGTTTTGTTATTCATTTTGTTCATATTTTGGAAACGTTCTAGGAAATCATGATTTCTTTCCGAATGCACTAGAAAGTGGATTTGTCTATGAATACAAACTTCCAGGCATTCGTGCTCACTGTTGAATAAAGTTTTCGAATAGAGAGTATCTGGATATGCTGTTAATATACGGGGAAGCGCAGCAGATACCACAGGAGGCACGTCGTCTATAGCAACAGAGGTTTCCGCAGAGAACACTTCCTACAGATCACACGTTTTTGCGAGTTGCGAACCGCCTTCTGGTGTCAGGAACAGTGCAAAAGACACCAAATCCACGAAGACATCACCCTGTCTGAAACCAAGCAACGACGGATCGAATGACTGACTATGTCATTCAGCATCCGCATTATAGTACGATGGACACTCACAGGCATTTCAATATGAGCCCTTCTTCCACGTATAGAATACTACATCATGCAAAGTTTCACCCTTATCATCTTCAACTAAACCAGGAGCTACTGCAACCGGACGTGAACGCAGAGTAACTAGGTGGATCATACGACAAACTGAACAAGATCCATATTTTTTGGCAACTGTATTATTTACAGACGAAGCGGGGTTCCACAATACAGGCCATGTAAATCGTTACATCATTAATGGAGCACTGTAAACCTCACATTGCATGCGAGAGGCGGCCTTACAAGTCCGATGGGGTTTCAACGTTTGGACTGGTATATTCGATGATCATGTAATAGGCACGTATTTTTATGATGGCCAACTCACTGGGAATATCCACTTCCTATAATACCAACTACCTGCTCTACTGGATGAGGTGCCGTTGCAGAACCAACTAACTATGTGGCACCAACATAATGGTGCACCAGCTCATTCGGCCCGTCGTGTAACGGCTTATCTCGATGCCTTCTACCCTGAGCGATAGCTCGGACGGCATGGACCAATAGGGTGGCCAGCACGCTCATCAGATCTAACCGCTTTAGATTTCTTCTTATGGGGTTATCAAGATATCGTGTACCAGGAGCGCTTAATGACTCCTCAACAGCTCAAGGAATGCATCATCTTAGCTTGCCGTGACATCACACTGGCCATGTTGCGCCGGGTTAGGATTGCGATGATGGTTACACTAAGATCTAGCATCCGCCGGCATGGTGGGCAGTTCGAACACTTATTACAGCCGCATGGTTTATCTGTGTGATGATCCGGCATGATGTCACAGTCACTGTTAAATGTACTACTTCGGGAACCAGAGAGGTTCACAACGATCATAAAACGTCTAGTTTGTATGTACGTACTACATTTTGAAAACTCCCGGATCAATTTATTGACTTTCTCTTGTATGAAAGAATAACCTTAAATTGTAAAATATTGTTTAATTATCCGCATGTTGGTTAGTTATAATTACAATGTTATATTCATTTATTTATTATGTTCATTAAAGCATATTCCATCAAGTAGCAATTTGTGTTTTAATGAAATTCACATAATTAAACTAATTAAGTGAAACCACACTTCCATGCCATACTATCAGCTCTCGTTAAATTTACTAAACATAAAAAGTACCTTTAAGTGGCAGTATTATTGACTTTCTTTTGTATGAAAGAATAGCCTTAAATAGCAAATATTACTTGATTATGCGTTACGTTTGTAAGTTATAATTACAATGTTATATGCATTTATTTATGATGTTCATTAAAGCATATTCCAACAAGTATCAATTTGTGTTTTAATGAAATTCACATATATAAACTAATTAAGTGAAACGACACTTGAATGCCAAACTATCAGATCTCTTTAAATTTACTAAACGTAAACCGTGCCTTCAAGTGACTGTATTTGAACCTCGATCTTCACCACTGAAGGCCAACGTGCACACTGTTGCACTACGTGTACAAGTCACTGCACGCATAGCGGTACAAAGCAGTCATTTCGGCCGAAGTTGATACGACGCGATACAGTGTATACGGTATAGCCCGTACAACACTGGGCTGCATAACTTCTTAATCCGCAGGTTGAGAAGACTCGCCCAAACCTTTTAACATGAATTGGAGTTCGTCCAGTAGAAGATGCTTATATTTCAACAGGACAAATTCTTACTATTTTATATTTTTTTCTTATTATATATTAAACACATTAATTATTAAAATATGGGTATCCCCGCGCGTGAGTTACCCACGAGCCGACGGTGCGGTCGCAAACCGACTAGCTTGGCCTGGGTGGTAGTGGGCGTGCAGAACAATAGGAACTGTGTATCGCTTCTTCGCTCCAGAGGATTCCTTTGGGCCGCTTCGAGTAGGTTCTGCTTCCACTTTGTATGTGGGCCTATAGAATGGACTGCTCTTATCCGGGAGTTCACTTGAGTTCAGTTACTCAAGAAGTTACGAAGTAAAAAGTGGACAGTGCCATTGCAGTTCAGTTGTGAGTTGTGACTCGACGGACCAGTTGGGTTGTGTTCCGAGTGTGTGCCTAAAGTGACTCAGGTGTAACATTTGTGCAACATAGAGTACCTGTTATATTTAAAGTGTGTATAGCATAACTTGCTTTCTATTTGTTACTATAAAATTATATTCCAATTTTATCAATTACTACAAACATTGAAAATAAAACCATTAAAAGACTAAACAATATTACCTATGTCGGCTTAAATTCCATTCTAAACACTGATTAATAATAATAATGGTTATTAAAGCATGCTCTATTTCTTATTAATTCAATCATTTCATGTATGGGTATAATCTGGGGTTATAGTAATAAACACACTACATAAAATTAGTATGCTACAGAATCACTCGATAAGAACATTATGTAGCTTTCCGTTACTCTACAAATATGTGTAAAGAAGTAGAAATTCTTGTCCTTATACAATTACTAAAATATTTCTCTGGCTTTTATATTTATAAATTGAGAAGCATAGAGATGCAAGCTAATACTCAATTACCTAACAATACTGTACCTAACAATACAGATGCTTAATGCTACAAAACCGGAAGCTCTACCAATCACGAATAAATACTATAAGAAAAGGAATGAAGAGTATATTACACACAGTTCTTTTATAGAGCATGACCCCATAAAAGAAACTAAAAATATGCAGTTTTTCATTACCAAAAGCTTAGAAAATATTATATGGCAAATTTCTAGCTAAGCTAAAGTTTAGAGGCTATGTAAGATAATATATCACCTGTATATGTAGTAATTTCAGTGCGTCACCTAGATTCTTACCACAATTGTATATAATACATTTCATTGTTTATGTCTTATTTATTTAATTTCGTTAAGAAAACCTAATCAACTCATTCAACAAATCTAAACCTGCCTTGGATCCTAGCCTCTGGTGCACATCCGCCATCGTGAAAAAAGGCTATGCAAAAGCCACCAATCAATTTGGGTTGCTAGAAATAGGTAAGAGGTGGACTGGAGTCATGGATAGGGAGGAATCCCTTACCAACATAACACGCGGTCCATTATATCGGCACACGTTTTTGCACACAAGTGTACACACTCGCCATTAAGCTTCTTATGTAAAATATCAAATCTCTAACTTTAAGACTTTATAAAATTCAGCAAGATGCCCTTGACCACACTGTCCATATGGCTGTACAAAGTATTATACACAATTATAGTAAGATTCTGGATGACAGCATTTCAGTTCAGTTACAATTTGATTTCAATGATGGAATGTGTGATATTCATGGTCAAAATATAAGTTTATTCTAGTTTATGCTATGTAACCGATAATTTAATTTTATACTTGTTTATGTTATCATCTCTGTTATTAAAATCATATAAAAGTACTACCCTATAAAAATGTTCAAACTAAATTGCAGGGAAATTAATTTATATAAACCACGATAGACATCTCCTCACTACAGTTCCCTATTTTTAAGACTTTAAGCTTTCCCTTTTTATACCTTTTACTTTGGGCTGAAGCCTTTAAAAGGAGTCTATTGGCAACAAATGAACAAAAATACCCTGTGATATTCATATTCAACAAAATGTAATTTAAATTGGAAACGAGAATCAGACCGAAAAATTCAGTAGCACAGTTGGGATTTTAACCACAGATCTTCGGTTTACTGTACCGCTGCTCTAACCGAGCTACCGTGGTAACATTTCAGCACGACCCTAAATTCTCCAACTGACTCACATTGTTTCTGGGAAACCACAAGCCGTTCTCAAATTAATTTTCAGATAACATAGTCCAATGGATATTTACAATCTCGTAAGTACCTTCAGTCCCGTGCTTTACAGTTAATCAGTATTAATCAACGTTAATTAATTGTTTTACCACACATTCCGTGTATAGGTTAAAGTTAAAGATAGAATCAGGATGAAAAATGTAATACCATAGCCGGAATTTGAACGAGTGATCTAAATGTAAATATGTCTATGTTCGTTTGGAAAAACTATGGGTTTCATTAATGAAAGAGCTATCAAGGTCTCTTACGTGGTTTCCGAGGTTAACCTGTCTTCGCGCGCACATGCACAAGCGCACACACACAAATGTTTACTCTTTATAATGTTTAAATGTATAATATTGTATAATAAATGTATATAATAAAGCTATATAAGCAAATTATAGAAGGCACAGAACTGAGGGTTTTTTGTCCTTCATTTATGTTATATCTATTCTCATGCATTTTCCTGTGCACTATTGGAGCTTGGTACAAACTGTACGAATAGAGATATTATTGGTGATTTGTGACATCGAAGTACGAGTGTACAGAAGTGGTAAAAGTTGTGATACCACACAATTCAAAAAGCATTATACTAAAAGTACAAGAAAATTGGGGTCGTTCTTGTATTGTAATCGTGTCAGTGATTATATAGGTACTAAAAATAAATACAAAAAAGTTACTGCTGTGAGAAAATAAGGGACGGCAAGTTAATGTAGTCAAGGACATTTATATTGTATTTTAGCCAGGATAATTTGGAGAAATTCTGTTCATCCCGTTGTACAAGTAAAATTTTATTGTCGAAGTAGTCGTAAGTAATTCGAGAAAGAGGTCACAGCCACTTGGGCAAAAACAAACTTTGGTAGAGGTGGGCAGAGCACAAAATTGAAGCTGTCAAGTGTGTTGTGAAAAATGTGGAAGTAGCCAATGGTTTAGGTTTAGGTGATACAAGGTAGTGGGGAATGAATGCAAGCTAATACTCAATTACCTAACAATACTGTACCTAACAATACAGATGCTTAATGCTACAAAACCGGAAGCTCTACCAATCACGAATAAATACTATAAGAAAAGGAATGAAGAGTATATTACACACAGTTCTTTTATAGAGCATGACCCCATAAAAGAAACTAAAAATATGCAGTTTTTCATTGCCAAAAGCTTAGAAAATATTATATGGCAAATTTCTAGCTAAGCTAAAGTTTAGAGGCTATGTAAGATAATATATCACCTGTATATGTAGTAATTTCAGTGCGCACTGAGACCAACATAGATTAATTGTGGCTATCACCCTCCCACAAGGAAGGGATGAAGTGAAGGAACCACAAGAGACTGCAGGCCACAGGGACGCGGAATGCCTAAACAGTTTCAGGTTTGAAGACCCGTCCCTTTACTGGAGCTGTATAGAGGGAGTCATGAAGTACCCATCTATCAAGCAGCTCTCTAGTGCTCACGAGGAGTACCTATTACTTTAAGGTAGCATCCGCGTCATCTGTCTGGCACCGTCATACGCCATGATGCCTAGAAGAACACCTGAAAGATGAGAAGAGAACGGAATGAAAGGGAAATTATGTAAAGGAAATCATGGTAGATGAGAAACCATCTACCGACCAGGGAAAACCACGAAAAACCCACGGTCGACGTCAATCTATCCCGGGTCCTTCCGAATGCGAGCCTCACACGTTACCGCGGGGCCATCTGCTCGGAGCACAGAGATAAGTTCTTTAGTGGGAAATTGGCTAATCGTAATATTTGAATTGTCCTATGAGAGTCAGGTAAGTTGATACATTGGAGAAAAACAGAGATTTTTAATCAGCCAGACACAGCCAAAACGAAGCTCATTTGTGTTGTTATCATTACGCCTACCAGTGTTTTTGAATGAACCAGTGTTTTGATGAAATTTCACCGGCAACTACTAGTGTACAGATTTGAAATCCTCGGTATCCTTGTACAGTATAGTGTTGGGTGTGAATCATGCTAATAATGCCAGTAAGTTATTTACTTTCTATTACACCCGAGATCAGGTACTCCTTCCGACGCAGGTAGGAATCCTTTCCTTGGTCACAAACCATCACAGAAAGATCAACAAATCCGAAGCAGGAAGTCAGCGACCCAAATCAGCTGTAGATGTGCAGGTCAAACCTTACTAGGCCACATTGAATTAGCCGCGGAGAGTTGGTAACGAAGTGACATAGAAAGGTAGAATCAGATGACTGAAGAATTCAATGCCATAGCTGGGATTTGAACCACGGATCTCCCGGTCTCCGTCCGGTTGCTCTAACCACTCAAATCCCGGCTGTGGCATTGAATTTTTCAGTCATCTGATTCTACCTTTCCAACCTGTCCAACACACGGCTTGTGTGAAAGAACAATTAATTCTAAGTGACATAGAGATTTGCAGCCTCAACTTGCATTTGTTAGCCACAATTAAACCACAAAGAAACTATCCGCACTCGTTGCACTACTGAACATAATTTTATAAGATCATATGCTATCGAGCGAAGTGCTGCGGCGGTAACGTGTGCAACTCGCATTCGGAGGTCCCGGGTTGAACCCCCGGGTCGATCAATCTGATTAAAAGCTTGTTCGCGGTTTTCCTCAGTCGCTAGCGGAATGCTGGGTTGGATAATTTGATTCAAGAACTTTTCTATCATACCTTTCATCACTACATTTCATTTCCTTCTTCTTCAACGCCATAACAGGCATTGGGCTGATCACCCATCCTGGATATGTTGTGATCTCAAGTCTGCTTGCTCCTCAAAGGGCTACTGACCCAAGGCATTGGCTTGTAAATTCTTGGGGGGTGTAAGTCGTACACAGAGTAGGGTAATCCGTTGAAGAAGAACAAAAGAGATGATAGTATACAACAAAAACAATGAAAATCGTTTAATAAATTCAAACTCCTCGCGTATAAGGGCGAAAACCCGCGGCTGACATCAGACGTACTGCTTCTGGCATGTATTGCTTGTTTGAATAAAACGTTCACCCAAAATCCATCATAAACATGCACTCTATTTCTCCATGGAATAAACAGAATCACTTCTATGGGCATGTCTTTCCTTACTTTGCTCTTAGCAAGAGAAAGATGGTGAAATTAAACATTCGAACAACGTGTAGTCGTTATGTATTCAGAGAGCGGGGAAATTATACGATATGACAGCGTGGGACGAGATTTTGCAGCATTATTTGTGTTGAAGTTGTAAACAGAGAGGGAAACCAGCATCAAATACATGAACAAAACGCCGGTTATACAGGTGTTTATAATTTAAATTGTTTCTTGCAGTTTTAATAAGAGTGCATGGTATCTGCATTTTGCCATAATACACGCGTACATAACCATCGCGGTCATATTCGATTTGACATCACACATCCCCTGTCGTCATCACGTAATTGATAGATAGCCCCTGGGGAATAGAGGACTTTATGACCTCGCGGATGGTTATTGGGACCGCATCATAAAAGAAAAATGCATATATCTTGATTACCTTGCCCGTTAGGGAATGTAATCCAATTATGAACATACTGGAAACGTAGGCAAAAATCAATCAAAAAAGCTGCTCTATACAGCTTTAATGGCACTGCCTTATGAGCCCGAAAGTAGTAATATATACAACAACAGAGATAGAATAAATCATAGATAAGGTTAATGCGTTTCTAGAAGAATCAATGAAGTACAACTAGAATAAAGTCTCTGGATTATATCAGCAATAACAGAAAATTTTACTTCATGTTATGTGTACATTTTAACTTCTTTTAATTCATAAGTTTAAATTACACGACTTTTAAATTTTAAGGGTTAAGTTAAAAAATAAAAATATTAAGACACGAAACCTTTTAAATGAAATACAAAGATTGCCGTAGATAATTATCTGTATTGAGTTTCAATACAAGTAAACGCAAAAGAGCTTTATATTAGCCTTTATTTTTGACAGTTCTTCCAAAAAATAATAAAAAGTGTTTGAATATATAGAATTTCATAAATTCAACGTTAATAGCTAAATCGGTTTACAACAATAAAAAGAAATAGTATTTTTGTTATTATTACAGTACATTAAAATCATCAAGTTCAAAGAATAGGGTGTGTGATGATTGAAGAGTAAATTTCGTCTCGAGACCGTACAGTCTGTGAAGCTAGGTATAAAATGCATAGCATAAAAAAAAGCGCGCGTATGTCACCATAGGGAGTATCATCCAGTAAATGATACTCTGATTTCTTTTTTTGAAAGACAAACATGCACATTAAGGAGATAAAAGACTACAATTAAAAGTATTTGATTTGATTTTGCGGACAACTTCAAATCTGGGCCTGTGGCTTGGAAGTAAATCGTGTTTCCTTCTTGTTTTGTACAGATAGGGGTGGGAGTAGCAGAGTCTGATAGTTTAAATATTTCGTATCAACAATGTGGTCAAAAATCTGATGTGTTAGTTTCCCACTTTCATAGTTATTCTACAAATGAGTTGTACAGAAGCTAATGTTTCTCTCCACTTCCTATTAATCATATGCACTGAAAATTATTTTCTTATCAAAATAACGCTCAAGTGATGAAAAATCAGATAATAGTTAAATGCTAATAATAAGATGTACCCTATGATAACAAAAACAGAAGTCGCCTTACATTGGGGAGCGTACTTCTTAGAGTGAGAAAAAATGCAAAGGAGCAACGCCGAATACATCAGCAGTAGTTAATGTGTATTTGTGTCAGTTATGAAAAGCTTACACACGCTTTGATGGTATTTATACCATAATTAACCACAATTCACAATACTATGACCACATGCGCAAAGTTGTCGGCGGGTCGCGCCATTGTGAGAGCATGCCGGTCCCTGCCGGCCTAGCCTCCTGCATTGTTTGTGGTTTCTGCCGGCCCTTTAGAGTAAATGGCCCGCTCATTCTTTATGTGCGCCTTACCGCGGTTCTGGAAATTTCATTTCGGCGGTATTCGAGTAGTTTCCTCTTCACAACATTCCACTGTGTATATGGGGAGTGAAGTCGGCTCAAGTTACACATTTTCTGAGCCCTAATAATCCGCTTATGCTTTAGCCTGCGAGATCTGGGGCATGTCCATAGGCAGTTAGTTGTTATGGCTACAACAAAACAGGGAGACTTGGGTCCATCTATTCTGTTGGTCCATCATTCCCCGTGAGACAATTTCACGAAGCCTCGTCCCTTCTAAACGTGAAAAACGAAATTAGGCGCCAGGCCGCAAAATTATACGAAGTTTGCCTCAACATCAGACTACCCTGGCTATATTCGTTGCCAAAGAAGAAAGGGATTGGCATTTCGCAGAGAGAGAGAGAGAGAGAGAGAGAGAGAGGCGACGATGCCGTTTATCGCGACCACGTGGAGAGCACGTTAGAAATGTGTACGAAGGCGATTGGGTTGCATTTGCATTGTAGGGCCGGTATTGTTTATATTCGTATATGAAGACAATTATAAGATAATTGAATTTGCATGCAAAGGATAGAACATGCAAGAATATATCAGTATAAAGATCTGTGTTAACAAGAGAGACATACTTATGAAATATTGATAGTTATTGTAATGGGAAAATGTAGCTGATTCTCTCTCAGAACATATTATTTCCCGTGCTTGTCCTTTAATTGGGATACCCTTACCAAATACATTTTATTCGGTTATCGAGTACGCTCAGTTTTTCGTTTGGATTGCTTTCTTTGTTACTATTTTTGGATATTATTAAATATCCATTTAAAGTGTTAAATCAATTGCAAATGTTCACAACACACGCACGCGCAGATACACGGAATCAAACACACGTAAGTAGAAACCAAATAACGTACAAATAGGATGACGCAAAGTAACCTGTCAGTACACAAGCAATCTCTAAACTGATGTAAATACATAAGCTGTGGCTAAAGGAAGCGTTTTTTATATCTACAGCGACAGCAGAAGATAAGACGTGCAGTTGATGTTACTGTAACGGTTGCTTGCCAGGTAGGTGTTACATATCAGCAACAACGTTTTTGCGTCTACCGTTACTATGGAAACGTCTTAGTTCTAAATGGTCCTTATAATCGTTTCTATGACGACCGCTATGACGTATCCATCCCCTCCCATTCATTTAAAGCTTTTCGCCACGTGGTTAGTAACTGTCAATCACCTTCTTGATTGGCGCGAACGCAGGGCTTTTATTTTAGGCTGGAAGTTTAAGGATTGCTTTTTCTATTCTGCACTTGGGTGGGAGTGGCTTTAAAATGCCGTAATTTTATTGGCTGAGGTAATTAATTTTTAAGCCAATCAGCTCTTGGCTGGATTAAGGAGATTAAGATGGAGATTCTGAAATGTTATCTCTTATGTCCGCAAGCCATGATATTTAACAATATCCAAAAATAGTGAAAAAGAAAGCGACCCAAACGAAAAACTGAGCACACAGTAACCGAATAAAATGTGTTTGGTAAAGGTATCCCAATTAAAGGAAAAACACGGCAAATAATATGCTCTGAGAGGGAATCAGCTACATTTTTGTATTAGAGCAACTATCAATATTTCATAGGTATGTCTCTCTTGTTAACGCAGATCTTTATACTAATATATTCTTGCATGTTCTATCATTTGCATGCAGATTCATTATTTTATAATTGTCTTCTTATACGAATATGGATAATACCCGCCCTACAATGCAGATGCAACCCAGTCGCCTTCGTACACATTTCTAATGCGATCTTCACGTGGTCACGATAAGCGGCAACGTCGCCTCTCTCTCTCTCCGCGAAATGTCAATCCCTTTCTTCTTTGGCAGCGAATATAAGGATGGGCACGTATCAAATGATTCAGCCTGCTAGCAGCAAGACGGAGTCGGAGTCGAGCGGTTCAGTTCAGTTAGACAGACAGGCAGCTCAGCGCAGCAAAGAAGTTGGGCTACGCTGAGCGTCTATGTGACGAATAAAAAGTCACTGCAGCTGCAGTTACCATTTGTTTACAATGCTTAAACTAAAAACTCCTTATAGATGAATTTGAAATTCCTCTTTATATCTACATTAAATTTAATTGACAGATTAATTTCTAACCGCTTTACACATGCTCATAGGGTAATCCCTGATTATAATGGTTGTGATAACAAACAACGAACAGCATTTTCAAACTAAAAGAGTGTTTAAACCCAAACAACGCTTACTAATTGCTGCTGACAGCATTACGCCGTTAACCTTTTCATTGACAATCAGTAGTCAGCTTAAACTATGGCTTGAAGTGGTGTCATTTGGGATTGAAATAATAAACCTGCAATAATACAGTAAACACCAACCTTCAAAATAGATACAGGCATACCGATTTCGCTAAAATATCGGCTATATAACAGAGACATGTTAAGCTGCCCTAAAATAACTCCGATGTGTTACATTTGCATGAGTTCCTTAGTGTTGTTTATTACATTATCTATTACGTATAGTGACTAGGAGAAGTATTGTATTCGATACCGAGATTTAACCGGAAACACATGCTTTGGGGCCCGTGAATAAAAAAAAAGATCATTTTTAGAAAAAGGTACGCGTGTTGTGTGTGTTTGTGTGTCTGTGAACAGAATAACTCCAAAACGAAAAGTCGGATAAGGCTTCCTATTTAGGTTCAGTATCTTTCAAAGTTGCGGCACGAAGATCTTCAAGAAAATCCCCCATCCCAAGGAACACTTCGAAAATTTTGATTTTCTCAAAAACGGCTCTAATGATTTTGATTATAATATCATTTATTTAAGATATTTTCATGACAAACAAAATATATATCTTGAATTTTCTGGGAATGTCCCCAAAAGTTCTCTTTATTCTGAATGGCTTTTACGTAACTGGTAAACCGTAAGAGATAGACAAAATGTTTCTACACGAAAAACGTAGATCTCGTTAAAACACACAATTTGTGTCATATACATTTGTTTAGTGAGGTGAACAATGTACGAGATATTCCTACTTATTTGTTTTAATTTTCCAATACAAAATGTTTCTCAAATGGGAATTCGTTATTCTTTTTTTTTCAGTGTCCAATAAGGTAGTTCCTGTAAATTTTTATCTCGACTAACACGAAGTAGCCGGAGAAAAAGCGTTTGTAAAAATAGTTTGTACAAGAGTGGAGAAATTCATGTGAGCGTAAAACATGAGATTGTTTATATCTCTTTTATAAATTATGTTTACAGAGGCTTTCTATCTATCTACTTTATGTTAATCTGAGTGCCTAAACATTTGTATAAATAGTTTCAATACTGTTTCGTTGTACAAGTGACATACAGGAGGTTGAAGCGAGGCAAATCTTCAAAAAGCGGGTACTAGTAATTGCGTTGAAATTTTACTTTTTGAATGTCTAATCTGAAGAAACGAATGGGGACCTAGCACTTCAAAATGCATTAAGTATATATCAGTTCCAACCAGTAATAAAGAATATCTCGGAAATGAGAAACGCTACAAAAATATTACTGTATATCATAAACTGCGTGTTTTAACGAGATCTATAGTTTTGTGTGGTAAATATCATGGCTTACCACATACACAAAATTATGCCACTTACTTTATAATTAACAGGATATTAAAAACTATTTGTAGAGATTAGATAATTCAAGATATACCAGTAAAATGTATTATTCATGCAAATATGCTAAGCATATGGTATTTTAAACAAAATAATTACAATATTTTTTGCGAAAATAAAACAATTACGCACATTTTTCAATGTGAAGGGTAATTTGGGTTGCGAAATTTTCTTCAAAATTCTACTGTTAAATCTCTAAAAATGCTGACTTTAAATACCAAATTTGAAATTTATATGACATATTCTTTCTTATTTATCGTTTAAAGACAAACACGCGGACTTTTTTTGTAAATGCTTTTTTAAATTTGTGGACCTCAAAAATTATATTTAGCCATAAATCTTGATATCGTAATTCTTAAATTTAATACTTCCTTTAAGTACTATATGCAAGTGTCACAGGCAGTAAAAGAACACGGACTGTGTGCAGCGGCCATTACAATGATAGGTATACTGTGCATTTAAATGAATTCAGCAGTGGTAATCTACTGCACCCGATCAGATGAACAACTCTGACGCAGAGAATGCTTTATAATACTGAGGACAGCAAGTAAACTGAAATGGTACAAACCAATAAATTAAGATCGAAATAATGTGTAATTAATATATTAACCAGGCTAACACCAAGCTATCTTAAACGAAGTAATACGTTTGGAGAAAGAAACACTTCTAATGCCAGCTAAAACTTTTGACATAATACAATGATTTAAAAAAGTTCAAGTACAATAATCAAACAACGTTGCTAGTCAAGTGTAATCAGAACACTTACTTTAGAGTTTAGTGGCTGTACTCAATACGGCTAACAACTATGCATTTCTAAAAACCACAGATAATATTGCTAAATGCACCTAAGAACTCAAGTTGACTCAGCAACTTCTGCTTGGCAACAAATCAGCGTTTTATCAGAAGCGTATTTCCGTCAAACAGACTCTAGAAGCACAGCCAATGGCGGCCTCTCGTTGAGGCAACGTCCAGGACACTTCTCACTGACCTAAACGGCCCTAAAGGAAGAAAACAAAGGACAAACAAAAGTATTCTGTGGAACAGAACCGAACGAAATGTCTCACAGTCGCACTTATCTTAACGAAATGTTTAAGACCAACTTGTAACATAGCTGTAATTAGAACAGGTGAGCTAGCAAATGAGAGGTGAATGACCATCAACACACACGCTAGTGCTCACAGGGCTCAGGCTAAACCTCAGGAAACAGAAAGAGAGGACAGAGAATAGAAAGAGACAGAAATAGTGGTCCATTTCCCGGAACTCGAGAGTGTTGATAAAATAGAAAAGGAAACATGTACTTAAGAGAAGAACAGAGACATTCGGTTTTGCCGGATAAGTCAGCAGGACGCGTGACTTCAGAAATTTGTCACATTTTGTGGCCATAGCATGCCATATAACGCTACTTAAGAAATGGAAATTGTTATAACAAATAAAGGCATGAATTATGGCGTCATAGGTAAACATAACAAGGGAGGGAGGCCCCGAGTTTACTGACATCGGTGATGTAATTAAATTGTGCAACCAGGTGGAAGATGCTGCGTATGTGGTTGGAAGGATCGTGTGACGAATTAGCTAGTCCAAAGAATAACATATAATGATAATGGGAAGGTTAGACTATAACATTTAAAAAGCACTTCATAAGAGATAATTGCTAGCCGCCTGAATAAACATAATTCTCTTCAATAAATCAAGGTTTTGGGAAAACCAGTTCATTATTTTGCCTTCACCCACAAAATCCCAGAGATCATTATCCAAATGATAGGATAGGAATTCTTTCCTCAGCTCTTCGAATGGCAGCCGGCAAGACGTCTAGAAAACAACGGAGATCCAGGAGGTGCATGAGCCTGCGTGTACTCCCGCCACAATAGCCTTTTTTCGAGAAGTGGAGTGCACCATAGGCTAGGATCCAAAGCAGTTTTAGGCTCGTTGAGAAAAAAATAATCATTTTAGGTTTATTAACTGTTCTTTTGTAGGCTGGAAGGGTAGAATCAGAATGAAAGATACAAGTGGACATTGGGGTATGTTATCTCAAGAAAAGTTAAGGATGACCTGTGTTTTGCCTGAAAACTTTGAGTCAGGTGGAGAATTTCATGACGTGCTATTGCATCGACAATGTAGCTAAGATGGCAGAGCAGCGGTACTGGAAGCCGAAGATCAATGGTGAAATTCTCTAATAATGCATTGAATTTATTATTGTGATTTTACCTTTCCATAGTTAATTCGAAATTAATGTTATCTAAAATAAATTGTATTATCAGAGTTTTGCAAGAAAAGGAATATAAAGAAAGTTGCCAGGATAAAGTTATAGTTATATGACTTGTTCTAATAATTATGTATGTGACTAATCCTATAAACTTATTACATAAAATAATTGAAGGTGAAAATGAAAATAAGGGTAGATCCTTCATTAATTTCCTCTTTCCAATAAGTAATTTAAATTCCCTTTTCAAATAATGTGAACACTATTTTGCGATCTGTTTGTAATGCTTTTTCATTTTATGTGGTTCATTTCGTATAAGTCAATTTCTTACCATGCCTATAAGTTTGCTCATTAGTGGCAATAATTTTATTTTTGGTGCCTAGAGACTTTATTCTTTTTAAATGACATGTATATAATAATAATAATAATAATAATAATAATAAAGAGAACATTGTTTACAAGCCAATTTCATCCAACTGCTTCACTCTATTAATTAATTGTAATTAAAGTCCCTATGTTTTGCATGCACTTAATTTTAACTTGTAATTTTATATGACTTATCTTTATATGGCTTAGCTCTACAAGATAAAAATAAATATCTATCAATCATAAAATGCTTGTCTTACCACCTCCCAGTTTCCTTCGTTTCTGAGCCAGAAATCGAGCACTGTTCGTTGGTTAGAGTTTGAGTGCCCGACTTTTGACATCAGACCAATAAGGAACGTAGAGATTTGGCGAGTGTCTGGTGAGTACCCTGTAGCAATTCAGGCGAAATACTTCCGTCTCCTACCCCTTTCACCGCTCACTTAGAGATTAGTACATCCGGGTAGGTGTGGGACACAACTGATAAGGGGATTCTGCCAACATTAAATAAAGAAAAACACAAGAGGAAACCAAAAGCATCGGCACGTTTTTTGCACCGCACTGTCCAAAGTTTTCCTTCAGTATGCATTCGTGTGTTTTAGATATTCATTAATTTATATCAAGCAGAAACTGAACTAATTGTGTCATTTTGTTATATTGGTATTTATTTATGCCCATTTAAGAACTATAATGAAGATTTATAGTGTATAGTTTAGTATTAAAAGTTTGATATGAAGCATTCACCTGACTTTCTCCACCCTCTATCGTTTTTAGTGAGTATACAAACTATTCTTCCTAAATCTTATTTTTACATCTACCAGGTTTTAATCCAAATAAGCCTTTGCAGAAATAGCTACATTACATATTTCGTTATAGATACAACCAAGAAAGCGATGTAGGAAAGATCTACATTAGTTTCACAGTACGTTTACTTCTATAGCTTAACGTTTACCAGTTATACAAGATTAAACAAAATTCTTGCCAAATTAAGAGGACTTTAAAGGATATTCGCAGAAAGTTGAAAATGTACATTTTATTTGTAATGTAAGTATCTTTAATATATAGTATTTTAATAAACATCGTTAAAGCTATTTTTTAGAAAATCCAAATATTCTAAAAAAGATCCGTGAAAGAGGTAGTTGGGGTAGGGGATTTTCTTTAAAATCTTCATGTCACATCCTTAGAAGATATTGAAATTAAATACCAAGTTTGGTATTTTATTATTTCATTTTTTTCGTTTTTGTTATGCTGTTCATACACACAGACACGCACACATACAGAGAACATAGTGTGTTATTCTGCAAATTACTATTTAAATCCATTCTACAGTGTATTCGTAGAAAGAAACGTGCTTCAGCTAGTGAAAATATGTGATTAAGTTTTCTACAAGACACTTTTAAATCAATAACTATTTTGAGTGAACTGTACGGGCTTGGACATGGATCACTTTAGGTATTAATTGCCGATTAATTATTTGTGATACCTAGGTACATAAATATTTAATTAACACAGGGTAAACGTTTGAATTTATAAACTACTGCTTCATGCATAGGAAGCTGAAGCCTTGAAACTTTGGAATTCAGAACAAAGTTAATATGAAATGGCTCAAAACTACTTCCTCTTCTATTTGTTTATTCTTTTAACAAAACGTTAAAGCACTTTTTGAGCATCTAGAAGATAACACAAGCAATAAGGTTTTAAAACAAAGTTTTCTTTGCATGGAGGTTAACGACCTCTGACCCATTTTAAACGCATGTTACTTTCGTTGGTTCAGAGAACTCTTCTATATTACTGTTATAATATACCCGTTCCACCTGTTGATGACATGTCAACTTTTCCACGTCAGCCCGAGGACGTTGTTAATTGGATTAGCAACCCGTCTCAGTATTCCGCGAATGTGCAAACACTAAGCCTCTCTCCATTTTATTTTTATGAGTCGGTATTTTCAGTATCTCTCCCATCACCTAAGGCATTTTCATAGGCATTAAATTGGAACATGTATAAAGCCCATAAGTGTCAAATTATGTTTGTGGTCAAAGCCAAAACATCGTTTAATGCTAGTACATTAAAAAACCTCACAACAGTAAAATGAACATTTCTTTTGAAGAAATAAAATAAATCAGGTTACATAATTATAATAAAATGTGATAGTGAACTTTATAACTCTTCAGTCTGTCATTCTATCATGCTCATAATACTTACATAGATTAACATTAGAACTTTTTGGAGTTGGTAACACACGTGAGAGAGGGAAGAAACAGAGTTATGTGTGTTATCTCAATCAACAAGATTCTAAGTAGTGTGTTTTCTTCAAAACAAGCCATGAATGAAGTACACACGTCCAATGATGGCTGAGCTTAGATATATATGTATATATATCATATTATAATCATTATGTAACTCACTGATTTCTGTTTATATTCTAAAATAGTTTTCTGACTTATTCTATAAGTAATGTGCGGTAAAGGAGAAGGGAAGCAAAACCAATCTCTAGAAGAAGAGTTGGAATTGCAATATAAAGATGGTAAGTATATTAATTGAACTTTTTCCGAAGCTAAGATGATTTTCCCCAACTTTTGAGCTAAAATCTTCAAATTTGGCACGCTGTATAGTATATATTCCTGATAACATTCTTGCATATTTAATTTCATCCTAATGAAGCTATTCAAGGTATTAAGTTTTATTTTCAATTTGATACATACAAATTTGTAAACATTCCAGATAGCTTAAATTATTTTTCAAAATTTCTGGGCACGGTTATTTGATATATTTTGAAGTGATTGAGGATGTAATTTGAATTCTTTTGTCTAAAACAAGACTTTAAAGCCCAAATGTTTATCAAATTTTATACATTAAACCACTACTCCTAAAAATTTTAAAATAATACAAAATATATCCTACAAATTTATTTGCATTAGTATTTAGAATATGTGTGGCAATTTTTATGCAGATTGATGAAAAATATTACTATGGAATTTATGTCACGCTGAAAGACCTAGTTTTGAAAAGCTTAGGTTTTAGTAAAACAACACACTACCTTAAATTTTACCTTGCATTATCAAAATTCACCAGCAGCATAGCTCTTGTATTCCTTCTTGTTCTTCCTAATCTCCTTTTAAAGCAGTTTTTTGACCGTTTGCCTGTTTCTAGAGGACTTTTTCTTCTGTAATGAACTAGAACCGGTTTTAATTTTTTTTTCTAAAATCTATCTTCAAGGCAGTTTTTCTAGCTGCTGATGACGCTGTTGATGTTATTTCTTCAGCAGTAGTGCAATGCTTCTTGAAATGCAGTGCATCCCATATTATGCTCTGTAGCTGCATTAGTACTGTCACTCTCAGTCATGTTTTAGAAACAAACGATTCTTTAAATCACATGCCCAAATGAAGGAATGTAAACTCTCATCAGAGTTTTGAATATTTCCTAGAGTACGTCTTGATAGAAGTTCATTAGATGTTAGTCTTCTAATAGGGGCGTTAAATCTACTACCAGCATTGGATGTAAACATTTTAAATTGAATATAATAGGATGCCTATAATAGTTTAATATATTGGTTTATTTCAATGTTGCAGCTTTACGCCCACTTAGTTGAATCTCGCTTGCTTTCCATTTTGTATTAAATGCCTAAGACCTGTTCCTATTGGTTTTTAAATGTGATTTCTGTATCCCTCTTTCAGAAGTTTGATATCTAAGTCATATAGAGTTTCCTTAAAGATATTAAGAAACGTTTTAGAATCGCCATCAGGCAAGAGTGTAGTGTTCTTCATAGAGCACACACCTACATATCTTCTTCACAAAGTATTAGTTGCAAAACCTGCCATTGCAAAACTGCCAATCTTCATAGTTTTGGCGCATTCTCCAGATGTTATTGTCTTGAAGCCAAATATCATTTATTTTATCCACTTTCATGTTTTGAAACAACACATAGGTAGCATTATTTTTATAGTGTTTCATAGTCAGTTGCCAGTCCAGTTAGAATATCTACAATGATTCCCATTCCATACAGAGAAGTACATATGCCCATCGAATTATAGACCGATGTTTAATTCTTGTTTTATCTCCATTCTGAGGATTTAAATCTTATGTGCTTTACGCACAATACTTCTTGATTCATAAAGCACCTATCTTTATTGCTTCAGCGTCGATTGCCAAAGCATGCCCGTGTTGTGTGAAAGTTTTTGAATGCAGCACATCTAAGTTCATTGACATGCAAAATCTTTCTATTGTTCTGCGTCCCCATCAATGTTTAAAATGTCCTTACACTTCTTCTGTTCACATCAAAATCCTGACGTTTCGTTTTAGAAACTTTTGGGCTTGAATATCACTCCGAAAAAAATAGGCAATTTTGGCATTTCGCTCTCAGTTTGGATCCTAACCCCAGATTTCCAAACATTTCAGTTACTGAATATTTGTTTTTCAACTGTCATCAACCCTTATTGTTACACAATTGATACAAATATTACGAGTAAATAAATATGAAGTTGCTTTCAGAAAATGTAAACTCTAATTCTGATACGCTTGTTGCAATTTTTGTCGCTGGTAGAGGATAGATGTATTATTGTAGGTTAACTGATGGCAATATAAAGCTCGTTTTCTGCTGATTTTGAGCATCTTCCTATAATCTCACTAATACCCATAGAACAACAAACTAGCTAACATTGTAGTTTGTTTTATATTCTAGCCTCTAAACACAACGAGATGAAAACAATAACTATAAAAAGCATAGTAATTAAAACAAAAAACTGTTATCATGTAGAAATAAATGGAAAATGAAGACAAAAGGCATATAACAACATTTTTGAAAATAAGTCTCTTTATTTTCAATAAATATATTTTATCTTCTACTAAGAATATTTTAGATCGTCCTCCGTGGACCAGTGGTACCATTCCCAAGGTCGCGGGTTCAAACCCGGCGGAGGGCGATGGATTTTTTCGGGCGTAAAAATCCTTAGCATGGCTTCCTTCGGAAGGGAAGTGAAGCCAGTGGTCCCGTGTCGTAGATTTACGGCACGTAAAAGAACCTCAAGCCTGACAAAGAGGCTTCTGAGCAAAATTACCTATCTTTCACGCCCAATATAGAATGGGATGCTAAGGACCATAGTAGATAAAGAGCGTCCATAAGTAATAAAAAAAACTCGCTAATATCAATCAGACAACACCAGCGACCAGTCCACCCTGTAAACACGCAAAATTTGAATGCGTTTGGGGAAAAAATACGATGTTTCCTCTCGGAACAACACAGGGGCATGACAAGTCTTTAAATAACTGTGCAGTGATTCTTAAAATCAATTGCCAAATTAATTAAAACGAATATTCACAAAAAAACTATACATATTCTTCTGAGATACATTACAGAGATCTCAATTTTGCAAAAGTTTAAAAATCGAAACTTCAACAGTTTTGGCTTCAAGCCAAATATCTTGTAGGTCCCCTTTACAAGCCAGCTCAGTGTTCATTTAATAAAATTACGGTTTGTTACTCTTAAAATAAAAGTCCCAGAGTGAGTTACCTTGCCCGTGCAAAAATGTAGGTTTTTACTTTCTCTACCTTGTACCTGGTAGTTTCATCGCAGAATTCCAATATATACCGCGCGAGTCTTCATCCTGTGGATTCGTAACTAAGCAACCCGGCATTTTACAAACGATGCGAAATGCTCACACCGCATTCTCCAACCCGCTAACTAGGGCAACGGTGGTGCTCATTGTTAACGTGTTCTAGTAGTCGCAATAGTTAACAGGCTAGAAAGTTATGCTGAAGCTCGGAAGTTCAAATCACGTCTCCTAATAAATGAGTTTCTTTTTTATTTATTTCTTGCATTTATTTATTATGTTCATTTAAGCATATTCTAACAAGTAACATTATGTTTTTATGAAATTCACATAACTAAACTAATTAACTGAAACGACACTTCTATGTCAAACTATCAGTTATCGTTAACTTTACTAAACATAAAATGTGCCTTCAAGTGTCAGTATTTGTACCTGTAACCTTCATTACGAAAGGCTAACACAAACACTGTTGCACTATGAGTGCAAGTCACTGTACGTACTGCGGTACAAGGCAGTCATTTCGGCCGAAATTGATTCGACGCGATGCAGTGGACAGCGTTTACGGCTTAGCCTATACAACTCCGGAATTGCATAACTTCTCAATCCACAGGCTGAAACACTCAACGGTGTCTGTGTGTGTGTGTGTGTGTGTGTGTGTGTGTGAACAGTATAACCCAGAAACTAAACATCGGATAAATACCGAACTTAGTATTTAATTCAATGTCTTCCAAATAATGCGAAGATTTTCAAGAAAATCCCCAGACCACTTATGTACTCTTTACATGTAAATTTTTTCGACATTGTTTATTTTCTCAAAAATAGCTATAATAGCTTTGATTAAAATACCACATATTTAAGATAGTTGCATGACAATATAAATGTATTACTTGAATTTTCTGGGAATAGACTAATAAGTGTGCTTCATTAGGAAGGAATTTTGTATAGATAACTGGTAAATGATAACAGATGCATAAAAACGTACTACACATAAAATGTAGATCTCTTTAAAATACACAACTGATGTCAAATGATTCTTTGAGGCATTCCCTATTTTCGATATCTCCGTTAATATTGAAGGATCTATCTGAGAAGGATTACGACTCTACTTTAAGTATATCAGTAAGATTTGAGGACTCTTAGAAAACATAAGCTCTTGTGCTAGCAATGCTGAACGGACAGTTGCTATGTTGCTTTCCTCGTCACAGAGTTTAACAACGTTAGCACTGTTTCTCGGGTTTTACTGTCTAGAGTTCTTCCTTTCTTACTAGGCATTGCAACTAACTATATAAATCACTAGACAACATTTTACAATGCTCCAAGTGAAACCTGCTGGAATACAAATGTTTTGCGAAGTTTCTATTATATCTATTTATGACATCATCGTCAGGTTCTACGTGGTACTGTAGCCCTCTGACTCTTCCGGAGAGTAGCATACCCCGCAAACGTTTTCGTCAGAGATCTAGAGTACGCAACGAAATGTGTAATTGAATTATATTTGCAAATGTTTATCTCAATCAAAATTAAGCAGATTGGAAAATACGTTTGCTTAAGAATAGCTTATAGAGGCTAGATTTTAGCGAGCAGAAAAAGTCATAGGAATGTAACATATCAAGCTTTGTTTCTTACTATGGTGTAGTGAATTCATATTAAATATTTCTGTATACTGCAAGATACAAAACAGTAATTGATTCTCATTATTTTACAGTTTTTATGAGTCTACCTTAAACAGCACAGTTCTGACTAAAACTTGTACAAGTTTGTACGAAGGAGCTGGGGAAGGTGAGATGCTAATCACATGTTGCTAATGTACTATTCTCACGGTCAGCTTTACAAAGGCATAATAACATGTGGCATGCAATGAGCTCTTGCGCCTGAAGTTACAGAAAAAATTAAGAATAAGCTACATTGATACTTAGGAATTAGTTCTGAACATTAAGATTTAGAATGACTTTCGGAGAAACGAACATGATTTCCGTTATTGCAAATACAAAGCATAATTCGTGTACGTACAGTGCACTTAAGGAATGCTTAAAGTAATAAAAGTTTGGAAAACTCAGATTTTCAGTTTAAACCCTCCCCATATACACTTAAGGCGCACTACAGGACATCTACTCTGAAGGTGCAGGTACACATCGCATTTGTTATCCTTGCAGTAAACAAGTGTTCCAGTTAGAAACACATAATTTCATTTATTTGGAGACACACACATTTTAAAGGCAATTGAAAAGAGTGTTGCTGGAAATTTAGATCTCATTACAGTGTAACCAAAATGTTCTCCATTGTTAAACGCTTTCATAACAATCACAAGAAGCTGCAGAAACAACGAGAAAATAGCTGTGTTTAAATGTGATCTCGAATTCCATTGTCATCATTCGATTTTCGCATTGATTCAGTGCACTTTGAGATTTAAAGGTGAATAACATATTCTGAAGGATGCATTACCATGACCGAGACATGATACAATGATCTTAAGCTTTCACTGTCGGTGTGCCGTTGACTACTATGCGCATTTGTAAACCGACGTGGAATGTAATAGACCGCGACCACATATCACATATATCGTGCTCAAAATATAATTTTTATCGTAATATTTACATTTATGTTCTGGTTACAATGTGTTTACAGAACTAGTAAATATACAGTGAAAGGGAATATCGAGGAAAGCTGAACATAAGCAGCAGAGAATTATATAAAAACTTCTTACCAAACCAACAGCATACGTATAATGGAACACTCACCTGGAAAGAAAAAAAAAAGGTTTTATTAGTAGATGGATAAATGTCTCCTAAAGTGTGAAATTAAAGCTTAAAACGAAGAAATGCTGGTCGTTAGCTAGTCACTCATCATAAACTAGTATGCTGAAAGATTTATTCCACCTTTTTGCGACACTACTCCGAAATTTAGCGATAATTGTTTATATTACTACAGTCGTCACAAAACTGTGCAGCTCTACAAGGTTTGACTTAGATACTTCGTCAGGCAATAGTCATAGGTGTTTTTGAGCACATATGCATATGCAATGTAAAACAGTGATAGCTGATAAGGTCATACGAAATATACTGAGAATCCCGTAGCCCAAACTAATATTTTTTATAAGAACTTGTAGGATCAGGTATACAGAACTCCAAGTTGTGGTTTAAAACTGCTAAAACTTTAGCACCTTTCTGAAAACATCCACCCAAAATGAACAAAATCTATAAGTTAATGGAACTACAATTGTCTCGTTAGGTTAATGGATATATCGCTAGATAGATGTGCTAAAATTCACCTATTATCCCATCAACTTACAGAATTACAGGAAAACACAAATTGTAACTATGCCTAAAGAGAGCTAGAGTTGAAGCTCTCAGATGTTCGGGTTCCGGATGATGTCTAAATTAGTATAACATTATTGCCATTTAAATACGATGAAACTTAATGATATGAAAATAACTCAATGGAACAAAGACATGTAAATGATTTTAAAAACACAAACGCTGTACTAGTGAATGTTGTATGTTAAATCGAAGTGCATTGATTTAAGATGGTAACGTATGTACAATAATTTCAAGCAAGGTTTAAAAATATATTCAACCATTTAAGTGTGCAAATCTATAACGAATATAAGCTATTCTACTTTCTCTACTGCGTATAGTAAGTAGGGGAAGTATTGTATTCCACCCAACAATTCGATACCGAGATTTCACCAGAAATACATGTTTAGAGACCCCCTGAATCCAGAAAAAGCATTTTTGGAAACATGTCCGTATGTGTGTGTGTCTGTGTGTGTGTCTCTGAACAGCATAACTTAGAAACGAACAGTCGGATAAACACCAAACTTGGTATTTAGGTTCAGTATCTTCCAGAGATGCGACACGATGGTTTTCAAGAATATCCCCCCACCCCAGATTACCCTTTACATGGAGCATTTTTCGAAAATTTTAATTTTCTCAAAAATGGCTCTAACGATTTTGATTAAAATATCATATGCTTAAGATATTTTCATGACAAATGAAATGTATATCTTGAATTTTCTGGGAATGTCTCCAAAAGTATTCTTCATTGTGAGCGATTTTTGCATAACTGGTAAACCATAAGAGATAGACAAAAATTTACTACAAAAACAATGTAGATCGCGTTAAAATACACAATTTATGTCATTTACATTTTTTTGTTGAGTGAACCATTTTTGAGATATTGCTTGTTATTCCCTTAAATTTTGCAATACTTATTCTTTTTCTCAAAATTCGTTACTCATTTTTTTATGTCCTGGATATGCAAAGAGAATGGAGTGCGCCACATAGCACCCAGATAAATAATTTATGTAGTATAAAAAGTACATTTGATTTCCAATCAAAGAGTCTAAATTCAATTGGAACAAATAGTAACACTGATAAAATCCCTTTCCATCCCTATTTCACATTCAAGGATACGCTTAAAAGATTTCACTATCGCTTAAAACCTACCATATTCCCCTTGCACCTACAAGAAAATTAGCAATAACATTAATATCTCGTTTAACATGAAGCATATGGAGAATAAGCGTTTGTAAAAATAGTTTGTTCAAGAGTAGAGAGAGTCATGTGAGTGTAATACATCAGATTTTTTCATAATTAAGCACCGATAGCAAGAAAATTCTCTGACAAATGAAACAATTTCAGTAATTAAATAAATTTCAATAACCTTCACTTAGATGCGACACTAATTCTTGAGCCAAACCAAATTACTACCCACACTCTGATTGGAATCAAATGCATAAATTACGCCGAATGGAAATTACATAAAAAAGATATGCATTGTTATCACATTGTTATTCAAAACATAGTACCTACATGATGACAGGATGGTCGATCGATGTGATCGATACCCAGCGTCTCCATAGATATGTCCAATTGAGCGCCTATTTCAGATGTGACGAGGACCAGGACGTACCACAGGGATGTCATCGAGAGGGTAATGGGTTGCGGGTAGTTGGAAAGATGGTGAAAGGGTGACACTATTAGATGTGTAATTCTGATTCCAAGACAGGCTTTATCTTTCTAATAACAAATCTAAACTACATTGAACAAGTGAGAGATTTAGGCAGCTTTTGGGTTTACCTGGTTGACAGAACAAGTCCGGCGTTTCATTTTCGTCGTACCTAGGGCTTACGTCGCAGGTCTAAGCTAGCAAAAAATAAGTTAAAAGAGCTGATGGTCACAGAGTCCTACTAGGCAAGCGATAGGTAGAGCCCTAGCCGTCAAACAGTTTAAATACCCGAGGAGTATGGTGGCAAGTACTTTAGCCAGTACTAACACGTAGGTGTGTCAGCATGCTTTGCGTAAACCACCCACGTGTCGAACTTGAGGTGATTATTCTCTTAAAAATCATACCACCAAACCCCTGCTTATATAATACAGAAGAAATGATTCGCAAAAATTCGAAAGCCAATTTCATGGATTTACTTCAAAAATGTATCTTGAATATCTCGAAATTTATAAAATTAAATTTATCCCCTTCATGTAAAATAAAACTATCACTGTCTCAATATGAAATATAGTACTTTGAGTTGTTATACGATGCACAAAGTAGAACCAGGAGAATAACTGGAGAAGCACGAACCTCTCGGATGACTGACAACCTTGTCCATGATTCTCAACTCCTGAGACTGACCTTCACTATATATTTAACCAACCATACGATTTTCTTAGCCGCTACGATAGTGATGATGATGAGATGGGGTTTAAGGGCGCTAAAAATCTAGGGTTATCAGCACCCTTACAATGTATAAAATTTAAACCCAAACACTAAAATACTGGACACTAACCCGAGGAGTCGAAAACACCATAAAACAAAAGGGTAATTTTCTAAAAACCAACATATTAAAGCACATGTCCAGAACTGTAGAATGCGAGGGACATGAGCGCCATATATCCGCCGGGGAGAAGATCACCCATTAAAAAAGACAATATACAAGCACAAAACTAAAAGACGCTCAGCGCATCAAATGGGCCGATTAAAATCACTGTCACCAATAAAACGTAAAAGACATTCTAGAGCACGCGCATCGTCTGCCAAAACGTTGGTTATGCCAACAGGCAGACACACACGAACACACAATGGAGCTAAAACTTGACACTTTGTTAAAATGCGACGCACCGTTAAGGGCGCATCACACTGCTCACACAATGGTGCGGGGTCACCACTGAGCAGGTATCTATGACTAAAAATGCAATGTCCGATTCATAAACGAGCTAAAATTACCTCTTCCCTACAAGAGGAGAGAGAAGAGGTACCCCAGACTAACCGGAGAGGTTTAACCTCCCGCAACTTGTTCCCCCCGAAGGCCGTCCACTCATCGCGCCAAAGCGAGAGGATGCGATGACGTAAAATAACACACATATCTGACGAAGGAACAACAGAGGTAAAAATTCTGGGCGATAAAATTGCCGATTTGGCAGCGGCGTCGGCAGAATCGTTACCTGAGATGTCCACATGACCTGGAATCCACATGAAGGAGACGTTGATGCCAGAGGCACCAAGCGAGTGGAGCAGGTCATGTATGCACTGTACGAAGGAGTGGTAATTGTACAGCGCGTTAATATCCTGAAGGGCACTCAGAGAGTCCGTACAAACAACTCAGTGCTGTAAGTCGTGCCGCTGAATCTATAAAATGGATTGATAAATACTAAAAAATGCGGCGGTAAAAATCGAGCATTGCCACGGAGAAATTAAAGCCGTTGGCGTTACTCCAGGCGTACAGACGGTCGATGCACCTCAGGAGACGGCTTCGAGCAGACAGGTCCGCCGTGAACTCCAATAAATAGCAAAATCGCAACGAAAAGGGACGAGGAAATACCAGGTGGAAGACACTCAAAAATGGGGTTGATAGCAATCGAAAAAAGTGTGACACTGAGTACAGAATAAAACTTGAATAAAGCTACTAGATAAAACCCAGCCCACACGTACACGAAAGACGGTATCCGTCATAAACTCTCGCAGAAATATGGGAAGACGACTGCGTAAACTCCATGCATGGAGTTTACGTAAAATGCCACCCCACCAACAAGTGTCATAAACTTTCTCCAGGTCAAAAAACACAGCCACTATTTGACAATTTCTCAGAAATCCATTCATAATATGCGTCGACAGAGACACCAGATGGTCGGCGGTAGAGCGATGGCGACGAAATCCGCACTGAGCGTGCGCTAGAAGTTTCTGAGACTCAAGCCACCATACCAACCGCCCGTTGATCATGCACTCCATCACCTTGCAATGCAACTGGTGAAGGAGATAGGGCGGTAGCTGGAAGGTAGTTGGCGATCCTTCCCAGGTGAACTATAGGTATAATGGTGGCTTCGCGCCAAACGGAAGAAAAAAGGCCGTCTTGCCAAATACGGTTATAGACCTGTAAGAGAACGAGTTTACTGTCGGCTAAAAGGTGCTTTAACATCAGGACATGAATGCCGTCGGGCCCAGGAGCGGAGTGCCTAGAGCAATGGAGAGCATGCTCCAGCTACCTCATTGTGAAAAGTTCATTATAACACTCCTCATTAGCAGACCGAAAATTATAGGTATCGGAATCCAGCCGGTCTTTGAGAGTGTGAAAGCCGGCGGAATAATGGTCAGAACTGGAAACCGCCTCAAAGGAGTACCCAGAGTGTTAGCAATGGCAGCCGGATCCACTATGATGGCATTGGAAACCTGAAGGCCAGACACAGTACAATGCGACACTTTACCGGAGAAGCGACGAAGTTTATCCCAAACATTAGAGTAAGCCATGAAGCGATTAAAAGACTCGACAAAACGAGTCCAGGACGCTTTCTTGCTATCCTGAATAATGCGACGAACCCTGGCACGCGATTGTTTAAAAGTAACCTAATTATCAAGTGTAGGGTGTCGCCGAAACACCCTAAGCGCAGTTCTACGGGCACGAACGGCGTCCCGACAGTCCTCATTCCACCACGAAACAGAAATACGCCGATGGTGAGAGGACGAACGGGGAATTGTGCGTTCGGCGGCAGATAGCATAGTAGAGGTAAGGTGGTTAACGTCAGTGAAGGGCTGGTCCTCAAAACACACGAGTCTGGAATACAATCTCCAGTCGGCTTTTCTGAAAATCCAGATAGGTACTCTGGAATGCTGGACGTGGTGAGACAGAAGAGAAACGATGCAGGGGTAAAGGTCGCTGGAGTAGGTGTCAGCGACGGCGTTCCACTGCAGACGACTAGCAAGCTGGAATGAGCAAACGGTAAGGTACAAGTGAGAGAATGTACCAGATGAATAAGAAAGAAAAGTAGGCTCCACTGTATTGATGTTGACGAGGCTGAACTGGGAAAAAAGATCGGAAAAAAGCGTTCCCCTTGTACAAGCCCTAGGCGAACCCCACAGGGGGTGATGGGCATTAAAATCTCCCAACAGCAGAAATGGTGTTGGGAGAGCGGACAGGAGATCTCGAATGTCAGCGTTTGCGAGGGGAGACGACGGAGGTGAATAGATGGAGCAAATAGAATAGAAAAAGCCGGGTAATTGAAGGCTAACGGCAACAGCTAGCAAGCCGGACGTAAGTGTGAGAGTCTGAAAATGAACGTCGTTACGCACTATAGCATGACACCTGCATGAGCAGGAGTACCCTCATCCATTTCAAGATCGTAACGAACCGGTGTATACCCTCGGAGATCAAAAAGATCGTGAGGGCGAAGCTTGGTCTCCTGCAAACACACGAACATAGTAAATGGGAATGCAATAAAAGTTTCAGTTCTGCCCTATGCGATCGTAAACCACGTAAATTCCAGGTCAGGATAGCCATAAAGGAAAGGGATAAACTGTCTACTTAGAAGGGCAGCTCAAAATAACCTTCCGCTTAACATTGGGGCTCGGGCTTTTGGTATGCAATTGGTGAGAGTCCATAGCCTCCTTGAAGGGAGGGCCCACGCGCTCAGTGCCAGAAACCGATTCAAGCGCCGGGAATCGGCTCTGGGTGGCAATGGGTGAAGGGTGCCGCTGAGCGCGGCTTGTCCCAGGAGAATCCTGGGACTGCGACCTTCGACGAGGAGAATGTGAACTTTTCTTACCCCTCGCGCGCGGAGGGTCCTTAAGAAAATCTTCCCTGCGAAGTTTCTGCTTTGATTTCTTTTCAGTGCCTTTTGAGTTCATAACCTTAGGACCAGCTTTAGATGGCTTGATAACTATGCCAGAAACGGACGACCAGATGGTAGTGGCGGTCAATGCACTCATGGGCCAGTTCTGTGTTTCGGAATCCTTTCCGGGTACTGGCGAGGCAACAACGAAACTAAATATACCCGATCACAGGAGAAAAGGTTGGCGCGCATGGTAAAGCCTCCAGGCTTCAGCAAAGGAGAGTTTCTGCTTTACCCGGATCTCCTGGATCGCCTTCTCGTCCAAGTACCGTGGACAGTCGGTAAATGACTCAGAATGAGACCCTTTGCAATTAACGCAGACGGGTCTTGATGACGGGTCCATCGTGTGACGGCTGGCTACATGAGACACACATAGTAACGACACTCTTACAAGAGACTTGCGTATGCCCAAAACGCAGAGCTATAGAAATATAGGGCCTCACCGCAATACGTTCGTACCCTGCTGAAATTCTCGTAGGCAGATCGACGCCATCGAAAGTTATAAACAGGGTACGGGTGGGTACCAACAGTCCGTTGCGTTTAGCCTGCACTCGATTAACCGCTGTCACCTTTTGGTCTGAAAGATATTCGACCAGGTCATCGTCCGATATACCATAGAGGCTATGTGTGGTGACGACAAGAATTCAAGGTGCGGTGCTTCTCAACACGGATCGGATAACCGTGGAGAAGCTTAGCGCGCCACAAGGTCTTAGTTTGTTGATCTGACTTACTCTGTACTAATAATGAACCGTTTCGAAGTCGAGTGCAGGAATGAACCGAACCAGCAATTGAGTCAATGTCCTTCTGTACTATAAAAGGGTTCACTTTCTCAAACGATTGTCCTTCCTCTGTGCTAATTCTGTTACCAAAATTTTTCGGCGCTTGTTCGAAATAATGGAGAAAGAGCGAAAGAAATCCTCCACCATTACAACCGTCTCCGACCTCGGACTCTGATTTCCTGGGCGTCATCCTGGCTTGGGTGAGTGCCTTATCTATACCAGTCTCTCCCCAGGGTCACACCTCCCAAAACATAGACAGAGGGACCCAATGGCCGTCGGAAGTCAGCAGCTCATGCAATGCCCCCCCTCCCGCGGGACTGCAGTTGAACAGCGGATACGAACACAAACCCTACATGACGACCCCGGGTGGCGGGGATGATGCACCCAGTGCGTGGGTAATCGTCAGGCTGTGTCCACAGAGGATTAAAATAAATAAAGGGAAAATAAACCAAAAGTGTGTGGCTTTTCGCACGCAAGGTAAGCCGGCGAGGAAGAAAAAGAGAGTTGCGAACAGTGGTGGTGGGAAATTTTCGGAAAGAGACTAGACAAGAAAGAAACGATGGTGAGGGGCGGCATGGAACGAAATGCAAAGAACGCACGAGAGCTTGCCTTGAGTCCTCCGGTCACGAGGACGAACCCACCTCGACCTGACGAAGGTGGAGGGATGATGATGCCGATGAGAGGCTCGGGCACCCCGGGTACGCCAAACCCGTACTCACATAAGTGAGCCCCTGGGAGGGGGGGGCTACGATAGTGATTAGACAATCACCTAACTATAATTCTTTCTTCATACAAAAATGGTAAACAAATAAAAGAGTTACATTCGATTGTCAAAAGTGTATCTTATAGAGAGAAGATGAAACAATTTTGTGATATTCTTTTCTCTGAGTATAAAAGATGCAAAAACCTCTGTATATTATTAAATATCAAATAATTAAGAGCTGAAGTTGTAGTTACTTATCATGCTGTGCAGGTAATAGACCATATCACAGTCCGTAACATGTACATACTTCTCTCCAGGAAGGGAGTACATACAAGTGGCTGTCTTGCTTATCGGTTCAACACACCGGGTAATATCCTGAAATGCAGGGAAAGAAGTTAACGTCTTGTTTACAAGCGTGAAAATATTCCGACTTAAGTGAACTGGTTTGCAGAATTATTTCTTGATTTATTTATCACAATTCGTTAAGATGGCATAAAATTTTGTGTCCAGTTTATGGATAACGCTAATAAGAACTTCGACTCACTATCGTTCATGCGACAAATATCCGCTTCTACCATAATCATTAGGATTATGCATCCTTTACATAAATTAACAGTATTATTTTTGAATTTCAAACATTGTACTCTTCAAGATCTTAATTTGTAATTCTTTCGCAATTCTTAACATACTGAACGAAATCACTAAACAGCGCAACAAAAGAAAATGTGTTTTCAACTGGTAAAACAACGAGCGATGGAGTTGTAAATCAAACAGATTAAAGCCTCTCTTAAGTGTATTTACAGCACGTAAATGGACCTCAAGCCTGATAAAGAGCAAAATTTACGGTTTTTCACGCCCAATATAGAATGGGACGCTAAAAAACCATGGTACTTAAAGAGCGTCCATAAATAAAGTTTAGTTTAATTTTTTTCCTGTCGTGGAGTAATGTTACAGTATTAAACCAAATATTTTAAAAACTGAAAATGTAAAAGTCTGGTTACGCTGAAATTTAAACACAAAAATATAAATATTTTGCTAACCTTAAAACTAATTTGTAAGCGAAGGAAGGAATAAAGAAAGAGAGAGAGAGAGAGAGAGAGAGAGGGATAAAGAAAGAAAGGAACAAGAAAAAAAACTCATATCATGCCACTTGTACGGGAACATGCAAGCCTGTCTTTGTACTAAGTCTTCATAAACAGAACATTCAGAGGACAGACATGTCAAAGGGGAAGAAGAAACCAAACTGAATTGCAAATGGGGACTACAAAAGAAGCGAGCACTCCGCCTGATGTACATATCGGTAACAGAGAAAGAGTTAGACATGAAACTAAGAAAAAATGAAAGCAGAGGATTTTTAATTTCACTATGCTAGTCATAACGCATCAAACATGACATCTGCGCAATTGGGTACTCGTATTTCCTTATTTTCGATGGGTTTTCAAAGCATTACTGCAAAATGACATACAAAAGCTTCGTCTTTGAGTATACTTTTCCCGGTAGACATTGACAATACTTCAATAACATACAGCCAAATATGAGATATAACTTAGTTCATTGGGCTACTGAAAATGAGACGACGGTGAATTGTAGTTCCTTATCTTAATACACAAGATGGAACTGAAATAAGGCTGATTCTTTAAAACATGATACCAGATACCATTCTGAAAAAGTATTGTTGATAACGATTCTTTAAATTGAATGTTACATTAATAAAACTACAGATTTTCTCTTTAATTAATAAGCTGATATATTTCATTACATGGATAGAATTGTTTTCGGCTTGTTATCTTGAGTTAGGTAATCATGTAAAGAAGCACGCACGGCCTGGCGCAAAGACATTAAACATGATGGTATGCATAACACGAAAGGCTGTGCTTATTTATTTACGACCTACCTCAAGGTAACAAGACAAGAGACAAATGCTACGTACTGCCGGCTGCTACTCCTTTAAATTGAATGCTAAGTTAACAAAATTGCAGGTTTTCTCTTTAATTATTAAGCTTATATAAGTCATTTTATGTATAGGAATTGCTTTAGGTTTTTTACATCGAGGTAGTTGTGCGTAGATGATAAGCATGAGGTTATATGGAACTCGAAAGGCTGTGCATATTTATTTACATTATGATCTACCTCAAGGTAACAAGATAGAGACAAATGTTACGTCGGCCTGCTATCCAGCATGAAAACATATGATTTAAAATAACAATTATTACGCCACATAAGTATAGAAGAACGTTTTATTAAGACAGTTTATTGATAGTTTAATAACCGCGGTTTGAAGCGTGGATTTTATTTCAATTACGCCCTCCATTTAGTGTTCGAAACACAGGCGAACACGATAACAAAGCACAGCTAATGACGTAGTCCCTGGCTGCTGCAGTAATTTTAGAAATGGTCAGTTTGTACCACAGCTTTATTTAGACTTGAAATTACAGCTCTTGCCAAAGAGACCAGTAAAGTGATTACAAGTGGAGCTTAAAAGTTTAAATCACTTGGGTCTTTCGGACTATGAGGTACACTCGTTACCCCAAACTTACATGGAGTAGCTATATTTACACCTGCTTTTGGTGCAATATAACGCAGAGACGATTAATACAGTTTATATAGGCTCTTTCAAAATTAAACTCCAATACAGTAATGAAGGAAATTCAGCTTAATGGATGCTCGCAAAAGCTAACTAACCATCATTTGTTTGGAATAAAGAAAAGCGAATCCATAGGTTCTAGTATACATAGGAATAAAATAAGCATCTTTCACAGTTACGCCATATGCGTGGCCTCCTGTTTTAAGTGATAAGTGAGCCTAATTTTGCTATAAAACAATATGAGATATTTTCAATAAAACGTCATAAAATTACAAGCGTAGATTTCCTTAAGGTTAGTCGAATCCATAGAGAATATATTGCAGTGAATCGAAGCATGTAATTATTTGTTTAAAAATTGATGGTTAGTCCGTTTTTCGCAAGCACCCATTCAACTGCATTTTCAACTTTGCCATTGGTTAGAATCTCAAAGATTCTCGTAAAGCAAAGCAACTACTTAAGGTGAATACAGAGCTCTTCAACGACCAAACTTTTATAACACAACATTTCAACAAATGTGTTGAAAAATTGCTGGTGAATATTATTAAAGTAAGCCCAAAATTATACTAGATCGTTATGAAGGTCAAAAGTGTGCATAACTTGCGCCTTATGGCACAAAAGCCTAGAAACAATTAAAATAAATCTGCTGAAACGATCAGATGAGGGGACAAGTAGGCTGTATACTCGCAATATTAAAACTGAAAATCAAGAAACATTTTCTCAAAAACCATTAGCAGGATCATAATGAAGTTTTTACAAGACATGATATGGATATTTATACATCTTTTAACAGAGTTGTTTTTGTGTTTGTGTCCTTATTAAATAATTAAACATTTTAGTTAGCAGTCATTTTTAAGTACAAGAAAGTACTTAATCTAGTCATAACATTAATGCCAAATGTAGTTTTCTTAAAATTAAAATGTGTGAAACACGCGTATAGGTGTTTAAAATTTGAACCCAGTGTGTTCAATAGCTTTGAGAAAATATTCCTCGCTATTGTTTAGTATACGTCAATAAGCCTGCGATCTAACGCTCACGTTACTAAATGGCTCTTTTGAGTGGAAGTTTTATTCATAATGAACGATTTAACATACTTTTTCAATATGTTTAAAACATTTTAAACACTTCCTGAACCTTTCAACACATTTGACTCATTGGAACCAACAAAATCAACAGAAATATGTTCCCTAACGAAAAAACATGTCCACCATGGCGTCATATACCTGCATATGGGAGCTTACCTTGTATTGCAATTTATAAATAAAAATACAACCAAGGTACACCTTCAATTGGAGCAAACATCTGAAACGGGAAAAAAATTAGCTTGATTTATCATTCACAGGAGGTTAGGTTGGGTTTATCTTTTTTTATATAAAGTTAGGCTAATTACCAATCAGCGATTATACCAAAGCACGCAAGCGAAGCGATCGTGCTCTCCTTAACTATGTTTATGATTCACCACTTATTTAAGTTTTAGTTTATAATTCACGGGGGTTAGGTTAGGTTTAGTTTTTTTTACATAAACTTTGGTTTCTGATTGGGTTCTGATTTCTGTTGGGTTAGGTTTAGATTTTTTTAAATAAACTTTGGTTTTAGAGTTCCAGAAGCGATAGGTTCGGTTCGGTTAGGTTTAGGCTTTTTATAAAAAATTTGTATTCTGAATCCCAGAAACGATAGGTTAGGTTAAGCTTTTCTATTTTTCCATGTCTGGTTTCCACATCTTTCGCAACGAATTGCCCTTCGGAGTGCACCGTGTTGTATTAATAGCTCCGCATATTTATCTTATTTTTTCCAAAACTCTGCAAGTAAACACCAACATGTGCTGCTCACAGCGGTCGCAACCCATTTTCTTAGTCTAAATTTCAGCTTAAGGTTATTCACACTTACACTACAGTTGTACCGTTTTCTACCCCCATTTCGCTACTTTTTTAAACACTGGCTGCATTATTTCGCCAAATTTCGCTTTAATAAGTTGGCAGAACCTACTTCAAAATGTTGCTAGATTTGCCTATCAAGTTTTCGGGAAGGGTGATAATCGTATGAATCGATTCCCTAAGCATTATGTATGTTAGAGCCTTGTTGACGTTCCTTTTATGTTTAAAAATACAAATTTGAGAATTCCAGTATTGCCAATACAATACAGCACCATAGGAGGGATTAACAGGGTTACCATCCATTTATTTTTCTAGTTTCCCTTTTACACATCTCCTGTGCTGTCTTGCTGTCCTTTTCTGGGTGATTTTGAATCCAGATTGTTTCAGTAATTCACAATAATTACCATTATTCTGACTACTTTTAATGGCATCACCATCACCTTCCACTGCTAGAAGCCACATCATAATTTCTTGTTTCTCAACTATTGAGTTTACAAGCATTTTCACAACATGATATGTTTTCCAACATTTAAACGTATTTGAAATACTCCATTATTGAAATATGGCACTACGGATAACAATTTGAATAAGACATCGTTTCTCCTTATTCGCAAACAACCTTAGGATGCCTTGTTGAATCAGTGTTACCAGTAACAGTGCTGACCCTGCATAAATGTTCCAAGAAAATTCCCTCACATAAAATGTAAGAGAACTTTTGAAAACAAGAATTTTGTATCTTCAGGAGGAACTATCATAGCTTACTGCTACGCCCACTAACAACAGCATTTCAATACTGTATTTATAAAAAGGTGAAACTTACAGCATTTTAAGAGTGAACTTTCTAATATTTTGATAAATAAAAAACCCCAAACAGATTTTCTTACTATTTTTGTCCCACGAGGAACTCTGTAGTATTCCGTAGCAATGCCCTTTTGAGCCCTTCCATGTAGGGTTGGTCCAAACGACCTAAAAATCCCCTTACAGTGCTAGAATTGAAACTTTTATTCATTCTGATATACCAGCGTTAAGTCATTATACCTCATTCTGGTTTTTAATATAGTTTACTTACAATTCTCGCTTATACAGTCTTGGTTTTGTTGAATTAGTGCAAAGTAGTGGGAAATTCCGCAAACTAGAAGTACAAATACAAATTTCAGTTTAATTTAAAAACGCTGCCTAAAACAAGATAATGATTCATTGCCGAATGAATATTTCTTGTACTTCTTGACTAATAAATAAACCACTGAATATATTTCGCGTAACATTTCGTGTAATTCCTTATCAACTTTAGCTCCATCTTCAATCACTAGTATGGAAGCATCGATTTGTGTTCTCATGCAGCATAACAAGTAACACTGTTAAGAAAAAAGCAGAATACACGAATAAAAACAATTCAGGTTTTAGTAAAAGAAGCGATGGGGTTGCCCCGCTACAAAAAAACCCATGGTAACGTAGATGAAGCGTAGATGCCTATATGAACGAGGGATTCGTCAGGACTGTACGGAAGATACCTACGCGATAATATAAAAGGAAACGATCCTTCCACTAAGGAAGTCATAGTTTTGCAATGATTTTGTGTTAGCATACCCTAAAAACCCTCTAACTTGTCCTTTGATGTAAAAAGCGTTGCTTACAATCGCCCTGAAGGGCTTATACATATTGGAAAAGTAGAATAATTGTTTATAACACTTTTATGCATTAATATAAATACTGAAGTATGTAATCACCTAGTAATTTTCTTGCATATTTATATTGGCATAACAGCATTTTGAAAACGAGGACGAAAGTGGGTTTTTTTCTCTAAATTTACATTATATGTTACCTTTCACAGGGGAGTGTTACATAAATACTTAGGCGTTTATACCCACCTACCACTGGTAGTAATCCTTTTCTGCATAATATCCTCATATACCTACTTTGCTGATCGGATCGAGTAAGAATTTTATGCGATCCTGATGTAAGTCTTCTAGTTCGAAACCTGAAGGTTCTTAATACTAAACCTCGAATTCTGTGAACGCCTCACTGTCGAAAATAATGTGGTCAACCGTTTCTCCCTGAAAAATCCTGAATGTTTTAGACGCTTTCCTAGTTATTCGAGCGAATTTAAGAGCACTATTAATAGCATACACCGACTTTTTTAAACTTTAAATTACCACACCGTGGTTGTACTTAAGCACTAATGCACTTTCTCTCTCTTGTCATATGGGGATGTCCATTTATAAAATCAAAGAGATATTTTCTCCACTCTATGCCATGTTAGAGATCTCCCTCCCTATCAATTAAAGAGCGCCCAGGCAACATTGGCACCCTTCAGACCTCCGCTCATTTCTTCAGGCGCCCACAGTACATTTCTAGTCTTCGCTAATGGTTAAATGTTCTCTCCCTGATTACATATTCTATTCCCATGCTTTTGTAGCTGGAACTACTATTTTAGTATTAAAAAAATGGGCTCAAGGTGAGTGGAACTACGACCCCGTCACTCGCCTGAATAACCTGTTGCTCTTATCCGATGACTACGACAACAAAGTAACTAAGTTTTTAGTTGAACATTGCTTTACTTGTTTTGCGTACCTTTCAGCATTCTTGTGAAACAATTAGGTATGTAACAATGTTGCATTATGACCTTAGATGTATAAAATGAAACATATTATAATAATAATAATAATAATAATAATAATAATAATAATAATAATAATAATAATAATAATAATAATTTTAAAGCTGATAAGCAGCAAAGGAGCACTAAGAGCAAGTGGGAAAACAGTCGTTGTCCACCAACAGTTCCGACCGTTTATTAAAAAAAATAAAAGAACATGTTCAATTGCTAATAACCCTTCCAAAAAGCATGAAAGTTCAGGGGTATTTAATATTTCCATACATACGTAGCAGCAAAATACTCTTGGTCCACTGTTGCTTTCCTGATTAGGCGTCTTTCGTATCACGTCGTGTTTCTTCATTCCGTTCCAAAAGTATCGGAAGACGACCCTGTTCTTCACACTCTACATAGCCCCATGGTCTCTACATAGTACGCGCGAATTCGTAACGTACTGTTATCAACAATACAGATGCGTTACATCTTAACACTTATAAGTAGTGCTCACTTAAGTCAGATTAAAGGACTGCACGTCTATTATCAAGATGGTGAACGTGTTGCACCCATTTCAATGACGCTAATGTTTCAAAAGGATATTTCAGGTAATTAACTGCCTTTCGCATGTACGTATATCGAAAAATATCAATAGCATAAGTACATCGGAAGGCCGTAAGAATTCTAATGGGCTTTGTCCCTATTGTAATCTGCGAGTACTGAAGTTTAAAGTTCTGATATATTCATATTTAGTTATAACTGTTACTGCTAGTTACTTGTAACTTTAAGGACACTTCAGGATGAGAGAGTTAGCTTAGGACCTGGTTACAACAATAATTCGAATCATAGCGCTATTCCATAGTTAGAGGGTTGTTAATTTGGAACTGTATAACTATGTATTTTTACTTTCTCTACTACGTATAGTAAGTAGGGGAAGTATTGTATTCCACCCAAAAATTCGATACCGAGATTTCACCTGAAATATATGTTTTGAGACTCCCTGAATCCATTTTTGGAAACCTGTCTGTGTGTGTGTGTCTGTGAACAGTATAACTCAGAAACGAACAGTCGTTTAAACACCAAACTTGGTATTTAGGTTCAGTATTTTCCAGAGATGCGACACGAAGGTTTTCAAGAATTTCCCCCACCCCAGATTACCCGTTACAGGGAAATTTTTTCGAAAGTTTTAATTTTCTCAAAAATGGCTCTAACGATTTTGGTTAAAATATCATATGTTTAAGATATTTTCATGACAAATGAAATGTATATCTCGAATTTTCCCGGGAATGCCTCCAAAAGTATTCTTCATTGTGAACGACGTTTGCATAACTGGCAAACCACAAGAGATAGACGAAATTTTACTACACAAAAATTTAGATCGTGTTAAAATACACAATTTATGTCATATACGTTTGTTTTGTTGAGTGAACCATTTTCGAGATATTGTTTCTTATTCCCTTAAATTTTCCAATACTTATGCTTTTTTCAAATGGGAATTTGTTATTCATTTTTTTATGTCCTGGACATGTAAAGAGAATGGGATGCGCCACATAGCAACCAGCTCTTTAAAACATTTGACTATCGCTTAAAACCTACCATATTCCCCTTGCATCTACAAGAAAATTAGCAATAAGATTAACATTTCGATATCTCGATTAACATGAAGAATACGGAGAATAAGCGTTTGTAAAAATAGTTTGTACAAGAGTAGAGAAAGTCATGTGAGTGTAACACATCAGATTTTTTTTCTAACGATCTAGAGTAACTGTTACGTACCGAGCAAGATGTCTCCGCGGTAACGTATGAGGCTCGTATTCGGAAGGTTTCTGGTTCAATTTCCTTAGGGGCGGCCACTCAGACCATGTGTTTTTCGTAATTTTCCCTAGCTGCTAGGTGAATACTGGAGTGGTTCCCCTTCTACTAAGAATTTACTGCCCGCCATTTACAGGCAGAATCCTGTGTAAAGGATTTCTCGGGCGCTTGGATGGGCGCTGCTGCCGTTTTCTGGGGAGCTCGTTCCCGCTCCTGGGTAGTTTCACGCCAGCGTCAGGATTGTTGTCATTTTGGAATCGTTAAGAACCCCGCCTAGGCTAGTGCACATTGTAGTTCGGATCTGGTGAACCTGCGGATCCGCCTACGTACGGTGCTAAGCATCAATGACTGGGGCCCCCCTCCGTCTCATTATTCTATCCTGGTTTCGTTGAAAGTAGCCTACGGTATAACTGCAAAAGTTAGATGAAAACACAGCTGAGTCGATTGAAACATTTATCAGTAAGTTCATTTTCTCTTCAAGTAAGCAGTAAGTACTTATTACCTTTGTGATTCGTGTGTCGTATAAAATTAGATATACACCTATAAAATTATCAGCCATCAACACAAACTACAGATGAACGATCATTTGGGCGAACCTGTTTGCTCGCTAAACGAAACTGTTTCATTCAATTTACAAGTTTACTTTTTGAAACAACTCATTAATTTTTCTGAATTCACGTATCTCAGAAACACGCAGGTAACTTTTGTTCAGCATATCTGCAATGAACCTCCCAATATTTATACCGATACCTGACCTGTTAATAATGTAACAATATCCTTTAAACTGTAGTTAGTATCCAAAATATTGTAAATGTATATTGTGCACACTTCACTGCACTCTTTGGTTTTATAATGTAAAAGGAATTCGAAAAAAGGAACTAAGGTAAACTACACAGAAATATTTGTTGGGAAATGCCACATTTTGTATACAGTTATGAAAACGTTCAGCTAAAAGTCCGCATATATTCAATTTAAATGTAGAAATGAGGAAGCAGAAGTCCCTTCTAACTTATGTAAAATAGGCACATCAAAGATATATTTAAAATATTATTAAATAGTATAAAGTGTGACTGTTTAAGTATAAACTAACTCTGTGCAGGAAATAATACGTTATTAGCAAGCTTCTGGGTATGCCCGTCTTCCAATAACTCGAGCACAGCAACACACGTAGGCCATAGTGGGCTTTCGTGCTTCCAACGTGGTCCTGGGTGGAAGGGATGAAGGGGTGACTCGAAGGGTGACAATGTCCGCTAGAAAACCTTGGATTCCTAACGATTCCAACATGATACCATTCTGTCGCCGGCTAGCCCTTCCCGAGGCTCCCGCACCCTGGGGATCCTGGGGAGACAGTACCCAGGAAGGAAGGGAGCCCCAGTAGTTCTGCCAAATGCCCGGAAGATATTTTTCCAGAGCGCAAATTCCATCGTCCTGCCGCAACGCAACCACCGCCGTCAGCTAGTCCTGCAACCCAAAACAGATGAGGGGAAGTAGATGAAAGAAAATGATGGGGACACTAAATTCGTGAAAGAAGAGGAACCAAACTGGAAAACCATGAATAAACCTAAGATCAGGATGACCAGTCCAGCGGGTAACGAAAGCATCCAGACTTCCTACAGTGCATTCAGACTTGTTGATGGCGAAATCACAACAATTACAACTTCAGCAGAAACCTAGAGACGCCAGCGACTGGTCGTATAAGTATCGCCGTCGTCGGAGTGTCTTATCTGTGTCCTGTAAGAGTTGCTTTATACGCCAATGAATCTACTCATATGAAATTGTGTTATTTAAGGATACCAGACGCCATCGTTCAGTGCCCTTGGTTGAACCTGCAACCGCAAACTGCGTTTATCCTCTTGTACCAGCCAGAGTTAACTCAAGATCAAGAATAGCTCCTAGAACATTCATACAGTTAATTATTACTAAGGACCTCTGCAAGTCATTACTTGTAAAAAAAGAAGAAGAAAAGTGCTTACTAGAGCTTGCTTTCTGCTATCTGTCTTCTTGTTTCAAGAGTTGCGATATTTTATATCAATTCAAAATATAAAAAAGAAAGACAGTAGGAAGCCATTGTCAGTTTCCGTTCCATATATGCTGCATCGCAATCTTTTTAGTTAAAGAGATGGTTCTAATGATAGAAAGCCGATTTTGGAAAATATTATCACAAATAAATTTTAACAAAGGGCGGGTTTACCCATACCATAGCTGTCAAAAAATGAATAGTTCTGCGGAATGTTCGTACAATAATATTAATAACAAGCAGTTTGGGTGAAGTGAGAACATTAATACTTCTTCTTTTAAGGGTATAGGTAAAGCTTATTTACTTACAATTTCAATTGAAGGTCAGTTTTAAAATAATGGTTTCTGTATGATACTGATGAAGACAGATCTTGGAAGACATGTGAAACGTTCACATTTATGAATTTAAATAGAGTTGCATTTCCTAACCTATAGATCCTGCAGTTTATATTTTCGCCCCATTTATGACCACTTTGCCACACAATTATCTTTGAAAGAAAATACAGAAAAAACTTGGAAGCGCTACACGAATTATCACTACCGATAGCATAATTTGACCCAGATGTGTTTCTATAAGTATTTATTTATTGCAATGAATTATTATTTTCCGAATAGCTTTAATCTTGCTGATGAAATGAGTAGCTATGTTGAAAGGTCGTGTGCAAATTTGGATCTGCCTCCAAATGAATTCTTGAATTTATATAAATTTAGAGATCCATAAATGTTTTAAACAATGAGGTTTATAAGAAGAAGAACATTCCTTTTAAATGCTACTGAAATCGTATTTAAACCTGTGTTACTACTATCATTGATGGAAACTGAACTTCGTGCTAGTGGTAGAAAACTCAACGATGTACAGTGCCAATTCCCCAATAAAGCAAAAGTGTTTTTGTGCCGTAAGGTTTGCATACATATCTAATCACTACTCGACTCCATCCACGGAATATAATATCTCTCTATGACTTATTAGAAAATGCTTTTAAGAAATAAAGATGGTGTAAAGTTCGCTGTGGAAAGAATAGTATATAATTTCTAATATAAAATTATAATTTATTACATTAGGTGTCACTGTTGTAGCACAATTATGACAACGGTATCAGTGTGGTAGTTGAAAAGGGTCGTTAAATAAATTATTATCGTCATTCATGTTAATGTTGCGTTCAGGATTAAGTCAATGATATCCAACCTGAAACAACATCCGCCCATCTTTTTGGGGTGAGGTATACAACTAGTCAATCAAGTGGCCAGAATTTTGAAAGGGGGTTGATACGACTGGATGCTTGGAGAAGATGGATCTACACATTGCATTACATATCCAAACCGTGTATGTATGTATGTATGTATGTATGTATGTATGTATGTATATATATATATGTATAAAATTATTTATTTTTCACCCACGTGCAAATAGATAATGAAACTCAGGCCTTAGCTTTAAGAGACCCGTTTCAAAAAGAAAGCAACATGAGCAATGCACTGGCTAAATTTTCTCGGGCTTTTAGCCAGACAAATTGTTGGTTGGAAACCGACGTTTTGGAGGTGTACATCTTCTTCGTCTTCAGGATAAACTAAAGCTACAACAAAGTTCTCTCCGATTTTATATACTTTTACCAAACCTACCATAAAACGTCATAAGATTCTTCTTATTTGTACAAATTGTGTACAACACGCGTTTCACCTATAGGTACATCTCGGGATATTTACATTTACTGAACAGTACATATTTATATAATTTTATTCAAGTGTGTGGAAGGTGCTTTTGTGCAGTGAAGCCCAACCTGTTCTCACCTGTTCTTTTAAGAGCTAAGGTTCAAAGTACGAGGGCAGATCGAAAAGTAACGCACAATAATTTATTTACAAAAAAGTTTAATAGTTAAAACAAAAACAACAAAAAACTCACAAACGAACTTCTACCTTTTACCTACTTTTCGACATAGTCACCAAGTTTCTCAACACATTTCTCCCATCATGATACCAGTTTCAAATGCCCTGTTCGTAGACTGCTGATTTCATTTCCGCATCTGTTGCAAAGCGTTGATCGGCCAGGAATTTCTTCATGGGACCAAACAGATGAAAGTCCGATGGCGCAAAGTCCCGACTGTATAGTGGATCCTGGAGCACCTCCCAACCAAATTTGGTGATTTTCTGGCGAACAGCAGCAGCAACATGGGGCGGGCATTGTCATGAAGAATGTAGACATCGTCAGCATTCATGTTGTGCCGTTTGTCACGAAGGGCACGACGCAGCTTCACCATAGATTTCATGTAAGCTGCAGCATTCACAGTGGTCCCGTGTTCAGCAAAGTCCACCAATACAACACCATGCATTATTCCAGAACACCATCACAGGGACTTTCCTAGCAGATTGAGTCAATTTTAAGTTTTTCTTCACTGGGGAACCAGCATATTTCCACTCCATACTTGCCTGCTTGGTTTCGGGCGTGTAGTGGTATGTCCACGACTCATCACCAGTGACGATTCCTTTCAGAAAGTCATGCCGTTCTGCGGTGTACTGCGTTAGGTGATCCAAGCTCGTCATCATTCGCCGGCCCTTGTGGTTGTTTGTCAGGTTTTTAGGCACCCTGCGAGCGCTAAATTTACGAAATTTCAACGTGTCATGTACAATATCGTACACTGCACCATAGGAAATGTTGCACTGTTGGCTAAGATTCGCAGTTGCAATGTCTCTGAAATTCTGCGGGATTGCAGCTGTTACCGGCTTCCGGAGCATGGCGAATCACTAAGGTTAACACGGCCTTCTAGGAAGAATGCACACCACTTGGAGGCATTGCTACGGTCTATACAATCATTCCCATACACGCCACGCATTACTCTGTGCATATTACTCGATTTATGCCGTTTGACCCACAAATATCGAACCACACCTCTCTGCTCTTCACACGTGGACGACAGTAACATGCGCGCCATACTTTTTGCGTAGCTCACGATTCCCTCGCTAGAGCTGTACATAAAACAAAAAATACCCTATGTAGTAAAACCTTCAAGCTATATCTGTGTGAAATTGCAACACTCCTGCTGCAATATTAAGGCAGAAAAAATATTCTGGGTTACTTTTCGATTCGCCCTCGTACATAGGCTATCTCAGAGATTGACAAGCTAAACTAATCAAGTTACAGGCCTTGACAGCACGAGTGGAAATGAATGGGAAAGGAAACTCCCTTCACCCTCTCTCTCTCTGTAAGGTTGGGCATCCCTGCTCTTGAGGAATTCTGCAACTTTAACTGTGTTGAAATGAATCTTCCATTCCATTGACAGGGGAACTGAACGTAGTACAGTTTGTCGATCTGTTGAATATTTGCTGCATTCCATCATTAAGTGTAGGGCCCTCTATGGTGGGTTTTCAGGGTAGATATAGAATAGTGAAGCTCTTATGTCTCATTTTCTAGAGATAGGATTGAAGACGGCCGTGATTTGTAAGAAATTGGGTGGTTATGTGATTGGGCCAGAGAGATAAGGGCAGTCTGTGACGTATGTTGAGGATGAAATGTTTGGTATGAGAGGCATAATTGGATATGGTATAGATGGAATTCCAAATTATAGTGTAGTATTTAGTTAACAGCTGCTTGCCCTGAGTTATGGGAATACATTTGTAATCTAAGGTAGTCTTGTGACTGGCAGTGTCTTCGCGAGGTAGTCGGCTCTTTGGTTCCCAGGTAGTCCTGCATGATCTTTAATGTATACCTATTTAAAATCAAATCAATACATAATCTCCTTTTAAATTAATAAATTTAATAACTTTGTTTGAATAAAAAATTATTTCATTTGAAACTTTGACCCATTGGAGAGTAATTTGATTTGCCTTATTGAGAGTGGTGATTTTTTCTCTGAGTTGAACGAACAGCAGGTGGGTTGTTCTTCCATTTGCGTTAGCGAGAAGGCGACTTTCGAGTCTATACGTATAGCATACCTTGAGGTGGGGTTTTCTGTTGTTCTGTCCACTCCACAGCTATGGTAATACCCAATAGCTCAGCCTGGAAGACTGAGCATTCTAGATCTAGTCTTCTTACTCCAATGAAGATCTCTTTCGAGTATTTCATAACCAACCATTCCTGTTCCAATATAGTTTTCCGTTTTGGACTTCTCTGTGAAGATGAGAATTTCTGCTTTTCCTACCGTTCCTGCATTATCTATGGCTGTGTGGTTATTTTTGGGATGGATATCTTTGTACCTTATTGAGATTTCTGTTCTTACTACTAGGATAGGAATTACTGCGTTCGTGGATTAGCCTCTGGATATGACTTCGATGTCGCTATGTAAGTAAACAGCTTGGTCTATCGGCATTGCACAGGCGATTGCTTGCAGAATCTTGTTGGAGACTGTATATACGTTTTCGCAAAAATAAAAAAGGATCTTTGAATTTGGCGCATTTTGAATTTGGCTCTTTGGGATATAGAGATACTCCAGACGTCCGCAGCATACAATATTATGGGAAGAATTCATGAATGTATATCACCATCAGATGAGGACAGGAAATCCCATAGTAATTTTGGAATATCTCAATAGGCAGTTACGGATATACGCTAATTTATTATCCTGGTAAAGTATGTGAGGCTAATAGTCCATTCTGCTGTCCAGCTTTATTCCCCAGTATTCATTCATTTTTTGTACAACATTTAGGTTTTATGCTGTAACTGTAATACATTAGTCACACTATAGTTACAGCATGTGAACTAAGCCAGTCTAAACTAACCTTGGTATAAATTTAGAAACGACAGGATCCTGTGGTTTCACTGCGGTTCGCTACGGTCTGACGGTCTACGCTCGCCTCATGTTTGTTCTATTAGGCATTGCTACCTCGCGGTGTTTTTCGCTAAAATGTTGAGAGCCCTTCAGGATAAATCTCATAAATTAATAATACCAAAATCTCCCGCTTCTGGCCAAAGTGTGAAGTAAGAAGCGAAGGTAAGAATGGAACAAAGCCGAACATTAATAGTAGATAAAGTGAGGGAAGTGTATATTTGTAGGGTAGGGAAGAGAGAGTTAAAGACATTTAGAGACATACTCAGTAAATTATTACAACGCTTCAACTTTTCACTTTACGGGCTCTCTTAAATCTGCAATGATATAGAATAATTAAAATAATTTATGCGGTTATGTGGTGGAAGAAGTAAAATGTTACTCGCAGTCCAACTGCAGAAAACATGTTTTTGGTACAACTAGCTATTATTTCATGTAACACTATAATCTGCTATTTGCGCAGTTACAGAAAGTTAGGGACGTCTGGTTTATCTGGTATATGTTAGTTTTTTCCTTCGGTGTTTAAATACTACCAACTGTTCTCTGATCAACCAATATTTTAGAGGACATAGTTTGTAACTCATAAACCTACTTCTAAATGCTGACGAAGACAATGGAAACTCAGATGGTACAATTTAAACAACTGAATCTGTTTTATTCAAATCAAATCACTGTCTGTCACAATCCAGATTTAAAGCTGGTTTCTCTGTTAAACATGCTGTTCAAAAACTGAATTACAACCAGTGCTATTTACAATCAAATTACAATATTACAATCAAATCTACTTCTGAATAACTGCATTTTTCAAACAAATTTGTGCCTGCATTTACCGTATGTTCTAATTTCAATGCCTTTTCTGGAATGTTTACTTTAAATAAGCCAGTCGCATTGAGGAAAGAAAACCATGACTTCAATCATGGTGGAATCACAGTAGTAATGGTTCCGATAAACGTGTCTGGTGCGTATGAACTTATTAGAGGAATATGACGCTTCAAAAGCTGTAATGGAATTTAAATTTCCTTCCCTAATAGAGGGTCACGATAGGCTATAGTATGACATTTTGACATTGTAAACCAATATGTTAATAATAATAATAATAATAACAATTATAACAATAATTTGTAGTGATATATCATTCAATAGCCAATATCGCCTGACAGAGCCAAACAGTCCCACATTTTACGTTTTATACATTCCTAATGTAACTCTAATGACTCTATTAAGCAGTATGTTGAATATCTATACTGCATACATTTTATTAGACGCCGATGACAAGAACAAAAAAAATTATCTCCTTGAGCATTCATACTGCCAATATTGTGATGAAAAAAAAGAAGGAAAAGAAAGTGAGTTAGTAAAATGATGCTAGTAGGCGCTTTTTAAACTTGGCGCAATATATATATTTGTACAAAGGGCAACAAAGAACTAGCTTTTGGAGTTAGTTATTTCGCGAAACAATGCGAAACATAAACCCCTGTTTATGAAGACGAATTGAGATATCACGATATCTATGTTTAAGCTGGACAAAAACATAATGACAAAAATTTGCACAATGCGATTTTTGGGCTATACACATTAACATCGATTACTTATTCCAACAAACCTCGAAAAAGCATTAGGTAAAAACGTTTGTATATGTTAGAACAAATCGTTAGACAATACCTATGATAAATATTTATTTGTAGGGAACAATGAGCTAGTGGTCCATTAAACGAAAATGAAATAAAATCTATTATAATATTAGAAAGCCATTTGGCAAATGCGACATCGGACAGAATTCGAGCCACAGTATCTACGTGAAAGATATTGTTGTCGTTTTACCATGCTCTAGAATAAAGAACGGAATGATGGTGATGTTTCGTGTAAGAGAGATGTCGCGTCTGTCGCCTCCCACGAGCTCTTTCCAGGTTTTCTCTTTCACTTATCGGAACACGGATTCTCAATTTGACGGCAACTTGGTTTATCCTTACGCTGTATTTATAAACAAACTATGACCCATTTCTCATTGGCGGCTTTTTCAGAAATTCCTCTTTGCTTCAATATTTCTAACTGCAGCAAATCCATTTAATATAAGCCAATATATTTAGGATTCTTGGAATTTCTCTTCTCCTCTCTTCATTAAAAATAATGACTTCTGAAGATGTGGTAATTTTAGATTTTCTGCCTCTAAAATCCTTTAGTCATAACACATTTGCAATAGTTTGGATACTAACTATAATTTACAGGGTAGAAATATAATTTGTTATAACAAACCTCTTCCGGAGTATTCCGCAGTGATCGCATATCGATCTAAGAATTGTTAAATGTGTTTAAATGGATGCTGAAAACCTTTACCTGCGCCTCATCTTAGATGCATGAACGTAGCAAAATTAATGAATTACTTGAAAAAAGCAAACTCATAAATTAGGTAAATATATTCGCCTGAATGATTCCTCATCATGTGAGATGTGTTGATGGCTGATAGCTTTATTGCTTTTGTACGACTCACAAATAAGAAAAAAAATAGTACTGCATAAGTGATGACAAAATAAACTTGATGTTAGAGTATTTCAAGTCAACGTGAAATTCATAAATAGCGAGAGAGGTTATTTCCTGTGAGTTTATTGCAATAGTTATTCGGAAAAAATCTGTAATTCGAAAGGTAATGTACATGTTTGAGGTGTAAGTTAATTATTCGCAATGCAAAAACACACAGTGTGGTACAGATGATAGAATTAATAAATGCATAGGATGTTGTTCATAACGATAACGTTAAACATTTATCAAGAGGTTTATAAGAAAGACTCAAGAGAAAACCCTCCATAGATTTTTAGGTTGGTTACTCAAAATGTTGAAAAGGAAGGTGAATTTAATATTGCAAAAATTGTTATAATCACTAGAAATATTTATAAACCTACATTACGTTAACCTGAATTTAAAATATATGAACTGCATGAATGAATGGATTCTGTAACATTAATAAGGATAACACGTTCAGTATTGTAATAAAAGAAAATGGGATATTAGTTTTCCCATCTCAAATATTTATTTTCTGTAACAATTTGATAATTTTCTCATGGTAAGTAACTTTGAATATTTTACAAAAAATTATCAAAAGTTATTGACTATTCATAGCTTTAAAGATGAAATTTATGCTCCAGAAATGTGTTGTTAGATATATAAATTTATATGTCATCTTATGTTCAGCGACAAATACACCAAAAGGGATAGTGTTAGATTTCAAAGTTACTGTTCATAAAGCTGCAGCGACAATATTTGTTACTGCGAAGTGCTTGAATAAGTTTTTGAATTTAGGGAGTAGGTTTTCAAAGATCTCTTTAATAAATATTTAGTGGACTACATAAATTAACATAGCGTCGTCTGAGGAAGCTAAATCACCTCAAATGTGCTTGTGAAAGACCTGTGAATTGTTTGTTCCTGTCAACAATGCTAGTTTTTACTCTCATCATCCTCATCTTTTCCAGTTCATATGCAATCAAAGATGTGCTAAAATAATGTCAAGTTTTTGCAAATGTGTGAAGAAAATAATAGTGTTTCAAAACAAAGATGATCAACCACTAAAGCTGACTTCATACAAAAAGGCTACAAGAAATGAAATATTAACGAAACTTACTTTTATAAATGATTTGTAAAGAAGTCAGGGTTATTTCTTATCCGACTTTAAGAAAATATAGTAACGTTTCCAATAACTTGGTTATTTGATTTCAAGGAGAGCTACTGTATAAAGTAATAATTCTGCAACAACAACAACAACCACCACCAACATCAGCAACAACAACCACCACCATCACTAATAATAATAATGATAATAATAATAATAGTAATAATTATAATTAAGTATACAAAAACTTTCTGTCATATTATTTAAAAGTACCACAACATTGTTTACCTGCAATACGCTATTTTAATAAAAAAAACAAAAAAAATTCGATTGTTTTGCTACTTGACTACAATTTATATAGGAAATCATAATAAAAACTTAACAGCTTATAAAGAAAGCTTATTTTCAGGAGAAAATATTGTTACACGCGTATCATTTATACTATCAAATTTCTATCTCTAACAATTCATAATAAATGGTTCATTTATGAGGAAAGCTTCTATAAGGTTTAAAAAATGCAATGCAAAAACCATGAACCGAACCATGGATCTTCAACTTTACCTTCCGTAGCTTTATTGCTGAACTAATGTAACGAATACTTGCCTAAGATATACAAACATATTTAAACTTTTTGCTTTCTTGAATCAAAATCTTTAATTACGAAAATTAGAAAACGTCGGTTTCCAAACTTTATTCTTTCCAGCTCCAAAGTTTCCTAATTTGGTAAGCCATAACTGCTTTTATTGCCACGATTCCCAGTTTATGCTCATTAAAACAAGAACTGCAACAAAAAGAGCAGTTCACACAAAAGAGACTACTAAATTCCCTTCTTGCATGTCCGCCTACTACAATTTATTTATTGTTCCGCGCTGTTCGCCTTCATGCAGTTTCTTTTATCCCATTTTACTGCTATACAAGCTCCTAATACACTTAGCGTCAGATGGCTTGTTGCCAGTGCTAAGTATAATTTACGCAGAATAAATGCACCGTTCTTCGGTTAGCTATGAAGTGCGTTTTATTGTCTTTCTTTCTTGAATGACCGCCATAAAAGATCTACTTAAATTCATCGTTCTGCTTCGTGTTTCCCTAGAAACGCGATTGCAGTAAATATTCTAAGTATGCACGATTGTTCTTTAAAGCATAACTATTGACAAACAACATTAAACTAAAAAAAATCTGATGTGTTACACTCACATGACTTTCGCTACTCTTCTACAAACTATTTTTACAAACGCTTATTCTCCATCTACTTCATGTTAATCGAGATAAAACGTTTGCACACTATCTTATTGCTAATTTTCTTGTATATGTAAGGGGAGAATATATTTACAAGGGCAATATAGAAATACAGTGGCCTTGAAGCATAGACATTACTCTTAATAGCTGGTTGCTAGGTGCAGCACCATTCCCTATGCCACAGATTAATACTCTTTGCATATCCAAGACAAAAAAATGAATAACGAATTCCTATTTGAGAAAATAAGTATTGAAAAATTTAAGGGAATAACAAGCAATATCTCGAAAATGGGTCACTCAACAACAAAAAAATGTATATGACATAAATTGTGTATTTTAACGCAATCTACATTTTTTGTGTAGTAGAATTTTCTCTATCTCTTATGGTTTACCAGTTATGCAAAAGTTGTTCCCAATGAAGAATACTTTTGGAGACATTTCCAGAAAATTCAAGATATGCATTTCATTTGTCATGAAAATATCTTAAACATATGATATTTTAATCAAAATCTTTAGAGCCATTTTTGAGAAAATTAAAATTTTAGAAAAATGTTCCATCCCCCCACCAAGGGATAGGGGATTTTCTTGAAAACCTTAGTGTCGCATCTCTGGAAGATACTGAACCTAAATACCAAGTTTGGTGTTTATCCGACTGTTCGTTTTTGAGTTATGATCTTCACAAACACACAGTCACACACACGGACATGTTTCCAAATATGCTTTTTTGGATTCAGGGGTCTCAAGACATATATTTCCGGTGAAATCTCGGTATCGAATTTTTGGGTGGAATACAGTACTTCCCCTACTTACTATACGTAGTAGAGAAAGTAAAAAGTATGTTCGTCCATGTGACTGAAAGCAGCATAACTCAAAAACAAAAAGTATGCTAAATACCAAACTTAATATTAAGTTCAGCATCTTCAAACGAACTGATACCAAGAGTACCGAGAAATTTCCGCCACCCCATACTATGCTTTCCGTGGAAAAAGAATTAATTTCTCTTTAATTTCTCAAGAAATGCTAATAATTTTGTTTAAGATGTTAATATGTTTAAATTAGAAGTAAACTTATACATATATTTTTTAACTTTCTGTGAATATCCTGTGAACTTCCATGTGTCTAATTTATTTTACATAATCTTGTATAACAAGGAAATTTTAACTTATATACCTAAACTTATTAAAGGAAAAACGTAGAGCTGATTAAAAAACACAGTTTGTGTTAAAATTTTTAGTTAATTTTTGTAACAGTAGCCTGTTGTAATGTTGTAATGAAACCATCTTGCTCGAATGTTTGCGATTGTTCCTTCCTCCATTCCTTTTATTCCTTCTTAAGAGCCTATTATCACGGGTAAACATTTGAGTATTGTTTTCGGATGTTCAAACCCTGTTGCTCAATTTGAAATGGTTTCTAAGTAAATGTGAAATTAAATTGAGTTTTTATCTATGGACGCTCTTTAACTGCTGTGGTTCTTAGCGTCCCATTCTATATTGGACGTCAAATACGGTAAGTTTGCTCAAAGGTCTCTTTATCAGGCTTGAGGTTCTTTTACGTGCCGTAAATCTACGACACGGGACCACCGACTTTACTTCACTTCCGAAGGAAACCATGCTAAGGATTTTTACGCCCGAAAAAATCCGTTGCCCTCCACCGGGTTTGAACCCACGACCTCGGGAAGTAAATGTGAATATATATACCCACATTCACAGAATGTTTAAGAAAAGGTGTTCCACATTTTGAGAGGTGGTAGATCAAAACAAGAAAAAAAGGTGCAGTAAACCTGGGCTCTAAAACGCATACCTTAAGAGCTATGAGCACTTGTTTATCTTCGCTGCTGTGAGACATCTCTTCTACTCCAAGCTCTTTGCTATTACGTATAACCACACAATTCAGTAAACAAATGCGGATATATTACTCTATTACTGTGAAACAGCATAGCTTCTAATGTAATCTGCTTGCGATTACATACGACCTGCACTTGTGAACCATCGCTAAAGGAGGTGCTCAATATGGTGCCCATTCATAGCAAAGCATGCTTTTGTCCAACGTCTTTTTTTTTTTTTTTTTTTTTTTTTTAAAGTACCCTTATTGTACCCAGTTTATGCCACTGTGTTTTACTGTTTTCATACCGCGTATTTCCGCAACACACATACACACACAAACACCCATGCCCGTGGCGGGACTCGAACCCGCGACCCTCAGCTTGGCGGAGCGCCGGAGCGACCACTCCAGCGACCACAGTAGCACGTACAGTAAACAGTTTTCCGGTAACCTTTGCCCCAAGTTTAAAAAAATACTAACCTTGTAATTTAACTGTTTCTTTAAATATTATATATTTATGTTTGCCTCGGCTGCGTCAGTATTTGTTAGAGACACTTTTCTCTTAGCAGGGTTTTGGTGCGACAAAAATGTAGGCTTACACAGACATTTAGCTTTAATTCACTCCGTTTTATTAATACTTGAGACAAATTAAATAGCACCTCACTGATATAGAGAGCTGTGAGATTATTTTATTTAATACTTGCACTTTATAACACGTAAAATATTTTCGTCTCACACGAATACGTATTTAATTTCTCGAGGACACATCTCGCGTCTGGTTATGAGCACTATCTATAAGCAACACGTCTGGTTATGAGCACTGTTTGGAGGCAACTGAATTGATTTCAACTGTCTAAACTTGTAAATTTCTGTATTTCAAGTCTCTGATTGGCTAATCCTACTCCAAAGGAATACCTGCATTTAACTAAAGCTTTTTCTGGTTGTTCAATGGCAATTTTTAAACTGTCTCAAAATTTACATTATTGTTACTCCAGGAATCACAAGCAGTACTGTTAAACTTTCTTACTCATTATTGACTCAAGGTTACCTCATTGTTAGCAACTTTCAACTTATTATTCTCACAGCTCCTACATTATTAAATTACGTAATATATTCACAAAACATTATTGAACATGTTTACAAGAATATACAATAATATAAGCATATGCAATGACTGTTACATACATTTTACAAATTATTACATACACATATTGCTTCAAGTCGGGCTGTTATTGCATTTACATATTTATATAATTAAACTGAAATTATTTAAGTGTTAAAAATACTGCCTCAATATAGTATAAGAAAGATAAAAAAAACTGGAACACACCTTGGGTCGAAATGCCAAACAACAGCATATCCAATGTAGTTTTTAAGTTATAAGTTTATAACCCAAAAAGGAATAGGAAACCAGGTAGACCAAGGAAATGATGGTATCAGCAATTTGGACCCGAAGCGGGTTGAAGCCCTAACGTGAAGTAGAAGATAAAACCTTGTGGCTGCATCGAATCAGATTTTTTAACAATTATTTCATTTATATATTGCTTTTACTTCAATGATCACATACGGGTTTTTGTTTTGAGAAACAACTGATGGTTTCTTTAACATTAGCTTTATCATTTTGCTAATAAATATACCCAGTTTCCCTCCCACACTCCTACTTCAGACTCTCCTGAGAGCCGAGAATCGAAGCAGGAATCTCTGGGTTGAGAAGGGAGAACACTGATCAATCGACCATGGATTTTTGAATTCTCGCATGCTAGAACACCTTAGGAATAAATGCGATTCATAGCATTCTAAGAGTTGCACATTACAATGACGCACTACCGGTACATTTTCAGAGCTGATAGCACATTAATCTTGTGTATGGGGAAGTACATAGCAATACTCTCGCTGTTGAAAGCCTGTGAAGAGAACAATTTCGTAAAAGCCATCATCCGTTACGAGTGTTCGTGCATGCCGGCGACTTGGGAACCAAGAAAAAAGAATTTGGTAAATGAGGACCATTTACACATCTCAGCTTTTTGCAGAGAAGGTGCTTCATGTCCTAGTAGTACGCGTACAATGCGCAAGATGCACGGATTCATCTTGATGATACGAGTGCAGTTTTTACTTTCTCTATTACTTTTCTTTAGTAAGTAGAAGAAGTATTGCATTCCACCCAAAAATTCTATACCAAGACTTCATCAGAAATGCACAGTTTAGGACTCCCTGACCCCCAAAGAAGAAAAAAGAAACATCTGATGTGTTACACTCACATGACTTTCTCTACTCTTGTACAAACTATTCTTACAAACGCTTATTCTCCATCTACTTCATGTTAATCGAGATAAACTTTTGCAGACTCTATCTTATTGCTAATTTTCTTGTAGATGTAAGGGGAATATATATTTACAAGGGCAATATAGAAATACAGTAGTCTTTAAGCATAGACATTACTCTTAATAGCTGGTTGCTAGGTGCAGCACCATTCCCTATGCCACAGATTAATACTCTTTGCATATCCAAGACAAAAAATGAATAACGAATTGCCATTTGAGAAAATAAGTATTGAAACATTTAAGGGAATAACAAGAAATATCTCGAAAATGGTTCACTCAACAACAAAAAAATGTATATGACATAAATTGTGTATTTTAACGCAATCTACATTTTTTGTGTAGTACAATTTTGTCTATCTCTTATGGTTTACCAGTTATGCAAATGTCGATCACAATGAAGAATACGTTTGGAGACATTCCCAGGAAATTCAAGATATACATTGTATTTGTCATAAAAATATCTTAAACATATGATATTTTAATCAAAATCGTTAGAGCCATTTTTGAGAAAATTAAAATTTTCTAAAAATCTTCCATGTAAAGGTTAATCTGGGGTGGGGGATTTTCTTGAAAACCTTCGTGTTGCATCTCTGGAAGATACTGAACCTAAATACCAAGTTTGGTGTTTATCCGACTGTTCGTTTTGAGTTATGCTGTTCACAGACAGACACACACAGACACACAGACAGACACACAGACACACACACGGCACGTTTCCAAAAATGTTTTTTTTATTCAGGGGGTCTCAAAACATGTATTTCCGGTGAAATCTCTGTATCGAATTTTTGGGTGGAATACAATACTTCCTCTACTTACTATACGTAGTAGAGAAAGTAAAAAGGTTTGTGTGCTGTCCTTTTGCGTGTGTGTTTGTCTGTCTATGAACAACATGGCTCAAAACGAAATGTTGGCTAAAACCCAAACCTGGTATTTAGTTCAGTGTCTTCCAAGGATGCGACTTGAAGATTTTCAAGAAAATATTTCCTCTCTAAACTTTATATGATAAAATAATCTGTTTTCTTACTTTCTCAAAAATGACCCTCACGATTATAATTAAAACAGCGTATGGTTAAGATATTTGTATTTATAATGATCTTGAATTTTCTGCAGATAACTTGTAAAGTCCTGTTCATTCTGAATTACTTTTGTATAACTGGTAAACCGTAATAAATACCAGAACCTTACTATACAAAAGAAGTGTAGACCTCGTTAAAGGACACAATTTATGTCAAATAAAATTTGTCGTAACGTTAACGTTTTTCTGAAATATTTTTGTTATATTATTATTAATTATTATTATATTCTTTTGTAAGCACAGTTCGTAAACAAGTAAAGAAAGAATGTGAATGCAACACAAGATTCTTGTTTATGGATCACCATGTCACATTATGCTGCATACTTGCCAGTTAACACCGGGCGCGCTATCGGAGATAACTATAACTTTCTGGAAGCCTTTTATCTCCCCCTCCTCGAGAAAGTGTGTTCTCGAATGAAAATTAGTTCTAGAATGTTCGAGAACCTTCTATGAAAGATTCCACTGCCTATATAAGCGAGCGCTCTCGTAGGCCGTCTGGCAGTGCGTGTCGAGTTGCGAGTCAAGTGCGACAGAATGCAATTAATTCAAACTTGTTAGTTTGAGTTGAGTCAGTCAGTGTGCGAACGAGTTAGCCACTGCGTTTCTGGTGCAATATAAAGAGCGATTCTCCGAGAAAGTTGGTGAAGGCAGCGAGTGCTACAGCGGGACGACGAATGTGGAGGACTTGTGTTCGAATTCCAACTAAAGTGAACGTCCGACGTGAAGAGGCTGCATCACGAAGAAAGTGAAATGAAGATTAACTGAACTAGTTCACCTTAGTGAAGCTACATTGGTGTTGTGAGTACCAAATGAACTTGAACTGGATAACAACTTAAAACAGTGACAGTGAGAATTGAGAAAAGTAACAGTGGAAAAGCCGGACAAAGTCACAATACTTTTCGAAAGATATAAACAAGTTTCATTTATTTAGAGTGTGATATTGCGTGCCAATATGAATATGAAAAGAGTGACTCCCCTTTCGGAAGCAAGGAAAACTAATAGAGCAACTAGGATTGCCTAGACTATGGATTTTCTCCGGGTGTTTAAATCCATATCTCCTTAAGCTGGCTTTGGAGAAGACCACAAGTTCGCAACTTCAAAGCGTTCATTAAATCACTTCCTCTTTCCTGGTTAATGTTTGTATGCTTTTGCTGAAACATTCTGCTTATGATAAAATACTATATAACACCGTCTTTAAACAACCAAATATACTTAATACAGCTTTATATAGGTTTTGTTTAAAACAGGATTTAGATTGCCTGTTAAAGTTACGTTGTTACAACATGATCATTTTGTTTAGCAGTATTAGACAAATGCAGTTTTAATCTATGACCTAAATTTGAATATCCTTATTGAGATCTAAGCACAGCATTTATTAAAATTTTAATTTAACCTGCCCCTATAATTGATGTAAAGATTTTAAACTGTCCGCATATTTTCAAACAAGGCATATCTTAAGTAGACTGCATTTTTAGTGCTATTTAGTTGAAAGAAAACGGCTAGAATCTACTACCTGTTTTTGGATTATGAAAAGGCTTCCGATAGATTTCTATGAGTAAAGTTATGAAATATGTATTTACAGATTAATACCTTCAAAGACATCTTATAAGAGCAACAACTTAATAAAGATAAGAAGAGGCAAAGAAGGGAATCACCTCTAAGTTTTAATTCTGTACTCAGACAACGGTCTCCTAAGTCTTCGATACTGTTAAATTTTTATATATGCCTAGACGTTTATAAATAGCTAAGAATAATTAATAAAATAAACTAAATTATCACTATGTTGCTGTCAGGTCCTCATTATACGTTAATCACAAAGCCTCTTCATGCCGACTTACTAAAACTGCAGTGGATATAGAAATTATGCAACTTAGCTGAGTGATCGAACGATGCAAATCAGTTTACTCTGAGGTTGCTTAGGCAGATAGTTGCATTGTCTTTTTCTGGAAAAAATTCAACAGATGAGCTAGACGCTGGTTGAGAGAATTTATGTACTAAAATACAGGAAATGGGAACTAAAACCGATACTACATATAAAACCTAAACCTAGTTTGATCTTCAGAAGTTATGAATAACTTCTTGAGTATGCATAACTTAATCTGAACCAATACAGTGTAATTACGTTTTAAACAATATTTATCAGTTTTATTTCCAGAGTTATTGCAATTATACTACTACAAATGTCATTAATGTTGTAATTTTCTTATATGACTTGAGGCTTGAGACTAAAGAGAACACTCAATCATCGTGAAAACACTTCGTATACACTTATCAACAGGTATGAAACAAGCAAGTAGGTTAGTGCTTCTTTAGTGCTTCTTCGAGGGAGTTTTTCCTACAGTATTGGTTTAAACAATTAGTTGCTTAAGCTTTGTTTGAAATATTTATCCTTGGTAACAAATCTCAATTTCTAATAATCAATTTGTACGCTTTCCCTTTGATAATTATTACATCTCTTGGAACTGCATCTATGTAAATAGTTTATTAAGGACTTATTTTGTTTCCTGAATACAATCATTTAATGAGTTAAAACTTTATTTGTCAAATGATTCTTTAAACTTACTGTGTTAGAAAGAAAAATGTGTAATTACCAAAGAATTCTGTTATATATTGCTTTCTTGAATAAACTAATTACTTTTATTGAAGAATCCCAACATATTGCTGGGTAAATAAATTGTTTTCTTACTTTGGTTAATGCCAATCTGATATTAACACACACGGGTACAATCGAACTGCTATGTACCGGACATAAGAAGAAAACTAGGCAGGTAATCCAAGACCCCCATAGTTTGTTCAAGTCGGAACGGGAGTTTAACAGCCAACCCAAACTGAGTTAACGTGCTACTAACTTGTCTGCCTGGGCTTCAGGCTGGCTGATTAAGTTAAAAAGTGGCATTTGTACATCTCTAGTCGAGTCGAAACTGAGGATTGAGACGAGAGGAATAAGGCAAGTAAATGTTTTTCACTGAAGATTACATCGTAGCTTACATTAAGAACAGTTTCAATCCTACATTAACAAAGCTTGCAACATTTCCTGGAGTCACATTATCAATTAATAGCTTAATTTAACTGAGAGCAAAAATATGTGGTTTTCATATGACACGAGATGAGAGACAGGAGTTGGGGCCTAGGCCCTAGAATCAGGCCTTAGGCGTACCATTGTTTTCCAGACTGAGATATATGCTACCGAGCCTATGCACTGCAGATCACAAATATGTCAGGCAAGAGGGTGTGAGCAAACATCTGCTCGGATAACCAGACAGCTTAAAGCTCTTAAGGCGGTTAAAATCACATCCAAATTAGTCTGCCAATGCCAAAGAATGCTGGATAGACTTTGTGCCAGGATCCCCAGGGATGCAGGCCTGAAGCCTAAAGCCAGCATTCGGGAGGATTTGATTCCGTAGGACCGGCCAAGCTGACCTTGGGCTTTTATTGTGGTTTTCCAAGATCGGTAATGCGATGCTGGAGGATATGTCTACACAAATTTTCTTGTCTCTCATTATCATGACTTTCAACCTTCAGGGTTGAAGTCGTTGGTGTGAGGAGATGGAATGGATGTGCTTTTAGGTTTAAAACTGTTTTTTGTTTTCGCCACGGAACATTCTGCTCAAAGCTGCCCGTTCCTTCTCCTGCATAGGGGGGTGGCATTGAAGGGGCGGTCGAGAATGCTCAATCTGGAAGCTATGAGAACCCTGCTGTGTTGCACTTACCACATCAGATAACTGCTCTTCCGCGTATCCTTTCCCCCCGAAGGTTAATTAGGCGCAATATGCTTACTGTGGTTCAGTCAGGAGAATGGCGTTTCCTTGAACTGCAAGCGTCCAGTGAACTAGGGAGCTTTTTATCTACGTTGCAAATAGCGTATAGGGCTTGCCAGGGATATTGGCGTATGACCTTCAGGGCTAGTCCAGTCAGCCAGCCCCATGATGTATCAACACCTCCCTTGCAAGTAGCGCGTTGTTCTTTCTGTCCAGTTCCTTCCACCCCCCCGTAAGGGGGGGGGGTTCCGACCCCTTCAGCTGCCGTGGTGCGGGCGCTGCGGACCCCTAGCACTCGTGGTACTTCTGACGTTACCAGAAGTACGCCGGACCGAACATTTGAGCCCCTCCCGAAAGGGAGTTGTTCGGATTGGGTTGGTCTCGGCGGGGCAGTGGTTCCCGATACCCATGGGTGATTGGGTACGACTGGCTAGGTTAATTCCACCCAGGTGGGGTTGTGAGACGCCTCGAAACTCTCCGGCACCAGCCATGAGGGATAGCTGGTAGACGGTAGCTAGAAACTGTCGGCCCCACCGAGGTTGTTCGGTAGTCTCCCCCAGTAGGGTTCGCCCTGCTGGCACTGACACGTGTAAGTGGCGTATCCACTTCCGTCCCTGCTTGGAAGGGTCGGTGCGGGAGGTGTCCTTGCCCGATTTCGACCAGGCAGGGGGGCGGTATATAAAATAGGCACCGCTCCTAATGGAAAGCCCCATGAGTTTCTCCTGGGTTTGCGAGGGTGTGGTCTTGCGTTGGCGGACCCGGTCCCGTATTTAGTTCCTTCCACTGTATACAACTCCCGTCTCAACTTGCACCATTCTTCGAGCTGCAGCTCCGTATGTGCCATACGGTAAATGACTCGCATCGTAGCTTTCCATTAAAATTTTCACACGCGCGACCTACGAGTATAATACCAGCATTCAAAAGTATTGTCAACAAGTGCAGTTTCGCATGTATATAGCCATAATTAAATTCTTTTACATGCATGGAGGTTTTACACGTTTACTTATTGAAAGTATGATCATAATTATTTTGTTTGGTGTGGTAATATAATGTATTACTGATGCTACTTCGCGTAATATTTATCGTTCCGGGAAGTAAAGGATGAGTACCTTTGGAACAGGGTGTAAAACAATATATGTAGCGAGAAGGAGGAACAATACAGTGCTGGCTCAGGTTCGCTTACGTCAACCACAAGGACATAGCTAAACTCCTGAGTCAAAACACTACAGCTTTGGCAGCGATGCCATGATCGACTTCCGCTTCTTAACCCTAACGTAAGTTATGCGTTTCCGAAAATTAGTAATGATACAAGCTGAGGTATAGTTTGCTTAACTAATTTTTGGTTTATGCTTGTCAATTTCATAATAAATTGCAAATGACTAACTTGTACATAACAATAGAATTTGTGGAAATAAAAATCTTATGGGCAGCAGTTCAAAGGCTTTCTGTACGATTTACAAACTATTTTGTAGCTGTTATAAAACTACAAGCAGGCATACACATAAAAGTACTTTTTCTGTGTGTTTTCTGTTAATAAATAAATAAATAAATCGTTTAATTGTATTTTTACAGGTTCATAGGAATGTAAAAGTTGCTGAGCCAACGGTCTACTGATAAAAATTAATTCTAATAATATTAATACAAACTTTCATAGTGTATACTCTCGCATGTTCAAAGTATAAATAGTTGGATATAACATTTCAAATCTATATTGTTTAAAATTGTGAATAACTCAGAATGGGTGAAAATTCTTTGTAATCATCTAATACTACAAGCAATTACTTAAACACAATGAAATCTGCATTTTGTTTGTGTAGCAGACTATGGTTTATATTTTACAGCTTAACAGTTATATACAAGAATTTCTAATCAAAAACCTTTGACATAATCCAAATCGCTACAGCTATCTTTGACTATACAAAACTAAACGAAAATATTTTCATATAAATATATATTTTGCCGTCCTATAATCGGGTAGGTCACATCGGACGTTGAATAAAATGGGTGATATGATGCTCAAATGAGCCCGAGGTCCATAGACCTTAGATTTACCCGACATTCATCTCTTCTAGATAAGGAAAAACACCGGAAAAACCTTTATCTGGATGGCTCACCCTAACCGAGATTTTAACTCGAGACCTCCTGACTGTGAGGCAAACACGTTACCCCCTCATCGTGGGAATGGACTCTGTAAAGATTTGTTTGATGTGGGGAATTTTATAAGATTCTTCGCCTTAGATCCCTGAAAGAACAGAGTTTGGTTATCATTAAGTTCTCGTGTTTGAATTACTTTTCATCTCTCTCTCTCGCTCTCGCTCTCTCTCTCTCTCTCACACACACATGTATGTTTTTCTTAAATACTATTTTCTTATAATTTATTAAACGGACCACATAACTGTACAATCGCATATTTTTGGTATAATCTCGGAATCGAATCTTGAGATGCGATATAACACTTCGTCTACCTCTCATGGGTAAGCGATAAGGCAATTAAAATTGCTGTCAGCTTTTTCTCTCAGTAAAGTAATATGTCCCCAATTGCAGTTAGTAGTTCTACGTCAGCGGTTTTTACTTTCTCTATTACGTATAGTAAGTAGGGGAAGTATTGCTTCCAACCAAAATTCTGTACCGATATTTCACCGGAAATAGATGTTTTGAGCTCCCCTGAATAAAAGAATTCAGAGAAAGTTCTGTGTGTATGTCTGTGTGTCTGTGAGTTTGTGAATAGCATAACTCAAAAACGAAAAGTAAGATAAATACCAAACTTGGTATTTAGGTTCAGCAACTTTCAAAGAAACAACACAAAGATTTTCAAGAAATCTCCCTACCCCAGACTACCCTTTACATAGAACATTTTTCGAAAAGTTTGATTTTCTCAAAAATGGCTCAAATGATTTGGATTAAAATGTCACATATTTAAGATATTTTTATGACAAATGAAATACATATTATCTTGAATTCTCTCGGAATGTCCCCAAAGTCCTCTTCATTATGAATAGCTTTTGTATACTGGTAAACCATAAGAAGTAGGCAAAGGTTTTCTACACAAAAAATGTAGATCTCGTACAATTTATGTCATATACAGTTTCTTTGTGTCGAGTGAACCATTTCCGAGACATTCCTTGTTATTTGTTTGAATTTTCCAGTACTTATACTTTTTCTCAAATGGGAATTGTTCGTTTTTTTATGTCCTGGACATACAAAGAGAGCGGAATGCTTCACATAACAATAAGCTCTTAAAGGATTTGACTATCGCTTAAAGCCTACCATATTCCCCTTGCACCTACAAGAAAGTTAGCAATAGGTTTCTGCGTATGCTTATCTCGATTAAATGAAGTAGACTGAGAATAAGCGTTTGTAAAAATAGTTTGCATAAGAGTAGAGAAAGTCATGTGTGTGCAACACATCAGATTTTCATTTTTAGATGCTTTTAGCATTTCCAGAAAACTAAATTATGATGGTGGTGATGCGATGAGAATGATAGTGATGATAGTTCGTTAAATCTGAATGAAAAACACACTCAAATATTGGTGACATATAGTGACCAAATTTACAACGCAAAGGTTCTTCGATTGTGTACATTTGCAAAGATTGTATACATTTGGTAGTTGTTCTGTTTGTTCTGAGTAGTGTCATTAGGTTTAACTAAATAAAATTCTCGACAAAATTACTGACCTCTTCTTCTAAACGAAAAATGTGACAGATTTCAAAGGAGAATAATGGCATCTCAATGCCAATATCCCTCCGATGGTAAAGCAAAATCTCTGAGCATGAAAAGGAATTCTGTGGCAGTTCACATAGTCCTTGCCTGGAAGCTTTTTGAATCATTTCATATATCTGTATTTTATAAAGGTTTATACCTATGTAAGACTTGTGGCAGTTCTGTAGGCCCTTTGACTTATTCACATATTTTTACTTTCTGTATTATTTATCAATGGTAGCTGGAGGAACTATTGCATCCCACTGTAAGCGTTTTTTTTTTCTTTTTTTTAGGTCTTCTGAACTCACAAGCGTTGCTGTAGGTGTGTGTGTGTGCGCGCGCGTGCGCGCAGATTAATTTAGAAAGAATAGCAGATGAATGTCAAATGCATAGCAAATTTTGTGTTTAAACTGAGCATCTTATCAGATTGTAACGTAAATTTTTTGATATAATCCTTTTTGCTGCAACCTACGAATGAACTTACATTAATAGTTTTTGTCATTACTTATTTTATTACAAACGGCTATAACGATTTTAATTAAAATAACAAATGTTTGAGAATTGACGTGAAGAATAAAATGTATTTAGGGAATTTGAATGCTATCATCATGATGCAAATATAAAGTGAACGTGAATTCTTAATGGATAGAAAATGTGTGGAATGGGTCTTGTAATGGTTTTACGTTAGTTTACCAGCAGTTCTGTTAACACTGTCACTTTTTATCATGGCCAAAGGAAATTCGGAGAAAGAAGAAGGTCCCTCTACCTTTGTTCCAGAGCTCCGAGGGAAACTCTGTAATGTTAACAATTTTGAGCCTGATTGACTTACGCTGTGCTTAGCCAACTATACTACATCCTGTGCGCGTAGTTGCTTTCATTTCGCTTCCGGCAGTGAAACTGGTGAACGTTGAAAATATTATGCCGTAATCCATTTTGTTTCTAAACTTAGTTATTGCTCTGCTCATCGGTCAGTTTCCTGAAGAATAAAAATAGAACAAATCAATAACAGCAATAACTTTTAGTGCATTTTCAGGATTCAGAAGTTTATAGTGTACGTTTTCGAGCCTTAAATTTATTCTCCCATAGATTCATGTCACAGGTTTTAAAATTTCTAAAATGTAATACGCCATTTTCACATTAAACTTGTAGAGGTTTTGTAGATAAATATGTACATTATGCGAGCTCAACTTTATCCTCTAATCCAGAAGCTATTGATAAACAGTTGTGTCTTGATTTTTACAATTACCTGCGTTTGCATCTTGGACCCATTAACCCTTGATTTAAAAATCTGATACGTTACATTCACATGACTTTCTCTACTACGCTTCTACAAAATATTCTTATAACAGTTTATTCTTCTATTTATTTAGTTCTTGTTATTAAGGTAAACTTTCATTATACCCTTACACATTTCGTAGAGGTATAAAAGTGATAGTGAGATTCATAAAAATCGGATCGCTGTGTGATGGCTCTGAAAAGTCATACTCTTTGTATGCTCTAGAGAAAAAAAAACGACTAGACTTGAAAAAGGTAAGTATTTAAAAATTCAATAATAAGTATATCTGAATATGATTAGCGCCAGAAAAATTTTATTTTGCGTAAATTGTGTCCTTTAGCGAGATCTTCATTTCGGGTGGGAAGTAACTTAATGCATTTCTTTCAACATGTGCTTCATAGAGATATTATAAACAAAATGTCATAATGGCATTTTGATCTTTCATCAGCCGTTTTTGAAAAAAAAGAGTTTTTGTTCAACTTTAGGTTCAATTCAACGAGAATGTGTGTGAAGATAATATTTTGTTTCTATTAAATGAGTAGAGTAACCTATTTTTACTTTCTCAACTACGTAAAGTATAATCGGCGCAACAGTTCTAAACATGTGAAAATCTTAATGAGAGCTAAGAGGCGAGTTGCTTACCGGATCAGGAGGTGACCGGTCGTCTGCATGCAGCAGGAGTGCGTGGGACAGTCATTGTCAAATGTTCGCACACCGGTTATGCGCTGCAATGATAAACTTAGTTATATACAGTATATTAAAATCCATTCTTCCACACCTAACAACCCTTCCTCTTCTGCGGAATCACTCACATTATTGCCGTCATCGCTGCTGTCACTACTTTCTGCACCATTATCTTGGATGAGAATTCTTTCTATTTGATTTTCTGCAATTCCGTATTTTTCGAAATAATGATTCTTAATTTATTCAAATTGTCGACATACATTTTCCCAATCTGGCCTTCCAATTTCAGCAAATTGCTGGCGTTATAACTGCTCCACATAGTTTAATTTGAAAGTGATATTTCTGCATTGCCACCCATTTTTTGATATCAGCCCAGATTAATTCGATTGGGTTTAGATCTGGGCGATACGATGGCAGTCTAACTACATTATGGCGATGTTGTATTACTATATGGTCACGTATGTATGACGTCTAAAGCTGGTTGTTGGCTTTAATTAAGTTATATAGCTTTGTTTTACTCATGCTTTCTTCTAAAGCTATATTATGTCTAAGTAATCAAGCTCTCATTTCTTCTTTCAAGGAATTTGAGGTAGGTGGTTTGTCAATTGAGTGTTGACGCATTGTGAAGCATTGTCGGCATCCTCGAGAACTTTAACACCTATTCAGTGTGAGACAAAAATAGTTTACGTGTTAAAAAGTGCAAGTAATTAATAAATAATCACACAGCTGTCTCTATATCAGTGAAGTGTTATTTAAATCGTGTCAAGTATTAATAAATGGAGTGAAGTACAAATTATAATCTGTGTAAGCCTACATTCTTCAGCCGCTTGTTAAGAAATTCATGTCTCTAAAAGATTAGATTAGATTAGATTGTATTCTGTGAGTTCACTAGCAGCCATAAAGACTTGTGAACATAGAACATGTCAAGGAAATGTACAAAAATTATATATAAACATAAATATTACACAGAATATGGAACATTTGAAATAAAATACAAATACTATATGCGTGTTAAGGAAATGTACAATAAAGTTACATATATACATAAATATTACATAGTATACAGAACATTTAAAATCAAATAAGGACATATTATATACAGAATGAAACAAATCAAGTGTAATTTATTACAGAGTTGTATACCTCCTTACTGTTATAAGGTTAACATACGTATAGGCAAGAACAGTTATTTTAACATTCACTAGGATTTTACCTTTGTTAGTCTGATCATTTTGTTCTATTTGATGTGTAATGCATAGCATTTACTGTCAGTTCTTAATATACATACATTTAAATAGCTTCATTAATTCTAGAACAGATATCAAATATGACTGGCAATTGTCATTAATATTTACTAATGCTACTTACAGAGCTATATAAGTAGTATCAGTAGGATAATTTGTCATTAAGATAATCTTGTACAGAATAATATGCTTTTGAGCATAGGTACTCTTTAACAGCAGTTTTAAAGACATTGAAGTTGTCAACTTTTCTCTTAAGATCATTAGGGAGAGTATTAAATATTTTTATGGTCTCATAATATACACCTTTCTGGAAGCAAGAAAGCTTTGTACTGGGACGATGGATGTTACCCTTTTGTCTAGTGTTTATCTCATGAATTTCCATGTTTGTAATAAATGTGGTTCGATTGCATACATAGAATTTTAAGATTGAAAATATATACATGCAAGTTAGGGTTAATAACTTTAGTCTTCTAAAAAGATGTTTGCAAGAGTGTCTGCTATGAGTGCTGGAAATGATTCTTATAACCTTCTTTTGTATGAGGAATATTCGTTGACTTTCTACCGAATTTCCCCAAAATAATATTCCATATTCAATGATAGAGTTAAAATATGATAGTATACTAATTTAAGTGTATCTATAGAACTGACATTTACCAATGCTGGGATAGCATAACATGCAGAACTGAGTTTGGGTATGATATACCTAATGTGAACTTTCCAATCTAAATATCTGTCTACTTGGAGGCCCAGAAATTTAATGTTGTCTATTTGTTCTAGTGACATGTCATTAATCCCAATTTCTATTTGAGTGTGTACTGATCGATGGGTTATAAATTTAACAACTTTTGTTTTGTCTAAATTTACAGATAATTTGTTAGCTTTAAACCAGTGTGACATACAGTTCAAAACATAATTCAATTTAATTACACACTCATTCAAGTTTTTACTAGTCACCAGAACACTCGTGTCATCAGCAAACAGAATTATACTTGCAATATCCTTTATATAAAGTGATAGGTCATTTATATAGATCAAAAGTAATAAAGGTCCTAGGACTGAACCTTGGGGCACTCCATGTGTTACTGTTTTCCATTTTGATGTCTGTTTTCCAAATTCAATATCATTGACAACTTCAACACTTTGTTTTCTTTCATTTAGATATGATACAAACCAACTTAGAGTTTCATTTTTTAGTCCATAGAATTTCAATTTTGCTATCAGAATATCATGATTAACACAGTCAAATGCCTTTGCTAAGTCACAAAAAATCCCACCTACATGCATTTTTTGTTTAATGCAGTTAACACTTCATGAGTAAGTTTATAAGTTGCATTATTGGTCGACATTCCTTTTCTGAACCCGAACTGATCCCTGACAAGTATGTTGTTACATTCAAGGTATTTATAAAGTCTATTAAACATCACCTTTTCAAGAACCTTTGAGAAAATTTGCAAGAGAGATATTGGTCTATAATTTGAAACATTATTGCGTTTGCCTTTTTTGAAAAGTGGTTTAACAATGGAAAATTTCATTCTGTCAGGGAAAATTCCTGACCTTAGTGACTCATTGCACAAATAACTAAGGGGAGTGGAAATTTGAGATGAGCATGATTTTAAGACTTTTATTGTTATTTCATCATAACCAGAAGAGTTTTTTGTTTTGAAAGAGTTAATAATTTTGTTTATTTCAGAAGGCGTTGTCAGGCTAACTTTAAATTCAGGCACTTCATTAGTGAAATTTGATCTTAGAAATTCCAAAGCTGCCTCTTTACTTCCAAAATTAATACTCATTTTGTTTGTTACATCCAAAAAGAATTTGTTAAATATTTCTGCAACTTCATGAGGTTTACTAATTTCTTGATTATCAATGTTTAGTGTTATTAAGTCATTTTGTAATGAGGATTTACCGGCTTCTCTTTTTATTATATTCAAAGTAGTTTTTATTTTATTGTCAGAGAGTTGAATCTGTTTATTGTAATGCAATATTCTAGCCGCTTTTATTACCTTCTTTAAAAGCTTACAATATTTTTTGAAGTAGTGTTTTAAATCTATATTATTACTAATTCTTACTTGCTCATATAATTCTCTTTTACGTCTACATGACGTCCTAATTCCTAAAGTGATCCAGGCGTTCTCTCTTTTGAAGTGAGATATTTTGTTTAACTTGACCGGGAAGCAAGCTTCAAAGTGGGTTTTGAAACACTGAAGAAAGATGTTATATTTATTATTGGTTCGATTCGTTTGGTAAGTTTGATTCCATGATTCAAGTTCAAGTATTTTGCTGAACTCACTCAGAGTATTTTCATTTATTTCCCTAGATTTCTGATAAGTATATTTAGGTTTGGATTTTAAATTTAACTTTTTAATGTGTAGAACTTGTGCATCGTGATCCGACAGGCCATTAGATTTTGATGAGACATTGCAAAAATTAATGCTATCTGAGTTTACAAATATATTATCTATAGCTGTAGAGGAGCTGTTTTGGATTCTTGTTGGAAAGTTTACTGTATGTGTCATGTGGTATGTTGTAAGTAAAGTGCTGAGTTGTTCCCTTTGAGGACTAGGTTTCAAATAATCAACATTTATATCACCACATATGATTAATTCTCTTTTTGGTTTGAATAAAAATTTTAGAAGATGTTCAAGTTGCTTTCTGAATATTTAAAAATTGCCTAAGGGAGATCGATAAAGGGCTACTATAGTTAAATTCAATTTAGCTTCATTTAGCTGAACTGCACAGAGTTCAAGGTTTTGCTCACTACAAAACTTGGATAAATCCAAAACTTTATAAGTCACATCATTTCTGACATATATACAAACCCCACCTTTATGTAAGATTTTTCTTGAAAACTCTGCTGCTAAAGAGTACCCATGCAGTAAAATTGGCTGAAATTCCTGTTGTGTCAAGTGGTGTTCGGATAAACACAAAATGTGTGGCAGTGAGTTTTCAGTATTAAGACTAATAGTAAGTTCATCTACTTTGTTTCTTAAGCCTCTTATATTCTGATGAAATACAGACAGGCAGTTTTTATTTTTATTATTATCATTATTACTATTGATGTCAGAAGCATTATTTTGCAATGGTTCCGCTGTTTGACTGAGTTAGGGAACCCCGGCCAAACGAAAAGGGAAGCCCTAACGAGTGCCGTAGGGGAAAACAAAAGGAAACCAGAACTCTCAAAAATATACTACTATTGATAAGTTTGTTTTTGGGTACTTTAATGATAATAATAAACAAACATTAATAACCAGAACCGTAAAGCAACCATAAAAGAATAACTGTAAAACAAAAATGGCTTAAAGAGTAAAGCAACCAAAACCAATTGAGCAGAGCAGTAAAGGCAAGTTTTAAATACAGCAAAATTAAGTAAATCCAAAAATTCAACAAACCAAATCAATTTAGAAAGTTTATAAAACAAGGCCACTATAAACATCAGACCAAAAATTTTAATTATGTTTAGCTAGTGAAAGACTAGCTAAGAATGTTGAACAAGACCGAAACAGACTTTAATGAAATTCAGGAAACCGAGAGCTTCAAAGTCCAGCTAAGCTAGATGTAGATAGCTTTACAACCCAACCGTTTTCAGTTACAAAGTTCAGCATAAATGGGTTCAGCATAACTGGGTTTTAACTGCAATTACTGCTCTCATAATTTACACAACAGAATATCAGTAACTTTGAATTAACTATGCATTTTCAAAGTGCCCAAAATATGTAAAGCTCTACTCACAAATTTCTACTTATATTGCTTCTTGCCCTCCTTTTATCAAACTATGCAATTTCAGACGACAAATGCCAAAAGCTTTTCTCACAAATTTCACACTACTGATGCTTTTTACCTTCATGAATCAAAATATGCATTTTCAAATTGCACAACGGTGTAAAGCTCTTATCACAAATTTTAAACTAACTATACACTGAAAATCACGTACTGAAAATATAACTCAACTGGAAAAGAAACAAAACACACTAAACCTATGAACAACTCCAAGAGCCAGTCACTTTACGAACTCTTATTTTCAAACACACATAACGTTTTCCGCCCCAAAATTCACTCACCATTACCAGGACATAAAACTGATAATAAAGCCTACCTTTACATAAGGTCGATCCACCGAAAATCACAAAGACGTTCCTTAAAAATTCATTACAAAAAAACTTCCACCATCCGCATGAGTAGTTGCCGGGCAGAGAGCTATCCCTGCAAAGCGGACAGAAATCCACCACTCAGCGCGTACGGCCAAAGCACATGCCACGTCAGCAACCCACAGAGGAAAAAAAAAGAGAGCACCAAAGAGAGCGTTAAGCAAAGGGGACAAGCAACGTAAAGTGACTGGCTGGATGTATAATACAGATACAAAACATAAAAAGAACACATAACAGCACAATAGCCCCCCCCAATCTGCGAGCTTGCGAGAAGAAAAAAAATAACCATTTATAGGAACTCGAGGAAAGGGAACAATAAGTAGCCAAAAGGGGAAACAACTAGGAAAACAGAAGGAACATGCTACACTGTAAGTAGACGAAGAAGGTAACTCCACACATACAGTCCGCAAACTTCAGATGCTGGCACTGAACACATATGGAGGAGACCATAATGAGGCACACAAACCCCAACAGTATATATCCCACGATGTAGCAACCGGGCAGCCATCCAAGGTGATGAAAAACTTAAGTATATAACTCCCAGGAACAGTCATAGGTGAAAAGTTGCATCAAGATTTTGGCAGCAACATTCAGCGGACAAGCCGCTAACCAGGAGAATAGATTTTTCTTTACTAATAACGCCGACACTGCAGATGGTTAATGCTAAGGCAGAAGCTGAAGCGGGCCAAAACATGTATAAAGTTGTCAGGATCCGGAAGAGGAGGCACAGGCTTCAGTATTTTAAACCACCAAATAGCGTCCGACGGTGAAATTCCCACGTAGGACCACCCGGCTGCACACACCACGAGAACAGAAGAAACTTGCACAGCAGTCAGCACATCGCAACTCAGAAGGTCCAGAACGTGTCCCCACAGAGTAGCACGAGGAAGGAAAAAGGGATGGTAGCCGAGAAGGATAAGAATTTGAAACATAATAAAACAAAGCAGCAGAGGGGGCTCACAAAGCAAAATATAAACTTACTTATACAAACTAAATCATCGTCAATCAATTATAATTTTATAGACATATAAATACTGAATTTCACAATAAACCATGTGCATTTTTAAATTAGACAAGTATAGCATTACAATTATAGAACAAGAATTAAACATGGTATGCAATGAAACAGCTATGAGACATAATGCACTATATAACAACTATGTACAACAAAATAATAATTCACTTGCCCCGACCCCACACAAATTATAACTGGGGAGAGGCAGGTGAACAGGGCATACCGGCAGGGCATCACCGGTGTGGAAGCATGAAAATTTTCCCAATAAGAACAATTTAATTAAGCTGACACCCACTGAAATTAAGTGACCTTATAAATATATATAATTATAATTTAAAATATTACCCCCAAAAATTAAAAAAAGAACAAAGGATATTAAATTCGAGCCAAATTTATAGGAACACAAAAGGTCACTCAAAATAACAGGATCAACAGCAAAGGTAGGCTCTGCGCAACAGCTAAATATCCCAGCAAGGGCGAATGGAAATGAGGCAAAACTTTCAGAATTAGGTAACCATACATGTTACCATATTTATCTTGCACACTGACTTGAAAAGGAAATCATAAATTCCTCCAAAATATTCAGGAACTCGCAAGTGACTGACTCTTGAATAGCCCTAGCACACGGGCATAACCATACATATTACGGGCAAACTGTAAAAGTTGGAAAGTATGCAATAGTGATATTCTCATGTGTCAAAGTTCTGAAGACAAATCACTGGAGTTCTATATGCTAACATCCGAAAAGATACCATTACTGTAGGAGGAAAGGAAAGTATAATTGGGAGCTTTCATGAATATGGAAGGGATAAGAAAGGATGATTGGGAGAGGAATGGGACAGGATTTATCCCGGTTAAGGGAATGGGACAAATCAAGAGCTCGCATGGGGCAGGATCGCTAATTCCTGAAAGTGAGTCACCCAACATCAGGACAATGCCAAGTGACTCACTTGCTACCCCGAGTTATACAATTTAAGCTGAGACAGGTGAGCGCGGCGCCTGCAGGAAGAAGACAATTCTTGCAAAAGAACAGACACCCCCTTATAAATTCTGAGAATCTTAAACGGGCCAAGATAGCGAGGAGCTAACTTCGCGGCAAACGCATCTGCTTTCGAGGACTGAGGATAGTTACGGCACATAACAACATCTCCCACTTTGAATGGGGAGGGACGACGGGACGCATCGTATCGCTGCTTTCTCATAGAGTGGCCTCTACGCAGATTATTCAAGGCAGCCTTCCAATTAGTACGAATGGTATGCGGAGAATTGTCAGCCGGTAATAAATCATTTAACGCCCACAAATTAGCCAAAGGAGACGAAGGTTGGTAGGCAAATAACAATGAAAATGGCGTCGTCTTATGAACCTCATGTCTCGCAGAATTGAAAGCAAACTGAAGTTGCTTCAAGTATTTATCCCAGCAATTGTGCTGCTGGTGATGATAAGCAATTAAAGCGGACTTAAGGTTACGGTTGACCCGTTCCGCTAATGAGGGGTTAGGGTAATAAGGGGTAGTAGTAAAATGCTTAATACCCCAATCAAAACAAAAGGAACGAAAGAGACGCGACTTAAATTGCGAACCGTTGTCAGAGACCAGATATTGAGGAGCACCAAAAGATCCAAATATTGTTCCAAGTTCCCGAATAGCGAGGCGAGCAGTAGCCGCACTCAGAGGTGAAATCCATACGAACTTTGAGAAAGCATCAGTGAGCACCAATGCAAAAATATTTCCCTGAATAGAACGAGGGAATGGTCCGATAAAATCTACAAATAGTTTTTCCATGGGCGCGGAGGGAACCTCCGAAGCCAAATATCCCCAATTTGTAGCCTGCGCGGGTTTGGACAATGCGCAAATGCGGCAAGACTTAACATGCTTTCTTACATCGAAATCCATGCCCCGCCACATAAACTGTTCACGAATTCGATTTCTGGTTTTGGCAATGCCTAAATGACCCCCGAAAGGAGAATCGTGAAAATAACTGAGAATCATGGGAATAGCTGCCTTCGGAACTATGACTTTATAACGCCGATCAAAACTAGCTCTTCCCATCAAAACACCCTCATGAATCTTATAATCCTGCAGTGAAACTCCCGATTTAATTTGCTCAATAATTGAAGCCAACCCAGAATCGGTAAGTTGAAGTTCAGGTATACTGACAAACATTTCAGGAAATGCCGAAAATGAGAAACTCTCAATCTGAGTATCCGCAGGAGCATCCAAAGTCTCGAAATAAACACACTCCTCAGTAGGTTCGGAAAATACCCGGGTAAGAGCATCCGCAATACAATTTTCTGAACCTCTGATAAAGGAAGGTGTAAACTTAAAGGCACCTATCCGGACACCCCAACGCGCAAGACGACCTGTCTTCCTTGGGACAGCTAACGCCCACGTTAAAGCCTGGTTATCGCACTCTAAAAAGAAATGCACATGTTCTAAGTACACCCTATACTTCTCCAATCCAAAAAGCACCGCTAAGGTTTCTAATTCATATGTAGAAAATTCACGTTCTTCAGGAGATAAAGTACGCGAACTATAATAAATGGGACGACGACCCTCAGGAAATTCCTGCAACAAAACAGCCGCTAGCGCGCTAGCACTAGCATCCGTCTGTAAAATAAAGGGCATAGCAAAATCTGGAAAAGCCAAGACAGGAGGGTTTGAAATAGCCTCTTTTAGATCAACAAATGCCGCTTCCTGCTCCTCGGCCCACGCAAAAGTAACCCCTTTCCTACGTAAGCAATTAAGAGGTTCCGCCCGAGTAGAAAAATTTGAAATAAATTTAGAGAAGAAGTTAACCATTCCCAAAAATCGAGCCACTTCACGCTTATTCTTGGGTGCCGGAAAATTTTTAATAGCCTTAGTGCGATCTGGGTCTATGGTAATACCAGAAGGGGAAACCATATGGCCCAAAAATGATATTTGAGAGGTAGCAAAATGAACTTTAGACTGCTTAACTGATAACCCGGCGCTCTGTAGGCGACGAAAGACCTCACGTAAATGAACAAGATGTGAGTCAAAATCCTCGGAATATACTACAAGATCATCTAAGTAATGGTACAAATATTGAAATTTTATGTCCGAAAACAAATTATCCAGGAAACGAGTGAGGACTTGCGCGCCCGTAGCCAAACCAAATGGGACCCTATTGAATTCATAAAGGCGCCAGGGGGTAGCGAAAGCTGTTAGATGCTTGGAATGTTCAGCCAAAGGAATCTGATGATAAGCATTGTTCAAATCCAGGGTCGTAAAAACGCGAGCCTTCGAAAAATGATGAGCAGCTGTATGCAAATCGGGCAAAGGGGTACTTTCAATAAGTATTCTTTTGTTCAAGAGACGATAATCTATGACCGGTCTAAAATCCTGATCTCCCTTCGGTACTAGAAATATGGGGCTGCTGTAATTTGAAGTAGATGGTCTAATAACCCCTTGGTCAAGCATCTTCTGTATTTTCTCTTTTAATATAGCCATCTTCGGTGGTGTGAGCTTATATGGAGATAACTTGACCGGAGTAGAATCAGTTAACTGAATTTCATATTGAGTCAAATGAGTGACCCCTAAAACATCAGTAAACAGGGAATCAAATTCCCTAACTAAATGCTCTATTTGCTTTGCCTGTTCAGGGGACAAATGAGACAGAGAAGAAGTAGCGCAATTTTGGGTTACCAAATTAATATCTCCCAAGGTTAGAGGGGGCCCAGGTGGTTTAAAATCCCTCACAAAGTCCAACTTTATCCGGGGAGCAAAATGAAAAGCGATCTGCCTAGTGGAAAAATCAATAGCCATCCCAGTCCTTGACATAAAATCGGCACCTAGGACACATGCATAAGGAAGCTTGGGAACGACAAAAAAACTATGTTTCCACGTAAAACGTGGGAAACGTATAGTACATGATACTTTTTGAGTAACTTGAAAGGCCTGACCATTGACCATCAAACAAACCAACTGACACGTGGTTGCACGCGACATAATACATGGTAAATTTAACCTAAGCCAATCAAGCTGAATCAAAGAGACCGAACTTCCGGAATCTAATAACGCCAATAAAGGCAACTTCTCAAGAGAAACTTGAACTAAGGGTTTACCCGAAAACGGATAACCACAAATACGCCGAGACAAACAAATGGTCGACTTAACCTTCTGGCGTCATAAAGGTCGAAACTGTCGCCCCTGATTAGAAACACGAAGAAAACCCCGATTCACGGTCCTCCTATTGGGACAATTTCGTCGAACATGGCCTTCCTGACCACACTGAAAGCATTTAATAGTGGCCAGACGACGCGAATCCGGAACAATGGCCGAAGAAGGAGCTGATACAGTGGTATTAGGAGTTGCTAATGAGCCCGGAGGCTCTGACAGACGCAGCCTATCAACAAGCATAACTTCATTGAGTTTAGGTACCAATGCTTCCAACTGCTGCAAATTTGACGGCCGAGGTCCTAAAACCAAAGCCGACCTGACAACTGGATTGAGTCCTGATAAAATGACATCACAAATTTCCGCTTCCGTATCAGGGAGCACCAACACTAAAGCAATTTCCTTAACCCGAACCATATATTCTGTAAACGGTTCCGTTAGACCCTGAGGACGAAAATATACGTCTTGCATTATCCTCGTGCATTCCCTACGTGGAATGAACATGTCTAATAGGGCCAAATGAAAGCGAGTCACAGGGTCGGCCAAACCAGCACACCGCATTAACAGGTCCGAAACTATCCCAGACACCTTGACAGAAAATAATTCTATCACTTGAGCCGTGGGTACCAAATAACGCTTAGCCATTAGCGTCAATCGAACAAGAAAATAGAGAAACTGTAAAGCTGATGGTACATCAACAATGTCGTTTAAGTGAACGCCCTCCACGAATTGCTGGAGGGGATGAGCGAGTCTAAGTGGCCGAAACGCAGACACCGCAATCGAAGGCTGAACCACATCTGACAATCCTTGATTATACAAGGGGGACGACCCAGTATCCTCCTGTGAAGTCCCAAAATCTTCCTCCACTTTACGGGCTAATTCCTTAAACTGATCCTTTAACTTTTGCAACGCTATACATGACTGAAAAGTAGGGTATCTCTGTAAGACATAATCTAAATAGAACAAGTAATGTCGAATTCTAACTTGCCACCGGAGCAACTGTGCCTTAGAGGGAGAATCCTCGCGCCCAAAATCCATTAAATTATCCTGAATCTCTGCTAAGGCCAACGAGCAAGTGGACTCACACTTAGTCACTACCACGTGATCAATAGAAACAGTAATTAATGGAGCATCCTTAATTTGTCGAAAAACATCCAACATAATAGCCACTTCAGTTGTCATAGAACATTGACCTCCACGTACAACCAACTCTACCCACAATTCACCTTTCCGTAATCTTTCCACATTAGTAACCGATACCGCCATCTTGTAACTACGGATATGGTACAAGTAAGAAAATGAGATCCGGAGAATACAGAGCCAACAACAAACCCAAAAATATTCCCTAACCAACACAGACAAATCAATTAACCACGCTCTGCTACCAGTAATTTGCAATGGTTCCGCTGTTTGACTGAGTTAGGGAACCCCGGCCAAACGAAAAGGGAAGCCCTAACGAGTGCCGTAGGGGAAAACAAAAGGAAACCAGAACTCTCAAAAATATACTACTATTGATAAGTTTGTTTTTGGGTACTTTAATGATAATAATAAACAAACATTAATAACCAGAACCGTAAAGCAACCATAAAAGAATAACTGTAAAACAAAAATGGCTTAAAGAGTAAAGCAACCAAAACCAATTGAGCAGAGCAGTAAAGGCAAGTTTTAAATACAGCAAAATTAAGTAAATCCAAAAATTCAACAAACCAAATCAATTTAGAAAGTTTATAAAACAAGGCCACTATAAACATCAGACCAAAAATTTTAATTATGTTTAGCTAGTGAAAGACTAGCTAAGAATGTTGAACAAGACCGAAACAGACTTTAATGAAATTCAGGAAACCGAGAGCTTCAAAGTCCAGCTAAGCTAGATGTAGATAGCTTTACAACCCAACCGTTTTCAGTTACAAAGTTCAGCATAAATGGGTTCAGCATAACTGGGTTTTAACTGCAATTACTGCTCTCATAATTTACACAACAGAATATCAGTAACTTTGAATTAACTATGCATTTTCAAAGTGCCCAAAATATGTAAAGCTCTACTCACAAATTTCTACTTATATTGCTTCTTGCCCTCCTTTTATCAAACTATGCAATTTCAGACGACAAATGCCAAAAGCTTTTCTCACAAATTTCACACTACTGATGCTTTTTACCTTCATGAATCAAAATATGCATTTTCAAATTGCACAACGGTGTAAAGCTCTTATCACAAATTTTAAACTAACTATACACTGAAAATCACGTACTGAAAATATAACTCAACTGGAAAAGAAACAAAACACACTAAACCTATGAACAACTCCAAGAGCCAGTCACTTTACGAACTCTTATTTTCAAACACACATAACGTTTTCCGCCCCAAAATTCACTCACCATTACCAGGACATAAAACTGATAATAAAGCCTACCTTTACATAAGGTCGATCCACCGAAAATCACAAAGACGTTCCTTAAAAATTCATTACAAAAAAACTTCCACCATCCGCATGAGTAGTTGCCGGGCAGAGAGCTATCCCTGCAAAGCGGACAGAAATCCACCACTCAGCGCGTACGGCCAAAGCACATGCCACGTCAGCAACCCACAGAGGAAAAAAAAAGAGAGCACCAAAGAGAGCGTTAAGCAAAGGGGACAAGCAACGTAAAGTGACTGGCTGGATGTATAATACAGATACAAAACATAAAAAGAACACATAACAGCACAATTTCTATAGTTACTTGTGGATACAGAGGTATTTGGGATGGTTATCTCAATTTGCTTTAAGTGTCGATGATTATGTTGACTATGGGACATACTTAACCTAAAAAAGACCTCCTACTAGTGACAACAGGAATTTTACCCTTAATTCTGTCAGCAATAAGAAGAGAAAGCTTCTCTTTGCCTCTAGAATTTAGGTGTAGGCCATGAGAGGTATAACCATTCCTGCCTATACCGTCGACATCTATCATACACATGTGAGATGCAGCAGGACTTAACAAGGCACGCTCAAGTCTCAGATTCATATCCCTCACCCTCTAATGAAGCTGAGGCTTGTCATGCCTATGTAAAAGACCCACTACCTTCACATTAGTATGGCTGCTGGTCTCACTGATGTCACACAGATCCTTTTCAATAATATAACTACTATTTCTATCCAGGCTATTCCCTGGCCCACCCACTATCACTACATGATCCCTCTTGGTAAAACCTGCAGTTAGCTTTACCAGGTCTTCAGTGACATCAGAGAGCGCAGCACTGGGTTTAACTATGCCTACTACATCATAATCACACCCCAAGTCCCATTTGAGCAGGGATGCTATGCCCCTCCCATGACTACTCCCAAGCAACAAGACCTTGCTTTTTGTGTGATTTACAGATTCATCTAAGACCTGCTCTTGGGGATTTGTGGCCTGATCAACATTCAGCGTTTCAAGAATACTGAATCTGTTGCTCAGTTGGACAAGATGTTGATCATCTGCAGAGAAACGCCTTTTCCTCCTGAGATTCTTCTTAGAAACCATCCTGAAGTCCTGAAAGTTATTAGCCAAAATATTTGAAGCCGAAACAGTGCTTCTAGTTTCTTTTTTGAAAAATTCTAGTTCTTTTCTCAGGTTGGAAATGATTTCCTCGTGCTTTCTGACCAGTGCCTTATACTTACAAAGTTCACAAAACCACTCCGCACAATTACTCACATTCTCACTAACAATGTTCGCACACGCCCAGTGAAACCAAAACTTACATCCTGGCTTACACCCTGGCTAACCCTCCGGCGACAAGCACCACAATTACCACTAAGATCACACGATTTACCACTCATTATTAGCACACTGCACTGACAGACACAATAAAGCTAAACTAACACCGTCAGAAGATTAGTACAATCTGCAAGCACTTATGTTACGACTACAATGTTTACTACAGTTATACCAATTTATAATACACCTACAGCTTTATATCTTAATAAGTTACTCTACAACACACACACACACGCAAAGAAATCACATACAATTACAAAAAGATAATCTAACACACGTCTACCTTACTTAAACCACTAGTAACGCACCAAAACACTTATTTCACTTCTTAAACTACTGGTAATATACCAAGCACTAATTTCACCTTTTAAACCACTAGTAATGCACTAAGTAATTTCCTAATTAAGCACAAACACAAGTCACTAATCGTCCAAAGACAGAAAACACGAAAAAATAGGCTATACAAACACAAACAGATCAATTCAATATGGCGGACGTAAACAGCTGATATTAACACATGGTATTATTTATTTTTTTTTACACTACAATGTATAATAAAAATATATTCTTATGTGAAAGCAGCTGCAATTTAAACTCGACTACACTCCTAAAAGCTTTAACTACTGAGAGATGAAAGTTTTAAGAAAATATAAGTAAAAATACGGGAGCTCACAAACACAGTGCCTAGACTCAGAAGCCACCTAGCGGAAGCCCTAGTAAATACTGATGCAGCCGAGGCAAACATAAATACAGAATATTTAAAAAAAAACATTAAAATACAATTAGTTCCGTTTTTCGACATGTAATAAAACAAACGAGCTACCACTTTTATTACTTTTTCATTCTGAATAACCGATTTTACTGAAGGACCTTAAGGAATTTTCGAAAGGAAGAAGGAGTAACAGAAGTCCTAGACAGCAAAGTGTGTTCATGTTTTTAGAAACTCCAAGTATATCCATACCAGCTACCTGGTAACATCGTGTCTTTTCCTATATTATACAAAATATATGTTCCAATTAAATTTATTTCAGGGGCCGTGAGAGCTCTTTGCATTATAATATTTTTATTTCGACTCATCTTTATGAACGAGATGGTTTAACACAGCAGATAAATCTCTCGTGTAAATATCAACGATTAGGGAACACATTTTGGCTGTGCTGGATATACTAAAAACGCAGTAATTGCTGCATGGAATGAATTTTCATAAAAGTACAGACAGCTGCGCACACGTGCTCTTCGTTAAGTAAACACACGCACACATCTGTTTTAAAATTCAGATTTAGCTTTTGTTAAATATTGAACCAACATTTTACTGCGTTTGTAACATTAAAGCAAACTACTCTGCGCTACAAAAGTGCTTGTTAACGTAATTGGCAATCAAATGCGCTCGATTTGCTCTCTCCGTATATTTATTTTTTTTTTCTAAATACTACTTTCACTTTCTGAACCAACTAGGACTTTGTGGTCTGTTTTCCACCTTTAGTCTGATCTTTATGCATTCAGTTTATTCCCGATACCAAAACTGATTATCAGAATTGTAGTACTGAAAACGCCGCCGTTCTCTCGTTAAGAAGTAAACTGTGTCAAAACCGCACTATTCGCCCAGTGTTTATACGGAATATTTACAGGACATATTTCAATGCCTCTTATTCATAATGAACCAAAGTGAGCCGAAACTAAAGCGCCGATGCGGTGTAATTTATAAGGTATTGTGTTAAAAGTCCATGGCTTCACTAACCGTGGTTGATTAAAAGGTCCCCAGTCCATATTGTTTTCTCTTTTTTGTTTAATTCCCCTTTATTATTCTTTTTTGCTGTATTACGAGGCTGAAATTGCGCTCTTCCTTTCCCTTCTTCCTGCTACAGCTCATAACGACCTCTTTTATCACGAATACCTGTATAAATAGAGAGAAAGTTTGGAAGCGACTGAAATACAAGCCCTAGATGGCGGGGCACGTGACAGATACAAAGAATAACATGTTCCAAAAAAATGTATAACAATATTATAAGTATTAAGGTATTTAATAAAACACTGCAAACATAAATGAAGCATACGCTTGAACAATCATCTTTAAATTCAATGTGACACTTAAAATTTCGTTTAGAAGAAGAGGTCGATGATCGAAATATTGTCCCTTGTTACCTTTTTACTTTTAAAAAGAAGACATTTACCCAGAATAAGGTAAGATAACAATTAGGTAATGCGTTAACGTTTAACAAAATTTCATGTCGCCCTGTTCGTGCCAAGCCCCTCGTGTTTGCGAACATTCATCTTTTCCCTCAGCGGCAGCTGTCATTGGCCGCCTGTGTTCGTGGCCGAAACTATAGGAGTAAGGTAGACGTGCTCTCGCAGTTCTGGCTTTTTAATTCGAAATTTTAAAATATAGCTGCAACCTCTTCAGCATAACTCAAGTAAAAGTCTGAAATCACAACTATTTAAACGTAGTAGCTGCCGCTGAGGGAAAAGATGAATGGTCTCAAACACGAGGGGTTTGGCACGAACAGAGCGACTTATGAAATGTTGATAAACGCAATACCTAATTGTTATCTTACCTTATACTGGGTAAATGTCTTCTTCTTCAGAGTAAAAGGTTCTAAAGGGACAATATTTATATTTCTAGTTCAAAATGATCATTACACTGTTAAACAGCAAGCAGGTTCACGTAAACACACTCAGAAACAGACTATTACTAGGAAGCACGCGACTATGACGTCACAAATTTTTTGCTACTGCGCAACCCTCTTAGTTCGTGACATTCTTACTCATCCGAGGGCCATCTGACGGCTACTCGGCACTAGTTTTTCATCTCACTCCACAGGACTACTATTCTACAGAGCTGCACCTTAATGGGTGCGATTTGGAATAAATGGTACAGGATTTAAATGAAATTTTATACTCTTCGATTTTAATCCAAGCGAAACAGAACAGCAAACTTGTGAATTTGGAAGTCTAGAGAATTCCACGGATAAGAGCAAGAAGTTGAAAGGAAATTAACAGTTTACAATTTTCTTTTCTTGTTTTCTCCCTGTGTAATCCCTAAGATATTTTAAATGGTTAAATAGAATTTAAAAAACATCGTATAGAGCACTTGCTGGTATATTTGAGGGGCGTTTACAGCTAGTAGGTGAACAAGTTACGTAGAATAAGGGGATTGGGGTTTATCCGGAAAATTAATCATCAGCCCCGAAAATTGCCTTATGCTACTCAGCTACACTAGATTTATAATGTGGGAAGTTGTGAATAATTTAATTTTGTGTTGTTTTCGAACAACTTATATAATGAATGATTATATGAGTGCGCCTAATGTTAGCGCTCCTGCTTCAAACAATAATCAGTTCCAACTTGTTATTTTGCTTAATAATCTCTGCATCTTCCAGCAGCGGCTAAAACTTGTTTGAGCAGGCATACTAATTAGTGTTCCCAGGTAGTTAACCCCAAAAAATTCTTAACCAGAAAAGTGGGTTTGGACTTATTCCTTAAGCATGATTCCAGACAGTAGATGATAACATGTGCAAGTGATTTCTACTCGATCATTTGCCAAATTAATGAACGTCACTTCGCTGTGATACGTAGCATAATCGGTTTTAAAACTTGTGGTAGAAATGTACATAAATAAATACGCATTATAATAAATATGAAAGCACAGAATACTCTTGCTAATTCTTGTGATATTAAATTACTTTCTTAAACTACAACTCTAACTTTACTGAGAAATAATATAGACCGTTGCTTGTTTGCATGAGTTCTCACTATAATTTGAAAATATGGAAAAACTTCCGACATAAGAAATTGTAATTTTCAAATGTCTTACTTATATAATATTGTATACTTTTATAATTTGAAAACCTTGATATCATATATACCCAAAATGTTCATATATAAATCCTAGCAATAACATATACTGCAAGTGACAAATTAAGATATCAACCATTACGTTATTCGGCAAGTATGAGGTCCAAAAATGTAACTTAACAATACTAACTAATAAAACTGTCGGCATGAATGTCTGAAATTGTAACAGAAATGGCCTATAAACTCGCAGCATGGACATTTAATACTATAATCATTTGGGAGAGGCCAAAACGTTCGAGCTTGTGGTAGTTACATTGGAGATACAGTCTAATAAATCTCGATGCACATAAAATATTGTTCACCGGTGCTAGTCTACTTTAGCTGAAGCTTCAAGAGGGGCGTTCTAAAAGTTGTCTACCCGACCAAGAAAATACAAGATTTAAGACAAATTTTTTTAATTAGCCACCTTTCAAATAAATGCATTTAGTCATAAGGCCATTTAGTATTCTCGATAAAGTAAGATTTGGTAACTAATTATTCGTTTACACAAGCCGCGTGTAGAACAAGATTGGAAAGGTAGAATCAGACTGAAAGGTTCAATTCCATAGCAATATTTGAACCGGAAGATGCGTGTCTAAAATCCCACTTACGGCATTGAATTTTTCAGTCTGATTCTACCTTTCCAAAATAATATTTGTAGAACTGTGCAAAATAAATGTCTGACTTAGCTTCAACTTCGTCATCTGGTGCGAACCTTTGTCCACCCAGCCATTTCTTCAGGCTTGGGAACCAAAAGTAATCACTGAGAATCACATCTGGCGGATGTGGGAGCAATTGGAAGTAAAGTTCATGTAGTTTTGCAGCAATAATACCAGACGTGGATAAAGGTGCATTATCGTGATAAAAGAGAGCCTTATTTTTTCACAGGGTAGCCATTTAACCCAAATAGCTTAGTTCAGTCAAGTAATGAAGCATAATACTCTCGATGATAATTTTTCCCTTATGGAGGTAGTCGATTAACGATACTTCCAGAAAACCCTAGGCATCACTTCTTCTGCATATGAAACCGCCTTTGCTTTCTTTTGGTGCATTTTCAGCTGTTGCTACCACTGTTTGAACTGATCCTTCGTCTCATTTACGTTACGAAATTTTAGATAAATTCAATGGAACTGACCGTAAACAAGTCTAAACTCTCCTGAGACAAATTCATTCGAATGCGTTTTTGATCCATTGTTAAGAAAGCGACACCCGTTGAGTAGAAAGCTTCCTCATACCAAAATATTCTGTAAAATGTAGTGAACACAGCCTTTGCAATGCAGGCCAACTCACCTATCTACAATAGGTAATCATTGTATGCCATTGTGAGTTGTTCTCACAATTTCGTGGACGTAGAGGTTTTGGGACGCCCTGAGCGCTCATCATCTTGAATGGTGTACATACGACCACGTTTAACTTTAACCAGTCCAGTATAATTCCTGTGATATTTCTGTTGGTGTTAAAGGCTTCAAAACGAACCACATTATCACAGCTCGTATTTCAGTTTTAACCCTTTTGTATAGGAAATGGTAGGACTAGTTTGTTTACTCGATCGTCATAAACGTGATTACACTTACTTAACAATTATCACAGAAATTTGGCCATATTCATGACATCTCTGAGTCAGGCTGAGAAATTTTAACGCTTTACCAATTGAAAAGTGAAAGAGAGAGAAACGAACAGAAGTAGCTATAACACTTAATCCAAACATTACATAGGACTATAACCAGTTGACAGAGAAGACACCGAGCACCTCGACCCCAATGGATCTTTTGTGCATGCATCCCCGGGAGGAATGGATGAGGTAAGGAAACTGCAGGAAATATATGGGCTGCAGAACAGGCTGGCGCAAGTCAACAGAAACACGCAGAATCTCCTAATAGATCCGGTTTGACCACCTGGAAACGGGAGCGTAGCTCAGAGACCTCCCTTTAGTAGGACCGGGGAAATAAGAGCCAGCAGGGGAGACTCGTCAGGCTTCCCTCTAGCAGGGCCGAAAAGAAGTTATAATTCGCAAGCCACCGAACCACAGCCTCGGAGTGAATCTGAAACACGAAATGGAATGAAAGGAATTTGGGGAGACAGGAAATCCATGGTAGAACAACCACTCCAACATTCGCCTGTGCCGACTAGGGAAAACCACGAAAAACTCATGGTCAGAGTGGTCGCCCACCGGGAATCGAACCTGATACCGCCCGAATGCGAGCCTCACACGTTACCGCGGAGCCATCTCACTCGGTAATATTATGTAGGAAGTAATATGACGCTTAATGTGCTCACAATGGTGACGATAACTACTGCATTAAAGAAATGCCCATCAAAGAAGTGTTTTTAATTTCTGAATTAAATCAGAATGCAGAAATATCTGAAAGTTCTGAAAGTTATTGTGCAAAAAGAAGAATATTCACACAATGATTCTTCGTTAATAGTTCTTCTAATCTAAAGAAGCAAACACGGCCTATTATTTTGTTTAATTGACCGCCATTATCCCCCTTTTTATTTTGATAAAAAATTATGATCATCTTTGACCATCTGCATCATTATCCAACCAAATATAAGGATTCAAATGAAAGAAGTGCATAATTACTGCACGTACTATATAGAACAACCATATAATTAATTGAATGCATTAAAAGTATAATGGAAGGTGCAAAATGATAAAGCTTCACCTCAGATCAATGTAGAGACTGCCTTTTGACTTCAATTTAGAATTGCACTTTAGTATCTCAGGTAGTAAATTAGTTTGTTTTTGTTTTGTTGTTTTTTTGGCTCTGTCATATCAGGAATGCTAAATTAATTGCGGATAGCTCAAAACATGTTAACACTTGAAACCCTTAGTAAAATATAATGCAATACTACAAATAGGATGTTAATTGTTGATACTAAAATTGGTATTAAAAATAATGAATGAATAACAATCGCTCATATCAGTGTTAGTGCTACATGCATAAACATCTCCCAAAATGTATTGCAATTTTGAAAATAAAGTAATTTAGTGCTACAAGTGCAAAATAGGAGCTGCTAAATGTTTATGCTGTAAAATATTTATTTATAATAACAAACTCTTTAAAATATCCTCTTCTTAGTTCATAAGGTGAAAATGAGGTTTTACTTTATTGTAATGTTCTGCTTAGGAGTGAAGTGTTTGATAATGTGCACTTGTAACTGTGTCACTTCAGAATTAATGTGCATTTCTATTAATGTCATCAGCTTTAAACAACACTCAATAAATATTAGTGGATATCTAAATAACGGGACGGAGAAGTACTATTATCATGGCTTATTCCACGTTCTTTTAATTGTTTGTACCTATACCAATGTGCCCTTGACCATCCGGAAGTAAGCAGATGGTTTACTTATATTACCTACCTGTGTTCTACCGATTGGCGACAGATGGGCAATGATTCCTAGGTCAAAAATCTCATCTGCTCCACTCACACGACCTTATCTGCCACTATCACTTTTTTTATATAGCTTCAACACTATTCTTACTAAAGTTTATTTTTCTATATACTTTATGCTAGCCGATCTAAACCTTTGCAGAAATGTTTTCAATATATATTTCGTTGTAGATACAAGGGGGATATAGGAAATCGAATCGATAGTCAGGTGTTTAAAAGCTTGGAATTACATAATCTTTCCATGGTATTGAAACCCTGAGCAGTGTCAGCACATTAACTAATGACCAAATACAAGCTAGCGCAGATAAAAGTGACCTGTCTACCGTTTAAATACCGAGCGGGATGGCTCAGATAGTTACGTCTGTGGCCCGCATTCGGGTGGTCCCAGGATCGATCCCCGGCGACCGCTCACTCTAGCCCATGGGTTTTTCGCGGTTTCCCCGGGTAGCCAGGCGGATGCTGGGGTGGTTTATCGTCTACCTTGGCTCTCCTTTCCAGTGTCCATCACCTTTCTTATCATCTGTTTCAGGATTGTAGAGCCAAGCGATGGTGTTCAGAGGGTTGAACTCTGTAAAGGTTTCTTCCCTGGCGTTGCTGCGGTACCGCTCAGTTAGGTCTCTCCTCAGCGTGGGGCTCCGCTCCGGGGTACCCTGGAGGTTGGTGGCTTGTGGGCAGGGACCGGATATGTTCTATCTGGAAACGTTATGTGCTTGCGCCCTTTGGCATCCGGATCTGGTCGCTCTTCGGGTCTCACCCCTCATCCCTCCCTCCAGGAGTTATGGAATCACCATGGGCCAACTGGCCCGCATGCGGTTCTCTGCGGACCGCTCCGTAACACGTACCTCCATCTTTACCAACCTTTGGATGAAAATGCGATATTTCCGTTGTATACTAATATAAAATTCTGTTAAAATTCCTCGTTAAAATTAAATCGAGCTGCAGTAGAACAATGGGCAATTTTATGCAATACGACTAATCGACAGTTGGCATTCTTCTGTCTGCATTTCGGTTTATTCCATCAGTTCATATACACGTTGCTGTTCGCATGCTGGAAAATTACTTTCTCGATACAAGAAAGTATTCAATTTCTGGAAACACAAGTGAAAACATGTTAGATTAACGAACGAGACCACATTATCTTTACTGCAGGACGAACTGTTAGCAAACATTTGTGACCACCACGTTCTCTGGATCTAACGTGTGATTATTTTCTATGGGGATATCTGAAAGGCAAGGTCTATGAAACTAATCCACATATATTACAGGAACTGGAAGACAACATCAGCCCTGAAATTGCCGCCATCGATATCAAAACTTTTCGTCGAGGGTATTTGAATACGGTTAGACATGCACATATGTGTATTGATGCTGCAGGGGGCCACTTTCAATACATTCATAAACGGTGATTCCATTTCAGCAATTCGTTTTTTGTCATTCCTTTGCCTGCATTTACTCTATATACATACATGGGCCACTTTTATCTGCTATCGATTATTCTATCGATTATTCATATTGCATAAAACTGCACAATTGTTGTACCTACTGTAGTGCGATTCAATTTTAATAGAATTGTATATTAATGCACAAAGGAAATATCACATTTGCATTCAAAAGGGATACGGGCCATTTTTACCTACGCCACCCTTTATTAAACAATTCAAACCAATAATAACGTACATTTCTATAATGACTGACACCACAAAATGAGTTATTTGAAACCAATTGTGTGTTTTAATAAGTTCTACATTTTCTGTGCATAACTTTTTCCGATCTCTTATCGTTTACTAGTTATATAAAATCACACAAATTCTTTCTGAATGAAAAGGACTTCGCAGCTTATCCCCAGAAAATTCAAGACACGTATTTTATCCATCATAAATATTCTATATATAGTGTTTTAATCGGAATCGTTAGATGAAATCTAACATATAGAATATTCTTCCGTGTAAACAGTAGTTTAGATTAAGAGATATTTGCTTGAAAACCTTCGTGTCGTATCTTTCTAAGATACTAAACTTAAATGACAAATGTGATACTTATCGTTTAGAGTTATACTGTTCAGACACACATACACATACGCACTTTTTCTTAAAAAGGTTTTGTGTTCAGTGGAGCTTCGATATGGAATTTTTGGGTGGAATACAATACTTCCCCTACTTGCTGTAAGTATTAGTAGACAAAGTAAAAATGTATTGCCTCTGGCATTATCTGCTGGCTAAAACCTGCAATTCTAGTACTGTGACATTTTCCAGGGAACATAGTCGGTGAGAGGGCTTAAATCAGAGGAGCGTGCAGACCATATGTAAACAAACGTATTAACCCACCAGGAATGATTGCTTCAACCTCTTCTATATTTCTTGGAAATAATCTTCAAACAAGTTAAGTAAATAAACGAAAAGTAGAGATTATACGTTCAACTATTATATTCTCCAATTCACAAACATAACTGCGCTTGGAAAATTCCTACCCCATACCGTCAGTGCAAGCAAGCAGCAGCGGGCTAGCAACCGAGGAAAGCAAGGCTCATGAATGGAACACAATGGCCAGTATTTGCTTCTAACCGAAACGCTGAATTTCTTGCGGCAACCAGCCAGGTGAATTGCAGTGTCCGCACATAATCCGCACCGAAATGAAGTGAATTAGGTTGGGGACCGCAGAGCTTCCAGTAAAACCGCTTCTAGCTGTCTCTGGTCTCCCTGACAGGAACATAGACGGAACTAGAACGCGGTTTGTGTAATTATGTTCCTTCTCCACTTCCTTCTCTTCTTCTCTATTATTACGTTCATCGTATATCCTTTCCGTCCCTTCTATGTGCTGGGAGCTGATAAAAAAGAAAAAAGTTAACTAACGGCGTTGCAGAATAAACGCTTCTTTCTAGTCCCTGTAATGGTAATTTACTTCCAACAACTTTCATCGTGCTTGTATTTTCCTGTCCTAATTTTTCACTTCGTTCCCTCTTCTTCTATATTTATTATCTTGACTTTCATTACCTGAAGTACTCACTTCCTTGTAATAGAGTTATTATTCTCATTCCTGTTCCCGTTAGATTCCTGAAGCATAACCAATGCAGTGCTTGAAATGCTGACAAACATTCCTTTCATTCAGTCTTTTTCAATGTGCGTGCATGCTATTCGTGGCCGTTGTACTGTTGCATGAGGAGCAGGGTTGGGAAGATTTATAGGTGCGTGCCATTGTAAAACTACCGGGTGCACTATTGCTGAACTGAATTACAGTCGGTGGTTTTTAGTGTTGCATAGAAAAGCGGGCATCTGGAGTACTGTAACGAAGTGTAGCTTTTCTGGTTACTGGCGAACGCCCCAGACGTTTGCTAATTAAGCAGTTCCATGAATATGGAATACAGAATTAGCAAACATATGAAATGTTGCCAATTTTAATATAGTGTGAAGAAAATGTTACGCTACACTCCACATAGTATTTGGGTGCATTTGTGGCAAACATGATGGTGCTCCAGAATAAGCTTGCATTACCTTGAAGACAGTGTTACCCATGATGCTTACCTATGTTTTTTCTGGTTCTGAATACCTTGAACGAGGTAATAGCTACTGCTCTTTTGAGATGATTATCTTCATCTCTTTTTATTTACATGTCAACGTATATAAGTTTTCGCTTCAAAAATACTGCACACATTACAAGCGGTTACATGTCAGTACATCTCTCCAGAAGTAATGTAAAATACATCTCCTGTGGTTTAGAGAAAATGCTCAACATGGAGCTCATCCATCTCGTTGTATACATTGCAACGTCTCACCATTGACTTTCGAATCCGCTTAAAAACATTTTTGTCTTCTTCGAAGATCATCAATTGCCAACATGATTCCTCATACCAGCTTCTCAGCAGTGTCAAACGCATCGTAGACCAGACTTTACTAGACCCCAAAGAAAACAATCCTTCGATGTGAGGCTTGAGGAAGGAAGGCCAAAATACGGGACCTCTTCTCCCTATCCATGTACTAGATATGACGCATATCTATCGACAGCAGGAGTGAAATGAAGCTGGTCTCTTTTATGTGGAAGCACATTCGTTCATATGGAGCAAGTGAAACTTTGGCTATGAAGGTTATATCGTTTTGTACAGGAGCGCCACGATATATGGATTTATGGACTGTCCTATTTGACACATACTAATACACCTCACTTCGCCTATACATTCTGCACGTAATCTTAACGAAATTTAAATGTAGACTATTAATTCCATGTTCTCTTCGCGCAATGCCACTACTATCAGCTCCTGTAACAAATGTTAGTTCTTAACGACAGCCTTTGTTACGCATTTGCTCTACTAGTATTTCTGAAATATATATTTTTCCATGCTTGAAAATTAATCGTAAAATTGTTTCGAAATTGTATGGTGTTTGATTAATAGCTACGCGACAGCTAGTAATAACACAAGAATGTGTGTTTTCCCATTTATCCCTATGTTAGGCTACTGTAAACTGAGGGCCTGATGAGCGAAAGTACGAAGGCGACACTGACACAATTTAGAAATTCAAACGTGGATTAGTTTAAAAAAACTTAAACAATTTTATTTTTTTAAAAATATTCCCCTTTGACATCAATACATTCCTGTATTCGATGAACCGTGCTTAAATCAATGATGCCACTCCTTCTGAGGCACTTCAGAAACCAGGTTTGTATAATGTTCTACTGCCTCATCTGATGACGAAAACGTGATTACACGCCATTTATCTTTAATTTATTCAAGAAAAAAAAAAGAATAAATGACAAGCTGCTAGGTCAGGATTGTATGGTAGAGGGTCCTTGGTGTTGACCTTTAGGGTATCCAAATACTCAGTTGTTAGTTTTGCTGTATGCGACGATGCTGTCACGATGTAATGTTATTTTTCCTTTTGTGAGTTTTTCACCAACTGTTTCAATAAATTTCGGTAAACAGTCATTTGTGTACCAATCGGCAGTAACAGTATGTCTATCTTCTAATGCTATAGTAGCAATTTGGACAGTTTCAGAAAATAAATAGCTCCCAACTTGATACCAGAACACCGAATTCGTCGGACTTATATAGGAAAGATCCATTGAGCCAATTGACTTTTCTTTGCAGGATCATAACAATAAACCCAAGATTCATCACCTGTAACGATATTCCAAACCAAAATGCAGTGTCCCCTTGGAATTCTTTCAGAGGTTTACTGCACCAATCAATGGGTTTTGGTTTTGATCTGGAGTCAGTTTATGTGGAATCCATCGACAACAAAGTTTACTCACTTCTAACTGTTCATGTACAATATTTTGGATTTGACTCATGCCAATGCTCAATGTCCCCCGAATAAATTCATAAAATGTCTGTCGATCTTCTTAAAGCATTTCTCGAACAGCAGCAATATTTTCATATATAACAGCAGTTCTTGGTAGTCCTTCAAGAATTTCATCACTAAGAAAAAACCGATCTCTTTTGAATTCGCTGTATCAATTATAAAGTATTTGCCTTAGATGGGGCTTCTTCGCAAAATTCACTTCTAAGACGATATTCACATTTTTTAGGCATTAATGTCGATTTAAAATCGTAAGAACTTATAACTCGGAAATTTTCTCTAGTCAGATGCATTTTTGGGTGAACACAAAATGATTAAACGATGATAATTAACAAACTATTAGAGCAAATCGAACAAGCTACACGGTAATCAATTCGCAAAACATTAGAAAGCAGCTGTCAAATATAAACAAGCTTCACTTGTTTTTAGATGCATGGTATTCTAAACATTTTCAGTATCAACCTCATAGTATAGACTCGCAAACAGCGTGAAGCCGTGCAATCTGGCTCGTCATAACTCTACGCAGCTGCCCTGGTTTCTGTCGCAGTCACGCGGCTAAGTGAGAAGCATTTGCGGCCGAGTGGAGTCGCATCACTGCATGGCTCAGCAGACTTGCTACACCAGTGGTGGCACATGGGAATAGCGCAAAGGGTTTTGTGGTAAACTCCAACTCTGACCTTAGATTACAAAGATACGTGCTTATTTTATCAGTAGTAATTTTATTCCAAGGAACACGCATTCGATATTACGCTTTAAGATAATGCATTCGGCTTTTCGTGGAGTTAATTTGTTTTAATTTTAAAACGCAAACCTGTTCCTCTTGGTTATAACAACTTGTAAAATTAGTTTTATTGCAGTAAAATATATGAGCTACCGTGGTGATAGCCTATGCAGATGAGCAAAAATAGAATGCATGTAAGAAAATTCACATTTCAGTAAACATTTGATAAACTATATATATATATATATATTCGATTTATTATTTTTGTTGTTTTTATATTAGTTAATGACTATACTATTTACTATTCCTTTGCCGTTCTCGCAGAAAAGAGAAACGTGGCAAATCATCCGAAATCTCGCTAGCTGTAACCCTTCACAATAAAACTGACCTATAGTTGGGAGCACACACGAAGGTAGGTAGGTAAGCCCACTAGGCAGAGGGTTTACAGTTTATCTTTCTTTCATTCTCGCTCTCTACGCACTGAAATATCACATGACTAGAGCAACGCTACTGCGCAACCTGCACTCACCCACCTTCGTGTATGCCCCCGACTCCAATGCAAAGGCAAACTGGTTTTTGATAAATTCAGTGATTACCCGTGGGAGACGAAAGAATAAAATACCAACATTTGAATCTCAAAAGAACTCTATCAGTATAGCGACTAGATAAAGGCTTTTCCACCCTAAGTAAACTATCTACATTTTAGTGAAAACGTTACTAAATGAGTTCCATCAGTTTCATTAAAAATAACATAAAACAGAACATTTTATGTGTTGTACCATCCATTTATTTGGCACTACTTTCAGCCATTAATCCGCAAATAAAGACAAAAGTGGGGAGTGATAGATGAGATCAAAAGTGAACAATTTAGAATACCACCACCACCACCATAACCCAAAGCTCCGCTTGTTTCTGTTTTTAAGAACAATTTATTTCGATTCAGTGTGGCAATTTTTTTCCTCCTTAATTTAGAGTTTGGAAACTCTGATACTTAATTATTTACATTATTATCTATAACAACAGCTTTATAAAATCCAGACTTTGAAGTATAACCATTAATATGTTTTTTAAAGTTGAAGATAAGCACATTGCATTAAGCAAGGATATGGCACATTCTTGTTATAAGGGTGAGCATGTTCATTTTCCTTTCATTTGTTCACTCTGGCGCTAAAGTAGGTATGACATTCTCTTAGTCGCTTATTACACGAAGTACATCAACGCGCTTTTCAATATTGCATGGTAATCGCGTAACTCGCTTGAATAACACACATCATAAATGCTCCCATTAAATTTAAACATGGATATCAAACGTGCATGATATTTTAGATCAGAGATCGGCTTTCTCTGCTTAATGCACATGTAGTGGTTTCATTTGCCAGAAAATGTTACACCTACAACGTTTAGATTAGGATTATTATTATCCTAACTTATAAGTTCAAATTTTAGTATATATTTGCTCGTGGTGTGTATAATTAAGAAAAGGAACTGTACGGAACAATTACGTTAATTGTTTGGGGGTTTTGCCTCAGCAGACTCGATATACTGATTTATTTCACATCCCCTTGAAACATCTTCCAGCTAAAATCCGGTCCTTATAGTTGTATGTGGTATATGATTCCCTGCCTACTTGTAATAGGGTGCATAAAATTCAGATTGCTGATTCTAGTAAATGCTTGAAGTGTGAAGTAGAGGACACACTACAGTATAGGTTACATTAATGTCCTATTGTGCAGCCTATTAACAGACACTTCATGGATTCTCTGAAGAAATCGCTGAAGCATCGCTTTAAATGTTATACCCTAAACTTTTTTTGTTCCATTTATTTGCCGCCTTTAACATCTAAGCTCATGTGAGTGGCTTTGCCTTTGGAACAATTATTCATCGGCAATGATATTCACTCGTTTACTATCATGTTAATATTTGGTTTTGTTTACTTTAAGTTTTCTTTTTAAACAGTAATTTCACACATATTTACACTCTCGCTCATACTTCCAGGCTCTAGGGAGGGTAACAAAATGTCCAGGCTAAAGAAAAATGACATCCTCCAGCCAAGAATTGAAACCGGGCCTTACAGATTTGGAAACTAGAGTGCTAGCCACCAGCCTACAGAGGTAGTCACGTAACATTCTTCTTAGACCACACTTCGTATTAACGCCGTTTTGGAGTTTTAAATATGGTTATTGGCCAATACAGTGCACTACGGTGTTTTTCTTCCACACTTTGGCTACCGTACGGCGGCTTGCGCGTCGGCTGCTAGAGAACGAACTCCCGCCGAAACAATTATAATATCCGCGCAACCGCCTCTCGTTCTCACATCTATAGTTACAATTACAATGATAATAAACACATACTTTATAAGAGAGGTTGGAAATATTGTCGTTTATCTACACATTTCTGGCATCTTCTCAGGAAATCTCCATTTACACTAGAGAATTCAATACATGAAATTGACTGAATTTCCCGCCTGATGTTTTCCAATGCATCAGATTTGTTGCATGCACTTTATTTTTCACGTGACCATTAGAATCAGATAAATTTCTGTTACTGGATTTTGCGAAACGATAGAGTAACTGACCCATGCCTAATATTCGTCTCTGACGAAGCATGGTTCCATTTACATGGTTATATTTCGTCGTAAAACAACAGATACTGAATCACAGAGAAACCCGATTTTACATACGGCCGGATTCCCTTGCTTGACGCGAAAACTGATGTGTGGTGTGCAGTAAATACATACAGAATAATAGGACCTATATTTTCTGAACAAGTAATAAATGCAGAAAGATACAGGAAACATCGTTTCTTGAACAGCCGACTAACGTTGAATGTCAGTCTATGTATTTCCAAGACTTTTGCTACCGCGCATACAGCGATGAGTCATTAAGTTTAATTCAGAAAATGTTTGAAGATAGGGTAATTAGTAAAGGATTATGGACTGTATGCGATTTTCATCTATGGTGGAACTTAAAAATAAAATGTATGCAACAAATCTCCATACATCGGAAGAACTAAAAGAAAACACCAGACGAGAAATTCACTCAATTTTGGATATTGATCTCTCGAGTGTAAATGAAGATTTTCTGAGGCGATGCCATAAATATGTGGAGAGAGAAGGACAACATTTCCAGCATCTCTTGTGATAAGGTACGTGCTTATTATCATTGTAGTTGTAACTGTAAATGAGAACTTGAGACGGTTGCGCGGATATTATGACTTTTTCGGCGGGGGTCCGAGCTGCAGCGACCGGCGCACTATGGAAGAGAGGCTTCATAAGGACGAGCTCACACACGACAACACAGCCAACGACTTCACCTGAAGGAACTCCTTAGACCTCCAGGGATACATCCATTACAAGAATCCACACACTAAATGAGACATCAATCTTACATCATCACCAAAAATCCTACCATCCTCACCTTAACTTCGCTGCGGGGGCAGACTGGGCCTCGGTCAAGTCTGTCTCCCGGCAATAACTCTCTACTCCCCTGGCGACCGCACTGCGGCCCAGTTTCAACCATCACCTTGGACTGCGCGGGTGCTTTAGGCGGTACCGCAGCAAACCTTTTCCTTTCAATCCGGTGGAGGAGTTTTTAGTGGGTATGCCGACGATTCGGTGAATCCCACACTCTCAGTCCCGGCTCCCATCGGGGCTGAGGTTAGTGATTAAATCATTTTCTCCTCCACTCCCAAAAAAAAAAAACATGTATGTTTGCATTAGTATAACTCTGGGGCCCGGTCGAACTATGTGCTTATCTGAAAACAGAATACGCCAACTCTCCCATAATAGACTACATCCAATCTGCACGTGTCTATGTAAACCTTTTTCACTGAATTTTGTACTTTCGTTGTATATAATGTATTTAAACTGCTCTGTCACCAAGTAAATGTTAAAATTTCCATTTTGGTACACTTATTCTTCTTCTTTGTAAGCAGTATTTTGAATTTTTTCTGTATTCATCTTTTATACATCAAATTTATTTTTTTATTTTTTCTCTGTAAATTCTGTAATGAAACTGTATTTTTTGTGAACTGAACAGGTGAAAAAGAAAAGTACATACAATAGCGAGAAAGAGGTATAACAGATAACATTTTAGAAACGTATAGTTATGCATTTTTGTCATGTAACATTTAAAAAATTGAATAATAAGAGTCATATTGAATAAAAATGTTGTCCTTTTTAATGTTAAATATTGCATTAGAGAATAAGTTCACATCATTAAGTTATACAGAAAATGAATATACTATTTAACCAAACGGACAATTAAAATAATCTTAAAGAAAAATGTATTCTTACGTTTATATTGCATATTGAAACCCATTTGAATCAGTTTTCCATATTGACACTATCCGCGTGTACCTGTTAAAATTATGCCTACAGACTGAGATCATTTTGTTTGCTTTTTGTTTCACCAGTTCTGCTTACGAGTATCTAAAGCAATTAAACCTATCCGGCTATTAAATTACAGTAATATAGCAAAACATAGCTTGAATTTGAGCACTCTCCGAGTGTTATCCGCTGCATTTGTTGTTAATGTGGTTTCAATACGATTTGTGTACGACCCACATTTACATGCCAGCTTTCCATACACAACTCTTCGAAATGCTTTCCTCTAGCAGGACAGGATTTTGGATCAGTTTAAACCGAATCCCCGTCTACATGTCATACTGAATGTAGAAAAAGACTCAGATCGACTTCGATACGCATATAAACACGCTGCATGTAAGCTGCATCTACAAGCGTGAACATAAATCTCTGTAAATCTTTTAGTAATAAAACTAGTTGTTTTAAGCGCTTATGAATGCATAAACCTCAGATTAAGAAGAGGCAAAATTAACTATTTTTCAAGAAAATGCTATGTTATTAAATCAATTGTATAAATTAGGCTTACCTGGCCCCATTAAATTACCAGATTTTTAATTGTCTCCAAAAAAAGCTATTTACAATATTTTTATAACATTTTGAAAGATGTAAAATGAAAATTTAGTTAAAAATATCCTTATCTATGCATTAGTTAAAGTTAAACCAATAGATTAATGTGTGGACGTTACAAGGACACCAATGAATTCCAAAAGCGTCTTTAAATAACAATAATAATAATAATAATAATAATAATAATAATAATAATAATAATAATAATAATAATAATAATAAGAAGAAGAAGAAGAAGAAGAAGAAGAAGAAGAAGAAAACTGTGCTTCCATTTTAGGATAAGTACAATTTGCTCAATTCAAGGTAAAAAAATGGTTTTTAAAGCAGTTTAGGCACAAACAAAAATGCTAATAGGGAAATTTTAAAGAGTTTAAAATATGTTGTTACTTAGTTGTAACATATCCTGAAATTTACCAGTGACATATACAACAAACTGATCGGATTACAAAAAAATGTGATGTGTTACACTCACATGACTTTCTCTACTCTTGTACAAACTATTTTTACAAACGCTTATTCTCCATATGCTTCATGTCAATCGAGATGTTAATCTTATTGCTAATTTTCTTGTAGGTGCAAGATGAGTATGGTAGACTTTAAGAGACAGTCAAATATTTTAAGAGCTGGTTGCTATGTGGCGCATTCCATTCTCTTTGCATTTCCAGGATATAAAAAAATGAATAACGAATTCCCATTCAAGAAAAACTATAAGTATTGGAAAATTTAAGGGAATAACAAGCAATATCTCGAAAATGGTTCACTCAACAACAAAGATGTATATCACATAAATTGTGTATTTTAACGCGATCGACATTTTTTGTGTAGTAAAATTTTGTCTATCTCTTATGGTTTACCAGTTACCAGAATACTTTTGGAGACATTCCCAGAAAATTCAAGATGTACATTTTATTTGTCATGAAAGTGTCTTAAATATATGATATTATAATCAAAATCGTTAGAGCCATTTTTGAGAAAATTAAAATGATTATGTTCCATGTAAAGGGTAATTTGGGGCGAGGGATTTTCTTGAAAACCTTCGTGTCGCATTTCTGAAAGATACTGACCCTAAATACCAAGTTTGGTGTTTATCCGACTGTTCGTTTCTGAGCTACACTGTTCACAGACACACACACACAGACATACACGGACATGTTTCCAAAAATGCTTTTTTTTGGATTCAGGGGGTCTCAAAACATATATTTCCGGTGAAATCTCGGTATCCAATTTTTGGGTGGAGTACAATACTTCCCCTACTTACTATACGTAGTAGAGAAAGTAATAAACCGATAAAAATGGTTTTTATTGAAAAAGTTTGAAATATAGTGAATAAAATATTACAAAACAATGGGAGGCAGGACATAATGAATTTGAGATCTCATTGTGGTTTACCGGAAAAAATGCGAGTCAATTGGTGAATTTAATGTCGTGTCGGTATTTTATCATGATAGTTTAGTTGGTTAGAGAAATCGGACGGAAACCGGAACATTAGTGGCTCAAATCCCGACTATGACATTGTATTTTTCAGGGTGATTTTACATTTCCAGTTATTTATTTATTCAATTTTGTTCAAAATTACTCTTAAACGGGACAAATATTAAAGCTTGGGATCTCAAATCGCGCAGGAAACATTGAATACGAGCGAACAAACTCGGTACGACTGAATTGAATCATCATCACTCTGTCACTATGTGCTCAAGGCATGTAAGAGTTAAATGGTTATGGAAATCAATAACTATACCCCAAGCATTCCTCTTGTGAGGTTAGTGAATCGAGATATGACTAACACATCTGATTAGAGTGACATATTTTATTACTTTTGAAAAACACATACTTTATTTCCAGTGGCATTCTTTTATCATACCAAAACGATGTTGTATTTCCTTGTTTCCTTTCAATTCCAGTACGCGTTAAAGCTACATTCGTTTTATTTAGCTTTCGTGTTCCTTGTCTGCTCATTTCTTGTTCTAGATATGATCTTTGCAAGTAATTATTCTTGTTATAAATTAGCCAATTTTCTCAACAGAGAAATTGCACTTTCTCTTCTTAGCAGACGTCACCAGCGGTGCATTTGTTTGCAAGTTTGCGTGGTTAAACGGAATGGAGCTGGGTGGTAATTTAAATGTTGCATATCTCATCTGGTGGCGAGATAGTGCTTCACTTCATTATGAATACGAACTGCGGCATTTTGCTGGAGAAATGGCGGCGTTGCTGCGTACGTATAGCTCTGAAGAACAAAGTACCTACCTTATAACAAAAGCTTAAGCATACGGAAAATGGATTGCTGATTACAAACTGTGAAAGGGTTTTAGTTTTATCTGCGTGAAGGTAGCACAGGTTTGAGCTTATATCCTCGAGCAAACAACAAACGCGATGTTAAAGCAGATTCGATCATGAAAGGGGATAGTTTGGTTTTCATCCTTTCGATTTTCTGTGGCTAATTAATGCCCAAACCTAAAGTATTGGGCGAGCTGAAAAAGATTTCTCATTACCGTAGCAGTTGCCTTCTTAAATTTTACTTAAGAGGGACATAATCAAAATTCCAGAGTCGAAGTTAAAACTCCCCTCTGTGCACAGTTTCTAGGCGAATGAAACTTAAGGGTTTTACTAACAAACACACATACATATAGCGTATGTCTGTTAAAATAAAATGCATAAATTCCATAAAAAGATATTGTTCAGTTTTTATTGCTCTGAAGAATAATAACTAATGAAAAATTATTTTTATGAAATTATGCACGTTATGTGCATTAATAGAAATGCTCTCCTCTCTAAACCAAATTTTGACCTGGGACATACATGCCTATTATTGTAAAAGTGTGCTAAATATGTGATAAAATGAACAAAATTTGTGTTTAATTTTGAAAGGAAAAGCATTAGAGCAGTGAGTCCCAACGGGTTCTTTTAAAAACTCAGGTTCAAAGTCCATAGCTCACCCTACCTACTAAGGGAATGACAAGCTAAACCAATAAATTTTCAGTCCTTAGAATACGAGTGAAATGAATGGTAAGGGAAATTCTCTTCATCCCCTCTCTATGTAAGGTTGGGCATCCCTATATTAGAGTACTGCATTGTTTACTTCATTCTATGTGAACATTTTAGTACCAGATTTGTAATTGTTTATCAAAATCTGTACTTTTCTTATAAACTCCCTGAAATTTTTAACTGAAAACTTTAACATCAGTGGTTGCAGATAAAAATGTACCTTTTATGCCAAAAGTTAAAACAGAGCTAAGTTAATTTCATAGTGCCCATATAGGATGTTACAATGATTGCCTTCTATAGACTACAGAGGAGTTGTAAATGTATATGTATTTCAGTAGGTTAGAACGCAGATTGTGTGATGCAGCGGATATTGGGAAGAAGGCACCGACCGACTGGCCGGTTGAAGAGATATGGGGAGGAGTAGCGCTCTCACCCAGCATAAATACCAGAAACGTTATCGAGAGATAATGGGTTTGTTCTGGAAGCTCCTGTCTTCCCCCTTCCCGGATATTCTAGAACTCTCCCTCGAAAAATTCAGCGCTATGTATATAAGCAGGCGTGTTCGAATAAGTCAGTGAGTTATTCTTATTATTACTCTTATTAACCGAGGGGACTCGGCAGCGATACAGGGAGAATATTGTACCTATGCGAAACAAGGGGGCGCACCCAGGAGGGAGGACGAGGTGAGAGGAGACAGCGGAGAAACCAGGAGTGACCGCACAGCAATGACAGGATCCCTACGGTTTCTAGATTGAGTCCCCCGACAGTAGGGCAGGCATACCGGGAACCCCGCCCCACACAAGGTCCAACGCCCCTTTCTGAAGGAGCGGCTGTTATACCTCGGCAACCAGCCTTAGGGACGGAGAAACAGAGGGCATCCTTTTTCCCTACCACACCGCACTGTAACACCATCGGTGACACTTCCAACTCTGAAAGAGATCTAACGGATGATGGATGAAAGAAATTATGAATGGAATGAAATTGAGCGACAGAAAGAAATCACTCCAACATTTGCCTGATAACCACGAATAGACCAAAAAATATCCATGGGTCAGAATGGGCGGTCACCGGGAATCGAAACAGGGACCTCCGGAATTTTATCCTTCCTTATGAGAGTGTCCATATTTCCAAGCTTCCTTTTCATTCTTCCTTTTGTAAGGACAACTTTAGGTAATTCCTGGGATCCTCAGTCTGCCAAGCGAGTTCTGATAATAATGTTGCAGAACATCTAGTTTTCCTGTTTTTCCTTGCTCTCCTAAGATACATGTAGAAGTAGGCATTTTCAGGCTTCCTGAGTCGACGTCCAGCTGCCCCTGAAAGATGACGTCATGTCTGCTGTGAAAGAAGGTTTCGCCCCCTACCCCTATTCTTCCCGTAGCGGTTCGTTGCATCATTCTACAATTGCAGGTTTTAACATGTAATCATGCCGTATATGGTAGAGGTGTGATGTATGATACGCTACAATATGTCTAAATAAAGCTGGCGCTGTACTGCTTCACTGAAGTCATCTCGCGTACTTTCAGTGTCCAAGCAGTCAAGAGCAAGCGCAAGATGCTGTATTAGATATCAAGGCCTAAAAGTAGAACTTCTAACACAGAGCATACGAGCTAAAAACTTTAAATTATCGCACCAGTGCAATAAGTTCAGCGTGACCAACTTTGGTTTCAGGTCCAATCACATAGCTGCTACCCTTTGTATGTGCATATGTTTAATAACTTGACATGGTTAGATTAGGTTTTACTTTACATTATGTCTTTTTACATGATTAATTCCTCATGACGCTCGCATTACCTGTTGACAATACAAATCGTCATATTTCAATTTATCGCAGTTCGTTGTAGAGTTAACCCTTATGTTATATTGGCAGCTTCCTTTCATCTAAAACGTTACTCGTTTATCTAACCTGCATAACTATTAAATGACGGAAAATATTAATTCAGAAGAAACTGAAATAGAAATGAAATAACAGAAGCAGCAGAAAGAATAACACTAAAAGTGCTTACGCCAAAAAATCCAGAAAGTAATATGATATAGCATTTAATCGCTTCATTGCTATAAGGCCAAAACATGTTGAAAATAATTTCCCTGAATAAGACGCATCAATAAAATATTTGACATCTCGCTTTTTTAATGTCATTTCTCTTGTTTCAAGAATGCGTTCTAAACGCGATTTCTGTTAGTTTTAGGAATCAATATAATGGGTACTATTGATAATTAAATTGGAGCGCTGTCTAAAGTAATACATATCATAGGTGTTAACAGTGATTTTATTTTGCTCGTAGGATTGCCTTCGTTTAGCACACATCCCTATTCGCAAAATAAAACCCTACTTTTACTCCTTGTATCATACAATTCAGTTTTAAAACATTATATCAGAGCGATGTTGCATAAGCAGGGTTCTTCGTTTCTCACATCATGCTGAAGATTTGTTGATCGAAGTTTACATGAAGTAAGAAAACGCATAAACAAACAATTATACTCGTAGAGATTTCCTGTTTCCATCAGTAATTTATCAGCGACATACTTTCCTAAATTAATGCAATTTCGGAATTGTTAATGTAGTGTTGCTAATTCCCATTTACTTGTGTGGCTTGAAGAAAACTGATGTCCAAAATTGCCCGAGTTCGCCTCAGTTGATCTGGATGCCCTCCGGCCTTTCTAGTCGTTATATTAGGAGTTTAAGAACTTAGAAATTGGTGCATCGCTAAGATTCGGCCTCAGACTTTAGAAATGTGAAATATGGCCTCCATCATACATCAACAAAAGGGTACTAAGAGAATGTAAGGCTGAAACCTCTTGTGCATTGTCTTCATAATTAAATAATGTCGTAAGTTGATTTTAGATATTTATTATACATTAATCGCCACCATCTGTCCCCTTAGTAACCTCTGGAGCTATGCTCCTGGTGATGTTTAAGGATATTGTTATATTTGGGCCATGGCCCGGCTCAAGTTGCGCATCCCTCCTCTCGTATCCCTTCCCCCTCACTCTCCCTTCTTACTCTTTCTTCTCGCATACTCTCTCGTCTCTGGCTTTCATCTTTTAAAGCTTACTTTATATTTAAATATTAATTAAAAGTCAACAAAGGGACTTTTATCTCATAATAATTCTTATGTTCAGCAAGTGCATGAGTTTTACTTTCTCTACTACGTATAGTAGTGGAAGTGTTGCATTCCACCCAAAAATTCGATACCGAGATTTCACTGGAAAAACATGTTTTGAGGCCCCTGAATAAAAAACAGCATTTTTAGAAAAAGGTCCGTGTGTGTGCCTGTGTGTCTGTGAACAGCTTAACTCAAAAATGAAAATCGCATAAATACCAAACTTGATATTTAGGTTCAGTATCTTTCAAAGATGCGACACGAAGGTTTTCAAGGAAACCCCCCCACCTTAGACTAAAGTTTTTATTTTCTCAGAAATGGTTCTAGCGATTTTGAATAAAATCATATATTTAAGATATTTTAATGACAAATAAAATGTGTATCTTGAATTTTCTGGGAATTTCCCCAAAAGTCCTCTTCTTTTGAATGGCTTTTGCGTAACTGTAAACCGTAAGTGATAGACAAAATGTTTCTACACAAAAAAGTAGATCTAGTTAAAGCACACAATTTATGTCATATACATTTTTTCTTCTTCTTTTGTGAAGTGAGGCACTTCCGAGATATTGCTTGTTATTTGTTTCAATTTTCGAATACTTATACTTTTTTCAAATGGAAATGCTTATTCGTTTTTTTATATCCTGGACATGCAAAGAGAATGCAATGCTCCACATAGCAACCAGCTCTTAAAAGATTGAGTATCGCTTAAAGCCTATCACAGTTACCTTGCACCTACAAGAAAATTGGCAATGAGATTGCGTCTGCAAATGTTTATCTCTGTTTAATGTTTATATAAGCGTTTGTAAAATTAGTTTGTACAACAGTAGAGAAAGTCATTTGAGTATAACACATCAGATTTTTTATACATAATGCAGCTGTATGCTTAGCTTTTTGATAACTCACAGGGGCCGGAATAACTAGATTATGTTTCTAAGAAAACCAGAAAATGTTGATACTGCGGCGATCACCTCCTCATCCGTTGCTGTTAGGCTTACCTGGATGCTTCTCCCGTTGCTTCCAGAAGTTCTCAGTGGGTTGGTTCTCTTCAATTTATCCTCGGCTAGCCTCAGTAATTGTTCTTAAATTCTATGGGAGCATGGACTTATCCTCGGTAAAGGAAAACGTAGATCTCGGGTGGTGATATAGGAAGACATAGACTTGCTTTGTTTATGAAAAGATGACACTGCCGTTTCTTTTTATTTAATTAACACTCGTAGTATACAAAACTGGTATGGCCGCTGTAAAATACTGTCCACCGCTGTTAAACTATGGCGCGGATATGACTTGAAGTTTAAATATTCTTATTGTCGCTTTAAGAGTAGCGGATCTTAGGTGTGTTGCTAAAACTATTTGGATTCCCTGTCTTGGCGCGATATCTCACACATCCTGCAGCATCTCTCCCTGACCACACATGACAAAAACTGTCGAATAAAATGCAATACTAAGCTGACATGACAAATTTGACTTGATTCCCTTTTTGGCGCGATATCTCACACATCCTGCAGCATCTCTCCCTGACCACACATGACATAAACTGCCCCGAAATTTCCCCAAACAGATCCATTTATAGTCTCAGGCTCCTGAGGCTGCTTCCTTTCCTATTGGTACATTTTTAGCGCGACTCGACGCGTCTAACTATTTCGAATAAACTTCCAGGGATTTCATTGGTCCAATTTTAATATATATCGCGGCTTTTCCTACATTTACCGTTAAGGTTGTCTGTCTCACTCACTTGGTCACGGCGAATTATCAAATAATGGGACAAAGGCTCTACACCCTCGCTGTAGGAATAATAGCACGGCGACCGGAGAGAGGTAATAAAACTAGGTTTTCTGCCTTCGAAAGCACTATTCCTGTAGCTAAAACATTCCACCGTGGACAGTATTTTAACATAGCGCTTAAATTATTCACATTAAACCATTTATAACTCTACTAATATTAATAACCTAGATAGATACATAACGTTAAATCACCCTTCTTAAAATATACAAGCAGTATGAGAAAAAGATATTTACATAATACGATTTAACATCACTAAAAGTTAATTAATAAGTTATCTAGAATTACTGTTCTCGGGCCCGGCCTAGAGTTGCCGTTTCAAATTGCCCTGTTCTGGAAAAGAATAAATTTTTTGAGCACTTGATACAATTTTCTTTTCCAGAATAATTCCTCTGATTATGGCCTTTGTTCGTTTGTTTTGTTGACATAGACCCTTCGCTATACCGGTTCCTTCACAAGGGTTCTGCCACACCAGTGGTGTTTATATTTGGGTCATTCACTCCACATTTGTTATGGTTGATCCCCTCTCACCATTTAAAAACAGGTTTCCGAGAGACATTCTTACACAATACATTTCGCGCACACGAATAACTTGTGACGCAAACAAATACTCTAATACCCAAATTAAGTTCTAGAACTTAAATCTATTTACATACATATTGGTACATAATTATTATGCATTTAGTTACTTCTTTACATCCTTATTTCTCGGGTGTATTACCTTTACTATTTGTTCACAGGGTTGCTACCTCATTTCGAGTAAAACTAACCTGATTATTTTCATTACATTCTTCACCCTTCTCATTCTCTAAACATTTGTACGGTTTGAGCAACTGTTTATGATATCTCCCTACGATCTTGGAATTCTTTATTTCTTGAAACTCAAATGTAAATCACCCTGTATGGACCTTTAAATAAATTTTCCATTCTATGATACCTTTTTTTTTATAATTAATAAAACTAATTTATATGTTTAAAGAAAACTGTCAGCATATTGCTAGCATACCAACCAATTAATAATTTACAAATATTGCTAAATATCAAAAAAAAATATAATAAATATTCTGACAATAAAAGCTGTTTCAACCTTAAGACAAACTTATTCAAGCAGAAAGAAACTGAAACATATTAATGGCAAAGGTGTTTCTTGTTCTTCTTCACTATCACTAATGAGCATTTAATACTCAAGTCTCTTTAGTAATGCAAAAAAAAATGTTCTGCACAACTGCTTACGATAATTCATTAATTCACATGTGAAAGCTCTCCTTTCCAGGCACTGTAGAGTCAGGATCAATGATATTATGTCTTTCTTTTCTTTTTTTTTTTTTTTTTTTTATTTGAATGCTGGATTTTTTTTTTTTTATACCCATACTAATTCTCCAAGTTCGATCAACCCTTTCTTTCGCTTCCTTGTTTTAAATTTCTGCTTTCTTTTCTGCGCCCTTTTTAACATTCTTTCAAAAGCTTTCTTTAACGTCTCTTCTCCCGTTAGTGTTTTCGGCTCTTTAGTTTCTAGTATCTGTAGTAATTTCCCTTCAAGTGTTTCTATTAGCTTCCCCTTCATCAGCTCAACTAATTTCCCCTCTACATTCTTATCTTGTTCACTTAAGTTTCTTTCTAAGTCCTTATTCTGCTTACTTAATTTCCCTTCGAAATCCTTTTTCTGTTCACTCAATTTTCTTTCTAAGTCCTTACTCTGCTCATTTACGATTCTTTCTAAGTCCTTACTCTGCTCGTTTGATTTCCCTTCTACATTCTTATCTTGTTCCCTTACGATTCTTTCTAAGTCCATATTATGCTCATTTGATTTCCCTTCTACATTCTTATCTTGTTCACTTACGATTCTTTCTAAGTCTTTACTCTGCCCTTCTACATTCTTATCTTGTTCACTTACGATTCTTTCTAAGTCTTTACTCTGCTCATTTGCGATTCTTTCTAAGTCCTTATTATGCTCATTTGATTTCCCTTCTAGATTCTTATCTGGTTCACTTACGATTCTTTCTAAGTCATTACTCTGCTTACTTACGACTCTTTCTAAGTCCTTATTATGCTCATTTGATTCACCTTCTACATTCTTATCTTGTCCACTTACGATTCTTTCTAAGCCCTTACTCTGCTTACTTACGATTCTTTCTACGTCCTTATTATGCCCATTTGATTCCCCTTCTAAATTCTTATCTAGTTGACTTCCGATTCTTTCTACGTTCTTACTATATTCACTTAAGATCTTACCCCGTTCATCTATTATGCTTTCTAACTTTTTACTATGTTCATTGAAGATCTTACCCCGTTCATCTATTATTGCGCTCAACTGTTGAAGCAATATTAGCAGCTGGTTTTGACCTGCGTCAATGACCTGCTTATTCGGTGATTGCCTTTCTAGCCTAACTTCTACTTCTGCTGCGCCCATATTTTCTCCATCTGTTGTTATGCTGACAATAGCCTCCCCATTCAATTCTTTCAAATCTTCCCTTGACCTACTCATGGTTCCGTTAGCCAGTTCTACCTCCCTAGTAATGACTTTACCCCCTCTCAATAACATGTGTTCACAAAACTGAGTCACTACTCTGCATGCCTTTTTGTTTGTTTTTGAATAAAAGTTCTAACCTGTATTTTTTTTTAATGTTAACTGATGCGTTCCGGGTTCGAATCCTGGTGAAGTTCTAGAAGCGATGTTCTCAGCTGTTTTGTTGTCCCACGTAGGTAGATTAGAAGTTCGCGTTGTAATTTTGTTCTGCTGTGCCCCTTTCCTCTGAAGATCCTTCGTCCGTTCGTTGTTTCCTAGTCCTCCGTTTGTGGTCTTCCCTTCGAGCTGGTCTTCCCTTCGAGCTGGTCCTCCCTTCGAGCTCCACGTTATGGCGCCAGTTTGCGGCGATCACCTCCTCATCCGTTGCTGTTAGGCTTACCTGGATGCTTCTCCCGTTGCTTCCAGAAGTTCTCAGTGGGTTGGTTCTCTTCAATTTATCCTCGGCTAGCCTCAGTAATTGTTCTTAAATTCTATGGGAGCATGGACTTATCCTCGGTAAAGGAAAACGTAGATCTCGGGTGGTGATATAGGAAGACATAGACTTGCTTTGTTTATGAAAAGATGACACTGCCGTTTCTTTTTATTTAATTAACACTCGTAGTATACAAAACTGGTATGGCCGCTGTAAAATACTGTCCACCGCTGTTAAACTATGGCGCGGATATGACTTGAAGTTTAAATATTCTTATTGTCGCTTTAAGAGTAGCGGATCTTAGGTGTGTTGCTAAAACTATTTGGATTCCCTGTCTTGGCGCGATATCTCACACATCCTGCAGCATCTCTCCCTGACCACACATGACAAAAACTGTCGAATAAAATGCAATACTAAGCTGACATGACAAATTTGACTTGATTCCCTTTTTGGCGCGATATCTCACACATCCTGCAGCATCTCTCCCTGACCACACATGACATAAACTGTCGAATAAAATGCAATACTAAGCTGACATGACAAATTTGACTTGATTCCCTTTTTGGCGCGATATCTCACACATCCTGCAGCATCTCTCCCTGACCACACATGACATAAACTGCCCCGAAATTTCCCCAAACAGATCCATTTATAGTCTCAGGCTCCTGAGGCTGCTTCCTTTCCTATTGGTACATTTTTAGCGCGACTCGACGCGTCTAACTATTTCGAATAAACTTCCAGGGATTTCATTGGTCCAATTTTAATATATATCGCGGCTTTTCCTACATTTACCGTTAAGGTTGTCTGTCTCACTCACTTGGTCACGGCGAATTATCAAATAATGGGACAAAGGCTCTACACCCTCGCTGTAGGAATAATAGCACGGCGACCGGAGAGAGGTAATAAAACTAGGTTTTCTGCCTTCGAAAGCACTATTCCTGTAGCTAAAACATTCCACCGTGGACAGTATTTTAACATAGCGCTTAAATTATTCACATTAAACCATTTATAACTCTACTAATATTAATAACCTAGATAGATACATAACGTTAAATCACCCTTCTTAAAATATACAAGCAGTATGAGAAAAAGATATTTACATAATACGATTTAACATCACTAAAAGTTAATTAATAAGTTATCTAGAATTACTGTTCTCGGGCCCGGCCTAGAGTTGCCGTTTCAATACAACTACAAATCCAAAAGAAACGTAATTGAAAATTTCACAACGGTTTTTCTTCAATAAAGCCTCTATTTACGTAGTGCCTCTTGAGGCAATATTTTATATCACAACACTGTAAATGCCAGAATGATTGTAGTGTAAATTAATATTATTGTATGCGCAGGATTTTAGATGTTTGTTAGACATAAGTATTCTTAGGAAATAAGTTTACACGGCCTCGCTGAAACTGACAATGGAAGTGGGTAACAATAAACCGAGGGGGTGAGTTGTTTATCACTAAGAAGAGACAAACAAATGACGTTAGAGTAGAGTGCCTTTCTTTAGAAATGGAGGGAATATCTTCCCTAGAGTATATATGTTAGTAGTAGCGATTGACTGACCAAAACAGACGATAAAGTGGGCGCGATTTGGTAACCAATAGCAGCTTTATTATAATGTTTAGGCAATTCGGGGTGAAGGAATATATATTTTCGAGCCATAAGCAAGTATCGCGCAGTTCGGAAGATTCTCTCACGAGATGCACGTCACACAGTCCTAAGGAATCTCTCACGAGGTGCACGTCGCACAGTTTGGAAGAATCTCTCACGAGGTGCACGTCACGTAGTCCTGAAGAATCTCTCGCGAGGTACACGTCGCAAAGTTAGTTACAAAATGTGAAGTACGCGAAGTAATTGGTACGCGGCAACTAAAACGACTGCAGTTACATTCGGAAAGATAACAGTTTCAGTCAGGCGTGTATAAAGATTAAATATGTGAATTATTAATTAAGCGGCAATAAATAGAAACAAATTATTTTATCAGTGTTATCTTGTAGCAACAACTCCTTTCCGTTTACACGTCTTGCTCAGAGATACTTGCTCGACTGAGTAATAAAAGTTAGCTGGAGGACAAAGAACCGAAAATTTAAAATAATAGAACAATAACAGGCGCCCAGCAAATAAGATAACACTAGATACTGAGAACTGTGACACTCTTTACACTTGAGTACTCGGTGTTTCCTAAGCCAGTCCACAAACATATTCCGAGAGCTGTTGACTATGAACAACATTTTACTCCCATTGTTATTCTGATATTTCGAATACTGCCAGGTTGTGATACTTCACTGAAAAGGTCAGCTTATCCCGTTATGAATGATTGTGCAGCAGCTATTCTTCTGCCAGCTTGTGTGTAATTCGAAAGCAGCTTTCCTTTTCCAAGCATTTAAAAACGCTACAACGTTGATGTAATGCTGTAAAATCCTACAGCATAACGGGTAATGCGACCTCGTGAAGAACTGGTTGTGCTGATTTTCAAAAGGGTTCTATATGGTTCAGTACTTCAAACATATGCTCTATAAAGATTCAGAAAGGTCAAATAATGTGGAATTTTATAACAACCACTTGGGAGACCTTTTCTGCTTTCTCTACTGCGCTCTTTCATTACGTAGAGGAAGTATTGTATTTCATCGAAGTTTTCGATGTGGGGATTTCACCTCCTGAACCCAAAAAGGCATTTTAGTAAAAAAACAAAAAAAAAACGCAGGCGTATATGCGTGTATATCTGTGAAAAATTCAAAAACGAAAATTTCAATAAATAACAACTTGGTATTTAAGTTCTGTATCTTCCAAATATGTGAAAATTTACTTTTAAAGAATATTAACCCGCCCAAACTACCCTTTGCATTAAACATTTTTCGTGATTTTTTTATTTTCTAAAAAATGGCTCTAACAATTTTGATTAAAGCACCGTGTATTAGCAATAGTTGCATGACAAATAAGATATATATTTTGATTTTTCTGGGAATAAGCTGTGAAGCTCTCTTCATTTGGAAGGGATTTTGTATAGTTCTGAATAACAGTAAAAGCATAAGAAATGGGCAAGAATGTACTCCTATAAAATGTACACACCTTTAAAACACACTGAATTTCCTTAACATAACTTTCTGTGGCATTAGCGGTTTCAGAGACATCCGTTATTTATGCTTTGAAGTTTTCAACACTTTGCTATTTTCAAGAGGACACTCTAGAGCCAAAATGGCAAAAACATTTTTTTGTTTCAGAAAAAACTGTTTTTAAAAGAAACAGTGTTTTCAACATATCTAGAATACTCCCAGTAAGTATAACGTTTGAAATCCTTCTGGCTATTGTTGAAATCCAATTTGATAAGTGAAGTGCAATACTCCAACAACTGTGTTCCAAACTTTTTGTTAGTTTTTTCCCCATATAGAAATTTTTGTTTTTGAGGTGTATTTTTTTGCAATAAATGTTAATCAATCGGGCAGAAATTTTCAGCACATATAGGGCATAACTTGTTAAAGAAAATGTGCATTGCTTTGTTACTTACACTCATACATAGATGTATATGTGTTTTATTTGTAATTATTAATAATATTTTAGTATTGTTCTAAATAAAAGTTAATACCAAACCTTTATAATAAAATATTAATATTTTGGAAAAAATACACACATTTACTGCATAGGAATACAAGAACCAGCATACCAAACTTCATACCTCTATTTAGTTCTAAATTGCAAAAGGTGTACGTTTTATTATATCAAACTATTTGTAAAAGAATCTAATAAATAGTTTTTTTAATTACAAAACTATCCAATTTAGAGCAATGAAGCTTACAGCAAAATATCATGACAGGTGCAATTTAACCTAAAGATTTAATTAAAAGTGGTTCATTAGGAAAGAAAGTCCATTTGGTACCAGAATGTCCCCTTAAGTGCTGTCGCTATTCAGTTGTTTCTCTTAAAGTCTAGGAAAGAGTACGAATTTTCAAGACTAGCATATAGGATTAGCTTACATACATGTGACTGGCGACTAGGCTTTCTCTATACTATTTATACTCACAATGAAAAGTGTAATGAAGTGTTTCTGAAAAGTTTATTTCGATTAATATTAATTAGATGGGATAATTGCTGCAAATATTAATAATAGCGGGCGGAGAAACTGATGCAAATGAAAAACTTAAGAATCTCTGTTAAAATGTGGACTCGTTCAGTGCTCCTAGCGAATACAGTTATATTCGGAAGGATATTTTCCGCACAAATTATATTCACACATCCTTTCACCTTCTAGTCATATATACTCTTTCCATCTCCGAACAAGTATAGATGACATGGACAAACAAAAAGGGCAAAAACAGTATGTAAACAATAACGTGTGTTTCATTCAATCTTCATAATTCAAATATTATTTTTAAAGCTCTGTTCATATAACTCATTGAAGCTCAAACCATAAATGAACCCTAAAATGACTTTTTAAAACAACAAGAGATTGTTGTATACTAAGCTAATATCTATTTGACGGCTAGTGAGTCATAAAAGTATAGCTTCGGATAGGTAGTAACTAAACGTAAAACTAAAACCAAATTGCTGTATGTCCTCCATAATTGTTTTATTAGAAATTTAGATACGTAGGTCCATGACGAATATTAGTCTTCTGTTGTTATTATTATTATTAATTATTATTATTATTATTATTATTATTATTATTATTATTACTATTATTATTATTATTATTATTATTATTATTTTAACAAAGGTATGTTATAAAAAATTCAGAATTATTTTTAAATGTACAAACATTTTTTGGGTTGCATTTATATTACCTTCTCTGCTCACTCTATAAATTATTCTTATAAAAGCTTTTTGTTCTATCTTATTTTTGATCCAGTTAAACCTTCAATTCACACTTCATTGTTAGATTTTTAGAGAGCTGTTGCAAAGAGTATGGAATTTCAAAGTTATCGCAGATCATGACCACAAGGAAACAAAACAAAACAAAAAAAAACATAAAAAACAATAGCGACTTCCCAGTTGAGAAAACTATAAGTATCCAAAAATTCAAAATAATAACCAAAAAGTCTCGGAAATATGTAACTGTACAAAAAATGACATAAATTCTGTGTTTTAGCGAGATCTACATTTTTGTGTATTAGTTTTTTGTCTACCTGTTACGTATTACCAGTTTTACAGAAGTATTCATAATGAGGAGGATTTCACTGGCTATTGCCAGAAAATTCAAGATTTATATTTCATTTGTCATGCAAATATCTTAAGTATAAATTTTTAATAAAAAATGTAAAGCCGTTTTTTATAAAATGAAAATAACTGAAACTTTTGAAAGTCTTCATATTAATCAAATCCCTTAAAAGTGGGTCGCTATGTAATGGGTTTGAAATTCGGTTCTCTTTGCAAAGACGAAAAAAAACGGAAACAGAAAAAAACAATAGTGAGTAGAAAACTCAAATCAATAACGAAGAATATTTCAAATGGCTAACTACATAAAAATATTGATCTGCATTGCGTCCTTTAACGAGATCTACATTTTTTCTGTAGTAAGGTTTCGTCTGTCTGTTACAGTTTGACTACTAACTATACAATAGACATTCAGGATGAAGAGCACTTCACAATTTAGGTATTCCCAGAAAACTCAAAATATGTTTTTAATCTTCAAGCAAATATCTTAAACATTGTTGATTTAATCAAAACCGTTAAAGCTAATTTTGAGAAAATAAAAAGAGCGAACATTTTTCCATGTAAAGGGTTGTGAGATGTAGTATATGTTTATCGGAGGGAGACTTCTCGCGCGAACTGTGACCAGCTTGATCTATTGTGGCTACACTCCATAGAAGGCAGGGATGAGGTGAAGGAGTCTAAGAGGTCTCAGGTCCGCAGTAACTCAGGACCTGAAAACACCCCTGAAAGGGAGAGATGAAATAGGAGGAAGTTGTAGAAAGGAGAAATCGTGGTAGAATACAAAACTCGGTATTTACCTAGATGACCAAGGGAAATCCACAAAAAAACCCATGGTAAGAGTGAGCGGTCACCGGGAATCGACGCCGGGCCACAGACCTTACCGCCTGAGCCATCCCGCTCAGTGTAAAGGACTGTATGGAATGGAGGAATTTTTTTGAAAAGTCTTCGTGTAAAATGCTTGGAAGATGGTGAATTTAAATAACACTTTTGATATTTAATGCACTTCTCGTGTTTGAAATGTGTTGTTCACATGAACACGTCACACACATACACGGAAATTTCTCTAAATATGTGCTTTTGAATTCAGAAATTCTCAAAATACGCCTTTGCGTTGAAATCTCGGCATTGAATTTTTAGATGGAATACAAAAGTTCCTCTACTTACTATAAGAAAGCAGTTGTACCGAGTAACCTTAAGCAGTGCACAATTATTCACATTATTTTGAATATCTACTTTCTCTCAAGCGTAGCGCACAGCACCGTCACAATATCTTCTCGTGAGCTTAAATTACTGTTAATTTTTCACAGTCAAAGATTGCCATATTTAGTTGATTAAATTACCTATCTAAGCTCATATTGACTCTCAGAACGGTAATGACATAAAATCTACTATATGCATCATGCTTGTCTCTAACTACCTATGAACAAATGTGTAGTTAAAGGGTCTATCGAGCGAAGCACAACGTCGGCTCTTAATTAGAAGCACATTCTCTGCGTTTAGCAAAGTCTCTTGTTTTCTGCTTGCATCTCTCGTGTTTATATTCAGAGGCGTGCTACCAACCTCCCCTTCCCTAAAAAGTGTTTATAATGTGCTGGAGCTTGTTCTCCATTACAGCAACAAGAAATGTAGCGCAACACGGCAGCTGTCCAACTTTACTTCCTGCTTAATATGTTCAAGCGTTTTTGTCTTTCAAGTTATAATCTGTAAGTTCTTCATCTCTGCTAATTTCAAATGGAGCATATGCCGTCTCATTATGAACGTGAAAAATGTTACTTGCAACAGTACTTTCTACACCATGCCGAAACTGGGGTCGACAAGTGCGATACAGGACAGGAACCGTATAGCGACATCAGCGCTTGTTCTATACTCAAGTATACAGAGACTTGCATAGCTTCTAGCCCTAAATGTTCATGAAATGATGAACCCAAAGCAAAAGGTTCACATTCAAGTATCCAAGGTTATCAGTTCCGGCACTAGGTTTATTTTTTTTTTTTCCTTTCTTTTTTTAAGCATAGAGGAAACAATATTTCTAAACAGGGAATAGCATCGTATACTCATAGCATGAAATTGTGTATAAAAACAAAGCTGAAGAAGACATTTTGTTGTAGGAGTTGTTTATTTATTTAGCTCCACGTATGGACGTCAATTTGAAGTAGCTAGTTGCTGCTTTTGTAGAGTTACCCTGCAGCTTCGGACCTCCCCACCTACAAGATCTCAGCGTCACCTGGCGTTGTCCTAGGACGCGTGTTTTCCTTGAAAAGCCGATTTGAAGTAGGTTGTATTGAAGGAGTTGTATTATATTTCAACTGTTGGTATTATTTTAGAGACATGAATATCTTGGCAGGGCGTGAGGCGACAGGAATGTAGGCTTACACATATTTTAAGTTTTAATTCACTCCTTTTTATTAATCCTTCACACAAATTAAATAGCACTTCACTGATATCGAGAGCTGTGAGATTTTTTATTTAATACTTGCACTTTTTAATACGTATAATATTTTCTTCTCACACGAATACGTAATTAATTTCTCGAGGATACATCTCGCGTCTGGTTAGTAACTCTGTCTGCTGGCAACTGAATTGATTTCAACCGTCTAAACTTGTAAATTTCTGTATTTCGAGTCTCTGATTGTCTATGTTTACTCCAATAGAATACCTGCATTTAACTAAAGCTTTTTCTGGTTGTTGATTGGCTATTTTTTATAAACTGTCACTAAAATTACATTAATGCTTCCAAGAATCACAAATAAAATTTAAACTCTCAAACTCATTATTGCCTCAAGGTTACCTCATTGTTACCTCATTGTTAACAAAGTTTAACTTATTATTCTCACAGCTCCTACATTATTAAATTACGTAATATATTCACATAACATTATTACACATAGATACAATAATATAAGCATATGCAATGACTGTTACATAATTTTACAAATTATTACATACAGATATTGCTTCAAGGTGGGCTGTTATTGAGTTTACATATTACATAATTTGACTGAAATCATTTAAGTGTTAAAAATACTGCCTCAAAGCGTTATATATATTAGTTTCTTTATATGTTTCAGAAGCAGATAAAAATACTAGTTTACATTAAATTTCCACACGTCTCATTAATTTATTCCCTTTAATAGAAGTATTTCATGTTTATGATATAATAAAATATTTGAAAAACAAGGTGAGTAGAGCATCTTCATTCATTGCTCTTAGTTTTCTATGCTAAGCGGCTATATTATTTATTAATCGTTTTCATAAAAATTAATGGAAGACGTGCCTCCAATTTTAAACAAAATACGTTTTAGGATCTGTAGAGTTTGATTTTCATTTATTTCCTGGAATACACAATAGCCCAACTGTGCAAAACAGTTCCCTACATCTATAGGGAAGCGGAATTGCACTTTTACACTATTTTACCCTCAGAATAAAATCAAGTTTACACTTAACAGAATTGTGTAGTTTGAGGTCTAAATATAAGTCCGTGAATAAATCTTCAAAGCAAAACAATGAATTGCTTTAAAACAGCAACCAGTTTGCTGAGCACCAAAGGTTTATCAATTCCGATGTAAAAGGGTTTCTAAAGGAATGTTTGTATCGCTTAATACAATTAGTTTACTGTACAATAACTCACTTGCAATATACTAAGCATATTGAAGTACAACCTTCATGATTATGTTTTAGCATAAACATAACATCTACAAAAACTTTATTTTAGAGGGCGTTGACTCCAAGGGAGGTAGAGTTTAGATTTACCTTGGTTTACCCTCCACAATGCTAGGAACATTGAAATTGCTATTCCTAGTTTTTGTAGAAAATCTTTTTCGTTGCTTGGTTTAGATTCAAAAACACAATAGCAGTTTCTAACCAGAACTTAAGCTTATAGAGATTCTTGGGCCAACCTAAGGCGGGAAAAAAGTTTGCAGAAATAGCAATAATAACTTCAAGCAGATCAAGTGAACATGGAGTATCCGAAAATATAGTATGTATGCCAAATCCGAAAGGTGTCAAATAAAACCTTAGAAATTATTAGGAATAAACCAAATACAAGTTCTTAAGTAATTTCCTAAGTTTCAAACGCTTAGTTGCTGACAGACATTCGAAACTCAGTTTAACATGTATGTATTATATGTACCCTTTAATAAATGTAGCTAATGATATTTATTAAACAAACTCATGGCATTTCATGCAATTTCAAAATGCTACAGCACTCATTACAGTGTGATTCTTACAATTATATAACTGTCACTTCTCTAAGCTATCAATTTCACTTCACTGTTTTTACTTTCTCTACTACGAACATAGTGGGTAGGAGAGGTACTGCATTCCACCCAAAAAAAATCCGATATCAAGATTTCACCGGAAATTTATGCTTTGAGGTCCCCTGAATTCAAAAAAGCATTTTTAGAAAAAGGTCCAAGTGTTGTGTGCCTTTAAACAGGATAACTTACAAATGAAAAGTTCAGTGCCTTCCAAAGATGTGACTTGAAGATTTTCAATAAAACCTTACTCTTTATATGGAACATTTTTCGAATTTTTTATTTTTTAAAAAAAAGTTCTCTAATGATATTAATTAAAATAGCACATATTAAAGATATGTACATTAACAATAATATATACATATATATATATATTGTATTTTCTGGGAATAGCCTTTGAAGTCCTCTTCATTAGAAAATTCATTCATTATCTGTTTACCCTCCTCTTATGTAGGACTTACACCCCCAGGACTTACAAGCGGGTGCCTGGAGTCAGAGGCCCGCCGAGGAGCAGACACTCATGGATCAGACAGAGCATCCAGGATGGGTGATCAGCCCGATGCCTGGTATGGGATGAAGGAAGTAGATGAATCGAAATGTGGGTGAAATGGATGAAAGGAAAGGTGATGATGGAGCAGTTGGTGGAATGAATGGCGCCCAGATGCCGCTTCGTCCACCACAAATCCCACATGCAGGTCCCTGGGATTGAACCCGGGCCGCCTCGGTGGGAGGCGAGCGGTCTAACCACTCGGCCACGGCGCCGCCTTTCATTAGAAAAGAATTTTGTATATTCTTGCATAACTGGTAAAGGTTAAGCGATAGACGAAAACGTACTACACAAAAAAATGTAGATCTTTATTTTAAAATACACATTTATCTCAAATAGCCTTTCATGTTTGCATCAGCCATTTCCCAGATATTCGTTATTAATGCTTCGATTTGTTGAATAATTTGTCATTCTTTCTAAGTCCGTCGATTTCCAGTTGCTTTTCGCGATTGTATGGAAGCACTATGTAATGTTAAGGGCAGCATTAAGCGTCCAGTTAATAGATATTCGACTATCGCTGTTCTCCTTGTACATAACGAAATGTGTAATGCAGTTATTTCTGCAAAGGCTTAACTCAACTAAAATTAAGTAGACAGAAAATTAATCTTTAGTAAAAATGCCCACTAATAAACGATAGAAGGTAGAGAAAGTCATGTAAATGTTTCAAATCAGATTTTTTATCCAGTTCCACATCACAGGGACTGTGAACTCGTTCAATCTTCCTGTCATTTCACATACTTCTTGACGTAGTGGCATAATGTAATACACATTAGGGACGGTTCACTCGTTGGGGAGTCGAACACCAGACTTTTACAACCCCTCGCTCCGCAGTAGCACTCGCTGCACGTCACAGTAGTCATCACCAACTCGCTCGTAGAATCGCACTTGGCATCGCAGGAGAAACGCGCTCACCAACCTACTTACTCAAGCACTGGCCGACTCAACTCGCCCTCTCTTCTCGCGAGAACGCTCGTTTATATAGCCAACGAAATCTTTCACAGAACGTTCCAGAATTATCTGGATATACATTCTAGAGGCAGAGGAAGAAACTTCCTGTAAAGTCTGGTTATCTGCCGATAGTGTTCCCAGCGTTTACGCTGGCGAACGCTACTTACCGTTGTTTTTCTTTGACTACCTGGTGCCACCTCCCGATAAACTTAAGCCATAGTCGCTGCCTCACAATAGCTGGAAGTCTACATAATGTGGTGTTAGAGAGAACGAACAAACTTATATTGCACATGGTGATGACTTAAGCAGTTAGTAAACTGTTTTAGACAGTCCGCACAAAAAGTCTATAGGTGGGCAGATATTACTTTTTGTCTTTAAAATATTCTAATTTCAGGATATATGTTGTGGCTTTAAGATAATAAATATATATGGAGGAGTTCGATACTCTCTATAGATGCGCATAAAGCCTGCAGTAAATAAATAAATTCTACGAGGGCAATTCCAGCAGTAACGGCCGTATGGCTTTAATACAGTCAGAGATATTACTTTATTATAAAAAACAACATGTAGCGAAACTGAAGAATCCTTTATTTCTCCACACAATCAAATCGGTTATTTAAATAGTTGTCATGTTGGTCCTCAAACTTTATAATTTCCGTGTTTTACTCGGCCGCCGCCGTCCATCAAGTCAAGATATTCGGACACAATTTCACCAAGCAAAGAAAGAGAAATATCTGGGAAAAAATCTGTAGTTAAACGTCTGTCTGTGCGATTCTGTGTGCATTTGATTTTTCTCATAATAGTTATGAGGGTCGTCATGCACTTTTGCACGGTCATTGTTGAACACTTTACATCAGTGTCTCACATTTTTTTTCGTTCAGTATTGTATTACCCGAACTTATTTTAGTTAACGCTAAATTTCTGCAAGTTTCATCTTCCGAGCATTATATAATCTTCTCTCGCCTAACAGTGCATCGGTCTCGGTATCACGCAATTAATTTTGAACAATCACAGAATATACAATAACTTATTTCGACCCAAACTCGCACAACAGTGAGAAATAATGTCGAGGAGTTCATTCGACCTTGGACAGAAGCCTGACAACGATCTGCACAGCGGTAATGCGCAAACGGTTGTTACTTCCTGCATTATCCATGGAAGTTCACACTAAACTGGAAATATACAATCAAGGGAAACATAATGCATTTCCACGTAGTTCCCCAATGGGAATATAAAACCTTAAATCCTGGCTGTGGTAGCTGTTCATCCTTTAGACTCTCAAAGTGAACAACGATGTTTCAAATGATATGGTCCTGCTACTTTGCAGGCTGGTTGCGGCGTTCAGGTGCCAAAATACAGTACTTACATGGAAGCACTTCTAAATCGTTGCTTATCCAGCCCAAAATGTACCTGTATGCAGCTTTTATGGCTCCAGATTCCTGAAGTGTAAATACAGAACTAGGTTATGGCCGTATACTTTACAAGAGGGGCGTCCTGAAGAGTAAACACTGCCATCCATATTGGATGATGCTCGTATATTACCTTTGCGAGAATGGCTTTAAAAATAGACGTCCCTACTACTCCGAGATGCTAGGGTTGTGGAGAAGACTTTAGACATAATTCTACTGGTTCATGTTACCACGAGAATAACTTCTTCAACGACGGAATCTTTAGCATATAGCACTTGGTCAGTTAATATCGTTGTTAGAATCGGTAAGGTAGAGTAGAAAGCTGCTGGCGCCTCATATGTATCACTGTACCATAGTCCTACGGTGTCATCTAACTGGCAAGACATTTCGACGCTTCCTGCTGAGGAAGTCAATTAAAAATGTAGCGAAAAAATGGTTTCAGTATGATGAGGCTCCCATTCACTGCAACAGAAGTGTGTTGAAAAGTTCAATCATACACCCAACCGCGGAAACAGGCGGGGGTTTAATGGCACTGTATGTTGTGGCTTGCTCAATATGATCCCATTGGATTCCTTACTCTGATTTTGACTGACTAGTAAAGTGTATGGATTAGGTCTCAAACTAGCTTCGATTTACTACGCAGGATAAGAGCTGCACATAAGCTGTTACCAATATTCACATCCACATGGAATATATCCTTTATTAGCGCAAGTATGTAGACGTCATTTCGAGCCGACGATGCTGGTCATAATCTATATTCCTGTTATCGTTGTCTGTTAACGTATATCTTGAATTAAACTAATAAAATTTCAGTAAAACATTACCTATGCCGTCATCTATTTATTAATAATACGCTATTCTGTCCCTTCCTAATTCCGAAAGTATGGAAACCAATAAATTAATACAGGAATTTGGATAATTTACATGTTAATGTGTTAGAGCAAGGGTGGCGAAAACGACTTCCTTCCGCGAGTCACCAAATATGCAACACGCACTGCGTCACTCGGCAGCATGTGGAAATTAAATAGACGGTTGCAGAGAGGGAACGTGCGCCTGCGAGTCAAAATGCCTCGCGAGTCGCGTTTTCGCCACCTCTGTGTTAGAGCATTAAGTAACTGAGATTGTAAAAACTCAACTAACGACAACTTGACTACAAGAAACATTTGAAATCCTAAACTGAATATATTGAAGCAAAAGCTGAAATGCACGTTTTACATAAATTTTCAGAATCAGGTTAAAATACACAAAGATTCGTGAAATACATGTAACGGGGTCCGTAAACACTTTTCTCGCACGTGAGTCTTCCTGAGATAGCAATAAATAGCTCCCTCATTGCTACCTTGTTATCGTACACCCTAATGAGGGTTGATGGGACAAATGTGTTTCTGACATTTTATACCAATGTAAGATTTCGATGAAGTCCCAACAAAAGCAGAAGAGGAGCTTCCGCTTTTCATCCATAGATATTAAAATACAAATAAATTCGTGATTCTTGTTTTACAATTCATATCTCCATCTTCTTCTTTCAGAGAGGCTGATTCTTTACTTTTCTGCGGAGAAATTCTGCATTTTGGAATTTAAATTCCTTTTGGTTTGCAAACATTCGTGAAACATTCGTCACCCAGAATGTGGAGCGCACACGCTTCCAGAAAGGAATTAAATTGGTTTGAGGTGAATTCGGGACATTAGGCAAGGATAAAGGTTTAATTTCACCATTTATCTTATAGAATGGCCATTATCAAACCCAGCAATGAGGTGAGCAAAATCTTTGGGAGCTAGGTTTAAAGGCATTTCCTGTTACACCCACTAAAGAGACAGGTTTGAAGCTAGAGGATTTAAATAATCAGAATCATTATAGCATACTAAAACTCTAAGTTCACTATCACCTTTTTTAACCAATGAGCTATGATGATGCCGGCCAATAAACTATCAATTCTGGAAAAGTGATTCTGCCCGGTATATCTTGAAAGCTCGTCATGCTTCACAACATGGTATGATTTATATTTGTATGAACAACTTTGTAGAACTTGCAAGGCGCTGCCACTTGAACCATCAACCCATTTCGTTCATTCCTGTATGTTCTGCCCAGTTAGAGAGCGTTAAACACACACACACACACACACAACACACACACACACACACACACACACACACACACACACACACCATATTGCAAAACAGCGCAGATATTTTCAACTCTAGTTGCTGGTCACATTCTCTACCACCTACGGAGTATTCCATCCAAAAATTCCATACCGACATTTTCCAGGACATACATGTTTTGCGGTCCCCGGAGTTTTTAGAAGAGTTTCTTGTGTAAGTCTGTGAATAGCATAACTCAAAAAACGAAGTGAATATTTTTCGAAGAAGTACGAAGGCTTTCACGGCCAGAGTTGCTCCATAAAATATTAAAATCTTCCGGGCTGGAAGGCCGTGGTCTAGGGGTAAAATTGATAGCACCCGATGTTATCAAGCTGTCCTGGGTGTTACAATCTTGAAGATGGCAACCAAAGAGTTGGTCGAAACGTCGAGTGCTATCAATTTTACTCCTAGACCACTGTCTTCCAGCCCGGAAGATTTTAATATTTTATCGAATTTTTCAAAGATGTGACAAGAAAACTTGTAAAAATATCCCCATAACCCAAACTACCCTTTTCATGGAACATTTTTCGAATACTTTTCTTTCTAAACAATGACTAACGATTTTGACAAATTAAGTGTATATATTCTGGGAATAGCGTGTGAAGTCTTCCTCATTGAGAAGAATTCTGTATAATCTTGTATAACCGGTAAACGTTAAATTATAGACTAAAGTGTACTATATAAAAACATGCAAACACATAATCTATTTCAAATAAGTATTTTTTTCTAGCATAAGTTACTTCTGAGATATCGATTATTAATGGGTCGAATTGTTCAATTTGGCCATTCTCTCAAAGTCATGTCAAAATTCAATTGTTTCTCACGATTGCGTGGAAACAGTATAGAATTTTAAGGCCAGCGTATAGCGTCTAGTTCTTTGCGTCTATAACGAAATGTGTAATGCATCTACTTCCGGAAAGGTTTGTCAAGATTAAAATATAGTAGCTAGGAAAATAAGCTTTCGTAAATATAATTTTTATACCCATTAATAAGCGATAGAGGGTAGAGAAAGTCATGTGAACGTAACACATCAGATTTTCTTTTTTAAGGTATGATACGCTTAATTTGAAGATATAGATTTCATTTTAGACTACTGTTATTTCTAAAGATAATTTAGCAACATACAAGTTTATAATTGTGGCTAAATTTCTTAATTTTTCGTAACACTGGACCCAAAACTTGTACTTTAGTTATCGCACATTGTGTTAGCTATTCCACCGACATATACATTAATGCAGTTCATCATTTAGTGTATTGTTACGACCTGTCTGTCCGGCACGTATCTCAGACGTACTTCACAGAAATACAATGACATTAGAAGTCATTAGCATACTGATTTCCAACTGCGGGTATGTTTCCTTGTAATTCCTTAATAGTCACAAATGTACCTAATTAGACACATTTCCTAGAACAGGCGCACATTGCATTGAATGGGCCTTAGTTGGAAATACGCAAAGGGAAATTTGTGGGCAGGAGGAATCTATAATTTACTGTCAGCGGCATCATTTGAAGATAAAGGGAAGCTACTAACTACCCAAGTGATTAATAACTAGTGTACAGCCACAACCTCCATCGCAAAGTTAGAGCGGTTTATGTATTCATTAAGCAAACTGTCCACACCTGAATTCAGTTTCGGATGTATCTACATATAGAGGCAGGCTTCAGGAATTACAGCCTATTGCATGTTATGTCCGTTGCTTGAGTCAGCAATTACACAGAGTGAGTTAATTATAACAGGTAAAACCCTTGCGTTTGGAACATTTTCAGAAATAAATTCAAGAATTCCAGGTTTCTTGATTCAGAGCGGATCGAATGAAATCAAGTAAATAATTTAGTTTAAAAATACTGCACATCTCAGTATTTTCTACATTCCATAAAGAAAACTGTAAAGTTTTTGACGTTATGTGGCAATAAATATGTAATTGAATTTTACATATCAGTAGGCTGGATTCTAGATGCAGCTTTTAAAGGTAACCTACTCATAATATTTTCTTTCTAAATATACAACATGTTCCTTATCAAAACTGCTAGAAAGCACTAATATAGTAGAATATGACATGGTCTATGGGTAACCTCCTTGTGTTCACATTTGAAGGTTTTATAATAAGTGAGGTATATTAATACTTCTAAGCTCAGTATCATAAAGAATGTTACAAAAACGCTAACATGTTATTTGTTACCACTATGTTAAGTTTTTAGCATAATAAAACACTTGCAACCAGCCGAGCATGCCCTGCAATATACTAACCAACTGCTTAAAATTTTGCTAATTTATTCCAGAGCCTCCTAATTCAAGCTATTTACCCACTGTTTCTAAATATACGTTTAGTTCCCAGCTATATTAACAGAACGATATTCTTGGGATGAAGTACTAAAAGAGAAGAGTAATTTTAAACGCGCATATTAATTCAGTACTGAAAATTAAGAATTGTGAAAAGCACCGAAAATACGATTAAGAATTGCTTTAATACAGGTACGAAGTGAACTGGCTTTGTCGCCACTGAAGGACACACGAGATTTAACCCACCTCCTGTTTGAGCTTTTGGTTTGCCTAACGTCCAAGGAGCTTCTTATATATGGTATATTGGTAAAGTCTGCAGCGTTGCCTTAGGTCAAGGCGTAACCTCTATATCTTTTCTATTTATACCCTTTACGTTTATGTTTTAATTTATTTTTCTTTCTTACGTATTCTCTAATTTTATACTCCACTTCTTATACTAAGCATTTAAACACAGAAAGTATAATAATAATAATAATAATAATAATAATAATAATAATAATAATAATAATAATAATAATAAACATGGAGTAATGTGTTGATTTAGATTCAACTAATATATATATATATATATATATATATATATATATATATATATATATATATATATATATATAGATTTGCGCTGTTATGTTCAAAGGGCGGAAAGCATAACATATGTGTCTATTAATAAATTTAACCTTTCTGCATATCCTAGACCACTCATCGCCGTGTAGTGTAGACTTGGAGCTGCGTACTAAATACATGTAAACTAACATACACAGTGCGCCCTTAGAGGGCGTGGTCAGTAATTCTTCTTACCTCTGAAATTCATATCCATTTACACCCCTTTCTCGAAGTTTAGGCTTTTTATTTAATATTCTGTCATTGTAGGCATCTTAACATAACCTATTATCTGAATTGTTTCAGTCACGTAATTTTAATACAGAGCATCTTTAATGGAGTTAACTGATATCGCCAAGGTGTTTTAACTCAAACAGAAAGCCAGATTTAATATAAACCTTATTGTAGGCAAGCAGAACATTAAAGATCTAAAGGACACACAGTTTTGCACATTCTAAGAATTATAAGCTTTGATGGACGACATGGCTGAAACATTTGTAACTACGGCTTTTGTTTGATTATACAGGTTTAACACTCCTAATTATTTATGTGAACATATAGAAGTGACTAGGTGTAAGGTATTCTTTTCTTTCTTCTTTCTGACAAAATGTGTAAATCAGTAAATTTTTGTAAGCAGGGGTTTTTACTTTCTCTACTACGAATGGTAAGTAGGGGAAGTATTGTTTTCCATCCAAAAATTCCATACAGAGATTTCACCGGAAATAAATGTTTTGAGACCCCCTGAATCCAAAAAATGCATTTTTGGAAACATGTCCGTGTATGTGTCTGTGTGTGTGTGTGTGTGTGTCTGTAAACAGCATAACTCAGAAACGAACAGTCGGATAAACACCAAACTTGGTATTTAGGTTCAGTATCTTCCAGAGATGCGACACGAAGGTTTTCAAGAAAATCCCCCAACCCCAGATTACCCTTTACATGGAACATTTATCGAAAATTTTAATTTTCTCAAAAATGGCTCTAATGATTTTGATTAAAATATCATATGTTTAAGATATTTTTATGGCGAATGAAATGTATATCTCGAAATGTCTCCAAAAGTATTCTTCATTGTGAACGGTTTTTGCATAACTGGTAAACCATAAGAGATAGGCAGAATTTTACTACACAAAAAATTTAGATCCCGTTAAAATACACAATTTATGTCATATACATTTTTTTGTTGTTGAATGAACCATTTTCGAGATATTGCTTGTTATGCCCTTAAATTTTCCAATACTTTTTCTCAAATGGGAATTCGTTATTCATTTTTTTATGTCCTGGACATACAAAGAGGATGGAATGCTCCACATAGCAACCAGCTCTTAAAACATTTGACTATCGCTTAAAGCCTACCAGTTCCCCTTGCACCTACAAGAAAATTAGCAATAAGATTAATATCTCGATTAACATGAAGCATATGGAGAATAAGCGTTTGTAAAAATAGTTTGTACAAGAGTAGAGAGAGTCATGTGACTGTAACACAACAGAATGTTTTTGTCCTGGTAATGCAAAGAGAATGTAATACTCCACATAGCAACCAGCTCTTAAAATATTTTATTATAGCTTAAAGCCTAGCAATTCCCCTTGCATGTACAAGAAAATTATTAACAAGATTAACATCTCGATATCTCGATTAACATGAAGCATATAGGGAATAAGCGTTTGTAAAAATAGTTTGTACAAGAGTAGAGAAAGTCATGTGAGTGTAACACATCAGATTTTCTAATAAGAAGATATGCAGATTGTGGAGGTAGTAGGTAGCCTATAATTTTATCTTGTTTGAACTTTAATGTTCAAAGTTTAATCTATGGCGGTCAAACGGTTTAGATTGTTTTAGGGATGAAATGAGGTTATTGCTTAGTTCTGAATATTGTAAAATAGCCTATAAGCTTTTCCAGGTCCTGTAACATCAATGTCTAGGAGTTTGGCGAGATAGATGTAAACATAAAGATCTGTATGTAGTGGTCGAACATAAGACAACACGGATTTTGAAAACGTATAACATTCATAGGATTCCAAACCATATTGCATTGGCTTGTGAAGTGGAAGGGATTCGGCACAGATCCAGGAATCCGGATATTGTACCGATGCCCCACGATGGAGCGCCCTCGAAAGGGAGAGATGACGTGAAGGGAGTCACTGGGCGGCCGGATCCAGGAGGGTCGGAACCCGATGATAGGGGCGGTCCTTGTACCCTGGCAACAACCAGCCGAAGATGAGTGAAGGAGAAACTTCACAGAGAGGATCCTTTTTCACTGCCACGCCGCACTGAAGCACCATTACCGACACCTTCAACCCGAAAGCGATCAAATGGGTTGAGAGATGAATGAAATGATTAATGGAACAAAATGGAGGGACAGGAAATTCTGGGATGAAAGAAACCATTCCAGTATTCCTCTGATGACTCGGAAAAATCTGAGAAAAATCCAGCGGTCAGAGTCGGCGGTTAGTTTTTTTCGGGTTGGAAGCAAATACTGCGGTGGTTCATCTTCTACTATGACTTTCCTGCCCCTCATTTCCTGTACCCATCATCTTCTTTGTCATCTGTTTCAGGGTCATAGTACCAGTCGAGGGTGTTCGGCGGGTTGCGGCTAGATGGTGACTAGGCGCTCTGTGGAGATTTCTTACTGACTTCGACTAGGGACCGCTCGGTTGGATACACGTCTCTGGGGTGCTTTTGGGCAGGCGCTCCTTTGGGGACTCTATGGAGGCTCGGGACCCATGGGTTGGCTCAGACGGCGTTGTAGGCGTTTAATCTGGAAACATTACGGGCCCCGTCCTTGCTTGCGCCTACTGTCATTCGGATCTAGTCACCATTAGGGTGATTTCCCTCACTTCTACCTCACAGGGGTTACGGTAGAAGCACAAGGGATCAGATAGCCTGCGTGTGGTCCACATCCCTGGGGAACCCTTGCGTTCGTCAGTGGCTTTACCTTTGCTACTTTGCTATGATTTTTGCAGACATATTAAATGGTGTAGAAAGGTAAGGAATTTAAATGCAAGGGATACTTTTAGACGTAAGGAAACCTGGCATTTTCAACATGCGTTTCCATAATGTATGTTTACATAATTGGGTATAGATAAAAAAAAACAGTTTTAATTTTTAAATAAGCGATCGAAAAAAGTGACTCTTAGGTACTTTAAATTGTTTATGACACCAAATACAACGTGTTATCACAACAAAATATTAACTTAATGAATTACATAGCCAATAAAGGTAGAAAGGAACAACTACTGTTAATTAAGATACTTAGCGAGCAAGAGAATAAAAAAGGATGTATAGTTTCTCATACATATACCCTAGCAAAACACTTTGCGCAGCTTAAGTTTACTGAATGTAATATTAAGTTTAATGAATCTGCCTATATGTGCTATAAATCTGAAATACGGACACTGATGCTGACTATCATGTACATCACATGGATCAGAACAATGATGTTTAAAAGAATGACATTTTGTCAATGTCACAACCTTAAACTCTCCTGCCTACAGATCGCAGAATAACGTGACACATTCAGAAATGAATACCATGCGGCTCCGTTGTAGGTGCTGTCACCAGGAAAAGCCTACCATGACAGTTTGATTGTTAATTCGTGCAAAACGAAATAAAAAAATAATCGCTGACGTCCACTGTCCTACAGGGTGTTTCAAAAAGCTTTTTAATGTAATTTGCTTAAACCAGACCATATAACACAGGAAAGTGCGCATTCAAGTTCTAAATTCCACTACTTTTTCCTTGATTGCTTGAGCAAAATGGGTAAAACTTCAGCCATATCTCAGTAGCGTATCTCTCTTAACGGTCCTACTTTTCGTGCCGTGGATGACATGATTGCTTGTGTACCAGAACGTTTCTCTTTGTATCTGTTTAGTCCTAAGGAAACTTTCCGTCGCAAGTCTCACGCTTGGAAAATGTTTGACACCGGAGTTGTAAAGAGCCAAAACATCGCTAGATTTTATATAAGATGGTTACGGAGTGTGAAGAATTCTTCAACATTGTTTGAGGCGAGGGTAACATTAAGGGAATGCTGACAGATGTATAAGAGCGTTATATAGAGGCGCAGGCTTTCAAATCCTGTGTCTTCATAGATGTTCACTGCTTCTGGAGGTCAGTTCATTCAATGTTTAGTTGCCGACGTTTTGCTCAGTTTGTCGTGAGCTTCCACTGGGCTCTGTTCGCTTTGTGTGCCTCAGAAAGCACATAAAATCCACTACCATCGGCAAACCAATAATCACTGAGGAGCAAGTGGTGGAACCACCGCAGACTACAGCTATATAAGAGGAAGCAAATGGATAAAAAAGGCTTACAGCATTTATTCAAAACAATAACACCACTATAGAGTCCCTTTACGCCTGTTCAGCCTCATGAACACAAATTAATGCTCTAGACTTATCTCTGTTCACAGATCCGTGCTTCAAAGCGCAGCTCAGCACAGAAGGTACCACCTGATGCGATGCTGAAGAGCTTAATGTACTGTCATGCAACAGGAATTACCACAACACAAGCTAAATCAAGGTGCAATACTACCATTATACCTGTTTACTCTCATTACACAAAAACACCCCCCACACAATCTACATACGGGTGAGAGGGGGTTATTGCATTAATTTAAATCAGTTACAAATCTCATTGTTTCGAACACATTTTGTAACTTCTTGCGGTGATATTTTAGGCTATTTGAGAACATAAAACAGACATGCTGGCAACGTTGCATGGGTTGCTGACCCACGATTACGGAGGTGTCACTTTCACTTTCAAAACCAGTAGGAGTATACCATGTAAACAGGATACACTTTCACTTTTGGTGCGCAGCTCATGAGCATAAACAAACAAATGTTTCCTTTTCTGTTAATTGTATCGGAATCTTCCAATGATACAGCTTGTAAGCTATACCCTCGATTTACGGATATTTAATCAGTACGTTCAACATTAAACTTAAATACGTCTTGCAATTGATACTACTGTGATGTAGTCAACTAGATCTTTATGACATATAAACACAAAACAACTACATCGTTAGACCCTTATCAAGTCTGCTAAATCACAATTTTAATATGGGAAGTAACAGAATAAACAATAAACTAAATTGTTGTCAGGTATTGTTTAAAACATCTACAATTTGCGCACCGCAAGCTTCACACCTTTTTAAGAACTTAGTCATGGTATTCTAGCAAAACTACCCTTACTGTTGAGCCACTGAAGACATTCCTTGAATTTTACACTATTCCAGTGCAGGCCAATAATTTGCCAGTAGTACTTATTTCGCCAAAACATTACATCACCCTTTCGTCGTGTTTGCTTGGATTAAGGGAAGTGTGAAAAACAAAACCTCTAGTCACCCTGTAGGTAAAGGAATGGAGATGCTATATTTTGTTTACGTCCAGAAGGTTCAGATCAGGTGACCTACCTAGACCACAATGCTGCTGATTTCTACAGCCACACTGAGTCTGCGAAAAGGTGTTTAATATCCTTTTAAGTGATTATAATTATTTTAAAACCATCTGTGTTGTCACATAGTTACTACAAAACTATGTCACAAAATGGATCTTCTACTCATCTTACAAGTAACCTATTACCTTAATCACACATTATCGTTGAATAAAACATCTGATCAAAGAACAAAATTCTATTATACTTTTTAATGCTATTTCTATGAAGCACATATCGAAAGGGACGTAATAATCTTCCTTTCACACAATTCTGCATGTTAACATGATTTTATACATTGTATTACTAAACCTTAGAAATACTCAAACTCATCTAACATACAATTAAACCTCACCTCTCTCCCGTTTCCACCCTGGGTGCTTCACAGTCTTAGCGCTCAAATGCAATGCATACAAGTGGGCATTAACCTTTATTAGCGCAGGTGTTAAGCAGAATCCGCCCACTAATTGTTGCATACACTTCGTACTAACAAGTACCTCTTCCTTCTGTCTTGCATGTTTAGTTTTCTAACCGCATTTGTATGGGGAGTCGAATGTAACTCTTGGTAATGATTGCAACCGATGACGGTCGATTTTGGGAGGCACTTTGACAAAGTAAAGTATGAATCAAGCTAAGAAGAATCGCACAAGATGAGAAAATCGTTGGCAACTCGCCATCGAATGATGCAGGAGTTTCCGAAAGCTGATAGTACCTACAAGTCAGAGCTGTTGCTTTACAGAAAACTCATAACTCCATCTCTGGTAGCTTTTGTTGCAAATCCTTCTGCTGTTCCTTTCATGGATTAGGCCATACCTGTTCCAGTCTTAAGATATCATCCGGCGCTCTATAGCTCTGTGCAGTGACCGTTATATTTTTGTTCCTTTTCCTCCTAACGCTTCTACACATTGTTTAATTTTTAATTCCTTCTATATCCCTGTATAGCTTTAAGAAGTTTCCTGTCTATTAGTACTGGTTTCTTTGTGCTTGTTCAATACCCGGTTCTACATAGGGGTAAAATAAGGATAACTATTAATCAAGAAAATCTAAAGGGAGCATCCTTCTTGTTTGGCCTAGTATTTGACCCACAGCATATTCCTCGAAATTTTGGTTCTTCTCACTTACAATTTTTATATATTTTTCTTGCAACATCCGAAGAAACCTTACCCAAATTTGGAGACGGATTTTCCACACGATGAGCTTCATATATATACTGAATAGCGTTTTAGGATGTTAAACTTTAATTCTATTTGAAAAGATTTTAAATTATTTTACATTAAAATATTAACTTCAATTTATGAATTTTAAAATGTATGCTTGAATTGCTTTCTAATATCATATTATGAATACAAGACATTGGAAAAACAGAAAAACATCCCTTAATAGATTTACAATCTGCCTCTTCATACTACATACGACATAAAAAGTAGTGGGCACTGATGATGCATAAAATAAAATTAAAACTGGTAAAGAAAAATTTGCAATGGAGCTTTCCAGACCTAAGTTTGGGCTACCTCCCTGTAATATACCAGTCATGAGGATTGAGAAAAACCTGAGGAAAAAGCAGTTAGCAAGAATGTTCCGTGATGGATTTGAACCATTTGACCTCCTATTGATGAGTCCATCCCTAACGACTTCAGTCCCTCTATCGGTACCTACATAATCAATTTCTCCAATCGGGCAATCACATTATCAGAACAACCAGTTTATGCTCGAGGCTGCTTTCATTTGCTTTCAAACTTTCATATCCTGTGAATTTTCGCAACCAAGAACTGACGTTTTGCAGATCCATGACACTATCACCTCAGATGAGGACACTTGTCAATCGGTTTGATTCCACGTCAAATGGAGCAAATGGATTATTACACTTGGATGATTACACCAAAAAGTTTCTGTAAATCAGATACTGCTGCTATCTGACTTTGCTATCCAACAGACCACTTGCAACGTTCAAGATGTATCCTATTCTTCTATCTACTCTCTATTTGAAGAAACAATAAACAGGATTCCTTTAATCTTGAATGTACTTTGTTATAATGCTAGATTTAGAACATTTCCTACCGTTGATGTCATTCATTAATGAAAAGAATGTCATCAATGTAGGACCCTCCTTTCAGCAAATATCGAAAAATTGCAATAAATGGGCCATTGGAAACTTCTCCGCAAAAATATTTATAACTATAAAACTTAATGTGGTTATTGTGACTAAATACTACTCTCGTTTGGTGAACTTATGGACTTCACTACTGCAGCAAGTCAGCGAACTCCTTTTCAGTCTTCAGACTCACTCGCTCTGTTGCTATTCGCCTACTGTCTTACGGTATGTAATTGGCTGGCTACCGACACTGTTCTTCATATACTTGCCCGATTTTATGGTTACGAATTTTCTCTTTGTTTTAGCTTCCAGAATTTTCGGAGCTAACATCCAGTTTGCATTCTCCCAGTTATTTCGGCACTTAAAGTGCACACATCATTGCAGAATATATAGATCATGACGGCAAATGGCCTACACATTAGCAGCGCATCCCAATGACAGAGTAAAAAGGAGAAGACAACATGATCATATTTATGAAAACTGCCGATACTACAATTTAAATAAATATCATAAGTCATTAGATTAATTCCTATATTGAGGATAGAAAGATCGGTTTAGGCCAAGAGAACATTACAATCGCTTTAAAACTACTAATATTCCTTTGATTTTTTTATACGAATGGATGCTGCCACAGCTTTTATGAATCCAAATACCAGATTAGTATAGTCTATGTTGACATGTTGTCTGTATGGAAAATATTCTCCACCTCCACCAACTATGTCATGACGACAGCACGTCCATCAACTATATCACAACGTGGTAAGTCAACCCCTGCGTCGTGACATCACAAAGGGGATAGTCTCAGTATTCATGCTAGAGCTAAGCTTGGCGGCAGTTGCAGGGAATAGGATTTGTGGAGGGATGCAACAATTACTTCCACCTCTGGTTCGCAAATCTATCTTTAATTAGCTGGTAACTCTGCTACACTACATGACTTATCACAGAATTATTGGGTGTTCCAAACAGCTAATTACCTGGTTGGCGGCGGAGGAGGTCGCGTTCCATCTTTCTTCGAGCCTATGCCAAAGGTGAGAATAATGCAAATTAATTTAAAGGACCGAGCGCCACAGAGTAATGACAGGCACGTGACTGACAGCGACTGGTCCAAAAAAAACTCATACTGTATACAATTGGAGGATGATGTAGCATCTCTTGCTTCAGCGGCTGACGTAGGCGACATAAGTATGACTAGCGCGTTTCCAAAGCATGTCAGCACCCTCTCGAATATTCGGCGATACTCCCCCGCTGATATATGCATTCGGGAATTTCTAAAGCCAATTTCATAGCTCCTCTTAAACAATTTAGTTCTAAACATCCGTAGCCCTATACAATTATGTTTGTCACAATCTTATAAAAATAATCGTCACAATATAATGCATAAGCAGCATAGACAATTGAACCTACTGTATGTGCAACATGCTCTGTATAAAGAAGTGATTAATGTTACACTCCAAATAATAAGGAATACGTGTTTCTGGAGAGAAAAACAGATGGATTAAGACATAACTACGTTAACCGTCTCACAATAGTGAAAGAATATTCAGAATGTTTTCATGAGGTAATACAAACGAAAAGGTAGATACAACTTTCGTTCTATGTGTAAGGTACCTAGAATCTTGAGAGAACATGGAGGGTTATAGAACCGTCCCACCACTTCCTTGTTTTATTGCATGTCCTTAAATTGTCAAATAAAAGTACTCAGTTTATATACTTAGTTTTTCACTGAATGCTTTGATGCGGACTTAAACCTTTTGCGCGAACGAATGAGTGTATTTATTTAAATAAGAGTATACCAGGTATCCCAGAGCACCCGTATCAGCCGTATCTAAAACTATAAGATACTTGTTGCTCGCAAACACAATTTGATAACAAAAACCTATGTAAGGTATCGATTGGTGGTATTTCAATTTTCCGGAACAAACTGGAAGTAGTATCAACTTGTGGTCAACTTTGAAATTTTATGGGGATATGGTTTCATTGGATAGCACTTTTAAAAAGAAACAACTTTTAACAACATTTTTTCTATCTTCTAATGTTTACTCACAAATGAACAGTAGGCTTCCTCTTCAACATTTTATACCACTTGTATGATGGTGTTCATGTGGTTATCGATGTGGCTTCAACAGTATAGCATTTCCGACTGTTTTTCACTTATAGCTCTGCAAGTTGTTGACCAGTTGTTTCCTGGAAGGTGGATTGAACGAAGAGGGCCAATAAGTTGCCCGGCCCGATCTCCTGTCCAAACACAAAACGGCTTCTTCTTATGGGGGAGAATTAAAGACATCGTCTACCAGGTGCGTCCTACAACTAGACAATGTATGAAAGAAATGCTTATGAGGAAGCCTAAGCTTAAATGAAAGATAAAAGTAAACAAATTAATGCTGTCTTTTAAGAAATGTACGTACCGGTGGTGATGGTTGTGAACACTCATTCTAAATGTTCCAAATGTTGAAGTCCGGATATCGGGTCGGCCAAGTGCTGGTTCTCCTCGTCCAATTCACTGTCCAGGAAACAACTGGTCAAGGCCTTCAAGAGCCCTCAGTGAAAAGCGAGCCGGACATTGCATCGTGTTGAAGCCACATCGGTAAACGTACTGCCAGAGGAACATCATCAAGCAAGTGGTGCAAAATGTTGACGAGGAAGTTTATCGTTCATTTGTGAGTAAACATTAGAAGATAGAAAAAAAAGTTTAGGTAAAAGTTGTTTCATTTTAAAATTAATATTGAATGATACCCTAAATAACGCATGTTCCTATCTAAAACTTTAAAGTTGACCACGAGTTCCCCTATTTCTGGTTTGTTCCGGAAAATGAAATACCAGCAATCGATGATTTACATGGGGTTCGTTATAAAATTGTTTTTGCAAACAACAAGTATTTTATAGTTTTATATTAAAACGACTAACATGGCTGATACGGATGCTCTGGGATACCCGGTACTACATATGTGTATGAATCACACAGGCCCATACACCGTACATGCTGTCATAATACACATAATAATAAGCAAGATTAAAAACTAATAAAAATAGAAGAACGAGAAAAATACCGTTACAAGTAAACACCATTGCACAAAAAGTAAGAAAAGCATATTCAAATATAGCATATTGAATACAAATAACCTATAAACAATGATAAACATGTTGCGATGCATTATTGTTCCCTTTGTAAATTAATAGTCAAAAGAAATAAATTAAAACAACATACCAAAAGTAAGTGAAAAAAATAAAATATATTGCACGAACACCAACGTTTAGTTCTTCTTACATCCAGTCTCTCTACTATCAGCCTTCTCGTATCTCATCTGCCTCGCCTAAGTAGAAAGTTATCTATCCTCTCAAGTCTTCCAGCATGACCTTAACTCTCCATTTGAGGAGTAATGGATCCCGGAAAATATTTTTGTCCCCATTTCTCCGCATATCTACACCCTGACAAGATGTGCACCCGACGCTTCCTCCTCGCAGATTTTATCAGTAATTTTGATCATCCACCAATCTTCCAGTCTAAACTAGGCGAGCCTCTTTCTCTGAGTTTGGTACCTATTTTGATGTATTGCTCTACACCCTACCAAGATTTTAGTCCAAATTGTGCTTCCAAATAAACCTTCTCCGTGCATCCGCAATTGTTTCTTACCTATCAATATCACATAGGCGATTCTTAATTCTTCTCCACGCACTCCGTCCTTTACCTTCCATTACCTTCCTTGCCTAATTAGTGGCCTTTCAAATATAGCCCATCCATATGGTTTCCAAATATTAATTTTGATGCCCAAGACGAATTTGCTTCATTCTCGGCTGTTCATGATAGCAGACCGTTCTAATTAGAAATTGGTCTTAATGCGCGATTCTATTCCAATATTTAACTGCTTTGGGTTTGCTTTCTACAGTATCATTGTGCGCTCCGAATACCGTCATTATTTCGCAGTTGGTCGTTTTCTCCCTTACCCCACAATTCCTTTAAAATATCGTGTCCTCACTTGGTCCAGATTACCTGTTTCCTCACTTTTCTGCTTCATATATTATCGTGAATCTAACTGTCGTTCCGTATACGGTCTCCAGTAAGGTTACGGATAAATCTGGAATTCTGTTACGTATCTGGAGGGCCTTTGCTGTTTTCACTTTTTCCTTGTGTTTCGTGACGTCAATATGAGTCATCCAGTTTCCGCTCATCGTAAAGTGAATTCTAAGTACACGAAATTTTTAACGTTGTCTAGCGACTGTCCCGCAAATGTCCATATCTCCTCCCAGCTATAAACCGAACCATTCTTAAAAGTCATTGTTTTAATATTATTCTCATTAACCTTAATTATAGTCCCGGACTGTTGTAGTCCGTTAGTTGTCATAAACACAGCACTAAGTCATGTGCGTACCAAAGTGCTGGAATTTGCAAATCCTCCGATACTGGCGCGTCCTCATTTTCCTCTAGTATTGCGTCAGTAATATAATCCACAAAGAGATTAAATACTAACTGTGATAAAAATATAACCCTGTCTAACAGCTCTACAATTTACGCAGCTCTCCGACACTGTTCCTGTCGTACTTATACAGAATTTCACATTTTGATAAATTACCTGTAACGCTCTAATCGTTTTACTTGATATTCTATTCTGTGCGTAGTTTATGGCATAAACATTCTGATTGAAAGTCAAATGCCTTCCTAAATTCTCCAAAAGCACAACGAATCCTTCCTCTTAATAAGCATTTCTTTCGTTCTTAAGTAGCCAAAATAAATGCGGCGTCTATGGTTCTGTGTACTTCTCTGAAACCCATTTAAATTTTGAAAGTTTGCTAAATCTTAATTCCCAACACTTTGTTCTGTTATACACTGCGATATATTTTATCCATAATTGGTGACAGAGTAATTCCCTATAAATGTCGGATTTTTAATTGCTTCCACCTTTTATAAATGGGGTTAATAATGTCCTTGCCCCAACAGGAAGGATAACTCCCATAGAGGAACAATCTATTTCTAAATAAGTGCTGCATCTGATAAAATTAATGAGTCGAAATGATGTTAAAAGCCTTCACTTACATCATGATGGTAAAAGATGGACGAACATTTCGAGGCTATCAAGGCCTCATCATCAGCCTCGAAACGATCGTCCATCTTTTACCATCATGATGTAAGTGAAGGCTTTTAATATCATTTTAACTCATTAATTTTATCTATTGACACTTCAATGTTAATATTGTCCCAATTTTAACATTCATAAAGTGCTGTATCTATTTGGTTTTGCACTGAGTGTATAAGTACACGTTTAAGGAAAACATTTCATTTATTTTGTATTTCGGTTTTAGTTGTTTACTAAACATTTTTTATGAAACTACAAGAAATACTTACCTTGGAAATATACATCACCAGTAAATCACTATCGTTTCGTAAAGCAACAACGACTGCACAGCACATGGAGAAAAGAGCACGCATTCTACTCTATGGTGGGTCTGCACTACTATTCAAGTGTAAACCTCCCAAATGGCTTACTGATAAGCGTAGTAGCATTTCAACGAATTTTGTCATTAATCTATAAAACACAGAAGTTTTCAATAAAATGCATGAGATCTATCTATGATTTAAAGGATTTGAACCTATACCTCTTTCACCCAGTATATTTAGAGTCTCAGATACCCTGTAATATCCACAACTTTTGGAAACAAAACGTTAATATTCGGAGGCTCAGAGTTTGGATATCAAAGGTGTATATATATATATATATATATATATATATATATATAAACACTAATTGAGCTTTTCATCAGTGGGTTCTTTCAATATACACTGTGTTCAAACAAAAGGTGTTAACTATGAAAGATAGAAAACAATAAAGGGCAACAGAGCAAACAGGCACATCCTTGTAAGCTTTAACATTTTAATGGAGAAATGTCCACCTTAATTCACCTACCTCCCCTTATATATTACAGAACACCTATTAAATATAAAACAGCCTGAAACTCTTTAAGGAAATGATGGGCCTACATGAGAAATCCATCAAATTTTGTCCTTGCATTTTATTTCAAATTATACGAGTGTAAGAATTCAGGACGTTATCAATGAGATGTTAGTTGAAAAACTTTCACCCTAATTTTCTCAAAAGCAAACATAGTTCTCTTAGAAGCCATTGATTCTGAGATCATCGTTATTTAAGAAATAAGGTAACTAGCAACACAAACGGATACTCTGAATAACAGGAATCTTCCTACTTTCTCGCATTCAAAAGGCGAATGTATATTACGCATAGGAACAATAATAAATTAAGATTAAAGCGTGATAAATGTGGTAGAATTACTCAAACCATAATGGAGTTCTGGGCCGCAGCATAAAGACCAGTGAATTAATGTATGGCCATGCAGCGAGTTTGGAATACAGGAGGAAAGTATAATAGATCACCCACCTAAGCTTACAGATAATTATTCATTGTCAAATTGGGGTGTTTTATATGCAAAACTATGATAAAATGGTGCAAACGTATGCCCTGTTTTTTTTAACAAAACGCTACTATTAATAGTGCAAAATTCAAATCTAACATTAATTTGATTATAAAATATCACTTTTTCCACGAGTATTTATAAGAATTTCTGCGGGATGCTGGCTCCGTGTTTGAACATCAAGTGACACGGCTCAGTGATAATGTGCGAAGCTCGCATTCTGAAGTTCCTGGCTCCCATTCCCGTGATTTTCCCAGGTCGGCAGGCGAATGCTGGGATGTTTCCTCTTCTACCGTGAATTTCCTGTCCATCATTTCCTGTCCGCATTATTTCCTTTCATCTGTTTAATCTTCATGTGTTTCAAGGTTACAGGACAAGGCGACGGCGATTATGGCGCTACGGCGGGACGGTGAAGTTTGCGCTGTGTAAAGAGTTCTCCCTGGCGAATGGCCCTGGCGCTGGTATCCCTTCTTGAAGGGGCTCGTTCTCGACAACCCTGGATTGATAACGCCGACAGACTTGCATCAAGATTGGTCTCATTCTGGGACCATTAGGGACCCTGTAATTGCTAGCGTGCACTGTCTTGCGGATTAGGTCTTCCTTCTTGCTCCCCCTTCACCCCAAGGGTCACGTAAGTCACAAAGGGCTTACAATGGTCTACGTGCGGTGCTGAGTTCCTGTGGCTGGGGGCCTCCTCGTTCTGACTCACCCTAATGCTAATCCGTCTTTGGTTAATCTGAAACAATCCTTACAAGATATGCTTTGAAACTGAAAGTGCACATTTTTAGAATGCACTTACAAAATCCCGAAGCAAAATAATGGGTTTTGTTGAAGTAATAGATTAATCTTCCTGTATGAAAAGTAAACTAAAGTTGCTACTTGAGCAAGGAATGACGCATATAAGCCAATGAGGTTATGCGAAAGCTGCCTATGTCTGTACGTTGTGCGCTCCGTCGATTACCACATGTTGAAAGACAAGGACAAATGACGAAATTGCCATGCAGATTTCCGAAGTTTACAATAACGTAGAAGGCATTCGTATTACTTCCATCATATTCCTTAATGTAATCTGATTTCATGGGCCATAATTTACTGCGCAATTAGATAAAAAACAATATTTCATTACAAATAGTTATACGTGATGATAGTGGTAAATTACTTTACACGTGATTATCAATGTGTTCTGAAGGGGTTCAGTTTGGGAAAAAGAAACACGTAAATGCACATTCATTATTTAACTTGTAAGACTTGTCAAGGGACTTAAGAGATAGCGTGTTACAGGAGCTACCAGAGTAGAGGAGTGTCACTTTACCACCCAACATTCTTTAAGCGTGTCCACAAACTACGTCATCATAAAGGCTCGTGGCTAACGAGATAGGTTACAGCGCGAATCAGAGTTACGTAGTAATGGTAGCCTTAAATGTGGCTAACATAGCTTTATAACTATGTCTTTTCCATGCATTTGACAAGCAATTTAATTTTTTGTCTATAATATAGATATATTAGGTGATTGTAATATCAATTCATCGGGCCATGACTAGACAAAAAGTATCAGTGCCGTAGCCTATTTATCTCGTTAGCCATGGTAAGGATGAAGCAGCGATGATCACATCTGATATCAAGGATGCCGTAGAATCCTACGCTTTTATTTTCTCTGCCGCTTTCTTATGTAGGTAGGGGAGTAAATGGTCCGTCCAAGAATTCTATAATGATACTTCACAATACATATATATGTTTTAAAGTCCCCTGAGCAAAGAAAATATTTTAGAAGAAACTCCGCGCGCGCCCACATATTCTCTTTTCTGTGTCTATGTGCGTGTACTCCTCTATTTGAATAAATGTAAAACTTGGAATTGAAATACAGTATTTTCCATGATATGAAGCGAAGACTATGAAATTCTTTTAACTCCAAATACCCTTTATGTGCAAATTTGTTTGTTACTTTCGTTTTCTCATACGGTATTTTGATTACAATATGTTATGTTACAAAATTATATTTTTGACATAATGATGAGGGGAACTGTGTTTATATTATATGACAAGAGAGAGCAATTTTATGAACAAATGCTAAAGTTTCACTCATTCTAGTAACAATTTGTAATACCTTTATAATCAGGAAACTGTAAGACAAAGGGGCAAGTCTTACTTCAGGATAAATTTGGAGCTCATAGAAATACGTAATTCCGCCTTAAAATGTTTTTATAGCGTTAACTGTGTTCGTTATACTCCATGCCCACGATTACATTTTTCAAAATACAATCACGTCGTCTGACACAAGATGCTTTAAACCTTTCTATTCTTCTCTCTTTTGTTTCCATTGTAGAAGTTCGTTGATGCGACCATCGAGGGGTTTGTTTATTCTTCCGTTCTTTCGATATACATCTAAACGCTGCTTCGGGTACTTATATGTAAATAATGTTTACTTTGAAATTGTTTCTAGGTCAAAACATGTAGTGAAAATGTATCGCGAATACAAGAAATGCATTATAAATAATTTGTATACGAAATTTTGCATGGCAGGGAAAAAGGTTTTCTTTGTGACTCTCTCCTTCCCTCGGCTTTTGTGGCTGCCGGGGTATCTGAACCCCCTTGAGGGGCTTTGACCCCTCTGTGTGGGACTATCTGCCAGTCCGTTTGCCGGGGTATCTCTATCTGGAAACTTAGGGAACCTGTCATTCCTGTGCCGTCTTCGCTCCTGGTTCCGGTCGCCCGGTGTCTCCTCTCGCCTCATCCTTCGTTCCGGGGAAGCCGCCTCGTGGGCGTAGGTACAATATTCGCTCTGGATTGGTGCCGAGTCCCCTCCGTAGTCACTCCCATATTATCCTATCCTATACGAAATTTTAATGAATGGAAGGAGTTTTATGTCTGCACTACATCAGAATTTTCAATCATATTGAACATTTCTATTTATGGGCCTTCTGAATACGATGTCTATCAACCACAAGTGATTTTTGTGTTTTATACCAAGTGCCTTTATAGTTCCTACAATACCATGGGGAGTGTAAAGGAAATATCGTTTATCGATTAGATGACAAATCCGTTTACAACCTAACTATATTTAGAAATACACGTTTACTGGGCACTAGCAGCATCAGAGCAGTATATATTTGTGTGCCTAATGATCTGTATTCACAAAACATCTCAGAAAATGCGCAATTGTGTTGCAGTATGAGACTTTGATTCTGAAAGAAGATTCCCAAGTTGTAAAATTTTTACTGGTTTGCTGTAATGTGGAACAAACTAGATAAATATCTCAATAAAATTTTAGTCATTTACAACAATTATTAAGAGGGTCGAAAAAAGCATTCGTCTGATCTTGTTCTGATATTATTAGACACACAAGGAACGACTAAATCAAATAAAAAAGCTTCTATTCATTAGCATTATTTCACTGCCACAAACATTGCCTTAGGTAGTATTTTTAACACTTAAACGATATCAGTCTAATTATAATATAAAGTATAATAACAGCCCGCCTTAAAGCAATATGTGTATGTAATAATATATAAAATGTATGTAACAATCATTGTATTATGTTTATATTATTATGTACATGTATAATAATGTTATGTGAATGTATTAAGTGATTTAACAATGTAGAAACTGTGAGAATAGAAGCCGAAGGTTACTAACAATGAGGTAATAATGAGATAACCTTGATACAGCAATAAATTAGAAAGTTTAATAATGCTACTAGCAATACTTGGAACAATAATGTAATATTTAAAACATTTTTAATAAATGGCCAATCAACAACTAGAAAAAATCTTAAGTTAAATAAAAGTATTCTATTGGAGTAGGATTAGCCATTCACAGACCTGAAATAGAGAAATTTACAAATTTAAGCGGTAAACGCCAGACGCTAGAAGATAGCGTACTTGAGCGTGAATAATGTAAAGTTTACGTATTAAAAAGTACAGCTCTACAGTAGGATATATCAGAGAAGTGTTATTTAATCGTGTGAAAGATTAATAATTTGTGTAAGCCTTCATTCTTTAGCCACACCACCCCCTGCTAAGAGATACGTATTTCTCAAATTACTACTGACGCAGCCGAGACTAACATACATATATAATATTTAAAGTAACATTAAAATACAAAGTTTATTTTTTAAAAAATGGTTCGAAGGCCACCGGAAAGTAAACGTGGGGCAAAGGCCACTGGAAACTTAGTATCATACGTGGGGCAATAAACTACTTCATCCCTAAGTCTAACTTCATAATGCATTTCCTAGTAATACACATTCGATACTAATATAATGGATAATGAACTCAATGCTCCATTGACAAACGCTGCAAGCTTGCAACTTACGTTAGAGACAGCTTATGCGACGCCTCTGGTAGAACAATACTCCAGTGTTTTTCTAAGACCCAGAAAATCAAACTTGACGCATACTTCGGGACACGTTCAGCCAGTGCCATTCATCCAAGTTCCAAACTCGATTGAGGCGAATTTCCCAAGAGAGTTGTTTTATTTTTAGAATTTTCCTTACAATGAGGAGCAAATGTCGTGTAAACCTTAACTCTGTTGTTCTAAATAATTATTCCCGCCTCCGTTAGATCTACGCTTCACTTCTTCTTTTCAAAAAAAAAAAAAAAGACTCATGTGTTACATTTACGAGGCTTTCTCTACACACTAACATTTATTTCTATATAGCTGCGGCATCTATTCGTATTTTATGCAAGCTTGCTTTTTACTTTCTCTAACACGCACATAATAGATAGAGAAGGTATTGCATTCCAACCAAAATTTCGATATCGAAATATCACGGAAATGCATGTTTTGAGGCCTCTGAATCCCTATAAATAATTCTTGTAAACATGTCCGTGTATCTTCGCGTGTCTTTATTTCCCTGTGAACATATAACTCAAAACGAAAAGTCGGATAAAAGCCAAACTTGGCATTTAAGTTCACTATCTTCAAAGGATGCGACACGAAGGTTTTCAAGAAAAGCCACACTCAACTGGACAATTTTTTGAAAACTTTGATTTCCTAGAAAATGGCTCTAACGGTTTTGATTAAAGGGAGCCTTTTTTTGGAAAAAACAAAACTTTAGAAACATGTTCCACTTAAAGGGTAGCCTAGGGTGGGGATTTTCTTGAAAATCTTCGTGTCGTATCGCTGGAAGATATTAAACTCAAATACCAAACTTGGTATTTATCCGAATTTTCGCTTTTGATTTATGCTGCTCACAGACAGACAGACACACATACGGACATGCTTCCAAAAATGCTTTATTTGGATTCAGGACCCCTGAAAACATGCATTTCCGGTGAAATATTGGTATCGAAATTTGGGTGGAATGCAATACTTCTACATACTCTACGTAGTAGGGAAGGTAATACTTTGTGTGAATAGCTTGTATATTCAATATGTACGATACAGGGTAGAGAAGGTTATATGAATGTATCGCAATTTTTGTTTGCTGCATGTTGATCGAGAGTTCATTAAAACACACTATTTATGTCATATATATTTTTTTGTGGAGTGAACCATTTCCGAGATATTCGTTGTTATTTGTTTGAATTTTGCAATACTTATACTTTTTCTCAAATGGGAATTCATTATTGTTTTTTTGTCCTGGACATGCAAACAGAATGGAATACTCCACATAGCAACCATTCTTAAAACATTTGACTATCGCTTAAAGCCTACCATATTCCCCTTGCACCTACAAGAAAATATTAGCAATAAGTTTGTGCAAATGTTTATCTCGATTAACGTGAAGTAGATGGAGAATAAGCGTTTGTAAAAATAATTTGTACAAGAGTAGAAAAAGCCATGTGAGTGTAACATGTCATATTTGTTTTCATTTACTTCATATTGAGATGAACCTTTGCAGAAATGGCTGCAATACATATTTCGTTATAGATATAAAGGGAATAGAGATAGTCAGATGTTTAGAACTGGATGCTATATCCATACTATTTCCATGCAATTGCGAGAAACACCTGAATATCGAAAGTACTATAAAATAATAATTAAGTATTTGAACCATTAATGACCGATATCTAAGTAATGGCTTATTGCGCAAAAAAAGTTATTTGGAATAAATTGTGTTTTTTAAAGACATATACATTTTGTGTATGGTACGTTTTCGTCTATCACTTAACGAATACCAATTATACAAGATTATACAAAACTCCTTCCGAACTGAGGGGACTTCACAGGTTATTACCAGAAAATTCTACATATACGCTTTATTTTTTCATGAAAGTATCTTTAATATATGGTGTTTTAATCAAAGTTTTAGAGCTATTTTTGAGTTTATGAGTTATACTGTTCAGAGCACAGGCACACATATGCAGGACCTTTTCCAAAAATGCTTTTTTGGGGGAATTCAGGGGTCTCAAATCCTGTAATTCCTGTGAAATATTGGTATAAATTTTTTGTGTGGAATACTATGGTTTCTCTACTTACTAGAGGTAAGCAGTAGAGAAAGCAACAGAAAGGAAAAGAAAACAGTCAGTCTTAAGCTCAGTCAGGGTCGAACAGAACTCAAAGAAATATTTTGAATCAGCAAATTGAAATATCAACAAATACCTTAGTGCCCTTCGTTACTTTTTGGAAGTTTGTAACAAAGAAGGTGGTCATTAGAGCAAACTGTGAAAGTGTCAAGCATGTAACAATCTCCTTTGCAATGCACTGCAGTCATAATATGCAGCTGGATGACGCATTATTTGCACTACCTTGCCTTACTCGCATCTATGATCGAGGAACCTAATCGTAGAAAGGTTCGTATCTGGGGACGAGGTCATGGTAACACATGCTGCAAGGAAGGGATTGCCCCCTTTTTAAATCCCGGATATTACTAAAGAAATAGTCGTTTGCATGTGACGAGAAGTGGAAGGTAGAGGTCAAAAGTAACTCTGTGTGGAGCATGAAAGGAAAATCATCGCGGCACGTAAAACTGCCGGAGTCCACTATCATACTGTCGTAATTGTAATATTGTTTAACGCCGGTTCTTATCATGAATGGCAACGTTAGGCCTATTGGCTGTTCAAGGACAATGTCAGGTGCAGGTTATTCACAAGCCTATATGAACATTAATTCTGCACAACGTTCATTTGATTAAAATTCTGCACATAATTCTATTATAAATTGCATTTTCTTGCAATAAAGATGCTCAAAAGCGAAATGCATTTAAGAGCAATTAAGAGGCAGATTGTAATTGAAAAACTGTGAAAATAATATACAACACATTTCATGCACAACCGTGAAAAAGTTGATACTTGAAGTAGTTGTATTTATTTACGTTGTTATTTATAAGCCCCACGTTTTGGGAGCAATTTGAAATAGATTATGGCTTATTGCGTCATTTGCAACACGCTTTGGGCGTCAATTTGAAGTAGTTTGTATTGAAGGGATTGTATTATAGTTCAACTGTTGGGGAGCCGAACTTGAAATTCGTTGTAACCACACGTATAGTACCCGGTTTCCGGTAGCCTTCGCCCCAAGTGTACTTTCAGGTGGCCTTTACCCCAAGTTTAAGAACATCATTAACTTTGTAATTTAACTATTTCTTTAAATATTATATAGTTATGTTTGCCTCGGCTGCGTCAATATTATTGTTAGAGACACGTTTCTCTTAGCAGGGTTGTGGTACGACTAAGAATGTAGGCTTACACAGATTATAATTTTACTTCACTTCTTTTATTAATACTTGATACGATTTAAATAACACTTCACTGACATAAAGAGCTGTGAGATTCTTTAATTAATTACTTGCACTTTTTAACGCTTAAAACTATTTTCGTCTCACACGAATACGTATTAAATTTCTTGAGGACACCTTTTGCGTCTGGTTGGTAACGCTGTCTGCAACCAACTGAACTGAATTCAACCGCCTAAGCTTGTAAATGTCTGTATTTTAAGTCTCTGATTGACTATTCCTAATCTAATAGAAAACCTTCATTTAACTAAAGCTTTTTCTGGTTGTTGGTTGGCTATTTTATAAACTGTCACTAAAATTTACATTATTGCTTCCAAGAATCCAAGTAGTATTCTTAAATTTTCTTACGCATTATTGCCTCAAGGTTACCTCATTGTTAGCACCTTTTAACTTATTATTCTCACAGCTCCTACATTATTAAATTACGTAATACATCCATATAACATTATTGAACGTATACAATAATATAAGCATATACAATGATTGTAATATACACTTTTTATATATTGTTACATACACATATTTCTTTAAGGCGACTGCTATTGAATTTATATTTATATAATTAGACTGAAATCATTTAAGTGTTAAAAATACTGCCTCATACTTAAATCTAGAATGGCTAATAAGATATCAGAGAGATATGGAATGCCAATATATTAAATGTATTGCTACCATTAGCGAATTTTTAACTACATGACCCTTGATCACAGAAACCATTTCACGTATGCAATAAATATTTGTGCAGCATGTAACTGCGTGCCTTTTAATCTTACTGGTTTACTTTTGTCTTTTATCAAGGGAGCAAAGCTTTTGGTTTAAAATCGATCAGCAATTAATACTTAAAAAGAAACCCACAATTTCATAACTCCCAAGTAGACCTACAAATTCATAAAGATGACGTTTTACCGTCCTAAACTTTAATTTAGCCCCTTTAATATTTTTTGAGAAACCATAACACATCTTGGGTGTTACATTTACATGTTTTTGCAACCTACTATTCTATGAACTAATGTTAAAAAATCTGATTTCTTATATTAACATGACTTTCTCTACACTCTTCGTTTACTAGTGGGTATACAATTTATTCTTACGAATGCTTATTTTTCTATTTACTTCATTTTAACCGAGATAAACATTTGCAGAAATATCTAAATTATGCATTTCGTTATAGATACAAAGGGAACAGCGATAGCAAAATGTTTAAGAACAGAACGCTAAAAGCTGGCCTTCAAATTCCATATTGTTTCGATACAATCACGTCAAAACAACTAAATGTCACCATGATACCTCGGAAGTGGCTTTTGCTGCAAAAATAATTTTTAAAATAAATTGTATGTTTTAAACAGATCTACGTTTTTTGTGTAGTACGTTTTCGTCTATCCCTCAAAGTTTATCAGTTATACAAGGTTATATGTATTTCCTTACGAATGAATAGAACTTCCCAGAAAATTCAAGATTTGTTGTATTTTTATGTGAATATCTTTCATATATATTATTTTAACAATCAGAGCCATTTTTCAAGAAACTAAAAGATTACGAAAAATGTTTGGGGTGGGGGTAATTACTTGAAATCCATCCTCTTGCATCTTTGGCAGATGCTGATACACATATGGGCCTTTTTTTAAATGCAATTTGATTTTAATTTGGAGAGCCTCAAAACATGTATTTCTGGTAAAATCTTGAGGTCGCATATCGCATATTTGGGTCGAATACAATAGCTTCTCTACGTGCTACGTATGTGGTGGAGAAAGTCCTATCTACTTTGTGTTAAGCAAAATGAACGATTGCAGGAATAGTTTCACTGCACATTTCCTAGTAGATATAAAGAGATAAGGAGGCTGAAGCGGTAGCCAAATCTTTAAAAAATGATCGCTGTGTGCTGGCTTTGACATTCCTTAATCTTTGCATAATCGTTAAAAACAAACGTATGCCAACCTCAGTACTTCAAAAATCTTGAATTTAACTTCTAGTTCTAACGCCCATTTTTGTGGTTGTAGCAGTTCACCTACCGTAAAAAATAATATAAATAATGAATATGTTGCCATAATACATGTTGAATGTCAAAAGCAGATGATTTGAGTAGACCAAAAAATTCGGTTTGGTTAACCAAGAAATTATTTCCGTGAAAGCGTGAGGTGAAATCACTTCAGTTGAGTTTTTAAAAAACTTAAAATTAATAATAATAATAAAAAAGAAAAACAACTTCATGCCTCCCAGGAACGGAAATATATAGGATAAAAACTACAAAGGTTAATGAAAAACAATTTTGGAGCATTAAAGCTAATTCAGTCGCAAGTTCATACATCTAACACACAGAAGAAAGAATGTAACAAAAAATAAATAAAGAAAAACATCTGTTAATCTAAGAAGAAATTTTGAAGGTTCAGAAAGGCAGCGGTTCAATTTACTACTCCTTGTCCGATGTGAAAAATATTAAAAACATGATGTATTCGAAACCTTTTTACTTTCTCTACTACGTATGGTAAGTAGGGAAAGTTTTGTATTTCACCCAAAAATTCGATACCGAGATTTCACCGGAAATACATGTTTTGAGACTCCTTGAATACAAAAAAAAGCATTTTTGGAAACATGTCCGTGTGTGTGTCTGTGAACAGCATAACTCAGAAACGAACAGTTGGATAAACACCAAACTTGGTATTTAGTTTCAGTATCTTCCAGAGATGCGACACGAAGGTTTCCAAGAAAATCCTCCCACCCCAGACTACTCTTTACATGGAACATTTTTCGAAAATTTTAATTTTCCTAAAAATGGCTCTAACGATTTTGATTAAAATATCATATCTTTAAGATATTTTCGTGAAAAATAAAATGTATATCTTGAATTTTCTGGAAATGTCGCCAAAAGTATTCTTCATTGTGAACAACTTTTGCATAACTGGTAAACCATAAGAGACAGACCAAATTTTACCACACAAAACATGTAGATTGCGTTAGAAAACACAATTTATGTCATATACATTTTTTTGTTGTTGAGTGAACCATTTTCGAGATATTGCTTGTTATTCCCTTAAATTTTTGAATACTTATTTTCTAAATGGGAATTCGTTATTCATTTTTTTTGTCTTGGATATGCAAAGAGTATTAATCTGTGGCAAAGGGAATGGTGCTGCACCTAGCAACCAGCTATTAAGCTACTTAAAAGCTACTGTATTTCTATATTGCACTTGTAAATATATATTCCACTTACGTCTACAAGAAAATTAGCAATAAAATAAAGTCTGGAAATGTTTATCTCGATTAACATGAAGTAGATGGAGAATAAGCGTTTGTAAAAATAGTTTGTACAAGAGTAGAGAAAGTCATGTGAGTGTAACACATCAGATTTTTTCTTTTGGCTACTGGTGGCCTCACGGAAAACAATGACACTGCACTCCAAAGTGCATTGTCAACCCCAGACACCATTACACCAGCTAAAGATATGCGAGGCTGTATAACACCTGATCGTGTAGATAGTTGTGCTATTCAGACGTATATTGAGTCATGTAATCCTTCAATGTCTCGTTACAGACACGAGAATACACCAAATTGGAAATACCTACATAGGATGTAATTTTGATGGACATTCATAATGACTTCATAACAAATCATCCAACTGTAAAGGATTCTTACGATACCTGCAGAAGTGTTATTTTATGCATGTAGGAGTATCCATAATTTAACTTGGGCAAGAGTGCGTCGGTTTTGTTCAGAAAATCCAGAACACGCAATAGAAAATGATTCCAACCGTGATGACTCCCATATTATTCTGGTGTATTTACAAAGGGCAAAACAAGTTCGTGGCTAACATAAAAGGCACGTAAACATCAGCAGATATGCTCAAGGCACATTATTCTGCTGATCTTCGTAACTTCATCATCCTTCGAGAATGCATACGCTGAAATCTGTGATGTTTACTCGGCTCACCACAGCCTTCAGTGAAAGCTGAAAGCAATAAAAGCTGAGTGGAATAAAAATAAAGGCTTTCTGTAACATTTTATAAATTGATGTTTAGGTCACGTAAATTATGAGGGAAGAGTTTTACAGACGACACGAAATCAGTTGCTCTCAAACGACTTTCGTGTATTTACTAATTCAGACGACAAGGGTGTGATGGTGTCCTTTGTTAATGTGTTCTACTACGTGATGACGCTATATGGTCATGTGAACGTACCGGTTTCGAATGATGAATCTTTATGAATTTCTATGTTTCAACAACGTTTTAATATAGCATGTAGCTTGTCCGGGTGCAAGTACATAGAACATTCCAGAGATTAGATACGTTTAGATGCATGCTCACATTTACGTGCCCAGTGCAAAACGACGTTTTCAAACAGAGTGTGTGTGGACATGCTACTATTGTATGGGGAGGCACAGAGGAATCCGTCTACGCGACAGAAATTTCCTTGGATTACACGTCTAAGTGTTACCAACCGCCTTCTAGACACAATACATCTCATCCACAAAGAGTTACCCTGCCTGTGTGCAGGCAATAACACACTTTGTGATGGACTATGCCATTTATCATCCAAAATGTGAGGTACCTTCTCAGGAATTTTAAAACCAGCCCATGATTTGCTTAGATAATGCTATAGCTCAGCACCCTAATAATGGTGGCGTTTGTCTAGGTGCATCATATGATACACCAAACCAAACGGTTTACGTCAAACCCTCGTAGCCGTGGTTGCTTGAGTGTATAGCTTCGGCACTCCGCAAAGCCGAGGGTCGGGGGTTGGAGTTCCGCCGTGGGCATGGGTATTTGTGTGTGTGTGTGTCTGTGTGTTGTGTAATTGCGGTAATAAGCCGTAAATAATACGGTAACACACAGTAATAATAAACTGATTAAACATGGGAACTTTAAAAAAAGACAATACGTCGCCAAATGTGAATCTTCATTGGTTGCTAGAGGCGGCCTCTCGGTCCAATGGGGCGTCATCGTTGGTGCTCGCACAGTTGGAGACCATGCACAGCATTTTATCACTGGCCCACTAAAGAAGACCGCTAAGGATGCTTTCTACAACATCAGCTGCTTAGGTACTAGATATAATACTGTATACCCGAATAGCAATGTGCTATTAACACCAGTGAGGCGCCTCGCGTTCGTGAGTGTTTTTTTTTTCAAATATATTTACTAACCGCATGCTCCATTACGCTAATAAATATGCAATAGGCATGTAACCATTTACTTCTAAGAATATACAATTAGCTTATTCCCTTAACAATTCAGACTATTCCCTGACGTATATTCCTTACATACTGATTTGTAAATTATCAAAGTTTATACTTTTCACAAATTTCAAAACCTATTTTTTAATGCTCTTATAAATTCACTGAGGCTGGCTATGTGGTTGGATCGTTAGCATGATAGCTTCCAAATTCAGAGGTCCCAGGTTCAATTCCCGACTGGAGGATGGCAGTTTTTATTTAGCCAGGATAATTCCTCATCCCCCCTAGAGTCTGGAAGCATGAGTGAGCTTAAATGTGTGTGTGTGTGTGTGTGTGTGTGTGAATTTAATGAATTATAAAGACAACCCAAAGACGAGCGCAATAATCAAAGGATGAAAAACTAATTCCCGGCTAGGGCAAAGAATTTTCAGCCGTCTGATCCTACCTTTCCAACCTTGTCCTACACACGATTTGTGTGGAGGAACAGTTAATTATCATTAACACATTAGTTAACGAGTGAATATGATTGCCAATGGGCAGTTGTTCCAAAGGCAAAAGCCGCCTATATGCCCTTAGATGTTAAAGGCGTCATTTAAGTGCAAATAAATGTTCCCAGATCGCTATTACCCACTCCAATCCTTTGCTCACTTGATCTAACTACAGTTTTAAGAAGGACTTCTCTGTGTCTCTCTTTTCCATTCTTTCGCTCTTGCACAGGATATATTGAACTGCTTGTACCTTTTCCCTGCACATGCATATAGGATCTTCCACAATCTCCAATATGTGAAGATATTCCCCGAAGTTACCACGTCTTGTGAGCATTGCTGTTAGATTATGGCACGGCTTAATGACAGTTTGACCTTAGTCACTCCTGTACTGTTCTGAAGTATGTTTTCGTGGTTACTACATTTGTTATTGTTTGCTATTCTGCTTCCCATAATCACTGGAGATTAAACACTGTGCTTTCTGGTATTGTGCAGTAAACCATTCGAGGCACTGTTGCTGCTTTTTGGGCAGTCCTGTTATGCATCATCTCAGTGCCAACTAGCCAGAAGGTGGGCACCAATAAGTAAAATTTGTGAATTAATTAATATAGGTAAAAGTGATAATACTATTGTCCTTCCGAATATAATATCATTTTTAAGGAAGTTTAATTCCTATTTTATTTTTAACTTTTGGAGGCTGGCCAGCAGCTCACGATATCTAACTTCATTATAATTTTTTTTACGAGGCTATCTTATCTGTATTGGGAATGTCAATGAGTTGTGATTATTTCAGGGAACGCATTACGTAGCGTCATAAGAGACGGGTTGTAGACTAGGAATTGCATTCGCTGTGAAGGTTGTAATTCGAAAGCCTATTAGTTTAATTTAAAATGTGTCGTTTTGTAGTATAGTATAAGATCAAAATATTTTAGTTATATCTAGTGCGGAAAAAGGGAGGTTCACTATCCTCAAAACATTACCTTTTGCCATGGGAGTTTACAATTTTGCTTTAGATGGGGATTTAAGGGGTGTAAATACCTGTATTTCTATTTAAACTTGACCGTAAGACTCCCACTACTTTTACTGAGGGTACAGAAAACAAAAATGTGACAGGCAAGGTCACATCAATTCAAATGATGTGCTGAATAATTTATAAATCTTTAAAGGCTAAAACAAAGAAACATACAGGATTAAATGTTTTATGAAACTATACCTGTTTCTGAGTTGTTTTATGAGTGAAAAGCATAGGTAATGGCAAAGAAATTGCAAAGTAGAGTTCAGGCTACAGAGATGAACTTTCTCAGAAAAACCATCGGCTGTGTAAAATTATATAGCATATGTAATGAAGATATAAGCAAAGATGTAAACATACACTCAGTAAACGATCAAATCAAGGATTATCAAGAAAAATGAAAGCAATATCTGGATAGAATGGAGCCAACTAGCAGCATATGATATACGTTAAACAGCACATGATTATGAACCAAACTGTAAAAGGAATTTGGGAAGATCTTTGAAAAGATGAAAGGAACAACTCTGTGAGAGGAACCAGCAATTTGCCTATTCCATGAAGTGGAGAAGTAGTGACCAAAGTCCGCCTCCAACATGCCTTCATTCAGGAAGACCTCAGACAGTAGCATGGGAAGATGAAGCTTTAAAGAAACGGAAGCTTACAAGGAAACCACGACAGCCAGCTTGCTTATAAAAGTAGCTCTTTTAGAAGATGATTAAGCTCATGCACGGAGTAACAAGCTACTCTCGTTGGTTTTCAGCGTGGGCGCATACAAGTGTTTTGTGTTGGTGAAGAAACGTGGGATGGCAAAAGCTGCAAAATATAACAGGTTACCTGAATGAGATAACTTGAACGTTACATTGAAAACTACACTATATCTTCGCTTTCCGAAATCCATATTGAAATGACAAATCTTATACATTCAATTTATTAAAATTTTTAACAATTACAGTAACAATAATTTACCAAGGCAGCAATTAGTATTTCCCTTTTGCTAGGGAGAGAGGATTAGCTAATTTGCTAACCCTAAGTTTCACCCGCTCTTGTGCTCTAAAATATATTATTTCCATCATGTTTAAAACCTCACCTCTTCAAACTCCATTGTGTGTAACATTTATAAGGATAAAAATACTGAAACAAATGTGTTTTCATGAAGTGCAGAAATAAGTTGCAAATGTTCTATCAACTTACTAGGATTATGTATATTTAGATGACGATAAAGGTGAATGAGATAAAAGAAAACACAAAATGTTTATGAATCCGCAATAAATATTTCACGTTTTCAAATTGATTTGAGGTCCATAAAGCAAATAGTTACCTGGCACTTATATCTGTAGAACAAGAAAACAAACTTATTTCATAATTGTATGTTGCAGCCGTAAAAATATACCTATGTTTTCTTTTTTTAATTCTAACATTTTAACAATTTCTTTCCAGATTATTTGCCCTTTGCACTTACCTTCTTTTTATTCCATTTATTGTTATTATTATTATTATTATTTTTATTTATGGCCTAGCTTTTTATATTTTACCATTCCCATTTCTATATTGGCTCGGTTAGAGTAATCAGAAGGCACTTTAAATCTCTATTAATGGAAAGCCTTTATGTATACTGCCCTTCTTAGGAAGATACATTTCATGCACTTCTTCTTGAGCCTTTCTGTGGTTTTTCTTTTCATCCATTTGATCCATTAAGGATTTTTGCTTGTACGAAGTAGGATGATGATATTATCGTATCCTTTGGGTATATGTAGGTGTTTTAATGCGGACTCAATTAGTCATTCACTAAAATGTTATGAATTAAGATCATAGCCGGCTTTAAATAAAAACATTTAAGACATTCTGTTCAAAAACTACCTATAATGAAGCTTAGTAAGCTTCTGAGGATAAAACAACCTATTTATATTGTAGTGAGACCAACTGTCGGGGAACACTTGTGGGTTAATTAGCGTTGTATAGGATCTTTCAACAAGAGTGTCCTCTCTTTGAACTTAAACAAAACACGTTCTATAAATGATAGAGGTTTATTTCTTTTTTCATTTTGGAACAAAATTAATGTCATTACGTGTGGAAGAGAACATCAGTTAAGTGACCGCCGCGACTTCTTGGGTGCGCGTATACGGTTGACCCAATTTTCAATGACAGAAGGACCTAAATAGGTCCATCTTCACGAATAACATGCGTGATGTTATTCATAAGATCATTTACTGTTTCTGGCTTGTTGATATAAACTTGAGATTTAACATAACCCCACAAGAAGTAATCCAACGACGTTAAATCACATGACCTCGGGGGCCAGTTAACATCACCACGGGAAATGATGAAACCTTTGAACTTTTCCTTCAAAAGATCGATTGTTTCGAGGGCAGTATGACATGTGGCACCATCTTGCTGGAACCAGATGTTTATTAGATCCATACCATCCAACCGAGGCCAAAAATAGTCCCTTATATGAGCCTGGTATCTTTCTCCATTGACAGTTAGAGCTTCTCAACTTCATCTTGGAAAAAAATATAGACCAATGATTCCACCATACCAAAATCCACACCACACAATAAACTTTTGGGGGATGAAGTCGTAGTTCTTGAATCTGCATTGGATTGTGATTGCTTCAATAGCGGAAATTGGGTTTGTTAGCACAACTATCCATCCAAAAGTGGGCTTCGTCGCTGAAGATGATTTTTCGAGAAAAATCCGGGTCAGCTTGCAATTGTTCCATAGCCCAGTCAGCGAATACACGGCGCAACCTATGGTCGTTGGGCATTCGTTCTTGAGTTAACACCATTTTTAAGCGTGAAACTTCAAGTCCAGATTCAGAATTCACCAAGTTGTGGTCGGTGAACCAATTCTTGCGCTCGACGAGCAATTGATTTGTTTCCGTTCTCGCGTACACTCTCACGAACGGCTCCTATGTTTTCGTTGGAGCGCTTACGTCGATTACGTACAGGCGTTCTTTGATCACTGACAGAACCACTTCTTTCAAATTTATCGATAAAACGCCGAACCGTTCTCTCGCAGGGACGATTATGCACAACGTAAACTTCCCGCAATACACGGAAGGTTTTGGCGTACAGATGATACATTTCGATAATAAATTTCCACAATTTCTGCGCGTTGCTGAATGCTATAACGTGCCATGGCTATTTGTTAATAACAACTGTAACAACATCAAAAAAATGACTGCTGTAATTTAATAACAACGTCAGCTATCACATGTTAAAGATAGGTCATTCTTGTTGAAAGACCTTTACATATGCGCAGTCTGGCTAAGCGTAGGCAACAGTCAGTTATGACCAAGCCACCGAACAGTGCACTGAAGGATTGGGCGCCGAAGACGACACGCCACAGTCAGGAGGGAGGGTGACCAGCGGATTACGATGTGAAACCTGTAAAGTAAAAGAATAAATGTGTATGTTTTGTGTTTTCGCTTTATGTTAGTATTATTTTCACTCTTTCCTTTATAGACAACTTGACTCCATACCGGCTTGCTCTCCTGCTAAGCTAGAGAAGCATTGAGCTAAATGATACACTTTTATTTTTAAATGAAACGTAAGTGTAGATATCTTCAGGATTCATCAGTTCCTGAGTTGGTGTCCAAATACCCCAGAAGTCAATACCAGGTCTACAGATAGCGAGAGCTTCGCCCATTTCCCCCATTCTTTCCAAGTAACATTACATTACGCACAATTACAGGCTTTTTTATGGTAGCAACACTACAATATACAGTCCTGAGGACTGTAACTGTATTTTCATGTAAAATACCGTAGATGCTGGAGAACACATGGGGAAGGTTGAATATTACAGTCTACACTTCGTGCTACAGGAGGTGCAGTCCAAAATGTTTGCTGATAGTCTTCCCAAACATTGGAATCTCAACTTCTATTTGCTGCAAATGAGTCATACTTATCTTTCTTTCTTTCTTTATTGTCTAGGAATCCTGATGTTTTCTTAAGAATGTATTTCTGTTTTTAAAAGCTGTTGTCGATTGCGAAGTTTATGCCCATTATTACCAGAGCATATCTGTATGCACACACGATGTTGAAATTGCTAGTACTAACACTTGATTTAAATCATCAATACAAAGAAAGTTTATCCTTTTATTTTGCATTCGTCTATAACACAAGTTCTTAAGACTATTAAATTCAGTTATTCTTAGTTTGTGGTGATTATTCTTTCATTCACATACAATATTGTTATTCTTATAAACGAAAATAAAATTAATCTTGACAACGACACGAATTGATTGTTCTGAGAAGCGAAAGATATAATGGAACCGTAGACTGGAGGAGGTAACACCGGCATGACTTCTCTACCCTCTATCATTTGTTAGTGGGTATACAAACTATTTTTGTTAAAGCTTAGTTTTAGATCTACTGATAATCCAAATAAACCTTTGCAGAAGTAGCTACGTTACACGTTTCGTTACAGATTTAAAGGGAACAGCTCTCAAAAACCCTTGCTCCTCATGCCTGCTATAATCCAAAGAAAGTAAACTTAGAGGAAATTATGTGATCATTGACCCTATAGTTGCGGGTTTCCTGGGCGTCTGACAACTTAGATAAAGCAAGCTTTATTGCTGGAACAGATGATGAAGTTTTAGTTTATGGGATGAAGAGAACGTTCTAAAAATCTTTACATAGGTAATTTTCTCCACTGGAAATTGAATTTGAAAAGCCCAGTCGGAAATTAAGTAGCTTACCTCCACGTCCATATATGGTTTGCTAACACGATTAAAACATTGAGCACCACATACAAATCCACCACAACAATTATTACCACATGTTTTTACATTTGTGATAGACTGAAATTGGGTAAAACGTTTGTGTTTACACAACGATAGCCCCTAAAATAAAATTTAAAAAATATTGCTTTGGAGTATACGCCTTGATATTGTTATTCACTTAAAATTGGAACTTACCGGTCATATTGCAGTTATAATTTGATTCCAAACGTAGAAATAAGCTACACATTAACACTAAAGCAAGTCCACAAATGGCTGTATTTGAAGCATTCTCCAATTCAATGTTAATTAAGGGGTGATTAAAATCTCTATCCCACCAATGTTAACTTTGCTAAATTAATGATCCATTATTTAAAAAACCAAGTTATACCATCTTGTGGTTAATATTTAAGAGCAATTATTTTTATAAAATATAACCAGCCATATTATTAATATGAAGGAATATCTGAACTCAACGAAAAAAGAAACACTTATGCAACTAGCTCCCCGCATGAGTAATGTCGAGCTACCCCTCGGAAGAGATCTTAGCCCTTTAGGGACAAATGGGTTGTTCATTCATTCACCCATATCTACAATATAATTTAGAGGTTGTTTTTATCATCCTAAAAATCGATTTAGCAATCTTCAATGGTTCCCGAGAAAACGGGTCATTTATTCCAGAAAATTCATTCACAGAAGAAGCTGTTCAAAACGAAAGCGAGAAAACTAACTCACATGTATTTGCAAAGAAGAAAACCACGTTACTTGAGTATACAGAAGCTTCCACATTTAATAGCAGACTCTAATACTAAATATTAGAGTCCCACGTCGTGAAGCTGTAGGCTAGAGCGTGGTACTCTGGTTCCCTACCACGGAATGATTCCGGGTTCGATCCCACGTACCTGGGTGAGGATTTTAAGCCCCGGTTATGGGACAGATGCTAACTCAGCATAGTAAGGAAAGTGAGGAGCTGCGATAGGCGCGATCCCGACAATGCAGGCCAACATCATGGCTGGGAGATGCTGATGCCGGCCACATCAACTCCCCGTATCGGTTGAATGACTGCCCACCTCTACTGTGTGTAGTGGGCGTGAGGCTGGCATTCGGGTTGGCAGGTCAAGGTCCTTCATGAGCTGTAGCGCCAGGGGATTGCTACTATGATTAGAGCAAAAATTCCCTTAAAAGATGAATCAAATTTTACCTCTTTCTCCAAAGCGTGTATGGGCTATAACTAACCTTTTCTGTGAATTGGTGCGGAATTCACAATAGAAAATTGCGGATACAGTACTTTTAAAAATATATTAAATATATATAAATGTGTCTTTTTGCCCAAAATGATAAAACATAATTATATAAAATTAAATAGGAAATTCCAAATTATAAGACCGCTTAAAAAAAGTGAAGGTCTCCGCCATTTAGTCTTCCCTTAATACGCAAGGAATAAGCAATACATGGCGAGCAAATGTGTGAATTGATTAGATCTCTAGTTCAAGAGTCCATCCGTGCAACAACGCAAGATATTTGTAATTGCACAGATTGGAAAAAATCGCTTCATCGGTGCCGAGGAGGAACGTAAGAAAAGCAGAGCTACGCACAAAATAGTGTTGTTCTCTTGCAACAGTTGCGTAATACTTTCTCATTTCTTTCATTAGCCCAAGCACTGATCACCGCAACGGTCTGTGAAACATTTGAGTTACACCATATCGATACATTTTTTATCAAACCATACCCTTATTAAAGAATGTGACTTTCATCAATACAACTGCGTTGGCCAGGAGCTTTTATTTTAATCAAAGAGCTTTTGGCTTAAGGCCTTTTCACATTCATAAAGATCCCGGTTTCAACGACATGCATACCATGATTTTTGGGATAATGATGAAGGGAGGTATCAGATAGAGAATCCATTAAAAGCGAAGCGCTAATAACGTTCCACCATCCCAAGCCGCAATGAACATCCCAGCAAGGTTAAATTTATTTTTTAATACGATGGCTACATGTACAGAGGTATAATGCTAATGATTTCTCAACGTATGCGTTACATAAGGGCACTGGTAATCCAGTACGCTACACACATTTTTTTACTTTATTTTTGCAGTTCTTTGGCGGAATGTATATGTAGCTAGCAGTTCCAATATATTTTATTTTATTTGTGCGTAAAATTGACATACTTGAATCAAAATAATACGACGAATAAAGTAGATTAAGATGTTTTATATCTGAGTGTTGCAACTCATTAACTGATCTCCAAGATATCTAAATTCACATGACCTTCTCTACCCTTTATGGTTTATTAGGGGTATATTTGATTATTCTTACAAAAGCTTATTACTTTACCCACTAAGTATGGTAAGTAGGGGAGGTATTGCATTCAACCCAGAAATTTTATACGGAGATTTCGCCGGAAATATATTATTTTGAAGCGCCCTAAATCCAAATAAAGCATTTTTGGAAACATATCCGTGTATGTGTCTGTGTGTCTATTAGTCTGTTAACTGTGTAACTCAAAAACAAAATGTTGAATAAATATCAAGCTTGGTATTTGAGTTTAGTATCTTCCAGGGATGCGACACGAAGATTTTCAAGAAAAATCCACTTCCTCAGACACCCTTTACATGGAACATTTTTCGACATTTTTGAATTTCTCAAAAATGGTTCTAACGATTTTGATTAAAGTATCATATGTTTAAGATATTTTCAAGTCAATTGAAATGTAAATCTTGAATTTGTGAAAGTCCTCTTCATTCTGAATGACTTTCACATAACTGGTAAACCGCAAGAGATAGACAAAGTTTTTCTACACAAAAAATATAGATTTCGTTAAAACACAGAACTTATGTTATATACACTTTTTTGTCCAGTGAAAAATTTCCTTGTTATTTGTTTGACTTTTCAAATACTTGACTTTTCTCAAATAGGAATTCGTTATTCGTTTTTTTTTATGTCCTGGACATGCAAAGAGAATGGCATACTCCACATAGCAACCTGAAGTAGATTGTATTGAAGGATTTGTATTATATTTCGACTGTTGAGGAGCCGAACTTGAAGTTCGTTGCAACCACACGTATAGTAAAACGTTTGCGGTAGCCTTCGTCCCAAATGTAATTTTGACTGTTTCTTTAAATATTATAAACTTATGTTTGCCTCGGCTGCGTCAGTATTTATTTTTAGAGACATGAAAGTCTTAGCAGGGCGTAGTGCGGCTAAGAATGTAGGATTACACGGATTATAAATTTTAATTCACTCCTTTTTATTAATGCTTGACATGATTTAAATAACACTTCACGGATATAGAGAGCTGTGAAATTCTTTTATTAATTACTTGCACTTTTTAACATGTGAATTATTTTTGTCTCACACTGTATGCGTATTAAAGTTCTGGTGGAGACATCTCGCGTCTGATTAGTAACACTGTCTGCCTGCAACGCGTCCAGTTAGGAGCACTGTCTACAAGCAACTGACTTGTTTTCTAACGCCTAAATTTGTAAATTTCTGTATTTCAAGTCTCTGATTGGCTACTTCTAGTCCAATAAAATACTTTTATTTATCTAAAGCTTTTCTGGTTGTTGATTGGTTATTTTATGAACTGTCACAAAAATTACATTATTGTTGCTCCAAGTATGACTACTAGCATTACTAAACATTCTTACTCATTATTGCCTCAAAAGTTACCTCACTGTTACCTCATTGTTAGCAACTTTTAACCTATTATTCTCACAGCTCGTACATTATTAAATTACGTAATAAATTCACATAACGTTGTTGAACATGTATACAATAATATAAACATATACAATGACTGTAATATACACTTTTTATATATTCTTACATACACATATTGCTTTAAGGCAGGCTTTTATTATATTTATATTACATAATTTGATTGAAATCATTTAAATGTTAAAAATACTGCCTCAAACCAACTCTTAAAAGATTTGACTATCGCTTAAAGCTTACCATATTCCCTTTGCACCTACAAGAAAATTAGCAATAAGATGTTATCTTATTAGATCTGAAAATGTTTATCTCCATTAACATGAAGTAGGTGAACAATAAGCGTTTGTATAAATGCTTTGTACAAGAGTAGAGAAGGTCATGTGAGTGCAACACACCAGATTTGTTTTCCATTCACTTCATTTTAATCGAGATAACATTTTGCAGAATACTTAAATTACACATTTCGGTTTAGATACAAAGGGAATAGCAACAGTAAATGTTTGAGAACTGGACGCTAAACACTGGATTTATAATTTCTACTGTTTCCATGCAGTCGCGAAAAAGAAATGAATGCAGACAGGATTTTAAAAGAATGACAAAGCATTGAACAATACGAACCATTAATAACGGATAATTCGGAAGTGTCTTATGCTACGAAAACGTTCTTTAAAATAAATTATGTGTTTAAAAATTGTTTGTCTAGTACGCTTTCGTCTATCGCTCATCGTTTACCGGTTATACAAGATTATTTAAAACTACTTCCGAATCAAGAGGACTTAACAGGCTATTCCCAGAAAATTCAAGATAAATGTTTCATTTTTGTGTAAATATCTGTACTATATGGTGTTTAAATCGTTAGAACCACTTTTTGGAAAATCAAATTTCGTAAAATCTTCTATTTAAAGGCTAGTTTATGGTGGGGGATTTTCTGTGAATAAATACCAAGACACATAGACACATGGGCACATATTGGAAGCTTATTCCAATTTTTTTTTATTCAGAGTCTCAGAACATGTATTTCCGGTGAAATATCCATGTCGAAATTTTCGGTGGAATGCAACACCTACTCTGTGTGCGGTAGAGAAACTAGTAAATAAATTTTGTTTGTTAACAAAGAAAGTATGATCTGAGTCCGGACTGGGACAATGTCGAATTGTATGCCTGTTGATCGAAATATTCAGGTTTGACTCTCTGTCAACACAACTAACCTGTTAACGCGATTTCTCAGATATAATTAGAAATGTGTGACACTTGATTAAATTGCCAATATGAGCTTTATCAAACTCCAAAAAATATTATTTTTGGGATTGCTTCTGAAAGCAAAATATATTTAGTAGAATATTGTAGATCTTCGAGAACTCATTCTGTATTTTCCGACTTTATGACACAAGAAGACATGAAGATATTCATCTTCTTGCCACAGCTCTTCTACCTTCCTTCCGCAGTATTATTTGATCAACCAACAAATTTCTGCTTACTTCAGTCGTACCTTAATCAAAGGGAAGAAATTGTGAACGAAAGCAAGCTAATAGTTACTTTTCCATTGTATTTTCACTGATTTTCCTAATAATTACAGGTTTCAAACACTATGGATATTTTAAAAGTAAGTACTACTGAATACTTTTCGATAGTTTCTTTTTTACCCCAGTCTTCAAACCTCACACTACTTTTTTACCCGTTATAAATGTTTTTCGAACATTTTTCTTAGCGTAGTATAGGTTTCTTAAAACCACGTCACAGATTTTCACCGCCAGATACCTGCGAAATGTGTAGTAGCTGTTTCTGGAGTTAAATTGCTCTGTATTGAAAACGGGCTGTGATAACCCCTTAGGGGACATTTGCGGAAAGCTTCTTCAATGATATAAATAATCAGTCGTCTGTTTTGACTGACATCACATTAACTTGCAGATTCACAATTGTATCCTTTCAGCTATTCTAGGATAAAGATCTGACAAGTTTCAACCCCCATCCGCTGAAACCAAGGATACTAACGTAATTGATTCTGCCACGGAATTTTAGATACAGAAAAATGCTTCTCAGAATCTGTACGATTGTTTTTGGACTGGCAGCCAACTTCTATTAGAAGGAGCCACTAAAATCTATTCGAAGCCAGAATAAGAATGTAATTGATGTGAAAACTGTGTGGAAATAAATCTTAAGATATACACAATGGAATAAAAATTGGTTGACCAAATATTCAGTAGTTCTTACTTTATTGCATAACGGACCCTGCTTTAAAATTATCCCTCGTATACTTATGTTGATTCTCTCTCGATGCTTCAGATACTAATGAGCTAAGTGGAATTAGCCATGCTTTCTCAGGTAGCTCAGTACAATGCTCTGTTTTCCAGCTGCAATTCTATACAGAGAGTGTAATCCTTTTCGTTATGTAAGCGACGAAATCTTTATTGCGCCTGTTCACTAACACTATCATTACAAACCTAAATGATGATGATGATGATGATGATGATATGGGGTTAAGGGCGCTAAACATCAAAGGTCATCAGCGCCCTTACAAGGTGTAAAATATAAAATCAAGAACTAAAATACGGTAAATCCGACAAGTCAAAAACACTAAAAAACACACACAAATGCTAAAACCACCAAACTAAAACATGTTAGACAAAACAATAAAAGAGTAAAACCACGTGTCAAGAACTGTAGAACGTAGGGACATGAGCGCCATATGTCCACTGGGGAGTAGAGCCCCCATTAAAAAGGCAATATAATATCAGAATGTTAAAAGGCGCTCAGCGCATCAAATGCGCCGATTAAAATCACTGTCATTGATAAAACGTAAAAGACATTCTACAGCATGCGCGTCGTCTGCCAAAGCGTTGGCTATGCCAACAGGCAGACCCACACGACCGCGCAATGGAGCTAAAACTTGACACTCTGTTAAAATGTGACGCACCGTTAAGAGCGCATTACACTGCTCGCATACCGGTGCGGGGTCACCACTAAGCAGGTATCTATGACTAAAAAGGCAATGTCCGATTCGTAGACGGGCTGAAAGCACCTCTTCCCGACGAGAAGAACGAGAAGAGGTACCCCAGTCTAACGGAAGAGGTTTAACCTCCCGCAACTTGTTCCCCCTAAGTGCCGCCCACTCATCGCGCCAGCGCGAGAGGACACGGTAACGTAAAATAACATAAAAATCTGAGGAAGGAACAACACAGGTAAAACATCTGGGTGATAAAATGACCGATTTGGCAGCGGCGTCGGCAGACTCGTTGCCTGAGATGCCCACATGACCTGGAATCCACAGGAAGGAGACGCTGATGCCAGAAGCATCAAGCGAGTGGAGCAGGTCATGAATGCGCTGTACGAGCGGGTGGTAACTGTACAGCACGTGAATACTCTGAAGGTCACTCAGAGAGTCCTTACAAACAACACAGCGCCGTAACGCAAACCTAAAAGACCTCCTATTACCAATGGGACCTCTATACCGTCAATACCTTGGTAATCTTGATATTCGATGGTATCGAAGTATATGTAATACTTTGAGGTGAACATTAGATACTTTTTCGATACTATTAATTTTAAGTATTATTGAATGTTGTTGCGTTTAACTTTATGCTAGATAGGAATGACGAGAGTTTGAGACTTCCCGTTATTGCCTCGCAAGTATCTCCATAGGGTTACTGGACTATAGTTCTTATAGATCTTGACTGCGTTTCTGTGGGTGAATCAATGTAACATTCCATAGACTCCTGTATCTAAATGAAAACATGCAAAACAATAGAGGAAGGAGCAGAGGTACTCATGTAACATGCAGCGTTAACTGAGTTGCGAATGAAGTTGTAGTTAGCTGGCGCACTAAATCATGTTTCTGCAATAGCCTGGCTTGGTGGCTCACTCTGTCATTACATTTACCTACTGCGGTGACCAAAATCTGCAAATACAGCAGAAAAAAGTCAGAACTTAAGACGTGAGATAATACAGCGCATGGAAATACGTAAGTCAAACTTGGGTCACGAGCCTAGCCTACAGGTGTTCCGTACGACCATTTTCCATAATATGGATGAAAATCATTTAAAACAAGTTTTTCAGCACAAAATGTATTTAAATAATAAGCGAAGCAACGAAATCATTATTATTACTATTATTATTACTATTATTATTATTAGCCTTAGCTAACAATATTAGTTTTGATATATATATATATATATATATAACTGTGCATTATCAAGATACAAAGACATTACTGCAATTGGAGAATGTCAAACATGAACAATTCGGAATTAACATACAATAAAAAATTGGTTACATGCATTTATACAGAGAAAACTACTTATAGGAACATAATTCAATGGACAAGCTATCGCATTTACAGTGTCTTATAAGGTGAGTATCGATCGGTACTTAAAATCACTATCGGTATCGAGTATCGAGAAATAGTGATATCGTCCCATCATTATTTCCTAATGTAGTGGACTGCTGCTAAATAAAAGCATAGACAATATCTATCTAATAATAAATTAATACATGCCACGAAACGGTATACATAACGTCATTTTCTTAATTAAGGAAATATTATAAAACTATAATAGAGAAATAAGAAACTAAATGTTAGATTTGAAAAGAAGATATCTTTCTTTGCAAACTTCCCTTATTCTAGCCCTGCAAAATTAACTACCATGCATTATTTGTATGAAATGGTTCCGTCCGCCATTTAAAATCAACCAGGCAATAACTTCTTTCGTAACTCGCTGGATAACATATGCATTGTGCAAAGACAGTGACTGTTCAACATTAAATTTCAGGAATGTCCGGTTTGGAGCTCGAATCTGCAGATATCTGGTTTCCAAACAACATTAGCGAGTGGTGCTGTATGTATATAATTCACGATACGCATTAGCTTAATGTTAACGTAATTTAAGCGTACATTTGCAAAGAGCGAACGATAAAACGTGTTATTTATTCAAAGCTATTTACGCGGAATATGGCTCATAACAGATAAACAGTTTTGAATATTTATTATTTGATATATGCACCTATATGACCTTTACCTTTTTTCTAACGAGGTATTTTTCTGATAAAACATTCCTTTTTTAACATAAAGGGATGTACAAATGAGGAAGTACAAAACAAAATACTGTATTCAACGTAAGAATTCAATTTTGGAATTTTACAGGAAACGTACGTGTTTATTTGCCCGCTTATTCATTTACCTCCATTAGAACAACATTCAATGACTGGAAAAGCCTTACATTTAGTTTCTAAATCAACACTAAATGCAAGGATAAAGAATCTAATGTGTTACATTCACATGCCTTTTTCTATCCCTATCGTTTATTAGAGGATATAAATATATTTTTACGAAAGTTAAATTTTGTACCTGCATTATTATAGAGATAAACATTCAGAAATAGCTATATTACACATTTCGTTAGGATGCAAAGAGAACAATAGTAACGTTTAAGAACTGGACGCTATATGCTGGCCTTATATTCTATATTCTTCCCATGCAATAACGATAAACAGTTAGACAGAGCGAAGGTCTACCCGAAGCAAAGCCCCCCTTCTAAGCCCAGAGTTACCACCAACCGAGTGGCTGGCTATACAACCGGGTTTTCCCATGAGGCCAATACCTGGTTTCCTAAAAAGGCCCCCTCCACTTATGCGGAGATGGAAGTGGATACGCCACTTTCGCGCGACATCCCGAAAGGGCGACTACCGATAACCTCGGTAGGGCCGACAGCATTCTAGCAAGCCGTCTACCGGCTATCCAGATCGGTACCAGAGGACATTGAGGCATCTTACAACCCCGCCGGTATGGAAACCCATACAGACGTTCGCAATCTCCCATGGGTATCGGTACCAACCCAATCCGAACAACTCCCCAACGGGAGGGGCTCGAATGTTCGGCCCGACGTAACGTCAGAAGTACCACGAGTGCTAAGGGTCCGCAGCGGCCGCCCCACAGCAGCTGAAGGGGTCAGAACCCCTCTCCTACGGGAAATAACGATAAACAACTAAAACTCGACAGCAGTTGAAAGAATGACCTAACCATTAATAACGAATATCTGGGAAATTGTTTATGCCACAAAAAACTTGAGCCATTCCTGGCTTTTCCTTATGCCAGCATTTAAGGTGACCCTCTCCAAGTGGCGTTCACAGTCAATGATGTCGCGTGGTTCATTCCTCTGTGGGTCGCCTGCTTAGCCTAGCATCAAGAGCAACTAGTTTCGAGTTTGGATTTGTTAGCGGACGACGCATCAAGAGCTTTGGCTCTGCGCTGGAGGTAGCGACCATAACACACACGCTTTTCGGGCTAGTCAAAATTCTTGAACACCTTTTGTAAGTCGAGTTTAAAATTCTATATCGTGCGTATGGAGACGGTGAAGCGTTAGGAATTGAGCGGGCTAATTCAGACTGATTGTAACGCAAACTAATTATTCAAATTCAGTGCAAGAAGAACATACGGACTTTCAAAATAGTTCCATCTTTGTAAAACTTCATGCATACGCAAAGAGTACTTCTTCTAGACAATACATTTATATTACAGCTGCATGAAAACTATAGTTTGTGTTGTTAACCTGCTTTCTTTCCTTGTTAAGTATGAGTCAACTACTATTTGTGTAAAGTTAAAAGAGCAGGTTTTCACATTAAGAGAAAAGAAAACGTGTAGGGCCCAGCACGCAATGAATTCTTGACGTTGCACATTATTAAAACTATGACTTTAGATATTGTGAGTAAAGGGAATTTGTAATGAACGTAAACTATTTTCGAATTAGTAATACGATCCAACCTATGATATTTGAAGAAATTCGTAGGTAATTTGTGCTACGTGACATAACGATGACACATAACTATTATAACTCTATCAGCACAAACGTTTTTAAAATAAATTGTGTGTTTTAAAGGGATCTGCATCTTTTGTGTAGTACGTGATCGTCCATCGATTAATGTTTGCCAGTTATACAGGATTATATAAAACTCCTTCCGAATGAAGAGGACTTCACAGGCTATTCCCAGAAAATTAAAGGTATTGAATTTTATTTGTCTCTGAATATATTTAATATGTGGTATTTTATTCAAAATTTCTAGAACGAATTTTTAGAAAATCAAAACGTACGTGAAATGTTCCATGTAAAGGATAGTTTGGGATAGGAAATTTTCTTCAAAACATTCGTGTCACAGCTTTGGAAGGTGCTGAACTTCAATACCAAGTTTTGTATTTATCTGATATTTAGTTTTCTAGTTAGGATGCTCATAGACTCAGCAGGCCTCAAAATATGTATATTTCTGGTAAAATCTCGGAATCGAACTTTTGGGTGGAATACAATACCTTCTCCACCTACTAAGATATGTGGTAGAAAAATTAAAAAAGGAGAAATATAATTTTATAGACATGTGCGTACAGTGAACGTCAACATAAGCTATCAAATTTCACATTTAAGGCAGGCATCCTTCAAGGATAAATGGTTTGCGCCCTTTACAAGCAAACATTTACTTGGAAAGAATTCTCTCACTTCTTATTTTAGTAGGAATTTTTCAAATAAATGGTTAACGATCATAAGTTTGGGTCATGTCACAAAAAATATACAGAATGCACCAGAACAATGGATCTGATTTTTCAGTAACACATCTCTGTAATTATTAATTTTAGAGCAGTCCTGTAAAAGGCATTAGATAATATATCCAAGCCCGGTTTCTTTATTCATTAAAAGTACTCATTAGCATCACTTGTCTTGTTCATAACAGATCTGATGAGATATTGTAAATTATTTGACCAAAGGGAGAATCGAATATAGTGTTTCACGTAACTCCATAGAAAAAATATATAGTGTGTTAGATCACACGGAATATTGAAACAATGTAATAGTGCCACATAAGACTTGTGTTATAAAATATCAAACAAACTTTCGGGATTGCTGAGTAACGCCATACAGTTTCTTCACTCGTTTTTAATTTCAAGGCTAGAGACGGCGACATCGCAAAACATATAGTCTCCATCTAATGTTCACGCCTCCGTCAGAAGTTTTGTTCCTTAAGGTCTAGCAGCGTTTAGAAAGGGATAAAATCATCACTTTAGAAACCTTTTTGGAGATATTCAGCACTAATGAGGAGGACAGAAAAGATAAGGTAACTGTAACTTAATCTCAGTCCAAGTTCGGAAGCTATACAATGACTGAAATTCGGAAATTAGCATTTCATTTTGCTCTAGTGCACACAACGTTCAAGAAATGTTATTATTTATTTGTCACATTATCTAAATCCGCACATCACGTTACCATTGGATTAATAGGGTACTTCTGGAACAATAGGTAACGTTCTAGAAATTATACAAATCTGAAATTATGCATGTGAAGGTGTGATAGTCTCTGTTGAAGATTGTGTACCTAGTAAGCCATAGGAAAGGTGTAAATATCGTACGATATGCAGTTTTAGTCAATATTTCCTTGCTATCCATTTCCGGTTTCCACACTTTTTGTACAGCAATGACTGGCTCTTCATATGATCATGACTGATATACATTGCTCCACAAATCTTAAACAACTCTATGTATGTCGTCATGGTGTAAATCCTGGAATTGCCGCGGCATAACGGATAGATATGCACACGGTTGCAACCTATGACTCTTCCAGCGTCCAGTATACTGCTTTATTCGAATTTACTTGCCGCTGGTACCAGCAGATGCTTAGGTTAGTTGTACAGAAACATTGTAATGCTTTGGAGGGTAACAATTGTATAATCTGCAAACTAATTGTAGATACCATTTGAAATATGTTTACCGCGGCAGAATCGCTGGAAGATTGAATTTTGGGAATAGTTGATCCTATAGTTATTAGAGGAGGAAAGACCACATCAGCTGCATATGACCATTTGTGTCTCTGGGCTAGGCGAAAGGCATCGAAACACGAAATCGTAAGGCATCGTGCTCTGAACTAGCAAACGATGTTCAAGCTACAGGACAGCTTGTTAGCAACGAAACTACTCAATGGCTACTGAATAAAGCCGAACTCCATGCCAGGAAGCTGGTAGCATACACGGCATTGACGCTTCATCACAAACGTGCCTGTTACACGCGGTATTAAAGACATGTTGGTTGCGGAGAGAATCAATGGTGACGAATAATGTTCTCAAATAAATATCATTTCAGCTGTTACCTTAGTTGCGACGACAGTCGCGTGGCGAGAAGTACTTGTAAGAATACGAAATCATTCGAGTTTAAACTTTCAGACGCGTTCCTTCATCAGTAGTTGCATCATAGTGTGGGTTGGTATAAAAAGGACATTCATAATGTTGCAGGCGGAACTTTGATGGCCGAGTGTAGCCGTGACAAAATTCTACAATTTCTCTGCAGAAGTTGAACCGAAGTTGCTAATAATTGACAATATACTCCAGGAAAGCCTCATGTTGTGTGTTTCTAGAAGCAGAAGACATTGCGCTAATGAGTGGTCTGCATGTTTATGGGTCCTAAATCCTATAGAATGCTCTTGGGTGAAAAATTGTGCGATGTATCTCACTGATAGGAAAACTCCCAAACCTGAGAAACGCCCTCCTGGAGAAGTACTCTCGTATTCCTCAAGGTTTGATCCAAAGCAGAAATAAAATATGTCTCTGTCGGTCTGTACGAGGTAGCCACATACCATATTGATTATTTTTGTGCTGCCATATATCAGTTCCTTAAGATGGGTTTTAGAGTTTCTCATATTTACAGACATGTTTTAAACTATATATTATGTTAATATTAATTTTTTCTGCATATTGCACTCGTTACTTGTTGGTGTTTATAAAACCAGGTGAAATATTTTGTTCTTCTTACATTTGCTTATCTTACCTTTGAGTCACCTTGTGTCGCTCAGAATTTTGGAACAGTGCATTAAATCGTCCTTTCTTGTGAATAAGCGACTTGTTTCAAACTGCTAGATAACTTGTGGGTATTTGACCCACCTAATAAAGCCCTTATTTTCACATTTAGGTTTATGGTGCAAATGTTTTATTGATTAATAGCGTTAAGTGTCTCGGGTCACTCTGACTTACATGAGAGATAATTGTACTTTAATTTATCGAAATTCATCTTTCAACAGAACTGACAGGAAATACAGTCCAGTTTCAATTGCGTCCGTGATTACTGTTTTGCTTAATCTGATTTAGCTAAAGAAAAATTTCAAAACAAAAGACATACGGTATAACGAAGAGTGGCACATTTGATTCGTAATCTTTACTTTAATTTTATGCTGCGCAAACTATATGACTTTTTATGTAATTGTATAACAAATCCAGTGTCCTAATTCTGCATTTATTTCTGCACTCTTTTATTAATAATATTTTCTTCAACTGTTTGCATTTTTCTGTTTTCGCATGCACATTATATTCAGTTTTAAAGCTCTGTGCCAAAATATTTATGTAGTTGTCTTCATTCTTCTCTCCACCATGGACATCAGGCAACCAGAAAAGCTAGTACCAAGAATTAAGGTTTGTAATCTACCTGAAAAGACAGCACTACAGAACGCCATCTAGCAACATGAATAGTAACAGCAAATCAGTGTTACGACATAAGCTTTCTTAACATTTACGTGAAGTACTGCATTAATTAAGTGAATAACAGAATGTTCTAATTAATTTAAAGACGCTTAAAGCATCACTTAATTAATGACGATTCAATTAATGGCGCAATTTATCTTCCTTTAAGTCGACAATACATTCTAAGTTATTATCTTCTGAAGTCTACTTCAACTTCTGCATTTCTATCATAATAACTTAAAGTGCATGAATGAGAGATTTTCTGAGAGGTCGCTCACCCTTTTCTTTTCCATGCTCTTCCTGTTACTCTTCAAACCTCACTTCTTCCTCTTTTAGACTTCGAGAAAGTTTCCTTCCTTTGGAACCATCCATCATCAACATAACGGTGGCAGTACAACCAAGAAGAGATTTAATCTTTAAGAGAAAAACTTCAATATTCTCACTTTCACAGAATATAATTTTTCAAAGTATAAACTTCTAGCCACGCCTGAAGATTTTATCTCTAGTTACTGTAGTTTAATTAACAATTTGTAGTCTTCAGGAATAAAACATGAAAATCGCACTGTTATTGTTTTGATAAGGGTTAGTGTAGTGTATATAGGGTACAGTTACAGCGAATGTACAGCAGTTACTAGTTGTACTTATTACGGTAATAAGTAAAGCATTTGGTTTACCTTAATAAGCTACTTAGAGGTGGGGAGTGTGTATATTTTACGAGGTAAAAAGAGGTTTTTATGAATACACTATACTAAAAAACAACGTTGTACTTGTCCGACTTTCATATCCATTATTGTATCTAATATATGTACTCCTATAAACTTTCAAGTAAGTATTACTTTTTAGTCTCAATAATTACATATTACTGAACCTTTGGCGTAATATTCATCCACCCGTGACCGAGGAAAACCTCGAAATAAGCTTTCGATCAGTTTTTTCATTACCAAGGAATTTTGAAACCGAGACCTTAATAGGAATCATAAAGCTACCCATAAAGGGACGCTGGAAACGTTTTTTCTGCAGCTAATGTAGGAATGTATCCTTATCACAACTAAAACGTACTAAACATTTAATAGCAGGTATGCTTGAACGTTATATCATACATATCTGTTAGGAACTTAGCAAAAATATCCTTGCCCTGCTGATCCAGGTGCATGAGAGGTGGAGAGAGAGAGAGACAGTTTAGGCAACACCATTACAAAGTCTCTGAGGAGTGGCCCAGTTCATACGGAAATATACACATGGTACATTTTCTGTGTCTAATTCCGTTAGTGCAGAATAAACCACTTTTAGTTATAGAATTATTATCTATGCTATCTTAAGTTTACCTTCATCACGTCCATATTTAAGATTAGCTATGATTTAGATGGTTGCGTCATTTACATTTAAGCACTCAACTTATTCAATAAAGACAGTGCATTTTTTCCAGAATATTGCTATTGATTATTATATAAATTATTTCGCAAGGACAGTGATTTTTAATATGAAAACAGAAATAAGTATTTATAGAGTTAGGAAATTTTATTTCATAGAAGTAAAGAGAAAGCATAACAATTATTAATAAATGAATTATATATTTATAAATATTTATAAATGTATTATATTTATAAACTTACTGCTTGGAGATATTGGTGGGCATGAAATATTTATGCTGCAAAATGAACAAATTTAGGGTAAAAACTATCAAAACAAAATACCCAATGTTGTATTTAATTCAGAAAGGTCAACCTTTTTGTGCAAACTAAAAGCAAGTATGCAAAAAAAAAATCCTGAAGATTTCGTAGATTTTTCAGTTGAGGAATGTGGCTACTGTGTCAGCATTTCCAGACTGGCTAAGAAATGAACTGCAGTAACAGTGAATGGCAGACGTTAACCGTACATGATAATGGAGCTTCTGTGACCGCGGAGGGCATATACCTGAAGATGTGTACCAGCAGAACGCTGCAGACAATACAACTCATTTGTTCAGGAAATAATTTGCCGCCAGTGTAGTAGTTGCCGACTCATAGGAACCATTAGATTAGATTTTGTCAGAGAGATAAATTAGAACATAACCATTCCTGTCCTGCTCGCACCAAAAATTCAGCTTTATTGAACGGTTTTATGCTCATTTCTCTAATAATAAACTCCTTATATTGTAATGAGTTTCAGGAATCCATGAATTATATTGTTACTAGATATAACCTTCTAAGAGTATAAAGTCCCAAATTGGGTTTACTTATTTATTTCTAACGCTTCACATTCGAATATTAAGTGCGAGACTATTTCATCCTCTACACCACACTTCCTGTATATGGGATCTTCCTGAACCCCATTGCCTATAGGTGTTTCTTAAAATTGCCGTACATAGTCATTAGACCCAGCAGGTCTCACGTGCTTCCTTTTTAAATTAAATATTAAAGTACTTCTTTAAAGGCATGGTTGTAGCATCATTAATTTTCTATCTCTTTTGTTCCTGAATGTTTTTTCAGTAATCTATAGGTTGTCATTTAATTCAGTCTAATATATCTTGTCATTAATTTGGTAATTCCCAGGACAAAATATAGAACTATATATATATATATATATATATATATATATATATAGGGTCCGTGCTCGTATTTTGGCCAGACTATCTGCGTTTTCATTGCCGCTTACTCCAGCATGGTCGGTACCCATGCCAGAGTAAGTCTATTAAATATGGCATTAGACCAAGTTGCAAAAAGCTTTTTCTTTTGGTTGAATACACTTCTGGTTTTGAAACTGAAATTTATGCTATTATTCAATGTGAGGCAGTATTTTTAACACTTAAATGATTTAAGTCAAGTTGTATAATAAAAATATAATAACAGTCCGCCTTGAAGCAATATGTGTATGTAACAATATATAAAATTGAATATTACAGTCATTGTATATGTTTATACTATTGTATACATGTGTAATAATGCTATGTGTATGTATTACGTAATTTAATATTGTAGGAGCTGTGAGAATAATAGGTTAAAAGTTGCTAACAATGAGGTAACCTTGAGGCAATAATGAACTTGAAAGTTTAACAATACTACTTATAATTATTGGAAGCAATAATGTAATTTTTGTGACACTTTATAAAATAGCCAATCAACAACCAGAAAATGCTTTAGTTAAATGAAAGTGTATAATTGGACTAGGATTAGCCAATCAGAGACTTGAAATACAGAAATTTACAAAGCAAATCAAGTTAGTTGTTTGTAGACAGCGCTCATAACTGGACGTGTGTCCTCGAGAAATTTAATACGTATTCGTGTGAGACGAAAATAGTTTACGTGTTAAAAAAATGCAGGAAATTAATAAAAGAATCTTACAGCTCTCTATATCAGTGAAGTGTTATTTAAAATCGTGTCAAGAATTAATTAAAGGAGTGAAGTAAAATTATAATCTGTGTAAGCCTACATTCTTCAGTCGCACCACCTCCCTGCTAAGACATCCATGTCTCTAACAATAATACTGACGCAGCCGAGGCAAACATAGATATGTAATATTTAAAGAAACAGTCAAATTACAAAGTTAATATTTTAAATTTGGAGCGAAGGCTACCGGAAACTTTTTACCATACGTGCGGTTGCAACTACTTCAAGTTCCGCTCCCCAACATAAGAACTATAATAAAATTCCTTCTTCAAATGTTACATGAAAATAAGGAGACCTTACACTGGTAAACACATCCTTAACTTCTCAGATAGCCAGACTGCAGTTAAGGCACTAAGTTGTCATAAGGTAACGACATGCCTGGTTTTAAGCTGCCTAAACATGCTCACAAACTTAGCAGAACAGGATGAAGTTCAGCTCTGCTGGGTGCTGGGTCATACGGCTTAGAGGGAAATAAAAAAACCTGATAAACTTGCAAGAATAGCAGCAGCTTCACAATTTATTGGGCCAGAGCCGCCTCTAGGAACACGTTTAGTAAGAGAGGCTATGAAGAACTCGTCCGAAGTAGAACATCATAAAACTTGGCTTAAAGTTCCAGGAAACAAATATTGTAAACTGTTTATTAAAAAACCATATAATAAAAGAGCTGAAAGCTTACTTAAATGTCACAGACTTAAGCTGAGAACAATTATTGCATTTCTCACAGGACATGCTCCTGTGAAAAAGCAATTTAACACGATGGGAGAGTTTCAGGGTATCCTAGATTGCAAATTGAGCATGAAACGGAAACAGCCCAGCACATTATATGCTCCTGTGAGGCCTTGGCCTACCGGAGATATTATATTTCTTTTGAGAACAGGTTTTTAGAATGAGAAGAATTTGATACCATATCTGTTATGAGACTGTATTCCTTGAAAAGGGTGCAGGCATAATGAATTTGCTTTAAAACGATACAGGTACCACAATAAGCCCAAGGCTGAAAAGCCTCCGGGACAGTGACGAAAATCTGTATCGGACAAGACAAGACAAGAAGCCTATTACGGTTTCTTAGCCTTTCTAGGGCTTCTCGATAGTCCTTGACAATCTTTGATCTCTTGAAGCATGCGGATAGTACTGCCTGGCTGTTTCTGTAACGCAGTTCTGTAATGCCTGGTCACACTCTCCTCCAAATAGGTTCTGATGGCGTTTACTGCTGTGGAATACTATGGTCAAGGTTCCCAAAGCATACCACTTCTCCAGTTTGGGCTGTCTTCCATATTATATACCAGCTATATGGCAACCATAATTGGCCGTAAAGTCCTTTTGGTTATTCTTTCTCTGTCCCTCCCTCTCCCTCTATCTCTCCCCCTCGTGTCTATGTCAACAATCCACGAAGAAATTCTGACCTTAAGGAGGAGATTCAGAGGAGATCCCTGTCGGCGAAACTAGTTATCTGCGACAATCTGGAAAGATCAATGGAAATATTCTAGGAAGCAGGTAAACATGCCAGCAATGCAACGAGGAACATTTGTATGAAACGATTTTCTACTATTACCGCAGTAAGTGTGTTTTGTATTACAATAAGCCATTCAGTAATACTTCAACAAATATTTATTTTATTACTAATTTAATCATTTTGTTCATTACGGGCTTCCCTAAATATCATTATGGAAGTATTATATCATCATGCCTTTAAAGTAATTATTGTATCCAGGCATATAAAGAAATTAGCCAAGTTTCAACATTTGTGTCGAGCCGGAATTTCCATTTTCTGAAAGACTAAATATGGAGACAGCTTGTAACAGCAGCAACCCATTTACTTTGGAATATACGACCTCCAGGATATAACATTAGTGACCGTAAATTACAGCACCTTTAATTGCCATTGTTAGTTATCCCGTTCCTTGCATTGTGAACTACATCACAGTCACGCCAGCCGCTCGCTCTGCAGCTTTTTCATCAAACACACTGACGTCTTAGATCAATAATCTCTCTCTCTCTCTCTCTCTCTCTCTCTCTCTCTCTGCAGTTTTCCAGTTGCGAACAACTTAAAAATGTATCATGCCGAAAGTCAACACTGTTGGATCAATGTTTACTCAAGAAAACGTAAACTTGGATACACCTTCTTTCATCTTATCTGTGTGATAACCTTTATCTGAATAGTTAGGGATGAAAAGGAGTAAACGATTTTTACTTTCTCTACTACGTATAGTAAGTAGGGGAAGTATTGTATTCCACACAAAAATTCGATACCGAGATTTCACCGGAAATACATGTTTTGAGACCCCCTGAATCCAAAAAAAGCATTTTTGGAAACATGTCCGTGTGTGTGTGTGTGTGTGTGTGTGTGTGTGTGTGTGTGTGTCTGTCTGTGAACAGCATAACTCCGAAACGAACAGTCGGATAAACACCAAACTTGGTATTTAGGTTCAGTATCTTCCAGAGATGCGACACGAAGGTTTTCAAGAAAACCCCCCACCCCAGATTACCCTTTACATGGAACATTTTTCGAAAATTTTAATTTTCTCAAAACTGGCTCTAACGACTTTGATTAAAATATCATATGTTTAAGATATTTTATACATCGTTTTTTAACTGCTAACCTTAAGTCAGTTCAAAGGTTACTACACAAAGAACTCTAGACCTCTTTAAAACGCACAATTGATTTTATATTTTGGTAGCATCAGCCATTTCGAAAATATCCGCTGCTATTTGTTTGAATTTTTAAGTGTTTTGTCATTTTTCGAAGCGCTTTCATATTCAGTTGCTTCTCTCGATGTCATGGAAAGAGTATGGAATTACAAGGCCAACATATAACGACCCGTCTTTAAACATTTGATTATTGCTTCGACTTCCTGTATTCCTCTTGTACCTAAGGCGAAATATGCTATGAAACTATTTCTGCAAAAGTTTATTCCGAATTGTATGAAGTACATAGTTAAATAAGCTTTGGTAAGAATAGTTGTAGAAACTATATAAAAAAGAAAACGATAGTGGATAGAGAAAGTAATATTAATGTGACACATACAGTTTAACTTATATGTATCATTATTGAGACAGTAGCCTAATAAAGAGATTATAATCAAAACCACGTTTTGAGAAAACAGTTACTGAAGACAACTGCATTTTGCATGTACTTTTATGAAAGTAATAACTTGCAAGCTGTTACTATAATATACTACGTTTCCTTCTCCGTACGACTGCTCGCGGGCCCCGCTACCGTCTTACGTTCTCCTAGTTACAATAATAATAAGCACATACCATAAGAGATGTTGAAAATTTTGTCCTCTTTATCCGCATATCTCTCACATACTTTCACGAAATTTTCATTCACAACAAGAGTTCAAAATCCGAAATTGGCGACTTCTTCGCCTGGTGTTTTCTTTTAGCTTTTCCAATGAAGGGATTTATTGCACCTTATTTTATGTGATCATCCCAACGGGTAAATTTTTGTAATTGAATTTTGCGGAATGACAAGAGTAGTTGACCCAGGTTAATATTGTTCTTTGACGAAGCATGATTCCATTTATATAGCTATATTTCGTCGCAAAATAACAGCTATTGGAGTACAGAGAAACCCGACTTTACACACGAAATTCCCCTGCATGACGCGAAAATTGGTGTACAGTAAATGCATATAGAACTATATTTTTTGAACAAACAATAAATGCAGAGAGGTGCAGTAATGATTTACACAATTTTTGAACAGCTGGCAGGCTTTGAATGTTAGCCTGGATTTATCAAAAAATCTTTGCTATCACTCATACATCAGACGAGTCATTAAATTTAATTCAGAAATTTTTAAAGAAAGGGTAATTTTTAAAGTTGCGGACGTCACGATCACCTCATTTAACTGTATGTGATACTATCTATAGTAAGAATTAGTGTTCTTTATTTATGGGCGCTGAATCGGGCGAGATTGCCCCTTATCTTGACTACCAAGATCTCCTGACCTAACCCCATTAGGTTTTTTTCTTTTGGGGCCAAATAAGTATACTGTGTTTCAAACAGTTCCGGATAAAAATTCGAACATCTGTTTGATGAGTGAAATAATAATAATGATAATTTTAAGGAACAAATGCCATTGAAACACTATGTGTTCTCATTTTTGCATGGTTTTCGTTTAGGCGCTTTAATGTTTTGATTGATCCACAGTGTATAGTGTGTAATTTTAGACAAGAGCAGCCTAAGCACAATTAAAAATAGTTATGGGCGCATACTGATAGCTAAAGACCTTGAATTATTTGTCAGTTAAAAAGTGAGCTTATTTGCTCAAAATAAAATTCCCAAAACCGAAGTGCAAAACATTCAAAAACGTCTTCGGTTTGTTTACACTGTTCTTTCCATCATCATAGACTGGGATAAAGCTGGGAACTGCACTGCATGTGCGCGATCTGCCCATCGTGTTAACTAATAATCAAGAGGTGTAGAGCAAAGGTCGATCACGCTACAGTGCCAGTTCCGCACTGACCTGCGTTTACTTGGAATTGCTCCGTTGAGTTTGCAACTCTTAACGCATAACGGGTTATCTGCACACGTGAAATACGGCGTTATTGGGCGACCTGGTATAAAGCAATAGTCTTTACTGACGGCTTGGCCCGCGTGGATGTTGTTTGCATTGTATCAGTATTGCACGAAATAAGTTTCATGATTTCTCGCATACTCAATAACCTATATCATCCTTTCGAAAGGTAGAATCTTCAATTCAGCTTAGGTGTCTTTCTGACAAAGTGCATTGGGTAATTTGAATTTTGCCTCTTGTGTTTAGGCGTAATTGCCACTCTGCAATTTTATTAGTTCTTTGCGTTGTGTGGAAAATCGGTTTCCATGCACAACCTATAGAAAGGCTGATATCGGAAAAAAGTTCTGTTCATAATAGAAATGTCCCAGTTTGAACATTATTTTAACTCTATTCTTGTAGTGGTAATATTTATTTTATTATTAAAAAGTACGATTAGATTAATTCTTAAGTTAATTCGATATTGCTATATTCTCCCTTTGCATTTGTTAATTTGGTACAAAATACCATCATACATCAGTCCTTTGTTTTTCTTTCTTTCATTTTAGATTTGTGATGCGAAAAATTTAAACTATAACACACATATTCAGTAATGCAATATCCACAGCAAAATTGACATGGAACAGATTATAAAATTTATATTCAAATTCAATCATTTGAAGTGACAAAAGGAAGAAAAGTAATTTAAATTGTAAAAAGAAATAATTACAAGTTGAATAAAAGCTTCTCAGCATATTATGTATTTTAGTATGTAATTATGAATGATATAAGCGATCAGAGAAGAAAAGTTGTTGGACTTTTAAAAGTCAATAATTATAATTGCAACAAAAAATTCACAATACATAATTTTCTTTCACATATAAATGACCTGAAGCACAAAGTAGAAGCAATCTACAAATGTCAAAAATGTTTTAATGAAATAAATAATTACATTTTAATGAAGCTTGAATCGAATAGTTGTATAAGCTACTTAATTTCTATATTGTTTTCATTTTCATATATACGTGTCTAGATACACTTATAACGCTGTAACTTAAAACAATTAATTTTCATGCAGGATCCCATCTGCTTCTAAATTCAGGTTAATGGATCCCCTTGATGCACTACAATTGTTTTTGCAGTATACTTCTCATAATTTGCGGTGTGCAAATATATAGTTTACGTTATGCCGTTACACAGCAAACTAGTACGCCACAATTATACGTGTGGTATTTATGCACAATTTAATTCAGGCATTTAATTTTACAACCGTCTGGTTCACCGATGCTTTTATGAACAACTCCGCTGTTACTGAATTCATATTACAACAAGCATAATGGAATATTTTCTCAGGGAACATTTTTATCAAAATAATTAAGTAGGTGCAATCTACATAAGCAGAAACTAATATTCAACATCGGATGGTACCCTATGAGGAATTGAAATGCCAGTAGAGCTAGCATGCTCGCCATCCTGAATATAACTATGAAACTTTTCATGTGTTTATGTATACCCCAGAACCTTCCAGCTTCTCTGTGGTGAGATATTTGTACCCAAAGGGATAAGTACAAGAGCTGTAGAACCCAAATTTGGTTTAATGGTAGCACACTATTTCAAATGTGAGAACTTTTAATATCTTACTAAAATGAGTAATATCATTTTAGCTCCTAAACAATAATACAACCTTATTAAGTAAAGTACTATCTGGGCTTGTGGGCCGTATCCACTGGGCTCCTGGGAAGAAGAAAAAGGAGCCCAGCAGACCACGTTCGGATAATACTTTACTTAATATTAACACCGGTCGTGAAAGCCTACGTAATTTGAATAATGCAACTTTCTACAAAAAATGTAATAGTGATTTTGAAGTCAAAAATCTATCAATAAAAATACCTAAGAACGTTACAGCGGTACAAATCTATGGCACAGTATCATTATTACGAATAAGAATTATATTTTCCTTTAGAAACATAAAGTAACAAACCTATTCCCTCGAAACTATTGTGACATATGCATAATGTTATTTTTACTGCATTTTAAGAAGCTTTATATTGTATTAGTAATAAATAAAGGTAGTTTCCTCAGTAAATAATAATAATTATAATAATATTATTATTATTACTTGTATTGCATGGTAAACTATTAATTATAAGAAAAGATTAATGGACCAAGGATAGAGCCCAAAGGAACATTACATATAGTGCTGCCACATCTGAAACTTCATCACCAATCTCAACACCTTGTTTGCGATTGGACAAATAAGAAAAGAATTTGTTGGGTGTTCCAGCAATACGTAATGGATAATTTATTCAATAATACTCAATGTTCCACACTCAAAGTCCTTGCTAAATCACTTGTGACCCAAGCAAGACTCTTTGATTCAGAAGTATTATTATGTTGTCAGTAATGAATCGAATTGCTTCAATGGTTGATTTGCCTAAATCGAAATTCTTTCCGTAATTTTTAAAAAACAAAAATTTACGAACGCTTACCCGTATAAAGCTTTCTTTGTACAGTCCATGAAAAACTTCATCTTGTATACTTAAAGGACGTGAGACATAAATACGAACTCTCATGTGCATTAAACTTTTAATTTTCTAGTAATGTCTTCTTTTTTCACCCTCATTCTCACTCTCACTCTCTCTCACTCTCTCTCTCTCTCTACACACACACACATTAACAGACGCATAGTATATTCTTTACTCAAGAGAGCTCAGAGCCGTTTCTGCGTTTCCTGCGATGTCTATTTTTTAAAGTATGCATGCTTTACGTTGGGTAAGTGGTTGAAAAATAATACCACAAGAAAGATGACGATGATGATGATGATAATAATAATATTAATATTAATAATAATAATAATAATAATAATAATAATAATAACAATAATAATAATACGCTGTGAGTGAAGCCCAAGCAGAACAAACGTGGTTTTAGCTATTTATTATTATTATTATTATTATTATTATTATTATTATTATTATTATTATTATTATTATTATTATTAAATGACAAAGCGCCACGTAGTATTATTTAGCTCTTCGTTTGAATTTCAGCAATAAGAGGAATTTAAGCACTAAAAGGCGCCAGTTGTCATTTCAGCAAACCTGAAATGTCTAGAAATTTATTTTTAGTAGTCGCCGTTTCTAACGGAGTCACAATCTGAATAAAATTGTTGTAATGCATTAGAAAATAAACTGTAAAAAAATCACTAGTCCCTTGTAAATTAACTTGTCGCAATAGTTCTCACGTGTGAATAAATTCTTTCAGCGTGGTTTTTGTTTTAATTTTTTAAGACTGCTTTAAGTCCTTGGTCATATATTACTGCAGGTTCATTGACTCACTTTGGTCAGTGTACGCCGTATATATGATCTTACTTGCGTTTCTATATAGCATATTTTTGTTGCTATTAAACTTTAGCGGAATCGTGGAACTGCCTACGCCTTTGATTAAATGGTGTAGGCGTTCATAGCCGAGTTACATATTTCTATAAATACTTTCTTGCTGGCTTTGGTGACTTGGTCAATTGGTTTCATTTTCCTTTCTCTCTTAAACTAACGTCCGTAAGTGTGACTGTGTCAATCCTCTGATGTTGTCCACCACAATCACAAGGGAAAAATTCGGTTTTATAGAAACCAATGGAACACGGCACAAACTCCGAGAGGAAAATATCTTTAGCAATATGTTTTCGATTGTACATATAGTCAATTCGATGCTGGACAGATGACCTTAGCTACTAGCTACCTTCTTAAATTATCTGCTAGGTAACTTTCGATTTACTCATATTTCTTTTCTTCTGTAGGTGGGGCTGTGTCTTGTGTATTAAATCTCTTATCCGGTGTGTAACTGAAAACTGAAGGAAACGACGAAAATAAAAATATAAATAAAAGCAAACAATAAACAAACAACTGCCATATTGATTAGTACATGGGATTTAATCCCGCGTCCTCCCGAATATGAGCTACGGATTCTTACGCCTCCCACCTCGCTCGATTTCGTATTGTTTTGTGCAACTAAATATTATTTTTCTGAAGAAAGAGTAATGAAGATATATAATTTTAAAGCTTGATTGTTTGTGGAACTGTTTCCTTATTTTGAGAGACATTTTACTGGCTTTCTTTGAACAATGAATTTCTGTGTATTTAAAGCCGAACATTTTTTTATTTCACTCTCTGTAATATAAAAGGAGAGGAACGATCTTATAAAATCAACTAGCAGGAAAGGAAAGAGAGGAGCAATAGGAAAATCTGAACACATACAGGAAAGGACACGCACACTAAAAGAACGTTCACAGCCGCAACTCCCTAAGACCTTGTTAAGACCGAGAGATCGGAACCAAACTTCGCTTTTAAGAGCTTGTAACCAAAGCGTCGTGTGCGGTCGAAATAATTCCACAGTCCAACTCTCTGTGTATTACTATAAGCAGAAGCAAAAGTTCGCCACCACTCATCCCACTTTCGACTTGCTTCTGCTTACACGCAACAAAGATTGTATGGTAACTATCTTGTGTATTTCAGTCCAGATTGCCCCTTACGTAAGAACTTGCGTAGTTTAATCTGTGGTTGGAATTGGATGAGAGCGGAACGAGTTTCTTTGCTCAGGAAATGGAATTTCCTGGTTTGGCCAGGCAAGAACCAAACTTTACTTTCGCTAACTACTTCAGTTTCCACCTACTTTTTTATTTTTCAGGTAGCCTTCAGAGCTACCGGCCTTCTACGCTTCAGAGCTCTAATTCTCTTGTATTTTCTTAGCATTTTCGTGATTAAAAAAATCCCATTCTGTGTTCCTCGAATTTAAGGATACTCCTAATACATCACCTTACAACAGGTTGAGAAAAGTTAAAACGTTACGGAAAATTTGATTTTATTATGTTTGCACGTAAACATAATTTCATATTTTAGGTTTAAATGATATCTTAGCATTTCCTTCCACTAATAAACAGTGTCTAAAAGCATACTATTAAATTATTTTATAATGCACTCTCCAGTGACAATTATGATTTTATCCAGTCTTGGTTTTCTGGCATTACATTTATCATACTTTTTATTAACCAAACTGCTATAAGACAAATTTCCTAGAGATTTAACTTTAACGTTACCAAATCTGTCCATAGTGGAATGAAAAAAAATACATATTGTTATTTATGTAGTATATCTGCTACAATCATATGTTGAGTATGCAAACTATTTTAAATAGTATGTAAAGGAATAAGAAAAAAAACTAAAATCATATCATGTAATGAAGTGTTTCTCATTTAATATCTTAGGAAGATTTTACCTTAACTCCGTTATTTAACACTAAGTTGATGCAATAATTAGCAACTACGACGAGGGTGCACTAACATTTCTATATTGTAAATTTTAAATCCAAAGCCTTCTGAAAATATAGGTTACTTGATCCAAACTTTGTATTTCGCTGTACCATTTTTGAAGCTTTTATCTTAAATGGATTTAGATTGCTTAAACATTATTAAACTTAATGTTCTATAAAAACGTTATCTAGCTAAATATTCTGAAAAAATAGGTAGATATAAAATACCTTCCTCGTTACAGCATTTGAAACTTGTGTATACGTTTCAATTCTAATGCTTCATTTCAGAGAAATAAAATTATAGAAGTTTCATTGCAAAACTTTTTCTAAATTTGTTATATACATCACATTTCACTTAATACTTGTGAAATATTCAGATTCTTCTGACGCATATGTATAAAACATACTAATCTTCTTCTTCTACACTTCAGGGATTAGGTAGTGCCTCATCATCTGACCATCGTTTTTTGCTCTTCCCGATGTCTTTTTCTTTAAGCCTATAGTGTAACAGTTTTCTTAGTCCTCTCTTTCCACATTTTATCAATATGCTGTCTACATTCATTTCTATATTTACAATTTTTTCTTCCAAAGATTGTATTTATTACTCTTCCGTTTCTTTTCCATTTGAAATTTTGTCCAAAAAGGCACATCCCTTTACCGTTCTTATTAATCTCATTTCGGTAGCCTGTATCTTATTTTTATCAGCTTTCGTCAACCTCCACGTTTCAGATCTATAAAGAAAAACAGGCACAACCATTACTTGTAAAACTTCATTCTCGTTCCTTTTCTGATTTTAGTTTTTAAACTTCTATTTATTGTACCGCATATTTGTTGAAACATGCGTAATTTATTTCTAAAATCAGTTTTATATTTATAGCTGACATATGTTTCTAAGTATTTAAAACTCTTTACTTGTTCTAATACAAAATCATTAATCACAATTTTGGTTGCAACATTATATTTGCCTTGGAAGGCCATTGTTTTTGTTTTATTTGTCGAAATTTCAAAATCATAATTACCATGTAACTTCTGTAACATACACACTGCTCGTTGCAGCATGTTCAGTTTTACTAATAAATATCTGGTCATCCACAAATAGCATCGTTTTAAGCGTAACATTTGGTGCAATAAAAATGCCCTCATTGATTTTAAACATTCGTTCTCTAATCAGGTCGCCTAAATAAATTGAAAACAAAGTAGGAAACAAACTACAGCTCTGCCTTACACCTTGAATTACATCTATTTTTATACCGATTATAACGGGTGAGTTACGGTATATATATATATATATATATATATACCAGGTGAGTCTTCTCAATCTGTGGATTGGGAAGTTATGCAGTCCCGAACCGCAAACACTGTCCACTGCATTTCGGCAGAATGACTGCTTTGCACACCTCTGTGCGTGAGTGGTGAAGGTCTCAGGTATAAATTAGGCCACTTGAAGGTGCTTTTAATGTTTAGTAAATTTAACGAGAACTGATAGTTTTGCATGGAAATGCCGTTTCATTGAATTAGTTTAATTATGTGAATTTCATTAAACTGTTACTTGTTGGAATATGCTTTAATGAAAGTCATAAATAAATCCATATAACATTTTGATGACGATTTACAAACATAAGACATCATTAAGTAATATGTTATTATTTAAAGCTAATACAAAAGAAAGCTAATAAATTGTCCTGAGGGTTTACAAAACGCAGTACATACATAAAAACTAAATAACATTTGCAAGCCCATATTATGATCGTTGTGAACCTCTCTAGTTCCCAAAGTAGTGCATTTAACACTAACTGTGACATCATGCAGGACCATCACACAGACAAACCTTTACAATTTTGTTGTCGTAATAGGTGTTCAAACTGGCCACCATGCCGACGGATGAAAGATCTCAGTCTAAGCATCATCGTCAGTCTAGTCCGGCGCAACATGGCCGGTGTGATGTCACGGTAAGCTAAGATGATGCCTTCCCTGAGCTGTTGAGTGGTCATTGGCCGCTCCTAGTACACGATATCTTTAAGATAACCCCACACAAAGAAATCTAAAGCGGTTAGATCTGGTGAGCGTGCTGGCCACCCTATAGGTCCATGCCGTCCGATCCATCGCTCAGGGTAGATGGCATCGACATAAGCCGTTACACGACGGGCCGAATGAGCTGGCGTCCCATCATGCTGGTACCATATAGTCGGTTTTGTAACGGCACCTCATCCAGTAGAGTATGCAGCTGGTGTTGTAGGAGGTGGCTATAGCGATTCCCAGTGAGTTGGCCATCATAAAAATACGGGCCTATTAGATGATCACCAAACATACCAGTCCAAATGCTGAAGCCCAGTCGGACTTTTAAGGCCGCCTCTCGCATCCATTGTGGGCTTACAGTGCTACAGTAATGCATGTTGTGGCGATTTACATATCCTGTGTTGTTGAACACTGCTTCGTCTGTAAATAACAGAGTTGTCAAAAAATGTGGGTCTTGTTCAGTTTATCGTATGATCCACCTAGCGAACGCAACTCTCCGTCCATAGTCCGGCTGCTATAGTTCCTGGTGTAGTTGAATATGATAAGGGTGAAACTTTGCATAATGTAGTATTACTCTCCACGCGAAAGATTGGGTAATATTGAAATGCCTGTTAATGTCCCTCGTATTACAATGCGGATGCTGAATGGCATTAGTTAGTCACACGATCCGCGTTGCTTGGTCAAGACAGGGTGATCTCTTCGTGGATGTGGTGTCTTGTGCACTGTTCCTGATTCCAGATGCCGGTTTGCAACTCGCAAAAACGTGTGATCTGTAGGAAGTGTTCTCTGCGGAAACCTCTGTTGGTATAGACGACGTGCTTCCGTTGCATTCTGCTGCGCTTCCCCGTGTACTAACAGCATGTCCAAATACTCTGTATTCGAAAACATTCTTCCATAGTGAGCACGAACCGCTGGAACTTCTTATTTATAGACAAATATACTTTCTAATGCATTCGGAAAAAAAATCATGATTTGCTAGAACGTTCTCGAAACATGAACAGAAATGAATAAAAAAAACTCAATTATTCGCAGGCGTGATTTGAACAAAATGAGCCAAAGTTTTGGAAGTTTAGTAGTTTCCTTATGCCGGAAGAATATTATTACCAAAATGGACTTTTCATTATAAGCCGAATGGAGGGGAGATGTAAGAAGGCACAGGTTCCACTGGGAGGACAACTGGGGATGCTGTGTACAGATCAAACTCGAACAAGTATTCACTAGAGTGAATCGTTAGGGCAAAGTAATTATACATTATAAGTTTACAGCATTTATGTGGTTTGCAGTTTCTTTGAAAATAAAATAAGGATACACCATTATAGAAATAGCTATAAGCAAATGCGCGATAGAAATGACACGTTACAACTATGTATGGGTTGTGGATGCAAACGTTTTGGATAACACCAGCTTATATGTGCAAGGGATAAAAGGCAATATGCAACAGTGACCATATTTTACTGAATTGGATATAATATTTAAGTATTAAAGGTGCAGAATTAAACTGCAGTATACATCTAAATAATCAACCTTAATACATAATCAGGATAGTAAATTAATTTATCAAAATCGTTAATTAGAAATATACAATTCCGAAGATGGAGAAGGTATTCCATGTAGGACTTTTTGCATTAAAATAGCGCAGTGATGAGACAATTCCTCCTTTAAATGACCTTTCATAACACAATCTGAGTACACGTTTTTGAAGTTCCATTCTCTTAGGATGAACGTTTAGTAAAATTTACATCACCTTATATACCAAATTACCTTACATATTCAGTTATGTTTACATCATACATAAGGAAAAGTATTATCCGTGTCATGTATAAGCATGTTGCGAACTGAGTTATACAAAATGAACATATAAAACCAAACAAATTACAAATAACTCGAAAAATATAGCATTTTTGCATAACTTGAAAAGCTTCTTTATGTTTCTTTTATTGCAAAACTCTGATAATAAAAGTGTGTAAGATAATACTAATAATCCCGAATTAACCACGAAAAGGTAAAATCAGAATAAAAAAAATTCAATGCCGTTGTCGGTATTCGAACCACACCTCTGCACTTCCCATACCACTGATCCGCGTCTGAGCTATGATGTCGATATGATAATATACGTTATGAAATTCACCATGTGCCTCCAAATTTCCCGGTAAAAAACAAGGCATTCTTAACTTCTTTGGAGATAACATCTCAATGTCTACTTACGTTCTTTTTCATTCTAAAAAAAATTAGTTTTATTTATGGTCACTCTTTAACTACTATGGTTCTTAGCGTCCTGATCCTATCTTTCCAGCAAACGGAAGAACAATTATTAATAAAACTGTGTTTTTTCAACTAGTCTAAAACTGACTTGGATCCTAGCCTCTGGTGCACATCCGCCGTAGCGAAAAAAGGTCATTCAAAAGCCGCCAATCAATTTGGGTTGTTAGAACTGGGTAAGGAGTGGGGTGAACCTCCTTTGAGGAGTAGCTGCTTTACTAATCCATTACCAACTTAACACACAGTTCTTATATCGGCACTTTTTTTGCACCAAAGTGTACCTTCAGTTGGTCGAAATTGACATGCTGATTATTTTGTGCTAATTATGTCACAGAACAAAGAGAAATTGTAAATAAAGTTTAATAGAAATCTGGTGTGTTTCCCCAATGTAATTAATTGGATGGCTGAAATGTAGATCCTAACACAGGAAGGGAGAAGAATTGCTAAAGTTGGAACAATGCAGTTAATTTAAGCATAGTATATTTTCGTATTACTATGAAATTATGTATTTAATATTCTTCAGTGCTTTTTACTCCCTTCCATTATTCAACAATTAATTGTGGCTGTCTGTTGTTATGTATCATTTAATTTAAATTAACATTCTCTCAAAAATAGTAAATACCGAAGTATATATTTCTGTTTTAATTTCTAGTTGAATAAAGAAAGGATTGCATATACAGGGTTATTCTAAATTAGTTACCTGAAAGTATGAATGAATTGTTTCGAAACAGTTGAAGGAAATTTATTCCGATGTTCATCAAACCTTATGTCATATCATCAAGTTTTAAACATGGTCGCCAGACTTCGCTACATGCCCTTGCTCGCTCGTCTGGCGGGAAAATGTGAAGCACTCGCAACACCTGGAGCCTAGTTAGCAATCGCCATGGAGTCTTACAGCGGTGCGGAGCGCGCGCAGTGTTGTCTGTGGTTTCATGAAACTAAATCGCAAATTACCACACAAAGACGTTTTCGTACAAAGTATCAAAAAATTCCCCCGCAGGAGAAAACTATCAAAACATGGTATGATCGATTCGTAGAAACAGGTTGTGTGGGACACCAAGAGAAAGGACAAGGACGCCCTCCTGTAGCAGGCCACGTTGTGGAAGTCCTGAAAACTTATGTACGAAGTCCAAAGAAGTCTACAACTACAGCAAGTTTGGAGCTGACCATTCCACAACCTCTGCCGAGTGACAAAAGGTAGTCACATTGAACATTTGTAAACATTGCAAATAAACCAATGTTAATGTCAATGTATGTAATGGAAATGACTAAAGGGAGTCACATTGAACATTTGTAAACATTGCAAATAAAACTTAATGTTAATGTCAATGTATGTAATGGAAATGACAAAAGGGAGTCACATTGAACATTTGTAAACATTGCAAATTAAACTTAATGTTAATGTCAATGTATGTAATGGAAATAGAAATAAACTGCGTAAGATAACTATGTATAATTTAGCTTTATTATCTGGTAACTAATTTAGAATAACCCTGTATTTTAGGGAATCCACATTTAGGGTTTAGCGGAAAAGTAATTTAATTGGTTTTATGTTAAACTACACAAAATAAATAATAAACATACTTTAAATATCTATTCATAACAGTAACACTAGCTTTATTTATCTGGTAATTCTGCAAATCTTATCTTTATAGGGTGTGTGCCATGATTCCCTTAGCAATTTGATTGAAAGTGCAATATGATTATATTGGTTTATATTATTTCTGCGGCAGAATATCGCCGATAACAGCATTTCGGTAGTAATTAATAATTTTCAACATATAAATGATAATTAATAGGGAATTAGTGACAATTTTAAAGCCGTGTTTATTAATGTAGCTATGTATTAAAATATTCATTAAACAGTACAAAATGTTCCTAGTTCCTGTCCATACATTTTTATGACTACTAAATGCAAACTCCTGATAAGCCCATTTTCAGTCATAAATTATTTTGAGCGTACATCGCTTATAATGCGAAGGTGCAAAACCTTTGTTTAAGGACGCGGACTTGCACAGATGAAAGTAAGCGAAATAGTCATCTCCAATAAACATCTTGTTAAAAGTGAGAAACTGGTTTATTTTACGCATTAGCAGACAAAGCACTATTTGGATAATACTTGCTTTCTGTTATAAAATATCTGCATGAATGCGAATGAGTGATTTAATGCTATGAATAAATAAGAGTGAATAAATGAATATAATAATAGTTATGACCATTATTATTAATATTATTACTGTGTTCACTAAGTTAACGCAAGTATTTCTTCACACTAAAACTGTCATGTAACTTAGATTGCACTGCATTTCAATCTCAGTACTAGAAAATCGTACGCACTATTGAAAAGCACTAGAGAGAGAGAGAGAGAGAGAGAGAGAGCGCGAGAGTTACAACAATAGTACATTCCGAATCCATGTGGACTTTATATGCACCTCTCAACTGCAGAAACCTTAAATGTGATAACAGTAGCCTAAGACAAGAAGAACGAATTTATAACACACATGAAATCAAAGCCAATGAACGTAGGAAGCGTAGGGATAGTAACTTATAATTAGGAATTACCTATATGTTATTTGACTTCTATTCTGAAAGTCATATGCAAACATAAAGGCCTTCTATTTTACTTCAGACGAAATCTGAGCGTACTCTTAAATATAAAATCTTATTGCAAAAATGGAGTTTATCACCTATTTCTTAAGCGAAAGGGGTATAATAGTGTTGAAATTTTGTTGTTGCTGTTCTGTTTTCCTGGATTTTAAAGCGGATATTGTATTGAAAATAAGGTGTTTGTGGGAGGTGTTGAAGAGTGGTGGAAATAAGAATCATTCACATCTTCAGTCAAATTCTTTCAGAATCTACAAAATAATGAAACTCAAGCATTGTAAATTTCTAACAAAAATAAAGCATTTAGCATTAATTGCAAAAGGAATTCGACGTTCAAAACTGTGACACACAAAACTGCCTGTCAGATTTCATTTAAAATTTTTAAGGCATACCTAGTGCACACACACGCACGCGCACGCACACACATACACACACACGAAAAATGTGTTTAGTGGTGCTGTTTCGGATACACAGAAATGGATAATACCTCTCAGATTTCTGGTTCTTTTATATACTAAAAATGTTCGCATTGTGTGCAACTATGCACTAAAATCCTTAAATATCTGTAACTCACTATCAAATAAAATGTTTAAAATTTCACTTCTATATGCTGTAAGTATCAAAAATGAGAGATTATTTCATAAACCACAGTTTAAAACGATAAGAGTAAATTACTATATAATACGCCCGGATATATTAAGCAACAAGATAATGACGCTTCCAACTTAACTTGTAATACGAGGTAGAATTATTACAGCGTGGTTGCTCCTAATGACTTTAAGGGCAGCGTGCAGAGAAGCTGTACTACCCTTATGAAGTACAAGAGAGGGCACTTCCGAAGATTTGCTAGAAGAGCTGAATAAATCCGAAGAAGTATTACATAATGACTAGGAGGCACTCTCTAATCGCTGCCTAAATTCGTGCAGTCTATCCAAGAAGGACGGATGTAAAAAAGCAATCGCAATCGGTTACGAACCTAAAACATGCAGATATATGGAAAACGATGAGAGTATTGTCGTAATCAGTGACCGTGTATAAATTTATTAATTCTTTATAAACCATCACAAGTATGAACATTTATTAATATCATGTGTATATTATATGTGTATATGTGTATATCTAGATGGTCAGCTTCTTTCGTCAGATAACTACTAAAACTCACAATTTTTAACGAATCCATATGACAGTGACAAATAAACGTTTAAGCTTGTTGCAGACATTTTAATGTAGAAAGAAATGAATTGATGTCATCCTCATTTTCATGATTTTGTAAATTAAATTAATTTTGTAATATTAGAAATACATATTTCTATTTATTAAAGAAGACGTAGAGAAAAAATTGCAAGCTGTCACTTTTTACAACGAACGTATAGTGAAAGGGGATATATTATACATATATTGAGGAATTGTACATATGAAAGGGGAACCAAACATATAAGAATTGTACAGTAATAATTTAATTCACTAAGATGTTAAAAATATTCAACATCTAACATTTGTACAGAGCTGATTGTGGCGAGCTAGCAGAATTCCAAGAAAACATAAAGAGCGTACCTTTCACCAAGCCAACAGGCAGGCAACCGGTAACGGTACGGAGAAACAGAAAGAGACAGATAGAGAAAAGAAAGAGACGGAGATGTAGAACTAGCTTCACAACCCTCCAAGATGGCGATTAAGCGCACGGATCTGAAGCCACACATTCTCATACATGTTAAGGTAACGCGGTCTGAGGGCCAATAGGAAACGTCGTTACATTTTAAACGTAGAGGTGAGCCTCACTAGGCCCTCGTATATAAGGGCAGGCAAGGCCTCAGAGCCCACTCTCTCTCTCTCTCTCTCTCTCTCTCTCTCTCTGATCCTCAAGAATTCACGTCAACACGAGGTGCTACAGATGCACGTGAGTGCACAAGGGTGGGAGTGCGTGTGCAGATAGCTAGGCTCCTGACTAATTTAAAGTGGTGGGATTATAATAATGGGAAAAGCTAGCCGCCATAATTATTTTAATTGTGAATAAACTACATTTATTAAGAGAAAATTGCAGTGTATTTCTTAAACCTGCCTCACCCACTATAACTTGAGAATTAATGATTAGATATAGTTAGGAATGGAATACGCAACAACCGAAGAGCATCAATAGCCGAGGAAGAACACTGCCGAAGACCACATCAACCCAAGGATCGACGATTTCCCGCTACAAATGTCGCCCAAAAACGATTTTCTGCTACAATAGGCACAATTTGTTCAACAATATTTAAAATACTTAACATTTACCCCAAACTAATAGGCTGAATTGCAATAAAAAGTAAGCCCATTAGTCATTTAGATGCATATTTCTAACTTTTGGCCTGAAAAATATTTTAGATTTCTAACTAACAAATAACCTGCTCGTAGGTATAATGCCATATTACTATTTTCTCTTGCACATTATTGATGCGTATTGCCATAGTTCCATAGACAATCGTTATGATTATATTTTGTATTGACGTTGCGCACACGACGCTTTTCTTTGTTTCGTTACAAAACGAAAGTAGAATTAGAACTCAATTACAGCTTTGAATTTTTAGCCATTTAAATGCCCAAAACCGACTTTAAACGTTCGTATGTGTGTATACTAATTGAAATTATAAAACCTTGTATGAAAATTTTCTTTTATGAAGCTTTCTGCACTTTAAAAAGTTCCCCATTGTGCATTTTTCTGGACCATTTTTTTTTTAATTTCTGCTTCTATTTGAAGCGAGTGAACAGATGAAGGGTTTTCCTTAGGAGTTTTATTTAGGTTTAAGGTACTATTATACACTGCACATTAGTATATTTTTAAAATTGTTTCAGGCATATTTAGTAATTTAAGGATTGTGTGGTATAAACATGCCAATTCTGCTCTTTGTCAAATATGTAGCTTTAACGACGAATGAATAGTTAATTATTGACCTTTTTACATTATTCATTAATGTAACTTTGGATTCATATACATGATCAGTAGTGATTTATTTCCTTTTGAGATTCCCTGTAATGTGCCTAAGTTAAGTGGTAAAACAAGTTCCATTTAAATAATTCTATTAGTGAAAATGGAATAAAAACAATCTGGAAGTTGATAAAATACTTAATACGCTATGTGATTAATTTAAATTTTGAGAATCTGAAGGAGAAAGAACTGTGACATCAAATTTTATAGAAAAGTTTGTACCACTGCTGCATTGTTACCTTAGCTTTCATTTTAATTGTGCCATGAAATTATAAAAAAAATAATTAATTTTTAAAGGCAGTAAAATGCAGCAAACAATCATTTATGAGGAAAATAAAATTTCACGTTGGAGTTTAAAAGCAGTACAGATGAACATTTAAAATCATCAACGAAAAAAACGAAGAGCCCTATAATTTTATAAACAACAGAAAATAAATACTTTAATATCATAAAGTTCTAATTTTCCAAAAGTGTAACCGAGTTCACCATTTAAATGTAAACTTATACCTTAATAATTTTACACATTATTGATTTTTAGAAAATTAACAATTTTACAAACCTTTCTTTCATTTTATTTTTAGGAAAGGTTTGAATTTTACACAAAATTAAATGTTTTATTATAAAGAATTGTATTGTAAAAATAACATGTAAATTTGAATTTTTAAAACTTTCAGATAACCTAGGTGAAGTTGATGATAATTGCTAATTATAGTACTGAGTACCCTCAACGCTAACAAAGGTCCGTTGTAAGAAAGGTTTGGCCTTTTTTTAGTAGCTCCCAGTTTATTTTGTCATGACAGTATTCAAGTAAGTATGTTCTTACCTTGTATTTTCCCAGGTGATCCACCGTACACGATAATACAGCCTCCCTACCGATGGGAGTGGTCAAATTACCGATAGGTAGAACGAACTCGGGATCCTCAGGCATGAGGCGCGTAGTGCTCCATGGATCTGAAACTGAAAGAAGTGATACATATTAATTCTCACAACAGCACTGAATTACGGAAATGTATATATTAATATGACGAATTTACTAAACATTTTTTAATGTTATGGAACAAGTAATTAAACCTGATAGGTTGATTTCAGGATTTGTATTATTAAACAATGCTTACGGTTTCAAATTAATTCCCGAAATTACTGAACAGATTGTTGCTAATGTTATTCTCTTGGTGTAGCTCGTATATTATACAGTACAGTAGCTAAGTCGCGCAGCCTATAGTAGTATTGATTTTGATAAAGCAGGTTTATCAATCTAAACTCGTAATGAGCTTGCAAATTCTCTAGATAAAGTCCTAACTGAATGTGGAAATGTAATCTTTACTGAGACACTGTAACATGCAATCACATCACTCAGGAGAAAGTAAAATACAAAATATATGAATATTGCAACATTGGAGACAGTTATACTATTATGAAAGTATGGTTTCCAAAGATAACCTTGCCTAAAATTGTCTGAAACTAATGAAATTAGATATTTAAAAATTTTTATCGAATAATTAATAAATTTATTAAAATCTCCTACTACACGCACAAGAATAAAAACCATACGATTATTTTCCTCGCCGGGAACACTAGTGAGGTCATAATAAACAAGCAGTGCTGAAAGTAACGTAATATCATCATCGTCGTCAACACTATAATACTTATTGTTGTATAAATTCAAACCGTTTTAACATCCTGTTATGTCCCCAAGAATCTTCGAATATTTATTTACTATTCTATTTCTTCACTTTAGCAGCGGCGCTTCTCTTTTTTAAATAAATGAACAAATATAATGGGTACAACTAAGTGTTGCAAATTATCACATTCTTCTTGCGAGTGGGATAACACCTTAATCTATAATTATCTTGGAGGACAGGCGTTCAGATAGTTGAGCACAAATGTTGTGGCATTGAAATGTAAACCTTTATAACATCTGTATTTGTAAAATCCTCATTTCTATCTTCTCTAGAAAACTGAACTGGACCTACTTACTCTTTATGTACAACACACCAAAAGGGTTTATACAAAAGATAGAAGCAGAATTGTTTGCAAAACTGCTGTCGGTTCAGCGATGTTTTAGCTAGGGAGGTGAAATGGCTTATCTCTCAATTAAAGCTTTAGCTGGTGGGAGGGGTACACGGTATGCTGTATTTGTGCCGCGAGTGACGCATAGAGTGAAAGACCGTCATAGTCTTTCCTCTGTCGCGCGGCTTTACGTTTAATTTGACACAGAACAATGAACACTACCTCCTTCCAGTAGCTAAATCCTTAGCTGCTTGGAAGGCACCCCAACCCCTAGCTAAAACCTCGCTGAACAGGCGGTAATATGTGGTTCACGAATGCCTGTCTTATCTCCGCTATTACTGTATTTACCGTGACGTTTTACATCATACATGTTTTAGTTTATACGGTTTTCTTCTTTTTGTCTTCTACCGATTATTTGGAACGTTCGAAACGAGTTCAGAGAATGGGATGTACTGACATTCTTGAAAAAATCGGATTTAAGTTGTTTACATACCACATTTAAAAACTGCACTTTTAAATATTCTAAAATAAAATGCTAAATCCGGAAGGCAGCTTTTATTGTAATTACTTATTTGAGCATTTAAACGACATGTGGCACTCACTCGATTTTCTACACAATTTACGTTTGTTTTTGTAGGTATTGTTTGTCATATAATTAAATGCCTATCTCTTCCCGTCAACGGCTGTACGTTCTGCTAATAAATAATTTAAATTTGATAATTCGTAAGTAATACACATTTAGGTTTATGTATAAGTCTGAGACAACAGTCAACAGCGCAAAACAAATCGTTAATTATTATGTACTAGCTACAATATTATACACTGGTCTTCGTGGTATATTGGTTACCATGTTAGTCTCTAGTTCCCAAGGTTGCAGTTTCAAATCCAGCGGAGGACGACGTAAAACTCCTTTGTAGGGCTTCCTTCGGAAAGGAAGTGAAGGGGTTCGTCTCGTGTAATTTAACCGCGTACATTGAAAGAGAACGTTCCTGAACAGAATTGTTGGCCATTTCATCCCCCACAGTGTCCTGCTTCTCTCTCGTGGTGCTATCTACGGTCGGTGGGCTAATCACCTGCCAACATACACGCCTAGTGGATGGCACCGCAAGGGTGTCCCAATATGAGTTGCGTATCAGAAAACTAACAATATTACACTGACTTTACATGAAGTAATGACAAAACAAGGAACGATCCTTTAACGTTTAAAGTGTAGTGCTGCAAGCTGTGGAACTGGAAAACAACGAGAGTGATTGTTTGTTAAAACGGTTAATGCTACAGAAACTTTTGTTTGACTGTTTCATTAATTGTTACATATAGTCGACTTTTTTTCTATCTTTGTTTTCGTGTTTTTTCTGTATAGATAATTCAGGGAAAAAGAAGGGCATTTCATTGGAGAAAAAGAAACATTTCATCTTTTTTGTCTTTCGAGTGTTTCAACACTCTTATAGTTCAATCAGAATTTACTGCCACATCGGAATATTTTTCTACATAGGTATAGGAGGGAACATAAAAACTGAATGACTTTAAAATACATATACACTTTCAGAAAAAAAATGTAAGTAATTCTACGGAGTCCCATTTGTACACCAAAGCTTAGAAAGTTTGGATATTACCACAAAAAGCACGAAACAGGTGATTTCAGAGCAAAACTTTCAACGTTGTGGAATTATCCTACAAGTGTTATTTATGTGTGTTCTAGCCTTAGAAACAGTTTTACGTATTTTAAAATCGAAAGACCAATATAGCTTACATGTAGTCATACAAACAAAAATAACAACAATGTCTATCAACATTTGTCCTCTTGCATCAATAATGTGTTGTATAAGATATCGTTAACAGAGCACAAAGTATACGATGCCGTTAAATTGCAATTCGTTGTTCATTAGTCAGTGCAGTCTGTGGTTTCTATGCCCAGCAGAAACTGTAAATATTGCAGCACCGCGAAGGCCATTCTCTTCATTCCTAATGAAAAACTCAGACGTTTTTCTGCTGGGAATTTTATAATTTTAATGTCAATATCTTGCCTACCGCTCCAGCTCCGCCTAGCTTCTCTGAGTGAATTAATAAACGCACCCCAGACCCTTAGTACTTTCAGCCTTGATTAAATCCTTTTAAGCATTCAGCCCTCCACAATAAAGTTTTGTGGGCCATATTTCTTTTAATATAGCTAGCGGTATAGGTATTAAACTTGAAAAACGAATTCTTAAAAGAATTTTGATTTAGAGGGAGAATTTAATATACATAATTTAGGCATTAAAGAAAAAATTAAACTCAAGCAATATGAGTTAGGATATAAAAGAATTTAAAATTAAATCTTATACTCTTCAGTATGGAACTTGAAAACATTAAATATTTGAGCTTATCATTTATGAATGCTTCATTTTAGTGATGTTAACACCTAGATTTCCGTCCATATAATGGAGCTTATGTTTATGAGTATTTTAGGTGTTTAAAATAGAGAAATACGGTTTCATAAGAAACACTTTTACTTAAATTATGCATTATTATTAACTTATGTTGCTGAATAACGACTGCGAAGTCATTAGACAATCTCAAAAGTAGTTTGCAAGACAAAACATGGCCTGTTTGCTACATGAAGTAGCAAAGTAGTCCTAAACTGTAATGCTCTAATAGTCGATACTTTTAAATAATTTAATGATTTTACTGTGCTTATTTCGAAAGGTAATGTCGAGACATAACCCTTATCATGTATTACACACAAGTTTTAATGAGAAAATTGAAAAACTCTAGAACACATGTTATTCTCTTGATAATATCAAAAAGTTGATTTGATTACACTGGCTACAACATGTATAAACCAATAAATAGGTAAATAAATATTCTAAATTTAGCGGCGATGAATCGATTACAATTTAAATAATTGTAAATACCTAAGGACACTATGTAACTGCTTGTCAACTAATAAAATGCTATTTGATGTCAGCCAGCAAGTCCTTTTTTGCCTCCGGATCTCACCTAAGAACTCAGGGAAAGGTGAAGCTACTATTAGTGAAGGGTTAGCGAATAATGAAATGTATGTATTTTGGATCTACATGGATGTAAGAGACAAAAGCCTTTCTCTTTTGATTTGATTTATTGTCTACTTTGAACCTATATGCAATTTATACAATGTTTGCAGTACAATAGAGGTGCTTATTATTTCTCTTCCCCTTATATTTAACATTCTGTTTTATATATAACGGAGAAGCATAATTTTCCACTCCTTACTTTTTTTGTTCTTGCTACCCTTTTTCCGTATTTTCTCCAATTTGCTTCACGTCTCTTTTAACCACCGTAACCTAATTGCTTCTAAATATTTTTATGCTTTCTCCATTTATTCATTTGACCTTGTATTAAAGATCTTCCTAACTTTTAGCTCTATTGGTAAATGGTTCCATTTATCTAATATTAAATTCTCTCTTGCTTTATCGTGTCCTCGCATTCCAGAATATAACGCCAATTATCATCTAATCCATTACATTTAGCATATCTCTCACCCCTTCTTCTCCCTGTTAGACCACTTAAATTCATTACAGCTGTCATCGCCCATGCATACACCATTCTGGCCTCTTTGTGGCATACTTCTTTGAGGTGTCTATGTTTCCCCATTCCGTTTTTACATATATATATATATATATATATATATATATATATATAATCTATTAATGAACTTTTATCCTTGAAACTACTTATAATTTGTTAGCTTTCAATGTCTTCCACTCTTGTTTCCAGAAATCCTCTCTTTTGTTGTTTCTTTCCGCCCATGTTTCCCACATTCCTATTTCTTCCCATGCTGCCTGTGTCTTGTGTATCCAAGTTTATTATTTCCCCATTTTATCTTGCACATCCAAACATTGCTTTAGTATCTCATTTTCCTCCAATAGCTTTATTCTGAACCAGTATTTGATTGCAGTTTCTACCATTTTGTCTTCAGTTCCCACCCTCCCTAGTTCTGCTTGTGCTACTCCATTTGGTGAACTCCTTAGTAATCCCAGGCTTATTTGCAAAAATTCCTATGTATAGCATCTACATTTTCCCTTCCTTTTTCCAGCCCCAATATCTCTGCTGCGTATAACATCCTTGCTTCCACCACTGTGCTATATATTTTTCTAGCCAGGCGATTTGCATTTCTGGTATTTTGTTCACACATGCTCTGATTACCTACATTGCTTGTTTACTCTTTGCTAGTATTCTTTTCTTCTGTTCTCCCCATCCCCTGCACTATTGGGCCTTACTCCTAGATAGACAATTGTCCTCAGTACTTCCAGCTCTGTTCCTTGCCAATACCATTTTTCGGTCTTTCTTAGTTTATATCCTTTCTTAAAGATTATGAATTTTGATTGTCTTTCTCTTTCCTCCACACCCCTTGCCTACCCCAGAAACGGTGTTACGTTACACTAATTGGGTTGGCTAACTCTGATCTGCTACGAATGAAGTAGTATTCTCTTTGTGTAGGTCTTGCTAATATAGTATTTTAATGACTAAGGTATTAGTAATGTTATTATCTATAAATTGATAAAAATAAATCGAATGTCATAATGGATGAATGGGGCAAAAAAAAGTTTAAAAATGACATTACACAGTATTATATTATTTTCCACCACAAACAATGGAAAATATAGGCAATGTCTGTCAAACCTGTTGCAGGTTACGACATACTACTGAACAACTGATTGCATAGGTGATAAAAAGCTTTTAATAAAAATAATACAAATCTGTCTGTACTCTACTTTTCGGTTAGTGACTAGAGCTCTTAAATACTCTATTCTTGTCCACAATATTATATTAGTTATTTAAGATGCAAGACAGTTATTATAGAGCTTAACATGTGAGAATGGACGTTGTGCGGCTTTTATTGCACTTTTGAATCGCAAATTTGAAAAGGAAATTAATTTCATTTCGCTTCTGCTTAGAATAGTAATTAAAATAATGTTTGGTTAATTGGTACTGTAGCAAACCTCTAGCTCTTTTGTTAGTAGCATTGTAATGGACTGTATAAATTTATGTTAGGTTGACTGACAGTTCGTGACCAGGGTTGGCAGAATTTTATAATAATGTACTGGTTAAAATGAAGGAAGTGAATATTTGTAGGAAAGAAAACCGAGCATCAGACACATCTAGTGACATCTTCAATAATTACAATAAAGGGCTAGAACCTACATTTTTACACTTTACGGATCCAGCTCGTAAAATTTAAGGTAACATACATGGAAGAATTCTCTTACAAAATGTTCACAATTCACAATATTTATTATTCTGGTTTTGCATCATTATAAATTTCTCTTTTTCTGCATTATGCTTTAGCCTGTATGAATTTTACCTAATTTTCTGTGTTGGTTTAACCTATCTTAGTTTTAAATAAATTAAATATTGAATGTATGCATTTATATATCACTATAGCTCTGTAAAGTGTTATTTTAATTTCATATTAGTGTTATTTCAAAAGGCATATATTGTTTATCACAATTGACTGAAATTATTTGTATTTTCTTCAAACTGCTACAGAACCCAAACCTACAAATCAAAATGCGAGATTTCTGATTCCAAAATGCTAAAAAACCATCCACCCTAGTTATGACCTGTCCCTCAAAAGTTCGCCGTAATTGGGTAAACTGTAATTGACCATTACAAATCACAACAAAGAGGTAATGATAACATAACGCAGTATAAGGGTATATGTGAGGTAATACGAGTACCATTCACAATGAAACCGTAGCCGCAACGAAAGAAGTTAGCACGGATGCCTAGATCCGTAAATTGTGTGCAGAAACCTTCTGAGCGTACTGCAAATTCCAAATTGAATGACATAACCAATATATCCAATGCATTGAGACTATATAAATACAGAACAAAAACGAGTTGAACCAAGCAAACAACAGAGAAGTGTCTGATGTCAGCATTTAAAATGGCGTGGCACGGCCAAATGGAAGAGCACTAAGAGCTATAAGTAGATGGCGTGAAATTTTGCATCGCAATCGTGTTCTGTTCAGAAACTGGCAGTGCATGGAGAAAGAAATGTGATAACATAGATTTGGAATTTGCAATCTCTTGCGTTAAGTAGCACATTACCTGACTCTATGTGGATGCTTACAGTAAATAACATAGGTGCAAAGTGTTGGTTTATGCTACGTCTGCACTTACATTTCTATGGGGCTAAAGACATACAGTTTGTAGCCATTATTTTAGTTCTACACCCATGAGATGACATGGATAATGTAAAACCCAGAGTTTATTGACACTACATATAAGTTATACCCATGGTTCATAATCTGTAAATTTTGAAACATAGGGCTTAATGCTTTTGCATACTTTCTGCGACAATCAAAGACGCAGAAACTATAACGTTACGTTGCCTCGAGCATCCTAATCGAGGAAAACTCGAAATATAGCTTTATTACAATTCTCCAAGTTCTTGTAGGCACATAGTAATAATATAATTCACCAAGAAACATATTAAAATATTCAACAACCAAGAATTGTACAAAGCAGATTATAAGAAACGGGCGAGCTAGCAAAATTCCAGGTAAAAGATAATTACAAGTAGAGCCCACCTTTCACCAAGCTAATGAACCGGGAGCCGGTAGCGGTAAGGAGAAGTAGAAAGAGACAGATAGAGAAAAGAAAGAGACGGAGATATTGAACCCGCTTCCCAACGCGTCAGGGTGACGCGTAAGCGCAAAACATTGAAGTAGAATATTCTCATTCATGTTAAGGTAACGTGGTCTGAGGACTAATTATAAACGTCCTTACATTTTGAGGCGCAGAGGTATGCGTCACAAAGTCCCAGATTTTGACTCTCTCTTCTAGAATTTCGTCGGCACAAAGTGGTACGCTCTTACGACAGATGCACGTGTGTGCATATGGGTGGGAAGGCGTGTGCAGTAGTTTAGGCTCCTGATTTATTCACATGGTGAGATTGGTATAATAGGAAAAGCTAGCCGCCCATAAATATTTAAATCATTAATAAACCACATTTATAAAGGGAAATGCAGTATATTTATTATTTGCCTCACCCACGATAACTCTGAGAACCACGAATTAGATATATAGGGAAATATTAGGGATGGAAAACACAGCAGCCGACGAGCATCCATAGCCGAGGACAAGAACACTGTAGCAGATAGCATCAACCAGAGGAACGACGCTTTCCAGATGCTACTGTTGGATTTCTCGCTGCATATGTCAGGTAAAAGTTTTTAACATATGCAATTAAATTTTAAGGTTCAAAGTATCTATTTTACATAGACACAATCATACATCAATATAGCATTTTGCTTAAAAGTTCGGGTCGTTTCGACTTTCTTTTATACAATATAATGCAAAGATTAACGTATCTTGATTAAATTCCAGTCCATAACAGCAGTTGAGTATTTTTTCTGGTGAAGAAGTTGCAATGTTGGCATTTGAAATCTCACAAATAGTGCTATTCATTCCAGCGATTGAAAACCTTAACCTAAATTTGCCTCACTCCACAACCTCAAAGTGAACATTGATGGCTGTTGCATAATCTTCTCTAAGTTGTTCTTCCCTCACTCCCTTCCTCTGTTTTGGACTGTCTACATAGTAATTTTCGCAAAAGCAGACAACTAACAACTGTGTTTATTGGAATCTGCTGTCTTCCTTTGCTGGTCTCCTGCCTGAGATTCCGTGCCAGTTGGATTTATGACCTCTTCTTCGGTGAGTTCATATAGTTAAAAACAGAAAATATGTAGGAAGAAATAGCAAAATAAAGCAGTAAACACTGTATTTTACACTGCTTACAATTACAGAATAGGAGGAATCTCTAGAATTCAGTGATAGATTCAGACAGATTCGAAATTGGGGTGTAATGTAACATATTCATTCATTCATTATCTGTTTACCCTCCTCTTATGTAGGACTTACACCCCCCAGGACTTACAAGCGGGTGCCTGGGGTCAGAGGCCCGTCGAGGAGCAGACACTCATGGATCAGATAGAGCATCCAGGATGGGTGATCAGCCCGATGCCTTGGTATGGGATGAAGGAAGTAGATGAAACGAAATGTTGGTGAAATGGATGAAAGGAAAGGTGATGATGGAGCAGTTGGTGGAATGAATGGCGGGGGAACCCGGAGAACCCGGAGAAAACCCGCCCAGACGCCGCTTCGTCCACCACAAATCCCACATGCAGGTCCCTGGGAAACCACTCGGCCACGGCGCCGCCCTGTAATGTAACATAACGGAGGGAAATACCTCGCGTATTGCGATCTACATAGATGTATTGCGGCTACCACCGACCGGGATGGGATGTATACCTACGCCGCTGGTCCTGACGTTTCATGAGGGTAAAGAAAGAGATAGGCATATATCAGAATGGCCACCTTTAGCAATACTAGCGCTGTGAATTTCCATACTAAAGGAAGCTATTCTGATTCGCTTCAACAGATAAATTGGGATTGTAATTTGATTTCTTGTAAGTATGTAATAAATATAGTCTACTGTTGTTGCTTAGAGCTTTGCTGCACGTAAAGCACAACACAAAAGAAAAGAATAAAAAAAATCCGGCAAGGTTTGCAGTACTGGGTTGACTCACACAGCAAAGGGTGAAAGTTGTCTGCTAGGACCAATTACAGGCTCCCTCTCCGTGTGTGTCCACTGCAGTTTGGCCTGCGTTGCCGATTCTCTTGTAAGTGAAGCACGTGTCGTCAGTAGATGTTTGCTTTAGTCCAGGCGAAATTTGCATGCGATTTACTGAATTTCCCTTGTTTAAGTTTCCTGTAAATGCTATCTCCATACTTCAAATACTCTAACATAGGCAATTATTTCATCGTTTGCATTTTACGAAGAGATAGCACAGATATGCACACATGTTCACAGTAGGGGTAAGAATTGGCAACACTACCTCTCTCGGTCGCGCTAAATGTCAGAGCCGGAGATAAAACGGCGGTAGTATCGTAAAGGTACAACAGGAGGCTACAGGCCGCAGGTTGACAGGCCACAGGGACAGTTCCTGGCTCGAAGATCTGTCCCACTAGGCAGCTCAGATAGGGCGATGTACGACCCGTCGAACCATGCAGCCCTCTAATGTCCACGGGGAATAATATTTCCTTGGAGCAAGCATTCGCGCCATCTGCCCGGCACTGCCAAACACCACGAAACATAGAAGCACACCAGAAACATGATGACACAAAATGAAAGAGCTATGAGGGAAAGAAAATCGTGGTTCGCCTACTGAGCAGGGAAAACCACGAAGAAACCGTGCTCATGGTGTGAATCGAACTCGGGACCTTCCAAATGCGGGCTTCACGTTATCCCGGAGTTAGATTCTAACATATTTCAGCGTAATTCTCATTAATAGAAGCACAGATTGTGAACATCAACGAAATCAAAGAGACAACAAATGTAAAATTACTTTCTCCACTACGTATAGGAAGTAGGGGAAGTATTGTATTCCACCCAAAAATTCGATACCCAGATTTCACGAGAAATACATATTTTGAGATCCCCTGAATCCAAAAAAAGCATTTTTGGAAACATGTCCGTGTGTGTCTGTGTGTGTGTTTTTGTGAACAGCATAACTCAGAAACGAACAGTCGGATAAACACCAAACTTGATATTTAGGTTCAGTATCTTCCAGAGATGTGACACGAGGGTTTTCAAGAAAATCCCCCCACCCCAGTTTACCCTTTACATGGATTATTTTTCGAAAATTTTAATTTTCTCAAAAATGGCTCTAGCGATTTTGATTAAAGTACCTATCATATATTTAAGATACTTTCATGACAAATAAAATTTATATCTTGAATTTTCTGAGAATGTCTCCAAAAGTATTCTTCATTGTAAACGACTTTTGCATAACTGATAAACCATAAGAGAGAGACAAACTTTACTACACAAAAAAAAGTAGATCTCGTTAAAATACACAATTTCTGTCATATAATTTTTACTTTCTCTACTACGTATAGTAAGTAGGGGAAGTATTGCATTCCACCCAAAAATTCGATACCGAGATTTCACCGGAAATACATGTTTTGAGACCTCCTGAATCCAAAAAAAGCATTTTTGGAAACATGTCCGTGTGTGTGTCTGTGTGTGTGTGTGTGTCTGTGTGTGTGTGTGTGAATGTGTGTGTGTGTGTGTGTGTGTGTGTCTGTGAACAGCATAACTCAAAAACTAACAGTCGGATAAACACCAAACTTGGTATTTACGTTCAGTATCTTCCAGAGATGCGACACGAAGATTTTCAAGAAAATCCCCCCACCCCAGACTACCCTTTACATGGAACATTTTTCGAAAATTTTAATTTTCTCAAAAATGGCTCTAACGATTTTGATGAAAATATCATATGTTTAAGATAATGTCATGACAAATGAAATGTATATCTCGAAATTTCTGGGAATGTCTCCAAAAGTATTCTTCATTATGAACGACTTTTGCATAACTGGTAAACCATAAGAGATAGACAAAATGTTACTACACAAAAAATGTGGATCGCGTTAAAATACACAACTTATATCATATACATTTTTTTTGTTGAGTGAACCGTTTTCGAGATATTGCTTGTTATTTCCTTAAATTTTCCAATACTTGTACTTTTTCTCAAATTCGTTATTCATTTTTTTGTCCTGGACATGCAAAGAGAATGGAATGCGCCACATAGCAACCAGCGATAAAATATTTGACTATCGCTTAAAAGCTACCATATTCCCCTTGCATCTACAAGAAAATTACCAATAAGATTTAAACCTCGATATCTCGATTAATATGAAGCATATGGAGAATAAGCGTTTTTAAAAATAGTTTGTACAAGAGTAGAGAAAGTCATGTGAGTGTAACACATCAGATTTTTTTTTACTTTCTCTACTACGTATAGTAAGTAGGGGAAGTATTGCATTCCACCCAAAAATTCGATACCGAGATTTCACCGGAAATATATGTTTTGAGACCTCCTGAATCCAAAAAAAGCCTTTTTGGAAACATGTCCGTGTGTGTGTCTGTGTGTGTGTGTGTCTGTGTGTGTGTGTGTCTGTGTGTGTGTCTGTGAACAGCATAACTCAAAAACTAACAGTCGGATAAACACCAAACTTGGTATTCACGTTCAGTATCTTCCAGGGATGCGACACGAAGATTTTCAAGAAAATCCCCCCACCCCAGACTACCCTTTACATGGAACATTTTTCGAAAATTTTAAGTTTCTCAAAAATGGCTCTAACGATTTTGATGAAAATGTCATATGTTTAAGATAATGTCATGAGAAATGAAATGTATATCTCGAAATTTCTGGGAATGTCTCCAAAAGTATTCTTCATTATGAACGACTTTTGCATAACTGGTAAACCATAAGAGATAGACAAAATTTTACTACACAAAAAATGTAGATCGCGTTAAAATACACAACTTATATCATATACATTTTTTTTGTTGAGTGAACCGTTTTCGAGATATTGCTTGTTATTTCCTTAAATTTTCCAATACTTATACTTTTTCTCAAATTCGTTATTCATTTTTACTTTCTCTACTACGTATAGTAAGTAGGGGAAGTATTGCATTCCACCCAAAAATTCGATACCGAGATTTCACCGGAAATACATGTTTTGAGACCTCCTGAATCCAAAAAAAGCATTTTTGGAAACATGTCCGTGTGTGTGTCTGTGTGTGTGTGTGTGTCTGTGTGTGTGTGTGTGTGTGTGTCTGTGTGTCTGTGAACAGCATAACTCAAAAACGAACAGTCGGATAAGCACCAAACTTGGTATTTAGGTTCAGTATCTTCCAGAGATGCGACACGAAGGTTTTCAAGAAAATCCCCCCACCCCAGACTACCCTTTACATGGAAGATTTTTCGAAAATTTTAATTTTCTCAAAAATGGCTCTTAACGATTTTGATGAAAATATCATATGTTTAAGATAATGTCATGAGAAATGAAATGTATATCTCGAATGTTCTGGTAATGTCTCCAAAAGTATTCTTCACTGTGAACGACTTTTGCATAACTGGTAAACCATAAGAGATAGACAAAATGTTACTACACAACAAATGTAGATCGCGTTAAAATACACAACTTATGTCATATACATTTCTTTTGTAGAGTGAACCGTTTTCGAGTTATTGCTTGTTATTTCCTTAAATTTTCCAATACTTGTACTTTTTCTCAAATTCGTTATTCATTTTTTTTATGTCCTGGACATGCAAAGAGAATGGAATGCGCCACATAGCAACCAGCATTAAAATATTTGACTATCGCTTAAAAGCTACCATATTCCCCTTGCATCTACATGAATATTACCAATAAGATTGACATCTCGATATCTCGATTAACATGAAGCATATGGAGAATAAGCGTTTGTAAAATCAGATTGTACAAGAGTAGAGAAAGTCATGTGAGTGTAACACATCAGATTTTTTTTTAAATTATTCTCATAAACATTATGCTATTATAGCACAAGATAGCACAATGATATTAAACTGTATACTCCTAGAATCAGTTTTCCTCACGATCATCTCTAGAATACTCGAGGGACGTATGTTATGCAGAATGTGGTGTGATTAAATGAGATTTTCTTTTATTAACTTAAAATCAATGATAAACTGAAGAACTGAATAAAATTCAATTAAGATAATTTATTTTTTACTACCATTTAATATAATAAGGTCGTAATTATTTCTGTTACCGAATACGCGCAATAGAACAGCAGATTTTTAGCCATTTATTTTAATCCTTTGTTCTATCTCTTCAATTTAGACACACACTAATCATCCTGAGAGATGAACTTTAATATAAGGATAGTCAGCACCATTTGCTCTGTAATGTCCATACTGGTGCATTTTCCTGGGTCCCTGTTGCTTGTTGACATACGGCTGCGATGGTGGAAGCAAGCGAATGTTCTTTTTTGAGAGTTTTGTGGGTGTTTTTTTATTATTATTTCCTTTGCTCGCATGTAATGAGCTCACTGCAAAGAGTAAAATAAATACAAATGCTATTAAAGGAAGTAGCGGCGCTCTTTGAAAAAAAAACAGTGAGCTACTGCTCAAAATGTGGTCCGTTGGTAACAAATCGAGAATAATAGGTCTGATAAATAAGTACGGAAGAAGTATTGGTGCTCTGATACATGATTTTACAAGTGAGGTAAAGTTTGTCCGCATACAATATACAGTTTATCTCTAATTTTCTTTTAATTACTACGCCAAAATATGTGCTATATTTTACATTTAGAATTTCCACCCTATTTTGGAGTTGTAATAAAACTTAGCTCTTGAATAGACCATTCCACGCAAAATGCGAAAATAATTTTTTATTACAATGTTAAAAATGTTTAAATACGTATTAAATATGTAAGTATTCACATACTAAGTTTATTGAAATCACAAATACCAAATTTATCTTTTTCAAACAATATCTAAAAGCCTATAGGAGGTAGTTATAGTTAACTACACTGAAGTAACAGGTAATAGCTAACTGAAATAATATGTATGTATAAATATGCAGTTTTTAATTTTTGCAGTCTCTCTTATGTTTTCGCCAATGAAATAATCTTTGTATTTGAGTAAACCTGTAAATAACGATTATTTGGGTACAAAAATTGAGTTGAATTAGGTACCACCACCGTAGTCCTTAGCGTCCCATTTTATATTGGGCGTGAAAGACCGGAAAGTTTGCTCACAGGCAGCTTTATCAGGCTTGAGATTCTTTTACTTGCCGCAAATCTACGATACGGGACCATCGGCTTTATTTCCCTTCCGAAGGAAGCCATTATAAGGAATTTTTGGCCGAAAAAGTCCATCGTCCTCCGCCGGATTTAGGTAAACACAATTACAGAACTGCAAATAATTTCGATGGTTTTATTTGGCTGTTTTAATCTATTGAATAGTATACATACCATTTCAAGTAATGCGTATATAGACCTACGTAATTTAATATCCTCGATAGCTTGTATAACATTTCTTGTTTAAATAGTTTAAAATGAGGTGTTTTCGTAGAGAGAGATAACCCTAGCTGTTCTGATGACTAAAACAAATGGCAGAACAGTATTTTAACCTTGAAATCCGGAAGGTTTGATTTATAGTAGTCGTCGCTTCCTCAATACTAAACAGTAACCAAACTTAATTAAGACCTTAGTGAGCAGATTTTGATGTTTATTCTAAAAGTCTGTCCATAGGTTTAATGATGGAGATGTACAACATTTTAACAGTTTTAGTAGGGATGACTGCTGTCAAAGCTTGTGAAAAAAATCTGATGTGTTACACTCACATGACTTTCTCTACTCTTGTACAAACTATTTTTACAAACGTTTATTCTCCATATGCTTCATGTTACTCGAGAAATCGAGATGTCAATCTTATTGCTAATTTTCTTGTATATGCAAGGGGAACATGGTAGGTTATAAGCGATAGTCAAATCTGTTAAGCGCTGGTTGCTATGTGGCGCATTCTATTCTGTTTGCATATCCAGGACATAAAAAATTGAATAACGAATTTGAGAAAAAGTATAAGTATTGGAAAATTTAAGGAAATAACAAGCAATATCTCGAAAATGGTTCACTCAACTAAACAAATGTATATGACATAAATTGTGTATTTTAACGCGATCTACATTTTTTGTGTAGTAAAATTTTGTCTATCTCTTATGGTTTACCAGTTATGCAAAAGTCGTTCACAATAAAGAATACTTTTGGAGACATTCCCAGGAAATTCAAGATATACATTTTATTTGTCATAAAAATATCTTAATCATATGATATTTTAATCAAAATCGTTAGAGCCATTTTTGAGAAAATTAACTTTTTCGAAAAATCTTCCATGTAAAGGGTACTCTGGGGTGGGGGGATTTTCTTGAAAACCTTCGTGTCGCATCCTTGGAAGATACTGAACCTAAATACCAAGTTTGGTGTTTATCCGACTGTTCGTTTCTGAGTTATGCTGTTCACAGACAGACACACACACACACTGACAGACACACAGACACACAGACACACACACGGACATGTTTCCAAAAATGCCTTTTTTGGATTCAGGGGGTCTCAAAACATATATTTCCGGTGAAATCTCGGTATCGAATTTTTGGGTGGAATACAATACTTCCCCTACTTACTATACGTAGTAGAGAAAGTAAAAAATATGATGTGCTACACTCACATGACTTTCTCTACTCTTGTACGAACTATTTTTACAAACGTTTATTCCCCATATGCTTCATGTTAATCGAGATATCGAGATGTCAATCTTATTGCTAATTTTCTTGTAGATGCAAGGGGAACATGGTAGGTTATGAGCGATAGTCAAATCTTTTAAGCGCTGGTTGCTATGTGGCGCATTCTATTCTGTTTGCATATCCAGGACATAAAAAACTGAATAACGAATTTGAGAAAAAGTATAAGTATTGAAAAATTTAAGGAAATAACAAACAATATCTCGAAAATGGTTCACTCAACTAAAAGAATGTATATGACATAAATTGTGTATTTTAACGCGATCTACATTTTTTGTGCAGTAAACTTTTGTCTATCTCTTATGGTTTACCAGTTATGCAAAAGTCGTTCACAATAAAGAATACTTTTAGAGACATTCCCAGGAAATTCAAGATATACATTTTATTTGTTATAAAAATATCTTAAACATATGATATTTTAATCAAAATCGTTAGAGCCATTTTTGAGAAAATTAAAATTTTCCAAAAATCTTCCATGTAAAGGGTACTCTGGGGTGGGGGGATTTTCTTGAAAACCTTCGTGTCGCATCCTTGGAAGATACTGAACCCAAATACCAAGTTTGGTGTTTATCCGACTGTTCGTTTCTGAGTTATGCTATTCACAGGCAGACACACAGACACACACACGGACATGTTTCCAAAAATGCTTTTTTTGGATCCAGGGGGTCTCAAAACATGTATTTCCGGTGAAATCTCGGTATCGAAATTTTGGGTGGAATACAATACTTCCCCTACTTACTATGCGTAGTAGAGAAAGTAACAAGAAGTTATAAGTACTTTCAAGGAAAAAGGTCATTAATAGATTATAAATATTTTAAAACGGAACGGGGAAAAGAAACATACATCGAAGTATGCCACAAAGAAGCCAGAATGGGGTATGCGTGGGAAAGGACAGGTGTGATGAATTTAAGTGATCTAACAGGGAGAAGAAGGGGGGAGAGATGTACTAAATATAATGGATTACATAACAATTGGCATTATATTCTGGAATATGAGGATACGGATAAAGGAAGAGAGAATTTAATACTAGAAAAATGGAAAAATTTACCAATAGAACTAAAACTTAGGAAGATTTTAATACATCAAATGAATATATGGGGAAAGCAGGGAAACATTTAGAAAAAATAAGGTTAAAACGGTTAAAATAAATGTGAAGCAAATTGGAGCAAATACAGAAAAAATCTGATGTTATACACTCACATGACTTTCCCTACTCTTGTACAATCTATTTTTACAAACGCCTATTCTCCATATGCTTCATGTTAATCGAGATATCGAGATGTCAATCTTATTTGTAATTTTCTTGTAGATGCAAGTGGAATATGGTAGCTTTTAAGCGATAGTCAAATATTTTAACGCTGGTTGCTATGTGGCGCATTCCATTCTCTTTGCATGTCCAGGACATAAAAAAATGAATAACGAATTTGAGAAAAAGTATAAGTATTGGAAAATTTAAGGAAATAACAAGCAATATCTCGAAAATGGTTCACTCAACAAAAGAAATGTATATGACATAAGCTGTGTATTTTAACGCGATCTACATTTTTTGTGCAGTAAAATTTTGTCTATCTCTTATGGTTTACCAGTTATGCAAAAGTCGTTCACAGTGAAGAATACTTTTGGAGACATTCCCAGAAAATTCGAGATATGCATTTCATTTCTCATGACATTATCTTAAACATGTGATATTTTAATCAAAATCGTTAGAGCCATTTATGAGAAAATTAAAATTTTCGAAAAATGTTCCATGTAAAGGTTAGTCTGGGGTGGGGGGATTTTCTTGAAAACCTTCGTGTCCAATCTCTGGAAGATACTGAACCTAAATACCAAGTTTGGTGTTTATCCGACTGTTCGTTTTTGAGTTACGCTGTTCACAGACACACACACACAGACACACACACACAGACACACATACACACACACGGACATGTTTCCAAAAATGCTTTTTTTGGATTCAGGAGGTCTCAAAACAGGTATTTCCGGTGAAATCTCGGTATCGAATTTTTGGGTGGAATGCAATACTTCCCCTACTTACTATACCTAGTAGAGAAAGTAAAAAGGTCACAAGGCAATAAATTAGATAGTGGATAGATTATACTTCCCCATTATATATACAACAGAAATAAACAACTACATTATATCGTATACATTGTATGTAAAGTTTAAAGTAGACAATAAATCATTGATTCAACCAGCTAAAAGTTGTAATTAATACAATAGATGATTACACGCGAGCACTTTCAGCCAGTGCAGATCTCATTGATGCCTTATTCACCAATCATAATCGAACTTAATCCATAGTTTTAAAGTAAGGTACTCAAAATCTAATAACTGCTAGTTTCTTCTTGTCCTACATTCATTGTTTTCTTCCTACAGTTACTCAAAGTATTTGTCTGCACTTTAAAAAATCTGATGTGTTACACTCACATGACTTTCTCTACTCTTGTACAATCTAATTTTACAAACGCTTATTCTCCATATGGTTCATGTTAATCGAGATATCGAGATGTCAATCTTATTGGTAATTTTCTTGTAGATGCAAGGGAAATATGGTAGCTTTTAAGCGATAGTCAAATATTTTAACGCTGGTTGCTATGTGGCGCATTCCATTCTCTTTGCATGTCCAGGACATAAAAAAATCTGATGTGTTACACTCACATGACTTTCCCTACTCTTGTACAATCTATTTTTACAAACGCCTATTCTCCATATGCTTCATATTAATCGAGATATCGAGATGTCAATCTTATTTGTAATTTTCTTGTAGATGCAAGGGGAATATGGTAGCTTTTAAGCGATAGTCAAATATTTTATCGCTGGTTGCTATGTGGCGCATTCCATTCTCTTTGCATGTCCAGGACATAAAAAAATGAATAACGAATTTGAGAAAAAGTACAAGTATTGGAAAATTTAAGGAAATAACAAGCAATATCTCGAAAACGGTTCACTCAACAAAAAAACTGTATATGATATAAATTGTGTATTTTAAAGCGATCTACATTTTTTGTGTAGTAAAATTTTGTCTATCTCTTATGGTTTACCAGTTATGCAAAAGTCGTTCAGAATGAAGAATACTTTTGGAGACATTCCCAGAAATTTCGAGATATACGTTTCATTTCTCATGCCATTATCTTAAACATATGATATTTTCATCAAAATCGTTAGAGCCATTTTTGAGAAAATTAAAACTTTCGAAAAATGTTCCATGTAAAGGGTCGTCTGGGGTAGGGGGATTTTCTTGAAAATCTTCGTGTCGCATCTCTGGAAGATACTGAACGTAAATACCAAGTTTGGTGTTTATCCGACTGTTAGTTTTTGAGTTATGCTGTTCACAGACACACAGACACACACACAGACACACACACACAGACACACACACAGACACACACACGGACATGTTTCCAAAAATGTTTTTTTTGGATTCAGGAGGTCTCAAAACATGTATTTCCGGTGAAATCTCGGTATCGAATTTTTGGGTGGAATGCAATACTTCCCCTACTTACTATACGTAGTAGAGAAAGTAAAAATACATCCGCATAAAGTTCCTTGCCACTAACCAAACTAATATACATAACTGTTCATACAGATGGAATGTATAACAGAAACCGTTAATTTAAAAAAATTAAATAATTTAGGGGGTCAAAAGTAAGCCAAATTTTCAGTTAAATATCTTTTTATCAAAAAATTCCAATTCTACAAACTTTCAAACTAATACACCTACTTATTATAATAAACCATAGAAAAATATACTAAAATTTTCTCAATTGAACAGAATAGTGTTGTGCCAAAAGCTGAATGTAGCTTTAAAATATTCATCATGAGTAAAAGTTTTATTTTATATTTTTAAGTCCTATACTTAATTACCCACCTACACTTGCTTGCAAAAAATATGTTTCAATATAATTAGAAGTGCATGTTATGATAGTAAGGGGTTCCTCCCCATTCATGGCTCTACCCACCCCTTACATAGTTCTAGCAACCCAAATTGACTGGCGGCTTTTGCATAGCTTTTTTCGTAATGGCGGATGTGCACCAGAAGCTAGGATCCAAGGCACTTTTAGATTCGTTGAGAAAACATAATCAATTCAGTTTTATTAATTGTTCTTCCTGGAGTCGCGAGGAGAATTTCATATGTTATCATAACGACATCGTAGCTCAGACGGCGAAGTAGCGGTATGGGAAAATGAAGATCAATGGTTCGAATCCCGGCTTTGGTGTTGAATTTTTTATTGTGAGTTTACCTTTGCATAGTTAATGCGGAAATTATTATCTTAATTTTAGTATCAGAGTTTTGAAAAATAAAGGCTTTCAACCCTTTTCATGTAATGCAAAAATTCCATATTTTGCGATTTTTTGTAATGCTTTTTCGTTTTACGTGGTTCATTTCGTATACTAATTCAGTTCCTTACTATGCTTGTTTGTGATATTTCAGAATCAATATGTCTGTTGCTCTTGTTGCTTTGCAAACAATTATGATTAGTGGAAGGTAATGATGATGAGGGTGATGATAATGGTGACGATAATGATGATGATGATGATAATAATAATAATAATAATAATAATAATAATAATAATAATAATAATAATAATAATAATAATAATAATCCTCTTAATGCTCTAACCTATTAAATGACTTTCATTCAAAATGCAAAACTTTTTATCTCTCCTGAAAGCTTTATTAAACTTTTTTACTTCACATGTCCTTTAATTTTGCTTTGTATCCCGTTGGACATATTTTTAAAGCTTCTGCTGCCATGCGGACTGAATTGTGCACTTATATAATTAAATACGCCACTGGTCTGCGTATCCAGCAACCAGCTTCGTGGTATTTCTTCCACAAGCTTGAAGCTGTTTTTGAAGCACTTCATGGCTCAGCAGTCCTCGCTGTGCTATAACCTCGCTCATCAGGTGCAACAACTTGCGTTTTGTTGTCCATATCCTTACAAATAACATACAATAAAGAGAAAGTTATTTACAAACCAATTTCAACCAACCACTTCAATTTATTAATTACTTGCAATTAAAGTGCACCCTTATGATTTGCATGCACTTAACTTTAAGTTGTAATTTTACGTGACTTATCTTATGGCTTGTAAGATAGTGCTCTTTCGCTTGAGTTTACAACTCATACTTATTTAGAATTGTCTTGTATCAAGGAATTGACTGTGTTACACATGTAGCTACACTGTGTGAAACAAAATGCAGAGTTTTCCAGATTTATAGTTTACATTTTGGAATTATAGCTTACTAGGATTGTCAAGAGGCACCAAAGTAGGGCAGGGAATTAGATTTAGGAATATCTATAAGATTAGTTAACAATGTGTCTATGCCTATAGGGTGAGAAAAGAGGTTATTAATTAACATTTTGCTGTCGTATTAAAGAATACAACAAAATGCAGCTTGTCTTCAATAGTTATCGTGACACAGTAGGATCTAATTTCCAAAAATGTTGCACTTAATTTGAGCAGTTTTATTCCTCGCGAATTTTGCCAGAGCTCAGAATATTTTACGAGCATATAATCAAGTTACCATTTCTACTCTCTCTACTACTTGCCTATAACAAGTGGAGAAAGTATTGCATTTCATCCAAAGATTTGATACGGAGATTTCCTGGGTATATACTTTAGACCTGGACCCAGAAAAGCATTTTCAGATAAATGTATTGTGTGTTTCTGTTTGGAAACACTATAACTCAAAAAAGAAAAAGTATTAAATACCGAAATGGCTATGTATGTTCAGTAAATTCCAAGAATTCGACATGATGATTTCGACAAGAGAATCCTTCAAGCCAAAACTACCCTTTAAATAGAAAAATCTTAGTTATTTTTGAGAATAGAATGAATATCTTGAATTGTCTGCTTATAGCCTGTGCAGTGCTCTTCATTATGAATTACTTTTGCATAATTGGTAAACCGTAAGAGAAGGACGAAATGTTACTACACAAAAATGTGTATCTTGAGAAATGTGTATTTATATGAAGTAATGTTTCGATATATTCCTTGTTAATGGCTTGAATTTTCCAACACTTATACTTCTTACAAGTGCTAAGTGGCTATTCGTTTTATCTCGTTTCCAATGCAAAGAGGATGGAATTTCAAAGCTATCACACAGCCATTCTTACTTTCTCTATTACGTATAGTAAGTAGGGAAAGTATTGCATTCCACCCAAAAATTCGATACCGAAATTTCATAGGAAATACATGTTTTGAGGTGCACTGAATGTATATAAAGCATTTTTGAAAACATTTCCGTGTGTGTGTCTGTCTGTGTGTGTATGTGTCTGTCTTTGAACAGCATAACTCAGAAACGAACAGTTGGATAAACACCAAACTTGGTATTTAGGTTCAGTATCTTCCAGAAATGCGATACGAAGGTTTTCAAGAAAATCCCCCTACCCCAGATTACCCTTTACATGGAACATTTTTCGAAAATTTTAATTTTCTCAAAAATGGCTGTAATGATTTTGAATAAAATCCCATAAGTTTAAGACATTTTTATGGCAAATTAATTGTATATCTCGAATTTTCTGGGAACGTCTCCAAAAGTATTCTTCATTGTGAACGAATTTTGCATGGTAAAACATAAGAAATAGACAAAAGTTTACTACACAAAAATGTACATCGAGTTAAAATACACAATTTATGTCATTTACATTTTTTTTGTTGAGTGAACTATTTTCGAGATATTGCTTGTTATTCCCTTAAGTTTTCCAATGCTCAAATGGGAATTCGTTATTCATTTTTTTTGTCCTGGTAATGCAAAGAGAGTGGAATACTTCACATAGCAGCCAGCTCTTAAAATGTTTGACAATCGCTTAAAGCCCTTATTCCCCTTGCATCTACAAGAAAATTACCAATAAGATTAACATCTCGATTAACATGAAGCATATGGAGAATAAGCGTTTGGGAAAATAGTTTATACAAGAGTAGAGAAAGTCATGTGAGTGTAACACATCAGATTTTATTTAAATATGAGCATCTCTTTACGTGCTGTATTCTTCCTATACCTAAAATGAAATGTTTGAATGTATAGTGAAGGTTTATCTGGATTATCAAGAAGAAGATAGAAGAATAACTTTTTGTTAGAATATTGTGTAGAAGAATGAGTATAGAGGCTTATGACTTTTCGTTAGTGCTATCGCATTCCTGCTGAAGATCTTCTCTTTTCTATGCATAATGTTTGCCTGTCTTGCAATAAAAATGTTATCCTCATTTCATAAGCGCGGTTGTGCAACAACTAGCAACTGATCTCTTTCAAAATATGCCCTTTTTCCTGCTTCGTCGAAGATCGATACTCCAGATCTCTCACAGCAAAAGCTCCGGGGTTATCAAGGAATTTATTGTTTTGATCTCTTAAGTAAACTGATTTTGGTCTGTAACTGTAATTCTGCAGCTGTTTAAATTAGGCATTTTTGTAAATTTTTACTATTATATTAAATTTGCATATTCATTGTAAATGTTTGCATTATTTATATTATGCCCAACCAGCACACCCAGAATCATTAACATCGTGGGAAAGTGTCAACGTGCCCTAAGTGCATTCAATTAAAACTAGATTCGCAAAAATGAACATTTGAACGAGTTGCCTTTTAACATACTGCTATAGTAATAGGAATAATAAGTAAACCCAAGTTACACATAAAATTACGAAAATCCATAAAAGCATACTTATGACGAGAAAAATGGCACGAAATTAAACACCTATATAAAATGCTCGATCACTAAACTTACTTAATAAGGTTCAAGATACGTTCACGAATTCTAGATCGTAAAGTAATTCCCACAAAATAATTGACCTGAAATTTCAACCCAGTCTGCCACATTATCACCATTTCCACATACACATATTTTACATATGCAGCGAATTTAAACTGGGCTTGCAGATTATAAAAACTGAGAAAGATGTATTTTAGAAGGAGTTGTATTGTAGTTCAACTGTTGGGGAGCCGAACTTGAAGTAGTTGCAACCGCACGTATGGTAAAAAGTTTCCGGTAGCCTTCGCGCCAAATGTACTTTCAGGTGGCCTTTGCCCCAAGTTTAAAAAAATATTAACTTGGTAATTTAACTGTTTCTTTAAATATTGTATGTTTATGTTTGCCTCGGCTGCGGCAGTGTTATTGTTAGAGACACGTTTCTCTTAGCAGGGTTGTGGCGCGACTTAAGAATGTAGGCTTACACAGATTTTAAGCTTTTCTTCACTCTATTTATTAATACTTGACACGATTTAAATAACACTTCACGGATAATGAGATCTGTGAGATTCTTTTGTTAATTACTTGCACTTTTTAACACGTAAACTATTTTCGTCTCACATTGAATACGTATTTACATTTTTTTAGGACGTGTCTCGCGTCTGCCTACAACCAACGCGTCCAGTTATGAGCACTGTCTACGAGCAACTGACTTCTATATTTGTAAATTTTGCTATATTTCAGTTTCTGATTGGCTAAAACTAGTCCAATAGAATACCTTCATTTAACTAAAGCTTTTTCTGGTTGTTGATTGGCTATTTTTTTAAACTGTCACAAAAATTACATTATTGCTTTCAAGAATTACAATAGTATTGTTAAACTCTCAAACTCATTATTGCCTCAAGGTTGCCTCATTGTTAGCGACTTTTAACCTATTATTTTCACAGCTCCTACATTATTAAATTAAGTATTACATTCACATAACATAATTGAACATGTATACAATAATATAAACATTTACAATGACTGTAATATACACTTTTTATATATTCTTACACACATATTTCTTTAATGCGGGCTGTTATTCAATTTATATAAAATATATATTTAGATTGAAATCATTTTAGTGTTAAAACACTGTCTCAAAGCAGTAATAAATACGTTATGGCTCGAAGCTAAAAGAGAGTACTGTTTGTTGAAAAATGTTATAAAATCTGAGTAAATTTCCAACCAGAATAGAACTTGGATAGATTCAACCTTTGTAGCCAAACATGTACACTGTCATGCATAAAGAGTTACCCATTTCCCAAAATCGACGTGGTATTTTTCTCTCCGTAAGGTTTCTACCTTCCGCTAACCAACTTTTGCTCCACCATCTGTATCAGTTCTCAATGTGACTGGCCTTAAAAAAATTACAGGGACATTAGAACTAACCAGTGAACGACTTTTATAATCTATATGGAATGAAGAGGTAGTTAGGATACCACAATCGTTGTCGCACAAGGAGAAACTAAACCAATTACAATATAATTCATCCTTCCAGAAGAAGGAGTGAAGAAGTATTTGCATGTGTGGTTAAACTGAACGAAAGCGAGAACTTTCACCAGCGACATGGAGACGAAGGTTAAGTTATTGCTGCTACTAAACGTAATAAGAAAAGTGGCTTTAAGAAAACGCTAGGTATCGTGAAGATATAAAGTTTAAGTTGTAATGTTATCCTTAGGAGGTTCCACCATATTTGAGGGAGGTAAAGTACTCCGCCAATCCGATGGCTCAAATAAGCCTCGAAAAACAGACGGGGTCACGTTGACAGGGGTGTGGCTAGATTTTGTCAATACCAACACAAACAACTCCTTTCCATTATGGGCCACATTTTATGCACGCCAGTATACCTGTACGATACCATAATTACACACAGTAGAAAATTGTAACTGTAACTATGTAACGTCTTCAACTGCCCTGTCGCACGGGTCGAACTACCCAGCTCTCTCCCACTAGCTATCCGAGGCAACCAAAACAAAAGAGGTATCACTGAAAACCGAAAACATAAATACCGGAAATTTCCTTATAGCGTTCGATATATCGAAAGTACAGGAAGGAAAACAAAACCTTCATAAACCGGCACAGCACTTAATTGTTGTAATTAATGTAATCCAGTTAAATGTTTTGTATATTTTAAATTTAAACTCGTCGAAGGAAAGGTGTCCTATGGTATTAAAATCTTGAATGCGATACGGGATTATCTCTAAAGAGAATAAATATACCGTTTTTAATATTACATTTAATGTTCAGCTTTCAAATTATTGCTTGAATTTCTGTTATAGAATTACCTACCGTAATTAAAATTATTATGCTTTGTTTCAACTCAACACATTCATATTTATCCTCCGAGGGCTCATTCATTAACTTCCAGCCTATTACCTGGTAACCTCTGCAATAATTGGGGAAGAATTTGGCTGGTTGTTAATTAAATACCAACTAAAGCTCACAGATCCCGCGCTGTGGTGTAGTGAGTGGGAGGTAGGGCATAGATTCCCTGCCAGGGAATACGCGCGAGTTCGAGCCCGCCCAAAGGGGAGCAAATTTTTTGGACCATGTATAGCACCTGTGCCCATTCGCTATTGTGATGAATATGAGGAACTGCGATAAGTAGCGGTTTATGATTATCGTAAACCAGCATTGGAGCTGGGGGAACTAGCGTAACCATAAAATGTATAAATTGAATGAGATAAATAAAATTCAATGTCTATAAAAAAAAGCTCAATGTCCGGCTATTGACTGTAATTATCGTAGGATCGACATAATCCTCGATCTACAATTCGAAACAAAGCTATAGAGTTACTCACTATAAAGAAGTAAACAATGGAAAACAAAAATATACCAATCAATAATATACTTAAATCCAAGTAACATCCTTTGGAGGTAACTAATCCTAACCATGGTCTATCATTCTTCATTTCATTAAAATTTGGAAACTTAGTATTCTACACAAAGCAAACGATGTTATCTCTATAGAGATTTTATTTAAATTAAAATATAAACATATGTATGTGTGTTAGCGTTACATTTTTGTCATTAATTAGTATGGGTTTTTCCTTTTCATATTCAATCTTGTATCAGTAAGAAGGCGGTACCGTGGCCGAGTGGTTAGACTGCTGGTCTCCCACCAAGGTTCGATCCCACGTACCCGCATGTGGGATTTATGGTGGACGAAGCGGCGTCTGGGTGGGTTTTCTCTGGGTTCTCCGGTTTCCCCCGCAGTTAATTCTACCAGTTGCTCCATCATCGCCTTTGGTTTCATCCATTTCGCCTTCATTTCATATCATTCTTATCCCTCATTCGCATAACTGGCTACAGCGGATCTCCCGTTCCGGGTTTTTCATTCTCTGATTCAATCTTCGTCTGCTCCTATATAGGCCTCTGACCCTAGGCTCGATTGCAAAGCCCTACATACGAGGAGGATAAGCCCGACTATGTAAGTAAGGAAGTATTAGTAAGAAAAATCTGATGTGCTACACTCACATGACTTTCTCTACTCTTGTACAAACTATTTTTACAAACGCTTACTCTCCATCTACTTCATGTTAATCGAGATAAACATTTGCAGACTCTACCTTATTGCTAATTTTCTTGTAGGTGTAAGGGGAATATATATTTACAAGGGCAATATAGAAATACAGTAGCCTTTAAGCACATACATATCTCTTAATAGCTGGTTGCTAGGTGCAGCACCATTCCCTTTCCCACAGATTAATACTCTTTGCATATCCAAGACAAAAAAATGAATAACGAATTCCCATTTGAGAAAATTATTGAAACATTTAAGGCAATAACAAGTAATATCTCGAAAATGGTTCACTCAACAAAAAAATGTATATCACATAAATTGTGTATTTTAACGCGATCTACATTTTTGTGTAGTAAAAGTTTGTCTATCTCTTATGGTTTACGAGTTATGCAAAAGTCGTTCACAATAAAGAGTACTTTTGGAGACATTCCCAGGAAATTCATGATATACATTTTATTTGTCATAAAAATATCTTAAACATATGATATTTTAATCAAAATCGTTAGAGCCATTTTTGAGAAAATTAAAATTTTCGAAAAATCTTCCATGTAAAGGGTACTCTGGGGTGGGGGGATTTTGTTGAAAACCTTCTTATCGCATCTCTGGAAGATACTGAACCTAAATACCAAGTTTGGTGTTTATCCGACTGTTCGTTTCTGAGTTATGCTGTTCACAGACACACACACAGACAGACACACAGACACACATGGACATGTTTCCAAAAATGCTTTTTTTTGGATTCAGGGGGTCTCAAAACATGTATTTCCGGTGAAATCTCGGTATCGAATTTTTGGGTGGAATACAATACTTCCCTTACTTACTATACGTAGTAGAGAAAGTAAAAATACATGTATATTGAAACCAATTTGTGTTACCATGGCTTTTGTTTATGCACTTCCTTTCTGATGTATACATATTTCCCCCCTATTTCTTTTGTCTTGTCAAATTCGGTAGTTCAAACATATTTTTAATATGCTGGTTAGAGAAACTGCACAAAGTGCGGGAGAACCGTGTTCAAATCTCGGCTATGTCATTCAATTTTTCAGTTGACTCTATGTTAAAAACATGCCAAGGCTAGGTTATGGTCTCTAAGAATTATAAGTAATTTTAATTAATTATATGTATAATGAAAAAAAACCTTAAAAATACCATAAGCACCCAGTAATAAAGTACTTTCGATGGCAGGTCGGCATTGAGATTGTCATCTCTAACGAAATGCGTTGGTGATTTATGTGGGAAGCAACTTGAGTCAGTTGGGTACTTTAATGTCCCACCCACAGATTGTCACACTAGCTTAATGGTTAGAGCAACCGAGGCAGAACCATGTTCAAATCCCGGCTGTGTCATTGAGTTTTCCAGTTGACTCTATGTTAGTAACATTCCAAGACCGGGCTAAGGTCTCTAAGAAGTACAATAATTAAATATAAATGTATTTCATATATTATGTATTATTTATTTTGAAATGTTTGACATTGCGAATACTGAACTGAAATCCTAATTATAAATATATGTTTAACTAAATCAGAGACGCTTTCTTTCAAAATTCTGTTATATTACTCTCTTATTCAAGGTTATCTTCTTTCGCTCACAAGAAAAAAGAGAGTAATCACAGAAGTCCTCCTGCAATATTTCTGTTGAGCAAAAGTGCTCCTCAACGAATACTAATTAAACTGTGTAAAATCAGAAAAAAAAATCCAGGTATTGTAGACAAGTTGCGGAATGTATCTACCTAAAGGCCATCTTCCTTTTCAGGTTTCAACTCCACCTCATCAGCAAAGAGAGATGCTAACGTGAGCGGGTCAGAAAGAACGCCTTCGTAATGCTGACGGAATCTGCTGCTTTGTTCCTACACATGGACGAAAGCCCTTTCTCCTATTCAATTGGATTACATGGAAAAGGAAGCACGGCTGTGACAAACAGCCAATAAAATTCCCAATTCCACTTTAACGTTGAGAGTGGACGCAAAAAGGAAAGTCCTGTGGGATGTGCAACTTCCGATTGAAAGAATAACTTATCTTGATCACGACAGCCCAACACAAACAGGATACATTATTACATGAACATTATACGTTTTGTTGTATTACTGAATCATTCATATCGAAAAGAGGACAAGTCTCAACAAAGTTTTCAAGAAAAAAATTAAAATGCATTGCAGAATAAGTTTACTGAAACACGTTTCCTATTTTAATGCCTCTACCGTGTACCTACTAGAAGGTAGAGGGAGTGTTGTATTCCATCCAAAAATTGAAATCAAAATTTCTACGGAAGGCTCCCTGAATAAATGAAGAAAAACTTTTAAAAATGTCCGTACGTGTGAGTTGTACTGTGTTTTATAATAAACCAGAAGTATTTCTTATTCTGATGTTATATGATACTTAAAATTTGAGTTGGTATATGTTTAAAATTTGAGTTGGTATATGTTAATTTACATCACATAAAGGCGCTAGTTGTTACCGTAGGAGCGCTTTCGAGAGATTTGTTTCTCTTATCCTCAGCTGAGACCCAACTAACTGGATATCCCTCACCCCTCACCCCAAGAAATGTTTCATTGAACGTTGCTTCTACTCTCTGTTGAGAAAAATTGGAAACTGGTGGTATTGCTGCCATCTGTATAGTGTCGGTTGGTCATTCATCATACTTCTTTCTTTAATCTTGTAGTCTAATTGGTCTGCATTCTGTTGAGAAGAATTGGAAACACTTGGTCTTAAATTTGTTGCCATCTGTGGAGGAAATTGGAAACTACTATTTTCTCCCTTGTAACTTGATTGGATCAACTGCATTAAGTGGTCTGTCGGTGGTATTTCAAAATTGAAAGAATTCCCAATTCTTCTCAACAGAATGCATACCAATTAGACCACAAGATTAAAGAAAGAAGTATGATAAGTGACCAACCGACACTACAGATGACAGCAATACCACCAGTTTCCACTTTTTCTCAACAGAGAGTAGAAATAACGTTCAATGAAACATTTCTTGGGGTGAAGGGTGAGGGAGATCCAGTTAGTTGGGTCTCATTCTGAGGATGAGAGAGACAAATCTCTCGAAAGCGCTCCTACGGTAACAACTAGCGCCTTTATGCGATGTGAATTAACATATACGAATTCAAATTTTAAGTATGTACTGTGTTTGTTTATCTGTGAACATCATAGGGCAAAAACAAAATGTCGGATAAATACTCAACTTGGTATTTAAATTCAGCAACTTTCAAAGATACGACACAAGATTTTCAAGAAAATCTCCTACCCCAAACTACTCTTTACATGGAAGAAATTTAGAATGTTTTTGATTTGCTCAAAAACGACTAACGTCTTCGATTAAAATCGTTACATATTTAAGATACTTAGATGATAAATAAAATGTACATCTTGAATTTTCTGAAAGTAATTTGTAAAGCCAGGAATTGTATGTAATTTTGTATAACTGGTAGACCTTAAGAGATATACAAAGGCTTACTATACAACAAATGTAAATCTATTTAAAAATACAACTTATTTCAATTAACCTTCTTTACGCAATCAGCTCTTTCAGAGATATTCGTTATTATTAGCATGAATTTTTTTAATACTTTTTCGTTTTTTTTAAACTTTTGTTGCTATTTCAGCTGTTTCTTGCGAAAGAGTATAGAATTTCAAGGCCGGAATATAGCTGCTCACTTTAATATCCGGCTATCGATTCCATTTCTCTGTCTCCTTTGTACCTAGAACAAAATACATAATTTAACTACTTCTGTAACAGTTTATCTCTATTAACATGACGCAAACGGATTAATAGCTTTCTGAAGAGTAGTGTATAAAACGTACATAAAACAATGGATAGAAAAAGTCATTTAAATACAATACACATTCTTTTTCGTAAGCTATTTATTGCGCATTATATACTTTTTGAGTAATTTTTGATGATTTAGTTACGTACTCTGCTATATCTAGCACCAACTTCGACGTCCAAAAAGCATTCGATACAGTTAAGCATGTACCAGTACTAGCAGCCCTGAGGAAACATGGAACTGAAGAAAATTACACCAGAATCCTCGCCAAGACATACTTACAAACCACTGCCAGAATCCATATGGACAGACAAGCAAGAGAGTTGAAGCTACAAAGAGGTACGGCAAGGGATACAATTATTGTCATCGAAACTCTTCATTTTTAGAAATATAAAAAAGGAATACGGAATAAACAGAGTTGGTATGAAAATATCTAGCTTAGGCTTCGCAGACTACATAGTTTTCATAACAAATCCAGCTGAAGAATTATGCCACTATTATGCCTTATGACAGAAGTAAATAAACTCAGTACCAAATTAGGACTCTCTATGAATGCAAAAGCGACTAAACTAATGACAAATGACACTGAAAAAGACAACGCAATAATGCAAACTGAACCACTGGAGTATGGGTCCGAAATAATTTACCTTGGACAAACAATCTCCTTCAAGGAGATGATGGCCAACGAAATTGCGAGGAGAGTATCGACGTCATGGTCAAAGTTCTGGGCGCTGAAATTCATAAATACTAGAAAAGTCCTTCAATCCTAACATAAAGAGACATATCATGAATACATGCATATTACCTGCACTTATGTACAGCTCGCACACTTGCAGCGCAAAAAAAAGACAAACTCTATGACTTTGAGTCAATGTCATAACAAGCATATGAAAGAAAAATGGAAAGAAAAACCCTAGGCATCGCATGGAGAGACAGAATTAGGAACAATGTAATAAAAGGAAGAACACAATTAACAGACGCAGAAAAGACTAGCAGTTATCAAAAAATGGAGATGAGACTTGACCCCAAACGATGGACCCACAGGTTAACGACTTGAGAGCCGAGGACAGGACAAAGAAAAGTAGGTCTCAGAGAACACGATGGTCAGACGAGTTCAAGAAGACATTCGGCGGCAGATAGACTACAGCAGCAAAAGACAGATGGAGATGGCAATTGCTGGTCAAGACAGCAACCTAGAACATGAATACAAAGTGCGCCTGCCAAACTAGCAAGAGACAAGAGGAGAAAAGAAAGTGAAGGAGTAAAGAATCAGTGCATGAACAAAAAGTAAAGAACTAAAGGATCGGTGTATAGTGTTGAAGTCAGCCAAACTAACATGAAACAACGTGAGAAAAGAAAGTGAAGGCCTAAAGAACCAGTGCATGATCAAAAAGTGAAGGACTAAAGGATCAGTGTATAGTGTTGAAGTAAGCCAAACTAACAAGAAACAACAGGAGAAAAGAAAGTGAAAGTCTACAGAACCAGTGCATGAACAAACACTGAAGGACTAAAGGATCAGTGTGTAGTGTTGAAGTAAGCCAAACTAACAAGAAACAACAGGAGAAAAGAAAGTGAAAGTCTACAGAACCAGTGCATGAACAAATAATGGAAGACTAAAGGATCAGTGTGTAGTGTTGAAGTCAGCCAAACTAACAAGAAACAACAGGAGAAAAGAAAGTGAAAGTCTACAGAACCAGTGCATGAACAAACAGTGAAGGACTAAAGTATCAGTGTGTAGTGTTGAAGTCAGCCAAACTAACAAGAAACAACAGGAGAAAAGAAAGTGCAAGTCTACAGAAGCAATGCATGAACAAACAGTGGAGGACTAAAGGATCAATGTGTAGTGTTGAACTCAGCCAAACTAACAAGAAACAACAGTAGAAAAGAAAGTGAAAGTTTACAGAACCAATGCATGAACAAAAAGTGAAGGACTAAAGCATCAGTGTGTAGTGTTGAAATCAGCCAAACTAACAAGAAGCAACCGTAGAAAGGAAAGTGAAGGACTAAAGAACCAGTGCATGATCAAAAAGTGAAGGACTAAAGGATAGGTGTATAGTGTAGAAGTCAGCCAAAGTAACAAGAAACAACAGGAGAAAAGAAAGTGAAAGTCTACAGAAGCAATGCATGAACAAACAGTGGAGGACTAAAGGATCAGTGTGTAGTGTTGAAGTCAACCAAACTAATAAGAAACAACAGGAGAAAAGAAAGTGAAGGACTCTAAATAACCAGTGCATGAACAAACAGTGAAGGACTAAAGGATCAGTGTGTAGTGTTGAAGTCAGCCAAACTAACAAGAAACAACAGGAGGAAAGAAAGTGAAAGTCTACAGAACCAGTGCATGAACAAACAGTGAAGGACTAAAGTATCAGTGTGTAGTGTTGAAGTCAGCCAAACTAACAAGAAACAACAGGAGAAAAGAAAGTGAAAGTTTACAGAACCAATGCATGAACAAAAAGTGAAGGACTAAAGCATCAGTGTGTAGTGTTGAAATCAGCCAAACTAACAAGAAACAACCGTAGAAAAGAAAGTGAAGGACTAAAGAACCAGTGCATGATCAAAAAGTGAAGGACTAAAGGATAGGTGTATAGTGTAGAAGTCAGCCAAACTAACAAGAAACAACAGGATAAAAGAAAGTTAAGGACTAAAGAACCAGTGCATGATCAAAAAGTGAAGGACTAAAGGATCAGTGCATAGTGTTAGAACGCAAGTATAAAACCGTAAGTAATAGACTTGTTTTAAGAATAAGGAGAATTCTTCCCGGAATGGCTAAACGGGTTCGCCAAACTTAGCCACTTCCCCAAGGAGAGAGGCCCGTGCCCCTCGGGGACGTTATGGGTTAATATGAATACTATAGTTATGTTCTCGTCTAATAATAAATGGTGAAAAACGCATTCCTGTTTATTTAATGCAACTACAAGAATATGCTGAAAATATCGTTTGCTAAAATATTTGACCATATTATTAAAGTAATGCAATTAGCGTCACAAGCCATTTCTTCAGCGGATATAACACATTGATAACGTGGTTCCATTAAACTCGATGCTCGGAAATTCCCTTACATATATTCACAGTTTATAACCGGAATTGACTAGATAACGCTTTGATTAAGAACCAATGTCCGGTAACGTGCTATTTCCGTTCCACAGCCACAAAGCTTTCCAATCAAGTAAATCAGTTTTCTGTATCTATGCAAACAGCAGTTTATAGTCTGACATGAAATCTTGGTTCCATTTACCAAAAGGTACGTCTTCTGAAACTACGTTTCTAACAATAATATACTGGAATTGCTAGAGTTCCTGGTCGGATAATATTTCTATGTTTCAACATATACTATAGAGTGCATTCAGTACTACGTATAACATATGGAAGTGTAACTGAAATAAAATATTTCTTTAAGCTATTGATAAGACTTTCTTTCCTTTGAAGTTGAATTATTCGTCCTGGTGCCTAAACGGAATTAGTTATTAATCTCTATACAATTGCAGAGAAGTTGAAAATGTCGATAAGATTGCGCTGACTGAAAGTAGAGTAATAGAAAAGCAATTCGGTTTAGAATACTCCAGAAAAGGTTGCATATGGTCAAATGAAATAGCACTTCAAAACTGATAGTTCAAATCTCGTTTCGTGAGAAAACGCTTTACCTATTCAATTACAAAGTTATTATCTCCTGAGAAACGTTAGCTCAAGCACCAATAATTATGAGCAAGTAATTATTTAATGTTCTGCACCCAGCACTGTAGGGCCACTTTTATTTAATATTATATCATTCTTAAGAGGACCACAACTATTACTATTAGCTGACTAAACTTAGTGGTAAATTTTACACAGTACTTAATACATAATTATTAGATTACAAAAGTACTGAAGAAAGCGGGAATTTAAAGCCATTGAGTAAGATTCAACCCGCATTAACGTTGTCTCTTCGCTAACCATTAGCAAATAGTCATTATGCTACTCAGCTATTTTTAACCCTGAAACCCTATGGATTATAAATTCTAATCTAGGTTTACGTTGGTTACCCTCTAAAAACTTTACTCCTATGTTACAGCCTTTTAGCATGGCTTTTAAGCATGTATTAGACGTTTCAAAATCGATAATCAAATGTCGTAAATATTATATAGATACCTACTATACAAAATATGTAAGCCATAATTCATGCCAGAATTCCATATTTTCTATTTGATGTGAATTACCTGCATCCAATTTGGATATAGGCATTTATTTTGTAATTCGTTGAGGGCTATCTTTATTTTCTTTCTTTCTTTCAATTTTTAAAATACTTTTTGCTTTTAATTTTAACAGCGAATTCATCTGATACGTGATGTGCACAATTTGAAGCTTCAAAAAGGAATTATATTTTTTTTTATTTGGACTTCAGTCTAGAGTATCTTAAGCCCTTTAACCGCACTTTTGTGGAGTCTTTATAAAATATGCAAACAAAATTTAAAGCAAATCTGCCGCTTAACAGGTTGCATAAATTAAAAATGGCCTAAGAGAAACTGATTCACCTGGTATAATCTTGAGCATTCTGTTGACTGAAAGCGCTAGGACATCTTGGTCACAAGTTGGACTTCACTCCATCCTCATTTTGCAGATCCTTAGGAGTGTATTTGGGCACATGAATTGACTGAGTTGGACGAATTGAGTGGCCTCTGTGATCGCCGCATTTTAACTCCTACACTTTTTCCTAGGAATCATCTCTATAAAACACCCATGTCAAGGCAGAGATAAATTTGCTTATTTGATTCTGTACTCACCTAAAGGTGTAATACAGATCTGAGCGAGAGTGAGTGAGTGTTCTATGACGTAATGCATCACTACAAAGCGCGCTTTCAAAATCAAACATGTAACTGCAGAGCATCTGGGTTTAAGAACTTGATGAAGAGAAAACAAATTGTTAAATTTACTTAGGAAGAAAATTAACCTGACAAAGCCATTATGCCTCATTTTCCTTTGGTAAGGTACAGTGCGGATGTTTTAAGCTGAAACCACAGACCGGCTATTGCGTAGCACACTGTATTGCAGTGTCCTGGGTACTTTTCCAATGCGCAACTGGCGGTGCATGACGCGTTCAAGGTTGTCTTTATCAGCTTTGCTTCAGTCGCTGTTTTATGTTCATTTTGTAAAGAGATTTGACATTGTGCATCTCAAAGGTGAAAGTTTATTCAAGACATCTGTGTTGAGTGTGACTTGCTTAAGAGCGCTAATGTTTGTTGTAGTCCACTACAATGCCCGGCGGCAAATTTACCCTTGAACAATGAATTTTTATATACCTACATAAGTAAAAATCGAATCATGTAGACAATTTCGGGAGAAATTTCTTGGTACTCCAGTTCCAGATAGAGAAACTCTAAGACTTTTGCTTAAATTTAGAACAGAATCGCAAAATTTAAGAAGCGAAAACGAGATGTACTAACGGAGGAACAAATTGACGAATTTGGTGCACCTATTTGTGGGTAACCCTTGAGGCAGTATTTTTAACACTTAAATGATTTTATTCAAATTATATAATAAAAAACATAATAAAGCCCGCCTTAAAGCAATATGTATATGTAACAATATATAAAATGTTTATATTACTGTCATTACATATGTTATCTGAATGTATTACGTAATTTAATAATGTAGGAGCTGTGAGAACAGTAGGTTAAAATTTGCTAACAATGAGGTAACCTTGAGGCAATAATGAGTAAGAAAGTGTAATAATGCTACTAGTAATTCTTGGAGCAACGATAATGCAATTTTTGTGACAGTTTATAAAATAGCCAATCAACAACCAGAAAAAATCTTAAGTTAAATAAAAGTATTCTATTGGATTAGGAATAACCAATCAGAGACTTCAAATACAGAAATTTACAAATTTAGGCGGTAGAAATCAAGTCAGTTGCTTGTAGGCAGCGTTCCTAACCGGACGCGAGATGTGTCCTCGAGAAATTTAATACCTATTCGTGTGAGACGAAAATAATTTCTTCTTCCAATTGACTCCCAAAGCGTGGGGCAGATAACAATACAACAAACCTACTTCTTCAAATTGGCTCCCAAAGCGTGGGGCAGATAACAATACAACAAACCTACTTCTTCACTCTAAAAATAAGTTTATAGGAACAATCCCCACACCATAGACGAACTTAAGAACGATATAAAGTAGAACTTATGAACATTACGTAAATTATACCTGTGAATTGAAACTTCATCCAAAAATACCACGAATGTCTTCATGCAGATGGACATCACTTACAACACCACTTATAACAAGGTTAGCGCTCGTTACAGTGCATATTAATATCTCTTGTGAATATGTAACGCGGGAGCTATGGGGCGAAAAACCTGCCGTGTGATAGACAGTGTGCGAAGATTCCCATACGCGCGATCCGTGGTCTCACCATAAAACGAACACACTGTATTATTATTATTATTATTATTATTATTATTACTTAGTGGCTTCATTAGAGGACAAAATCCATAATATTACTAACCACCCCTTTAACAATTTCGGTGCACACTTTAAATGAAACATTATGAGAACATGGTCTAATCAGTCTTCTCTGCAACTCCTAGGAGTTTATAGTGGGAATTTCGGATTCCTAATGTAATTGAATTGCTTTTGTATGGAGAGGTGTTTATCGGGAATGCCTCCACAGTTCTTGTACTAACTCAGTGCTGCTGTTGGGGAATATGCTACCTTATCTTAAATGAAGTGTGGATCAATAGAAACAGGACTTAATAACACTCATTCGTACCATGCAGTATCTTACTCAGCGCAGAGACTGCTGAGAGAAAATTATGCCTTTTCGCTTCCATTAGCGTCTTTATTGCTTCAGCAGGACCAAGAACCTTTCTGTACATAGCAGTATACAAGCTTATAAAATCTAAATTTATCCTGGTTTTATTGCACTAATCTTAAAGCAATAGGATTGCTGTATCCACTGATGAATAGGTATGAAATATACGCAAAAATATAATACATAATTACTTATATTTGTCTTTAATGCTAATTCAGCCTCTTAAACTTCAGGTTTGTTATAAGTTTCCAAAATACATTAAGGGGAGATTAAATACCATATCCCACCAATGTTATGTCTGCTAAATTCATAACCCATTATTTCAGAAACAATTTAAGACATAATACTAAAATTTGTATTGGATGTAGAAACACGTCTTCTAAGTTTACTGATATACTTTTATCTAATAAGCTTATTTATTACAGAGGATATAATTATGCTTTTAGTTACACAATTTTTAATGTCATTCACAGAAAACCTGTTCAAAACCAAAATGGAGGAAACAAATTTGCAAAGAAGGAAACCACATTGCTTAAACACACAGAAACTGTCTAACTTAACAGTAATATCAACTATTAGGGAGAAACGTCTCCTAAAATATAGGTTAAAGCTTGCCATTCTATCCTAAGTATGTTAGAGTTATAATTTTTTTTCTTTGAAGTAGTGCAATATTCACATTGTACTATTAAAATAGCAGATGCGGTAAAATTTTTAAAAATATGTTTAAAATATAATTGCTGAGACTAAAATGGCATATATATAAAGAGAAAATCTCAATTAATAAGACCACAAAAGCTAAAAATGTTAATTTTGGAAATTCGGAAATATATTAATACATCACTCGATGTGTTTACTTCCACACAATCTCAAATGAAGAGAGCCACTATTTTCTAATTTTGCGTAGCTATTCCCTTTGTGTAACAAGCGGTTCATTTGATATATGGAGCTTCCAGTGATAGCGGAGAAGAGAGAAGTGTTTTCGAACTTGGATTCACACAAAGGAATTATCCTCGTGGACGACTATTTTTAATCTCCCAGAGTACAGTAAAAAATTAGAGGCCTCATTTACAATTTAAATTCATATCACCCTTTGCATTTGTAATGATGTTCACTGAGCGGGACGAGTGTCTACCCCAGAACATTTCCCTCCCTTTACTTTACCTACCCCTGACGTCACTCGTGTTCATTTACGTGAAATTTATAGGTTAAGTTTTATTTATGGGAGCTGCCTTTTTTGTCGCGGTTGTTGTTTTTGCTATCGGTAACCCGCATCTCCCTTTTCCAGGCCACCGAGTTTTCTGTGGCGGGGGATGTAAAATTTTTGTTTAATATTCGCGTTTGGGAGGTAATTCCAAAGGTTGCGTGCGTTATGTACAAAATGAAGGTTGGCGTTTTATTGCTTCTTTGTTGTTGCACTTCAAACTTTCCCCCCTCTACCTGTAAACGTCTTAACGCCCTGTTTATATAGTCGGGATACATAAATTATTAAGGTAAGAAATTTCAGTGGTCTGTTTTGGTATAAATCACGAAATGCTCCCCAACTTCCGTTTCTCTGGCAATACACGTCATCCAGAGGTTGATGGATTTCCAAACCGCTACTGTAATTCTAAGTTAGGCACAGTAATAGTTTTATAGAACCCTGCATATAAGGGCAGATTGTTCTTGACTGTTTGGCTCAAATTCAGTACATTACTGCAACAGTATAGGTAGCAGTTAAATCGCGACATATTTGCTTCTCAGAGGCTATGCCTCAGCATTGTCTGAATTACAACTCACTCTACAGACGTAACATATGTTTCTCTTTACTCGCATATGATTTGGAAAGGGATTTGGGGAGAATAGGAATGGTGTCAGTATGGCTAAGAGCTGAAACAAATGACAAAAACATATGGAAAGTAGTCAAAAGTAAACTAAGAGACATCAACCAACAGGAAATACAATCAGATTGTAAAATTAAACCTTCTCCAAGTCTAGCAAATGAAATAAAATTGAACTGGGGTAAAGAGGCATAATACTTAATTTAGGAAGAAAGGAAAGATCAGGAATGGCATGGTTTAAACTCGGGGCTGGAGGACACAGAAAATGACTGACGATTCTGGCAGGAGAATCTGCCCATTCTGTCATTTGGATGAGGACTAGGTACATATTTTGGCGGAATGTGCACAGTGGGAGAACAAGCGAACGATTAAACTGAAAGAAAAATTCTTAAGTCCCTCAAGAAAGAGATTGGCATGTTGGGATCTACTGGCTTACCAGAGGAACTGGCAAAACATGGGCAATTTTTTGGCCTAAGTACGCGAAGCTAGGTCAAATTTAATCAGTCAGACAAAGATAATTTATTTCTATTTCTCTTTTTCTTGTTCCTGTTTGTTGTGTTTTCTTTCTCTGTTGTTTATTTTGTCACCCTATTGTAACTTAAATATGCATGTACGGTCAATAACACATGCACTAAATACTTTTGAAACAACTTCAATAATTTGAAACCAATAAAGATACCTTATCTACCTGTCTAGTTAAATAATTTTATTAGTGTAATAACTGCTTGAAATACTTTTGCAGCATTAATTGGCATTTTGTTAAATGAACTGGTAGTTAAAATTGCTTAATACTCTTAGTCCACCTCTGAACAAGAATGCCTTATCCTGATCTACTTGAAATGGTTCAGGCGATCTGCGCACATATTTTCTTTTACAGAATCGATGTTAGTAAAGTGACTATGAAATGCATCCAGTGAACGAAAACGATAACGGAGAAACACCAGATTAGTTCATCCCTGCATAATTGCCACAGAAATGTTACTTATTTACTCAATACCTTTCCAAAGCTTGAAGTAAAAAATTTTCCAGGACTCTTAAATATCAATTAGTGTACATTTTTAGGAAAGCATAGGTACTAAAATTCTAATTAATGATCTATCCAAATACATATTACCTTAAATGACGCAAGTGCCGTGTTTAACCCCTAGCAGGTATCGGTTTAAATGACCTCGGTCTGGGTAGTCTAGCTCACGCGCCTAGGAGGATAATGATATTTACAGTACAGTCTAACAACCTCTTGGCTTGGTACGTAGTGGTAGTGCTTGCTGCGAGTGGTTTTGGAAGTGTATACTACAAAACAGTAGTGTGTTTATTGTGTTACATTTCACTCGAACGCAGTCACTTCCAGAATGTTAACTTGAATTTATACAAATATTCCAGGTTTTTAGAACAATTTAAACTTATTGGGTGCGTGTTAGAGAGAAACAGAAAGCCAACAATTCTAATGAGGAAAAATTATACCGGATAGAGGCATTATGGAATGAAGTCCAAAAATATCGCTGTCTAGGATTACATCGTGTGTTTTGAAGACAGAATAAATGACTGGCCTGCTATAAATCCTTTGTGATTAATTATTATTCCATGGGGAATGATTAAAGATTTATGAAACAAAACTCCATAGACTCAACGCAATAGTAGACAAGCTTGCGTTTTCTAACATTTTTACTGCAGAAATTTGTTGTGTTCAATAATATTATTTGAGAGCATCTAAGTTGTTATTTTGCATTTCTTTGTTACATATTAGGAAATTATAGTAATTTCTAATTAATCATGGTGTAAGTAACGTAATACCGAGAAAGTGCAACACTCATAGTAAAGACAATTGTATATTCAACAAAAGCGAAGTATGTAGACGCAGAGGGTCATTATTTTGAACACCTTTTATAACAAAGGTAAGTGTGACATGTTCATATTGTTTTATACTGCTAGCTGTATCTAGCTGAGAAACGGCGAGCCTATCCACCGCTACTGTACAATTGGATTCGTATAGCTCTGCGTGAGAAAGGCTAACTGCAAGTTAGCTATCAAATGACTATGAGCAAGGAAAAGTACTTTTTTCTTTTCGAGTTCCCGTAAGGGGGACTGCAATCCCTTCAGCTGCCGTGGTGCGGGCGATGCGGACACCGAGTACTCGTGGTACTTCTGACGTTACTAGAAGTACGCTGGGCCAAACATCCGAAGCATAGGTTTGGATTGGGTTGGACTCGACAGGTCAGTGGTTCTCGTTGCCCATTGGAGATTGAGTACGTCTGGCTGGTTTTCCGCCCAGGCGGTGTTGTGAGACGCCTCAAGGTCCTCCGTACCGCCCCGGATAGCCGGTAGATAGTGTGCTAGGTTGCTGTTGACCCCACCGAGGTTTCGGTAGTCTTCCACTTTAGAGGTTGACGCACGCGTAAGTGGCGTATCCACTTCAGCCCTGTAATGGAGGGTTCGGATTAAAATTTTCAGGTACCGACCGAAAGGGGTGGGAGAGTCACTCAGATGACACCCTCTCCCCTGAGTTGCATATGGGGGCTTTTGCCTCCTATGGCTTTCCATTTGTTTTCGAGTATCCAAGACGAGGCTCAGTATAATAATGTTCATTTCGGATCAACACAGGCAAGAAAATGCGGGGTTTTATTTGTGGGTTTTGCCCCGCTTTCGGTGATTTTTTGGGAGACTTATTGGCCCTTTTGTAGCCTTTTTTCAGATCTTAACGTTTTTTTTTATTTATTTATTTTTACTTTTTTTTTGCAATTTTAACCTTTTATAATACACAAGTCCTTTTAAAGATATTTGTAGGCAATTGTAGCGCCTTTGGAGTCCTAGCTATGACCTTAAATTTCATTTCTGATTCGGCCATATCCCTTGATGAGGAGTATGTGTTCTGTTTTTGCAGAGAACTGGCCAATTGTTTCAGGTTTATCAGCATTGCTTGCTTACGGCCAAGAAGTTCTACTCCTGTTCCGGTTACTTAAAGGAACGGTACTGTCGTCATGTAGTTACATTTATGTTTGAACATACATCTCTAATACACTAAATTCTGCCACTATGACGGAAGACTTACATTGATGTCCAATGCATTTGCTATTTACTAAATCGCAAAGCGGAGCATACACGTAATATATTAATTGTAGCTTGGTGAATGAAGCTAAACATGTCTATTGACCTTATACTACAGGTAACAAAATAAAGCGTCAGGATTTAAGAAAACAACGTAAGATTTGTTTTTGTTAACACAACAGTATACGATTTCTGTAGCTCAATCCCGCTGAAACCCGCCATACAATGTTTCATTTCTTGTTGGTTGCGGAAAAAATTTATTTAAAGTTGAATTTACATAAACGTTTGAATCAACTGCTGTGTTAGAATACGGAACCGATAATTCTACGCGCACTCACTGCGCACCAAACCCCAACTTTTCCAGCGTAGTGAGGAAATTTATGAATAATAATAAGATTTTCGGTAGCCCAGTACCTATTGTTCCGAGTAGAAACGTTACCTTTAAGATAAAACCATGCTTCATCAGTGAAAAACGACAAAAGTGCGGTAGCTACAGCGCTACTCTCTGGCGGCAGGCGCGCCACTCCTCACGCAGTCCAATGCCGCCGTGGAACGTTCCGTCCGATCTACGAACGCACGTTATTTCTAACAAAATGTGTAATGCAGCTATTTCAAGAAATATTTATCTCAATTAAAAATGAAGTAGGTAGAAAAATAAACTTTCGTAAGGATAATTTGCATATTTGCTAATAAGGTATAGAAGGTATAGGAAGTCATGTGAAGTAACACATCAGATTTTATCATAACGCGTTATGGTGCTAGTTTATACAGTTTCGTGTAGATACGTTAAATGGTATAGGTTTCTATGTAAACAAGTAATTTAACTGGACCACAGCAGCATTTATCCTAAATATATAAATACCACCAGGTAGATGAGAACTCTTCCCTTTGTACAAAAATGATCAAAGTATGATTTCTGCATTTACCCTCTCTCTGTCTCTCTGTCTCTCTGTCTCTGTCTCTCTGTCTCTCTTTCTCTCTCTCTCTCTCTCTCTCTCTCTCTCTCTCTCTCTCTCTCCCACAAACGCACACACAAACAATGAGACGGAAAACGCCATCATAATAAGTCATAGTGCATCCAAAAGTATTGTTTTCGTATGTGCTTTTTATAAGTAAAATATTTAGCTTCCCAAGCATTACATAATAACAGTCATTCAGTCCGTTTAAAACTTCAGATATACGCTTTTATAGAAAAAATTATTTAGTTATATATGTACTGATATTGTTAGTGTGTTTATTTACGTAATTGTAATCGAGCAAGTTGGCTAATCGGTAACGTGTGAGGTATTCCGGGAACTCCCGGCTTCGTTTCCCGTCGATCGATCACCTTGATCGTGGATTTTTCGTCGTTTTTCCTGGTCGGTAGGAGAATGTTGTGGTAGTGTCTCGTGAACCATGAATCCCTCTCCTTCGAATTCCTTTCATTCTGTTTCCTTCTCATGTTTTAACTGTGCTTCTACATTTCGTGGTGTGTGGCGCTGCAAACTGTGAAACAGATGCTTGCGCCAAGGAAAGGGCATTCCCCTGGACATTAGAGGGCTCCCTGATTGGAAGTGTAGTTCATCGCCCTCTCTGGACAGCTGAAGTACTAGGACGGATCTTCTAGCCAGTCACTGTTAGATACTTCCGTGTGTCTGTGCCCTGTCTGCCTGTGGCCTGTAGCCTCCTGTGGTTCCTTCACACTTCGTCCCTTCCTCCGCAATAGATCTCATGTGTTGTATACCGTATAACTAAATCATACGTAAGTTGTAAGAGCAATTGATATAAAAATAAAATTTGAGATTACTTTACCTCTTTACAATTATTCTCTCAATGTTTATAGCGTAAAGGATATTTATTCCATATTAGGCTACCAGTAACATGTACTGAAATATTAGTCAAAATCACACGGAATTATTTCTACGTAGACCAATTCACTTATTAAAAAATGCTAAGTTACATTCACATGACTTTCTCTACTCTCAATTGTTTATTTGTATATATCTTCTGCAAACTACTTTTATAAAACCTTATTTTTCTATCAATGCCACGTTAATCCAGAAAATCGCTGCAGAAATCTCGTAGTTCCATTACACATGAAGGATAGGAGAAATTAAATTATAGTGAGATGTTTAACAGCCGGTCGATATATGCTGGCCTTTAATTTCCGCACTCTTTATATGCCATCGCCAAAAGCAAGTGAACAGAACAGCGCTTAAAAAAATGATAAAGTATTGCAAAATTGAAACCAATAACAACGGATGTCTTGGTAATGTTTGATGACAAAAAAGTTATTTCAAATTGGGAGAAGCGGGATGACCGGATGGGATGGATGATTAATAGCAAAGGAGGCGGTAGCTGGTGAAGATGCACTGAAGTAGAAAGTGAGGAGATCTGTGTAGTTACAAGGGAGGAGTATAAGTGGGAGTTATTGTTGGCATGAAGAATAGTTTTGGTGTAGTTATCAAATAATAGATGTGAAAGTTAAGCGTATTGTGAAATAGTTAATATGATATCAATATAAATTATCATCAGATTACAGAAGTGACATAGAAGTGAAGTGTAAATTTAATAATTGTGAATTTAGTATACATTTTAGTGCTGAGAAGTTGGGGTAAAAGAGTGAATTGATTGTAAATTAAAATTTAACTAATTATCTCATATAATTATATAAATACCTCAAACGAAATAGAAGAAAATAAAGTTAAATATCTCATAAACAATTAAAGCAGACAAGGATAAAAAAGATTAGCCATAAATGAACTATTATGAATTATTTGTTATTATAGTGTTAGTTTGTATTGGAGGTGCTGAATACCAGTACCTAAGGCGTCGGTTTCCGACGTATAGTTACTTATTTACTTAGAATTTATTTAGATAATTTAGTTAGATAACTGGCTACCAGTTAGTTATTTTTACTGGCTACCAGTAGAAATGTAACTGTTGTATGTCTATTTTGAGTTAATGGATGGAAGTTTAAAATTTTTATTTTAGTTACTTTTACCATTATAGTATAGTAAGTAGGGGAAGTATTGTATTCCACCCAAAAATTAGATACCGAGATTTCACCGGAAATATATGTTTTTAGACCCCCTGAATAAAAAAAACATTTTTGGAAACATGTCCTTGTGTGTGTCTGTGAACAGCATATCTCGGAAACAAACAGTCGAATAAACACCAAACTTGGTATTTAGGTTCAGTATCTTCCAGAGATGCGACACGAAGGTTTTCAAGAAAATCCCACCCCAGATTACGCTTTACATGGAACATTTTTCGAACATTTTAATTTTATCAAAAATGTTTCTAACGATTTTGATTGAAATATCATATGCTTAAGATATTTTCATGACAAATGAAATGTATATCTCGAATTTTCTGGTAATGTTCCCAAAAGTATTCTTTATTCTGAACGACTTTTGCATAACTGGTAAACTATAAGAGATAGACAAAATTTTACTACACAAAAAATGTATATCGCGTTAAAATACACAATTTATCGTATGTCATATACATTTTTTTGGTGAGTGAACCATTTTCGAGATATTGCTTGTTATTCCCTTAAATTTTCCAATAATTTTTCTCAAATGGAAATTCGTTATTCATTTTTTTATGTCCTGGACATACAAAGAGAATGGAACGCGCCACATAGCAACCAGCTCTAAAAAGATTTGACTATCACTTAAATACTATCATATTCCCCTTGCAGCTACAAGAAAATTAGCAATAAGATTAACATCTCGATTAACATGAAGCATATGGAGAATAAGCGTTTGTAAAAATAGTTTGTACAAGGGTAGACCAAGTCATGTGAGTGTTACACATCAGATTCTGTTTTTGTATTTTCTTTCTTTTTTTATTAGTTATAGTTAGTTCGTACAATGATAATGTAAGTGTATTGTATTAATAAACTGAAAATTTGTTAATACACCGTTTATGTAACAAGGTGCCGGGATGGAGTATTACAGATTTTATTTATTTATACAAAATTATACAGCATTGCTTCCAAATGAAGAGGATTTTACAGGGTACTCCCAGAAAATTCAGAATATACGTTTTGTTGTCATGTAAATATCTTAAACATATGGTATTTAATAAAAATCTTTAGGGCCATTTTAAGAAAATTAAAAATACATAAAATGTTTCCATGTAAAGGGTCGTTATGGATAGGGTGTTGTTTTATAAGTTTTCGTGTCGCATCCTTCTAAGATATTGAACTTAAATGCTAGTTAGGTATTTACAGAACATTTCGCTTTAGAGTTATGATATTCTCTCTCTCTCTCCCTCACACACGCGCGCGCGCGCACACACACACACACATAAAACAATGCACTGCTGGGATTAATGGGGCTTCAAAACTTCTATTTACGATGAAACCTCGACATCGAACTTTTGGCTGGAATACCTTTAATACATCCACTTACCTATCTAGGTAGGTAGCACAGAAATTAAAAATTCCGAAACGAAACAGTTACAGAATACACGGAATAGAAACACATATTTTGATTTGCCGCAATTACAATGCTCCAAAACTACACTGGAGAATTTTGTAGTGTATTAGCTTACCCTAGAGTAGGTGTATTTCTAACCAAACAAATAACAATAAGTAAGGAGCCAGTTAGATACAAATTAATCATTGAAAATAACATAATACAACAAGAAATGGCTTTTAAATATTTACGGGTGGAAATAACCAGTATTGGTATATTTTCAAAAGAAGCACCTTCACAGGCAGTAAAAACAAATGACGTATCCGGTTTTCTTAAAGATGTCATATAGAAAAATAAATATATACATACCGAAGTTAACGTAAGGATTTAAAAAGTGTTATTAGACCAATATTAACATACTCATCCGAAACTAGAACAGACACTGTAAAGACAAGGAAATTATTGAAAGTAACAGAAGTTAAAGCCCTAAGAAAAATAGTGGGGGTAACGAAACTTGATAGAAACAGGATCGAAGATATTAAGGACAAATGCAGAACAAAGAATGATATTGTGGAATGGACAGAGAAAATAAAGGGAGAAAGGAATTATCATATTTCAAGAATAGCACCAGATGAAATTGTATGGATATCTAGAGATAATATTTCAGAAGGGGGGGGGAGTAGCCCAGGAAGACCAAGGAAAATATGGTGCGATTCATACCATAGAAGAAACAGGCTAGTAGCCTAATTCAAAAGCTGAAGCAGAAGATAGTTAAAACCTCTTTATGTGCTTCAGAAAAACGTTTCCCTCACTGCTTGTTCTTGTTTTTTTAACACTAACAGAATAATGCAACAATGGATTTCAAGTTGCTGAATGCGTTTTAAAACCCTTTTAAATACAGATATCCAGATTTTACGTACGGGCTGAGAATCAGAATTACAGCTAAGGTTCTACAGATACGGAATTAATTGCTCTTTCACACAAGCCGTGTGTTGGACAGGGTTGGAAAGGTAGAATCAGATGAAGGTAGAATTCAATGCCATAGCCGGGATTTGAACCACGGATCTCCCGATCTCCATCCGGTTGCTCTAAACACTGAGCTACCATACAACATGCCAACACGACATTAAATTCTCCAACCGATTCGCATTTTTCTCGGTAAACCACAAGGAGATCTCAAATTGTATTGAGATGACATACCCCAATGGCGACTTACAATGTTGTAAGAACTTAAGTCCCGCGCTTTATAGTTACAACCACTATTAGGTCAATTAATGGAATTCTATTATAGATAATGGGTTTATATGGAAGAGATAGGGAATACGACGACCGATACTATGCTAAAGAGGGTTGAAGGAGGGAAATACGTTTATATGGAAGAAATAGTAGAGAGGTGTTAGGCTAGGAGGGTTTAAGTATGCGTTTATAAGGAGAGACGAGAAAACGGAGAGAGATCCTATGTTAGGATACACAGGTGTTTAAAGCTAGAATGTGTTTTATATAGGCTAGATAGGAAACCAAAGAGATACTCAGCTAAACAGGGGACAGGAGAGGAATGCGCTTTATGAGAGGTGGAGGATACGGGGAGTGGTGTTAGGCTAGACAGAGGTTGAGAGTAGAGTATGCGTTTATATGTATGAGAAGTATAGAACGGGAGGAGGGGTGTTAGGCTAGACAGAGGTTGAGGAGTAGAGTATAGTTTATATGAGGGTATAGGAAAACGCGGAGAGGTGTTAGGCTAAACAGAGGTCGAGGAGTAGAGTATGGTTTATATGAGAGGTACAGGGAAACGAGGAGAGGAGTTAGGCTAGGCAGAAGTCGAGGAGTAGAGTATAGTTTATATGAGAGGTATAGGAAAACGAGGGGAGGTGTTAGGCTAGACAGAGGTTGAAAATAGAGTATGGTTTATATGAGTGGTATAGGAAAACGAGGAGAGGAGTTAGACTAGACAGAGGTCGAGGAGCAGAGTATGGTTTATGTGAGAGTCATAGGTAAACGAGGGAGGCGTTAGGCTAGACAGAGGTAGAGGAGTAGAGTGTGGTTTATATGAGAGGTATAAAAACAGGAGGAGAGGTGTTAGGCTAGACAGATACTAAAGGAGAAGCAATATGGATTTATATACAGGAGAGATAGGGAATAGGAGGTGCTAGAATTGAAAGCGACTTTAAGCGAGAACTTCATGAAAATATGTTTCATGTCAATGTTCTAGACATGCCCATCACGTAACCTATTCAGGGAAAAGCTGACTCGTTCAGGGGAAAAAGGTAACTGCTCTGGGAAAAAGGTGACCCACAAAGGGTATTAAGCAAGCCAACAGGAAAACGGTGACCAGTAAAGGGAAAAATGTGACCAGCAAAGGGAAAAAGGTGACCACCAAAGGGAAAAAGGTGAGCCATAAAGGGAAAAAGGTGACCTGCAACGGGAAAAGCTAACCCACTCACACTAACAGGTAAGTAATTCAGCTAGTATTGCAAGAGGCTGACTGCATCATAGCAGTGTATGATTTCACAGGCAATTCAGCTAGTATCGTGAGCATTTAAGCTAATTCAGCTAGTATCACAGGAGGCTAGATTCCAGAGACTAACTGCATCATAGCTATGCAGGATTTCACAGGTAATTCAGCTAGTATCGTAGGTATTTAGGCCTATTCAGCTAGTATCACAGAAGGTTAGATTCCAGGGTTGGGTATAGCTTAGTTTCATATTTCACAGGTAATTCAGAGGGTATCGTAGGTATTTAGGATAATTCAAGTAACATAGGTGTTTAGAGTAATTAAGCAAGCATTACAGGAGGGTTGGTTCCAGGGGTTGGTTATAACCTAGCTTCGTATTTCACAGATAGTTCAGGTAATATCGTAAGTATTTGAGGTAATCAACATAGCTTCACAGATATTATTGATAATTTCGATCAGAGATTTGTATCACAGCTATTTAAGGTAAATGCAGATGATTCAGGTTGTATCAATGGTATTTGAGTCATTTTAGCAGGTAATTCATCCAGTATCATTGGTATTTAAGGCAAACCAGATAGTATCACAGGTGCTCGTGCTAATTTAGAGCAGGAATTCGTATCTGAGCTAGTTAAGGTAATTTCACATGATTCGGGTAGTATCACAGGTATTTAAGTCATTTTCACAGGCAATTCAGCTAGTATCGTGAGCATTTAAGCTAATTCATCTAGTATCACAGGAGGCTAGATTCCAGAGGCTAACTGCATGATAGCTATGCATGATTTCACAGCTAATTCAGCTAGTATCGTAGGTATTTAGGCTAATTCAGCTAGTATCACAGGAGGCTAGATTCCAGGGTTGGGTATAGCATAGTTTCATATTTCACAGGTAATTCAGAGGGTATCGTAGGTATTTAGGATAATTCAAGTAACATAGGTGTTTAGAGTAATTAAGCAAGCATTACAGGAGGGTAGGTTCCAGCGATTGGTTATAACATAGTTTCGTATTTTACAGATAGTTCAGGTAATATCGTAAGTATTTGGGTAATCAGCATAGTTTCACAGATGCTCGTAATAATTTCGATCAGAGATTTGTATCACAGCTATTTAAGGTAAATGCAGGTGATTCAGGTTTAATCAATGGTAGTTGAGTCATTTTAACAGGCAATTCAACTGGTTTCACAGGTACTCATGGTAATATAGAGAGTAATTAGTTTATAAACATTTCTCATCCTTCGTTACAACAATTTATATACTTTTTTCTAAATCTTACGAACTTTTATATGTTAAACAGTTATTGTACGATACAGAGAGGGATAAACTGTATATGGTTTACAAACTGAAAAGCTTTGCGTCAACATACCTTTATTTTAGTTCGTTGTAGGAGTCTCTCCCCTTTTATCTAGGCTTGAGACTAGCACTAGGATTGCTCCTAATGGCAGGGTTACCACCTTCCCTTCCATCTTCTTCTTTCTTCATCAGGCGTCAGCTATCAGCATATACAGCACACAGATAACCTTCTTTTTTAAGATTGTAGACTGACGAGAAAATCTTTATCTTTAACTTACATTCTTTTAAGCACTGTTTGTAATATTGTAATGTCCATAGGCATATGTCGTTATTCCATCCTCAGCAATAATTCTTTTATCATCAAACGGAGTCAATGCAATTTTATTCTCTTCCACTGTAGCAAGAGCATGCTTTCGTGATAGGATCAGATTCATAGGTGTTCTGATGATTTCACTGGTTTTAAGACAGTCTGTATAGCTGTGAAACGAAATGAACTGCTTAATAGCGCTACGTTTTATACCTTTAATCTTTTTATCATTGACCCTTGAATATCTAAGGCATACATCTTAGGACGTAGTCCAACAAAGCGTAGGATGATTTTGCTATTAGCCTCATCTTTAAATTTTCCCAATACCTTCTTGTTCTGAGTAGAGTAACATATATGGTTGACAGGGTAATCAGCTGTATCGAGATGCTCAAGAAAACGTAGCTTATCCTGGTACACATCTTCAGTTGTTACACGATGAATGAACGAATCAGTGTCCATATACATAAGCTTCAGGTTTTCAGCTCCATAATAAGGCAACAAAACGTCGTAATGATAGTTATACATTAATGTCTTGGAGATGTCCAACACACTCATACCAATGTACATAGGCTTGTTGAGTACAATCTGACGAGAGTCCATATGTACAGCAGCTAGATTATCAGCATATATCGTCCTGTCGGTAAACGTAGGCTTGGCGATCAGCTTCTCTAGAGTTTTTTCATTGGTCACCAGTCGTATATCCATACGGTTACGCAGGTTCTCCATAGTTTTTCCAAACATAGCGTTGTTAAAGAGCTTGTAGAGATCCTTCTCGAAATCATTTGCAGCTTGTTGTAGCCTGTTGTTAAATTCCACATAAGGTTTCAACCACTGAGACTGTCGGAATTGTAGCACACGATGGATTTTTGTTAGTCGTAGTCCATGACTAAGAGCTTGCTTCAAAGCCATGTAATGCACTACATACTTCTTTCGAGGTCCAAGATGAGGTATCAGTTTCTTTGTAGATGATTCCAATGGTTTCATACACTCTGGCAGGAAAGGTAGATCGTTGTGTAGATCGTGAAGTTCAGCAGGATACTCGATGTCGACTTCTAATATGTACCCATGAGGATCATCTTCTTGTAGTGTTTCTAAGTTGATTTCTTCAGGTGACACCCACTAAAATCCACCAAAAGGAAGGGCGTGACACATTGCCCACCCATATTGGTTATTAGCGTCCTCGTATGTGATAAATTGTGTTGGTCTCGACGGATCAAACTTATCCATATAAGTGTTATTAGCCTCAGCATACCGATGGGAAACTTGGCATAAACCTCCTCTTATACCTGACTTCAGCTGCGTTTCCTATCCTACTCCACTTTCTCAAATACCTAAATTTGAGAAGTTTAACAAGATATCTATTAACGTTTTTGGGCTAAATGAAAAGTATGAAGTGTATCCGATAAAGGTTGTTGATATTGAACTACCTGAACACTGCGACCTGCTGCTATTGAGTGATAGTAGTGGAAAACATCACTACGTATATATAAAGAATTTTGAGAAACTCATTCGACGCCAGAAAACTAACCATAATGGACGGGTTTATACTTGTAAGCGCTGCTTTACACATTTTGATGATCGATATGGACGAAGTGGACAGGAAAAACTGCAAGAACATGTAGCCGTCTGTATTCAACATGGTGTTGCGAGGGTAGTTATGCCTACCAAGGAGAAATCAATTGTTGAGTTTAAAAATGTTGAGAGGATGCTGAAAGTACCTTATGACATCTATGCTGATTTTGAGAGTATTCTCACTCCATGCCATACGTGTATACCCAATCCTGAAACTTCCTATACAACCCCTTATCAAGAGCACACACCAATGAGCTTCTGTGTTTACGTGAAGCCTACATCCAGTGTTGAACATCTCGAAACTGGTCTTTCTAAGCAACCCTATGTGTTTCGTGGTGCTGATGCTGCTCAGGAGTTTATGCTGTACCTCACATCTCTTGCAAAAATTATTGATGACATACACAAATCTGCTAAGCCTCTGAAACTTACGGAACAACAGCAAAAGGATTTTGAGTCTTCTACGGCATGCTACTTGTGTGGAAAAGGCTTTACAGGAGAAAACTACAAAGTACGCGACCATGATCACATCAGCGGTGAATATCGTGGAGGTCTTCATAATGAATGTAATTTAGCCTGTAAAACACCTAAATATATACCAGTCTTCATGCATAACCTTAGCGGATATGACTCTCATTTCATTGTTAAGGAGCTGGGTTGTACAAGTGAACGTGTGGAGGTAATTCCTAACTCTGAAGAAAGCTATATCTCATTCATCAAGTATGTAGGAGATATAAAGCTTCGATTTGTGGATAGCTTCCGATTGCTCAGTACAAGCTTGGATAAGTTGGTAAAAAATCTAACCTCGTATCCTGAAACGCTAAAGTACTTTGGAGAAGACAAATTGAAGTTGATGACCCGTAAGGGTGTATTTCCCTATGATTTTGTTACGTTATGGGATGTCCTGAACGAGACCTACTTGCCTCCTAAGGACTACGTCTACAATAGATTAAATGAAGAAGAAATTACTGATACTGACTACGATCATGCTAGAAATGTATGGGAGCTGTTTAATGTGAGAAACCTGGGAGAGTATAGCGATCTCTACTTAACTTCGGATGTACTTCTCCTAGCTGATGTCTTTGAGACGTTCAGAGAGCAAACCCTTAAAACACACAAAGTTGATCCTGCCCATTATTTTACCTCTCCAGGTCTTACATGGGACGCCATGTTACTGTATACTGGAATTAAGCTGGAGCTGTTACAAGATTATGATCAACTACTCATGGTGGAATCAGGTATAAGAGGAGGTTTATGCCAAGTTTCCCATCGGTATGCTGAGGCTAATAACACTTATATGGATAAGTTTGATCCGTCGAGACCAACCCAATTTATCACATACGAGGACGCTAATAACCAATATGGGTGGGCAATGCGTCACGCCCTTCCTTTTATTGGATTTCAGTGGGTGTCACCTGAAGAAATCAACTTAGAAACACTACAAGAAGATGATCCTCATGGGTACATATTAGAAGTCGACATCGAGTACCCTGCTGAACTTCACGATCTACACAACGATCTACCTTTCCTGCCAGAGTGTATGAAACCATTGGAATCATCTACAAAGAAACTGATACCTCATCTTGGACCTCGAAAGAAGTATGTAGTGCATTACATGGCTTTGAAAGAAGCTCTTAGTCATGGACTACGACTAACAAAAATCCATCGTGTGCTACAATTCCGACATTCTCAGTGGTTGAAACCTTATGTGGAATTTAACAACAGGCTACAACAAGCTGCAAATGATTTCGAGAAGGATCTCTACAAGCTCTTTAACAACGCTATGTTTGGAAAAACTATGGAGAACCTGCGTAACCGTATGGATATACGACTGGTGACCAATGAAAAAACTCTAGAGAAGCTGATCGCCAAGCCTACGTTTATCGACAGGACGATATATGCTGATAATCTAGCTGCTGTACATATGGCCTCTCGTCAGATTGTATTCAACAAGCCTATATACATTGGTATGAGTGTGTTGGATATCTCCAAGACATTAATGTATAACTATCATTACGACGTTTTGTTGCCTTATTATGGAGCTGAAAACCTGAAGCTTATGTATATGGACACTGATTCATTCATTCATCGTGTAACAACTGAAGATGTGTACCAGGATAAGCTACGTTTTCTTGAGCATCTCGATACAGCTGATTACCCTGTCAACCATATATGTTACTCTACTCAGAACAAGAAGGTATTGGGAAAATTTAAAGATGAGGCTAATAGCAAAATCATCCTACGCTTTGTTGGACTACGTCCTAAGATGTATGCCTTAGATATTCAAGAGTCAATGATAAAAAAGATTAAAGGTATAAAACGTAGCGCTATTAAGCAGTACATTTCGTTTCACAGCTATACAGACTGTCTTAAAACCAGTGAAATCATCAGAACACCTATGAATCTGATCCTATCACGAAAGCATGCTCTTGCTACAGTGGAAGAGAATAAAATTGCATTGACTCCGTTTGATGATAAAAGAATTATTGCTGAGGATGGAATAACGACATATGCGTATGGACATTACAATATTACAAAGAGTGCTTAAAAGAATGTAAGTTAAAGATAAAGATTTTCTCGTCAGTCTACAATCTTAAAAAAGAAGGTTATCTGTGTGCTGTATATGCTGATAGCTGACGCCTGATGAAGAAAGAAGAAGATGGAAGGGAAGGTGGTAACCCTGCCATTAGGAGCAATCCTAGTGCTAGTCTCAAGCCTAGATAAAAGGGGAGAGACTCCTACAACGAACTAAAATAAAGGTATGTTGACGCAAAGCTTTTCAGTTTGTAAACCATATACAGTTTATCCCTCTCTGTATCGTACAATAACTGTTTAACATATAAAAGTTTGTAAGATTTAGAAAAAAGTATATAAATTGTTGTAACGATGGATGAGAAATGTTTATAATCTAATTACTCTCTATATTACCATGAGTACCTGTGATACCAGTTGAATTGCCTGTTAAAATGACTCAACTACCATTGATAAAACCTGAATCACCTGCATTTACCTTAAATAGCTGTGATACAAATCTCTGATCGAAATTATTACGAGCATCTGTGAAACTATGCTGATTACCCAAATACTTACGATATTACCTGAACTATCTGTAAAATACGAAACTATGTTATAACCAATCGCTGGAACCTACCCTCCTGTAATGCTTGCTTAATTACTCTAAACACCTTTGTTACTTGAATTATCCTAAATACCTACGATACCCTCTGAATTACCTGTGAAATATGAAACTATGCTATACCCAACCCTGGAATCTAGCCTCCTGTGATACTAGCTGAATTAGCCTAAATACCTACGATACTAGCTGAATTAGTTGTGAAATCATGCATAGTTATGATGCAGTTAGCCTCTGGAATCTAGCCTCCTGTGATACTAGATGAATTAGCTTAAATGCTCACGATACTAGCTGAATTGCCTGTGAAAATGACTTAAATACCTGTGATACTAGAATCATGTGAAATTACCTTAACTAGCTCAGATACGAATTCCTGCTCTAAATTAGCACGAGCACCTGTGATACTATCTGGTTTGCCTTAAATACCAATGATACTGGATGAATTACCTGTTAAAATGACTCAAATACCATTGATACAACCTGAATCATCTGCATTTACCTTAAATAGCTGTGATAATCTCTGATCGAAATTATCAATAATATCTGTGAAGCTATGTTGATTACCTCAAATACTTACGATATTACCTGAACTATCTGTGAAATACGAAGAAAGGTTATAACCAACCCCTGGAACCTACCCTCCTGTAATGCTTGCTTAATTACTCTAAACACCTATGTTACTTGAATTATCCTAAATACCTACGATACCCTCTGAATTACCTGTGAAATATGAAACTATGCTATACCCAACCCTGGAATCTAACCTTCTGTGATACTAGCTGAATTAGCCTAAATACCTACGATACTAGCTGAATTACCTGTGAAATCCTGCATAGCTATGATGCAGTTAGTCTCTGGAATCTAGCCTCCTGTGATACTAGCTGAATTAGCTTAAATGCTCACGATACTAGCTGAATTGCCTGTGAAATCATACACTGCTATGATGCAGTCAGCCTCTTGCAATACTAGCTGAATTACTTACCTGTTAGTGTGAGTGGGTTAGCTTTTCCCGTTGCAGGTCACCTTTTTCCCTTTATGGCTCACCTTTTTCCCTTTGGTGGTCACCTTTTTCCCTTTGCTGGTCACATTTTTCCCTTTACTGGTCACCGTTTTCCTGTTGGCTTGCTTAATACCCTTTGTGGGTCACCTTTTTCCCAGAGCAGTTACCTTTTTCCCCTGAACGAGTCAGCTTTTCCCTGAATAGGTTACGTGATGGGCATGTCTAGAACATTGACATGAAACATATTTTCATGAAGTTCTCGCCTAAAGTCGCTTTCAATTCTAGCACCTCCTATTCCCTATCTCTCCTGTATATAAACCCATATTGCTTCTCCTTTAGTATCTGTCTAGCCTAACACCTCTCCTCCTGTTCCTATACCTCTCATATAAACCACACTCTACTCCTCTACCTCTGTCTAGCCTAACGCCTCCCTCGTTTACCTATGACTCTCACATAAACCATACTCTGCTCCTCGACCTCTGTCTAGTCTAACACCTCCCCTCGTTTTCCTATACCTCTCATATAAACTATACTCTACTCCTCGACTTCTGCCTAGCCTAACTCCTCTCCTCGTTTCCCTGTACCTCTCATATAAACCATACTCTACTCCTCGACCTCTGTCTAGCCTAACACCTCTCCGCGTTTTCCTATACCCTCATATAAACTATACTCTACTCTTCAACCTCTGTCTAGCCTAACACCCCTCCTCCCGTTCTATACTTCTCATACATATAAACGCATACTCTACTCTCAACCTCTGTCTAGCCTAACACCACTCCCCGTATCCTCCACCTCTCATAAAGCGCATTCCTCTCCTGTTCCCTGTTTAGCTGAGTATCTCTTTGGTTTCCTATCTAGCCTATATAAAACACATTCTAGCTTTAAACACCTGTGTATCCTAACATAGGATCTCTCTCCGTTTTCTCGTCTCTCCTTATAAACGCATACTTAAACCCTCCTAGCCTAACACCTCTCTACTATTTCTTCCATATAAACGTATTTCCCTCCTTCAACCCTCTTTAGCATAGTATTGGTCGTCGTATTCCCTATCTCTTCCATATAAACCCATTTTCCTCCTTGTACCACCCCATCCAGCCTCGTTTTCCCTATCCTTTCCCACATATGCCCAAAAAAGTGGCCCAGCTCTCTCCTATATATCCTACTCATAAGTCTCACACAAATTGAAGCTTTTAGCAAATAGTTCTCGAATATGCCATGGGCATTCACGGTTTCCTCTGGCCGTACAATTTCGTTGTCAAAACGTAAGGTAAATGCGTTTTGTAAAGCATGCCTTAACGGTCACATTGGCATGTCTGTTGTACCCACGGATAAAGTCCTTTATGCAATTCAAAATGTCTTTTATTAACTTAGTAAACATACATAAAATTAAATAATATATCTATTCACAACCCACTTTTAAGCTGTTAATGTTTAAAGCAACGCAGTTAAACGGCCCATATTTCTACCAACATTTTTCCTTATTCTATTTCAGATTGTTTTTCCATTGTCTACAGAATCTATTCTTCTACTTCGAGGATTTTTAAAATAATTCTCCAAATCTTACCTCTCTCTCTCTCTCTCTCTCTCTCTCTCTCTCTCGCCTCTCTCCCCTCTATCTAACTTGGCGAAAGGAATTGGATAGTCGTTGAAAACACCGGAACGATTTTACTAAATTTTAAGCTTGAAAATTGTATCTTTATCGCTGCTACTAGAATAATTTTTAGCTAATCCCGATTTCTGAAGACTTCCATGCGTATCCCCTTACGCAACCAATCTTCAGTTATCGCCACCTCTCAGCAACTTGTTAATGCAGTTGTCTTATCAGCCTAACACACCTCATATCCGACCCACTTAAGAAAGGTCAGGATTTGTGACACAAGTCGGATTGTGCGGTGTTTCCATATGTACTAAATCACGAATATTACGATTACGCGGAAAATTCAATTGTAAATTGTGTGAAACCAATGATGCAGAGGTAATATCCGCTCCGTTTGTTAAACAATTCCCATAGACTTATGCGTGTTCTGATGTTCAGACATCATAGCATAACGTCGTGATGAAATTCAGACAAGTTGTTTCTACAGACGTAGCTACTGGAATGTTTTACTTAGTGCCCCTTAAGCTATAGTCATTCATACCCCCTCCACTCCTTTATGTAACTGAGTTTAATTCGGGTAGAACTAGAATATAAGTTTTGGAAATGTTTGCTCAAATCTTGAACGAGACCTACAATTTTTATTTCGAATTTTAAAATAAATTTAGATTACGTGACATCTGCGCAGTTTTAAAATAACAATAGCTAAATGAAATATAATATACAGATATAATAATTTGTTTTAGCCAAAATATTAATTCTTAGTAAAATAACGCCAGAAAAAAGGTTTAAATGGTGGGCGCACTCTGGGTTCTGGGTTTAATATTTAATAAGATGGACATTGATTAAGTATTTAATAGCAGTAAGCGGTCTATACTAATTACAACCAATATCCAGGATGACGAGTTGCTGATTGTTAATAATGAATAGACTTCCTCTCACTGCTATTTAGAGCGGAGGCCAGAACGCTAAGCGCCTCATAACATCCCCTGAGGTTCAACCTGTACAAAACGCTTAACTAAGCAGCTTCATGCTGGCATAATTCGAACCTATGCTCTTTGTACATGCTGTGATGATTTGAACTTGCGGCCTAACAAGCTGAGCTAAAGGGGGTGGGTTTAGTAACTTCAAACGCTTGTCAAATAGTTTCGTGTAAATGTAAATTTATATTACGTACTCTTTTATATATAAAGGGTGTGCCATTTTAATTGAGATTGCACAATATCTCCAAAACTAAGCGTTGTAGAAGGAAATGTCTTTAATAAAACCTGTTTGATATTATGAGGGAAAATAAATGTCATTAGTCGCGTTTTATTTGGAGGGCGATAGTTATTTTGGGTCAATTTAATTTGACCCTAACATTACTATCATAACGTCCTCCAAACAAAACAGACTAATGAATGGCTTTTGCTTTCCCCATAATATCAAGCAACTTTTATTAAGAACATTTCTTTCTACAACGCTTAGTTTTGGAGATATTCTACAGTCACAACTTAAATGGCCCATCCTGTATAACCACATTGTAACCATATATTCATTGATATTTTCGATTCTTAAATAATTGATGTCATCATGTATAATGGCTTACCCGGGTGGCAAATTCTTGCCCATAGACTGCGTGTGTGTACCGGTTTTAAAACAACACATTATCTTCCAAATACTTATTATCATTCATTACACCTTACACTACTTCTCCGCATACTCACCGCCGTTATTCAAGCACTAGTTATAATGGGAAACTAGTTTTCGTATGCTTTCATCAAAGAATAATGCCGCCTGTGACGAAAGTCAAGTACACTTCTTTTTCACAACATCATGGTCATTGAAGTGTTTTCCACCAAGGAATTTCTTCAGATAAAGAAACAGATGAAAATTGACTAGTGCCAAATCCGAAGTGTAAGGAGGATGTTGGAATTGTTCCCAACCAAAGGATGCGATCAGACCTTGAATTTGTTTGGCTATATGGCAAAGTATTGTGATTCATCATTTTATCCCCATAACCCTCACACAATTGGCGATTAATGTTTGCTGGCGTAACATATATTGCATTCTAAAAACGAATCACTGATCTGACTTCACGGTAGGTGTGTCGTTCGATTGTTTTGAACACTTCAAAACGTTCTAACAACAGGAAAACACACAGTGATGATCGCTCACAGCTGCGTCTGGATTCCTAATGAATGGAGAAAGTGATTCCACATATTCAAAATCGCGACTGCAGCGGCAAAATATTAAAACGGTACTTACTTTTAAAACACGCCTCTTGCATTCGAAAAATTTATGAGGATAAATGTCTTGCATAAAGTTTTATATAAGTACATTGGAAATAGGGAAGTTTGGAACAGTGCGCTTCACCTTACAGGGAAGTGAGATCGCATGGGAGTGGTAGGTCAAGTTGATCTCACAGTACAAGCTGTGGTGAGATTTCGAAAGCAAATCTGGACGACATTACTAGAACCACATAACGGTAACGGTAAAGGTATATATCATGAAGGGGCCCCCGGAACCGGATAGAACGCATCCGACGCCGCATGGTCCCTGCCCACAAGCCAACAACCTCCAGGGTTCCCGGGAAAGGAGCCCAAGGAGCGAGGAGAGATCTAACTGAGCGGAACCGCAGCGATGCCAGGGAAGAAACCTTTACAGAGCGCAAGCTACCGCCCAGCCGCAACCCACCGAACACGTCGCCAGGTCCTACAACCCTGAAACAGATGACAAGGAAGATGATGGGTAGAGGAGATGAGAGGAAGGAGAGTCTGGTAGAAGATGAAGCACTGCAGCGTTCTCCTGGGGACCCAGTGAATCCACAAAAAATCCATGGGCGAGTGAGCGGTCGCCGGGGATCGTTGCCGGGACCTCCCGAATGCGGGTCGCCTGAGCCTTCCCGCTCGGTACTGGCCCGACGTAACTTTTGTCAGTGGGGTTTTGTTCTCAAGGCAGTTATTTGTGGAATTTGTAGCCATTAACAAAAGGAACCAATGTCAAAGCACGTGATTTAAGTCTGAACGGACGAAGGAAAGAAATCATTTTATTTTAACCTAAAGATTTACTTTTACGCACTTGAAATAGAAACTATATTCCTACAACATTTTTAGCTTACAGACACAAAAAAGAATAAGTAAATAAATAATCTGATTGTGTTGCACTCACATGACTTTCTCTAGCGTTAATTGCTTATTAGTGGATATAGAAATTATCCTTACAAAATTTTATTTTCCTATCTACTTCAATTTAACCGAGATAAATCTCCCTGAAATGGCTGCAACACACACTTCGTAATAGATACCAAGGGAATAGCGATAGTCAAATGTTTTATAACCGGACGCTATATGCTGGCCTTAAAATTCCATACTGTTTCCATGACATCGCGAAAAACAATTGAAAATCTACAGAGCTTTAAAAGAATGGCTAAGTATCGAATAATTCGAACCACTAATAACGGATCGTGAAAATTCTGATGCTGCAAAAAAAGTTATTTTAAATAAATTGTGTTTTAAAGAGCTGTACATTTTTTGTTTGTACGTTTTCGTCTATCACTTATCCATCGTTTTTCGAGTATCAGTTATACACTATTATACAAAAGTCCTTCCGAAAGAATAGTGCTTCAAGGGCTACTCCCAGAAAATTCAGATATACGTTATATTTATCATGTAAATATATTTAACATATAGAATTTTAATCAAAATCGTTAATCATTCTTTCAGAATAAAAAGTATCGAAAAATGCTCCTTGTAAAGGGTAGTATGGGGTTGGGAGATTTTCATGAAAATCTTTGTGTGGCATCTTTGGAAATTACTGAACCTAAGTACCAAGTTTGGTATCCAAATTTTCATGTTTGGGTTATGCTGCTCACAGAAAGATTCGGGGCCCTATTTCTAAAAATTTGCTTTTTTGGACTCAAGGAACCTCAAAACGTATATTTACGGTAAAATCTTGGTATCGAATTTTTGGATGCATTACAATCTTCTCTCTATCTGCTATGTACATGGTAGAGAAAGTAAAAAGGGACACAGGTGGCCAAGGTCGTTGAGACACAGATTCACGAACGGGAGATCAAAGTTAAACCCTCCATCCATCAGAACCGTCTTCCCTGTATGAATTTTTTCCTAAACATTCCTCAGTCCTCCTAACTGACAAGTGCAGACCTAGAGCAATTCCTTCTCAAATTTCCTTACCCAATTATAATTTCATTCCACGTACATCAGCGTACGCCGCTTGCATAAGGTAAGAATGGTCGTTAAGTAATTAATCTGGTGTGATAAAATCACAGGATTTTCTATACTTATTATTCTACAAACCACTCTTAGAAAAGTTTATCCTTTTACCTACTTCTTGTTTATCTTTCATTGCACATTTACACATCCTGTTATAGATATAAAAGGTATACAGTAGCACAAAGCCATAGTCAGATTTTTAAAAACTGGTTCCTATCAATAGGTTTGTAATTTCCCTGAATGATTAAGACCAAAAACAAAAAGGCGACTTATCACTTGAAAGATGAAGGTTTGAAAATTTAGCTCAATAAGCGCAAATATCGGAAATGGTTAACTCCACAGACAATTTATTGCAATGTAAATATTTTAAACACGTCATATTTTAATCGTAATCATTATTTAAAAAATTAAATACGAGAAATTTTCCGTATGGATTGAGATTTTCCTCAAAATCTTCCTATTGCATCCTCGAAAGATGCTGAACTTAAATACCAAGTTCGATATTTAACTCATTTTTCGTTTTAGAGTTAGGCGTTCACACACACAAGCACACTCATATGCACGCACCTTTGTATAAAAATGCTTTTTTACTTTCTGCACTACATATAGTAAGTAGGGGAAGTGTTGTATTCCACCCAAAAATTTGATACCAGTATTTCACCGAAAATACATGTTTTAAGGTGCCTTAAATAAAAAAAAGCATTTTTAGGAAAAGGCCCGTGTGTTTGTTAGTCTGTATGTGTGCGCGCGCGCGGGTGTGTGTGTGTATGTGTGCCTTTAAACAGCAAAAACCAAAGTCGGATCAACGCCAAACTTGATATTTAAGTCCAGTATCCTTTTGAAGAAAATTTACCCATACCAAACTGCCCCTTACATGAAAGCTTTTTTCAAAGATTTTGTATTCTAAAAAACGACTAACGATTTTGAGTAAAATACCATATATTAAAGACATTTACACTAAAAATAAAATGTTGAGGCATTATTTTTAACACTTAAATGGTATCAGGCTAATTATATACCTAATATTAAAAACAGTCCACCTTAAAGCAATGTGTGTATTTAAATATATAAAGTGTACATTACAGTCACTGTATTATGTTTATTTTATTATATACGTGTAAAATAATGTTATGTGAATGTATTATGTAGTTTAACAATGTAGGAGCCGTGAGAATAGAAGCAACCCGCCTTCCGTAGCAAACATAATTACAAAGTAGAAGACGAAAGTTGCTAAAAATGAGGTAACCTTGAGACAACAATAAATTACAAAGTTTAAAAAACTTATTAATAATTCTTAATACTATAATAATTTAATATTTAAAACAGTTTATAAATAGCAAATCAACAACTAGAAAAGCTAAAAGTTAAATAAAGGTATTCTTTTGGAGTAGGATTAGCCAATCAGAGACTAGAAATGGAGGAAATGTACAATTTCAAGCGGTAGACCTACAAGAAAGCGTACCCAAGCAGTTCGTTTTCGGTACGGGTTCAGTGTGAGACATGAAAATTCATTGCAGTGAGAATAATATAAAGTTTACCTGTTAAAAGTGCAATTAACAATAATCTCACAGCTGTATAGTAGGATATATCAGTGAAGTGTTATTTAATCGTGTGAAGGATTAATAATAAAATCTGATGTGTTACACTCACATGACATTCGCTACTCTTGTACAAACTATTTTTACAAACGCTTATTCTCCATATGCTTCATGTTAATCGAGATATCGAGATGTTAATCTTATTGGTAATTTTCTTGTAGATGCAAGGGGAATTGGTAGGCTTTAAGCGATAGTCAAATATTTTAAGAGCTGGTTACTATGTCGAGTATTCCATTTCCTCTGCATTACCAGGACAAAAAAAAATAACGTATTCCCATTTGAGAAAAAGTATAAGTATGAAAATTTACGGGAATAACAAGCAATATCTCGAAAATGGTTCACCAACAAAAAAGATGTATATGACATAAATTGTGTATTTTAACGCGATTTACATTTTTGTGTAGTAAAATTTTGTCTAGCTCTTATGGTTCACCCGTTATGCAAAAGTCGTTCACAATGAAGAATACTTTTCGAGACTTCCAAAAAATTCGAGATATACACTTCATTCGTTATAAAAATATCTTAAACACATGATATTTTAATCAAAATCCTTAAAATTTTCAAAAAATGTTCCATGTAAACAGTAATCTAGGGTAGGGGGATTTTCTTGTGAATCTTTTGTGTCGCAACTCTGGAAGATACTGAATCTGAATACCAAGTATGGTGTTTATCCGACTTTTCGTTTCTGAATTATGCTGTTCACAGGCAGACAGACACACACACACACACACAGACACACACACACAGACACACACACAGACACACACACACACACAGACACACACACACAGACACACACACACACAGACACACACACACACAGACACACACACACAGACACACACACACAGACACACACACAGACACACACACAGACACACACACAGACACACACACACAGACACACACACACAGACACACACACACAGACACACACACACAGACACACACACACAGACACACACACAGACACACACACACAGACACACACACACACAGACACACACACACAGACACACACACAGACACACACACACAGACACACACACACAGACACACACAGACACACACACACAGACACACACACACAGACACACACACAGACACACACACACAGACACAGACACACACAGACACACACACACAGACACACACACAGACACACAAACACACACAGACACACACACAGACACACACACACAGACACACACACAGACACACACACAGACACACACACACAGACACACACACACAGACACACACACACAGACACGCACACACAGACACACACACAGACACACACACAGACACACACACACACACACAGACACACACACACACACAGACACACACACACAGACACACACACACACAGACACACACACAGACACACACACACAAACACACACACAGACACACACACACAGACACACACACAGACACACACACACACGGACATGTTTCAAAAAATGTTTTTTTTTGGATTCAGGGAGTCTCAAAACATATATTTCCGGTGAAATCTCGGTATAGAATTTTGGGTGGAATACAATACTTCCCCTACTTACTATACTGGTAGAGAAAGTAAAAAACTATAATACAAATGTGTGTAAGCCTTCTTCTTTAGCCGTACCAGCCCTGCTAAGACATACTTGTTCTGCAAATTACTACTGACGCAGCCGAGGCATACATATATAAGATTTAAATAAATAACATTAAAATAGTTATTACAAATAAAGTAAACATGGGGCGAATGTCACCGGAAAAGTAAACTTGGGGCGAAAGCCACCGGAAGGTTTATACCGTACGTGGGGCGAAAACTCCTAGAAACAATCTCCCGCAAATTGGCATTAATTACGTGCGTGGTCTAAAACAGCTTCAAAGTTGTGTAACCGCTACAACAATTAAACCCCTTCAATGTATATCTTTAATTTTCTGGGAATAGCGTGTGAGGTCCACTTAATTTGAAAGAAATTTTGTATAATCTTACATAACTGGTAAATGTTAAGCGACAGACGAAAAGGTACTACACAAAAAAACGCAGATCTCTTTAAAACATACAATTTATTTCAAATAAGTGTTTTTGTGGATAAGTTGTTTCCAAGACATTGTTATTAAAGATTAAATTGTTCATATCTTGGTCATTCTTTAAGTCCTTTCAACATTCAGTTGTTTCTTGAGATTGCATAGAAGCACTATGGCATTTTAAGGCAACATATAACGTCCAGTGCTTAAACATTCAAGCAGACATGTTCTCTTCGTATCCAGAAAGAACAGTGTAATGCAGCTATATCGTCATAAGTTTATTTGGTTTAAAATGTAGTAGGTAGAAAAATAAGCTTAAGTAAAATAATTTGTATGCCCACTATAAACGACAGAGGATAGGGAAAGTCATTTGAATGTATTACATCAGAATTTTTATTAGGTACCTATTTCCGGTGCAATCTCAATATCGAATTTTTGGTAGAATGTGACGCTGACCTTTGACACATCTGTGTTGTTCCTTGCTGTCACTTTAGGAGACTCAGAGTCCCGGGTTTGATTCTTGGATGGCAGGGATTTGGAATTTGTTCTGGTAGAGCTGAGGTTCTGGTTTTCAGGGGTGGTGAAACTGCCGTGATGCTATTAATAATGCTGCCGGCGAAGATTGAGTTATTATTTCGTTATTTTGTTACGAATATTCCTATCTGGTCGACCCGCCGCCTTCGTCGTCAAAACCACTGTTATTATTGTCATCACTTTCGAAGTCGCTACTTATGTGTTCCTCCAGCTAGCCCTCGAATTGCCTAGATTTCACTTCATCTTACACTTCAAACTTTCCGATATTTTCTTCTTATTTTGTTTCATCAACCGTCCTCGTGGTTAGTTTTTACCCAAATGTGAGCTCGGCGTTTCTTTTCCTTATTCCACGCCTTTCGCCAAACTTAGAATTTTCTCCCACCTTTCTTATGTTTCGTTCCGTTTTAAGTTCAACGTATCATATGATGTATACGCGATCTTTGATGGCTATCATTTTTGTTTCATGATTTTATTATTGGCTACCTCCACTTTGATAACTTTCCCGTCTGCTTCTTACAACTTATTTTGAGTTTAAAATCTTCCTACGAATATTCTTAAATCGGAGATAAGACACGTATGATTTCTGACTCTGCTAAGCTTTGAGACCATTGTTAACTTCACGTCCAAGCCAAAGTACAAAAGGGAAACTTCCGGTAGACTTCTTGTCGCCGATAGCAGGTACATCTGCTTTCCTTTCGAAGAAAACAAAAATTGTTCTTCTGCCTTTTTAATAAAACACATTCCTAGTATGAATTTACAGAGCGCGCGTCTTTTTATTTTATAAATTGATTCTCTTTATACCCTTTATCTCTTTTCAGCATGTTTTTGTCGTTATGTTTGATTTCGATCGTATATTATTATTATTATTATTGTTATTATTATTATTATTGTTTTCTCCCCCGGGTGTCGATAACCGGCTTTAAATGCAATAAGCGCTTCCTTTTATAACGCTAAGTATTACAGAAAGTAAAAATAGTAAAAAAAATTATAAAGTTTGATAATGCAACTTTTATACCTTTTCGAGAAATTGTATACCAATAACGAATTATATGAGGAGAAATTCATAAAAAAGAATAATATAATTATGACAAATTCCTCTAAACAATTAGGTAACTTAGGTCTTCTCGGGCTCTCAAATCTCCGCTTTGTGAATTCTCCACAAAAACGATTCCCTGGAAACAGTGTAATTAAGCTGGTACAAGCGTCTCAAAAACTCTCTTCAGAGTACAAACGTTATGATAAACTCTTTATGCAATTTTTGTGCTGCTTGAAGAGTCACGCAGTCAGTGCCAAAGGAACCGCGGTTCCCATGGTGACTACAATACCTGTACTTTCATGGACAAGAGAGAAATTCCTCTTTGTGGTAAAGCGATGATAAAGCCTGTAGCTTTGTTCATAACTTTCTAAGGTAATCGCATTATGTGTGTTTGTGCGTTCTGAATGGAAGTATATACGTCAAAGAAAACTACATGCATTTTGTGTGGATATAGCAACATTCTCTTACACGACGGTGTAGCGCTTTGAGCTCTATCATCTTACAGCAAAGTCCGATGTAAAAAGTAAATGGCAGTCCTGGCCTGGAATATAGATTCCATTTGTTCCGCATTTCGATGATGCTGCAAAGTCAGTTCTAGCTGATTCAGGTTTGGGCGTGTATAGTTTAACCTCCACTCGGTCCATCAGTATTCTCAAGTGTATCGGCACATTTCACAGGACGTTTGTTCCCAGTTAGGAACCCTTTCAAGTGTGAGGTGCAATGTTGACATACAGAACATCCAGAAATTCGTGCATTAACTCTTAAGCTCGTATTTTGCAGATAAATCGGACACAAAAGTGTTAATGAAACTATTCTGAATACTACACGGGGCTGATAATAATTCTTCGGTAATTGGAGATTAAATAATACTAAGATATTATGATAATAAATTATTATGGAACAAGCACAAGCTTGAAAGCTGAATTAAATTATCTAGGAACAAAATACAATCGAGCGGGATGGCTCAGTCGATAACGTCTGTGGCTCCCATTCGGGAGGCCCCGGGTTCGATCCCCGGCGACCAGTCACTCTGTCACCCTTGGATTTTATCAGGTATTTCGCGGGTTGTCAGGCGAATGCAGGAATGGTTTCTTTCATCCCCGAAGTTCCTGTCCTTCCATTTCGTTCCATTTATCATATCATTCATTCTTCACCCTGTTTGGTCTATTTCAGCGTTGGAATTGTCGGCGATGGTGCAGCGTGGCAGGGAAAAGGATGCTCTTGTGAACTTTATCCGTCTCTAGGCCTTTAAGTTGCTGACAGGGTATAAGTTGATGCAGTAATTTGTATCACAAATTACTTAAATGTAAATAATGGTTGTAATATGAATATGCATTTTTATGTTACATTGATTTCAGATGTTTATTAATTGTAATTATTATTGGGAAATAAGTTTATACGGCTTGACTGAAACTGTCAATAATAGAGCAATAATGCAGCGAGGGGGGTGAGCTGTTTATCATTATTGGAAACAAGGAAGTTACGTAATGTTGGCGCGTTTTCGGTAGAAACTTCTGGAATATTTTCTACCTAAAAGCAATATGTATTCGTGGTTTTCATTGGATATTAAAATAGACGCTAATGTTGGCGCGTTTTATTAGCCAATTGCAGCTCAGTTATAATCTTTAGGCGTATCTGTATGCAGGCGTATAAATAGGCTAGGTTAGAGGTAACGTCAGTCAGTCCTTCAGTTCGTCGAAAGCATTCATACATTACACGTCGTATTCAGGGCAGTTCATCAAAATTCTTTGTGCAATACACGTCGTCTTAAGTTCGTCAGTTCGTCAAAATATTTGTAGGAGATACGTCGGCTATAGATTCACAAGTTACGAAAATCTAAAGTATTATAAAGTTAATTATACACAAAGTTGAAGTACGTGAATTAAAAGTGATCAGTAAGAAGTATTATAACAGTTTCAGTTTGGCGAGTATCCAGATCAATATGTAAAAGTGATAGTGGACGTGTTCGACAATAAAAATTATAAAACAAATTTCTTCATCAGTGTAATTTTTGGATAAAAGATTCCTTTCCGCTTCACAACCTGTATAGAGACACATGTTCGACCCAAGATAAGATAATAGCTAGCCGGAGGACATTTGAAATGAAATCAAACAAAAAAGCTAACACTGATGCAAATTGCTAACACAAGATGGAGCTACGAACCTAACAAAGAATGACGTCACAATATGGCAACGCGTGAAGTAAACACACATACATAAACATCACAAGCATCAACATTATAAGTAAATACCGCATCAAAGTGAACCCCGCGTGGGCGGGGTCCGTTATGCCTGTCCGACTGTCGCCTGTATCTGTAACTCTAAGAAACCTGTCATTGCCGTGCCGTCACTCTGTTTCCGGCCGCCCGTGTCTCCCTTCATCTCATCCTTCCTTCCCGGGGGCACCCATTTGTGCTCGATACAATATCCTCAATTCTGGGTCGGTGCCGAATCCTCTCCATTTCACAATTCAGTCCAAGAACAAAATACAAAAGGGAGATTCGGTACGTTAATTACAATCTGAGAAAACGGAGACACTTTTGTTGTTTTAGTATCAAGTATAAAGTACCTAAGTGCTTTTTGTACTTTTACTACTCGAATTTAGGACACCTAAACGTCATAACAAAACTCCCCTGTTCAGAGGTTGTGCTTTAAATATAAATTCAAAAATAGAGTTTGACCATAGCATTCCTAATGAACCGTTTAAGAAATACTTAAATACAGGATTAAAGTGCATGTGATTTTTATTTATAATTTTTATGATTTTACTCTTTATGAGTATTAAAATGGAATTATTCTATCTTTTTAATAATCTTTTTAATACTATTTGTTTTAGTCTTAGTTTTTTCCTCTCTTTTTAATTATGTTGCTATGTTTATTTAAATTTGCACCTTTCATGTATATATGGCTACTGTAATTGGAGCATTGTTCTGTTGCATCATAAAGTAAATAAATAAATAATCAGTGAAGTGACTTAATCTGTTTCATCTCGTATTATGTGGCGTTAGATCTTGAACCGCTTCCTTTATATTCTGAATTCCCAGATCAGAAGATCTCGACGTTTTTACAGCTACGAATAGTGAACCGAAAAATGCTTTAGAATAGCATTCCTACGTATGTAATCAATCGCAGCGGAGTTTATAGGAATAAAAAATTAATGTAGGACAGAAAGCTATTAGCTGTTTGGTATACATCGAAGACACCTCGCGCACTGCGACCTATGGGAGATCTATTGCGGTTACCAGCCCCCAGAAGGAAGGGAAGAAGTGAAGGAATCACAGGAGGCTACAAGTCGCAGACAGAAGACCACAGAGACGTGCAGAATTCCCTAGAAGTTCTTGGCTCGAAGACCCGTCCCATTACTGCGCTTCCCAGAGAGGACGATGAACCACCCGTCCAACCAAGCAGCCCTCTAGTGTCCATGTGGAGTACCCTTTCATTGGAGCAATCATCTGCGTAATCTGTCCGCAACGCCTCACACCACGAAGCTTAGAAGCACATGCAAGATGAGAAGGAAACGGAATGAAAGGGAAATGAGGGAAAGGAAACCACCTCAGCATTCACCTACCGACCAGCGAAAACCACGAAAAGCACAAAGTAGGAGTGGGCAGTCGACGAAATCGAGCGAAGGACCTCCCGAGTGCAAGATTCATGCGCTACCGTGGTGCCAACTCGTTCGGTTACTATGCTATTCGTAGACATTCAGGTTTTAATTGCTGAAAATGAAATGAAATTATAAATAGCAACTTTGAAATGGAAACTATTATAAAATTATTTCATTTATAAGCATCCTCTCAAAAAATAACAGTTTTTGGAGACCTTCGAAAAAGAAGCAAATTCCTACCAGCCATAACGTAATAAAACAAGTTACATTATTTAACTTTCCTGACTATGACGTATAATATAGTTTTTATAACAATGTCCGCAAAAAATCAATATGATGAATCATACTAACGAAACCATTAACGCCAATTTTAAAAAATAAGGAGAGCAAATAAATGAAAAAGGTAATACAACACATATTTTGGGGTTTTCTACTTGTCTATACGGAGTTTAAGTGTGTACTCTCAAAGCTGCAAATAAAAGAAGACTTCAAAAAAACATAAATAACCTTTTTAAAAGGTGCAGAAAGCATCAAATAGGAATTATAGAAAATAAACAAGGAAACTACTGGACATTCATAGATGACAAAAGTAATAGTAACTTCAAATGTTCGTAATTGAGGCGTTATCCTCTCTTGCATTTTATTTCCTGGGGTGTTGAACCAATAAGCAAGACAGCCACTTGCATGCATTCTCTTCCTGGGACAGAAGTGAGCGGGTATGACGAAGTGTAAAGTAGCCTAATTATTAACATGCATGGTAAGCAATTATAAATTTAAACCTTTATTATCCTATATCCAGGAATGTACAGAGGTTTCTATATCTTCATTTCTCAGAGAAAGGAATATTACAAAATGCTTTCATTTTCTCTCTGTAAGACAAAAGCAACTTGGAATACCAGTATTACGTTATGTCTATAGGATAATGAGTACAGTAACAAGCAGTTTATAGGATTGCATAAAAAAGAAAAGATTAAACTAAATAAAAGTGAATAATAATAATAATAATAATAATTATAATAATAATAATAATAGTTCACTCACCGCTTTGTAATTACAATTATTACAATAAGGTTCGTCAAAACAGAAATCCTAAGAAATACACCTTATGTATTACGTTATGACTAATGAACATTATTTACAATCACATTTGCTTTCTGAAAGAAATTCCTATATGCTGTATAGAGGATGTTTTATTAACCATTTATAGAAACTTTCTTTAAAGAGTTGAACATTTGTGGTAGTTGTTTTTAAGGAAGGGAATTTAAAAGTTCTATGCCTACTACCGTGTAATATTTTGAGGTCTTCTGCAAACTGTGATACGGCATATAAACTGTATTCCTACTACGTTTATTATGTGTATGTATATCTCCCTTACATCATAGGTTTGTAAATTCTCTTTTATTTGGACCAAAATATCATAAATATATAAACTAATAGCAGTAGAAAGTTCAAGTTTGAGGTTTACAATGTTCGAGCTTATTTTATGTCATAATTCTTATTGTCCTTTTTGGAATCCTTAATACCTCCGTTCTTCTTGGACTAGTACCCCATAGTACTATCCCATATCTAAATGTTGATTGAAAGAATAAAAAATAGGCCTTTCGAACGAAATTTTTCAGCACTGCTTGTTTTAAGTTAGATAAAAGGAATACCATACGTGATAACTTATTGAATACAAAATCAATATTTGGGTTTCAGGACAAGAAGTTGTTACCAAGAAGTTTCACGCTTTCACAGACAACATTTACATGTTTTAAATTAAGGATTATGTTTTTGAGATTTTGCTGGCATCCATAAGAAAGCCATTACTTCTCAAACAAGCTTGAGCTTGCTGCATAATATCATTTACAGACTGTGTCGGCAATTTTAAGTCTTTATTGACATTAATGAAGCATACATATCCGAATAAACAATTGTGTGGCAAGGATAATATTTTTATACATTATTTATCATTATTACAATAAGCAGGGATACCAGTACTGGGCCCTGCGGAACCCCAATTTTCACTTCGGGGATGCTGATTGCTTTCCTCCAACTGTTACTAGTTGTTTACGACTGTGTAAGTATGATTTAAAAATATTTAAAAAACTTCCTTTGATCCCATATTTTTCTAGACTTTTAGCAAGGTATTATGGTATACACAATCAAAAGCTTCATTTAGGTCGCAAAGTGTGCCTTGAGGCAAACCACCTCCTTCAAAAGTTTGATAAACTGTGTCTATACATGCATCAACTGCAGTATTGTTTGTTTTGCTCTACGGTATCCAAACTAATTACTAAAGAATAAGTTTTGCTTTCCAAAAAAATCTTGAAATTGGTTCTTTAACAGACATTCCAGAATTTTTTCCATTTTAGGAAGCATTTAAATAAGTCTATAAATAGTCACACCTTCTGATCGCTTTCTTATGTATTGGTGTTATTTTAGAAAATTTTAGCTTTTTTTGGGAAAAACGCTTTCACTGAAACATCTATTAATACAGAAGGTCAAAGGGGATTGAATATGCTTATTACTTCCTTAATAAAATTGCTGGAATTGTCACAGATATCCCAAATTTGAGTTCTTTAATGTTATAGTAAGTTATATAATCTCATAACTCGTTACTTCTCTAACTAAAAAACCCTTTCCCTCTCTAGTGCAACTTCGTTCATAAAATTCATTTCAGTTTCTGGAAATGAATGCACCTGTAAAGTTATGTCCTCTACTGAGTTAAAAGAAATTGTTGAAGTAACCCAGAGTTATTCTTTTATCTGTGTGACTTTTCTCTGACTGTTAAAGCGTTTATGACAGGTCATGCAGCCTTACATTAATTATTGTCCTACTTTTATGAGTATTTGTTTTACATTTGTCTTTGCATCAACTAAATTTTTACTATATGTTTCCTCCGGTATTTGGTATATCTAATAGTAACTAATTTGATGTTTTTATACATATCTGAAGAGTTATTACTTTATTTTTCAGTCTTTCAATCTCTGAGTTCTACTAGTTGTACGTATTAATTACTTTTTCTTTTTATTGGGTCTATAAGTATTTTTTGGTATGCGCAAAAACTACCAAATAAAGTATCAACTTTTGCAAAGAATACGTCAAACATTCTTTCACCTGACCCTTGAGTATTAAAGCATTGCTTCCCATTTCACTAATGCTAGGCTATCTTTAAGTTTATTTATACTCTCTCAACTCAGATCGCTGATTTCTTTGACAATTTTTACTGATTTTTGAGAAATATTCTTTCCCTAGATAACTTTAAAGACGAGCCTCTTGATGGGCCGCTAACTTGGGTTTTAAGACTTTTAGCGAATAGCATTTTGGTCTCAGATTTGTTATAATATTGTCTAGACATGCTATCCCTCAAGTAGGAATTGTATTTGCGCATTGATACCCCGTCTGATGCAATAAATTTAAAAAGAAACTTACCATATTACTACTTTTTGTAATGTCAAGGTGAGCATTTAAATCACCACAAATTATTACATTAAGTTTGAAGTTAACTAAATACATCAATGCTTTTCCATACTTTCAAGAAATGGTTAGAATTCCCATTTGGTGACATATATAAGTGGACTATTATAGTATTGTAACTGATAATTATTACCCTTGTCACTTCAAATACTTTTCCATACAACATTTGTTTAGCTTATCTTTTTTGTTACTAATGAACTATGTAGATTGCAACACCACGTTTTATAACCATTTCTACACATGGAGCTTACTAATTTAAAGTTCTCAATCCCTATACACTCTATTTATTTTTCTTGAAACCAGTGCTCACTCAGACATAAAATGTTACAATGTATATCTTTAATAAAAGCACTTAATTCATCCGTCTTTGTTCTTAAGCATTGCACATTTAAAAAAAAGAATTTTTACAGTACTATCTGTTGCATCTACATACTGTTCCTCTACTGTATCACAGTTTTTACGATCCAATACTCCCTTCTTATTACTAATGATCTAACCTTCTGTTACAGGAACTCATTTCCCTAGTTTGGTTTTATTATGTCTATTATATATTACAACACTTTACCTAAATGTAAGACCTCTTTCTATTAAGGTGCAGACTACCTTTTCCAATACACGTATGGTCCAAATATTTATCCACATATAGTGCCCTTAAGGTCTCTCATGCCCTTCTTATGTTTGGATTTACCTACCTGGTAAATTTTGGAAGTTTTTCTTTGGTAATTTTAATCACCCCATAGCTATCACCAAAACTTCCTCTGGACTTCTTTTAAATTGTTTGTTCCAAACTGGAGCACCACTATTTATGGACATTTACGAAAATCTTCGCAATCACATGTATGTTTTAACGTTTTACCCAATTGCTCTCCTCCAATACCTCTATACACTTTGGTTTGTGCACCATTCACATTTAAGCGAGAGATAAGAGAGTCATCGATCACTAGCACTTTTTCTTATGTTTCTGCATCACATGTAGATCCGTTGCTGTTGTGGTTAGGGGTTCCTTTATAGGACCAGCTTCATTGTTCCTCTTGGTTTCTTGTAAGTAAATCTTCAAACTAGTTGGATGTCTGAAGTTCTTGGAAGCTGCTCCAGTATCTTGTAATTTGTATTTGCAACTCTCGTCCACTTCATGCGATGACCATTGCTCAAGCAGTTGCTTGATGAAAATCTTCAGTTTCCACCGGGTTGCTGCTTCTCTGTGTCAGCCATTGATTTTCTTCCAGTAACATCTTCTTTTATTCCAGTAGCATCTTCTTTTCCTCTTCCAGTTTTTGTTTCTTTCTGCAAGATCATATATTTCTCCCTTCAAGCATTCAGTGGTTTTGTTTATATCGTGCACCGTATTTCCGCATGCCATTTCTTTAGCATAGGATTTACCTTCTGACTATTGTACTAATTTTGCCTTTAAATCTTCTTTGTCCCTCTTTAGAAGTTTTATTTCTTCATTTGCATGGTGACAATCTTTATCAACCTCTTCAACCATAATGACACTACGTGGTCAGCACCGCGTGCTTCTTCATCGTGAAGTTGGTCGCACATGTATTCTGCAATTTTGCCTTCTTAAATGTTTTGGTTTGTCTGGATTTCATTTGTGTTGACTCTTTTACCTTTGTTAATCATGATCTTGCCATCATAAACCACTTTTTCACCACTGATACTACTTTTACTAATTATTTGTGGCATGCTTCGGGTAACCACGCAACACGCTGCCGTGTTGCCTAGTACAGTTAATTTTATAATGTTGAATGGATAATAATTAATCGAGTACGAAATCAAGTGATAAAATACAAACCAGCGGAAAAAGAAACTTTGGACGACCAAGAAAAAGATAGTCCATTCTTGCTGAAGTTGTATTTGACCTACATGGTTGAACATGTGATGTAGATGTAGATGATGATGATGAAAGCTGTAATGTTTTATCGATAAACATTTAACCAATAAGAAGACGTCAATTACTTTACATACTGGCGCCCGGAATTTTCCAAGCTGGAGCTGTTTACAGTACGCCTAGCAAATCAATTAAAGGTCAAATGGCCACTCGGCCTGCTCCTCAAGGAGCAAACTCCAAAATATCACTGAGGAGATGTGCAGTAGGTTCACTTTTATCCGTGCGGCCGGGTGTAATGTAACCATCAGCAACACGATGTAAAACTTTTAGCGCCAGTGTCTAACTAAATTGTGGTCTTTTGATTCCTAGGATTTTATGGCTATAAACGAAAATATTACATTTGAGAGAAAATCCTTTTTTAAAATTTTTGTCTCAATTTTTTTTGGCAGAATATCAACCCCTAGAGCTCACACATTAATGGATATGCTGTAATATAATACTATTAATAACGTTAAAATTATAAATAAAAATAAGCTTCTATAAATCTTATTTCGAATTACAAAAATAGTACTATTATCACCGATACCTTTATTAATTTTAACACAAATCTTACTTTTAACTTTAGAACCCATTCCTAATAAATTAGGAGGTGTAATGGCTCTAGTTATATCTATCGCAATTTTATTTTTTTTTATAGTTTATTAACTTTATTTTTCGCAACCCCCATATTCCAATGCGGAGTAAATACTTAAAATTCTAACTACAGCGTAATAAAAATTAATTGCTGACGCAGTATATTAATAAAATTAGTACAGCTCAGTGCTAAAAACACCCATTATATAGCCACTATATTAAGTTCAAAATAAGAACTAATATAGGCACTATCAATAACGATAAGCATTGAAGTAAACACAGCCACTTATTCATTTACCACTTAAAAACACGTTGTGAAATGACAGAACAGTATAGAAATATTATATATCATAAACACATATCCCATATATTACGGGGCGTATCCAGAAAGTAAGCCTCCCTATTTTTTAAAATAACGAAAACATAGTTACATGAAAAACTTTATTGGCAACGTGCAGCAACGTTTGAGATATTTTTCGACATAGTCACCACAAACATTGAGACAGTCGTCATATTGTGGAATCAACTTCTGTATTCCTGTGTCGTAGAAGTCTGCCGCATGTGAATGGAACCAGTGTGTGACAGTCGTATTCAGCTCTTCGTTGTTGTCAAAATGCTGACCGAAGGACAGGAATTTCTTGAGGTGCAAGAAAAGCGCTGGGAGAAAAATCAGGACTGTGTGGTGGATAATCAAACAGCTCCCAGCCGAACTCCTGCAGAACAGTTGCTGTGCACCGAGCCGTATGTGGACGAGCATTATCATGGAGCAGCGCAACATCTGCAGTAAGCTTTCCAGCATCTTGTTTTGAATGACATGTCACAATTTCCACAGTTTCACAGTAACGGCCAGTGTTCACTGTTTCACCTCTGGCAGCAAGTCAATGAGCAGAGAGCCCTTCCTGTCCCATGACACCGTACACACCACTTTCTGCACCGACACAGTCTGTTTGAATTTCGTCTTGACCGGAGATCTACTGTGACGCCAATGCCATGACTGCTGCTTGTTTCCGGAGTAAAGTGTGAAATTCACGTTTCATCGCCAGTGAGATCCAGTCGAGGAACTCGTCGCCATCATCAGAAATGTCAATGCTACTCCTAAGCGTTTCGTTTTGTGTTCGGGTGTCAGGTTTTTCGGCACCCACCTGGTACAGAATTTCCTGAACAGCAGGTGCTTAGACAATTTCATGCAACAAGGATGGCGATATCTGCGGAAAATGGCTACTGAGCTCCGTAATCGTGAAACGACGGTTCTCCACGATGCGCTGCCGCATCAGCTCAACAAGGTCATCACTGCGCTCTTCACCATGGACACTTTGACGACTTAAGGAAAACTGCCTACACCATCGACGCACCATCTGTTTGCTCATGATGTTCGGCCCGCAGATCTGACAGAGCTGATGATGAATTTTGATCGGCGCTGTGCTTTGTACAGTAAGGAACTTTATCACTGACCGAACCTCGCAGGTGGCGGGAAAACGACTAAGAGCAGCCATTTTAGGCCACTGCTGCCGCGCTACTGGCACCAGATTGGACCTGTCCGACCGGCATATGTTTGATATGTCATAGATCTGTTACGCATATGCAATTTACCGGGCTAAATACGTTTACTTTAAACGGGAAAAAATCGGGAAACTTACGTTTTGGATGCGCGTCATACATTTACTGACTTTCGCTATTCTCTTAAGATAAACTGTAAACATAATTTCTTTAAATTTTCCCTATTCGGCTACTATGTGATTTTTTAAGGTAAATTCTATTCTCAGTATTTCGGTAATTTCTCTGCTGCATACGTTTTACTCCTTCATGCTTGTTTGTAATTATTGAATCTGTTATGTATTATTGTTAAACAGGCTATTGTTATGTTTACTATGGAACATGTCTTGTACTTTTAAATAAGTATTGTGTTTTTGGGCACGTGGGAAGTAGAAATCAAGAAAGCCATTGCATTAATGAACAAAGCGACCAGTTAACATAAAATTATCAAATTACAGTAGCAGAGCAATAGCTTTTTATAGTTAAACATTTAGTGCAAGCGTTATTATGTTCAGTAGTCAAATTTTATTATTAGGCGATACAATACAACTGCTGACGTTGGGAAAGGATTGCCATTATTACAAACTTCCTAAAGCATGTTGTCAACAATGGTTGTCAAATGAGCGAAACTAAGATTAATATCATATTATTAAATAATATTATTCAATAAACGCCAATTACACAAATAGGATAGGCAAAAACCTCGACAAAAGCTATCATTACAAAAAAGAAGTCCATAATAGGCCCTAAGGTACGAAAAGATGCATACTATACAAATAAGCAATTATAGGTAATACAAAATGAGTATATTTTACACCATTGAGCATTAAACATTTATATAAACAAAGCCTACGATTCTGAATAAAGGAACAAAATAGGCAATTGCCGAGTTCTATTGATGAGACTGCATAGTGAGGTTCCGTTTTCGATCCCTAATTCGGACTAGAGAAAGTTAGTGCAGAGGGCTTCTACAACTTTGCTCCCAGTAGTTTGATTTCCCCTTCTCTAATCCCGTCAGCTGGTTCATCATCTTTGTGCACTGCAATGTAGTTCGCCAAATGGTGCATGAATTGCAAATAGACTAAGCAACTGTCAATTTCTCACCAATGCAGAACCGAAATGTTGAAACAAAGCGAGCATCATTATGATATTATTTTGAGGCGAGACAGGACTGAAATATTGGTCTAAACAGCAAAAGTAGGAGCTTTTAGGTGTTTTGGGTCCCATATATTTACGTATGCGTTTATAAAATAATTAAGTTGCTCAAGTTGAACAATTTAAAGCCAACTATTTATAGCTACACAAATAGATTTTGGACTTACGCTGGCATGCAAAATTTTAAAAATTGATTTTAGTTAAATCTTGTTCCTTGTTCTTTGCCAGTTTAAAAGGTTTCTGAGGATAGACTTTATTTCAAATGTTCAATTCACATTCTTTGAAGGTTTGTGAAGGGATCTAAGGAGCATTCTCCTCATACCAAGTGTAGTTTTAGAACTGAGGTTTTAATATTTAACACGTGATTAAGTTTTGGAAAATTAAGTTAGTTTTAAAGAAAAAAGTTTAATGCAACACAAAATGTAACCTTTGATTGTGAAAAAGTTCATTCGGAAATAATATGCAAAATTAAATAGTTTCACGTTTTTAAGCTTTCAATTTTCATTTTTCTTTTGAGGCTATTCTTTTGATCATTTAGATGCATAGGACTTCGGGCATTAAACTTATATTATGGTTATCTACGTTGAATAAATGTGGATAAAGGTTTCAACTAAAATGAATTAAACTAATATGTATTAGGAATTATCGGTTATTCTTAAACATTAAAAGCACCACTGAGTATTCAAGAAATCCTTAAAGCCAAGATTCTGTACTTATTATTTCCAGCACTTCTAATGTATAAAATACTCCCTGTAGATGATTTGACTTTGATTTTAATGGCGTTTTAGGAAACGCGTTAAAAACACTTGTTTAAGATTAAGTTATTTTTGATTTTTTAATATCAAACAGAATGGGACAGAAAATATGCCAACATATATAAACTGCCTGTGTTGGATGGTATGGTATTGTAACGCAGCCACGTGCTGAGCTATCAATTGGATATAGCCGACCGGCCGAGGTATGGAGAGATAAGAAGCGTTCTCGCTCAGCGTAAGTCTTGAAATGCTATCGAGAGATAATCAAAAACATCTGGAAGTTTTCCCTCACCCCGCCTCTCGAACATTCCAGAGCTCTAATAATTTCTGGCGGTTACAAAGCGAGCGTTCTCACACGCTCGAGTGATTAGCTAAGGCCCAGCCAATGGCAACATAGGAAGCAAAGCTCCACCCACAGACACACGACAGAAAAGCTTGCGTAAAAATAAAAAACTATTATATCGCACAGGTAAAGACGCACTAGCGACTGGGTACTGTGGCGATTTTACACTATGCCTAGGTAAACCTGGGCGAGCTGCTCTCGATTGCTGGATTGATACACTTAGTGATTTTGCGAGTGCTTTTCTGATACAACATCAAGGGCGGTTCTACAAATGCGTTTGTGACACCAGCTTTTACGTACAGCGTGTGTTGCTACTGCGAGAGATTAGAGACATCTTGTGTTGGACTCCCCGGCGAGTGAACGATCCAAAGAAGAGGCTAGAGAGCTAGATCACTTTGGTGAGCTGACAATGAGAACTTAGTGAAGGTTGAATGGAAACTGGACAAAGACACAGTATCGATTATATTTCTATTCATAATATACGAATACCTGTAACCTGTTCTTTGAGGTTTGGTATGACATATTATTAGGCTAAGCGATTAGTTCATATAGAAATCGCAATTGTCAATAACAAGTGTTATTTTTGCATTTATTTAGTCGTGTAATAGCTTAAAGATTTAGACAACCACTTCATTAATGGAGATGTAGAAATGGACAATTCAAAACTGCAGCTGCTGTAGAACTGTGCAAACACACACTTCATTACGACAACGGAACGAAGATTTTACTTTCAGCTTCAATTGCGTAATACATCTCTCGAAAATCTGAATCTATGGAGTCAAAGTAGAGACTGAGTGGATTCGCTTCAGGACACGTTTTGTGTTTCATATATCCTAACTGTGACAACACACAAAATTGTGGAGGGACGGTTTCTGTGAGAAATCAAAGTCCAAAAGATAAATCATTTTTACTCATTATCTACATACATTTCTCGTTGCATATTGGAAGACACTGTAAACTGGGAGACAGAATCAAATTGAAATTAGAGACAGAAACAAATTAGAGGCTCTCAATCCCCGAGAACAGAACATTTTCTTATTTATCAAGTTCAGTTTCTTGCTAAATAAAAGTGCAACAGCATTCCAGCTATAATGTTATTAAGCTTTAGCAGTAGTTGCTATGCCTTAAAATAAGTATAACTACGTATTTTAATATTATGTGTACAGCTGATTGTTGCTGAATGAAATTTGTTTAGGTTAAAATGCTAAATTAAGGGGAGACTAAAGCTGCCAAAAATGATATTTTTAATTGTTTTCCTTTTTTATGTGCACTTATAAATTGAAATTTCCTCTTTAACTTGATGTATGTTTTATTATTGTAGGCGAAATACTCGTAGCTATTTTAAATACATTCTAAAAATGCCTGCGCTTTGCCATTTTGTACTCTGACTTTTGCACTGCTTCACAGAAAATCTTGGAAAAGGGGTAGCTATATTTTAGTTTATCTATAAGGGGAATGTTACTCTGCAAATTGGTACCACTTGTAAATATGCCAGCTTTCGTATGTCGAAGCAATACGATTTTTCTTTGTAAATATATGCGAGGTTTTGCTCTTTAATTCTTCTCCACTTTTACTTTGTACAATGTTTTCTCTAAATGACATTTTTTGATATAAATTAGCCATTTTCTCAGGAAGTATTAAAATAGGTAAATGAAATTTTGATAGATAAAAACATTATTTCAATGTTGTTATTGTTCTGTTGCGGTGTTAGTGAATTGATGTGTTTTTTAAAACAATCACTGCTGATAAGTTTGAATAAAATGTAATAAACCACGTTAATGTATAAAAGCACATCAGTGAACTAAGAAGCCAAGCATCTACATCCTGTAAAAAATTCCTGTTCGTTAAATAGTTTGAGATAATCGTCATTAAGTTAGGAAATTTAACATTCCTTTTAATCTCACCTTAAGTTTTAAAACCATGTGGCATGCGACACAGTGTTGATCGCAATGCACAGATAGCCAAACAATATTCTGCATATACACTTCTACCTGCAGTTGCAATTGAGTATGTAAATATTTCAACTTATTGAATAATATTAAAAGGTTAAGCCAAGTAGAGAACATATTAATTGGATTACCTCCATTGTGTCCTTGTTTACCAATAAAAAGCTGCCATTCACATTGTTGATTTTATCCATAACGACGAGGAAAAGTACAACAGTGTTAAAGCAGAATCGAAGATGTTTGTATTCTGCGGCAGTATTTTTAACGTTTAAATGATTTCAGACTAATTAAACAATATAAAATATAATAACAGCCCGCCTTAAAGAAATATGTGTAAAAACAACATATAAAATATATGTAACAGTCATTGTATTAATGTTTATATTATGTACATGTTCAGTAATGTTATGTGACTATATTACGTAATTTAATAATGTAGGAGCTGTGAGAATAATAGGTTAAAAGTTGCTAACAATGAGGTAAAATGAGGTAAGCTTGAGGCAATAATGAATTAGAAAGTTTAATAATACTACTAGTAATTCTAGAAAACAATAATGTAATTTTTGAGACAGTTTATAAAATAGCCAATCAACAACCAAATAAAAGTATTCTATTGGAGTAAGATTAGCCAATCAGAAACTGAAATAGAGCAAATTGTACAAATTCAGAAGTCAGTTGCTTGTAGACACCGTTCATTACCGGACGCGAGACTCGTCCTTGAGAAGTTTAATACGTATTCAGTGTGAGACTATAATAGTTTATGTGTTAAAAAGTGCAAGTAATTAATAAAAGAATCACAGCTCTCTATATCAGTGAAGTGTTATTTAAATCATGTCAAGCATTAACAAAAGGAGTGAAGTAAAATTATAATGTGTAAGCCTACATTCTTCAGCCGCACCACTCCTTGCAAAGAAATTCATGTCTCTTACAATAATATTGACGCAGCCGAGGCAAACATAAACATATAATATTTAAAGAAACACTCAAATTACAAAGTTAATATTTTTAAACTTGGGGCGAAGGCTACAGGAAGCACTGTACCATACGTGGTCTAACAATACAACTCCTTCCTCAAATTGGTTTCCATATGCGAAGAAAATACCTTCTTTAAACTAGTTTACCACACATGTGGCAAATAACAAATAACAAACCCTTCTCAATTCTCTGAGCTTGAATAATTAAAGCATCTTGCAGAAGTGTTAAATATGGCGGTAGTGAGACGCTAGGGACATTTCAAAGACAAAGTAAAAATAAGATGATAGTAAACGTCGGGATTTGTATATTAATTTCTCCACCACGTATCTACCTAGTAGGTAGACAAGGTATTTCATGCCACCCGAAAATTCTATATCAAGAACAAGCATATAAAATAAGCATTTTTAGAAAAATGTCCGATGTGTATGCGTGTTTGCAAACAGCATAACTCAAAACCGAAGAGACGCATAAATAATAAACTTGGTATTTAGGTTTAGTACCTTCCAAAGATGCGACACAAAAATTTTCAAGAAAATCTCCCCACCCCAAACTAGCTGTTACATAGAGAATTTTTAGAAATTTATGATTTTCTAAAAAACCACTCTGTTTTGTTTAAAATACCATATATTGAACCTATTTGTATGGCAAATAATGTATATATATATATATACATACTTAATTTTCTGGGAGTAGTTCTCTTGATTTGGAAGGAATTTTGTATAATCTTGTATAAGTGATAAACGTTAAGAGATATACGAAAACGTACTACACAGGAAATGTAGATCTGTTTAAACCATACAATTTATTTCAAATAAGTTTCTTTATAACGTCAGTCATTTCACAGATATCCGTTATTAATGGTTCGAATTGTTCATTACTTGGTCAATCTAAGTCCTGTCAACGTTCAGCTGTTTCTCCGATTGCATAGAAACAGTATGACGTTTAAGGCCAGCCTAGAGCGTTCTTAAACATTTGACTATTGCTGTTCTCTTAGTAGGTATAACGAAATGTACAATGTAGCTTTTCAACAAAGGTTTGTCTGGATTAAAATGAATAAGCTTCGGTAAATAGTTTGTATATCCACTAATAAATGATAGAGGGTAGAGAGAGTCATGCGAATGTATCACAGATATTTTTAAAAGAATTCAAAGTATCCTGTGAAGAGGAATGTAGTTGCTGTCTTTTACAGGAACGCGAGCAAGGAACAATTAATAGACCGCAAGTACGTGAGAAGTAATTCCTTTTATTTATATACAGATGCGAAAGGAAAGGCTTATTGGAAAGCTTCGGCCCATTGGAAACTTAGTAAACACAATAATAAATGTGAAGTATGTTATGTAAGGGCTAAATGAATAAAATTACTTTTAATTGGATCAGTCTTCGTAAACCACCATGTAACACAAGATCGCTTTGATGAAGAATGACTACACGCCAAGAAGTGTAGCAACACCGTCACCACAACAGAATGGCTTCACTTGAATTATTCATAATTCTTACAAACGTTTATTACTCTATTGTTATAATTATTGTTAATAGAGATAAACGTTCATTAAAAAAATTCATATTTCATTACAGAATATCGATAGTCAGGTGCAGGCTTATATGGATATGATGGCTTTTTCGCATAATCAGAAGAAAAACTAAGAGCGACTTGCCGCTTGAAAAAAACGGCAAGTATTTGAAAATTCAAACCAATTATAAATAATCTGATGTGATACATTCACACGACTTTCTCTACCCTCCATAGTTTACTAGAATACAATGTATTCTTACTAAAGCTTATCTCAATATTACTACGTTTTAATCCAAATAAGCTTTTGCAGAAATAACTACATTACACATTTCGTCATAGGTACAAAGAGAACAGTACTAATAGTCAAATGTTTAAGAGCTGGACGCTGTATCCTAGCTTTAAAATTCCATACTACACGCAGTTGTGAGAAACAACTGAATGTTGAAGAGACTCTAAAGAATGACCCAGAAATGAACAATTCGAACCATTAATAACCGATATGTTGGAAATGTCTTACGTCACCAAAAAGCTTATTTGAAGTAAATGTTGTGTTTTAAAGAGATCTTCATTTCCTGTGCAGTACGTTTTCGTTTATCTTAACGTTTACCAGTTATACAAGATTATACAAACTGTCTTCCTAATGGAGAGGACTTCATAAGCTATTCCCAGAAAATTCAAATATACATTTTATTTGTCATGTAAATGGCTTTAATATATGATAATTTAATCAAAATCGCTCGACTAATTTTTTAAAACATCAAAATTTTTGAAAAATTTTCCATGTAAAAGGTATTCGGTGTGGGAAATTTTCTTGAAAATCATTGTGTCGCATCTTTGGAAGATACTTAACCTAAATAGTAAGTGTGGTAATTATCCAACTTTTCGTTTTTGAGTTATGCTGTTCACAGACACACACGGACCTTGTTCTAAAAATTATTTTTTGGGATTCAGTGGGCCTCAAAACATGTATTTCCGGTGAAATCAGGTTTCGAATTTTTGGGTGGAATGTAATACCTTCTCCACCTACTATTTACGTGGTGGAAAAGGTAAAAATATTTCGGAAATGGCAAACAAAACAATTTAATTCGCATAAATTGCATGCTTTAACGAGATCTAATTTTTGTGTAGTAAGATTTTATCCATGGGCTATCTGTTTACCAATTATACAAAACTCATTATCGATGAAGATAACTTCACATCCTACTCCTAGAATATTCAAGATACACGTTTGATTTCTCATGAAAATTTCTAAACATGTGGTATCTTTTTAAAAATAATCGTTACGGCCATTTTTATAAAACCTAAATTCTGGAAATACGTTCCAATAAACATGAATCAATAAAATTGATGTAAAGGGTAGTTTGAATTGAGGGATGTTCTTGAAAAATCTTGCTGATGCGTCCTTGGAAGATTTTCTCTGTGGTTCTACAGCCCAGAACAGGACTGGACCTACCAACCCTACTGCCAACCTCACGCCTACTTACCTACGGCAGAGTTGAACGATCATCCAACCGATACGGGAATGTGATGTGGCCAGCACCACGCATCCCCCAGTAGGAAAGCCGGTTCACGAGGTCAGCTATCGTAGCTTCTCACTTTCCTCAGATTGTGAGTGGGCACCGACGTATATACCGGACCTAAAATCCGCATTCCCGTGGAATCCTTGGATGATGCTGGACTTAAGTACAAAGTTTGCTATTTAACTGACTTTTCGTTTTGAGATATGCTGTTAACAGATACACACGCGGGCGCGCGGACCTTTTTCTAAAACGATCTTTTCTTTTCGGGGAGTCTCAAATCATCTATTTCCAGTGAGATCGCAGTATCTAAGTTTTGGGTGAAATGCAGTATTTCCTCTACATAATACAGGCAAGTAGTAGAGAAAGTAAAAACTGAACACAAAGCACTACTGTTTCCAATTAACGTGCTATTCTTATTCTCATAATAATAAATACAATACTAATGTATTATTATTGTATTAGCCTCAAGCGTATAAGATTTGAGTTGTGCATGAAATGTCTAAATTTGGAAAAACCAACCGATCGAGGTTCATTAGGCTGTTTCTGCATTGCGTTTATGAGAACGATAATGTCAAACGAGATTCATCCTCAATTTTCAGGCTATATGAACCTACAGAACCATTATTACTGATCCTATGAGAATCCCTAAGACATAGGGTGATGCTTAGTCATTCAGATAAAACAATTTGGTGTTATGGTACACCTCTCTGAGCCGAACATATCTGAAGATGAACATCAAAGAGCAGTAACCTTAACAGCTAATCATAGCTATCATACGGAATAACTTCCTGATAACCGGAGTTTCAATAACCAGACTTGGATATCGACATTTGGTTTTAGCTAGATGGAGCAACAGCACACACAATCCAAATAGCTCCTATGAGACTTCATGAGATGTCTTCTGTTCATCATATTTTCCAGGTTAGAGATGTCGCCAGGTCTCTCGAATTTTGTGGGGTGCATTGAAGAGCTATGCATTTTTTGGGCCAATTGTGAACGAAGCATTCAAAAAGATATCGAAATAAAAATATGAAAAATTTAAACTGGAAAAAATTTGAGTGATATATAGTAATTAAAAATTTTCAATTAATTCTACATACACTATTTTAATGTTCACTATGAAAACGCAGGGAGAACGTTGTCTTTTACGCTACCGTTTGGGATTCGAATCCATGTTGGGTGAAGTGCCTGACTAAAGATGTAATTCAGTTCCTGAGTCGTTTTTATGAATTTCAGCTGAATTTAGAATCTTAGGTCCTCGAAATCACTGGTGCATTTATTTCAGATTATTATTTGCCGACTCATTTGATTTTTGCACGAGTGCAGGCCTCAGAGATGCTGACCGAAAACGATTAGTAATGTATGGCCACTAAACCCCACTGCAGTATAATCTAAAAGTTGTGTAAGTTGAAGTGTTTTAAAAATATTTTATGGCAGAGTTTATGCAAATAAATTCATTTTAACCTTCTTAGGGACCCTAAATTTAGTTTGTATTTCGTTCAGCGAGTTCACCGAGCCTTAGAGACTCGACATGTCAAACCAAGTACGATTTGGTTAATCTATAAATAAACATTAACTATGATACAGAACACATTAAATTAAATAAATTAAAACAACTGAACGGAAGCTTTTGAGGTGTGTACACTCGAGCGAATGGAATTGTGTCGATTATATGTGCAGTGACTTATGATGGTAACCGCCTCTGTCAGTCCCAGCCCCTACCTCTTTCTGATTCTAGCACTCCACTTAAAACTTCTTTACCTCCCCTTTTTCTTCGCTCCGGAGTCTGAAACCGAACTGTGTGCATATTTTAATGTTTCAGTGCCAGACTTTTGACATCAAACCAACACGAGACGGACCTGTGTGGACTGTCGTTGCAAAGAATGCCTTCCAGTCAGATAGGTGAAATGTTTCGTACTCCTCCCCTTTCGCCACTCACCTAAGCTGGACTTTCGTTCATAGGCTAATGCGTATGTATCGGTCTTGAATTCAAACCAACAAGAGATTAGCTCACCCAGGGTTGCAGTTTCTGCCACCATTAAATCATAATAGCATTATAGGAAACTAAGAGCATGGCGTTTCTGTGCACCTGACTATACACATTTAAAGAAACAACCAAATGTAAAAGTTTCCATACAGTTACACCGCCTACACACGTAGATATAAATACAATTTTGCTACATATTAATGAAACACTTCCCTTTTTTACATTTTAATTGGACTTTGCTAGTCTGTGCGTACCATCATTATTTTATAATTGATTTGCAATGCACAGACTTAATTTTCAATATCTGCAATACATAAAATATATATATATATATATATATATGTTTAATAGCTTAGATTATTTCTAAGGTAGGCAACATATGTCGGATGATTTGTTATTAAAACAGCAAAATACATTTTATAGAGTTATCAGGATAACTTTTCTTTCAAATAATCTCTTACAAAATAAAATGACCTGGAGCAAAGGTATTCTTTAAAAGCAGTTCTGAAAGTATTAGCGATGTCAAGTTGAAGAACATGAAATATTCTAATGGTTTCATAATACACATGTTTTTGGAAGCAAGCAGGTCGGATGTTTTCACCACAATATGGCCAACTGATAACTGATTGGATGAGCATTTAAAATATTGTAAGGTTTTCCAAACGAAAAAGTATCTTGTCCCAAAGTTATACGAAAGTTATGAAAGCAGACATTTCAGACTTCCTTTCTTTTGCTGATTGATTACTGCACTGCTTGAGTTGAATGTAACAAAGTAGTGTATTTTATCGCAAAAAAAAGTTGCAATCAACGTAAACGGCTTTCATCATTTCTGTGTAACAAGTTCCCCACACACGTCATTGTTTGTGAAACACAAAAGCTGTCATGGTGTATACATCTGATGTCAGAAACAAAGAAGAGAGGGAGAATAATTTCCCAAAGGTTGGTTGTTGTATGACGGAGAGCGATATTTATATGGAATGAACGAGAGCTTCTCTTGATAAAGGAAATTCACTCTCTCCGAGTTTTGCTTTATTTGCGGGAGACGGATTCCTTTTTCCCTGCACAAGACAAGTCAAGCGGGATGCCCATATCTCTGCTTTAATAGAATTTCCAAAGGCTCATCATAACTTGGGGGATGGAATTCTTTGTGAGTGCAATAGTGAAATATGACTGGTCTAGGATTCTCATGGCCTATAACAATGTGTTTCTTTAAAGTGCAATTCTCACCTTATTTAAAAAATTACACTCTGAGATATATATTGGCTAATTACATTTTAAAGGGGCTTAGAAAAGACTTGAATCATGGTCGAATCCACTAGGTTGCATAGAATTTTTAATGCAAACGAGGAAACATTTAAGTATGTAATCGGTCCATTAAAAACTATTTTGATAATAGTTGTGTGACAAAATAAAAGTTACGTATATTACGAAAGTACAATTAGGTACATTTAATATAAATGTTACAATTAGCAATGAATGATAAGATATTTCCACTATAAGTTTGTAACTAAAGAAAACTACCCTAACATTTGTAGTTAAAAGCAGAAGATGTGCATGTATAAAGATTAATCGGGCAGCTTTTCCTGTAAAAATACATAAAATGCCTTTTACACTACTTCCTAATATTATTAACATTGAAGATCCTACAGAGAAAAAAATAAAAGAAACATACAAAAATTCAGCGTAGAACAGTATGAGGTTACCACCAAAATATGCATCTGTAACATAAAATCTCATCCTGTCCATAATTAAATGTTGATTTTCAGAAACATTTTTCTGTTTGTCTACTGTGAAAAACTAGCAGGATCAATTTTTTTGTGTAAATCGCATTTGTAGAAGATTAGCTGTATTCTGAAAAAGTTTTTCATCTTTGTGATACACCTCAAGGCCACATTGACCTGTGACAGTGTTGAAAAATAAACGACACAATAAAAAATTTATAATACATTAAAGTTATTTAATCCAGAATTTTCAGTAAATTTAAAAAATAAGTTTTTTAAGCCTTTCACAGAAGAAATCTTCACCCAAGTTTTCACATAGTTTGCTTTCCTTCAATTTTCACAAATTCAAAATCATCTTCATGAAGTTTTTGTTCAGTTTCATTCAGATTTCCATTATGCATCCTACAAAGATAGAGGAAGAGTTTAAAGAGACTTTCCAACATGTCAAGTATAGTTCTGAAATTAGAGTTTTAATAGCTTAATACAGAAGTACATTTTAGAAACTTAACAGCGTTATGATGAAAGCACTTCATATCATCTTGATTTTATCTTTGAAAGTCGTTTCATTCTGAGGTCAAGTAAATATGACAATGAGGTTAAATTTATTACAGTTATGTTGGATATGTACCGTGTTCAAATACTACTATAACACTGTAAGTGAATATTAATTTAGAAAGTATTGTTATTTATTTACACTCAGCGTGACATAAGAAAATTTTTTAAATTACAACCATGTTACTTCGTGTAAACACCTGATACAATGTCTAAGATATGTTTTATATTCATTCCTTCCTATATTACCCCTCGACGTTTCAAATGTTGGTAATTCCGCGGAGTCTAGTTTAAATTTTAAGGAAGAGAAGAACTGCTTCATTTAAATTATTCAAGAATGCCTACCCTCGTATCTACGCGTTATATTGCAGATTAAATGCAATAATCTTTTAATTTGAGAAGAGTATCAATTGAGTGGTTTCTCAGATGACCCAGAGCATGATTTTCCTCCATATTTAGAGCTGGTTATTCATTACATAATACTATATCACGAACAATGATGGAAAATAAAAATTATGCATCTACATAAAGATATTAAATCGCTTCAGCATTTCAATTTAGATATGTACTCTTGTAGTCATAAGAAAGAGGTTATTTGTAGGTTTCAGGTGCTAATTGTAACATTTCACTGCATCCAAATTTATTCCTAATAACTAAAATACATATCTGCAGTATTTCAATAATATATCTATTTTTACCGGACGGACGGATGGATGGATGGATGGATGGATGGATGGACGGATGGACGGACGGACGGATGGACGGATGGATAACTGTGGCTCTACACGTGTCGGGCATATGGCATTAGGGTGCCATCAAGTCTATTTGCTTTCGTTACCGGATAAATGGCAGAGCATTCTCTATCCCTATTTGTTTTCTTTTTAGATGGAACTTTGGTATGAAATATCCAATTTGGTATTTACTTGGCGACTGAGGGAAATTACGAAAATTCCCAGTTGGATTGGTCGGGCCACCGGATTGAAACCCGGTATCTTCCGAATATTGGATGTTACGGTTTGAGCCATCCCTCTCGGAGATATTAAAATTGGCTGATTGGTTTCTGAGATTACTCTGCATATCCGAGCACACATATACTCATGCAGAGAGAGAGACCGAAGTTACAGGACCGTCTAATGTGCCATGTGGCAAGGGAGCACCATCCACTGAGCCCATGAATTAAGCCTGAAAATTACTCCAAAGACAAATAAATTTTATGAAACTAAACGTACTTTAAATACCAGAAACTTCACCAGACAACAAAAATTATTTTTTATCAGCTCCGAATGAGGGGGAGCAGATGTTTGCCATACATTCAAGAATCTAGAGTTCGAAACTACGTTGGGGCGAGTTACTTGAATTAGATTATTTCGGGGTTTCCCGTTATCCTCAGAAGACGAATGTCTGATAACTGTTAAGTTCAATGGACGCCGGGCACATTTGGGATTATTTCGTCCCTCACTTGGTTAATATGTTAAACGAAACACACACACAAAGAAAGATCATCTAGTTGCCAAACATAGTGTACATTCTTGTAGTTTTATTACATCAGTTAAACATCCTACTCTGCAGGCTAATTGTAAGACTCAGACTGAAGGTAATGTGTGTGTGTGTATGGACATACATTGCTTACAGTCCCAATTTTAACGGTCAAAAGAATTGTCTGTGTCAATCCCTTTCGATGCCAGTGTGCATTGTTTGTTTATTAAAGAAGTGGGCTATTCTGGTACACGCAGATGAACAGCCCTTTCAAGTTCACAAGAGGTTGTTCATCTCTGAATGTTAAAATTTGATCCCTTTCACATGCTTCTTTATCCAATATACTAAACATATATCTCATGAAATAGAGGTTACGAGTACAACAGAGCAAAGCAGAGTAACTTGGAATGAAATTACATGGACGTGGGCTGAGGGCCTTGCTTTATACGCGAGGCCTTGGTAGCACAAATAGCTATAGCGTCTTCTGCGCATCTAGGCGGGAGGGTATCCATAGCAATAGGAAGAGTGAAAGAGGCAGCTGGATAGTAGTTCACTCGAAAAAAAGTCTGATGTGTTGCACTCGCATAATTTCTCTTCTCTTGTGAAAACTATTTTTACAAACGTTTACTCTCCAAATACTTCCACATACTTCATATATTAATTGAAATATCGAGATGTTAATGTTATTGCTAATTGTCTTGTAGGTGCGAGAGGAATATGGTAGGCTTTAAGTGATAGTCAAATCTTTTAAGAGCTGGTTGCTATGTGGAGCATTCTATTCTCTTTGAATATCCAGGACAGATAAAAACTGAGGCATTATTTTTAACACTTAAATGATTTCAGTCAAATTATATAATATAAAATATAATAACAGTCCGCCTTAAAGCAAAATGTGTAGGTATAAAATGCATGTAACAGTCATTGTATTAATGTTTATATTATTATGTACATGTTCAATAATGTTATGTGAATGTATTACGTAATTTAATAATGTAGGAGCTGTGAGAATAGGTCAAAACTTGCTAACAATGAGGTAATTTTGAGGAAATAATGAATTGGAAAGTTTAATACTCCTACTAGTCATTCTTGGAAACAATAATGTAATTTTTGAGACAGTTTATAAATAGCCAATCAACAACCAGAAAAAAGCTTAAGTTACATAAAGGTATTCTATTGGAGTAGGATTAGCCAATCCAAAACTAAATGTAGCAAAATTTACAAATTCAGAAGTCAGTTGCTATCAGACAGCGTTCCTAACCGGACGCGAGACGCGTCCTCGAGAAGTTTAATACGAATTCAATGTGAGACGAAATCTTACAGCTCTCTATATCAGTGAAGTATTCTTTAAAGCATGTCAAAGATTAATAAATTGAGTGAAGTAAAAATTATATTCTGTGTAAGTCTACATTCTTCAGCCGCACCACGCCTTGTTAAGATATTCATGTCTCTGCAAATTAATACTGACGCAGCCGAGGCAAACATAAATATATAATATTTAAAGAAACAGTCAAATTACAAAGTTAATATTTTTTAAAAAAAAACTTGGGGCGAAGATTACGGAAACTTTTTACCATACGTGCGGTTTTAACTACTTCAAATTCGGCTCCCCACAGTTGAACTACAATACAACTCCTACTTCAAATTGGCTTTCCATACCTGAAGCAGCAACCTACTTTAAAACGAATAACAAATTCCCAATTGAGAAGAATAATAAGTATTGGAATATTCAAACAAGCAACAAATATCTCGAAAACGGTTCACTCAATAAAAAAGTACATGACATAAGTTGTGTGTTTTAACGGAATCTACATTTTTTGTGTACAAACATTTTATCTATCCCTTACGGTTTACCGTTATGCAAAAGCCATTCACAATGAAGAGAACTTTTGGGTACATTCCTGGAAAATTCAAGATATGTATTTCATTTTGTCATGAAAATATCTAAAACATATGATATTTTAATTAAAATCGTTGGAGTCAATTTTGAGAAAATCAATTTTTTTATAAATGTTCCAGCTAATGCGTAGTCTGAGGTGAGGGGATTTTCTTGAAAATCTTTGTGTGGCATCTTTGAAAGATACTGAACCTAAACACCAGATTTAGTATTTATCCACTTTTCGTTTTTGAGTTATGCTGTTCACAGACATACTCACACACACGCGGACCTTTTTCTAAAAATGCTTTTTAGATTCAAGGGGTCTCAAAACATGTATTTCCGGTGAAATCTTGTTATCGAATTTTTGGGTGGAATGCAATACATAGTAGAAAAAGTAAAAAGGTGAAGGGATCTTGCAGAAGCAGCAGCAGGTTTGCTAAGTCTTTCCAATTGCTTCTCTTACTATTTGTTTCCAGCTATGGGAACTTGCTATCTAGGTTTGGAACCGCCCTCAACAGTCCTCCATCCTGCGGAAGGGTGGAAGAAGGAGCTATTTAACATGTGAATACTAATTGAAACTACCACACGTCTATATCCAGTATAGCACAAACAACTTTCATTCACTCTAGCAACATTATATTCCAAGATTATTTCTTAGAGCATATTAAAATGTTTTACCCATTAGGATAAAACCGTTGTCCAAACAAAGCTCATTGGTACTAGTCGGCCACGATATGAATGCACTTGGTGGAGGTCGCCGCTGGTGTTTTGTTGACAATCAAGGCTAGAGATCAAAGAAGAGTGACGGGCAAGGCGATAGGTACAATGAAAACAGTACTACAGCCTCGCTAGTAAACCAACTTGAAACTGCGGATGTTTTCTTTACCTGACTGTACTTCGATGCCCCATCCATTAGCTTCGTAACCGTTTAGTTCCTCTTCCCACCACACGCATGCATATCGTATCCGACTACTAAATGTGTTCTTATGTCAACGCATATTATTATCACCCGTCAGTTAAATTATACTCCAGGAATATAACATAATAACTGAATGTTTCATACTTAAGAATTACTACAACAGCACTAGCGGATGGGTGTGTATAGTTCAGATTCAGCAATGGAATAAAAGACATGGATTACATGTTATAACTTTATGAATTTCTATTTAAATTAACGACACTAACGAAGAATATACCAAATAAAGCAAGATAGTCACAAATATTGAAGCTGAGTCACATCTTTTCCTGATTGTATACATGTAAACTTTTCCTCGTCCTACTTCTCATTATGCCATGTCTCCGATACTCAAGGAAGGAACCCTCATTCAAGATTTGGAAATCTCATTACTTTCAAGAACTTCAGGATGACTGAGAAGGAAGAATGGAACTTGGGGATTTCTTTTTGCATTTTTAATCTCTCGTTTTAGTTCTTTCTTGGGAGATGATTATTTTAGTTTTTGGCGTCATCCTATGTGAAATTGAAGCAGCCTTTATTATCGTCCGAGTTGTTAATCATCATAAGTTTCATTACTAAGATAAAAATATTTCTCAAATACCTGTTACAAATCCTAAGAAGAGCACCAAAAATATTTTAATGATGCTTAGTAACAAATCACCTCCATATTTTGAAGTTTAAAGGTACATATCATGTTGCCGGATAATTAATATACTGTTCATACGAATCCCATCGGTTTCATAGTTTTCACTGTACTTGCGGTGGAAAGAAGTTTTTTCATGTTGATTAATATATTTATGTATTCTGATTTATATGAGATATTTATAGATGATTTATGTAGGGAATAAAATATAGGTTGTTCCACTTAAAGTTATGAAGCTTAGTGTTACTAGAAATTTCTATATTATCCTATATAATCATCAAACGCTACACACTTTAACCTAGATACAAATATTTTACATGCCTACGCTAAATATGCTAGATAAGAGAGTGTTCCTGAAGATAAGATGAAGTTTAAAGCCTGTACCAAAAATGTATTAAATATCTTAACTGTAGACTTTTATGAACTTCTATATCAAGTTTAAGCTATATTACAAACTATGCCAGAATAAACGTTTCCATGAGGTCTCAGCCTTACCTTCTCTGACACAGAGTAGACCTACCTATAGTAAGTAAAGAAATTATTTTATTAAACTGAATAATTAAATATAGAGATTTCAGCACAAATACAAGTTTTCGGGTTCATTCAACCCCCTCTCATACTTTCATACTTCAGTCCACAATTTTTAAGCACTCCAAGGCGAAAATTTCAAAAGAATTTCCCCTCCCCACTACCCTTTACACGCAAAAAGTCTATAATTTTTCATTTCCTCAAAAAAGGTTATAACATTTTGAATGAAATGTTGTATATTTGAGATAATGTAAAAATTAAATTAAAATTTTGTACTTTCTCAGAATAACTTTAAGTCATCTCACTGTGATTAAATATTGCACAATTTTATATAATGGGAAATCATAGGAGAAAACTTACTGCAGGAAGAATGAACAGCTCATTATGTAAAATACGTAACTCGCGTCAGATATATTTTTCTTAGCATTAGCCGTTTTCGAAATATCCCACGTTGAATGTTTACTCTTTCCTAAGCATATCATGTGTCGAACAAGTTTGAAACCTTTAGACTGTTCCATTCACTTTTCATTGCAAGAGGTCTTCACCACAGCTGAGCACTTGAATGATGTTTCCGAATGTTTTACGTAATTAAACCCTCATGTTCAATTTGATATCACTGCTTGGGAGAAATATTTCATGAACAAGGTACACCAAATAGAACAATCAACTGGTATATGAATATTATAATGCATAATAGACATTGAGAATTTGTCATGTAACAGAAAGTCATAAAGTATTCATATTAGACGTTTTTCGTAAAGTGTTTTCAAAATGATATAAAATTTCCGTTATTTACACTCGCGCATGGTATGTTGACTTTACGAAACGATTTATTCTAAATATTTTAGTAACATGCATGCTTCAAACATATTTATCACCATAACTGACAATTATTGTTCTTTCATATTAGTATCGAGTACATTAGAAGTTGAAAATTGAGTTAGGCTGTAAACTATAAATAGAAAATATTTAACAAATATCTACCTTCAAATATCTGGGCTCCACAATATCAGCACATAACACAAATAAAGATATTGAAGAAAAAATTGAAGCATTTAATAACATAAATGGGTGCATTAAAAGACATTTTGGGAAAAGAATGAGAAGAGATGTCAAATTAAAACTATATAACTTATTACCAAAGTCAGCGTTAAAATATGTAAATGAAACATGGATATTAAAATCGAGAGAAAAATTAAGGTTGAAAGCGCAACAAATGAAATTTTTAAGATCTCTAGGACTGAAAAAAGCAGACAGACGAGGAAATGTGGATATCAGAGAACAGCTTCTAGAGGAGCATACATATTCGAGAAAATAGAAAAAATGGAAAGAACATGTTACTAAAAATAGTCACTTCAATATTTGCTAGGCTAGTATTGTTTTATAAACCATTTGGTAACAATAACTGGACGACCCCGAACAAGATGGAGGGATCAGTTTGAAAATTAGCTTAGGAACGGTGTTCTAAACCGTGTTTTGGAAGAAGAACAAGAAGACTATGAACACATGTGTAGTTTGCAAATCAATAATTTGCATATGGATGCAAGTCTATCAATATGGAAAATTAGGGTCAATATTTTTGGAAATAATAATTTAATTTTAATAATTTATTAAATCTGCTGTTCACGGATGATTGGGTTAGAATCACTATAAATAAAAAAATATATCACAACGAGTTTTAATCACAAAAGATATTGAAAGAGTACAGCTGTTTAATATATCCTTAAAAATTGATACTTTTTTCAAAGCTGCATATAAAAAACGTGAAATTATTACTGATAATATAAATGAGTAAGTGTACACTTCCAGGCTTCAAAGCGCCCTATGGCAGTGAAAAATTAATCGAATAAACCAGTCAGTAACATGAAAAGCCGGCAGAAGAAATACGGATTGACTCCTATTGCCAATTTATGTTGAGGACTTATGAAGTCTAATAAGTGAAGAAGTGGATGATGATGTGTCGCCGGAAATAATAATTTCAATAATAATAAAACCAATCAGTTTTACTAACTTCTACTCTATTCTGTATCGGCACTGGTCAATCATATTTATTAATCCCTCGCGTAATCCAGTTTATACTGCTGCAGGATTACCATGGTTTACAAGGTTACAGCTGCTTGTTGATTATTCTGTACAAAATGGAAACAATTTACATTTACATTTAATATTACATTACAACTTTTATTTATGTCCATCATCCAAGTGCATGTTAATGACTTTCCACAGACAGGAATGTACACGTGAAAGAATACACTAAACCTCCACCGTGGTCTCTTAGGATACGCTGCACGTATGACGGATACTCAGTAGCAGGAAACCAAAGACCATAAAGAGTATTGATGGATGAATCCTTGCGCGAGATAAGATAGGGTAATTTTTCATTTACGGACAGCACAAATCGCAACTCTCTTTGGATGAAAGAAAAACGTGCTCTGTTTACTCAACTGAGATAGAGTATATAAAACTAAAAGTGTTAACCGAAACGCTTTATGAAAGGAACTTACAAACATGTCATTACATTTTGTTGTAATATACTCAATGTAATTCTCCTTGAAGCAAGTACGCATAACCAATTACTGGATAATGGAAAAATGCGAAATTGAAATTGTATGTAATAATAACAGTAATAACAACAATAATAATATGACGTACCTTTCGCCCCAAGGGGGTACCGAAGATCTAGTAAAGTTGGGTTGACATTAGGATGAGAATTAAGCGAGGACGAGGTACGCACATGACGCAGTATTTTATATCACAACACTGTGAATGCCAGAGTGATTGTAGTGTAAATTAGCATTATTGTATGACAATGATTTGAGATGTTTGTTAATTATAAGCATTGTTAGGAAATAAGTTTACACGACCTCACTGAAGCTGACAATAGGAGCGGATAACAATGAGCGAGGGGGTAAGTTGTTTATTAATTAGAAGAGACAAGCAAATGACGTCAGATTAGGGCGCTTTTCTTATCTAGAGTATATGTGTTCGTAATTTTGATTGGATATAAAAATAGACGCTAATGTTGGCGCATTTTATTAACCAATAGCAGCTCAGTTATAATGTGTAGGCATATCGGGGTGAGGGAGTATAAATTCCGTGCCAGAGACGGGTAACGGACAGTTTAAGAGAATCATTCGCGGGTTACACGTCACACAGTTCAACAGAATCATTCACGGGTTACACGCCGCGCAGTTCTACAGAATCTCTCGCGTCATAAAGTTAGTTACAAAATGTGAAATACTAGAAATAATAACGAGCGGCAAATAAGTGATTATAGTTACATTCGAAAATATAACAGTTTCAGTCTGGCGTGAATCAAGAGTAAATATGTAAAATCAATAACGTGTGACAGCAATAAAAGTGTAAAAACAAATTCTTTTATCAGTGTTATCTTTTAGTAACAACTCCTTTCCGTTTACACACCCTGTTTAAGGGATTTGCTCGACTTGTAATAATAGCTAGCCGGAGGACAAAGAACCCAAAATTCAAACTAGTAATATAATAACAGGCGCTCAGCGAATAAGATAACACGAAAGTTACCGCGACACACATTAAGGGAGTAGCTACTAAGGGACCCAAGGTGATCGGAAAGGAAGCCTGCCGGGAAGGGAGGTCCTACCTATTGAAGGACAATTAGATGAGTGACGCGACAATGAGCAAGAACTGTTGTACTAATCACTTCTCTAATTGTCTATTGTCTAAACTACTCGAAGCTACAATCCAAAATGTCCATACTGAATTAAGAGCAACAGCTGAGACAGGATAGATCGTGACGGCCATGTCTCCACAAAGCGACGCGGTTGAAACCCGATGCATCAAACGTCACAAAAAGAGCCTAAAGAGAGCGAGCACGCATAAATTCGTCTCTATGTAACTTATGGCACTAGCTCAACAACTTCCGGGGACAATGCCCCTATCATTACATTGGGGTTCAAGAGGATCACCCCCCCCTGCGGAGGGCGATGGGTTTTTTCGTGCGTAAAAATCCATAGCGTGGCTACCTCCGGATGTAAAGCCGGTGGCCCTGTGTCATATATTTACGGCAGTTAAAAGAACCTCAAGCCTGATAAAGAAAATTACCGGTCTTTCAAGCACAATATATAATGGGACGCTAAGCACCACAGAAGTTAAAGATCGTTTATAAAAAAAGAGAGAAACCCTCTTGCTGATATAATGCTATAAAGGTCTGGACGATGACACGCTTTATCTTATATTCTTGATGCTAATTTCTTTATTACTCTATAATATTTTAATATTCTAAAATGTATTAATAATAATAATAATAACAGCAGCAACACATCAGGGTGTACTTGCCATGTCAAAGCCAATCCGAGTACGCCTGATCCAAATATAAGAGAGAGCTGAGTGATAATTCAGCCGATATGAGTAGATAGCGGGTCTGCACCACTCTTCCCCCAGCAAGAATTTTGGTTTGCTGAATCCACAAATCGCTACGCTATTTATGTGTGGGCCCCAATCCTATACCGCGCCGAAAAATCTGAACCATGGGCTGGTATGTTAAATAGGGGAAGTATTGCATTCCAACAAAAAATTCGATATCGAGATTTCACCGGAGATACATGTTTTGAGATGCCCTGAAACGAAATAAAGCATTTTTGGAAATATGTCCGTGCGTGTGTGTGTGTCTGCGTGTCTGTTTGTCTGTCTGTAAATACCATAACTCAAAAACAAACAGTCGCATAAATACCAAACTTGGTATTTGATTTCAGTATCCTTAAGGATGCCACACGAAGATTTCAAGAAAATCCCCTCACGCAGGCTACCCTTTATATGGAACATTTTTCGAAAATTTTTATTTTCTCCAAAATAGGCTGAAACGTTTTGTTTATAAAAATATGATGTATTAAAGATATTTTCATAGCAAATGAAATGTACATCTTGAATTTTATGGGAATGTCCCCAAAGATTTCATTATTTTGAACGACTTTTACATAACTGGTAAACCGTAAGAGATAGACAAAAGTTTACTACACAAAATAATGTAGATCTCATTAAAACACAATTAATGTCATATACATTTTTTTTCGTCGAGTGAACCATTTCCAAGATTCTTTGTTATTTGTTTGAACTTTCCCATGGTAATATTTTTTTTCAAATGGGAATTCGTTATTCTTTTTTTTTGTCTTGGACATGCAAAGAGAATGGGATGCTAAAAGTTAAAGATTTGACTGTCGCCTCGAGACTACCATATTCCCCTTACATCTTCAAGAAGTTAGTAATTTTTTGAAAATGTTTACGATTAATATGAAGTAGATGGAGAATAAGAGTTTGTAAAAATAGTTTGTATAAGCGTAGAGAAAGTAATGCTGCAACACATCAAATTTTTTAGTTTCTTCTCCCAGGTTGAATTATCTGTATTTGGGATCTCCCTTTATTTGGTAATTATTGTTCTTCCACGCTAGTCGTGTGTAGGACAAGGATGAAAGGTACAATCAGACGACTGAAAGTTCAATATCATAGCCGGGATTTTGAGGTGATCGTCGGCGTCGTCACCATTCTCGGCTGCTCAGTCGGTGGGTTGTTCTCGGTGACAGCCTCATATCTAATGTATAGCGATGTTGGAATATTTAGGGAAGAAGATTTGGTAATCTCAGGACTTTTTTTGTGAGAAATGCAAAGACTCCTTGGTGTCCAACAAGAAATGCGACATTATATCTTTAGCACTATTTATTTCTTTGGATTATCACCATAGTCGTAACTTTAATATACTTCCAAAGTTCTGGGAAGTTATTCTGAAATTTATCGGAACCAATAACCGTGTATGGGTTTTTCTTTAACCAGAATTACCTTTGCACCACGATAGCTTTTTAATTCCCAACACATCATCCCGACTAAGGATATACAATTGTCTACCAAAATCTATGAAAAGAATTAAGCAAGAAAATACTCTCAAACACTCTTTAAAGGCATATCTGATTAACTACTACTTTTACTCTATTCAAGAATTCTTAAAATAAAGAGTACTTTAACATGTAATTATAACTTATTCTTGTAAACTTATACATATTTTGGTTGGATAAATTTTGTAATATTTTGTAATCTTACCTTGACGTATCCAGCATTGATTGCACCTTTTGTACATATGTAATCATAATCTATTTTTTTTGTAAACTTATACATATTTTGGTGTATTAATTTTTGTAATATCTCGAAAATATTTTGTTATGTTACTATCAAGTGTCCAACTGACTGTACTTCTTACGTAACAATTAACTGGATCAATAAAAATGAAGTGAAATGAAATTCCGCACATTCCTTTCGCGGAGACGTTTTCTCTAGCACATCTGACATACGCTGATTATCTTCCCCAAGTCTCGCTCTTTTCTTTTGAATATTCAAGCGCCCCCCTAACATCGAAGTTTTGAATCTTTTAGTTTAAATCCAATTGGTTGCTTTTAAATTATTCGTTGGCTTTCTCTACCCAACGTGCATCTTTCGTCGTCCTCCCTGGTGTAGTTGTTATCATGCTGGCTTCTAATTCCCAAGGTTACGGGTTCAAACCCGACGGAGGGGGATGGATTTTTTTCGGGTGTAAAAATCCTTAGCATGGCTTCCTTCCGAAGGGAAGTAAAACCGCTGGTCCCCTGTCGTAGTTTTACGGCAGTAAAGGAACCTTAAGCCTGATAACAAGGTCTCTGAGCAAAATTATCGGTCTTTCACGACCAATGTAGAATGGGACGCTAAGGACCACAGCAGTTAAAGAGCGTACATAAATAAACCTGAATTTAATTTAATTTAACCACCCAGTCCTTGACTTACTTTCTTCGGATAAGCAACAAATGACATCTCACCCTGTCATGACCACGACTAATCTCTAAGAGGGGAGAAGTTGTCCCGTGCAAAACTCTCCAGAATTCTGTATCTTACGATTTCATACATCCTTATAGTGCAACAATATTATTTATCACTCATTACGTTATCCAGTGTCGTTTTCTTGCAATGCCATTCATCATTTCTCATTAATTATTCGTGTCTTTATCTGTTATAATAAAAGAAGTTCATACATATTTTATGCAAGCTAAAATTGTTTTGCAACACTTCCATCACGATAAGATGTTTACTGCGCAGCAGCATGGGAGATATGCAAATTTTGGAAAAATAAGTATAAATTACTAATTAAAAACACATTTAATTGCGAGATACTTTGGATTTCCTGATGTTCATTTGTCATTGTGATTTTTATGCACAGGGTTTGGCAATACTATCGATATATGCGATAGTAAATCAGTTTAACGGTCGAGAACTTGACTAGCATTCAGCATAGGTTCTGCCTTTGGTCATCATGGGTAACATTTGTTTACTTTTTCACTGCATTTTAAACATTCTTTGCCTGTACCTTTAAAAGTATAAAACAGAGTTTTAGCTTTTGGTAGACTGCATAGCTTGAAGTAAGATGTATCTTGAATAGGTTATAAATGATCTTTGTCTAGATAGCACTTTACAATTTTCTTTAACAGCAGTGATAAAAAAAATACGATAATTATAACTTATAGTGTATACGGTGAAACGGAGGGGAATACCAGCCGCACTGCGATCTACGGAAATTCTATTGCGGTTACGACCCCACAGGGGGAAGGGATGATGTGAAGAAAGCACAGGAGGCTACATGCCGCAAGCAGACAGGTCCCAGAGACGCACGGAAGTCCTTGTCAGTTCCTGTCTCGAAGACCCGTCCCACTACTAGAGCTGCTTAGAGAGGGATATAAAAACCTGTCAACGAAGCAGCTCTCTAGTGTTCACGGAGAGTACTCATTCCTTTGAGCAGATATCCGCGACTTCTGTCTAGCAGCGCCATACGCCATGAAACCTAGAAGCACACATGAAACAGGAGAAGGAAAAAATAATGAATAAAGGGGTAACGGTGGAAACGAAATCGTGGTAGATAAGAGAACATCCTAGCATTCGCCTACCGACCAGAGAAGACCAAGAAAAATCCAATGTCAGAATGAACGGTCGACGGTAATCGAACGTGGGACCTATTGGATTGGTACACTAGGAAAAGCTAAACCAATTACAATATAACTAGGTGTTCTAGAGGAAGGAGTGAAGACTTATTTGCATGTGTGGTTAAACTGAACGAAAACTACGAACATGTATGAGAGCTTTCATCAGCGGCATGGAGACGAAGGTTAAAGTTGATGCCCTGCTAAACGCCAATAAGAAAAGAGGATTATGAAAACAGTAGTGTGGAATAAAAATATAAGATTTAAGTTACAGTGTTCTCTTTCGGCAGTTCGACTTTGGGGAAGGCAACGTACCCTGCCGATTCAGTGGCTAGAATTATGCTGGAAAAACAGAAGTGGCCTCCCTGGAAGAGGGTGGGACTGATTTTGTCAGTACCAAAATAAACACTACGTTCTATTGTGGACAAGATTTTATGCACGTCAGTATACGTGGTAGAGAAAGTAATAAAGTCATAAATTTTATTAGTCTTTCAGACAATGTGCCCTAGCATCAGCTTCCTTGTATTTTAAATTCATCCTACACCACTAATGTAGGTATGTTGGTTTCACGTAATTCGTTTACAATGTTACTTAAACGGAGCCAGATTAAAACCGACAACTGCATACGTAACAGCGTGGTATGATTGCACTGTTTCCTGTCCAAGGAAAACCGATGTCCAGAATGTGTTCAGCCCGCAGCAAAGCAAACTCATACATATTTATATGCAAGATCCATTTGTGAGTGCACCGGAGGTTTCCTTTGTTTCCTTCCTTAATACTGTCTCTAAAATGAGCAGACTACATTAGTTGCAAGTACCAGCGTCCATTTTACATGGAAAATTATTAAAGGTAATAACATAATCTTAAAATAGAAAACTCGTTTATTACTAAATGTATCTAGCTCTACACAGGATGGAAGGAATATTAAACACTAACATAATGACAAAATTATCTAGGGTATGGGTAACAAAATTTTATGTGCTACATTCACATTACTTTCTCTACCCACTACAATTTATTTTTATATGGTTTATACAGAGTATTCTCCGCAAGCTTATTTTCTATCTGCTTCATGTTGATGGAAATAAACATTTGCAGATTAGTTTTATCCCACATTCCGTTGTAGGTACAAGAGAAATAGGGCAAACCAAACCAAATCGATAATCAGATGTTAAAAAGGAGCTCGCTATGACTTTAAATAGCCATACTTTGACGCTCACCTTTTCCACATCTGTGCTGCTTCTTGCTGCTAGTTTGAGGAGACTTGGAGTTCCGGGTTCGCTTGTTGCTTGGCAGGGATTAGGAACTTGTTCTGGTAGAGCTGAGGTTCTGGTTTTCAGGGGTGGTGAAACTGCCTTATTAATATTGATGATGCTGTCGGCGAAGATTGAGTTATTATTTCTTTATTGTGTTAAGAAGATTCCTATGTGGTCGACCCACCACCTTCGACGTCAAAACCACTGTTATTTTCTCATAACTGTCGCAAAGTCGCTACTTATATGTTCCTCCGACTAGCCCTCGAATTGCCTAGATTTCGACACTTCATTGCTACACTTCAAATTTTCTGATTATTTTCTTCTTTTTTTGTTTCATCAACTGCCCTCGTGGTTAGTTCTTACCCAAATGTTTCTCCGCGTTTTCTCCCTTTGTTTCACGCCTTTCGCCAAACTGAGAATTTCCCCCACCCCACTGTTTTGTTGCGTTTTGAGTTCAAACGTATCATGTGAGTATACGCGATCTTTTATTGACTATCATTTTCATTTCGTGATTTTATTATCGGTTATCCCCACTTCGACAACTTTTACCTTCTGCTTCTTACAACTTATTTTTTGTTTAAAATCTTCCCACGGATATTCTTAGAGCCATTGTTCGCTTCACGTCCGAGCCAAAGTACAAAAACGGGGCTTACGGTAGACTTTACGGCGCCGAGAGTAGGTATGTGTGCCATCTGCCTTCCTTTCGAGGGAAAACAAAAATTGTTTTTCTGCCTTTTCAAAAAAACCCATTCCGAGTATGAAATTAAAGAGCGGGCATCTTTTTATACCCTTTATCTCGTTGTTCAGCACTATTGTCGTTATGTATTATTTAATATATTCTTTTTTATATTAATATTGGCTTCCCGTTTAGTTGTCTATTTACGGTTTTGATCATATTATATCATTATTATTGTTGTTTTCTCTCCTGGGTCTCGATAACCGGCTGCAACTTCTTCTATGTAATCGTGAGAAACAACCAAACATCTACAGGACATTACAACAATGAAAAATTACTGGACAATTCAAAGCATTAAGAAGGTATAACTCGGAAATGGATTACGCCACAAAGAAGGTTACTTGAAGTAAACTGTGTTTTAAAGAAATTTACAATTCTTGTGTCGTACGTTATTGTCTATCTTTTGACGTTTACCAGTTATACGAAATTATACAAAGTTCCTTCGGAATGAAGTGGAATTAAGGTGAAATATTAAGAAATATTTAAATTTTCATGAAAATATCTTAAACGTGTGGTATTTTAAACAAAATCGTTAAGACATATTATTGAGATAATAAAAATTTCGGTAAGTGCTCCATGTACACGATAGTTTGGGTGGGAGGAGTTTCTTGAAAATCTTCGTGTCGCATCTGCGGAAGATACTGAAACTGCAATGGCTCGCTGGCCTCGCCAAAAACGAACAAGAATGAGGAGGCCACCGAAGTCAAGCAGCCGTTTACGACAGACTTGTCTGTAGCAGGGAACCCCGGCCAGACGAAAAGGGAAGCCCTTACGAATGCGGTAGGGGACAGTTAAGCTAAACATTCTAACCAAAGCTCGGAAACGAAAATAGGAATGGAACGGTCCAGGAAATATGCCCCAATATAAACAGAGATATAATTCAAAGATAAGTTTCACTGGCTTTATTCCATGAAATCCCTAACTATAAACCATCAGTATTCACCAAATAACGAACATAAAAAACAAACGCAAGAGTATATTCTTATTGCACAATTCTTATGAACTAAAAACACATAATACCTGGAAAAGTTTCAAAATGGAAAAGAAAAAAATACTCAAACATCAATTCAAATCATAAATACGGAACCAAAATCCTCATAAATGAACTACTAGGAGAAAAGCTCAAAACTTTAAATGATTACAGAAAAGCAAACTTTAACTGACTAAAGACTAATATAAAAAACTCGAAAACACAGATGTTTCTCTTAAGGAGTTCTTAAAGTTTGTTTTAAATGTGTGCTTTATGAATTTCTCTTTATGAATATTTTAAATTAAGCTAATACCTAGTTGCTTTTTTAATAAGGTGGACTTTGTGTATAAAACACTTAATGGAGCTTTGTACTACAATGGTTTTATTTAATGTTAATTAATATGAATATAGATTGTGAAGTAACGTTGGCAATTTATATCTAAACCTTCAAGTGATGCCTAATAGTACTATCACAGGATCAGCAAACCTTTAGCAAAGCTTACACGTATTAGAAAATCTAATACCCAAAGAAATTAAATTTCTACCACCTTTAACCTGATTATTTCCAAGATAAGCAGCCCTTTTAAACAAAATGAAAAGGAAATAAATGCTACTGGTACCACACCATGAACATTGTTCTAGATAGCATCACAACCTAGTATTATTTTTCCGGGTTTGCTTTTCTTCTTTTACCTTTAAAAATATACGCATTTATCAAACATTCTGAGAAAAATTTACTTTCCATAAAACGTTCTTACATGAGTAATACCTGCAAACAAAATAAAGAACCTCAAAACACTGTTCGATATTTGATTTAATTTGCAATTTACACATTAAAATGGTCACAATTTGCACATGAATGGACCTACTCGTGCTTCTATGTTACATTTTTCATTTGCACGCATGTCTAAAGTCAAGCAAACAATCGCACTCACCCATTCGTACACACAGTTCTTACATACATTTATCGCGAAGAATCTGTGCCAACTCCATGTATAAAATTTAATACAGAATTTAGACCAGCACCAATTAAAATTGTTGATAATGAAAGCCAGTCACTTGCGATACCGGTAAAACGTATATTTCGGTTTGTGCCCTAAATTTCACTCACCCAAACCAAAATACAAAATACTCAGGACAAAGCCTACCTCCCTTATGAAGAAATTCCAAGCGTATTCCAAGCAATGTCCTTTTAATGCTAACGTCGCCAGCAAAATTTGGAAAAAGTACTCTCCATTTAATTAATAAACTATAGTCGATAAGACAACTCAAACTGCTAAGTATTAGCATAACTGGCGAACAGCAAAACCAAAAAAAAACTTCCAGTCACACGTCACACCGGTCTGCCTACCGTATCTGCAATGCGGCAAAACCCCTACCCCTACCTTGGCTAAGACCAAGCGCGGACCACGCCCTCAATACACAAAGAAGAAAAAGAAACGGAAACAACAAAGAGTTGAATAAACAAGGAGAGAAACGGAGCAGGCTACACGAGTGACTGGCTGGAATGTATATAACAACAACTACAACAACACATATTACGTACAACGTATCAGCACAAAACTTAAATACCAAATTTGTTATGCATCCGACTTTTCGTTTTCGAGTTATACCGTTCACGAACACGGACCTATATCTAAAACATTTTTTTTTGTATTTCGGGGACCTCAAAACATGTTTTTCCGATAAAGTATCGTTACCAAATTGTTATTTGTAATCTATGCAATACCTCCCCTCTCTATCTACTATGCAAGTAGTAGAGAACGTAAAAAGGATCTACACAGCTATAATCACTGACTAGCTTTCATCTGTGGCTTCATTCGTGTCAGTAATATTTTCTAGCGTGCCAGTATTACAAGGAATCAGTTTCAAATGCATCACCCTTGAAGCCAGAAACATTTCTGGAGATAGAATCTGAATTTGAAGTGATTTAATTGAACATGCTGCCGAAATGCTTCCAGTCAATTTAAGTATTGTTTTACTTTTAGGATCTTTTATAACGTTTGGTTTTAATAAAGTCACTTGACATACTTGTGTGACTCTCTCCAACATCATGATACGTACAATACTATTCCAAGGTCCATTTGTGTTGGTAAAAACATTCACTTTTCCATATGATATTATCTATATAAAGCCTGATGAGAAAGTATTCTGTTCATATTAGGCATTTCAATGGGTTATTTTTAACTTCGTCCGAAAAGGTGTAATATTTATTTCATTTCTCGAAATCAAATAAAATGTACCTCCTTTTATGTTAATTACATATTTACCTTTCAGTCTCTACACATAGAACAACATCATTGATTTTATTACTTACGTCAAGCTAACAAGAACAACTCACGAAAAAAAAGCTTTTGTGGATAAGTTTTTTCACAAAGTTACTCACTTTGTTGTTCTTAAAACTTTTGCTACACATACAAAAAATAATATAGTAGGTATCGAAATATTTGTAAGTACTAAAGATGTATTTTCTATAAAATTCAAAATCGGTTATCCGAGTTAGCGCACAGCATACTTTTAAAGAGAAACAGTAATAATTGAGAAAAAATTGCATAGTATAGAATTTTCTTTTCAGTGTAAACATGCATGACTTCAAGCAAAAAGTGGAATAAAATTAACCTCAAGGTCTCATGATTCACGCATTATTACAGTTCGAAGGAAAAGTTCACATGGTCATAAATTACTTAAGCTGCAGTAGAATACCTTTACGTTATTAGCACCACGCTTTGGGCGCCAAACTTGAAGTATTTGCAGGCCCACGTATGGGAGATATGTTTCTTGGAGTGTTCGCCCCACGTACGGTACAAAGTTTCCGGTGGCCTTCGCCCCACGTTTACTTTTCCGGTGGCCTTCGCCCCCACGTTTAAAAAAATCAACTTTGTATTTTAATGTTTATTTAAATATTGTATATGTATGCCTCGGCTGCGTCAGTTGTAATTTTCAGAACACGTATCTCTTAGCAGGTTGGTATGGCTAAAGAACAAGGATTACACAAATTATAATTGTATTGTACTTTGTGTATTAATCCTTCACACGATTAAATAACACTTCACTGATGTATCCGACTGTAGAGCTGTGAGATTACTGTTATTTGCACTTTTTAAACAGGTAAATTTATATTATTCTCACCGCAATGTCTCACACTGAACACGTACCATTTCACTCGCATACGTAATCTAAACTTGACTGGTTGGGAACGCTGTCTTGTAGCGTCTCCCGCCTGAATTTGTACTTTTTCTCTATTTCAAGTCTCTCATTGGCTAAGCCTACTCCAATAGAATACTTTTATTTAATTTAAGCTTTTTCTAGTTTTTGATTGGCTATTTTTAAACAGTTTTAAATATTACATTATTGTTCTAGGAATTATTAGTAGCCTTTATTAAAATTTCTAATTTATTGCTGTCTCAAGCTTACCTCATTGTTAGCAACTTTCTGCTTCTACTTTGCATTTCTGTTACGGAAAGCATGCTTGCTTGTATTCTCAGAGTTCCTACATTGTTAAAACTACGCAATACATAATAATATAAACATAATACAATGACTGTAATATACACTTTATATATTATGTTATATACATATTGCTTTAAAACGAGCTGGTATTATATTTTTAATATTATATAATCAGACTGATATCATTTAAGTGTTAAAAATACTGCCTCAAAGCAATAATAATAAGAAAAGTAAAAGGCCGGGCTGTTTAGTTTGACGCTTCTTACAATTCTAGTTTCAAATGTCACACATGTTTAAATAAAAATTAATAATATTTTCAAAAGGAATTGCAGCAAAATTTATCTAAACCTGTATACTTACTCATTCGTGCTTGTAATTCACTCACATATACCCGTGGCATAGATAAATTTTAACACAGAAACATTAGTCACATGCACTAACCCACTTGCTATTAACTTGGGACACCTCATACGTTATGCGCATTTTGTGATGGTCCAACGTCGAGACCCGGACCAGCGACGAGGAAGCTATTAATTAGAACAGGTAGGAATCCCAAAATCTGTGCATATATGCTATGTGCGTTGCCTCTGTATTAGGTGCAACATATTTGTGTGAATAATCTTCTCTACTAAAATGAATAGACAAGATGAGTCTTGAAATAAGACAAATGTCACGTAACTTAACTTTATTTTCAGGACTGCGGCGTTTCGGTTTAGAGAAAAACATATTATTTCAGTGATTAATGGTACAAAAATAGAGAAAATGAGTGAAAGAAGACGAGCGTAATACTTTATTAAGCTTTTCATATATTTTGCTATATTCATTTAAACCATTTCACTGTGTATCTTAGTTATTTTGTTATTGTTTCTAAAACGAAACAATCTGCTTTGGTTTATAGTGCAACACAATTAACGTGCACAACATAAAGGGATGTACCTAAATAAATTTCTGGCATTACAGTCACATGTATTTCTCTACTCACTTTTTCTCATTCGGGAGGTCTGGGTTCGATTCCCGTTGAACTAGCCACTCTCAACTTGGGTTCTTTCGCGGCTTTTCCAGGTCGGTAGGTGAATGCTATGGTGGTTTTAATATCGAGTTTTCCTGTACCCAATTTCCTGGCATTTCATTTCCTTGTCATGTTTCATGGTCAGAGGATCAGGCGAATGGATGGCGTGACGAGGCGTGTGAAGGTGGAAATTGTTCTGTGTAGTCTGGCCCAGCGTCCGATGTGTAAAAAACGCCCAGCGAGACCTCTCCTTGGGATGAGAGATTTGAAAGGATTGTCCCGCCTGCGTTGGAATCTACAGCTAGAGACGTTATTGACCCCGCCTGCCGCCCCGGATCAGGTCGCCTTCTGTGTCCTTCGCTTTGCCCTTCCTATCGGAGGTTCAGTGGATATTATTTTATACAATAGGTCTCCGCCTCCTCCTCCTCCTCACCTAATCTAATCTAATCTACTACACTCTACGCAGAGTAACAAAATGAAACAACACGCCTTACAAGATACTTTTCGTTGAATCCTGTTTAAATATAATGCTTCTATTAGCTGATTTAGGGAAGTGTGCCGATAGAGAGAATGTTGTAGAGTGCCGCATGAAAAGTTGTTAACATATAACATTCTAGTGAAACTGGAGAATTTCTCAGGGGTGGTATTATCTCGCTAATCGAGCTACTCTTATTTAAAGGAAGATATGAACAAAGGCTCTAAGATGTCTTCTCCATAACCTACATGAAGACCAAAATAAAATAAATGCCGTATTTCGACTTGATGAAATTTCCTTTTGTTTCCAAATGTAGACCAGACAATCACCAGATTGCCAAGAGAAAAGTGGCTTGGCTTCAAAATGATGCACATTATGTTTCATCAGCGATAAGCTTGTACTTGACCATTCTGTACCAAGTGGTGCTACAGCAAAGGTGGGGTATTACAGTTCTCTCCAGCGTAATAAAGCTAGAACTGTTCTTTGCCTCAAACAACCAGGAACACTAGAGCGGGCTAACTATTGCTACGTTTAAGTATAACATCTTACCTGAGTAATGATATATCAGTATTTAGAATTATTATTTTATCACTACGTAACCTGTAATTAGTACTACACGATTTCTTCTCAATGTGTCTATGCATATTGATAAATTGCACGACTGGCGTGTCTATAGCTTGTTGACTGTGCTGAGTTCTAGTATCCACATAGATTGATTGTATATTAAATTTTTACACTGTGAAGTACGATTTTAACATTGGAAGTACTAAAAGAAAGCATCAGGCAAGAAATTCACTAAATTTCGGATATTGAACTCTCCATTGTGACTGAAAATGTCCTCAAAAATACCAGAAATATGCGGATAAAGAAGGACATTTCCAAAATTACTCATGTTAATTATGAGAACCTGAGGCGGTTACTATAACTGTTTGGGCGGGAGTTCGAACTGCGGCGACCGGCGCGCGAGTAGCCGTGCAATGGCCACAATGTGAAGGTAAGCACTGTAAGCCGTGTCACACTTACACTCATTGAGGATGTTAATATCTAATTATTCCATGAATATTCTTAATCAGACACCGTAATGCTAAAATCAGTCTTACATTCAAAATTTGCTCCTCGAATATGTAAACATTGCTGATTTGTTTTCCCTTTAATATATTGTGTGAGGTTACTGTATGTTATACATTTTAGTGATTCACATAAAGATTCTTTCTCAGTATCCTTTATGGTCTGAAAATCCAAATACTTAGTTTTAATTCTATTCAGTGACGGTTTTCAAATTAAAACCGTATGCCTTCCTTCGTTGTCAGAAATATAAATGTATGCCTCTATGCGACACGTTTTTCTAAGTATTCCAAAACATTTACTTCGACAATATATTTTTAACTCATAAAATGTATAAGATTTATTTCTGTTATTGATGTGTGAAAGCATTATAAGTGCCTCAAAATTAATTCTTTAAGAGAAGAATTATAAAACTAAAAAGACAGAAAAGTAGTTTTAATAAGTAACTGCTTAGTGACACGGATATACTTATGCTATCGATGAACCACATGAAGATTTTTTAGGAGGCGTTTTTTGTTTGTCCTCCCTTGTTGTTTCAGTGACAGAAGAAACATTAAAGCATTATTCACATATGAAAAACATATGCACTGTGGTGCATCACATTTTGTATGTTTTAAATAGTTAAACTTCCCCTCTTCACTTTCTTGCACTAATTATAAGAATACATAAAGGAATATTCGTACAAGATGATGTTTATGGTAGCTAACTTCACTTTTCTCAATAAATGTACGAAGGAAACAATGAATTTTGAATGTCAGATAGTTATTAAATGGAAAGAAAATCCTAAGTAATAGTCTCTAGCTTGAACGAATAGAAAATGTACGTACATAACTTAAGAGGTAATTCTACGTGGTATACTGAATGAAATTTTGTAGTAACTTATATTTTTTCTGTGAATAATGGATAGTATTAAAAAAGTCTGCATCAGAATTTTACTATCTATTATCTTTAAAACCTTTTTATTTAAAAATTTAATGATATAAACATGTATTTTCTTTTTGAAAGATCGATGGTATATGCACAATTTTCTAGGTAATTTTCCAGAACATTTTCATGTTGTGCTTCAAATGCTTACCTCCCCTCACTTGGAGGTCACTCGAGTAACCCAAAAGTGCTTCAGAGAGGATGTATAGACCGCTAATGGAATACTTTACCAAGTGTATAATGATTGCAATTTTTCTCAAACTCATTTAAGAAATGCTAACAAATGATAACAACTTATCCAAGTTTTCGGTATTAAAGTGAGAGAGGTTTTCAAATACAGTAATTTTTCCCTGCGCTACTGCATCATCACGTGAGCCAAATACACTGATTATGATTTAGACACATTTTACAAAACAGGTTATAATTAGTTTTCACAGCAACTATGTTAGGACGAAGATCACGAATATCAAATGTGTTTTCAAGGAACTATGTACTAGAAAATTTATATTATGTTACTTTATTTTAATTGCAAAGAGTTCTCTAATATCGCACTAGGAAGATTTTCTATTACACACGCGATTAACCTAAAATACGTAATATGCAAACACAAGGCACTTCCTCCACCACGACAGAGGTAGGGAGCGCACTTCCAATGCTCAACAGTTATTTACTTCGTGACTATTCTAAGGACAGCGTTGCGCGCGAAACACGTGACCTCAGAGTTGCAGCGTTGTAAAATACTGCATTGCACATTACTTAATGAAAAAAAAAAGAAGCCTCAAATAGAAAAACGATTTCCGAGTATTTTCTGCATTTCTCGGTGAATTTTCTTAGCACTTTAAACGTGGAAATATATGCCCCTTTCCTCCTGTATTACCTGGAATTAAAAACCTAGTGCTTTCCCATTACCTAATTTGCGCTGGCTGGCTGATGTACGCGCGCAGGGAGGGAAATCGATACGCCACTTACGACGCGGGTCAACCCCAAAGGGGAATATTACCGAAAACCTCTGAAGCACCCAGAGCGCTCTAGCCCGCCATCTCTGAGCTCTCCAGGTTGTACCGGAAGACATTGAGGCGCCTTACAAGGCCAGCAAATATTTGCGGAGATTTACTCAATCTCTTACCAATCGAGAACCAATGCCTCACCGAGTCCAACCCAATCCGAACGACTCCCTTTCGGTAAGGGCTCAAACGTTCGGCCTGACATACTGCTAGTAACCTTAGAAGTACCACGAGTGCTACTGCTACACAGCGATCGCACCATGGCAGCTGAAGGGATCGTATCCTCTCCCCTATAGGATTTTCAGGGTATGCAAGTACAGAAAAATAAGTGTAACAATGCAGTTTTCGCAATCTAGAATTTATATTACGACTTTATGTAATTAGCATGTAGAGTTAACATTACACAAAGAAGTACTTTACCAATAGCTGGTTAAATGATTAAAGCAGAAATTAAGTTGTGGTGAATTCGGTTACAGCACATTCAGCACATCATAACGACAGCTGTTTCTAGGCAAAAGTCGATAAAATGTGAATATGTTCGCCTTACGATATCTGCTCACTCAGATTTCTTGATAACTAACTATCCTTATAAAGAAACTGGCAATTCTTATGTGCAGACTGCACGTTCTAGTCAATTAAGCAGTTAAGTTTTACAATTCCAAATAGGAAAATGTACGTCAAGTCGCAAGTAACTTGACAACGTTTACAGATTGCTATATATTACTATAAGAATACATCCAACAGTACAGTATATTACAAAAAACTCCAAGAATTATCAATTTGTGCAAGATACTTTACAATAAGGACAAGGAACACATCTTCATCTTGAACAGTTGAAACAGTCGTCTGTAACAAAATGGAAAAGAAATAGGACATTTCGTCACATGATTTCAACATGGTTTAAAATTTGCGGACTTATTAACTCATTGTACACAATGAAGACATCTACCAGAAGGTATTCCAGGCGGTTGTGTTACAGACTACTAATTAATGGACCACTGGATGAGGAGGAACAAGTGTTTCCCCAAGGTACATACAGGCCCTACAGTGTTTATTCTGCTCCAACTGTTCCTCAGAATCTGCCTAATCCACAACTACAGCTAACAAGTTACTTTGATATTAAATGCACTAAATGTATTGATACCAAAAAATAGCAATATGGAAGGGTGGACCAAAGAAAAACTGACACTGCAGGATAATCGGAAATAGCCATTTTGATTCAGAAAGCAAGAACCTCATTTTTGGAGGCCGGATCCAACTGGAGTTTTTACTGCACAAAAATGTTAGTAAAGTGTTTAATACACACCTTATATAAAAGCTGGGGAGGGGACAAAACGATTGAATGTTCTCAACAACTAGATAGGCATCTTACCATGGATATTAAAAATCAAAAGAATAGTAACTCGTAATAAAAGCGACCATCTTGGTTTATTTTCTTTCTCTCGCTCTCTCTCTCTTCTCTCCGAGTTCCGAGTTTAATGTCCTTTAACCGCGTGGATACATCGGGTGGTGAAGGAATGAAATGGGTTGAAGTATACTCAAATGAGCCATTCCATAAAGCTCAGGGTTATTAGACATTCTGAGGCAAAGGAAATATACCGAAAAGGGAACCTAATGCTGTTAATAATCTCTACCAAGATTCTAACTATGGATATCTGGAGTGTAAGGAACACATGCTAACCACACACCATGAGACTGATCATTGTCGGTGTCTAAAGAGACAATAGTGATGCATACACCAGAGATTCGAAATACGTTTACTTCTTAGTGTGGGTGATTAAAAATTGAAACTGATAAAACAGTTTAAACCTATCTCTCATATTTCAAAATAGTTATTCATATTAAACTCAAAATAGGCACACATGAACATATTTGCGTCGAATTTATCTCTAATAGCTCTAACATTTCTTGACTTGACTAGCGTAGGGATGGAGTCTGCTTGTAATTACCCTTACAAGGGCAATGAAACCTGAAACCTAAGATAGCTGTAACATTTCACTACAGATTTTAAGTATTTGTCTTCCAAAATACGCAGTTGAAAGGAGTAAAATTGAAACCAAATTTTAGTTTAGAATTGTCATATTATACCAGATGGCCCACACAAACCGTCCTTAGATGAACCTGGCTTATACCACATAGAGCGGATGCCCAAAGATTTGCTTAATCAGAACTGCAAAGGGACTCCAAACCGACAGAGAAGAGACCACTAAAGGAAAGACTTAAGCTTGTAAAGGAGACCCTGGTGTTTGAATGTGTGTGTGTGTGTGTGTGTGTGTGTGTGTTATCAGTTATTTAATAAGAAATTCGCCCAGTAACAAGAATTCCGGATTGCCGTTTACGCAAACCTGAACACACGTATTAAGTCATTTAGTTTCATGACAGTTAAGCTACAATTAGTACAACTTTGTGGCACCAATTGGTGCGGCAAAGTTAACAAGATTAAACAAAATACTATTTTTATTATACTTAGGTACCCTTAGAGGTGCGTTAGAATTAAATTATTTCCTATTAGTGCACTATTCATAATACGCATGTACAAACACATGCCCGCCTTGGACGAATTGATGTAAGGGCCTCTCAGGCCCACGTTCTACCTGAAATGATCCATAATTTCTTAATATTGTTTCTATAAGTCCAAAACAAAAAGTGCGCAGAAGATAGAGTCGCGTCTGAAAATGTTCACAACACAGCCTTCCGACCTCAGCTGCATTTTGGTGCACATATCTTGTGTTCGTTATTGGTGAGGGTTACCTGAAGGACCTGGATTGAACTGCGTGCAGGCGATCACATACGAAACTATCACACCTGCTGACAGCAGCACAACCTCAATGATCTTTCGCTTTGTACCTGCCTGCCGCTTTGAACCCCAGTAATTCGGCACGTTCTTTTGCATCTATGTATGCGGAGAGCATAAAACGGCAAAAAACGACTTGTTCTGGCCACCTGATATGTTTAGTTACTCTAACAGAACATAAATAAAAGAAGAGAAAGGGATGGGTTCTTTTAGAACAGAGTTTTTAACTTAAAATAGAATATGCTCTCCTTTAAAACACAAGTGGTTAATGAGTACTATTGAAGCATCACCAAATTACACTTGAGAGACTACTGACTCTATAGAAGCAAAGTTGTAGAGATTTTCCATTTGCAAAATTCCACACGAAATTGGAATTGTTATAATTACACGACTTATTCCACATACCATCACGTATTTTCATATCAGCGTACAAATTATTCATAGAAATATTTAGTTTTCTACATATTTTGTGTTTCAAGATTAATTTTAGAAGGAAAATTTTCACTACAGCTTTTATTGTGTGCACAAGGGGAATAAAGAACGTTGAATAGACACTCCAATGTTTAAAAATCATTTCGATATGGCTTGAATTTCATAATACCTGCATAGAAGAGTAAGTTGCATATTTGCACACTCTTTGCATGACCTCACGAGGCACAAACAATAGTGTTTTGGCACTTGAAAAATGCTCAAAAGTGTCGCAAGTTTCAAAAATAATAGCGGATATGAGGAAAGCGTTAATACCACAACATTTTCTAATTCACATAAACGATACAGTCTAAGCTGTAAGTTCCAATAGTAAGTTCTGAAGCTTTTAAGGCTTCCCAATCATATAAAATTACGCGAAATTATGTGAGAATGAAGGGGTTATTTGCATAAAATTGAATATATTGAACCTTCTTTTTCATTTCACTATTTCAATGATGTGATTTTGTTAAAATAAAAAGGTAATAAAAATTGCCCATTTAAAGGTAGTTTGAAATGAACTTATTCAAGAAAACTATTGGGGTTAAAAAAAATAATATTGAAGATTGAGGAAAAAGTTCTCCTTTTGATTATCTCAATCTACAATATGTAGACAGAAGAATAAATCTATGTAGAAATAGCTTAGAGTGAGCAGAGAAAGGTATCTGAATGTAACACATCAGATTTATTATTTTAGCAATAATATAAGATGCTTAAAATTTTTGTAGGTTCAGGTTTTTCTTTAATGTAGTTGGTTTAATTCGGTACACCACCACACAGTTAAAAAGGTAGTGGTGACTTTAAAGAATAGCATAGATAACTATGATGAAAGTATATAAACACATGTTTAATTTCTCTCCACTCAAAAATTCGATACCGAGATTTCACCGGAAATATATGTTTAGAGACCCCCTGAATCCTAAAACAGCATTTTTGGAAACATGTGTGTCTGTGTGTGTCTGTGAACAGCATAACTCAGAAACGAACTGTCGGATAAACATCAAACTTGGTATTTAGGTTCAGTATCTTCCAGAGATGTGACACGAAGGTTTTCAAGAAAATCCCCCCACACCAGACTACCCTTTACATGGAACATTTTTCGGAAATTTTAATTTTCTCAAAAATGGCTCTAACGATTTTGATTAAAATGTCATATGTTTAAGATATTTTTATAACAAAAGAAATGTATATCTAGAATTTTCTGGGAATGTCTCCAAAAGTATTCTTCATTGTGAACGACTTTTGCATAACTGGTAAACCATAAGAGATAGACAAAATTGTGCTACACAAAAAACGTAGATCGCGTTAAAATACACAATTTATGTCATATACATTTTTGATGTTGAGTGAAACATTTTCGAGATATTGCTTGTTATTCCCTTAAATTTTTCAATACTTGTACTTTTTCTCAAATTCGTTATTCATTTTCTTTGTCCTGGTAATGCATAAGGACATAGCAACCAGCTCTTATAATATTTGAATATCCCTTAAAGCGTACCAATTCCCCTTGCATCTACAAGAAAGTTAGCAATAAGATTAACATCTCGATATCTCGATTAACATGAAGCATATGGAGAATAAGCGTTTGTAAAAATAGTTTGTACAAGAGTAGAGAAAGTCATGTGAGTGTAACACATCAGATTCTTTAAACTCATCTGTATTAATAGTAGGTACGTTGTACTAAGCATTTGAATAAAAAATGTACTCAATGTTGCGAAAATGGTGACTTTAAACCCGTAGAGGAAAACTTGAGTAAGAAGGTAGCTTGTTCTGACCGAAGTTAAACCCATGTCCACAAGTCACGCTATGTAGAAACGCTGTACGCGGTGGACGGAATGCGCAAATAATTTTATTAAAGTTGAATGTGTTGTTGGTGAAAGCTTAATTGCAATGGCTGCTGCTTGTTGGGCTCCACTACATGCGGGGATACAAAGTGGTTTTGTGTGTTTATGTCAACATAAACTGTTTCCAGGCAGGTTTTAAGCCTATTGTACTCCAAACATAAGGAGTCGTGCGCCGGGATACCTCTGTTTCATCAAATACCAACAAAATATAATGATGCAACCTAACACGTAGCATCATTGAGGGCAACACTTTCAGTTTTGTTCTCAATTATAGCAGATAGAAAAAATAAACTTAGTAAGTATATTTTTATACCCATAAATAAGCGAGAAAGTCATGTAAAGGTAAACATCAGAAATTTTTATTATCTACTACATTTTAATCCAAACGAGTATTTGCAGAATATTTCGTTATAGATGTAGATGTTTAAGAACTGGACGCTATATGCCGACTTTAAAATTCTATACTATTTCCATGCAATCGTGAGAAACAACTGAATGTCGACAGAACTTTAAGAGAATGACCAAGAAATGAACAATTCGAACATTTAATAACAGATATCTTAGGAATGGTTTATGCCACAAAGGAAGTTATTTGAAATAATTTTGTGGTTTAAATAGATCTACAGTTTTACTTCCTCTACCACGTACATAATACGTAGAGAAGGTATTGCATTCCCCTCAATAATTCGATACTGAGATTTTACCGCAATAGATGCTTTGGGGACCTTTATGTGTGTCTATGAACTTAAAAACGAAAAGTTGGATAGCTGCCTAACATGGTATTTAGGTCCTGTACCTTCTAAGGATGCGACACGAAGATTTTCACCCACCCCAGACTAATCTTTACCTGGAACAATCTTCGAAATTTTCAACTTTCTAGAAAATGGTTCTAACTATGTTTGTTCCCAACCGCACATTAAAAACATTTACATGATAAAATGTATATCTTGAATTTTCTGAGATTATTCGGAAGGAATTTTGTATAGTCGATAAACGTTAGTCGAAAGACAAAACCGTACTCAAAAAAATCCAAACAATTTAGTTCAAATAGGCTTTTACCAGCATAAACCCTTTCTGACATATCCGTTATTAAAGGTTTGAATCGTTCATTTCTTGACCATTCTCTTAAAGTCCTTTCCGCATTCAGTTGTTCCTCGCGATTGCATGTAAACTGTATGGAATTTTCAGACTAGCATATAGCGACCAGTTCTTAAACATTTGACTATCGTCGTTCCCTTTGTATCAATAACGAAATGTGTAATGTAGCTATTTCTGCAAAGGTTAATTTGGATTAACATGTAGATAGAAAATAAGCTTTAGTAAGAATTGTTTGCATACCCATTAATAAACGATAGAGGATAGAGAATGTCTTGCGAATGTAACGTAGATTTTTGTACGGTACATTTTCCTCTATTACTTAACGTTTACTGTGTATAAAGGTTATACAAAATTCCCTTGGAACGAGGACGACTTCAGGAGCTATTCTCAAAATTCAAGATACACATTTTGTTTGTCATATAAATATCTTTCATATATGGTATTTTAATTAAAGTCGTTATGACCATTTTTTAGAAAAAATGTCGAAAACTTTTCCCTGTAAAGGTTTGGGGTGGGTATTTTCTTGAAAATCTACGTTTCGTATCTTTGAAGGATACTGAACCTAAATACCAAGTTTGATGTTTGTCCGACTTTTTATTTTTGAGTTACGCTGTTCATAGGCACAACACATACACGGACCTTCTTCTAAACATGCTTAGGGTCTCAAAACTTGTATTTTCGGTGAAATTTCTGTCGAATGTTTGAGTAAAATGCAATACCATCTCTAGCTACTGTGTACGTGGAAGAGAAAATTAAAATTATGCAGATTGCAAACGATTTCCCTAGCTCTGAGTGCAGAGGTTTGCTAACACCAAATAAAAGGCGATAAGCTCCAACGAGAATACAGATACAGCCAAATAAAGGCACGCCACAACATTTAAAAATTCTCGTATCTCAATCCTAATATGATTATTTTTAAAGTAACAGCAACAGAAACTTTAGGTTATCTGTGCACTTGCAAGAAGCACACTATCCCACCCTCAATATGCCAGCACTGACAACTAGCTTATACTGAATGAGAGGTGCCACAGTGGAAGAGACTGACAACAGGGAAAGGTTTCACGAGGGTTTTTCATTATAGTGGAAGGTGGATGGCTCAGGTCATTCTACTTTCACTACCACTCTCTGTCAACCAAAGCCAACTGAATTATAAATAAGGAATATTATGCGCATACCATGAGTTCTGAAAAGTGACCTGTGAGCATCATCACTACCGTTGCTGTTCCAATGGAGCTCTTTATGTGCCATGATTATTTAATACTCTGCATTATACGTACGTATGAGGTAAAATTGCTAATGCTACCTGAAGAGGCGAATAAAGGGAAATATATGGAAGGGAAAGGAAATAAAATTTACAATGACAGGATAATCCGCTTAACCGAACTTGCTCTGTGGAACAAGGCGATATTTAATCCTTGATTATATGCAGAGGATTTCCCAGGATTGCCATGCATTTCTTCCAAGTTATATTCCCATACATCCCCGAGGTCCAGTGGTCATGTTACGACCTTCAGGGATGGCTAAAGCTGTAATAAGTAAGTAAAGCATTAACGAAACTATTAAAACCTTCTCCCATAGGTCTCGTATTCAGTGGTTCATCTCCATGGCACCAAACGTTATCTAACAACAGAAAAAAAAATGAGCAGTACTGTTTGCAAAGCATATTTGGAAGAGTTGAGGAATTGTTAAGCAAATAAGACATTTTAGAGTATTTACACATACTAAATGAGTCACTCGCCGCTAGTTTCCATATATATACCGGATGAGTCTTCTCAGCTTGAGGATTGAGAAGTTATGCAGTCCCGGTTTTGTACAGACTATGCCGTAAACAGTGTCCACTGCATCGCGTAGTATCACTTTCGGCTGAAATGACTGTTTTGCACTGCTGTACGTGCAGTACCTGCATTCGTAGCGCAACAGCGTGCACGTTAGGCTTCAATGGTAAAGGTCCCCGGTTCAAATACAGCCACTTAAGGGTACTTTTTATGTTAAGTAAATTTAAGGGGAACTGATAGTTTAGGATGGAATTGTCATTTCAATTAATTAGTTTAATATGTTAGAATATGCTTTAATGAAAATAATAAATAAATTAAAGAAATGAATAAAAAGAATCCATTTATTCGCAGGCGTAATTTGAACTTCCAACCGTCAGCCTGGCTTTTCAGCATGTTAACCATTGCGCTACTAAAGCGCATTAACCACGAGTACCACCGTAGCCATAATCAGCGGGCTGGTGAATGCGGTGTTAGCACCTGGATTTCGCATTGCTGTAAATTGAAGGGTTGCCTAGTTACCAATCCGCAGGATGAGAAGACTCACGCTGTATATATATCGTGTTAAGTTAAAACTTAACTTAACAGTGTTAAGTTAAAGCTTAAATAGTTAACACTTAAATTGTGTTAAGTTAAAGCTTAACTTCTGCGTCATAATGTTAACACTTAATTTTCATTGTGTATGGTCGATGAGACACTTAACAGCTGCCGCACGACGAATGCATCGTCTACCTCTGTCCACACATGACTGTTAGGTGTGCAATACAGTCAGTATGCCACCTCATCCCAGCCTTTACACGCAGTTTGTTATACCGGGAGCCACTACCTTTCTGTCAAGTAAGTGCACAAGTGACTTTTATGTTCACGAGGCTGAACGCACGCACGCACGCACACGCACACACATATAGCAAGTTTGTTTACACCACAAGGCGTCTCTCGCATCTACTTTTCCACTTTTTCCTGTCATTTTTTCCTCCAATCGTCATCTGTTATTTGCCTACATTTCACAGCTTGTCTCATACAATCACTCCACAACAGTCGTAGTGTTTTCCTTTTCTTACGCTGAGGAGGTTGCCAATTATATAGCTTTAATGACCATCTCTCGGGTGACATTCTTCTAAGGTGTGCATGCCATCTATAGTATCGAAGTTTATTGCCGCCACTTGCATCTGCTCTCGTATAGTTTCCTTTTTGATTTTATGAAGTCTAGAGACACGACAACTTCTTCTCCAATCGTCCATTTCCATATATCTTAATTTATTCCCATTACATTTCGAGAGTTCCCATAACGCGGCAGATTTTGTTAAAAAATATTACCCGGATTCCTAACCAACAGTTTCTACTGCAGCTAACCTTACCAACATACTTTCCTGTTCCTGTTCTTAAACTACCTTAAATATTAAAATTAATATAATTTCAAAGTTTCTGCTGAAGGTTGAACATGCGTTTTGGTGTAGATACGAGAGAACAATGATACAGAATGTTTTTACAGAAACAAATTAGCACGTGATTGCTTGGCTTAAAGCGGATATGTTTGACTGGAAGTGCATGATGGTTCATACCTGGTTATTTAAGTTCATTTCTTTCTTTGTTTAAATGAATTCATGATTATTATCACTTGATCCGAAAAGCTCAAAGCAGTATTAACAGTAATTAAAATTCATAATTGTTAATGTCTATTATATACACACTATCTGGCAATATATTGATACTTTTGCTTATTTAATCTTAATTATTTCTCAAGGTGCCTAGGTATTCTCTACAAATATGAGCTTTACTTCGTTTCAGTCTGTCTTGGAATTTTGGCGTAGCTATGGGCCTTAGATATTGCATAGAAGGCGCCGACCGATTGGCCGCTTGAAGATATAAGTAGCTCTCACCCAGCATAAACTTAAGGAGATTTGGTTAGAGATAACGAGATTATTCTAGAATATTCTTTCTTCCCTCCTCCCGAACATTCTAGAACACTCTCGAAATCTCCAAAGGCTATACATGTATACATAAGCGTTCTCCAGAGTGAGTTATATAATCAGTGAATTAGTGAGTACGTTTCTGCTGCGACATAAAATTTTGATAATACGGTGCGTTCTGCGAGTGAGGTTGTGACGCACAGTCAATGCTGATACTGCAAAATATTACAGAATTCTTATGTTGATGCCCTAGCGAGTGTAGCGGAAATAAGAACGGGTTACTTCGCGCGTTTCATGCTGCCACTAAGTCACGAGGAAAAGTCAAACGATAGTAAAAATTGAGCTCGATGGCATTAGTGAAGTGGCAGTAAGAACTGACCTAAACACATTAGTGTAGTGACAATAAAAAGTGAACAAAGTCATAGTAATCTATTTTAAAAATTTTAAATTTCTGCTATATAATTTCATGAGGAATTATCAGCTGCTAAGTTCATAGAATCCAAAAAGAAAGTGGAACCACACTATAAGATTTGAACCTCTGCTGCTACATCTCTATTAATTTGTTTTTGCTATTATATGGTACCGAAGCTCAATGAACTAAATGCTGGATTAGGCAGGAAAATCTTACAGCAGTAAGAACGTAGGACTTTTAACCATCTAATTACTAATGTTTGGATAATACGACTTATATTACTAGGTTAGTAACTTAAAGAAGATGTAATCTATTTAGAGGAATTCATTATGTAATCGAAGAACCATGATGAACAGAATCATAATACTATTCAGTTCTGCATTATCATCAATATTTGTACCTTTTGCCAAATATAACCTGCAATAAAATTCACATTTCGCAGAAAGAGAGGCTTCCACTGTCGCCACCGCCGCCACCTCTCAGTCACCATCACCACCTCCTACATTAAATAAAAAACTGAACGTAAGTAAAAATAACTTTTCATAAACTCACGTATGAAAGTTCGATTTACCACATGGTTAATTGAAGATTCTCACAATTTCATTTCTTTTGAGATTTGCGATAATGTACTCATTTATGTTAGCGTTTAATTACATAGAGAATTATCATATTTATAGTTTCGCCACTGCTCGGAACGAGTTTTGAGTTATAATGTATTTGTGTACTAAGTGCTTTTTAGTTTGTGAAAAAACTAAGTTAAGTATTAACACAAACGTTTGGCTGAAAAATAATGTTTATCCCTGCTTTCAGCAAATCCTATAAACTTTTATTTTTCTACCATAAAATAAATTCAGATGGAACATCGTAGTATATTTGTGCGAACGAAGTTTCATAAAATATACATCCACGTTGGCAGATAGAGCATCGTAAAATATGCGATTTAAATATTTTCTGACAAAGGAGTGCTGAGAGACATTACTTGTACGTAGGCTGTACTAAAAATCACTTTTTGTGTGCCGTAAGTTTCAGAGCATAAAATGGATATCAAATCAAATATTAGGAAATAGAAACGTTAATTCTTAGATTATTTTATATAAAGCGTTGTTCTGATACGTTCGGGGAAGTTTTTCTGTTCGGTTTTCCGAAATTACACCAGAATGCGACATTTCATAATATGAAATAATTATTGATGGATCGATATCACTTTTCTAAATACTCGATACCGATACTGCTTTTAGAACCGATAATCGATACTCACTTCATAAAAACCGTAAAAGCGATGGCTTGTTCACTGAATTATGTCCTTCTTAGTAGTTTTCTGTCTATAGATGCATGTAATGAATTTTGTATTGTATACTAACGCCGAAAATGTTCCTGTTTGACTTTCTCTAATTAGCAGCAATTTTTTTATCCTGATAATAATAAATGTTCGTTGCTTCCCTTTGTATCCATAGAAAGACAAATACAAAAAAATTATTCTTTATTTTGCAATCTTTAGAATATAAGCAAACATATATTTTACATGAAGTTCAAAATAATACATTTTACATGAAACTCAACAACTAAAAATAACAAGTATTTCCATGCGCTGTATTACGCAGGTCTTAAAGTTCTGATTTGCTTCTGCTGTGTTCACAGATTTTGATCACCGGAGTAGGTAAATGATATACACTACGTGATCAAAAGTATCCGGACACCTGGCTGAAAATGACGTACAAGTTCGTGGCGCCCTCCAACGGTAATGCTGGAAGTCAATATAGCGTTGACCCACCTTCACAGCGTTCACTCTCGCAGGCATTCTTTCAATCAGGTGCTGGAAGGTTTCTTGGGAAATGGCAGCCCATTCTTCACGGAGTGCGGAACTGAGGAGAGGTATCGATGTAGGTCGGTGAGGCCTGGCACGAAGTTGGTGTTCAAAAACACCCCAAAGGTGTTCTATAGGATTCAAGTCAGAACTCTGTGCAGGCCAGTCTATTACAGGGATGTTATTGTCGTATAACCACTCCGCCACAGCCCGTGCAGTATGAACAGGTGCTCGATCGTGTTGAAAGATGCAATCGCCATCCCCGAATTGCTCTTAAACAGTGGGAAGCAAGAAGGCGCTTAAAATATCAATGTAGGTCTGCGCTGTGATCGTGCCACGCAAAACAACAAGGGGTACAAGTCCCCTCCAGGAAAAACACGACCACACCATAACACCACCACCTCCGAATTTCACTGTTGGCACTACACATGCTGGCAGATGACGTTCAACGGGCATTCGCCATACCCACACCCTGCCATCGAATCGCTACATTGTGTACCGTGATTCGTAATTCCACACAACGTTTTTCCACTATTCAATCGTGTAATGTTGACGCTCCTTACACCAAGCGAGGCGTCGTTTGGCATTTTGCTGCGTGATGTGTGGCTTATGAGCAGCCGCTTGGCCATGGAATCCAAGGTTTCTCGGCTCACGCCTAACTGTCATAGTACTTGGAGTGGATCCAGATGCAGTTTGGAATTCCTGTGTGATGGTCTGGATAGATGTCTTCCTTACGACCCTCTTCAAGTGTCGCCGGTCTCTGTCAGTCAACAGACGAGGTCGGCCGTACGCGTTTGTGCTGTACATGTCCCTTCACGTTTCCACTTCACTGTCGCATCAGAAACAGTGGACCTAGGGATGTTTAGGAGTGCGGAAATCTCGCGTACAGGCTTCTGACACAAGTTACACCCAATCACTTGACTACGTTCGGAGTCCGTGAGTTCCACGGAGCATCTCATTTTGCTGTTTCACGATGTCTAATGACTACCGAGATCGCGGATAATGAGTACCAGGCAGTAGGTGGCAGCACAATGCATCTAAGATGAAAAACGTATCTTTGTGGGGGTGTCGGGATACTTTTGATTACATAGTGTACCTGAGTAAGCGTCAGCAAGCCTGCTATTGTAGAAACGTGAGTTAGTGCGTCAGCTAAATCAGCGTCATCCACAACTCAGTTAGCGCTGCATGTAACATTAGTATCTCTACTTTTTCCCCCATTGTTTTGCATGTTTTCATTTAGACACAAGGGTTAATGGAATTTTGCTTTGATTCACCAGCAGGAAACGCAGTTCAGGGTCTATCAAGAACTATAGTCTAGTTGGGGATACGTGCGAGGCAACAACGTGAAGTCTCAACTCCTTTCATTCCTTACCTAGCATAAAGTTAAATGCAACATCTTTCAGTAAAGAAAAACTTTAAAAATGTGAAAGTATTAAAAGTAAAGAAACTTTATCTCAAAGTATTAGGCATATTTCGATATCATCAAATATCGAAAGTATCGAGCGACGGTATCGAGGTCCCATCTCTAGAAATAATGTATAAATTGTGATTCATTAAATCATATTTTCGATCGCCACTTGTTACAGCTTAGTGATAGATGCTGGCAAACGAAAACAGTGGTTTTTTATCCATTAAGAGACATGAAGTTGTGCAGTCTTGTTTCTTACGTACGAATGTTAATGTTTACGAAAAACTACACTCCTACTTTCCTTGATGAAGATAGAAACGAAGTAAAAGCTATCATAATGAACATCTGGAGGTATGCAGAAGTGTGTAGATTATCTACATCCTAAACATTACCAAGTGTATGAATTCTAAGCGAGTTAAATTTGCAGTAGGCAAATGAGCGTCGCATATTAAACCCACCCCTGAACGTGGCCTGTGGAACACGAAATCTCGAGGTAGTGTTTCCTTCCTCGTCCAGATTCTCTACGTGGTTTAATTTAATCACGATTTAATATTGCTCTTATCAGATCAACAACAAATGCACGCAGCGCTCAGCCCCAATATCCTTCCAAGTTCTATGATAATGCTGACTTCAGAACCGCAACGAAAGTGAAGAATCACATATTTACGTTTAACCGTTTAAAAGGCGATATCAAGAAGCATTATCATTATTCTTTTATTCACTCGATTAAGTACATAACGCTGAATGCAAATGTTTTAAACTATTACTTCAAAAGTCCTACTTTGGGCTACACTTTGTGTCGAATTTAGTTTCAGGTATGCTAAACAATACCTACGACGATACTGCAATGCTTATCATAGCTGACGGGATAGTAACATATTTTCCCTTGTATTACTCTTATTCTCGTTTTGTAAAACAAATGTACTGCAGCTTATGTGAATGTACCGTAGACTTTTAACTTCAAAGTAAATAGGATTCCGCATACTAACCTTTTAGAGGTGTCATGTTTTGCTTTGCACCACTTGGGTTTTCCCATACTCAGAGGTGTTAAATATTGTGGAGAGGACTATTGCGTAGAAGCTAGGAATCGGAAAGAATCACTGCCACAAGTGTTAACGATTTATTATAAAGTTTTGCGTTTGTTAATAATTGCATCATCAGCTTGCTTTAACATTTTATAAGTTCTGTGATTTACAAATATATGCTCGGAGACGACAATGCAATACACTCTTTCACCTTTTTAGAATTTAAGTTGCCCTACAAATCGAGAATATTTCTCAAACAACTAATAATGCAATACAATGTTACAAGAACTGAAAAATATAAATGCTTCTGCCGTAAATGTGAATTTAGAAACACCAAGAGTAAAAAGGTTAAATTTTGCAGTTTACCAAACAGTTGAAAATAATTTAGAAAAGCCAAAAGATTTCTCTTGGTAGTTTACGCCAAATCTTGCCGTCACAAAATTAGAACACAAGTCTGGATGCCATCCACTAGGTCCCAAAAAGTGCCTCTGCTGCCTGCCCAGGAGTTGCTGAAGTTGACCACGAGCGTGATGGCGCTGCCATCAATAGCGTGAAACAAACCAGCCAATGGAAACTCTGCACGACGCTTTGAGTTGTGAAATGATGAATTACGTAATGACGACATCTTTCCCGAAGCTTTGGATGTTAAATGTTTCTCTCGATGACCCACGCCATCATTTCTGAAGCATTGGGCCGTTCGTGAGCTGGTTGCATAAGTCATGATCAAGGGGGAGGGGGAAACGGCACATCTTGTAAGGACCGTTTGCTTGTCGACTATGGTAAACTAACTCCAATAAATGCTGTGCAGTAAATTCACAACCTTCAGCATCACAGCAATGTGACTGAACAAAGACATGGCAAAGCTTGAACAACAGTTGAGTTCGTGCTGATGAACTTCACTGATGAAAATGTTAGCTGCATAGCTTTGTTCAAAATGTTGACCATCAGACTTAACTGTGTAGTCTCATATTCTTCTTCCACGCCAGGTTCTATGGATCACGTCTAACTGGACGTCGTTGGTGTGCAAAGGTCCCATTTTATGGAAAGTTTTCATCTATATTGATAAATGTTAGCTTGTCGGACTGCTTTCTGTTGATAAAAGCTTCTGCACACATTAAAACAATACTTTACCTAGGGGATGACTCTGGGGGTGGTGTCTGAAGCTCTTGTTCGAGCTCCCGAGCACCTTGATTTTTTCGAAGATTTTCCAGGTCGGTGTACAATTGTTGGGGTAAATTATATACTACATTCCTGTTATTTCATCCTGAAATCTTTGTGGCTTTCTAATGTAGTATTTCTATATACATTACCATAATAACTCACATCACACTTCCGGGGATGGATCTCCCTTAAATTATTTATCTTACAGACCTTAAACGATAAGGACGTGGTATGAGGTAATGACAGAATATTTTTTCTAATACCTGTTAAGTACAAAATGTAAATCTTGTTTAACTATATTTGTGTAAAATTCACTTTAAATTCTTTCTACATTATAACATTAACAAGAATCCTTTAAATGTAACTTTCAGCAATATAAAACTTTAACATGAATAAGTTTTCACTGTAAAATTTTCTATAAGTTCCCTTGTTTATCCAGTTTATGATTAATGTGTTTTACCGTTTATTTTACCGCTTAGTACTGCAATTAAACATACAATACACATACTCAAACACCCATGCTCATTGCGGGACTCGAACCCCCAACCGTCAGCTTGGCGGAGCGTCGAAGATATACGCTCCAGCGACCACGGCTACGAGGACCGACTGTTCAGCAACAAGATCCCTATGTATATAATGTAAGATGATTCAACGATAAGATTGACTCCAACGAATGAGCTTTCTCCAAATTGTGTATATCATTAAAAAGTTTCAACTCGATATGTGCCATTACAAATATTCATGTCGTTCCCTCGTTTAAAGATTTTATGTATCGATTTCTTATCAAAATCTTGACGAGCACGTAGTTACCAAAAGACAAACTTGAGAAATAATTAAATGTCTTTAATGTCGGTATGGCCTTCGCTTCTTTACGTATCTAATTATTTCTTTTCGAAACTACACGCACGTACGCCTATTTTGTTAATTCTTGTACTTTTCTATTTACAAAATGGTTATGTTTGAATTTTGAATAAGCCGAAACAATCACACGTACGTCGTGTTCACCGCTCGCGAGTCCCTTCCTGAAAGTGTTGTCTGTCGCCGACCGGCCAAGTTAGGCTGTCTTCTCTCTCCTTGCTATGGAGGGGAAGATAACTGACGTTCACTGCCCTTTCCCATGCAGCGACAACTTGGTGAACTTCTGCCCTCCTTTCTGGGCTAATCCCAATGGTGATGTCAGGTGCTAGCTGATATGATGACTCTAAAATTTAAGATGTTCCATGATTCTGGTCGCTAAATAATTTCTTATAGAGCAGGATCACCCTGTCTGGTCATGATAATTTGGGCATTAGTGGGCGGATTGTGAAAAACGGCACAGGTTGTAGTGACTGATACCATGGAGGGTGGATAGAACTGTTTCGTTTCTGCCATAGAAGCGTTTGCCTAAACATGTCTGTCGGATCGTGTGATAGGAGGAGGCATCAAAGGGGCGTCCCGGTGTGCCCTTTTGGTGCCCCAAATTCTTCCACTCAAAACTACGCTTTACATGGAACATTACTCAAAATTGTTTGGTTAAAATACCATAAATTACAGATATTCACATGACAAATAAAATGTATGTCTTTAATTTTCTGGGAATAATTTGTGAAGTCCTCTTCATTTGGAAGGAATTTTGGAAAATCTTGTATAACTAGTAAACATTAAGCGATAGACGTAAACGTACCACACACAAAAATACGAGGGGCACTATTTATATTTTGAGCTTAATAATTAAAACAAAGTAATTTCTGATTGAAAACTGCTTTATTTCTTTTTAAAATATTCTCCTTTATGGTCAATACACTTTTGCATCCGTTTGAACTATTTGTCAAAGCATTTATTACAGTCTTCTTGAGATACCTCCAAACAATGGTATTTGAAAGCATCGGCGGCTTCTTCTGCCAACGAAAATCGTTGTCCACGCAATTTATTCTTGATGTTCGGGAAGAAAAAGACGTCATTGGGTGCCAAATCAGGACTGTATGGCGGATAACCCATCAATTCGATTTTTTGAGCCTTCAAATACTCTGATGTTAGACGAGATGCGTGTGCGCTCGCATTGTCTTGATGAAGAACGATCCTAGGTTCTTGTTGGTTTTCCTTACTTCACCGAAGACTTCCGGCAAACAAATGGTTGTGTATCATTCGGAACTGACCATTTTACGTTCCTCTAAAGGCACTGTTGCCAAATGGCCAGTTTTGCTGAAAAAGCAGGTGACCATTTGCTTCGAAATGCTTCGAGTACGAACAACTTTTGTTGGATTTGCTTCATCTTGAAACACCCATACGGTCGACTGCTGTTTACGTTCCGGCTCATACGCATTGATCCATGATTCGTTACAATCTTATATACGTCTTTTGAGGCACCGCCATTGTATTTATTGAACATATTTGTACACCAATCGACAGGAGCATCTTTTTGAGATTGCGTCAAATTATGTGGGATCCAACGAGAGCAAACTTTTTTCACGGCTAAATAATCATACAGTATTTTATATATGCTGGTGGAACTAATGCCTAGCTTTGCCTCAATCTCACAATATCTCGCATGACGATCTTTCATTATTATTTTTTGCACAGTATCAATGTTTTCTGGCACAACTGCTTTTGGACTACCTTCACGAACTTCATTCTTAAGCGAACTTCATTCTTGGCCACGATTAAATTCATTATACCATCGTTTCACAGTGGCAAAGGATGGGGTTTCGTCGCCAAATAGGGAAGTTAGTTGTTCGATGCACTTTTATCTTGATAATCCACGTCGAAATTCATAATAAATCATTGCACGAACATTTTCACGAGTTAATTCCATGTTTTGTTGACACACAACTTTCAAGTTAAGGTAAACAAAACAAATGACACTCTATTAACAAAATGTTTGAAGTAGATTATGGTAAAAAGTGTCAAACTTTCCTTTGCAAACGTCAGATCGCACTGCAACATTCAGGGTTGCCAAGGCTCAAAATATAAGTAGTGCCCCTCGTAGATATCTTTAAAAGACACAAATTATATCAAATAACCTTTTTGTAGCATCACGCATTTCCAAGGTATCCGTTATTAATGGTTCGATTTGTTCAGTACTTTTTCATTCTACATTTGTCATTCTGTGACTTTGAGTTGTTCCTCGCGATTGCATGAAAACAGATGCACTTTAGGCAAGCATATAACTTCCAGTTCTTAAACATTTAACTGTCATTGTTCTCTTTGTGTGTATAAGAAATGAGTAAAGGATTTGTACTGTTTCTCCAAATGTTTATTTGGATAAAAATGTAGCAGGTAGAAAAATAAGTTTTAGTAATAATAGTTTGTATACCCATAAATAAACGATAGAAGATAAAGAGAGTAATGTGAATCTATCACATAATATTTTTATTATGTTTTGAACAATGCACCAATTGTTCAATTTATTTCTAGCAACATTATCGGTGTATTACCTGAAATTCTTATGAAAATGGATCTTGATCTTACAGAGGAAACAAATAATAAACAAGCGATTATGAGCGTTTTCCTGAACTTCATCAACACTTTAATTTTTACGTCATAAATTTATTTTTTTCTGAGTTTAAATCACATACCGGTGACAATATGGTTATTGTCATTATAGTTAAAAGTCTGTCTGCTAAATGTAGATAAAATAAGTTTATAAACACCACACTTAAATGCTGAAAAAATAGTTGTAATTTTCAACATTGAAGTTTAAAACTCCTAAAATGAAAATTTTGGAAAAACATGAGAACACGTAAACTGTAATATTGTTTATGCTTTCTGCATACTCAAAATGAGAATTCCTTTATTCCTATAAAGATCAGTTTTAAAGTTTGCTTATTTGCGGTAAACCAAGCATATTTACTTCCTTGTCCAAAAAAAGGGGGATTAAAAAATTAAAAAGAAGAAAACACACTGTTCTTCTATTTGCATATCAGTTAAATTCCAAAAATATCGCCAATAAGAAGACATGGATGAAAATTTGGTATATAGTGTTTCAAAAATTGCAACTCTCCCAAAATGAAAACATTGAAAATAGCCAAACACGTACATTGTATCAGCGTTTTTTATTTGTTAAATTAAGAATGTTAATTTTCTCTAAGTTAATTTGGCTGCTTCCTATGGCAAAGCCACAGAAGGAACCAGAATTGTTAAAGGTGACTATCAACGAAAAAAACAATTTACCACTTAACGTTTAAAAGCAAAGGTCAAGATAGGATAGGACTGGGAGCGGAGGGGGGCTTAGTACTTGAACTACGCATATCTTTGGTACCTAGGCCCCTGACGGGGTGCCCCCGGGAGGGAGGGATCAGATGAGAGGAGACAGAGGGCGCCGGACCAGGAAGCACGACAGGCAGAGAGCAGGGTCTCTACCATTTATAGTTTATAAACTCCCCGAATGGCATCTGGTGCAGCCCGCTCCCCCCTGTGAGTTTATACGCCCCTGGGGGGATCCGGGACCTGGAGACCGCCCTCATTACTCAGAGCACCCTTTTTCCTTGACATGCACACGCCGAGAGCTCCTGCCGACACTTGCAGTCCTGAGAGAGACCAAACAGATGAAAGAAGAAGTTGAATGAGAATGGAGGCGAAATGCAAGGACAGGAAATTCGGGGATATATTGATCCTTTCCAGAATTCGCCTAGCGACCGGAGGAAACCCACGAAAAACACATACGTCTGGAAGGTCGATCACGGGAATCGAGCCCACGATCTCCCGAATGCGGGCCACAGACGTTACCGCCTAAGTGATTCCGCTCAGTTTTAAAGCATGCTAGTTAAAAATTGGAACAATCAAACCAACAAGAGTTCGTGTTTCAGAAATAGTTAAGTCAAAAGAGTTTTATTTTAGATTAATTATATACATAATAAACTCTATGCAGTGTTTGTGCATCTCTTATGCATTCCCAGTTACAGAAAAAATTCTCAATGGGAATGAATTAGAATATAAAAAATAAAAAATCAGAACATTTTATTCATCACACGAATATCTTATACTTAAGGTATTTTAAACTGCCTGTGTGATGAAGTTCGGATTTTCAATCGAGAGATCTCAGATTCGAATCCAGAGTGGGGCGGGGTATATATTTCTTTAACCAGAATCATTCCCATCCTCCTCAGTGTAGCGTGAATTCGACTGTGCTCAATGCAAAAAGTGCTAAAACCAACGTAAAAAAACCAGTTCAGTATGTTGTTTCACAGCTCAAAGCTTCTGATACGATCAAAGAAGTTAAAGTGACTATACAAAACATGAAACAATTAGGGGGGAAGGAAGTATTCACGGTCATTCATGAGTAAACAAAACATAAAGAAAATTTTCCATGCAAAGCTTATTTGGACTGCAGAAATTTCAAGTTTTCTTAAAAGGTATGACATTTTATATTAATGATCTTGCTGTTTTAAGATAAATAGAGCTTTTCTAACAATGCTATTTTCGGATTCACGGGCCCCCCAAACACTTACTGAAGTATTTATGTGGACCTTGTAGATCAAACGTAATATATCCTCTACCTTGGGCGAGCGGTAGAGAAAGTAGAAGGAGAAGATAAATCCCATCCAGTTTGTTGAAACCCAAAGAGGTTTAAGTGCTTTATTCCATTGAGTAAACCTTGGTGCTGAAGTACTTAGTTTGCTTCCGTCTGCTATGTACTGCAATCTTCTCTACCTGTAGGGAGAAGCACTTAAATCTTCTTCAGCCTGGGGGAGTGTGTGGGATGTAAGCAGTTACACGTGCGTTAATAACAGGCCTGCTTGTGTAAAAGGGAGTACGTGTTTAGCGATACCAGATAGCGCTATAACGTAAGGCCATAACTGGCACAGTAAATAAATTAGAAGTGTAACCATCCAGTTTAAAGTAATAATATATCTAAATAATTATTTTAAAATTACGCAACTACTGCTATATGTTATGATCTGTTTTCTGCCTTATTTTCATTGAGAGCACAGCGTATTTCTTGAGATAACTTCTTAATATTTATATACTGTTTATGTTTTGAATTTATACAGGGTCTTCGGTATGAAACTTGACCGCTCTCACCGTTTGTGCGTCTGGGTGGCACGACCTGTTACAGCCGGCTGTGCAACCCTCTGTCCTTGCTTCTCAAAAATCTGTATTCCTGTAATGTACATAAAATATAACAAAATTAACTCTTACCTTATAGGAAATGCTGTACATGTCCTTCCGCAGCGAAACAAGCATTGTACCGAGTCAACACATTAGGTCGACACGATTTAGCTCGGCCCATTCGTTTCGTAAAATAACGTTTATATAGATATACACATTGTTCTAAAGATAACTGACCTCGCATCTTCGCAAATGAAAGTGGATTACTGACGCTAATGGCTACGTGGCAACTGAAGGACAGAAAGCGGAGTGTGGGGAGTAGGCATTAGCTCTGACGCACAAATCGTGCGGGCGGCCAGATTTTATACCGAAGATGCAGTACTTTAACGGTGACCTTTTAACTCTTCAGAATTGCATTTTACGAAAACTCCGAGCATAAGAATTTAAAGTAATTCTCTTTTAAGTCTATCAGTCCAGTTATAGAGATATAATTTAATATCATCAGAAGGCAAGAATTCCGTCGCGTTCACTCATAGGCTTTTACTTATCCCAACGCACCGGTCGATTTTTGTTCCCTTCTTTAAGTCTCTCAAACTGGCAAGCACTTCACATTAGTGAGTTAATGTGTGCATGACAATAAAATGGGGAGGTTGATATTTCATACGCCAGTGTTAAACAAAGAACAAGAACTAATGAAACTTCGACCTAGGATATTTTAGGAAGACCATAATAAAAGACAGAGAGAAGTTAAAGATAGAGAAAATATTCATATCTAGAAAAGTGTTTCTTTTAGAGTTCATTGATTTTCCATTAGAATTTCGGAAAATAAATACAAGCCTAACACAAGCTGTAAATATTGTCAAGTGTAGCAATAAATAAAATTGATCAACACAATCCTGCAACTACCTTTTAAAGCAGCAGAAATAATAAACTTTTTTCCCCTGTAGTGACATATTATGAAAATTTGATGGATGTATTTAACTACAAAGATTTTGAATTCCTGTTGTAATTTTAGAAATGTTGTATATGAATTCAAATGAGTCAGAATTATCCAAAAATTTCATATCGCACATACATATATGCTATTTTTACATATTTGAATCTGTTTTAGTGGAAATTATTTATTTCTATATTTGTTAGTTTAATACCGTGGTAAGCTTTGTGTACAGTAGCATTCTGTTGAAGAAAAAAGAAATTTTCAGTAAATTATTTCTCTTGGAAAACAATGTGTTGAAAGCTTGTGGTTATCATCCCAACCAGATAGCATTCTGAGTTAGAATATCGATGATAAAATGTTAACATTATAAATGAAGAAAGAGAAATCGAAGCAAATGTTCCATATTCGTAGATGTGTTAGCTAATATAACCTCAAGGTATCTACAAGTGTTTTACTTATTTTAACCGGTTAGGTCATATACGACGATGAATGATATAGGTGAAATGAGCCCGAGACAATAGAGCTTAAAATTACCCGAAATTTATGTTTTCAGGTTAAGGAAATACTCCGGGAAAACCCTTATCTGGGTAACTTACCCTAACCGAGATTCGAATTCGGGACCTCTTGAATGTGAAGCAGACACACTAACCCCAACGCCACAGAGGTGAGTAAGTGCTGTTTTTGTGTTTTCTATTTGAAGAAGGCAAACAGATATTCTGGGACAATATGTATATATATGTATGTATGTATATGCCTCAATTGTACCTAATTCTGTCTAGTTTAGTGATCGTTTAACTGTGATAGGATGGTTCTATTACTCTCTTCTTCGTTTGGATAGTACATATCTTTCATATCAATTGTATATTTCATTTTCATGTTCACTGGAATTACAGTTACCTTAAAAACAGTCTGAATATATAGTTTTTCATTAATTGCGAGAAAATGAAATCAAAAACTTTAAGCGCTGATGGGCACGCATTTCTGTTTCTGCCTGATTTGTTTTAATTGACGGATTATTTGTGAAAATAATCATACCTAAAGCACTACACCTTTCAATCCATAGTTGAAAAGTGCTAATGCAAAACGCATCATTAGGGGATATTGAATTTCACGTAACATTAGATGTATTGTTTTCTCTCTTTCAGAGCTTTTATTAAAATAATTTTTATGCTTATGTTATGGCAGAGATTTGATTTTTTTTAAACTTCGGAGCTGCAAGTGGTTGTAATACGAAACTCCGTACACGGCGCGCTACTCTTTTATGTTGTCATCTGAATAGTTAGGTACATGTGCATTCCAAAATGGAGGAACGAACTTTTTCAAATTACCTCTACCGGCATTCGCATCTACTACATGTCCACTTTTAGGCCCTCGGAGAGAAGCTTACCACTCCACGAGTCTGAAGAGGCAATGGTCACTCAGAAAAATCCTGAAGTGTAGAATGGGCGATGGAAATATTCTCATTGAAACTCTAACTACTTGTAAAATGTTATCCATAACCTGAAAGCACCCTTTTCTAAAACATATTTTGAGATATCCAGACATTAATAATTAAAACTGAACTTAAACAGTGGTTTCCTAAAATAAAACAGAATATCTGTGTATAACAAGCGCACTCTTTTCTGTGACCAATATAATTGTAAAGTGAATTTAGACATTATATACATTCATATTTAGGCACTTTTCTGTTATCTTCATGTTGATTTGGAAAAATGTCTGTATATGATTCCTTACAAGTACAACTCTAAATCAGTTCTATGCATAAGACACAGAGTAACACCAGAAAGGTAGATTCAACATAATTACTCTGGTAGTGAGTTCATGAAAAACAAAGGAGCAGCACATAACTTTTAAAAACATCTGATGTGTTGCCCTGACAACTTTCTCTACTCTTGTACAAACTATTTTTACGAACGCTTATTCTCCATCTACTTCATGTTAATCGAGATAAACATTTGCAGAAACTTATTGCTAGCTTTCTTGTAGGTGCAAGAGGAATATGGTAGGCTTTAAGCGATAGTCAAATCTTTTAAGAGCTGGTTGCTATGTGGAGCATTTCATTCTCTTTGCATGTTCAGGACATAAAAAATGAATAACGAATTCCCATTTGAGAAAGAGTATAAACATTGGAAAATTCAAACACATAATAAGGCATATCTCGGAAATGGTCACTGGACAAAAACAAATATATCTGACGTAAATTACGTGTTTTAACGAGATCTACATTTTTCTTTGGTATCTCTTACGGTTTACCAGTTATGCGAACGTCATTCTGAATGAAGAGGACTTTTAGGGACTTTCCCATAAAATTAAAGTTATACATTTCATTTGCCATAAAAACATCTTAAACATATGATATCTTAATCAAAATCGTTAGAGCCATTTTTGAGAAAATCAAAGTTTATTTAGGGATAAGAGGAATTTCTTGAAAATCTTCGTGTCACATTCTTGGAAGATACTAAGGTGAAATACCAAGTTTGGTATTTATCCGACTTTTTGTTTTGAGTTATGCTGTTCACATACAGACACACACACATATGGGTATGTTTCCAAAAATGCTTTATTTTGATTCAGGGTACCTCAGAGCATGTATTTCCGTTGAAATCTTGGTATCAAATTGTTGGGTGAAATGCAATATTCCCCTACTTACTTACTATATGTAGTAGAAAAAGTAAAAATGTAGATCTCTAAAGCACAATTTGTGCCGTGAGTAACTTTCGGGATTTCCGTTATTATTGTTTTGAATTTTTCAACACGTTTGTCATTCCACTTTTTGATATAATATTCAACCTTCAGTAAGTTCTCTGGATGTCACGGAAAGAGCATGGAATCTTAAGGCCAACGTATAGCTGTCACTTTTAAAGATTTGATTATTGGTAGCCTATTTGTACCTATAACAAAATGTTTAATGAAACTATTTATGGAAACATTTATCTCAATTGTCTTGACGTGGAGAGAATAAACTTTTGTAAGAATAGTTTATAGAAGGTATATAACAATAAATGAATGTGGATATAAAAGGGAAGTGAACATAACATATTGGATGTTCTTCCATCGCAATAGCTCATTACGATGATTTTCCACATGTTGAATATAACTAAGCAATTAATTAAGATATGTACTTTTAATTACATATCAGGACAAAAAATAACTTTGTGTACGAGTACTATAATACATAACAAATATATCCGAAATGCTTTTAGATAGAGAAAGTCATGTGAGTGTCCACATTAGATTATATCTTCAAGTGTGGAAGTCTGAAAAAGATAGCAAGCGAGCAACATATGTGCAAATTATTTAATTCACGAATCTCTCTCTCTCTCTCTCACTAAATGCAAATCAATAAACAGGCAGAAGTACACTTCCTTTGAGGCCAAAACAAAAAAAAAGAACAATCATGGTGCTACAAGTGGTCTGCAAATTACTTAACGTTAAGAACATTTTTGGTTACAGAATTTTCGAATTCTCTGTAGATGACTGCGTTTTCCGCGCTAGTCTTACATAGCTTAGCGGTAACAATAAATGAAGCAGAGGAAGAAATTATAAATATTATGAAATGTGATAATTGCAATGGTTTGAACTACCAGCACAGTTAATTTTCATAGAAGGCAGTTTGAATGACTCGCTGACGAGCTAAAGTAACATGTCTGCATATTCGATTTATAATTTTAAGGCATTGCTTCATTATGCCAAATTCCGTTATAAAACCTTATTTTTATTAATAAATGTGCATTATAGAGAATACACCATTGAATGCTTTTCAATTTGAAGTAATTGTTGCGTTGAGAACGAGAATTTAATGACTTTATAAATGAAAGCTCTTGTAGTATAAGCTACATCTCAAGAGAAACTGGGACATAATACTGAACTATTAGGTTTGCTTCTCCTTGTTAAACCAGAAAGATTTTCTTCAGAAAAAGCAATGAATGTGAAGAAACTTAATGCACATATACTCCTTATATCTGTAGCAGTTTCCACTAACTGCACAGTGCAACAAACTTTAAAAGTAGGAGCATATTTTGGACATAATTACGCTTCATTCACACATATGTAACATTGGCATATTATGACTTTGTCCAGTTTTTCAACTATCACTTCTCTCAGTCCTCACTGTCACTGTTTTGATGTGATTCAATTTCCCTTGGGACTTTACTTAGTTCACACGGCCACTTCGCTAAAACGAACTACTTTTCAGTACATCACTTCACTCACTCTGTGAAATAGTTTCTTCTTCCGGATGGTTCGCTCACGGTGAGTCGAACACAAGACTTATACGATCTCTCGCTCTCCAGTAGCACTCGCTGCACGTCACAACAGTCGTCACCAACCCGCTCGGAGAACCGCACTTGATGTCGCAGCATAAACGTGCTCACCAATTCGTTTACTCAATCACCGATGACTCAACTGACTCTCCCCAAGAGAACGCTCGCTTATATAGTATTTCACAGAAAATTCTAGAACTATATGGACACGCGTTTTGGAGGAGGTGTTTTGCCGATAGCACTTCTGGTGTTTACGCCGGGTAAGAGCGCGACTTATCTTTGTTTGTCTCCGACTGCCTGGCGACGAGCTACCATTAACCTTGGATCATAGCCGCTCTGTCATAATGTATTTAAGGCAATTCATCTGCTAAATTTGGTAAGAAATGTGAAAACGTTCGTTTTTTGTTGTTTGCGTTTTATTATGCTTATAACTTGTACTTTCATGCTACGGAACTGGGGTTTAATTGGTCTTGTGCCATCCAGGTAAAGAATGCATTCAGCTTAGAACTATAGTTTTGTCAATTTTTTCAGCATTTTTCTCGATAAAAATGCTTCTTGGACCCAGTTTATAACTTATTAGCTTGAGGTTTTCGGCAGAACTTCAGAAGTTACGGATTTAAAAAATGCTGTGCTCTGGTTAAAATATTGAACAGTTCGGCTGAAATTATTTTCCAATACTCACATTGAACATGTTGAAGAATTCAATAAAATGCAGGTGTACAATATGTTTTTCTCTTAAACTAATTAAGATTAAGAAACGATGTTCAAAAACTTCTTTATGGTTCTATACTAAGCTCAAATTAAAAATTTGGGAGCGGTACGAGAAACCGTAGGGTCTAAGGAGGATTTCATATCACAATATAAAAACTGATTAATTATATTGAAAAATTAATGCTAACTATGGTTTAACTTCTCGTTAAAATTTTTTGCGCACTATATATTTTTATTAGGTAATATAATAAAACAGACAGAGCAATCAGAAGAAAACTGGATTTTTGGAAGTTCATAGACACGGTGCCTTAATACCAAACGAATGGGCAACTTTCCCAGCGACAGTACATTACATCATAATGTTATAAACTGCGGGATAAAGCATGGTTGTACTGCTCCTTTCCAGATGCATGTACAATGTTGTTCATATGTTCTAACATTCCCGTTTATGCAACACAAATGCAAAAGGTTTATTCAAGCCGTGTTGCCGGAAGACTGAGCCCCCCCTTCTGTCTCAGAAACTCTGCCGTTTGTCTTCATTTCTTGGGAGAGGAAATGAACAAACATTTACACCCGCTGCGTCGCTCCAGGGGCCTAAACTTGTCCTGGTGTGTGGGCCTGGAAAACCCAGCCAAAACTTGTGGGTGGCAGCGTGGCACGAGATCAAATATTGAGGAACGGCTTGCTTCAATTATCTTTTCCTTATAGAACGGGGACTAGATGTGACAGCGGGGGTCGTGAGAACCGCGCGAAACAAGAGAACGTTATTGGAAAATGAAGTTAGAATTTTCACCCCTTTCGTAGCAGACTCCTCTTCCAGACAGCGATGAGACGCGACGGTGGAAATTAAGTATTTTCTCCAAGGCGAATTCTTGCGTGAGTAAGCGGAAAGAAAAATGTTTCTAACTTTACCTTCCCTTCGCCCCTCTGATCTTTCTCGCCTGCATTCTGCTCATTAAGGCAACTTTGTTATAAAAACGAAGGAAAAAAGACAGAAAAAAGAATAACGCAATCTGATGGAAGGTAGTATTCTCCTGTCATAAGAATATTGTTACGGAAGTTGTCTTACTTGGCAATAATCGTAGATAAAACTACCGACGATGGCCCGAGATAATTAGAAAAAAATCTGATGTGATACATTCACGTCACTTTCTCTACCCGCTATTAGTGGGTATACAAACTATTCTTAGTAAAGCTTATTTTTCTATCTAATGCATTTTTATCCAAATAAACCTTTGTAGAAATAGCAACACTGCACATTTATTTAGGATACAAAGAGAACAGCGATAGTGAAATGTTTAAGAAATGTTGCTATACGCTGTCCTTAAAACACATGCAATCGCGAGAAACAACTGAATGCTGAAAGGACGTTAAAGAAAGACAAGAACCATTAGTGACGGATACCTCAGAAATGGCTTATACCAAAATAAACTTATTTAAAATAAACTGTGTCTTTTAAAGAGATCTAATTTGTTTGTATGTATTCGTCTACCACTTAACGTTTACCACTTATACAAGATTATACAAAATTCCTTGCGAATGAAGAGAATTTCAAAGGTTACTCTCAGAAAATTGAAGATATACATTTTATTTGTCATGCCTTTAATATTTGGTATTATATATGGCATTTTAATGGAAACCGTTAGCCAGTTTTTAAAAAATCAAAATTTTCATAAATGTCCCATATAAAGGGTAGTTGGCGGTGGGGGATTTTCTTGGAAATCCTCTTGTCGCATCTTTGGAAGGTACGCATCTAAACACCAAGTTGGGTATTTATCCGACGTTTCGTTTTTGAGTTATGCTGTTTACGAACAAACACACACGAGCGGACCCTTTTCTAATAATGTTTTTTTTTTTCAGAACCCTTAAAACATATATTTCCGGTGAAATCTCTACAGTGAATCTTTTGGTGGAATACAATACTTCCCCCTACTTACTATACGTAGTAGAGAAAGTAAAAAGTTGTTTTAAAAGCCTTGTATGACCTCTAAATCATCTAGCGTCTCACATATTCCACGTGTTAGGCTAACAGTCTCCTCCACCCTACCGATCAAAATGGCTCCGTAGTAGCGTGTGAGGATATGATACTGGGGAGGTCCCGTGTTCGTTTCCGTCCGGCCGGCCGGCCGGCCATACTGACCATGGGCTTTTTGTAGTTTTCCAGGGGCAGTAGGCGACTGCTGGTATGGTTCCCTTCTACCACAAATTTACTGTCCATTTCCTGCCCCGATAATTTCTTTTCATTTGTTTACGGATTGTAATACCGGCGGTTTATGTGTTGCGGCAGGGCGGTGGAATTTGCGCTATAGAAATAGTTCTCGCTGTTTCTTGGCGGGACTACTGGGGCCCGCTTCCTTTTTTTTTTAGGAGCTATCTCTTCTATTCCCGAGAGCCCCAGTTTGCGGGTGGCTTAGGGAGGGCTAGGTGGGTTCAGGATTGGTGTCATGTTGGAATTGCTTACACCCCGTCCTTGCTATCGCACATCGTCGTCCTGATCTGCCACCCTTCAGGTTCCACCTTCATCCGTTCCACGCAGGGTTCACGTTGGATGCACAAAGGGTCCACTGGGGTGTTGTGCTGCAGTTGCTGGAGGCCCCTCCGTCTAGGTACTCCTAACGCTTCATTCTAATGGTTTGTTCCAACCTTTTCCCGACGTACAGCAATATTTTGCCTTTCGTTTTTGAACTACAATCTCTGCTCAATTTTAACTACATCTTTACATTCATGCCGAAAAGAGTTCATTCCTTTGAAATCGTATGGTAATTACACATCCTTTAACCTTTCTTAAAATTAATTTCAACATTTTGGCCCTTGTTTTTCGTGCTTTTTTTTCAGTTCACAACTCGCTACTGTATAGCAGTCCCGAAAATTGTCTCTTTTCGTGATTTACTCTGTAAATGTTTTACCTTTTGTTTCACATAGAGTTCAAATGCGGTTCTTCTAGACTCTGTCCGGACACAAAGTTTGAATTGAATCAAATTTTTACCAGAGCGCAATATTGCACTTGGTTAATCCGTTAATTTAACCAAATTTTATTGCAGATGCTCTTCACTGTAGTTTAATACTATAAAACCTTCAGTATTAGATACAGCATCTAGGTATTTGTAATTTAGTTTTACACTTTAATTAATCTCTGGTTTACATCACTCAGAATGTATTTAAAATAAATTTGTTCCTTTTTCCTAGTGATAGAGGAAGCACTTCTTTTTGTAAGCATGTATTATGCTGTCTGAATGTTTTGTGGCATTGAACTGGTCAGCTATTTTAGTCGCTTATGAGTTAAGCTGATGTGATCACGTTTTCTTCGAAGAGGGGAAAACAATCGGAAATCAAAGGACACATATGGTGACTGGTACTTCCTAGCAGTCTTTCTAAATAAATGCATCTTTATTAATGCAATATTTCATAAAGAAAATAAAAAACTATGCCATGAAAGCATATTAAGAATGTGTGTGTTTTCGCGAGTATTCTTGTTTTAATTAATATTTGTCTGTGAACATTTAAAAGGATGAGAGAGAGGCCGCATCCCTTTAAATTGTATATTCTCAAGCTTCTTTATAACGGATGTAGTCGCTACTGTGCTGGTAAAGCAAAGATACGAGCCACAACGTATAAGAGGCAACACACCACTGCCGTGTTGTGAAAAGAACAGGTAGAACGTTTGTATTGCAAATGCACCCTTGGCAGAGATGCTAAATGGTGTCATTTCATTCCTTTCTGAAGTTCCAGATTCAATATCGAAGCCTTCCAGAATAATCCTGGCATCCAAATTTTGCTCCAAGGTTCTTGAGTGATGCTGACCGTACCAGGCGGTAGGTTGTTCAAAACTACGGGCAGTGGTTGTAAGGCTGTATTTTTAAGGGCAATTACGAGATAAGGCAGTAAAAAGAGACTCCTTAATGTCTATGAATATCAAACGGCTAAAGGGCCGAAAGTAACAGTGACTTAAGTTAGATTTTTTTCACAATATTAATTTTTGTGGTCCTAAAGATGATAGTACCTTTTGTACCGGCGAGTTCCTAAAAACAAGAATGTTGCTAATATCCAAGAAAATAGTCGATTCTGTGATTGCAGGACTATTATCATATATCTATTTCGGCAAATATTATGCTGATAACACTAGCCTGTTTTTTCAAACTTTTTGTCAGATGATTTCTTAAAAAAAGTATTCTTGAATCAAGTTTTTATGCTGCTTCCAGAAATAACTTCCGTTCTTTCTATCACGTCAGGTTTTTATATAAAATAAGTAAAGTTTTGACAATGTTACTAATGAGCGTAGAAAAGTATTCAAATACCATTTCATACAAGGTAAGTTTTTATTCAAGAAACATTTTAAGAATACTCTCAAGAACTCCCCTAACTTATTTCATGACTACATTTTAACAAAACAGGAAGCCAAAGTGTTTCATTTGATTTTTTCAAACCTTCTCTTCTTTTACTTCCTTGCAGATCCTTGAAGGTGACTGTCCCTCCTCAACATCCAACAGTAGTCGGCCATCATAGTTTCATTCCATCTCCCCTGGTACCTCCTCTCCATTTCCTTAATATATTGGTGAAAACGTTCAACCTGCTCTTCACTATAATGTCCCAGATTTTCTGGAAAGTAGTCGATATGTGAATGCAGAAAATGCACCTTTACACTCACGTTACAACCCATTTTCTTGAAATTTTCCAATTAGGATCTCTGTTGCTGCCTAAGAAGTTTTCAGTAACTGATCGGAAGGCGGTCCATGCTGCTATTTCTCTCTCATTCATTGTCTTCTCAAAATCTTCATCTTTCGTCAATTTCTTAATTTGAGGACCAACAAAAATTCCAGCCTTTAATTTGTCTTGTATAATGAAGGGAAGTTTCTTGGAAAGGTACTTGAAGCAGGGCCCATCCTGTGGGAGAGCCCTTATTAATTGCTTCATCAAGCCCAATTTTATGTGTAGTGGCGGAAGGAATATCTTTTGTCTCTCTACAAGCTGTTCGTGTAGGATGTTTTTAGTTCCAGGCAACAAGTTTCTCCACTGTGGCCATACTTTCACACTCCAATGTCTTTGCTTTGCCCGACTGTCCCATTCGCACAGAAAACAAGGCATTCTTGTGAACCCAATTTGTTGTCCTAATAGTATTCCAAGAACTTTGAAATCACCGCAGATACGCCATTTGTGTTCCTCGTATTGGATATTTGTTAAAAGTACCTTCATGTTTTCAACTGTATCTTTCATTTAAACATAATGTGCGACAGGAATGGACCCATACACATTCCCATTATGCAGTAACACGCCTTTCAGGCTCTTTGATGAATCTATAAAAAGTCTCTACTGAGTAGGATCATGTTCAATGTCATAAAAGTGCATTATGTTATTGCAGTAAACGAAGGACTCGATCTATGAGAAAACAGGAACTAGCTCTTGTTCTCTGTGCCTGAACCATGATTAATATGTTCCTGGTGCAAGAAGATTCTTATTTTTAAGACGGGAGCCTAGTAACTCTGCAGATTACTTAGACAAATTCAAATAACGTACTAGATCATTCAGTTCATTCTGAGAGAACAGTTGTGGAGTCACGTCGTACTCAGGGCGGTAGACATCATCAGAATCGTATTCGGTGATTGCATGAGGTTCACTTTCAACGCCATCTTCTTCCAAGTTCTCTAAAACAGCTGGAGGAAGTGGAACTGGCCTGATGGCTCAAGGAATTCCTGTATACACAACGTGTTTCTTATTTTTCGAATTGCACCCCTGAAAATTAACTAAACAGAAATAACAGTCCTTAAGGTGGTCTTTAGGCTCCCTCCCCACCATAGGAATTGCAAATGGCATGGATGATTTCTTTCCTTCTATCCGCAATCTTAACCTCTCAACACAATAGCGGCAAACTGTCTTTGGACCCCAGGCCTTGTCTTGGTCACAAAGTTGCATTTTAAAATAAGCATGGAACACTTTTTTCACAAAGTCTGTTATATCATTTCTCTGCTGAAGCACTGTATAATTTCCAAAAATGTAGCAGAAAACATTTGGATTGTTCACACACTTGCGTGTAGACATAATGTATTTATAACTTCAATCAGGATACAGCACCGGTAATGCAAGCCTTTGAATTAATAACAATGCCTAAATTACAAATAGCAACCAGCAACTACAGGTGTAACAACCTAAAGACTTACAAGTCTGTAGTGAGAAATTTCCCTCCAAGAAGTGATAAACTTCCTTTCAACTATACTCATCATCTACTGGCTGAACTCTACATTTTTGAACTGAAATTGTGAAAAAAACTGTACGTGATAGAAAAAAAACTAAAAGCATTTCTGAAATCAGCATAACAAAAACAAGTCAGAATCACTTATTAGTTTTCAGTCATCGGATATCATGCACACTAGTGTAATCGTATTCAATATGCCATTAGCCAATGACAGGTAGAGTATTCAAGTCATTTGGCCAATCAAAGCCGTACTAACTGATAATATTTCTGATGGTGCACTCTTTAATTTGTATGAATGCAGCGAGCGAGATCACGTAGACTGTGACTAAAATATTAGCAACTGGAAATGTCGCACTTTGGAAATCAAAATATTGGTAATATAAAAGCATCTGTAGTTAAGTTAGAGCCAGAAAATACAAAGAATAACAAAAGTATGGTGTGGAACCAATTTTCACAATTGTATACGGAGAGAACTTACAAAATTCGCGGCTCAGTTAGCCACAAAGAGATTGCTTCCATTCTACAGGACTAACAAACATGGTTGGCGCTAAGCTAGGTAAGTTAATAATAAGCTTTTCGTATGATTATCTAGTCGAGTAGCACCCGTGCTACTAGTTTTACATGGCAATTTAATTGCGGTTTCAAACTCGTGCATCTTTTCATAAGATGCATGAAAAGAGGCATTCCTTAATCTCAATTAATTGTCGTAAGACTATCAGCACTAGTGCTAGTACTGTTGATAATATTGAATCCATATATAGGTTCTAAGATGAAACGCGAATTAAGAAGACAGACTGAAAGGCAGATAACTTAGGAGATCTGCGTGACGGTAGTTTATTAACTTTAACTTTGTTATTATCTATTACTAATGCGAAATAGGTAAGTATTAGGTGAACCTTTTCTCAATAGAACAGAAAAAAACGTATTGCCATATTCCAGGTTATGAAAGCAACAGCAAGAAATTGTTATATTTAGCTCTTTTACTTCTAGAAGGACTTAAAAGTTTTCCGAAATGGATAAATCCATAATTCTAAGACTTCATGATTCATTGACAAATGTATAATTGACTGCCTCAGATTTGTGAAATACGTTTAATTTTAGATACACTGCAGATTACTGTTAATAATGAGTAATTAGTACTTTATGAAGATTTAAGTAATCGAGGAATCGCATCTTATTTAAAATATATTTTCATTAATCTAAAAGCAAAGAAGAGCAAGAAAGACACTCTGCTTACTGCGTGACAATCTTTCATTCACTAAACCAAAATCATTCTTAAATTGTCTCAAAATCTCTGGTTAAGTTTCTTCGCATACTAGTTAGTCAATGGATCCATCCTCGATTCTATTAAAATGTATCCTTATGCCAGTTTTACAGAATGGATAATGCAACAAATTTGAGCATTTGAAACAAAAATCAATGTCAACTGATCAATAAATCCCAAAATCTTTGGGAAGGTATGTTACGTTGGCGTTTCGGGCGTAAAAATCCTTAGCATGGCTTTCTTCGGAAGAGAAGTAAAGCCGGTGGTCCCGCGTCGTAGATTTATGGCATGTAAAAAAAACTTCAAGTCCGATAACCAGACCTTTGAGCAAAATTACCGGTCTTTCACGCCCAATATGAAATGGGACGCTAAGAACCACAGCAGTTAAAGAGCGTCCATTAAAGAAACACATTTTTTCCTTTTTATTTCTCCTTATTCTTCTAATCTGATGAGTATTGTTTTTAGAAACCGTACGAATATAAAGCAACCAGAATAAAACACTTGTAACTTGTGGTGCGGGATAAAAAGTGAAGGAAACATTTTTTGCTAAATTAATTTAAACAAAATGTTTGTTACGTTAAAAAAATTTAGTATAAATCACTCCGGTTACAATGAAAGTAATAACATTGTAATGATAAGATAGCAATTTTATTCGTTTTACACTCCTTTGACATTGCAAACGTTCAAAAGTAGTACTGACACGATACCACTATTTCTCGATACTCGATACTCGCTGTATAAAAACTGTAAAGGCGATAGCTTATTCACTGAATTATGCCCTCATTATTAATTTTCTGTGTATAAATGCATGTAACCAATTTTGTATTGTATGTTAATGCCACAGGTTATATATCCGCTATTTTAGTCAAGGTTAGTAATAACATAATAGTAATAACAATACTTTCTTTGCTTCCCTTTTTATGTAACTATATTTTGTGCTGAGAACTTTATGTTCAACGCTCGTGACCAGAGTTTGACTTACGCAAACACAAACGAACAGAAGGAAGGAAAGAGCAAATATTTCGATGAGCTGTATTACTTCACGTCATAAGTTTTGATTTGTTTCTGCCGGATTCATACATTTTGGTCACCGGGTTAGGTAAATGATATATCTGAGAGTGAGTCACCAAGACAGGCTATTGCAGAAATGTGATTTAGTGCGTCAGCTACATATATCCTTCATTCACAACTCAGTTAACGCTGCATGTTACATTAGTACCTCTACTCCTATCCCCGTTGTTTTGCATGTTTTCATTTAGACACAAGAGTCTGTGGGATGTTGCATTCACTTACCCACAGGAAACACAGTCAAGTTCTATCAAGAACTATAGTCCAACAACTCTTTGAGAACGCGTGCGAGACAATAACTTTAAATATCGATTCCTTTCATTCCTTATCGGCCATAAAGCTAAACGCAAGTACTTTCAATAATGCAGAACTTTAAAATTTAAAACTATCGATAAAGTATCGAAGGCTTATCTCAAAGTATTATACATACTTCATACCAAGTATTGAGAGTATCGAAGTATGAATGGTATTGAGGTCCTACACCTATTAAAGAGTAAAAGATACATTAAATATAAGCCGTTTAATATAAATAATATTTCATAGAATGCCACCATCATAAACAAGTTGTTACTGTATTCAATATGGTGCATAATTGGCTCATTATAGTACGCGTGTCAATAATAGTAATGACGTACTTCCTATAGCAATGACGTAATATCATATTCCAAGTTGCCATGGCTTATGGAGGGAAGATGAAACACTATCATATTCTTTTCTGGAACAAAGATAATACAAAATTTTCTGTACATTATTAAATATAGAGTAGTTAAGATCTGAATTTATAATTACTAAGTGTGCTGTGCTGGTAAACGGCTACATCACAGTCCATGACACCCGTTCACTTCTCTCCCAGCAAGGGAATGCATCGGTTCAACAAGGCAGGTACTAACAAATAAACTGCAGGGAAAGAAACTAACATCTCATTTACATGAAGGCGCTCTTGTATAATAGCTATGGATGCCAAATTATTTCACGATTTATTTCCAACAATTATAGTGATAAGGCAGCATAAGCTGTTGTATTCAAACCGTGTATAATCTTTTATACTCGTGAAAATTGTCGCACTCACTTTTGTTCGTGCAACAAACATTCACTCGTGCCATTATTGTCAATATTAATCACTTGTTACGTGGATTACTATTAGAAGCACCCACCATGGTGATTATAAGGGAAAACAAGAATGGAACGCTTTCATAGAACATTTATCTGCCTTGTTAACATTAGGTAAAGCAATACCTGCGCCTTGGCGCTTCCTGTCTTACCATATGGTAGTGAGACAATGACACTAAGTAATAAAACTTAGTAAATTAAAAGCAGCCAAAATGCGCTTCCTAAGATCTGTTAAAGGTTGTACAAGAAACGACCAATTTAGAAACGAAGACATTAGAAATGAATTGAACATTGAATTCATTATAGAAAAACTAATGATATTTAGAGAAAAGTGGCTTCGATATTAATTAGAAATAATGACAGCTGAAAGAATTGCCAAAAATATGGAATAAGGACTGAGAGTACGGAGGCCAATGCGAAGACCTAGGAAACGCTGGAATGGTATGAGATCGGAACAAGGTAGTAGCCTAATCTCTCATTGTTTAAGAGGAAGACAATACATACAATCGCACAAAAAGTCAACGACAATAATCAAATTCTGATTACTTATCTAATACAGATTTTCCCAATAAAACTTGTTAACTAAGTTATCAAGTTATCATTGTTTTGAAGCCGCTAACTGCAGTTCTAACGGCCACTATGGATAGTCGGCCTTCAAGAAGTTCCCACGGAGGCTTTAAATACGACTTTACTCTCTCGCAAGAAGGGTTGACATGTAGATGAAAGGAACGTCTTCACGGACACCAACACTACCGCAACAAACCTGGAAATATGAACCAAAAGGTTATCGTTGTCATTAATTCATGATGTACCTTAGGCAGCTGCTAGCTTCATATTGGATAATATCTTCCTCTTGGATATTCCGCATTACTTATTCCTGCAGCTTGCAACATGTAGATGTTCACTCCACTTATACGGATGTTTCCACTTCTACAATAAACTTCTTATCTGATGTTTTATTACTACATTATGCTTGTAGTTAAATAACAGTTTATTGAAATGAAAACATACCATTTTATCTTGTTACAGCAAACTTAGGCTGATATGGCACTTTAGACAGTAGGCCGTGGAGATGGCGTAACTGGTAAGATGCCTCTATTTCTATTTTGTTCCTATGTATGCTGAAATCTATGGACGATTTGTTTTATTGACATTTGCAAAGGTTAGTTTTCTTAGTTCTAATAAAATGATGAGAGCACATTCCATTACTCAGAAGGTATCAGATTCATATGATTATACCTTATTTAACTTACCTTGCAAGTATATATGTACCTCTAAGGTTTTCCCGCTGAATTTTAGCATCTAGCTGTTGAACCTCTCACTGTAATAACATCCACCCGATTTTTGTTTTTCTTTTTTTTTATCCACGCTTTCATGCATTTGAAATACTGTAGCAAAGAGATTATATCTTGTTTGCACTCACAGCATGCCTTTTGCCCTACTCCAGCGAAACCAAAAAATAACAGAGTTCATACTGTATCCGGAGTGCAATGGCTGCGAACAGCAGCTGTCCTATCAGGCAGTCCCTGAATCAACCCGCAATGGACAATGGTACAGGGATGGATTCCGCGTCGGAAATGACCTTAGTAATTGCTTCAGCTGCCTGAGTCAGCTTATCGCAAGACTAAACAATGGGCAGTGATCAGCGGCTGGAAAACCCAGTAGCTTTAGACCCAAAAACGTGGCGAAGCTACTGGAAGAGAGAAAGACGAGGGGGGGGGGAGAGGAGGACTGAACGTGCACCGATTATGAACGCAGCTCGTGCGCTAGATTCTGCTCTACACGGTCCATTGAGTTAAAATCCCTCTCTTCTGGTGCCGCGTTGTGTATGTGCTTCTGCGTCCGCGTGTTTGTACACGTATTTCCTGATTAATGCTTCTGCTAATGTTGTAATAGAAAATAATGGCTTTCAGTAAAGTCTGTGTGTAGTGAAGTAAGATGCGTCACGGTTTTGTTACAACTGGAACCAAAACGTTTCTAGTAATTTATATTTATGAATAAATAATCGATAGTAACGTATAAAGTGCCCTACTCTGACGAGTAGCATTTAATTTTTCTGTTAGAAAACTGTCAGTAAAAGTAGAACATTTAACAAGAGCTGCTGATACTAGGAATTTAAGATTATAACAATTAGTGGAATAAATGTTTATAACACTACATTGTTAGCACCCTTGTTTCTTGCTACGAAATTATGAGGGGTATTCAAATGAAACCTGGTCAGTGCGTCTAACTTTGCACTACCCTAAGGTGGCACCACGTAACTGCGTATATGATGGCAGCATCTATTGGTAGAGCGACTACAGCGTGTGCAACGTTTGACGTTGCATAGCAACAGTGTGGTTTAACGCCGAAGAGAAGGTGGTCACACAAGTTATCGTCCACTATTGAACATGAAGGCGAGTAAGCAGGAACAACGAGGAGTGAGTCAGAGTAAACATGCGACTTCAGCACCTCCAAGGAAACCAAAGGCCGTGCACACCACTTCTGGTAAGGTCATGATGTCCTTTTTTGACCACAAGGGCCCACTGGTTGTCGAGTTCCTGGAACGGGGAACCACCATCAATGCCCAGCGTTATCAAGCCACCTTACAGAACCTTAGACGAGCCATCAAGTCGAAACGCCCAGGCATGTTGTTCTCCTGCATGATAATGCCCGCCCACACACTGCCAATGCGGTGAAGACGACATTGCAGCAGTTTCGATGGGAAACGTTGGAACATCCACCGTACAGTCCAGACCTTTCACCGTATGACTTTCATGTTTATGGACCTCTAAAACAAGCTATTCGCGGACATCGATCCACAACGGACGACAAAGTGTGTGAATGGATCCAGGTCTGGATCCGACAGCAGCCTACTAGCTTCTTCAAAGATGGAATCGACCGACTAGTGTCGCAATGGGATAAATGTGCCAACAGTTTTGGCTACTATTTGTGAGTTAATAAAATCGTTACCGTTACTTTACACAAGTGACCGGGTTTCATTTGCATGACCCTTATATATGTATACTGAGCGGATATCTTGTATCGACTTATGTATGCAATGGCGGATTATTTTAATGACTCAGAAATGAATTCGGCAGAACCAGAGGAAATTCTGCAAGCAGCGGATAGAATAACGTTAGAACTGCTACCAAAGAAGTAAAGGAAACAGCATGGTATTCTATACAGCAGATGTTTTTATTATTATTTGTTTGTGGTCGCTTAAACAGTAAAGTCATAGCATGACAAGCCTTTATTAATTAACATAGCACATGCATTATAGTTTATAGTGGGTACAGTGGTTAGTGTTCACGTTCATGTGTTAATGTCAACAATTAATTTTCCTAGACAAAAACATAATTTAGCTGCAATCAACACTTGATAAACGTTAACAGTTTACACTGTTAATTATTTACATTAGCATTTTAGATAAACCAAATAAAATTCTTGAAAATTAAAGCTAGAGGCTACGGTACAATTGTAGGTATATCCTTAAAGGATTCAAGTATTTTCGGGTTCTGTTATCTGTAGAGATGCCGTGAAGTTTTCATTCTCTTAAACTTGTGTCATTCGTAATGACATGTTTGATTGTGAGAGGAGTATTGCAGTTTGAACATGTAGGTGGGTCTTCTCTGCGCAACAGCTAGGAGTGTGTCAATGAGCTGTTGCGAATACGTAGCAAGGTAAAAAAAGAAGTAATGTAATGGTTATGTAAAATATCCTGTTGTTAGGACAACAAAAACGTCAAACAACAACGAAGGCTAAACACAAAAGACTAGAGCTCACTATTGTGCATGTCCGAATGTATACTGCTATTTTGACACAAATTGCAGCTGGATAATTCATAATTTAATGTTCAGGGGTGCGTAAAAGGACACATTTTACAAGTAGTTACATTTTTGTTGTAGGACTGCTACACTTGGCTTTCAGCCTCGTTCCGCAAACATTCCTACTCGCAAAATAAAACTGCAGTTTTACCACTTGTATCATAAATAAGTATCTATTTACAATCATATTAAAAAAGCACAGCATTACTAAACAGTGAAAGAAGTATAGGTTTTTCAAAGTGTCTTAAACAGAAACTTTACTGTTTTATTCTCTCTTGTAAAACTTCATTTCATAGCTTTCTTCGGTTTCTTTTCCAACGCTCTGTATATTATTCTATATATATATATGATACTTGTCAGACCAAATGTAATATTTTAATACATATTTTCTAATAATAATTATTGCCTGCTTTCTGAGCTGGCATATACTGAGCTGCATTTTTACCTTCTAAGTTTGCGAGTATGACCTGGCGTCCTTGTGTTAATTATAAATCATCCTAATCCGAAAGTTTATTTCAGTGCTATTTGCTAATCACATACTGCTACGTCAGTGTAAATATGGAAACAGGTTGGGGACAAGAAGCAAATCTCCCAACCTGTACAAAGTAATAACATTTTTTATTATTTTACTACATGACAGTGCGCATCAAGGCTAGCTAAATATCCTACATAGAACGTTCCTAAAGCTTGCATTTGGTAGATACCGGGGCATCAGGAGATCTATGGAAATGAAAAGGTTGATCATCTGGCTTAAAGAGGGTACTTTATATCCTATGTTGGTCCTGAACGCGTCGTTGAAATACTGCACGTACTGGCTAAACCTTGAAGAAGATATTGTTCTTGGAGTTTATTTATTTATTTTAACTCCTCGTATGGACGTCAATTTGAAGTAAGTGTTTTGTTGATAATTTACGTAGGAGTTTCTGTTGTTGATGGAGTTTGCACCACGCTTTGGGCGTCAATTTGAAGTTGGTATTTTGTTAGCTCCACGTATGGACGTTAATTTGAAGATGATTGTTTGTTACGTAATATGCTGTTACGTATGAGAAGCCGATTTGAAGATGTATTTTTGTTGTTGTTACGCTCTAAGTTTTAAAAAATATTAACTATTGTTAAACTGCTTATTTAACTATTTATGCTTATGTTTGCCTCGGCTGCGTCAGTATTGCTTTAGAGACACGTTTCTCTTAATCAGGGCGTAGTGCGACAAGAATGTAGGCATACACAGATTTTAAGTTTAAATTCACTTCTTTTTATTAATCCTTGACACAAGTTAAATAGCACTACACTGATATTAAGAGCAGTGAGATTCTTTTATTTAATACTTGCACTTTGTTAACGCATATACCTAACTTTCGTTTCACACGAATACGTAATATTTCTCTAGAGAACACATCTTCAATCCGGTTACTACCAAGGTCTGCAGGCCTTGGTAGTAACCAAGTTTACGGTTGAACATATTTCAACCGTAAACTTCTGTATTTCAAGTCTCTGATTGGCTATTTTTAAACTGTCACAAAATTTACATTATCGTTGCCCTAATCATGACTAGCAGCATTCAAACTCTCAAACTCATTATTACCTCAAGGTTACCTCATTGTTAGCAACTTTAAACTTATTATTCTCACAGCTCTTACATTATTAAATTACCTAATGCATTCACATACAATTATTGAACATGTTTACAATAATATAAGCATTTGCAATGACTGTTACATACATTTTAAAATTATCACACATATATTGCTTCAAGGCCGTTATTGAATTTACATATTATATAATTTAATTGAAATTATTCAAGTGTTAAAAATACTGCCTCAACCTTGGCAAACTCATGGATTAGGGAGACACACCAACTCAGGTGGGCAAACCCATCCTGGACAAACACAAGCTAGGAAACTGTTCTTAGGTCCATGCAACACTGTCTTATCATCTCTCCTAAGATTGGACAGAAGAAGAATAAGGAATGTAGTTGCATTAAAACTGCTGTAACCTGAACATGGTTACTTCAGGAAACATCTACGTAAAGTAGGGCTCTACAAAAATGAACCCCTAGGATGTACAAATAGGATGAGGAAACCGCTTGCACATTCTGCTTGATTGTCCCATTCCTGACAAGAAAGACATTTACTCATTCTATAACCAGGGAAGACCTAGGAAAGGATGCTGTGATATTAGAACCAAAATACTAACGTATACAGGGTACAGATTTTTGGAAACAATGAAGGCTTTCTTTTCAAAGGGGTTACACAGTAAGCCCTATAGGCTGATGTGCGGGTCGATGAAATTAAAAAAAAATTAAAGCAACTGTTATCTACAGTTAAGTAGTAGAGAAAGTAAAAACTATATTTATGCGACTTAAATGTGCTATACATAGCAAGATGATTAAGATAAAACACAGCAGTGCATCGTTTAGTGCTTATTTATTATAAATTCATTTATTTATCTCTGTATATAAAAATGTTAATTTTGGTGAAAGCTTCATGTCCATTTTTTGAAGTACGATATACTAATAAGTAAACTCTACTTTTTTCAAATTATAAAAAAAGAGTTCTCACATACCAGAACTTAATGCCATAACATCTCAATGTGAATTATGTATAAATAGAAATGTGCCCAATCATTTTAGTGAAGATATTCATGGTGCAAGAACCCATAGAACATCAAAAGTTCTCTCTGCAGGTTTTTAAGTATTTGCTAACTAAATTTATGTGGTAATGTAAACGGAATCCTTGGATTCCAAATATTATTCGTGTGCAAGTAATGAGCGAAGTTAATTCCATAAGAATGAAAACGCCACCAATAAAAGGGCTAGAATATTTTTTTCTTTGCAGTGGTTCAAGTGTACCGCCCACTCTATGTCATGTGCACTCATTGCGGTACAAAAAAGGAGCTATTTACATAAGAGGAAGACATGAATGCAAAATAAATTGGATGCTGGAGGCAAAGAAACGTTATCTTCAGAGCATAAAAGAGAGGGAGAGAAAAAGATTTAGGTTGGGTGGGGGAAACTGAAGAAGAATGTCTCTGAGAGTGGCGTGTCATTCAGATACTAATTAGATGAAACCGAGCACATCAATCTTCAGAAGAGAATCGATATGCGCAACGGACAACTTCGTTCTGCTCAATCGACGTCACTCCAACTTAGCTCGCTACCGATGCAGAGGTACGCATCGTTTTCAGGACAAACAGACTTCTGCCAGCTCTGTATTTCACAACAAACACCAAGCAGTAATAAAATATATTTGTTCGTGTTCAAGATATACGAGAGGGGTAGCGGAATTGCAATCCGTGAGGCGCAGGAATAATGTAGCGACCCCGGAAATACAGATAGAGAAATCGTCTATGGGGAGCCCTGGGGAAAGGGGTGCGGGTTCGGTGTGAGAACTCCAGGTAAATTTACTGCCCATGCCTTGAGTCCTTTATTCTATGCAAAAGACATACAGTCCAGTCCGTAAACATCTCAATTTATTACATACCTGGCTGTCGGTGAATTTTCTTCTTATTCGCAAGTCATAAAAATACTCGTGACCACGACTGGCGTAGAGACATTCTGTATGGGTGTCCTGGAGATTCACTCCTCGTGACACGAATTCAGTTAGCTTAAATATATTTTGCTCTGAGGCGTCAGCGTTCTGTTAATCTAGATTCATACTTACCCTAATTTCAAAGCTTTTGCAAATGCGGTTTCACTACGATACATGGAGTTCGTTTCCAGCCCAGGGACGCTACAAAATACAACATGCATGATATCACCTAACAATAGGGAAAGTAAACATAGAAATTAAGAAAAGCGTCATCATGCATCGCTATATCCCTATACAAAGAGCGATACGATGCAGAATTCCCAAGATACTGTTGAACTACACACAAGATGGAAGGAGAAACTTGCCCCTCTATTGACTCGATCAGAGTTTGCCAACCAAATGCTCTGTGGAGTCAGAGAACAGATCTATCTTGATTCTAGTACAGAGGTCAAGTAAGGTAAGAGAAGGGGTAAGAAGGGGTTAGAGATAAAGTTGCTTCTAACATCTGATACTTTGTAAACAAGTACGTAAAGAACAATAGTACCTGTCTATCCTTCTCTTCCCATATTTCCTTCCTAACCACTTAGCCTTTGATAAGTCACATGTAAATGTGTTCGCTGTTCATGGACTGATGAAAAGATAATATCTGTACAATAACCTACGTATTATGGCATAACTGAACAGAACAAAAAAATCCAATGTAATCCTGGCTTCGAGCTATGGTCTTAGATTTTCCACATCGACAATAAGCACACCCGAACGCGCATTAATTTGCTCTCATCTGATCACACTTCACGGCAAACCTCGGGACAGTCTGAATCACTCCAAATCAGCAAACCTTAAAGACAAATTGCAATACTGCGAAGTCTATAACGAGATTTATCAAAGAATATGAATAACATGCAGGTATCTCGTCACGGTACTTTTGGGTAGACCAGCAGCCCGGAAAGTCGAGATCTGCTTTCGAGTCCTTGCGCGCCAAATTTTATTCAACTTTATAGATAATGAGAATAAAGGACTGTAATATAGCATGCACTTCATTGATTTCCTACTCTTATAACTTCCGAATAGTCCAGGACCCCAATTCAGAATATTAACAGCTTACAAATAAAAAGTAAAAGATCAAAAACGTTTGCAAAGCCTATTTCACAATAAAAGTTTAACCCTCAAAGTTTGAGGAGCCTTACAAGTTCAGATAAATAATTGACAAACAAACAACGTGCGTATTCTGTCGCATTTTCATTTCGAAGCGTCCCCAAACACGCATTGCAAAAACCACTGAAGACCTATATGTATGTCTGTACATAACTAGCACTTTCCATAATCTGAAAGACATGGTGTAAATTTATTTGACTGTTTTTGAAGATAAAATTATGTACAATATTGAGAAGATGAAACTGCAATTCTCGTACTGTAGTATATTAGCTATGCGGGTCACCTTTTATTCTATAGGTCGTCTGCTGAATGCACTTTATTAGTTAGTATATTACATTGATTGCAAAAGCGAGATTTTAACTAAGCACGAACGAGCGATTTCCACTTTTAACATGACACCATTTAAAGTCACAAACAGAAATAAAATTGCTATTTTAGAGAACATTAAGGACGAATGAACTAACAAATGTTGCATGCTGAATGAGATGTCCAATAACCTGCATTCTATTGCTAAAGGACTCATTCAAAACCTCTCTTGTATTATTGACAAATGTGAAGTCATTATTAATTCCGAGCCCAAAATATTCATGTCCTTTACGTTCACTTGCATAAACCCATCACTATTTGAACCACTAGAACTAAAATAATTAATTAAATAAATAAAATCTGAATTGAAGAAGTTATTTTGTTGTAGGAGTTGTATTATAGTTCAACTGTTGGGGAGCCGAACTTGAAGTAGTTGTAACCGCACGTATAGTAAAAAGTTTCTGGTAGCTTTCGCCCCAAGTTTAAAAATATTAACTTTGTAATTTTGACTGTTTCTTTAAATATTATATATTTATGTTTGCCTCGGCTGCGTCAGTATTTATTTTTAGAGACATGAATGCCTTAGCAGGGAGTGGTGCGACTGAAGAATGTAGGCTTACACAAATTATAATTTTACTTCACTCCTTTTATTAATCCTTGACACGATTTAAATAACACTACACTAATATTGAAGAACTGTGAGATTTTTTATTTAATTACTTGCACTTTTTAACACGTAAACTATTTTTGTCTCACACAAAATACGTATTAAATTTCTCGAGAACGCATTCCGCGTCCGGTTAGGAACACTGTCTGCAAGCAACTGACTTGATTTCTACTGCCTAAATTTGTAAATTTCTGTATTTCAAGTCTCTGATTTGCTGATCCTAGTCCAATAGAATACCTTCATTTAACTAAAGCTTTTTCTGGTTGTTGATTGGCTATTTTATAAACTGTCACAAAAATTACATTATTGCTTCCAATAATTACAAATAGTATTGTTAAACTTTAAACTTCATTATTGCCTAAAGGTTACCTCATTCTTATCTCATTGTTACTAACTTTTAACCTATTATTCTCACAGCTCCTACATTATTAAATTACGTAATACATTCAGATAACATTATTACATGTATACAATAATATAAACATATACAATGACTGTAATATACACTTTTTATATATTGTTATATACACATATTGCTTTAAAGCGGGCTGTTATTGAGTTAATATATATAAATATATTAAACTAAAATCATTTATGTGTTAAAAATACTGCCTCAGAATATACTACCCGGCACCTTGGTTACCACACCGAGGCATACATTCAAACTTTACATTTATTCTCACAACATATTTACATTTGCATTACATCAATTTTTTCAGATAAAATAACTACAAACTACACAACGTCTACAAAATAATAATATAATAATACAGGTTGATTTTAAATGACGGACCCATCTTATAAAATTCGTATTTATTAAAGCACAAATCCAAGATGAGCAATCTGTATAACAATGAAAAGAGGAAGTATCAAAGTTTTTTCAGCGAGCGGTGATGGTTTTAGAAGCGGCCGGTAGAGTGCTCGCGCAATAGGCCGCCATTGCGTTTCACTGTCAGTACGCAGTGAGATGGCTACTGTGGATCACAAGGTTTTCTGCGTTATTGAGTTCGCAAAAAGTGAGTCGCAAATTATAGTGCAGCGGGCATTTCGTAGCAAATCGGTATTGAATTACCAACTAGAAAACGCATTAGCCATTGGTTTACGCAGTTTAAACAGTCTGGAAGTGTGTGTAAAGGAAAAAGCACAGGCCGACCGCATGTGTCAGAGGAGGACGTCAGACGGATTGAAGACAGTTTCGTTCGCATTCCACGTAAGTCTACCCTAAGCAGAGAATTAGGAATACCCCAACAAACTGTATGGAAAATTCTGAGACGACGTTTGCTGTACAAGCCCTACCGATTACAACTTGTGCAGGATCTTAAACCTAAAGACAAAGAGAAGCGTCTCAAATTTTGTGGTTATGTGCTAGGAATGATGGAGGATGATGCGTTTCTACAGCGTATCATTTTTAGCGATGAAGCGACTTTCCACCTTAGTGGAAAAGTCAACAGGCACAATGTTCGCATATGGGGTTTGCAAAATCCACATTCAACATTGCAACACGAAAGAGATTCACCGAAGGTAAACGTGTTCTGTGCCTTATCCCGACAAAGGTTTATGGACCATTTTTCTTTGCGGAAAAAGCTGTAACTGGAATAACGTATCTGGACATGTTGGAACAATGGATGTTCCCTCAAATTATGGAATATTCACAGGACCTCATTTTCCAACAGAATGGGGCTCCGCTCCGTTGACACAGCGTTGTACGAGGCTTTTTGAATGAATCCCTTCCTCAGCGCTGGATAGGTCGCAGGGTAAATAAGGCTCTACACTTCTGATCTCACCCCATGTGACTATTTCTTATAGGGTTATGTTAAGGAAGCTGTTTACGTACCGCCTCTACCTACAACTCTGGACGACCTGTGGAACCGTATCACTGCTGCCGTGCACTCAGTAACAGAAAATACGCTTGCTCGTGTGTGGTACGAGTTTGGCTATAGCGTAGATGTTTGCCGTGAAGCAAACGGTGGACCATTGAACAATTATAATGTATTAAACAAAACTTTGAAAATTTCTCTGTTTATTGGTATACAAATGGTTCATGTTGGATTTGTACTTCAATAAATACTAATTTTATAAAATGGGTCCATCATTTAAAATCACCCTGTAAATGAAAATAAAAGAAAGAAAGAAAGAAAGAAAGAGAATAAAAATTATTAGATTGGAGTAAAGGCGAAAAAAAACTTAAATACAATTGTATATTCTATAATTATCTACAACAAACTTAGCAACTAGTAACCAGCTACTATCTCTTCTATTTAACTACATTCGCTGGAAACCAGCGAAAATGTACTAGTAGCCAACACATTTTTATAAAGTTCAAGTTATATATTTATAACATCCCAATCTTTTCATAGTAATTATTTAATTTATAGTAGTTCAATATGAATGACTAGAACTGTTGCTAAATAGCATTTTGACCAAGCGAGATGTCTCTATGATAACAGGCGAGGCCTGCATTTGGGAGGTCCGCAGTACATATCCCACCCGGACCGTCCAACCTGAAGGACTTTTTTCCAGGTTTTCATCAATCTTCATAACTGTAAGGTAAAATAAACTTAGGCCTATAGCGTTTCCTTAGCATAATTGCTTTCTCAAATTTAATTGAATTTCATGTATCATGAGTGCCCACTGCATGTGGTACTTTATGTAGTAAGAACGCGTGTTAAACACCACTAAAAATAGCTTTTTATGTTTTCAGTGATATTTTACTGTGTACTTACTCAAAAGTTATATACCTTTTTATCTATCTCTTTTCGCTAAAATATTATTAATAAATATAAGTTCCTTTAAATTGTAAATAAACTACATATTTTGCAAATGTGTGAAATTAGAACATGTTAATTCTATAAAATAGCATTTGTAAACATTAAAGCAGCTTTGTAAAATTCAACTTGCGAACTACCATTGTGAAGTATTTTTTTTTCTTTTTTACACATTTCAAACTTTCCAATTTACAAGAGTTGTAAACATTATGAAAAAGGAGCCAAATATAAAACGATACCCTTTTTTATGGACAGAACTATAGATCTAAACAACCGAGAAATTGCCACTGCAGTAATAAGAAGAGAAGAGATTTCTCTCATAACAAAGTGGTTTCTGTTCTCTGCTCACGATTAAGTCGGTGAGAGACTTAGCACCCAGTGTTTCACAAGAGTGTCAGTTTATAGCGAATCCCTTTGACTTGTACATTGCATGTCTGTAAACCAGCAATCACTGGTTATATGGTAGGCATGGCAGACACGAACTATGCAAAATGTTTCACCTTTGGCTGGCAGTCGGCCTGACTTCCATTTGTATTAGGTGCTGCTGGGCGATTCGGGGAATGGAAAAATGTTTCGGTTATAGAGAGTTTATCGTTAATTTTCAGTAATATAAGAAAACCACTTAAAATTCATAGAAAACTCCAGAATCAGAGGGGTTTTATGGACTCTGCTAAATTCACAGGCTTCTAGAAAAACTGTAGTTACTTAAATCACACTGTGACATACAAAATAATCCTTAGCCTGAGTGCTCTATCCTTCATCGACATTTTATCGCTCAGTGGACTTTGAGTATGCCAGTTCGCTTGATGACATGGAAACAACAACTTCTTTATTGCTCACTTTAATTTGTTGATTTTTTATATGATCATCAATTGCGTGTCCCCCCCCCCGCCTATTTTTTACCTTTCTTCCACATTAACAATTATTTAGTAACCACAACCAGTTTCCAGAAACGGCAATACTCTATCTAATTCTGTCTTCCTTAGCTATTGTGCAGTATAAGATTTCCTTTTGAGTCTTTTTCGGAGCTCAAACTATAGGCTGGCCAGCTCACTTCCGGAGGACGTTTAATGGTAGGTTAGTGTTCACAACAATAATGCATCACTCATACTTAGCTCGGTTAGTCCATATCAATTCAACCAAATAGATATTAAGATTGTTCATAATATTTCAGATTCAATTAACTATTTTCTGTACTACGTATAATAAGTAGGGGAAGTACTGCATTCCACCCAAAAATTCGATACCGAGATTTCGCAGGAAATATATATGTTGAGACTCCTGAATTTTTAGAAAAAGCCTGTGAGTGTATGTGTGTGTCTGTCTGTAGATATGTGTCTTCGAACAGCATAACGCAAAAATGAAAAGTTGGATAAATATCAAACTTGGTACTTAGGTTCAGCATCTTTCAAAGGTACGACCGAAGATTTTCAAGAAAATCCCACCAGCCCAGATTACCCTTTACATAGAACATTTTTAGCCAATTATGATTTTCTCAAAACTGTCTCTAACGATGTTGATTAAAATATCATATGTTTAAGTCATTTTTATGGAAAATGAAATGTATATCATGAATTTTCTGTGAATGCCCCCAAAAGTTCCCTTTATTCTGGATGACTTTTGCATAACTGGAAAACCGTAAGAGGTAGTTTGCCAAGTGAACCATTTCCGAGATATTCCTTGTTATTTGTTTCAATTTTCCAATACTTATACTTTTCCTCAAATGGGAATTTGTTTTTCGTTTGTTTTTTACTTTCTCTACTGCGTATAGTAAGTAGGGGAAGTATTGTATTCCACCTAAAAATTCGATACCATGTGTGTGTGTCTGTGTGTGTGTGTGTTTGTGAACAGCATAACTCAGAAATTAACAGTCGGATAAATACCAAACTAGGTATTTAGGTTTAGTATCTTCCAGAGATGCGACACAAAGGCGTTTAAGAAAATTCCCCGACCCCAGATTACCCTTTACATGTAAAATTTTTCGAAAATTTTAATTTTCTGAAAAATGGCTCTAACGATTTTGATTAAAATACCATATGCCTAAGGTATTTTCATGACAAATGAAATGTATATCTCGAATTTTCTGGGAATGTCTCCAAAGGTATTCTTCATTGTGAACGACTTTTGCATAACTGGCAAAACATAAGAGATAGAAAGAATTTTACTACACAAAAAATGTAGATCGCGTTAAAATGCACAATTTATGTCATATACATTATTTTTCTTGAGTGAACCATTTTCGAGATATTGGTTGTTATTCCCTTAAATTTTCCAATACTTATACTCTTCTCAAATGGGAATTCGCTATTCATTTTTTATGTCCTAGACACGCAAAGAGAATGGAATGAGCCACATAGCAACCAGCTCTTAAAACATTTGACTATCGCTTAAAGCCTACCATATTCCCCTTGCACCTACAAGAAAATTAGCAATAAGATTAACATCTCGATATCTAGATTAACATGAAGCACATGGAGAATAAGCGTTTGTAAAAATAGTTTGTACAAGAGTAGAGAAAGTCATGTGAGTATAAAACATCAGATTTTTACTTTTTATAGTACGTATAATAACTAGAGAAATTGTTGCATTCCACGCAAAAGATTTCACCGAAAATACGTGTTTTTGAGGCTCCTGAATCCAAAAAAAGCATTTTCAGAAAAAGGTCCGTGTGTGCTGGTATGAGTGGATGTGTGTCTGTGAACAGCATAGCTCAAAAACGAAAAGTTGTATAAATAACAAACTTCGTATTTAGGTTCAGTATCTTTCAAAGATGTGACTTGAAGATTTTTAAGACAATCCCCTCCACCCAAGCTACCCCTTATATGGAACATTTTTAGAAAATTTTGATTTTATCAAAAATGGCTCTAATGAATTTAATTAAAATATCATATTTTTTAAGACATTTTAATGGCAAATGAAATGTATATGATGAATTTTCAGGGAATGTCCCCAAAAGTCTTCTTCATTCTGAATGACGTTTGCATAACTGGTAAACCGTAAGAGATAAACAAAATTCTACTACACAAAATATGTAGATCTTGTTAAAATGCACAATTTATGTCATATACATTTTTTTGTCAAGAGAACCATTTCCCTTGTTATTTGTTTGAATTTTTCAATACTTAAACTTTTTCTCAAATGGGAATTCTTTATTCGCTTTTTTATGTACTGGACGTGCAAAGAGAATGGAATGCTCCACATAGCAACCAGCTCTTAAAAGATTTTACTATCGTTTAAAGAATACTGTATTTCTATATTCCCCTTGCACCTACAAGAAAATTAGCAATAATGTTCTGCAAAGGTTTATCTCAATTAACATGAAGTACATGGAGAAAAAGCGTAAAAATAGTTTGTACAAGAGTAGGGAAAGTCATGTGGCACATCAGAATTCTTTTTACTTTCTCTACCAAGAACATAGTAGGTAGAAAAGGTATTGCATTCCACCCAAAAACTCAAAACCGAAATTTCATCGTAAATACATGTTTTGAGGCCCCTGATTACAAACCTCTGATGTGTTACACTCACAGGACTTTCTCTACTCTTGTACAAACTATTTTTACAAACGCTGATTCTCCATATACTTCATATATATCGAGATATCGATATGTTAATCTTATTGCTAATTTTCTTGTAGATGCAATGGGAATTCGTAGGCTTTAAGCGAGTCAAATATTTTAAGAGCTGGTTGCTATTTGGAGTATTTCATTCTCTTTGCATTACAAGGACAAAAAAAAATGAACAACGAATTCACATTCGAGAAAAAGTATAAGTATTGGAAAATTTAAGGGAATAACAAGGAATGTCTCGAAAATGGTTCACTCAACAACAAAAATGTATATGACATATATTGTGTATTTTAACGCGATCTAATTTTTGGTGTGGTAAAATGTTGTCAATCTCTTATGGTTTACTAGTTACGGAAAAGTCGTTCACAATGAAGAACACTTTTGAGACATTTCCAGAAAATTCAAGATATACATTTTATTTGTCATGAAAGTATGTTAAATATATGATATTTTAATCAAAATCGTTAGAACAATTTTTGAGAAAATTAAAGTTTTCGAAAAATGTTCCATGTAAAGGGTAATCTGAGGTGGGGGGATTTTCTTGAAAACCTTCGTATCGCATCTCTGGAAGATACTGAACCTAAATACCAAGTTTGGTGTTTATCCAACTGTTCGTTTTTGAGTTATGCTCTTCACAGACAGGCACACACACACACGGACATGTTTCCAAAAATATTTTTTTTTGGATGCAGGAGGCCTCACAACATGTATTTCTGGTAAAACCTTGGTATCGAATATTCGGGTGGAAGGCAATACTTCCCCTACTTACTATACGTAGTAAGGAAAGTAAAAAAGCATTTTTAGAAAAAGGCTACATCTGTGTCGGTGTGTGAATGTGTGTGTTTGTGTGTGTGTGTGTGTGTGTGTGTGTGTGTGTGTGTGTGTCTCTGTGAACAACATAATTCAAAATAATAAAGTCGGATAAACACCAAACGTGGTATTTAGATTCAGTATCATTTGAAGATGCAACACGAACCTTTTCAAGAAAATCTCGGCACTCTAAGCTACCCTTCACATGGAATATTTTTAACAAATTTTGTTTTCTAAATAATGGCTCCTACGATGTTGATTAAAATAGCATATGTTAATGATATTCACATGGCAAATAAAATGCATATCTTGAATTTTCTGGGAATAGCCTTTGAAGACGTCTTTATTCGGAAGGAATTTTGTGTAATCTTGTATAACTAAAAAACGTTAAGCGACTTTTTGTGACATCAGCCATTTGCGTCCAATTCTTAAACATTTGAATATGTTCCCTTTGTATCTATAACTAAATATGTAATATAGTTATTTCCGGAAATATTTATTTGGATTAAAATATTTTGAATTAAAATGTTGTAGATAGAAAAATAAGCTTTAGTAAGAATAGTTTGTAGCGATAGGGGGCAGAGAAAGTCATGCGAATGTAACACATCAGATTGTTTATATATTACTATTGCTACGGAGGCCATTGAATTTATAGGTTTTTATTATACTTGAAATCGTGGTATTCTTCCCTCCTATGTGTCTAGAATTTGAGTATAAAACTAATATAACTCACGTGTCGATACACAAATATTGTAACATATCAGCAACACTTCGCCGTAAGTCTCTTTTAATGTTCCAGCTCCTTTAATGTTCATTTTCAAATGTAACAAGATACCGTGCAATAAAAGTAGCAACTCTATAATGTTTTTATGAAGTAAAATTCCAATTTTTGTGTACAGGAGATTGTGTCCCATTAAAATACAATATGGTACGCATAATTTATATTACTGAGCGCACTTTGCTAATTATTTTACTTTTCTAAGTAATTAACACTTCATTTGTAATCTAATTTTCCAACACATTTTTGAAACATTTAATTTAACATTTAAACTACACAAATTCCAGGAACAATATATAAATTACCTTAGTTCAACAAATCCTCAAACCATCAAACTTAACAATTTCAGTCAATAGTCAGAGAAACCAAAGCAGTTGAAAGCATTAGAACACAGCACAGATAGCATTTTACAGTCATTTGTTCAGAAGAATGACCATAGTAGTATCTGCCTACCCCAACAATAAGACCTTGAATATTGTTCACTAAGGGCATAAGCACTTGCGTGTTTTTTATATGGAGCCGTAACAAATCTTAAGATCTTGATGTATCTTTACTCGTGCCCAAATAATGCGAAACAGCAGTTTCCATGGTAGCGTTTAACGTCCATTTTTGCTACACACAGCACCACAGACGGTGAACTCTGAAGGTACATGAAATGAAATAATAAGTGGTAAATGGAAATTTCGGAAGGAAAGCTGCAGGCCTAAATTCAGACACCTACCCAGCATTTGCCGGCTGCAGCTCGCGTTTTGTAATTTGATGATTAATCACAAATTAAAGACTCACGTAATAGGGTATATAAATATAATAGAGCAAAAGGGTCCCCCGAAAGCGCAAAAACTCCTATTGTAGTGTAACTTCCTCATAAGCATTACGTTTCAAAACAAAATGTTAAAATCTGTCTCCGGCCTTTAGGGTTTGCCTAGCCAGAACAAAAGTTTCATCTGGAAAACTCAAAATCTCTCTTCAAAAGCAGAGAGGAACTAAAATTAGCATACATAGAAAGCAACACGAAGAGAACATTTTTACCAGGCACATTTGTACATGAACAAATAAAATTAAAATTTTTAATATCACTGTTTTTGTGCAGAAAGATATTCCTTTTAAGATAATTTTTTTGTTTAAAAAAGGCACTGCTTTGGCGAATTTAATATCCGTAACAGGCTTTTATTATAACTCTCGCTGCTGCTGTGTGTATTTTGCAAAAGCCAACCTGCATCAAGAAATGTTTTCATCCCACCACGCTCTGGTGGTCGCGGGAACAAAGCAAAGATGTTATAATGTAATAATGATAGGCAATACACTGAAGCCTTTTCATTGCTGCCGTAATTTTTGCTGCGTCTCCGTTCTACAAAATTCAGATCTTTATTGTTCCGAAACAATGACAAATCTTTTGTTTTCCAATCTCGCCGTTTTCTCTCCTCCCTTTTGTAGCTTCGCATCCCTTTTCTTGAGCACACGACACATAGTGGTATAAAAGAGGGCAATTCCTTGGATTCTTTCCACGTTTTGTGCTTTTTATTTCCTTCGAAACTGATGCTATTCCGTCCCCGCCAGCTCTCTATTTATTTCACTACAGCCATTTTGTGCTCCAGACTAGGGCAATAGCGGTACGTTATGATATCGGTGTGTGCCTTTCTAGGTATTCTGCACAAAAACATATCAAGCCATTCATTCAAGGCGAGAGCTCCTGCGTTAAATGTATGTACGCCCAGAAAACTGCGGTGCTGGGAGAGAAGATAAAAAAACAAGGAAATTACAGTATTGTTAAAAGTTTGGGAGAGTGCCTGCAGAGGAAAGAAACTCTCATACGCACTAAGAAAATAAACTCATTCCTTAAATCAATACGTGGTTTATAATAGTACACCAGCCCTACGTACACGCCTCTATTGACCAAGAAAGTTCTTTAAGTTTGCACTTTACAAAATTGAAAGTTTATTTATTTATTTTCAATTACACAATATACAGAGTAAAACAGTGTTATTGTAGATCACCTCCGTGGACTAGTGGTACCGTACTAAGCCTCTAGATCCCGAGGTCGCGGGTTCAAATCCGGCGGAGGGCGATGGATTTTTCGGGCGTAAAAATCCTTAGCATGGCTTCCTTCGGAAGGGAAGTAAAGCCGGTGGTCCCGTGTCGTAGATTTACGGCACGTAAAAGAACCTCAAGCAAAATTTCAAGCCCAACTTAGAATGGGACGCTAAGGACCATTGTAGTTAAAGAGCGTCCATAAATAAAACTCAATTTGTTTACGTCAAACTGTTAACCGAGTACAATGCAAATGGTAAAATTAAATTATATATACACAATACTTATTACTTATACAAATTATAATTATTAACACACAAGAATAGAATCAAGTTAGCATATTAAAGAAAATTTGTGCTGCGATTTAAAAACTCTTTGCTAGTTATACAAGCAGTGCGTTAATAAATGCCTTTGAGTGCCTATTTTCTTTAAATCCGTTGGCAGTGAGTTAAAAATTTAGAGCCTGCATGGATACCATTTTTATTTCCAAAAGTACTCCTGTAGGAATTCAAAGAAAAGTCATTTTGACTTCGACTTGTGCATTACTGTGTTTAGTTGAGGGATTTCACTAGACCTTTTAGCATACATAATAACGAAATTTATATATCTAGAAAATAGTGATAGAACTTTAAACTGTTTAAAGTACGGTCTACAAGACTCATAACTATTTATTCTGGCTAGAACTCTTACTGCTCTTTTCTGTAGTAGAAAGATCTGCGTGAAATTTGTTTTTGATAAAGATACACATAACATTGCCCCGTATTCTAAATGTGAGTGAAATAATGTAAAGTACACTATATGAACCATTTGTACACGTAGCATGATTTGATGTTGCAGAAATATGCTCTTATTAAGTTTATAAAAAATTACACTATTATATATAAACACACTATTATCGTCAATATGAATGTTTAAAAACTTTGTATTTTGAACTCTGGATATAGTTTGACTATTATAAAGCAGTTTTAGACCTTCACTGCTGTCATTTCTATTTAGTCCAAATAGCAAATAGTTTGTCTTACTGACATTTGGATTGAGATTGTGGATATAAAAATAACTTTACAGGTTTAGTAGTACCTCTTTACATTTATTATCAAGTTGCTGCATAGTTTCTGCTGAAACAAGAATAGTGATGTCATCACATAAAGTGTGACTTCAGGACATATTACAAGGTTGCATTGAAAAGAATTCTGCTGTGATATATTCACATGACTTTCTCTATCCTCTTTTAATTTATTAGTGGGTATACAAACTACTCTAACGAAAGTTTACTTTTATATCTGCTACATTTCATTCCAAACAAACCTTTACAGAAATGGCTACATTACACGTTTCGTTACAGATACAAAGGGAACAGCGATAGTCATATCTTTAAGAACTGGAAGCTATATACCGGCCTTAAAATTCCATACTGTTTCCACGCAATCGCAAGAAACAAGTGAATGTTGATAGGAATTCAAGATAATGGCCAAGAAATAAGAAATTCGAACCATAAATAACGTATATCTCAGAAATGGCATATGCCACGAAAAAGCTTATTTGGAATAAATTGTGTGATTTAAACAGATCTACATTTTTTGTGTAGTACGTTTTCTTCTATCGCTTAAGGTTTACCAGCTATCCAACATGATATAAAATTCCTTATGAATGAAAAGGACTTCATAGGCTATTCCCAAAACTTCAGGATATACATTTTATTTGTCCTGTAAATATCTTTTATATATGGTATATTAATCAAAATCGTTAGAGCCATTGTTAGGAAAGAAACATTTTGAGAAAAAAATTCCATATAAATACTAGTTTGGGGTGGGGGATTTTATTGAAAATATTCTTGTCACATCTTAAGAAGATAGTGATCCTAATACCAATTTTGGTATTTATGCAACTTTTTTTTAGTTATGTAGCGCAAAGGCACATATTCAAGGATATTTTTAAATATGCTTTATTTGGATTCAGGGGGACATAAAACACATATTTCCTGTGAAATCTCGATATCAAATTTTTTGGTAGAATGCAATAGCTTTCCTACTTACTTGGTATGTGATGATGAAAGTAAAAATAAAATAAAAATAGGTCTAGCTACATTCAGCAATGCACTAAGAATATGATTTGTATATTAAAGACTTCTCAAATCAGTTTTATATGCAGATCTGAAGAGTCATTGAAGGTTTATGTGACTTTATACCATGATGTTAACAAAAATAAAATAAACTAACCTCATTACTCTGTTATGGAACATTGTTCCCTACACCAGGAGATGTACTGAAATTTTTAATATTAATTTAAGTTTCTATTATGTTACGCAATATTCTGGTGTAGATTACTCATATTCTAGGAAAATTAAAAATTATTATTATTAAAAAAGTGAAAAAAAATCAAATGAAGCAATAAAGTAAACATCAAACACTGACAGGTATAACTGAAATTTAAAAACAAAAAATTATATTCAACTACTATTAATGGGAACCAGCAACCTAAGATAATTGGTATCCAGTTATTTATAATTTTAGTTAATAAATTAGTTAGAAAGGATAAACTGTAACAAAACAATCCATATTAATCTAACCACTGATTTCCAGCGGTAAATGTAGCGGTATCCAGTACATAACATAGTTTTCATCCAACCACAAATTACATATTCTCGGTTTCCTTTAATTGTTCTCATTATATATTTCTTAAAATCTATTAATTTTCTGAAAGCTTTAGAGTTATATAAATTTTACATTGTTTCATAAATGTACTTTTTATTACAGTTATTTTATAACAATTTTATTCTGTAACAAGTTTTATAGTTTTATATTACAATTCAGAATTCTCACTTCTGTATCATGATGTTAACAAGGGACGATAATTTAAAATATTTTCTCTCTCTATTCCATATAAAATTTTGTGTTTTGTGTATATACGGAGTTAATGGACCCAGATACTTTAAACAAAAAAATGATTATTTTGAAAAAACTTACCTCAATGCGTAAATTAAAAAGCAAGAGAAAACACACCGATGTAGATTGTATTTATATATATAACGTTTTAAAAAAGAATTAAAAATATTATTTGTATGTTAGGATTTTGATGCCCTTAATGGTTTGAAGTAAATAGTCAAATTTAGAAAACCCATTTTATATTTGTTTCTTTGCTTTTGAAAATAGACATCCTTTTGGTTTCATTTTTTCTTTCTTTCTTTCTTTCTTTGTTAAGTCAAATAAATTTAAGGCAAGTTATGAGCCTAAAAACAATACATTCCAAAATTTAGCTACCAATCTTAAAAAATGTACCTGTATTTGTTTTATAATGTAGCAGAAAAACGAGCCAAATAGCGTTACAGTGCATTCAAATAGATTATAGTAGCATGTTAAAGTCTTAGATTTAGTATTTTCGAAGTATCGAATATTTCCTGGCATTGATTTTCTTTGTGTATTACTCAATAAGTATAAAAATAAGCTTTCTGAATCCTAGTTATTCTCTTCAGAGGCTATTCTGATATAAAAGACATCCTATAGATTTTCCCCTGGTTTATATCCACCTTAAATAAGAAACTTAGGCTTGGTTTCCCGTTTATTATTCTACGCGCAAACGCACAAAATAATCTTTTAGCTCCAAAGGCGATTCTAATTCTTTCAATGTTATCAATGCAATTTTTATTTGTTTTCTTTAGATTTCTGGATTGACAATAAATTTAAAATGATCATTTGCCTTAAAATACAGACAACTTATTTTAAATTCATAGTCATTGATGCTTTGATTTATTGCAAACATTAACAATTCTTTCAGTTTCTTCCGGCTGAGTGTGCTATAGTCCGTGTATACTATCTGATTTTTAAAGAAAGTGGCAGTAGTGCCCTATTTAGAATACGAGCTGGAATTGTAAAAGTAAACGCTCGAAGTAGATTATACTTAGGGTTATATCCAAGAACATACGTAGGTATAAGTCGTATATTCACTCTCTAAGCTAGTTGATGAGCGTATCCCTTTTGCTTTCTTGCATATACCATTGCCTTTCATTTTGTTACCTTTATGACGCGTTAACTTATTTGAAATTGTCCGCTTCGTATGTATACAGGTCTCAGCATCGGTTCTAGTAGTGTTGAAGTAATTAGGGATAACTTCAATCACTTACAGCTCAGTCAATTTACATCCGTATGCAACGAACAATTACAATTTGTAGCCCAGCGTTTTATAAATCTTATGGAATAGTTGTTTTTAAAGTTTCATACTCGAAATTAAACCATGACAATTATTAATCTGGAACTTTAAAGCATTTTTTCTTCTTAAGTTAAACATATACTCCTACTATATATGTATATGCCTAATCACAATCCGTGTTTAAATTAAAGATGTTAAGACACCATTTCAATAGAGAAAATAAAATAATAAATAAATAAACACCCTTAAACTTTTGGAAACAAATTTGAAAAGAAGACCCGTATAGTTTGTTTACTGCCATGGAAAAAAGCTCTCATAAGGAAGGGATACAAAGCGTGAGCAAAAGAAGCAACAAATAAGGGAAGAATGCAGCATTAAGGGTTATAACACCCAAGTTCGATTTCATGACTTGTATTGTGTATTTCACAATGTATTTTATAAATAACCTATTCTATTGATTTACATTTCGAAGAATTTAAACTTTAGGCGAATTAGAAATATAAAAGAGATAGGACATTACTTAGAAAAAGTGAGACAGAAGAGATTGACCAACTGCATGAACAACATGAGAATAATAAGGTCAATAAAAATTCATACGATGATACGCATTAACCATTTTTGGAGTATTTGAAGTTTATTATTCATCGCATAGCTCCAGTATGTTGCAACTAAGTTACAGTTTGTAGTCCAATGAGGTTTAACCAAGTACTGGTGCAGTCAGATGTAGTTTCATCTTTCAGTTATTTTATGCTCTGTAGCACCCGCGGGGCTCGATCTAAAGAAAATGCCACCTCACTACTGCAGTATTTTCATAGTTGCCTGAAATGCATAAGAATCGCTCGCATAAAGACTAAATGGTGAAGGTTGCCAAAAATAACATGTTGAGTTGTTTTTTCAGTCTTATAAACTTAATTTCTTCTTTAGTTTTATTTATAGCCGGATTTTAAATTCCAGATATAGGACCGTGCCCACTCAGCTTCATGAGAGAATTAAGGAGCTACGATAGGCAGAGATATTGGCCACAAAAGTCATCATTCCGGCTGGGGGATGTGTATGTTGGCTACATTACCTCAGCGTATTGGTTGAATGATCGTCCACCTTTGCCACGCGTACGTGGGCGTGAGACCAGCAGTCGGTTTGGTGGCCGAGGCCCAAATTACTGCCACGGGATTATTATTATTATTTTATCAATTTATTACAAAATTTTAAATATATTTTTAAAAGCGGTACTACATTTGCTATTTTGTTTTGTGATTTCTGCACCACTTCACCTTCCTATTCATTTTAGAATAGACAGGTGAACTTTAGTCCATCTTTTAGGGGAAGTTTTGCTCTGCAAATTGGTACTACAGCTAAGCGTGGTTAGCTCAATCCTGTGGTTACTTTCTTTGAAAATATATGCTGGTTTATTTTCTGTAATGTTGTTTTTTCTGTGAATAACATTTTCTAGTATAAGTAATCCGTTTTCTCGGGAACTATTGCAGAAACCTAAACTAAATATTTAAGGTGATAAAACTAACTCATATATGCTGTTTTGGATCTACTTTGACCTGAATGACATTATTAGTTGTTTAAAGAAATTAATTGCTGCTAAATTTGAATCTAAAGGTGGTCTGATTCAGAGCAAAATATCATATTTCAAAGTAAAAAAAATACTGGTTGAAAGCGGATCAATGATCTTAGGGGGTATACATCTAATTTGTGCGAATATTTTAGTCTGATATCTTAAATGTTTTCTGTAATAATAGGTCACTAATAGATATGACATAGGCAGAATAGGAATTTTAATCTCTTCTGGATTGAATTCACATGTCAACTTGTAAGAATGTACGTAATTTGTATCCCATCTTGTTTTGTATCAGTTGTTAGATTCACTCGCTTATTGGTCCTCATTACTGCTCCTTGCATTTATATTTCAGAAGTTTCAGGACCAGTTCATGTGAATTCTTTGCTTAAACTTCGAATAACCGCAGTTCCGATTCCTGCTCTCAACACGCTGAACAACGAACTCAGTAGTGAGTGACAGCAAAAATGGTCCCGACAATGTTGCGTTAATATGTTAAAATTTAAATCAGTTATAGCATATTAAATAACCAAGGAATTGATTCCTTAAACTTGAAAGAAAGTTTTCCTTACATTTTATATTTTGCGGGTTGACATTAAATTCTTCAAGCAAGAGACATGAAGGGATTTAAATAATTATTTTGCTCCAGCGTTATCAAACAATAACCGTATCTATGGGTTAGTACTTCCCAGAACGTAAATTTGAATGGTGCTATTTTAAACCAATTTTGATGCATTCCTACAGAGAACAAAACGTTCGTGACCTCTACAGCACGCACCGCTATAAAAATAAATAAAACCCCAGGCTTCCGCGATATCTGTTGCGGAATTCATTGCTCAAAACATTTTAGTGTTCATGCACGAAAAGCGTGGTTGGTGGCTGGGTCGCGTGTGCTGCACGGCCATTTATTGTAACGTCCTCTTTAACTTTTTTTCTTTCTTTTTTCTGCCTTTCGTTTCTGTGGAGGAAGCAACATGGTAATAACTTACACCATTGTGCTCAGCTCTGAACATTTGGTGGAACAAATACCCTGAAAACGTCAGCGAAAAGTCCAAACAATACCCTGTTATGTGGATTGCCAGCTGCGAGTTTAGTTGCAACAGGGGAGCAGCAAATCAAGAAAACAGACGCTTTTCTGCTCATTCAGACCTTAAATGCTTAGCGTAAATCTTACGTCAGTAATTCCACATCGTGCGTTCTAAACTGTTGTATAAAGACGGACATTGAGTGGACGGACATCTTAAAATTAATATAAATGATCACGTGGTTAGGAGGTAACGTATCCGGTCACCCACATTTAAGAGACCACGAGTTCGAATCTCTGTTAAAGTGTAGTACCTGGCTAAGTGCTTTTCCGGGGTATCCCTTATCCTGAGAAGATGAGTGTCGGCTAACTCTAAACTCTAAGGACCTCCGACCATTTGAGCATCATTTCAACTATTTCGTTCATTTATCGTCCGATATGACCTACCCGGTTTAAGTACCTTAAACTTAAAAAAAAATCATGTTTGTAGGCCTATCTGCCTACCATGTGTAAATTTCGTATATTTTTCCTCGAGAAACTGTGAAAAAACTAACTGTGCATTCCAGTAAGCCCATTTTACTTCGCCTACCGGTTACATAGGATATACTGAATTCAACAGAAAAATATGATATTAAGATTTCACTGAAAATAAAGCATACATTAAGAAAAATGTTTCTGTGCACGCGCATCTTTGTGGTTGTGTATATGCTTTTCTTTTTAATTATGGATGCTCTTTAATTATTGTGGTCCTTAGCGTCCCATTTTATATTAGGCGTGAAACACCGGAAATTTTGCTCAGAGGACTCTTTATCAGGCTTGAGATTCTTTTACGAGCCGTAAATCTACGATACGGGACATCGGCTTTGCTTTCCTTCCAAAAGAAGCCAAGCTAAGACCTTTTACGGCCATCGTCCTCGTCCGGGTTTGAACCCGCGACCTTGGGAACTAGAGGCTAGCATGGTAACCTATACACCACGGAGGTGTGTATACAAGCTAGACCATTTAACTTGAGACTGTAGAATATCTCCAAAACTAAGCGTTGTAGAAAGAAATGTCTTGAATAAAAAATGCTTGATATTATGGGGAAAGTAGGTAAATGTCATTAGTCATGTTTTCTTTGCAGGACGTTATGATAGTAATTTTAAATTCAATTTAACTTTTTATGGGAACCTACAATTAGGGTGAAATTAAATTGATGCTTAATTTGGGAGATATTTTATAGTCTCAACTTAAATGGTCCAGCCTGAATATATTGTTATGTTTACATACTTATATAAATGTATACAATTATTAGGATACAAGGCAAAAGTTTTTATGAAATTTTCGTTTCTCCAAAGAACCATTTATTTGGAAAACATTTCGTTAATGTTTGCTCTCTCCTAAGCAGCGTCAACTATTTTGTTTAAAAAATATATTTTACATAATGGAAAGATAAATGTAATTTATATACACATCATATTTTCTCTAGATAGCCTTTTAATTCTCAGTATAGCTTAAGGGGTTGGTAAACCGTAAGGGACTGCCTGAAAATTGCTACAGGACAAATCTAGATTTTTTAAAAGAAGTATACGGCTTCGCAAAAAATAGATGTCTATACTATTGAGTCCTTACGTAATATTCGTTGTTATTGTTCCCAGTTTTCCAAAATTTTAAACAGCACACTATGAAATATTAATTGGTCGTGAACTCAAGAAGAAAGTAACCAGTATCAAGCCTAGCATAGTGTTACAATGTACCTACAACAAAGGACGAAAAAGTACTAGTGTTATACATCATTACAGACTAGTTGTGGATATAGAGGTACTGAAAATAAGGTCTATAATCGTTATGCACATCATGCTCTTAGTCTTTCTATTATCTAAAAAGCGAGATGGTTCAGCCGATAGGATCGTATTCGGGAGGTTCGGATTTCAATTCCCGTTGGACCGACCACTGACCTTGGTTATGCCAGGGCAGTAGGAAAATATTGGGATGCATTATATACTGTCAAGCATTTCCCTATCCCCCATTTCTTTTTCGTTTCATTTCCTTTCATCTTAAGCGCAGCAAGGCCAGTTGATTATGGTAGGTGGTAAGCGTCATGTAAGGAAAGAGCTGTTAATTCCTTGTCACGGAAACGTTTATCAGGGAGATGCTCAATCTGAAAACGTTAGAGACCCTGTGCTTCCTCGCCCCATCCTTTTCTATCGGATGTATAGTAGGCGCAATAGACGGGACTTCTAACTTCTGTCCCTACACCTCCTCTAGTAACTAAGGTAAACGAGGTATTACATTTTACATTACTTTTAAAGCGCCGCACTTCTGAACACCTTCTGTGTGCCAGTCAGTGAAGAACATTAACTTGAAAATGAAAAGTTCAAACTTCATACTTACCGCATATGTTTTTACGAGACAAGAGAACAATTTTAACAAAATTCCTCCCGCTTCAACTAGCAAAGGTCATGATTAAGTATGTACCTACATAAACATAAATGGTGATGCTTTTATCAACACATTAACAACGTACAAAATGACCGATTAAATGCTACCTTGCTTTTCTTTTTATACTTCTTTAAAGTCCTTCTACAAGTAATGTATCCTAGGCTGTATCTCACTTAAGCTATTCAGATCTGAGAGAACTGTTTTAAGGTCCTTAATACAAGAACGATTCTAAGAAATATATTTATAGGCTACGACAGTTCTGAGAACGTTACAAGTGTCTTATGCCTATAATTCACAGTGAAGACTTCCTTATAAAAAATTAACATCAATTTAAAATATGAACTTTAATTGTATTCCACAAAAGGTGAATTTATAGCTTGAAAGAAGAATCAGAATTTTATTTTCTAAATAAAGTTAGCCCTTTATAGCTTGGTGATACTCACCATGGACACTTCAGTCGTTTGAAACTGTGATTTTGTTCCGGTTTTCTGGCTAGCTGACTGAAGTGGCGTGCTTCTCTGAAAATGAAATGATTTGGACGCAAAATTATATTTAGAGCCGTTTTCAAGCTTTTCGGATTCTGCATCTTTTATTTTTTATTTATCCTTCTATCGTGTATTTTACCTCGTTATACCGAAATTACTGTTACACATACAAAATACACAGACACAGGAACACGAACACTCATAGCGGTACTCGAAATCGTGACCCTCAGCTTGGCGGAGCGCCGAAACTATACGCTCCAGCGACCACGGCTAGGAGGCCGGCTACCCTAAGATAAACTTTTACTTCATTAATACACAATGAAAGGAAAATACGTTAACTACAAATTTTCTGCAAAAAAGGCGAAAACCAAAACCTTTGCTGAAGATACATATGCAAAATTTCCGTAAAATATGTTGTTGTTGAATAAGGTCAAACGATCCATTGCGGTATAGAATATATTTTGCATACAAAAACGTTACTATATAGAAGTATGTACACGCTGATTTACACATATCCTAGGGAAGCTTACATGTACCACAAAGAAGCTATGGTCACAATAACAGTTTCACTTAAAAACCCAAGAGAGTTGGGATGAGAAAAATTGAGGAAATGCTCTAGCAGAATAATGAATAAGGGTTATGATTCCTAGGGGTAAAGAGTTATCCACTAATATGAAGAGGTAACAAGCTGTAGAAACAATTTTAGGCGGTGATTTTTGGCCTTTTCAAGACAAAATAATAACATGTGAAGTTTGTGTACAAAAATTTAGTATCCTAATTTCTATTGGAGCAGATGTCTGAAGTGATTGCCTGGCAGGATAAACACTGAAACGACGGAACTGGTTAATGTCAAATTATCTAACACGGTAACAGTCATCACTCAATCTTTGCTCCAAAATGGGCTCAGCAGACAGGAAATGGAATCAGATGAAAGGATTTAATGCACATACGGGCATCTCGTCATGGTAACTCAAGCGGTAAGAGCATTGACAATGAGAGCCGAAGAGGATCCGTGGATAGAGTCCTGGTCGTGATTTTCACCCAAATTTCGAAGCTAAGTTTTACCTTTTGAGACTCCCTGAATTAAAAAATGGCATTTTTAGGAAAACATCCGGCACGAGTGTGTGTGTGTGTGTGTGTGTGTGTGTGTGTGTGTGTGTGTGTGTGTGTGTGTGTGTGTGTGTGTGTGTGTGTGTGTGTATGAACAGAAAACCTAAAAGCGAAAAGTCGGTGAAATACCAAACTTGCAATTTAAGCTCAGTATCTTCCAAGCATGTAACAAATATTTTCGGTAAAATCCCCCCTAGGCTCAACGTGAACTGTAGGTTACATAACAGATTTCTCTAAATAGGCTATAATACTGTCAAATTATTTAAGCTTCAAGATCATAATCATCAATACTCTAGCTTACAAGTTTACGATTAAAATAATAAGTACCTAATCGTAGTTTCTATTTTTATTTTCATAACAATCATTCTACAACCTAAAGTACTCTTTCCATACAAACATTTTCATTGTTCTCTATTTTCTGAAAAATGGCTGTAACGACTTTGATTAAAATATCATATGTTTGAAATATTTGCTTTAAAATTATACATATACATTAGCATGAATTTTCTGGACATAGCTTGAGAAGCTCTCTTCATTCTGAATAACATGTATAACTGGTAAGACGTGAGAGAAGATAATATTTTACTACACAACAAACGTACTCGTATATCTCATTTAAGGACACAATGTATGCCAAATAAAACCATTGTAGCCATAAACATTCTGGATATATTGTTTGTTATTGGTTTGAATTCTCAGGTACTTATACTTTTATTTTCTCTACGACGTACCTAGTAGGTAGTAGAGATATTCGTTGTAAAAATTCGATATCGAAATTTCACTGGAATTATATTTTTGAGGCCCCCTGAATAATAAAAAGTCATTTTTAGAAAAAAATGTCCGAGTGTGTGACTGTGAACAGCATAACTCAAAAACTAAACGTCGGATGAATACCATATTTAAAATATTTAGGTTCTGTGCCTTTCAGAGATACGCGATTTCAAGAAAATCTTCCACTACAAACTGCCCTATACATGGAACATTTTTGAAAGTTTTTTATTTTCTAAAAAATAGCTCTAAGGATTTTGATTAAAATACCACACTGACAGATAAAATGTATATCTTGATTTTTCTGGGAATAGCCGATGAGGACCTCTTCATTAGGAATACATTTGTATAATCTATTATAACTAGTAAAGGTTAAACGATAGACGATGTACTACACAAAAAATGCAGATCTCTTTAAAACACACAATTTATTTCAAATAAGTGTTTTTCTGGTGTAAGTCATTTCTGAGTTATCCGTTATTAATGGCTCGAATTGATTAATACTAGGGCACTCTACTACAGTCCTGTCAACATTCAATTATTTCTCGCGATTTCATTGAAACAACATGGAATTTTAAGGACAGTTTATAACGCCAGTTCTAAAACATTTGAAAACTGCTGTTCCTTTTTACTTTCTCTACTACGTATAGTAAGTAGGGGAAGTATTGTATTCCACCCAAAATTTCGATACCGAGATTTCACCGGAAATACATGTTTTGAGACCCCCTTAATCCAAAAAAGCATTTTTGGAAACATGTCCGTGTGTGTGTCTGTGTGTCTGTCTGTGTGTCTGTGTGTCTGTCTGTGTGTGTGTCTGTAAACAGCATAACTCAGAAACGAACAGTCGGATAAACACCAATCTTGGTATTTGGGTTCAGTATCTTCCAAGGATGCGACACGAAGGTTTTCAAGAAAATCCCCCCACACCAGAGTACCCTTTACATGGAAGATTTTTCGAAAATTTTAATTTTCTCAAAAATAGCTCTAACGATCTCTAAGATATTTTTATGACAAATAAAATGTATATCTTGAATTTCCTGGGAATATCTCCAAAAGTATTCCTTATTGTGAACGACTTTTGCATAACTGGTAAACCATAAGAGATAGACAAAATTTTACTACACAAAAAATGTAGTACGCGTTAAAATACACAATTTATATCATATACATTTTTTTGTTGAGTGAACCATTTTCGAGATATTACTTGTTATTCCCTTAAATGTTTCAATACTTTTCTCAAATGGGAATTCGTTATTACTTTCTCTACTACGTATAGTAAGTAGGGGAAGTATTGCATTCCACCCAAAAATTCGGTACCGAGATTTCACCGGAAATACATGTTTTGAGACCTCCTGAATCCAAAAAAAGCATTTTTGGAAACATGTCCGTGTGTGTGTCTGTGTGTGTGTGTGTGTGTGTGTGTGTGTCTGTGTGTGTGTGTGTGTCTGTGTGTGTGTGTGTCTGTGTGTCTGTGAACAGCATAACTCAAAAACGAACAGTCGGATAAGCACCAAACTTGGAATTTACGTTCAGTATCTTCCAGAGATGCGACACGAAGGTTTTCAAGAAAATCCCCCCACCCCAGACTACCCTTTACATGGAAGATTTTTCGAAAATTTTAATTTTCTCAAAAATGGCTCTAACGATTTTGATGAAAATATCATATGTTTAAGATAATGTCATGAGAAATGAAATGTATATCTCGAAATTTCTGGGAATGTCTCCAAAAGTATTCTTCATTGTGAACGACTTTTGCATAACTGGTAAACCATAAGAGATAGACAAAATTTTACTACACAAAAAATGTAGATCGCGTTAAAATACACAACTTATATCATATACATTTCTTTTGTTGAGTGAACCGTTTTCGAGATATTACATGTTATTTCCTTAAATTTTCCAATACTTATACTTTTTCTCAAATTCGTTATTCATTTTTTGTGTCCTAGACATGCAAAGAGAATGGAATGCTCCACATAGCAACCAGCGATAAAATATTTGACTATCGCTTAAAAGCTACCATATTCCCCTTGCATCTACAAGAAAATTACCAATAAGATCGACATCTCGATATCTCGATTAACATGAAGCATATGGAGAATAAGCGTTTGTAAAAATAGATTGTACAAGAGTAGAGAAAGTCATGTGAGTGTAACACATCAGATTTTTCATTTTTTTGTTTTCGATATGCAAAGAATATTAATCTGTGGCAAAGCGAATGGTGCTGCACCTAGCAACCAGCTATTAAGAGATGTGTATGTGCTTAAAGGCTACTGTATTTGTATATTGCCCTTGTAAATATATATTCCTCTTACATCTACAAGAAAATTAGCAATAAGATAGAGTCTGCATATGTTTATCTCGATTAACATGAAGCATATGGAGAATAAGCGTTTGTATAAATAGTTTTTACAAGAGTAGAGAAAGTCATGTGAGTATAACACATCAGATTTTTTGTATCTATAACGAAATATATAAGGCTATATATACAAAGATTTATTAGGTTTAAAATGTAGTAGGTAGATCAGCTTTACTAAGAATAGTTTGTATACACACCAATAAACGATAGAGGATAGAGAAGTCACGTGAATGTGCATGTGAATGTGACATCCGATTTTTTCAAATGGTAATTCGCTATTCCTTTTCGTCGTGGTAACCCTAAGAGCATGGAATTTCACATAGCGATCCGTTTTCTAAAAATCCAACTATCCCTTTAGGCTATGGTTCTTGGCGTCCCATTCTACATTGGGCGTGAAAGATCAGAAATTTTTCTCAGAGGCCTGTTTATCAGGTTTGAGTGTCTTTTACTTGCCGTAAATCAATGACACTGGACCACTGGCTTTACTTCCCTTCCGAAGGAAGATATGCTAAGGATTTTTACGCCGAAAAAAATCTATCGCCCTCCGCTGGGTTTGAACCCGCGACTTTGGAAACTACAGGCTAGCATGGCACCCCTAGACCACGGAGGAAGACATCCTTCTTATACCTACAACGAAATTGTAAATGTGTATTGAAAGTTTATCTCGAGTAACAAGAAGTAAAGAAAATAATAATTAATTGGTGTTTCAAATAAGCCGTGTTTAGGACAAGACTGGCTTTGGATTTTTCAGTCGGTTTCTATCTTTCCTATTTTGTAAGAATAGTTTGCAGAAGAGTGAGTAGAGAACGCCATATGAATGCAACACTTCAGATAATTTTTTTCAAGTCAGATTCAGCTTTCCAGCTTAGTGCTTCATGCGGTTGATGTGGAGAAATAAATAATCAAAGCACTTGTTGACCCTAAGTGTGGTTATCAAGTCTGGAACTGTAAAGCACTTGCAACACTAGTACACTCCGTACTTGATATTACCGCTCAAGCGGAAACGTCTGTGGTCCGTATTCGGGAGGTCCCGGGTTCAAATTCCATGGGCCGACCAATCTGGCTGAGGTTTTTTTTCGTGGTTTCCCTCAGCTCCTAAGGTAAATACCGGATTGCGTATTTAATATTTAATACCACGACTCAAAGTTCCACCTTAAGTCTAAAACAATAATAAAATGAAAAATATGTGGTAACAGCTAATGCTGTGCCATCTATCCACAGATAATGAAAGCAGGTAGACTGGACGGTTCCCTGATGCCATCTTCACGGCACGAAGCAGAAGATCCGCTTGCTATGTGCTAGGGTCTCTGTGGACACGTAACGAAGCAAGTTGACATGGTTATAGGGATGAGACCCAGAAGGCTAACTGTCCGCCTTTCTATATGAAAGCAGCAGTTAGACTGGGTGGCACCCCAATGCCATCTGCTTGGCACGAAACAGAAGATCCAGTTGCTATGCGCTAGGGTCTCTGTAAATGCGACGAAGCGGGTGGTTACAGGGATGAGACCTAGAAGGCTAACTGTCCACCACACATCGATCTAAGAGTTATCCACTAACAGATCCATCGCGATATGACCTTGTAGTTAAAGCGACGTAAAATAGAGTAATAAGAAAACTGACACAGCACTCGAGGTATGATATCCTAATAATTGATATTACTTTCTAAATTTACCGGCAAGGAGAATGGTAATTTAAGTACTCCAATACCCCCAAAGTAAAAGTTTAGTGGATTCAGGTGACATTCGCATTGACCTCGGCTAATATATCTTTCTGGAAACTTTCAAATAACATCATCGTGCCAGAACTACCATATTGACTTATGGTTATGTTTACTAAGCAACCAACCAATGGTACGACAAGCAAGTTGCTCTCTCTCAAAAACATTTGGGCGTAAGACGGAATTGCAAGCTATCGTGTAAACCAAGCATTTGTACACATTGTGTTCACTCACCACTTTTTACTTTCTCTACTACGTATAATAATTAGGGGAAGTATTGTATTCCACCCAAAAATTCGATCCCGAGATTTCACCGAAAATACATGTTTTGAGACCCCCTGAATCCAAAAAAAGCATTTTTGGAAACATGTCCGTGCGTGTGTGTGTGTCTGTGTGTCTGTCTGTCTGTGTGTCTGTCTGTCTGTGTGTCTGTCAGTCTGTCCCCCCGCCCCAGAGTACCCTTTACATGGAACATTTTTCGAAAATTTTAATTTTCTCAAAAATGGCTCTAAAGATTTTGATGAAAATATCATATGTTTAAGATATTTTTGTGACAAATAAAATGTATATCTTGAATTTTCTGGGGTCTCCAAAAGTATTCCCCATTGTAAATGACTTTTGCATAACTGGTAAACCATAAGAGATAGACAAAAGTTTACTACACAAAAAATGTAGATCGCGTTAAAATACACTATTTATGTCATATACATTTTTTTGTTGAGTGAACCATTTTCGAGATATTGCTTGTTATTCCCTTAAATTTTTCAATACTTAGTATCTCAAATGGAAATTCGTTATTCATTTTTTTGTCTTGGATATGCAAAGAGTTATAATCTGTGGCAAAGGGAATGGTGCTGCACCTAGCAACCAGCTATTAAAAGATATGTATGTGCTTAAAGGCTACTGTTTTTATATATTGCCCTTGTAAATATATTTTCCCCTTACATTTACAAAAAAAATTAGCAATAAGATAGAGTCTGCAAATGTTTATCTCGATTAACATGAAGTAGATGGAGAATAAGCGTTTGTAAAAATAGTTTGTACAAGAGTAGAGAAAGTCATGCGAGTATAATACATCAGATTTTTAGTCATTGCTGTACCAAAAATCGTTTCAAGAAATTTGTCGCTATATTCCATTAGCGTTCTATACATCACAATACTGTTATTGCAGTGAAGGAGTTCTTTCTTTTTGCTCTTGTGAAAGAATGAAAGCCGTACTTTATGGAGGCCGGTTTAATGTAATCAAAACATAATTTTCAAACATGCAATTCTAGAAAAGTTTCTTTTCGCTTTCTCTTAGGTTTACTTAAGTTTGGGAAAGTATTACATTGAACCCAATCGATATTGCGAATAGATTGGAAAGAGTTTCTCGGCGCTCCCCGTACCCTCAAAAGAATGTATGTGGTTGTGTGTATGAGGAGATAGAGAGAGATGGAGAGAGCGAGAAGGGGAAAGGGAGAAGAGGAGAGAAGGAAAATGAAGAAAATGAAATTATTACTTCATATTTAAATTGCATATCTACTAAGAATTGCAAGATCAGTCAACATAGGTTTCTAATGCACTGTATATCCAGCCTTCTGCATGCTTTCGTCTTCGTCACCACATAACTTGAACTATTCGTCCTAATTTATCTATTATCTGGGGTTTCCACCCTTCTCATTCAATGTCCCAGCCAATTTCATAACACCTCCATCTATTCTAGAATAGATTAATTATTTATTTTCTGTATCCATTTTACGCGTCCTATTCTTCTTCATTTATCTATATTAGAAACTCTCCTCATTTCGTCGCAAAGTACACATTTTGGCGCTATGCAATGACTCATTACGGGTCAAGCATGTACCTAGTTTCATTCATATTTATTTTTCTTAAAATTTCCACAGTAAAAGTTCTTTTTTGTTAAATGCTTTCTTTGCCATTGCTATCCATTGTTTGACTCCTTGACATAGCTCATATTATCACTGACAGGGGCATATTAGGGGTTTCTATTGTTGCCAAATTTCTCCGTTGTGTCTTCTCAAACTAACAATTTATCTTATTTGCTTTTTTTGCAACAGCAATTTTTTCTTTCCTGTCGATTACCCATTTCTTCCTTTTTGTTTTTCGTTTTTGCATTTACTCTCACCCACGTGCTTTCAATTTTGAGATACAATTCCATCAACACGCCCCTTAAGATGTTTTCCTCCTATTACAGCAGGTCCATAACATTTGCCAAACTTATGCATTCTATTCTTCTTCTTCTTCCTCCTACTAATAATCCTCCCTTTGTTTTGAAAACACTTACAAATACCCGTGGTGAAGAGGCATTGATATTTCACGTCTAACTGTTCTATTTACATTTACCTTATCTTCTTCTGTCCTGACTTTCACTTTCTTCATTTAGGGAATCTTTCCGAACCACGCCAACTTTCTTCAAATCTACTCCCAAAAATATGTTTTCCAGTTCCATAAATATCATTTTTATCTTTTTGTAAGTAAAGTTCGGAGATTGTTCATAGCAATATGACAAAATGCTAGATGGCTTAATATCACTTATCTCCCTTTAGAAGGGATTTATCAACATTTTTAATAAACAGCTATATTATCATAAGGTATTTAGTCCTAAAACTCCATATGGCATATGCCCTAGCGTAAACAGCGTTCTAAAGGTAACACTTCGTTGCTAAGCATTCGGTCTGGAGTTCGCATAACGAAAATTATTCCAAGAAATATGAAGGCTGCTTATGAAATTTACTTCTGGCCAGGTCACATACAGTATATAGAACAGTCGCAAAAAGCAAATACCAATGCAAACATACCTTTTTTATAGGCGCACCTGATTGTGTATTTCTGTTCCACCGAGATGGCAACTAGAAATTTTTGGACGCTGGTTAGTTAATGGTTTCTGCTCAATAATAGTATTTGGTTCTCCACGATTACCACTACCATACAAAAGTGTAAAAGGATTGTGCAATGAATGAATTTTTAGAAACACATGGATGCTGTATCATACAACTAGTTTATAATTTTATTTCTCCATAATTCTCTATTTTTTGCATCTTCATCTGTTAGCCCTCTAGACGTCATGCTTCTCCGAACCCCATCTGTCGTCCTCCATTGTATAGGGATACCATTCTAGCCTCTGGTTCTCAGGGTTACGGGTTGAAACCCGGCGGAGGGCGGTGAACTTTTTCGGGCGTAAAAAAAGTTACTATGGCTTCCTACGGAACGGAAGTAAAGCCGGTGGTACGGTGTCATAGATTTACGTCACGTAAAAGAACCTCAAACCTGATAAAGAGGCGTCTGAGAAAAATTTCCGGTCTTTCACGCCCAATATAGAATGGGACACTAAAATCATAGTAGTTACAGAGCGTTCATAAGTAAAACGAAATTTAATTCTAATTTCATTGTTATCTTGGTCCCGTCCTCTGCTTCCTTCAGCTTCCCATTCTAGCACCATTCTTGTTTCGTTAAGGAAATAAAGATACAAATGTTTAAGTGCCTGTTCCTCTCGGCTACTTTGGTTGCACACTTATGAGCTATCTGCAGGACTTAATTAAGGGTACCGCCAAACCTTACTACAGTGTCATGATAACAAAACACGAAAGCGAAATATGTCGCTCCAAAATCATTCTATGGACAGTAGAGAGCATTTTAAATACATATTATGACAAATACGTTGAAGTTTGAAATGCATTTTGCACGATGAATGAACAGAAAATATATCATGGAACCATTAAAAGCAACAAAATAAGGATTTCAAATATCATTGCGGGTCACTGCCCCAGTGACCCCCTCAATAGTTACTGTTTTAATCCCGCCACATGCGACCTCAGAGCAGTTACCGCACCAAACCCACAATTTATATTGAAGTATTCACAAGGGTTGCTAATAGCAAATTATATATGAGAAATATTCATTCTGTTGTAATAGCATTAACGTCTCCAAACGAATTCGTAGCAATGCATGCAATTGTAATGATACATTTCTCTGAATATTTTTCTCCTATTTAGAATCACTAACAACAGTAGTTTCTCATTTGTGAATTTATTCCTTTAATTAGTTGCACTAAAGTGTTCATCATCAGTGATCCGCGGCAGTGAAAAAGGCTCTTAAGGCAAAAAAAGTGAAATAAATGATGTATATATATATGTATTTATGTGGGGAGGAAATGCATTGTATACTTTCTTTTGAAATTAATTTTAAGCTTACGATTCCAGAAATACGTTACCTTTTTTCAGATCTATTTAAAAGTCTTTGAATGTCTGTGTAAACGTCTAAGTATACAGGAGAGTTGTAAGTTCTAAGTTGTATATGCACCGCATTCATAGGAAAAGTCCTAATAATTGCAAAGGTAGCAGTAGCGGCATCATTACTTCCAACATTGAAGGGGCGCCTCTGGGGTGAGCTCGCGCATAATAAGGGGAAAATATGAAAGAAGCGGACTTTGTCTATAATATTACTTTTCACAATCAATAGTACTTTATGGTATAAATGATAACCGTCAGCATTATGGCACAAATGAATGCTTATTGCATGAACGTCGGCGAGTGCGGCAATTTTCACGAGTTGTAGGAAATGGTTATAATTAAATAATTAGGCATCCTAGCTGAAATATGTGATAACATCTTCATAATTATGCTTGTATTCACTGAGGTGTTAGTTTCTCTCCCTACCTTTTATTTCTTATTACCCTGTGTTGAACCGATGAGCAAGGCAGCCACTAGCATGCATTCCCTTCCTGGAAGAGAAGTGAGCACGTGTTAAGGCCTTCGAGGTAGCCTATTATCAGCACAGGGTGGTAAGGAATTATAAATTCAGATTTTAATTATTCTGTAATTAATAATATACAGAGGGTTTTGCATCTTCGTTGTTCTGAGAATAGAATATGAAAATTGTTTCATCTCCTTTCATCTTGAATACCGATATTACGTCGGTGTTACATTAATAACCTGATTATAATGGTAGGATGCATAAGCAATTTTAGTCATTATTCTGTATTTAGTCAGGTAATTAAATAATATGAATACACATGCTACCTAATTGTTTGTAGCACTTAGAGCTTTGGTTAAAATTAATGTATGCCGGTGCATATATATGCTTCTCAGGATATTGCAGGGAGAGGAAATGTTTTCTCCTACCTTCCCCCCCTCTCTCTCTCTCTAAGTCTCCCCTCTATCTATTTTCTTCTCCTTAAACGAACTGTTGACTAATTCACTTCCCTTCATCATCTTTTCTAGAGGGTTAATAGAATTATACTCGACAAACAGACCAGGTAAGCTCAACACTGGCAATGTTTACTATTCTCACACTTCCAGGAAGAGATCTTCATTTGAACTGTAATCACATGGTAACTAATGTCAGACCGAGCTGATATTTGGATGTTAATGATGAGCGAGCTATACTAAGCAATTCTTTCACAGCTAACAAAAAAGACGACCTTCGACAGTCTTATGTCCTCAAGGCCAACACCATGGTCCCTTTGTCGTGTTGTAAGCTTTAACACCATACAATTTGCACTTGTACTTAATGTTTTCTATACGATAGGAACTATAACTTTTTCTGGTGGTAAATAGTTTTGGGCATGAATAATACTCATATTAAGGAAACGTTGACATAACTTCTTACCCAATCAGCGAGCCAACTTTTAAGAAACACTATGCTTACAAATTTTCAATATACTTATAGCCTTCTTCGGAAACTCAATACTAAAGGAGATTTTTAGAGTTTTTTACTTCGTCATATTACCACCCATCGCATTTGCGGAAAGCAATTGAATTACGAAATTGAGAAACCCCACGTTCACTTTTTGGGCAAAATCACTTTTTGATAAAAGTTGGTTACTTACACCTACACCCACATATACGGAGAGAAAACCCACATGTTCTTTAATGTCTTAGCTTTGTATGTCGTAATGAAGTTGCAATGGAAATGAGATACATATCCATTACATCACTTAATGTTGGCAATATTGTCTATGATATTCAACTGGAAATTACTGTTGTCACTACTGAAAATTACTCATTGTTGTATAACTGGAATTTTAGGCTGTATTATTAGTAAGCAAAACATTATTTTATGAGTAAATACGGTAATTCATCCCTACAGAAGAAGAGAAAAGAAAGGTTTGAAGGGCAAAGAATGAAACATATATATCCCTTAAGCACACGCGCATAATTTTGTAACGTATCTACACGCATGGGGTATTTTTTTACCCCAACTTGGAAAAAATTCATAAACTGTAAAGTAAATTGAAATGTAGTCATGTATATCGCAGCATTAGTGTGTTTTTAACAATATTTAATAGTTTTGTTCTTATCCGACAAAGTAACTCCATAAAAATTACAATGATTCAATATGACATTTTCGAAAACAACTTATGTACATACATATATTTCAAATAAGCCCTATATAAGTTATATATGCACCTAATTACTTTTGATATAGTACTGTAATACATTAAAAATAAGTGTTTTAGAAAAATGCACACTGCATTGTTCTTTTTTTTCATATGGCAAAATCCAGGTTCACAAAGAATGTCTATTCTAGAAAGTTGACTTTTTTGTCTTTAATTATTAGAATCACTGTGAACACATTCTTCACAAACTGCATACGAATGTTCCTTACAAGTTAGTCTGTAGCACCTGAGTCGATGAAGGCACATTCTGTTGCTTATCACCACTCTCTACCTCTTGCTCTGTATCTATCACATGATCACTTTCTGAAATGTGGTAATTTTCGTCAGACTCCGTATATATCTGATTTTCACTTGCACTATCATCTAGATAGGTTTTCGTGTCCTTGTTTTGCTCGAATCTGTAATCCATTTTCCCAGCTCAGGAATTACTTAAGCACACGCTCGGGTTATTTTTACCCAAACACCCGAGAACACGTGTTTACTGACTAAGATAATGCGTTGAACTGCTCCACTAACACATTATTGCAAGAGGAACTGTTGATTGAAAGATATGTGGAAGGCCATTGTTACAAAATTTATGTTACAGTGCTACCGGCGTATCAAAGCTATCGTGAGGTATAATTCACCCCACGCGTGTGCTTACGGGTAACTTGGAGGGAAGAGCTATGGAGCCAAAAGCACGTGGTAATTATTGCAGATTAGAACTAATTATAACATACTAATTATATTAGTCCGTTTGGAATTTTATAATCATTTAAATAATAATTATTAAATCTAAATAAAGTAATTAATTGCATTACTAGTTTATACGTGTTTTTTTCCAGATGCCGAGCAATATGCACAGCAAAAATTGACGAGGTAAATAAGATGCACATATTGTAAAGATAAAATCACATAGCCTTAATAAGGTTGCTAAAATGGTGGCGATAGCCGGGTTAATGGTGCACAAACGAAAAGATAAAATGTTTTTCACAAAAATAAAAACCACTACAGAGCTGGTCAAAGCAAGAAGCGATAATGCAGTAATTTCTATGGATTATATGAAACATTTTCAGCTTCCTTTAATCCCAGTTCAACAGATATTTTACTTACAGTATCTAACTGTGAATGCATTCACGTTTGAAAAAAGATGAAGCAAAATGGCATGTTTATCGCGAAGGGATTGCACATAAGGGTCCTGACGAAGTGTGTTCCTTTTGGCTTAATTTTATAGACAGGTTTGTATAGGTACCGTATAGACTATTATCTAAGTAGTACTCAAGGAAAAGCAAACCCAAATAAACACTACATTGGCGAAGAGGGAAATAAACACCCAAACAACGTTAGATGATGATAATTCCTTGGATTTCCCTATTATTCATTCATTCAGTCTGACTCTGAGGTATGTAACACATCCAGTTTTGTTTTTCTTTTCTGTTTAATCGGCTTGGCCATTCTTGAGCGCAAACGTAAACACACACACACACACACACACACACACACACACACACACACACACACACACACACACACACACACATACAGTATGCGTATACCATTCCTTTCTTAATTCGAAACAGTAAATTTAAAGAGCTTTAGATGCCTATTCAAGGAACGTGATGAATTTTAATTAATTAACATTTTAAAACGTTTTAGTCATTATGCCAATTGTATAAAACATCAAACCATTTGTCATCCGTGGACTAGTGGTACCGTACTAGCCTCTAGTTCCCAAGGTTGCGAGTTCAAATCCCGCGGAGGGCGGTGAATTTTTTCGGGCGTAAAAATCCTTAGCATGGCTTCTTTCGGAAGGGAAGTAAAGTTGGTGGTCCCGTGTCGTAGATTTACGGCACGTAAAAGAACCTCACTCTGAGCAAAATTACCGGTCTTTCACGCCAAATATAGAATGGGACGCTAAGAACCATAGTAGTTAAAGAGCGTCCATAGTAAACCTCAGTTTAATTCAATTTAATCCAATCACTTAAGGAAAGATTAAAAGCCTTATCCTCCCTATATTAAATCTTCTAAATACATGAGCGATTATTTCAGAAGATATTAAGACATCAGAATGCATATTTTAGAAGTTATAGATGCATGTCTTCTAAGGTCACTGGTCCACTTTTATCCAAAAAAGTTCATTAAGCAAGAAAGGACTGTTTTGTTAATTATTTTGTTGAAAATGTATGAGAATTTTTTAGAAATTAAACAAAACTTTGCATTAACACCAAAGGAGATGCACATCATCCCAAAGTTTAACTACTTTCAATAGTTTATGAGAAAACTGGTTATTTGCTGTTCAAAGCAAAAATAGAGAAAACAAACTGGCGTATATTTACAAAGAAAGAAACCGAATGGCTAGAGTACACACAAAATGCTATATTTAAGAGTATCAATTTTATCTGTGGAGCTAAACTTCCCCTAAAAGATGCGCTGAGTCTTGCCTGTCTACTTCAAAGTGTGTAGGAGCTAGGATTGTTTTTCTTTGAAGTTGTGTAAAATTAAAGTACAAAATTACAGATGCAATAACATTTTTAAGTCTGTTTAGAATATAATTATTGTGTCTACGATAATAAAATCCATGCCAGATTAAACACTAAATGTCCATTAATAAAACTGCACAAAAAGCTAAAAATTCCATTTTTGGGCAATTATCGCCTTAAGATAATAATATACTGCTCAAACGCTATACAAGATAGAAAGATTAAAATTGGAAAAGTAGAGATTTTTGAAGAGCTGCGTTTAAAAATTTAGAAGTCATAAAATGTATTATTTCCCAAACATAATCTACTCCCACAACAGTCCCAATGTGTGTGCGCCATATTAGTGTTATACTATGACATCCACTTGAGAAAAACTTTGTAGAGCTATTTATTCCTATTTTACTCCTGCTTTTAATTGTATTAAACCGCCTTAGCCTAACAGTATGCCTGGCCAGCCATTGTTGATGTGCAGACAGCTTTTCATGAGTTACCAACAACATACAACGTTTTCCTACCACATTACAACCAATAAACAACATTGTGGGAACACTGCTAGTATATGGTTGGTGGGTAGCGAGTTATATGAAAACAGAGCTCATTGTCAAAAGGCAATGCAAATTAAATGGGCAGTGCTCTTAACCGATTGCGAACCACGGACATACGGTTGGTGCGTACTAAAATGTGACGCGTGTTGATTAGCCGCAGCGCACTGTGTTTTAGGCCTCAATCTCCCATGGGAATTGGTTCATTCTTGAAAGGTAAATCTCTAGGATGTGCTAAAGCTGATATGCAGGAGTCGTTCATAAGGAGTGCCAGGGTTTTTATGACCTAAAATACTCATAGTATGCAAAATAAAATGTTTTGTCATGACCTGAAATTTACACAAATATGCACGGTAGTATAAAAATATCATCTATTAGTATCTATTATAATTATGTAAAACTTCACTTGTAAAATAAACAAGTGAGTTTATGACAATGAACTATTTACTTGTCTTCCTCTTCTTCTGCTTTAATGGAGTAACCATCTCTTTGTAGGACTCATACCCCCAAGGACCTACAAGCCAATGTCTTGAGCAAGTAACTTGTCGAGGAGCAAGCAAACTCTGGACCATAGCATACTCAGAGTGGAATGGTGGTGAAGATGGAAATGAAAGTAGTATGAAAGGGATAATAGGAAAATTCGTAGATCAAATTATCCAACCCAGCATACTAAGGACTAAGAACAACCGTGAAAAATCCTTCGATCAGGATCTAGCACCTCCCGAATGCGAGTCATACACGTTGCCGCGGCACCACCTCGCTCGGTATGAACTGTTTGCTTAAGAATAACATATTCTTTATGTTTTTGTTTTATTGCACTTTATTTTTAAAAACTTATCACTACATAGTTAATGCATGCTATGATACTTTTATATGACTTTATTACTTCAGTTTAAGAGCCTTGAGTTACAATATACAGCGAATACCTTGTGAAAATTTTCAAATAAAAGATACTTCCTATTGTCAAACAACAAAGCCTTGTACTTCAAAAATTTTCTTTCCACTTCAGTTGGTACAAGCGAAGCATGTTTAAAATTGATAATATGATCTGAATAAATAATTAAGAGAAACGTTTTCACCGAATAGAATCTTTGAAATGGAAAATAATGTATGAAGCCCTTGGTCCTTTTGGGGGGGGCTGCGCCCCAACACATACGTCACACAGTTTGCAATAGAGTATTTTACCATCACTCGAAAAAATACTTCTCACCGTATTGAGACACTAACTGTTGTAATTCTATTGGAATACGTTGCTTCACTTTACAATTTTTTTCTAAACTACTACACATACTTCCCACTTCAACAAGATTAAAAATTGCAATGAGACACTTGTCTGCAGTCCAAATTATAAATGACAGGCTTAAATAGTAGTAATAATAGACTACACAAACTTCCTGATAACGTAAGGGTGAAGTCCATACTGCGAATTCATATGAAATAGGACGGGAAGATAGATTTTTACTATTTTTCATGTAACAAAATCCGATTTGTAATTCTGAAAAATTTAACAACTCAAATCAACACGAAAGAAATCGCATGAGAAAGTTCTTTACTTCTTTAAAGACTGAGAATATGACGACCACTTGGTTTGTAAAATACGTTTTATCAGGAATAAATTGGCATTTATTATTAAATACTACTTAAAATTACTATAATCGATTAGCTTATTCATAAGAAGCATTTTTAAATATATATATTATTTATTCAAGGAAAATATTGTTCTTACCTAGAAATTTTAATCGAGATATACCTTTCCGGAAAAAGCTGCATTACACACTTCGTTACAGATAAAAAAGGGAATAGCTATAGCCAAGTGTTTTAGAATTGAAGGCTATAAATGCTGGGCTTAAAATTCCATACGCTTAACATTATATCGTAACAAACAACCGAAAATAGACAGGACTTAAAAATAAAGGCGAAATATTGCACAATTGAACCATTAGTAGCTCATATCTCGAAAATGAATTATATCACAAAAACGTCATTTGAAATAAATTGTCTTTTTAAAGAGATTTAAATTTTTTGTGTAATGCGTTTCCCTCTGTCGCTTAACGTTTAGCAGTTATACAAGGTTATACAAAATTCCCTCCAAATTAAGGATTTCACACACTATTCCCAGAAAACTCAAGATTGTCATGTAAATATATTATTGGATTTAACAAAATGTGTGAGGTAAATTAATAACTATAATATCGGCACATTTTATCTCGATTAATGTGAAGCAGATAGAAAAATTAGCTTGCGTAAGAATGGTTTGTAGAACTATACGAAAATAAATGACAGTGGGTGGAGAAAGTCATGTGAATGCAAAACACAATATTCTTAAAATAATATTCCAAATATTGAAAAATGACAATCTAAAGCTTTTATAATGATGCCTAAGGTTTTCCAAGACATGGCAGTTGAATATTAATTTGAAGTATAATTTACTATTTATTAGCGATACTCCCGTTGAGTATCAATGAATTGACATAACCACGGTTGTAAGATCATTTAAAATGTTTAACGACGAATATATGAGATAGCAGGCTCTTTATTACCTTAATTACACACTGTTAGCATATTCAAACTGATCGTTGCGTTCCAAAGTACACACAACCTATTAAGCTCTGCAGATTTTATCAACAACGCCCTTGATTCAGGTTGGTAACCCATTCTTAGACATTGTAGAATCATTTTATACGATGTCAGGGCTAAATGCGATATACGGAAGAATCTCTATACAGCAGTGATCTAGTACATAAATATGTTAAACGATTTTAACATTACTTTTGCAAATTCGCACATATTAAGTACATTAGGTAAGCATGTTCCTATCCATTATCATTCTTACTTCGTTTTAATAATCAGCATAGCGATTAAGTCATATTATGGCATATCTATTATATAGTGATGGGACTATTTCTCGATACTCTATGCTCGATACTGATACTGGATACTGGACACTCACTTTATAAAAAATATGATATGCTACACTCACATGACTTTCTATACTCTTGTACAAACTATTTTTACAAACGCTTATTCTCCATTTGCTTCATGTTAGTCGAGTTATCGAGATGTTAATCTTATTGCTAATTTTCTTGTAGATGCAAGGGGAATTGGAAGGCTCTAAGGGATAGTCAAATATTTTAAGAGCTGGTTGTTATGTCGAGTCTTCCATTCTCTTTGCATTACCAGAAAAAAAAATAAAGAAAACGAATTCCCATTTGAGAAAAAGTGTAAGTATTGGAAAATTTAAGGGAATAACAAGCAATATCTCGAAAATGGTTCACTCAACCAAAAAATGTATATGACATAAATTGTGTATTTTAACGCGATCAACATTTTTTGTGTAGTAAAATTTTGTCTATCTCTTATGGTTGACCAGATATGCAAAAGTCGTTCACAATGAAAAATACTTTTGGAGACTTTTCCAGAAAATTCAAGATATACATTTTATTTGTCATGAAATTATCTTAAATATATGACATTTTAATAAAAATCGTTAGAGCCATTTTTGAGAAAATTCAAATTTTCGAAAAATGATCCATGTAAAGAGTAATCTGGGGTGAGGGGATTTTTTGAAAACCTTCGTGTCGCATCTCTGGAAGATACTGAACCCAAAATACCAAGTTTGGTGTTTATCTGACTGTTCGTTTCCGAGTTATGCTGTTCACAGATAGACACACATACATGTTTCCAAAAATGCTTTTTTTTTGGATTCAGGGGGTGTGAAAACATGTATCTCCGTTGAAATCTCGGTATCGAATTTTTGGTTGGAACACAATACTTCCCCCACTTACTATACGTAGTAGAGAAAGAAAAAACTATAAAGGCAATAGCTTGTTCACTAAATTATGTTCTTATAATAGTTTTTTGTGTATAAACGTTTTTGTGTTTTTTTAGCCCCATTTATTCCCCGCCTTTAACTACATTGGTCTTATCGGCGGCCTTTCCTTTGAAGCCTTTTGCCTATTGGCAATGGTGTTAACTCGTGTAACTCTTGTCGTTAGGTTTTATGCAGTTTTTTCAATCATTAGATCATACACACATTCACAACTCATTCATACTTCCAGACTCTGGGGAGGATAGAAATTGATCTTGGCTAGAGAAAAATTCCCACCCCCCAGTCGCGACACCTCTTTTATATGCTAATTCCGAAATTGTTCCTGTTTGATATTCTCGAACTGGTAGCAATTCGTATCTTGATGATTCCACAGGTTTGTTACTCAAGGCTAATAATAATAATAATAATAATAATAATAATAATAATAATAATAATAATAATAATAATTTATTTGCTTTTTTTTTTTCTGTAACTATATTTTGTGCTGAAGAACTTCTTTTAAAGCATTTCCTATCTATAGGAAAACAAATATAAGCAATTCTTCTTTATCCTGCAATCTTTAAAATATACCTAATATAATATACTTTACATGAAACTCAAACAACTAATAATTGTCCACATTCCATGCGCTGTTATTTTATTATGTGTTATTTTTATTTAGCAATATCCTAATTTAATTATTTTAATTTGTTTCTACTGGATTCACGAATTTCGGTCACCGGAGTGGGCAAACATGAGTCACCAAGCCAGGCTATTGCAGAAACATGATTTGTGCGTCAGCTAATTCAGTTTAATTTACAATTCAGTTAAGGCTGTGTGTTACATGTGTACCTCTACTCCTTCCACCATTGTTTTGCATGTTTTCACTTAGATACCAGAGTCTATGGAATGTGGCATTGATGCACTCACAGGAAACGCAGTCAAGGTTTATCAATAACTACAGTCCACAACTCTTTAGGGACACGTACGAGGCAATAACGTGAGGTCTCGACTCTGTTCAAACCTTATCTAGCAAAAAGTTGAGCTAAAAAACGTTCAATAATAGAAACTTAATAAAAGTTTAAAAATATCGAAGGTTTATCTCAAAGTATTAGACATACCTACTTCAATACCAAGAGTATCGAGAGTATAGAGGTATCGAAGGTATCGAGGTCCGATACGTATTATAGCAGGTGGAAGTGGTATAAAAATCATTAGTTAAACCATAAATATATTTCAATAAAAATGTTTTTCTATCTTTCATAAATTTCTAAAAAAATTGAAATGCATACGCGTTTGGCGACACCGTGTTTTTCTCTGTAGGGATGCTAACAGCAACGTCGTGTAAAGTCCATGATGGGCTACTCTTCTAGTTGTATATAGCGAGAGGTACACTGCAAAATGCAAATGTCCACGGCCGATTAACTAAGTACTGCATGAGAGGCGGAAAAACCTCTCAAGGACAGCATGTATAACAGTAGCCGTATGAAGACTCTGCCGGAGATGGTGGTTACAGTAACTCTACAAGAGAAAAACAACTGGTGAGTGGAAATGGAGTTGGTGAAATAGTGAAGGACTGGGCTTATTTGTCTCTTTGCTCAGCTGGATGGGCTAGACCAAGTTGGGAGACCAGAAGAAAGTGGAAGTCCGAGAGGAAGGGATGAAGTGGTGCAGACCACTTCCAGGATTGTAAGTTCCTCTTTCCGGCTTGTGTGTACTTTATGTGCGGCCCATTACTAATGAACGCTGCCCTTCCGTTGCAAATTTTCGTAGTCTGACCACAGGACTGCTAACCCTTTCCGGTCAAGATTTCAAAGTAACCGCAGGCACTTCCTTACATTAACAGTACACTCTCATATTCACCAAGAAGATCCAAAGATTATATCTTAAAAGCCAGGCTGTCTTATTTCTGGCACTACTACTGATGCCAAATGTTTTCCTTGGTTCGTCATAAGCTTTTCCCTTATGTTATTATTATTTTCCTTACCTATTCCATTTTTGTTCTTACTTCATCATCAACCTTCAAGGAAATATTTTTGTTCTTCTCATCCTGTTGTGTATCATTGTCATTTCTTCTTCTATCTACTGCTTTGTATTCTATTGTGAAACTTATCTTCTGGAATTCTTTCCATATGCTACTAAAACGATATGTATAATGATCAATTATATTAAGTAGTTTTAATTCACTTTTTCTTTGTCTCTAATGGTATTTTCAGTGGATACCGACTTTCTAAAGAAATTGTTATGTTTGTTTTGTTTTTATTTTGGTAATGGTGGTGATTTTATTTCCCTGATTTAGTGTTCTGATAACTTATATGTGATTTTAGTACAGTTTTACTTTCTCTACTATGTACTTAAAGTAGAGGAAGTATTCTATTCCATCAAAAAATTCGATGTCTAGAGTTCGCCTAAAATACATGTTTGAAGCCCCCAAATAAAAATAGTCTGATGTGATATATTCACATAACTTTCTCTATCCCGTATAGTTTATTAGGGTACACAAGTTATTCTTACTAAGCTTATTGTTCTATCTACTACGTTTTAGTCCAAATAAATCTTTGTTAAAATAACTACATTATGAATTTCGTTATAGATACAAAGAGAACTGGACGCTATACGCTGGCCTTAAAATTCCATGCTGTTTCCATGCAATAGCGAGAAACAGCTGAATGCTGACAGGACTTTAAGAGAATGGCCAAGTAATGAACAATTCAAACCATTAATGAGTATATTTCAGAAATAGCTCGTGACAAAAAAAATTGTGTATTAAAGAGATCTACTTTTTGTATAGTACGTTTTCCTTTACCGCTTAGCGTTTACCAGTTATACAAGAAAATTCAAGATATACATTTTATTTGTCACATAGATCTTCTTAATATACGCTTTCTTAATCAAAATCGTTAAAGCCCTTTTTTAGAAAATAAAAACTTTCGAAGAATGTTCCATGTAAAAGATAGTTTGGAGTGTGGGGATTTTCTTGAAAATCTTCGTGCTGCATCTTTGGAAGATACTGAACTTAAATACCCAGTTTGTGTTTTATCCGACTTCTCATTTTAATTTATGCCGTGGACGGACACATACACGGGCCTTTTTCTTAAAATGACTGTTTTGGACCCATGGGGCCTGAAAGCATATATTTCCGTGAAATATTGGTATATAATTTTTGGCGGAATGCAATACCTTCCATACCTACTATGTACATGATAAAGAAAGCAAAAAAGTATTTTTAGAAAAAAGGTTGGTCTGAAGAGTTATAACTCACAAATGAAACACTTGTTAAACACCAAACTTTGTATTTAAGTTCAGTAACTTCAAAAGATGCAATACGAACCCCAAACTACCCATTACATAGAACATTTTTCATAATTTTGATTTCCTCAAAAAATGCCTCTTAACGATTTTTACTTTCTCTACCACGTAAAGTAAGTAGCGGAAGTATTGTATTTCACCCAAAAATTCGATGTCGGGATTTTACCGGAATTATATGTTTAGAGACACATGAACGCAAAAAAAACAACAACACATTTTTAGAAAAAGGTCCGTGTGTGCATGTGTATGTGAGTGTCTGAACAACATAACTCAAAAACGAAAAGTCGGATAAGTACCAAACTTGGTATTTAGGTTCAGTATCCTCCAAGGATGCGACACTAAGATTTTTAAGAAAGTGTCTGAACCCTCAACTACACTTTACATGGAACATTTTTAAAAAATTTGGATTTTTTAAAAAATGGCTATAACGATTTTGATTAAAATACCACATATTAAAAATATTTACACGACAAATAAAATGTATATCTTAAGTTTCTGGGAATAGCCTTTGAAGTCCTATTCATTCTTGTGTAACTGGTAAACGTTAAGCGATAGACAAAAACGTGCTACACAACAAATGTAGGTTTCTTTAAAACACACAATTTATTTGGTAATAAGTTTATTGTTGCATAACAATTTCTAAGATATACGTTATTAATGGTTCGAATTGTTTATTTCTTGGTCATTCTTTACAGTCATTTCAACATTCAGTTGTTTCTTGCAATTGCATGGAAACAGTATGGGACATATAGCATCCAGTTCTTAAACATTTGGATATCGCTATTCCTTTTGTATAACCGAATGTGTAATGTAGCTATTTAGGTTTATTTGGATTAAAACATAGTAGATACAAAAATAACCTTTAGTAAGAATAGTTTGTCTACTCAGTAATAAACGATGCGGGTAGAGAAAGTCATGTGAATGTATCTCATTAGATTTTTTTATAAAATTCCATGTGTTTCAGATATTTAATGTTAAATGAAATGTATATCTTAAATTTTCTTAGTATAGCCTGTGAAGTCCTTTTCGTTGAGGAGGAATTTTATATAGTTTTGTATAATGGTGACGCAGGTAATTCTTTCCCCCCACGTTTAGGCGCAATATGACGCAGGCACGCTCCGTCCTCCAACAATGAAGCAATACCTTTGCCTCACGGCTGCTGCTTGTCTCCTCCCAGTTGGTTCTTCTTTTGCCACGGCTGCTCCAGCATGAAGCCTTAACCTCAGGGTATGCGTGGGTGTGTACAGAGAAACACACAAACGCTGTCCTGGAACACTTTTATTCACTATTTAAAATAATACTGCGGGTTGCCGATCACTATTAAATGCATACGAAGTTACTTTGTCTTTACCAAGACCGAAGAATACTAACTACGGCTAAGCGTTCTACCCTCTAGCATGTTCGCCGCCAATTTTCTCCACACAACGAGAAAGTCGTTCTACACTCCCCAGGCACTCAGGACAGACTGACTTACCCACGCTGCACAAGGAAAACCAACGCCTAAACTTCCCCTCTCTCCCCTCAAACGCTTTCCTGAAACTTGGCGTCATGATACTTAGAGTGGCCTTCAACAGGCTAAGTGCAGCTGTACTCGGCTGTTACCAGGAAAAACTTGCTTCAATGGTATTTACCCTTTCTACCTGGGGCTGGTCCCTAATTAATAAAACTGTGCCTGTCTTGTCTTTCTGTCGCTTTTACAGTCAACAATTTTCACAATGCTTCTCCTTTTTATACATACACTGATTTTAAATATATTATTACTTATTCTATATCACTATCCTTCTCAGATTATTATGATAATTCTTGCCTTTATAATTCCGGCTTCAATGGATTAGCCACAAGATAGGTATAGACAGGAGATTGTTATATAAACATTTATTCTATTTAAACACGTGGCTTATTTAATTTTTTTCTGTGACATCAGACCATATACAATATATCTGTTAGTTATTACTTTGTTATTTTTTAAAGTGCTACCGCTATTCAGTAGTTTCTCGCGATGTCATGGAAAGAGTATGGACTTTTAAGGCCAGTATATAAAGACATCTGACGATCGATTCTACTTTCTGTACCCCCTTGTACCTACAACAATGAAAATATATAATGAAACTATTTCTGCAAAGGCTTACTTAGATTAATTGACACGAAGTAGGTACAAAGGTAACCTTTCTTAGGTTACCTTTCTTACAACAAAAACAATAGTGGGTAGAGATAGTCATGTGATGTAAAACATCAGATTGTTTTATAACACTATCCTAAGGTATGTGAAGGAAGTATTGCATTTCACTCAAAAAATTGATATTGTAATTTCACAGGAAATACAGTTTTGTAGATACCTGAATAACAACAAAATGCTGTGTGTGTGCGAGTGAGATAGAGAGAGGGAGAGGGAGAGAGAGAGAGGGAGAGGGAGAGAGAGAAAGAAAGAAATTCATAAAACAATTCTCAAGAAGGTCTCCCACCCCGAAATGCTCTTTACATAGAAATTTTTCGTTATCGTTTATTTTCTCCTCACAATTATTATTTTGAATAAAGTACTAAATGTGCTTCTGTGAACAGACATTTGTGTCTCTTATTTTGAATGAATATTTTAATAAGTGGGAAATCATAAGAGAGACAAAAACTTAATACGCACAACATGTGGATCGCATTAAAACACACAATTTATTTTCATTCTGTTGTGTCGTTAACAATTTGAGATTTTTTTGTTATTGATTTGAATTTTCAAATACTTCATACTTTGTTGAAGTTGGTCACTATTTGTTTTTCTCTAGTGATCGTGCAAAGACCATGTAAATTGAGTCATCACATAGCGACCTGCATTTAAAGATTGCGTTCATCGCTTCAGTCTACTTTAGCCTAAATGTACCTACACGAAATGTAAAATAGAAGCATTTCCCCAAACATTCTCAGTTAATAAGAAGTAATAGTTAATAAGAGGAATTAACTATTGTAAGAATATTATGCAGAAAAGTGGATAGAGAAAGCCATGCGAGTGCAACACATATTCCTTTGTCGTTATTTGCTAAAGTACACTATTATTTTAAAGTGACGGATGGCAAATACGCAAGAAACCACAAAACTATCATAGGTATACAAAAAATCTGTTGTGTTACACTCACATGACTTTCTCTACCCTTGTACAAACTATTTTTACAAACTCTTATTCTCCATCTATTTCATATTAATCGAGATAAACATTTGCAGAAACGATCTTTTGACATGCGACCAGTTCTAAAAATCTTTGACTATCGCTTAAGGCGTACTATGTCCCCCTTGTTTTGTATTTGCAAGGGCAATATAGAAATACCTTTAAAGCATAGACATATCTCTTAATAGCTGGTTGCTAGGTGCAGCACCATTCTCAGATTTATATTCTTTTCATATACGAGACAAACAAATGAATAACGAATTGAGAAAATAAGTATTGAAAAATTTAAGGGTATAACAAGCAATATCTCGAAAATCGTTCACTCAACCAAAAAATGTATATCACATAAACAGTGTGTTTTAACGCAATCTACATTTTTTGTGTAGTAACATTTTGTCTATCTCTTATGGTTTACCAGTTATGCAAAAGTCGTTCACAATGAAGAATACTTTTGGAGACATTCGCAGAAAATTCGAGATATACATTTTATTTGTCATGAAAATATCTTCAATACATAATATTTTAATCAAAATCATTAGAGTTTTTTTGAGAAAATTAAAATTTTCGAAAAATGTTCCATGTAAAGGTTAATTTCGGGTGGAGCGATTTTCTTGAAAACCGTCGTGTCGCATCTTTGAAAGATATTGAACCTAAATACCAAGTTTGGTGTTTATCCGACTGTTCGTTTCTGAGTTATGTTTGATAGTTGCTTATATCCTCCTGTTATATAGATGAACAAAGGTGTGAGTAAATTTCTCATTAAGGGTACTCATAAGGTGAGGAATGACCGTTTGTGTATCCATTTGTACAGTGGAGAATATAGCTGTTGCATAGAGAGCAAAACGAGAAATTCTTAATTAATGGTAAAACTACAGTGTACAGGTAAGCTGAGGGGCGAACTGCGAAGGAAATCGCAAGTTTTAGGCTGGAAGTGCTGGAACTGCTGATGGAGAATCAAAAAGGTGTAAAACCAATACGGTTTACACAGAAGGTAGTGGGTATCTAGCACAATGCCTATTTAAGGAAGTTCTAAGCATCATTAAGATTTATTCAGAGATTACTACTACTGTGTTTTGGAATAAAATACGACCAACACATTTGACTATTCCCACAAACAGGTCCAATATTAGTAACCACACATGTAAAAGGGAATTCGCCGAGCTGAATTACGTCACTGTTAGTTGATTAAATAACGACAGCAACTGCTTGGGTGGTATCAGCGCCAGCGATGTGCCGGAATTTTGTGCCTACTTCTTTCACACGAATCCTGCGCCGCCGTAGTGGGTTGTAGCGTGGTAACGTGAAACATATTTTTGCTTTCTCTACCACGCACTTAGTAAGTAGAGAAGGTATTGAATTACCTACAAAAATTCTATACCGATACTTCACCGAAATTGTTTTGGGGGCCCCTAAATAAAAAAGACTTACTAGAAAAAAGTGCGTGTGTGAGCCTGCAAACAACATAACCCAAAAAGAAAAGTCGGATAAGCACAAAATTTGAATTTAGTCCAATCCAATGATGCTACATGAAGATTTTTTTTAAAAAAAGTTCCTAATTACCCTTGTGCCAAATTGACCCTCCCCGGAGAAATATACAGTAGGCGACGGGGCTGTACTAAAGAAAAGCGATCATGTACGGCAATAGAAGGGAAACGACTAGGGTAGTAGTTCTCAACGAGTCGACTACAACAACAAGAATGGGCGAAGTTGGTTTGACTCAAACAGTACGTCGTCGTTGTCTGAGCAGGGGCTGGATCACGCCCAGCTTTCTTCAAGTGTGCTGTCTACAAGGCTGGCCAGTCTGTCTTCGACGACAAGCGAGATTGCGAGAAAAACCAACAGGACAACAGTTAGATAGAAGGCATTCAGCATGGTAGTTCTAAATTCACTTTCGGCTTAAATTCAAAATTCCTTTTAATAATAACTTCACCGGGAAAGGATTGAGGGTCGGATCTATAGACTTATTGTGGTTGGTCTGAGACATATCGGTAAATGTGAGAGCAGGAAGCAATTTGTAACTATTGTAATTAAATGTAAAACATTTAAGCCGTAAAGCATGTGCAGAATGGTGAACGAAGAAGTGTTTGTTAATTGTAATGGTTTATGTTATTGAAGTGTCAGTTCATTAAAAGGAAGAAATTCGGCTTGTTAATTATTTTGTGGAATATATTTTCAAATAACAATCTGCCATTATTCCTGATTTAATTCACCTCCTCTAGGGTTAAAGTTCACGTTTCACCCTTTACATGAATTATTTTACGAGATTTTTATTTCCTAAAAGATAGCTAACGATTTTGATTTAAATACCATATATTGAATATGTTTGTATGACAAATAAAATATGTCTTGAATTTTCGGGAAAGAGTCTATGAAGTTCTCTTCATTCGGAAAAACATTGTATAACCTTTTATAACTACTAAACGTCAAGCGATAGAAGAAAACGTACTACACAAAAACTCTAGGTCCCTTTAAAACACGCAATTTATAAACACGCATTTTAATCGAGATATACCTTTGTAAAAATAGTTACATTACACATTTCGTTGAAGGTACAAGGAGGATAAAGGAATCCGAATCGACAGTGAGATGTTTTAAAGTAGGTCATAGTATGCTGAGTGAAAGGGGATATATTATACATATATAGGAGTTATACATATGAAAGGGGATATACCATACATATAATAATTGAACAGTAATAATATAAATCACTAATATGTTAAAATATTCAACATCTAACATTTGTACAGAGCTGATTGTAAGAAACGGGCGAGCTAGCAAAATTCCAGGAAAAGCATAATCCTAAGTAGAGCATACCTTTCACCAAGCCAACAGGCAGGGAACCGGTAACGGTACGGAGAAATAAAGAGAGACAGATAGACAAAAGAAAGAGATGGAGATATTGAACCGGCTCCACAATGCACCAGGGTGACGCTTAAACGCACGGACTTGAAGCCACACATTTTCATACATGTTAAGGTAACGCGGTCTGAGGACCAATAGGAAACGTCATTACATTTTTAAACGAGAGGTGAGTGTCACTAGGCTCACCTATATACAGGCAGACAAGGCCTCAGAGCCCACTCTCTCTCTCGCTAACTGATCTTCTAAAATTATCGTCGGCACGAGGTGTTACAACTGCACGTGGGTGCATACAAGGGAGGGAGTGCGTGTGCAGATAGCTAGGCTCCTGACTTATTTAAAGTGATGGGATTATAATAATGGGAAAAAGCTAGTCGCCCATAATTACTTTAATTGTGAATAAACTTCATTGATTATGGGAAAATCGCAGTGTATCTTTTAACTTGCCTCACGCACTATAACCTGAGAATTAATAATTAGATATAGTTAGAAATGGAATACGCAACAACCGACCAGCATCTATAGCTGATGAAGAACACTGCAACAGGCAACAACAGCAAGGAACAACGATTTCGCGCTATAAATAGCGCACAGCACCGTTTCCCGCTACAAACGTTGAGGATGGGGGATCTATTAAGGGCCCAGTTATGCAAAAATAACTCTGATGTGTTGTATTCACATGGCTTTCCCTAACTAACATCGTTTATTTTTATATCGTTCCCACCTCATCGATTTTAATGAAGATAAACCTTTGTAAAAATAGTTACAATACACATTTCGTTGAGGATACAAGGAGGATAAAGGGAACCGAATCCACCATGAGATGTTTTAAATTGGGTCATTGCATGTTGAGCTATAAATTCCATACCTTTTCCATAACATCGAAATAAATAGCTAATAACGGCACAATTTAAAAACATAAGAAAAGTATTGAAATTCGAACCAATAACAATGGAACTCCGGGGATTGGCTAAAAGCACAAATAGTATTTGAAACAAATTCTGTACTTGTGTAAACCTTTGTCTATCGCTTGTGGTTTACACGTAAACAAAAGTATACAAAATTCCTTCGGAATTAAGAGCGCTTTCCAGGCTATTCCTAGAAAATGCAAGATTACGTTTTATTTCACATGGAAATTTCTTAAATATATGATATTTTAATCAAAATAACAATAGCTGTTTTTCAAAAATTGAAAGTTTCGAAATATACCCTATGTAAATTGTGGTTTGGGGTGGCAATTTGTTTTTGAACATCTTCGTGCCGCATCTTTGGAAGATGCTGAACCTAAATACAAAGTTTGGTGTTTCGTTTTATGTTTGTGTTGTTCACAGACATACACATAGACCTTTCTGTAAGCATGGTTTTTTATTCAGGGTGTCTTAAAATATGCGTTTCCTGTGAAATCCTCGATATGGAAATTTTGGTGCAATGCAATACCTTTTCTACCTGCTATTATATTAAGAGGAGATTTGAGTCCTTCCCGATTGCACGGGATTCGATACCAATCTTAGGGGTGTGAATCATTGGGCTTGTGGGTAGACCAGCATTACAATTGCATTGTGATGAGGAGCTATGGTAGGTGGCGGTATATAGGAGACGAAAACCAACATTCCGGCTGGGGGAAGCTTGGTACTGACGACAACTTATCCCCATATTGGCTGGATGATCGTCCACCTCTGCCATGTGCATATGAGATTGAGGTCGACGGGCGGGTTTGTAGGCCAGGACCCACAAGTATCACTCTGTCGTGATCTGAAAATTTTGTGTAATATATTAAATCAATTGACTCTAGAGAGTTCGATTGATGCACACCAATAAGCTATGGAGAATAATGCAATAAAATGCTATACCACCCTGCCACTACATTTTTCTTCAGGAGAAAACTCCCCATAAGAAATGAAAACAAAAAATGAAATAAAAAGTAAAAAAAACGGAAATGAAATCACATAAAAAAGATACCGACAGAACTCAGATCCACGTTTTTCTTCTTCATTTGTGTTATTCTTCTTCTTCTTATTATTATTATTTATATTATTATTATTATTATTATTATTATTATTATTATTATTATTATTATTGTAAATAAAAAATTTCTGTGTTGTTTTGTAAACACGTGTATTTTACGTTGATTTATAGTTCCATGATTTCTGCTGAAGATGCACGATTATCATTTTCGCTTCAGGGCCGCCCACTACGGGGCGATCATGGACATCAAGAACATTTTGGGGGGGGGGATTTAAAATTTGTGGAATACAAACATATTGAAGTAACTTAACTTAGGTAATATAGACATTCATTACAATATTTAATCGTAGGATACATTGAAATATCACCTGAAATATATTTTATTTGTAACTTTTCGGTAAATATTACGATTTTTTTAATGATCTTATCTTTCCAATAAAAAAATCTGATGCGTTACACTCACATGACTTTCTCTATTCCTGTACAAACTATTTTTACAAACGCTTATTCTCGATATGCTTCATGTCAATCGAGATATCGAGATGTTAATTTTATTGCTAATTTTCTTGTAGATGCAAGGGGAATATGGTAGGCTTTAAGCCATAGTCAAGTATTTTAAGAGCTGGTTGCTATGTGGACTATTCCATTCTCTTTGCATTACCAGGACAAAGAAAAATGAATAACGAATTTGAGAATAAGTATAAGTATTGGAAAGTTTAAGGGAATAACAAGCAATATCTCGAAAACGGTTCACTCAACAAAAAAATGTATATGATATAAATTGTGTATTTTAACGTGATCTACATTTTGTGTGTAGTAAAATTTTGTCTATCTTTTATGGTTTACGATTTATGCAAAAGTCGTTCACAATGAAGAATACTTTTGGAGACATTCTCAGAAAATTAGAGATATACATTTTATTTGTCATGACAATATCTTAAACATATGATATTTTAATCAAAATCGTTAGAGCAGTTGTTGAGAAAATTAAAATTTTCGAAAAATGTTCCATGTAAAAGGTAATCTGGGATTTTCTTGAAAACCTTTGTGTCTCATCTCTGGAAGATACTGAACCTAAATACCAAAGTTGGTGTTTATCCGACTGTTCGTTTCCGAGTTCTGCTGTTTACAGACACACACGCAGACTCACAGACACACAGACGCACACACGGACATGTTTCCAAAAATGCTTTTTTTTGGATTCAGGGGATCTCAAAACATGTATTTCCGGTGAAACCTCGGTATCGAATTTTTGGGTGGAATACAATACTTCCCCTACTTACTATACGTAGTAGAGAAAGTAAAATCTCGCAATACGGAACCAAAAGTGTCATTCAGGCCATACATTTTGTCTGCAATCCAATGGTCTGCAAACACAATGAATATGAATTTGTTTCTAATCACTGTATGATATAAACTGCAAACAATTATTTTTTTCAAGTAGAGATATTAGGAAAGCAGTTAGACGACTCATTTGTTATGGCGATCGGGCACTACGCCATCCCAAGTTGATGCGCCTGTTTATTTCTCGTGAATAAATATATTCTATGTACATAGCATTTTCTTTTGTTCCTTTAACGGTTTGTAACACAAAAGAAAGGCAATATGTTCCAGAAGAAATCGTGGGTCAGTTCTGAAAGATATAATAGGAAATGCGGAATACAAAATGTTAATTTAGGAAAATAAAGGTTTTGCTTTTTATTTAAAGAAGTTTCAGTTAACAAATTTTATTTTATTGTTTTTGCCTCATACTATGATCTTTGGAGCAATTGCAAATTTGAGGTTCAACAAAAAATTACGTAAAATGACCAAAAATAAACAATTATGATTTTATGACTATCACTATTGTTTTATATTAAGTAAACGGATTAATTAAAAAATGTTTTCCAATGCAGAGTATTCTTTATGTTTTGAGAAGCAGAAAGTACAATACTTGGAAAGTTATCATACGAGTACACGCCCTAAAGTTATTAGAATGGTTATTTATCTAATGAAATAGAGCTGCCTCGTTGTACTGTAGAATCTGATTGGTATGAAGCTCACCGCTGCCTATAATTTAATTAAATTAATTGGTTACATTAAACTACCGTCCGTTTATGTTATGAATATAAGCATTCATAGCACATGCAAATATAGTGGGTCACAAAATTCATTTTATAGTTGTTATAGCCTATGGCGGTGTGTGAGACCTACGATATGGATAAGGGAGATGAATTAAACAAGCACAAAGAAGGGAATTTTAAACTTCCATGACAGTAATTAACTCCGTTATGGTAAACAAATCAATACAGAGCCGCATCCTAACAAGCACCTACAGGAAGAAAATAGTAATGAGCAAGAGCTTATTCCTACAGGTCTGTAACCTCATTTTCTCATGTTATTACCTGAAACACCTTTAATACCTATTACTTCTTCATCTATAAGGTAATATTACCTGTTAAACGTCCAGTCTGTCACTCCACTACGCAACTCTTAGTCCTTTTGGTTAGCAACTGAAATCCTGTTGTTTACCTTATTATCTTGTACTTTAATGTATTATGCTTACTACAATGTTAAGATATGTTTGAAAATAACCCTTCATGCGTTGAAAGAGTTGCAGAACTCAAGGGAGCAATTCCAAGTACACACAAGTCAGTGGGGAACTGGCGCTTAGCGCCCTAAAATTTACCAGCACCACTACACCAGCGGTTCTCAGAAACGTCCATAGGGACACACGGGGACAGTTGAAACATCCCATCAATCAACAGGGCAACATTTCGAAACCTATTCAATGAGCGAAGTCAGTATGACAGTACCGTTAGATGATGATGATGATAATAATAATAATAATAATAATAATAATAATAATAATAATAATAATGACAGTAGTAGTAGTAACGACATTTAATAGGAAGCGAAAAATTGCAATGAAACGCTGCGTGTTCTCATGTTTGTTGCTTATACTGCATAATGTTAGATAAGTACAGTGTAAACACAATTAACAAAATAGCTATGGACGATACGTGTAGGTCAAATAAAGACATTTTAATTATCTATAGGTCTAAAAAGTGACTTTATTCCTCGAAAATAAAGCCTGTGTAACTGAAGTGGAAAATATTCCAACACCTTTTCAGTCTCTTTTTGTCTATCATCAGAACTGTGCAAATCTGTTCTGTACAGATGCCAGAAACAGTTGTTTGAAATAAATTTTGTGTTTTAAAAAGGTCCACATTTTTTTTGTAGTACGTTTTCATTTATCGCTTAAAGTTTACCAGTTTTACCAGATTGTACAATATTCCTTCCGAATGAAGAGGATTTAGCAGGTTATTTCCAGAAAACTCAATAAACAGATTTTCTTTGGCATGGACATATCTTAATTATATGGTATGTTAATCAAAGTATTTGAGCTATTTTTAGAAGTACAACAATTTCGAAAAATTTTCCATGGAAAACGTAGTTTAGAGTAGGGGATTATCTTGAAAATCTTGGTGTCGCATTTTTGGCAAGGCACTGAACCCAAATACCAAACTTGTATTTACATTTTTGGAGTTATAGTGTTCATAGACACACACACATGGAAGTTGTTCTAAAACTTCCTTTTTTGGATTATAGGGGATTCAAAACATATATTTTCGGTGAAATATTGGTATCGAATTTTTGGGTGGAATGCAATACCTTCTCTATCTACTATGTACGTGATAGAGAAAGTTAAGATAGGTATAATGGATGCATTTATTTGTTTTAATGAGGATGCTAATGCCATACTTCAAGTAATGAAGCAACTGAGAGGAAAAACTGTGTATTGCATGGTAGCTGTGCTGATGAAAATTGATCAGCAAGGAGTTAGCGAAGAAAAAGGTGTCCTGGAGATGAGCAAAGCTCCGAGATCCAGAAAAAGAAACATTAAAAAGCAGAAATAAGACAAGAAGCAGGTAGATCAAGGTAACTATTACACTGGGATGTACTAAAAATAGAAAAGCAGTTGGATTTGTGATTAAGAGTTTCTATCCAACATCTTTCACGGAATTTTTAAAATTGTTATTTGTTCATATTTAGGAAGATTTTCAAGAACGAGCAGAACATGAGCCGTGACATTGTTTTTATAGAGCTTAAGCACGTTTTATCTAAAACCGCTAGAAAATTCATAATAGTGAATTGTCATTTTCTATTTTAAATAGGGGAAATTAGTTTTCTTGAAGTGGTTGAATAAAAAAGAAAACAAACGTATAAAATAATTTATAAAGAAACAGGAGCTAAAATAAGAAACCTAATAAAAAACCAATGAGTGAAATGTAGAAAAGAGAATGTGAAAGGAAAGACCATGACATTGGAAGCACGGAGGCCTGTAACAGTAAATACTTCGAAATTGTTTGACTATAATAAACACTCTTAACAGAATATACAGAGGAATTTGTGCATTCAACAATGAAAATGTCTAATGCAAAGTAATCGGGAGATAGAATTTAATTTACATAGAAGAAGTTGGAGTAATCACAAGAGAAAGAAAACACAAGAATGGTTCCTTTGCAATACCTGTGAAAGAATGAAACAGTGAGACTATTTTAACTGTCAAAACATAATTTAAGGCATGCAGGTAATAATTGTGATATTGAAAAACTTCTTACTGGACAATTTCCTATATAAGACACCTTTATTAAAAATAAGTGGCCAAAAATGGTGTAGAAAACTATAGATGATTATCTATAGCAGATATATTTAATCCAAAATATGGAAAAGTAATTAGCAACAGGTTACACAAGAAGTAGGTATGTGTTACTATGAAGATGAAGAATAATATGGAATTCGATCAGACCATTCATGCATGGCCAAGTGTTTTTCCTAATCAATTAATGGAAAAGAAATGTGTCATTAATGGAAGTTTACATTATTGCTTATAGACTCCTAATGAAATTGTGTAATGTCCTATAACAGAAGAGCACAAATGTAACAATAAATGCAATAAAATAATAGTACACACTTTACTGTGCACACAATAAGATTTAGAATAACATTTCTGAGGTCCTTGCAATATTAAAAGGATTGAGATAAGGTTATTGTATATCTCCGTTGCTGTTTAACATACATTTAAGAGAATCCTTACAAAATGGAAATAAAAAAGTAGAAGAATGAGTCTGTTAGTGAAGAATATATATATATGTATATGTATATATGTATATACACACACACACCGGTAAGTCTTCTCAGTCTACGGATTGGGAAGTTATGCAGTCCCACCGTTTTACACGCTTGCCGTAAACACTAACAACTGCATCGCTTAGTGACTTGCACTCGTAGACGCAACAGGGTGAGCGTTGGCCTTCCATTGTGAAGGTTCCACATTCAAATACTGCTACTTGAAGGTACTTTTTATGTGTAGTAAATTTAGCGATAACTGATAGTTTGGTATCGAGGTTTTGTTTCACTTAATTAGTTTAGTTATGTGATTTCATTAAAAAAAACTAATTACTACTTGTCTGAATATCCTTTAATGAGCATCATAAATAAACGCAAGAAATGATTGAAAACCTCATTTATTCGCAGGCGTGATTTGAACTTCCGACCTTCACCATGTTAACCATTGCGCTACTAGAGCACGTTAACAACGAGCACCACTATATCCCTAATCAGCGGGCTGGTGAATGCGGTATTAGCACCTGCATTTCGCATCGTCTCTAAAATACAGGTTGGCTAGTTACCAATCAGCAGGGTGAGAAGACTCACGTGGTATATACAGGTGGACCATTTAAGTTCAGACTGTACAATTATAAAACTTAGATTTACCTAAAATGACCATCATAACGTCCTCCAAACAAAACGCGACAAATTACATATGTTTTCCCCCATGATATCAAGCAACTTTTATTAAAGGCATTTGTTTCTACAACGCTTAGTTTTGTAGATATTGTAGACTTAAATGGTCCATCGTGTGTGTGTGTGTTTGTGTGTGTGCGCGTGCGCGTATGCGTGGGCATATGCATGTATGTATGTATGTATGTATGTATGTATGTGCGTATGTATGTATATATGTATGTACACAATTTATTCGTTGCAAACGACCAAAGCGCTGGTGCCCAAGACATGTAAATTGAGAGAAGAATGTTAAAGGTGGAGATTAAAACTTAATATTACCAAGGCAAAATAATATACATATGTCCAGAGAAGGTCATACTGAATTATTAATAAAAACAGAAGTAAAAGAAGCAGTCTCAGAACTTAAATACTTAAGCGTAAAACTGAGCTTAACAGGAAAATTGAATAAAGAAATGATATAAGGAATAATTGAAGAAAAAAACTAATATACAATTAAATTAAGTTTTCTGGAGCAGAAACATTTGAAAGAGTACTAAATTACAAATACATAATAACTTAATACTGTACTCTATGCATCAGAAGTATGGGCATTATCAGTAGAAGAGAAGAGACGTTTGTTGGCATTAGAAATGGATTGCCTTAAGACGCTCCACTAGGATTTCTCGTTTAGATAGAATAACGAATGAAAAAATTAGAGGAATCACGAATATATATGACGATATCCAAAATAAGCAATTCAAATGGTATGGACAGTTAAAAGAATGGAGGAAGAAAGAATTCCAAAACAAATAAATGGACATCAGAAAGAAGAAAAAGCGGGCGTCGCAGAAATACCTAGGAGTGAAATACAGCAGATAATGGAAACAAGAGGGTTGGTGGAGGAAGCATGCAGACATAGAGAACAATGACCTCGAGAAATCGAAAGATGGCGAAAGAACGTTCTACTTATCGGTGTACTACATTTTAAGACCATTTAAAAAAAGTATTCGTATTTTGAATTCCAAGGAATACGTTTTAAACTTGTTAATATAAGTGTTAAAAAACACGTTTTATTACAGCATATTATTACGTCACCCTTTACCAAATTTGATGAAGCTCCTTTTATGCTTTAATTAAAATTTTCTCGAATGGAACACCTCGTTGGATTATAATTACAATTATTATAATATTAATATATTTGTAAATCCTAAAGCCATCGTCATAGAATTCTAAAGCTAGAATGAACCATTCCCTGAATAGTTTTAGCTTATGTACAAAACTGCAGTTTTATACATTTACAAACATAACGAAAAACACAGAGTAATTAAACAGTAGCTATTTCAAGTACATTTTTTCATATTTAATCCCTTAAACAGGAATTTCCTCTTTAAGACGCTGTATGCCCTTCAGTTGTTTATGCTCAACATGGGCCCTAATTTTAAATCTCACAATATATTATTATTCTGTTTATTGCGAATTCTTTTATGATTTTTAAATAAAATATGTGTGCAACTTGTGGAAATTGGGATTTTTTTATGCTCGTGACATTTTCATTCGTAAAAAAAAACAGTTCAATCGCAAGTTTCACGAACGATTACAGCTCTTGAAATGTATAACTTAATGTAACACCATGCAAATCTGAACAAATGGGTGCTTAACCTACATGTTCCCAAAAAGAAGAATTTTTTCTTCTGCTTTATACTGAATGAATGAAAATATTTTAATGACCTGGGTATTATAATATAAGGGAACTGAAATAATAACTCACTAAGAGGCTAGTGAAGGCGATCAGAGTAATTGAGGTTATGTTGCAGGTTCAGTATGACGCATGAAACAGTTGAGAGAAGTATACTACACGCTGAATGTCAGAGGTGAGTATAGAAACAGACAGTTTAAAATCAGTTATGTCAGTCCCGGTTGTCAATTTTTTTTCCCAGATTTAATTGAACTCTGCTCTGCATACAAATTTTTTCTTCTTCTTAGTAGCACCATTGAGGTCACACTTGAGTATGTGTTCCTATTGTTTTGTTCTTCAAGGTTTGGATCCTGCCAGCAATACCTCCCCAGCGTTTGTCACCATCATGATCGGTTTCTCAGCCTCTGCTCGGTAGAGGGCACGCAACAGCACTTGCGCGTACTCACAAATGGTATTATTGGTGTCTAACAAAGGAATAGGTCTGAGAACATTTTTGGGCACTTTCGCTGCTCCGCAGAGTCTACTTACAGAATATTGAACTGAAATTTGGGTGCAAGACTTGAAATAGCTTCCATGTAAAAATACTCATATTCTTGCTATATTCTCCAAATGGTACTATTCTTTTACGTACGTTTTACTGATGCTAATCGCTGCAGATAAATGCGTTTCTAATCTGCATGTACTTATCTCCTTGCCGTGATAGTTAACAGCTAGTTGCCTTATCATCAGCAACCTTATATTTAACCCTTTAGTAGTAAACACTTGTGTCAGATATGTTGCTCTCACTGTTCTATCTTTTGTTATACAGCACTTCAAAAAATTTCACTCCAACATCTCATAGATATTTCTCTCTTTTACTAAATAATTATTATTTCAGTCCTGGAATAAAACGAGACTATAAGTGATGAGATACAGACATCAGTGAAAGTAATCATTGAAAGGTTCCAGTTTATTTCGCTCAGAGGAAAAAAAATGAAATAGTATTCAAAGATGATTTAGTTAATTATTGTGAGTCCCAGCGTACACTAGAATAAATGTAATCTAAAATTATCATAAAAGTTGAGAGTGGTATGAATACTGATTTCTAGAATTAATTCTAGCAAACCTTTTGAAGTAGGTTGTTGCTTCACGTATGGAAAGCCAATTTGAAGTAGGAGTTGTATTATAGTTCAACTGTTGGGGAGCCAAACTTGAAGTAGTTGCAACGGCACGTATGGTACCCGTTAGCTTTCGTCCCAAATTTAAAAATATTAACTTGGTAATTTGACTGTTTCTTTAAATATTATATATTTATGTTTGCCTCAGCTGCGTCAGTACTATTGTTAGAAACATAGATTTCTTTGCAAGGCCTGGTGCGGCTGAAGAATGTAGGCTTACACAGATTATAATTTTAATTCACTCCTATTTATTAATTCTTGACACAATTTAAATAACACTTCACTCATATAGAGAGCTGTAAGATGCTTTTATTAAATACTTGCACTATTTAAACACGTAACGTATTTTTCATCTCACACTGAATACATATTAAATTTCTCGAGGACGCATCTCGCAACCGGTTAGAAAAACTGTCTACAACCAACGCGTCCAGTTATGAGCGCTGTCTACAAGCAACTGAACTGATTTCTACCGCCTAAATTTGTACAATTTGCCTTTTTCAGTTTCTGATTGGCTAATCCTAGTCCAATAGAATACCTTCATTTAAATAAAGCTTTTTCTGTTTGTTGATTGACTATTTTATAAACCGTCACAAAAAATTCATTATTGCTTCCAAGAATCACAAGTAGTATTATTACTTTCTAATTCATTATTGCCTCAAGGTTACCTCATTGTTACCTCATTGTTAGCAACTTTTATACTATTTCTCACAGCTCCTATATTATTAAATTACGTAATACATTCGCATAACATTATTGAACATGTATACAATAATATAAACATACAGAATGACTATTACATACATTTTACAAATTATTACATACACATATTGCTTCAAGGCGGGATGTTATTGAATTTATATATTATATAATTAGACTGAAATTATTTAAGTGTTTAAAATACTGCCTCACTTTCCAAACCAAGAATAAATAATAGGCCTAACAACATTTTCATGTGGTAAAAGAAATTGCTTCTCTCTGCTTCGTTCTACACGGACGAACATATTATTATAATGAATATTTGGTTGATATTATTATTGCATTATTCCTCAAAATCAATTAAATACCTTGATTTTATCAGCTGCTGTACTAATTTAGACTCAAGAATATAAGAAACTGAACGCAAATATGTATTGATTATGACTAATGAATTCATAATAAAGGGTTACTTTTCGGTTAAGAAACTATTCATTTAACAAATCTTATAATATACCAAATTAAGTCCAATGTTTTCAGCTTTAACACCATTTACACCGTAAATAATATTACATATATACATATGGTATTATCATAGATTATATAACATTCTCCCAATAGCACTATCACAAGTAGCGCTCTTAAACAGTAAACCACAGTTTCCGTAGCTTCAGCTTAATAATGGAAACTTTATTAGCTTCCTCTAGGATGCATTAGTTGCTCATATTCAAATTCCACTGAAGCTAGATGAAATAAACCGAATATTTTCATATACATTCACAAAATAAATGTTTAACCTATAGTAGAGCTACATCATATTGTATGCTTAATCCAGTTTACGCACACGTTTAGATGTTTTGTAATTTCTCGTATGTCAAAAACCGAAGTCAAAACAAATATTTGTTCATCTCTTCAATAAGAAATGAAAAACTAGTATGTAGTTTTACTAAAGTTTACTTATACGTGAAGTTCTTATGTATTTTACATTAAATCATTATTAAATATAAATTAAACAATGACAGGAAATACATAAGGGTACAAATTACATGTCAGAATATCGTTTAATGTAAGCAACGAATTTTATTACTCTCTATTATAATCCTAAAAAACACTGATGACTATCAAAAGTAGCACAAGGATATTCGCAACATCTAGAAAATGCCTAATGTCACACGTTAGAACCATGAGAGCAGTCTACTTGAACATTTTAGTTTAGGTTTATAAACGATAATAGGGATATGATCATGAAGAGCTAACTACTGCTTTTAGTTTTGTATTCGGTCTGCATAACAAAGGTGCAGAGGTAAACTTTAGAAATGTAGAAAACCTCTGTCTTCCTCATTATTCCTTGGTAACTCACAAATTTGATAGTATGGGGTGACCACCGTATTGCTGCTCTGTTCATTTAAGCTAAACGTTTTTTCGCTTTGCGAGACTTTTTATTGTTTGCTGCTAAAGTAGGACTACGTCCCTGAATTCGCTAGTTCCATTCGTAATTTCTTCAGTCCAAGGAGTGGTGAATCTTTTTAATACGTTTACAAATGTTCCAATAAGTAATTTTTAATACTTAATTTTGCTAACGCCTGAACACATTCCCTCATTTAGTACGGCGGGTTGGCCTAGTTTCGAATAGAATTTAAGCTAGGGAATAAGGTTAACCGAACATAGCTCTATTAATCCCTATAAATTTGACAGCCAAAGCCTTGGCAATCACTACACGGTACAACTGCTTATACAAAATTGCATCCCTGCAACTACTACTAGATCCAATAAACAATAATAATAATAATGATAATAATAATAATAATAATAATAATAATAATAATAATAAATATGAGTTGTGCTCAAATGCTTTGGTTTCCTAAAAGCAAGAAGGAAGTATTTATTTCATTTTTACTTTCTCTGCTACGTAGAGTAAGTAAGAGAAGTAATGTATTCCACTCAAAAATTCGCTGCCAAGATTTCACTGGAAATGCTCGTTTTAAGGCTTCCTGAATCCATAAAAGAATTTTTAGAAAAAGTTGCGCGTGTGTTTGTGTGTGTGTATTAATATCATAACTAAAAAACGAAAAGTCGAATAAATATCAAACTTGGTATTTACGAGTAGGTCCAATACCTTTTAAAGATGCGACACGAAGATTTTCAAGAAAATCCCCTCAATCCAGATATCCTTTTTTATTTTATAAAAATGGCTCTAACTATATATTAAAGATATTTACATTACAAATAAAATATATATCTTGAATTGTATGAGAATAACCTGCGAAGTCCACTTCGTTTGGAAGAAATTAGTTTTATATATATTAATCTTATATAACTTGTAAACGTTAAGGATAGACGAAAACGTACCCCACAAAAACGTAGATCTCTTTAAAATACACAATTTACTTCTAATAAATGTTTTTGTTGCATCAGCCATTTCCGAGATATCCGTTATTAATAGTTCGATTTGTTCACTACTTTGTCATTCTTAAGTCCCATTGATTTTCAGTTGTTTCTCAGGATTGTATGGAAATACTATTAACATTTTAAGGCCAGCATACAGCGTCCAGTTCTTAAAATTTGACTATCGCTGTTCCTTTTGTATCTTTAACCAATTGTAATGTAGTTATTTCTGCAAAAGTTTATTCAGATTAAAATGAAGTGAACAGAATAAGCTTTAGTAAGAATAAAGTGTATATCCACCAATAAAAGATAAAGGTTAGAGAAATTCATGTGAAGATAACACTTAAGATTTTTTACTTTCGCTAGCACGTTCATAGTAGGTGCTGCATCCACCCAAAAATACCGCGATTTCAGCGGAAGTACATGTTTTGAGGCCCTCTGAATCCAAAAAAAGCATTTTTAGAAAACGGTTCGTGTGTGTGTGTGTATGTCTGTGAACAGCATAACTCAAAAATGAAAAGTCAAGTAAACACCAAACTTGGTATTTAGGTTCAGTATTTCCTGAAGATGTGACACGAAGATTTTGAGAAAATATTTCCACACCAATCTACCCTTTACATGAAAAACTTTTCGAAAATTTTTATTTTCTAAAAATGGCTAATTGTTGATTAAAATAACAAACTAATGATATTTAACTGTCAAATATAATGTATGTATTAAAATTTTTGAGAATAGCCTTTGAAGTCCTCTTCATTCAAAAGAAATTTTGCATAATCTTGTATAACTAGTAAGCATTAAGCGATAGAGGAAAACGTACTATACAAGAAATGTGATCTATAAAACACACAATTTATTTAAATAAGATTTTTGTAGCATCAGCCGTATGTCCATTATTAATAGTTGGGATTGTTCATTACTTGGTTCTTTCAGCATTCAGTGGTTTCTCACGAAGGCATGGAAACAGTATGGAATTTTAAGGCCAGCATATAGCGCCCAGTTCTTAAATATCTGGCTATTACTGTTCCCTTTGTATCTGTAAAGAAAGGTGTAACGTAGCTATTTCTGCAAGGATTTATTTGGATTAAAATGAAGTAGATGGAAAAAAAGCTGATGTGTTACACTCACACAACTTATTCTACTCTTGTACAGACTATTTTTACAAATGCTTATTTTCCATCTACTTCATGTTAATCGAAATAAACATTTGCAGACTCTATCTTAATGCAAAGTTTCTTGTAGATGTAAGGGAAATATATATTTACAAGGCCAATATAGAAATACAGTAGCCTTTAAGCACATACATATCTCTTAATAGCTGGTTGCTAGGTGCAGCACTATTCCCTTTGCCACAGAGTAATACTCTTTGCATATCCAAGACAAAAAAATGAATAACGAATTCCCATTTGAGACAATAAGTATTGAAAAATTTAAGGGAATAACAAGTAATATCTCGAAAATGGTTCACTCAACAAAAAAAATGTATATGACATAAATTGTGTATTTTAACGCGATCTACATTTTCTGTGTAGTAAAATTTTATCTATCTCTTATGGTTTACCAGTTATGCAAAAGTCGTTCACAGTAAAGAATACTTTTGGAGACATTCCCAGGAAATTCAAGATATACATTTTATTTGTCATAAAAATATCTTAAACATATGATATTTTAATCAAAATCGTTAGAGCCATTTTTAGAAAATTAAAATTTTCGAAAATCTTCCATGTAAAGGGTACTCTGGGGTGGGGGGAGTTTCTTGAAAACCTTCGTGTCGCATCCTTGGAAGATACTGAACCTAAATACCAAGTTTGATGTTTATCCGACTGTTCATTTCTGAGTTATGCTGTTCACAGACAAGACACACAGACACACACACGGGCATGTTTACAAAAATGCTTTTTTTGGATTCAGGGGGTCTCAAAACATGTATTTCCGGTGAAATCTCGGTATGGAATTTTTGGGTGGAATACAATACTTCCCCTACTTACTATACGTAGTAGAGAAAGTAATAAGCTTTAGTAAGAATAGTTTGTATACCCACTAATAAGCGATAAAGGGTAGAGAAAGTCATGTGAATCTAACATATCAGATTTTTTCTGAATGAATCACAGTATAGATTTCTAGTAATTGATATCCTAAGGATCAATCATTTATGAGGGACGTTTTTAAAGCACTAAAACAGGAACTACTATTGTAGTATCCCATTGTAATCCCTCAAGCTTTCTATAGATTTCTTTCCACACAGTTTTCACAATCAATTAAATTCTCATTCTTGTGTATAATAAATTTTAGTGGCTCTCCTAAAGTTTGCCACTAGTCCATAAAACAATATAAGATGTATCTATATGCAATGTGGACCGTTTAAGTTGAGACTGTACAATATCTCCAAAACAAAGCGTTCTAGAAAGAAAGTCTTTAATGAAAGTTGCTTGATATTGTGGGGGAAAGTAAATATCATTAGTCGTGTTTTATTTGGAGGACGTTTTTGTTGTCATTTCAGTCAATTTAATTTGACATTAATTGTAGGTTCTCTTTTAAAATAATTGAATTGACCCTAAAATGACTATCATAACCTCCTCCAAACAAAACACGACTAATGGAATTTACTTTCCCCCATAATATCAAGCATTTTTTACTAAAGACATTACTTTCTACAGTTTTCTACTTTCTTAGTTTTGGAGATATTGTACAGTTTCAACTTAAATGGTCCACCCGGTATACAAGATTCTATTACAGAAGAAATTGCATTATTGATACTATTAGTTTCAGGGATGATTCAAACCAGGCTCCGGAAGTCAGGTCTTAATTACAGAGTACATAAATAAAACAATTGTGAATATGTAAGCTAATGGGATGTTAGCCAAAACACATAATTCATTATGTCCTTCATGTACCGCGTTTGTCCCCTAAGAGAGCATCACAGCTAATTTTCAATACAGAAAAATCTGACTCCAGAAACAGCTACACCCTTCGTAGATGGACTGGCGGCGGAAGTCCGTGATGAGGTTCTGAAAGACATGCTGCGCTAAGACCAATGCCCAAAAACATTTATAACCCTCGTATATACCCATTCGTTCATCCGTTCATGCAACAGCATTATAATTGCCTACAATGTTTTCATTCCCTTCTTGCACATCCAAAACTTTATACAATTAAATCGATTTCGCTGTTTTAACTGAAGTCGATTAGCTATTTGAACACATTTGTGCTGGTTTCATATTATAAAACATGGGCAGCTTAGGTAGCGGCTGGTAAGTATATTGGAAAGCTGAACTAAGAATCACTGCTAATATAGTTTCGAAAATGAAATATTAATAATTATTTTAATCAGAAATTGCAACAACTTGATCTACGTCATATTGAATTTCTGTTAGAAGCAACCACTTTCATTATTGTTAATGAAATATCGACAATATTGTAAATAGTAATTTAGGCCGAGTAATATTCGATATTATTGCAAATAGATATGAAGGTAAACAGCTATGAATGCTATGGTTTGCTGTTATAACAAGCTAATTAACTAATTGATTGCATTATTTTAATGAATTAATTTGAGAGCAGTCACTCTGAATGTAGGATCCAGGCTGTGGACAATTCCATAACCTTCTTCAGAGTGTGCGGAGTACTGAGGGGTATGAATTGAATGAACAAAAGTATTTCCCTTATTTATTCTGTGCCGCCTCCCTCCCCTTCCCTCGTCGTGGCACATGTAACCAGCCTACGAACGGCAAAATTCTTCTAGAAAGATAGCATCATTCATCGTGATCAGCATAGTCACAGGATGAATGTTCAGAAAGATGTCATTGATGGTAGCATGACATCATGTTCGTCCAGGTCTACGATTGGGTAGTTCGTCTCACGCCACTGATTGCAGTGCCATCGAGCTTGTGCCCAAGATCAGCAACTCCCGGGCAGGTTGAGTCTGTAGTCCACGTACAAGGATCGAGCGGATAGGTTGTCAGGGGTTAGTGCTCTGTCCCTGATGGCGATATTTTCGCATAATTCACTAAGGGTAACGTCTCGGCCTGTTCTAAATTATTCATATTTCCTTGATAAGCTTCAACATTTAACTTCTACTCTTGGTGTTTCAAAATTAGTATTTGCGGGAGAAGCAATTATATATTCATTCTTTTGTAAATTGCATTTGTATTACTTGGCTATTTCAAGAATCATTCACGACTTTGTAAAAACAATTAAATGTCGTAACAAGGTGAAAGAGCATTTTATGATTATTGTATTCTCAATCGTTTCCTTGGAATTGTAAAAATGTCCAAATATAAAGCAAGTTGACTTACATTCGAATGGAATTCTTAACGACTGTAAAGCTTTTCTATCATAAATTAACATATTTGCTGTGGTACATTTTATATCTTAGCTCCTTAGTAATTATACAGGATTCACATTATTTAGGACTTTATAGGCATGTAAGCACAACGTAGCAATTCTCAAATTAATTTTATACATAAGTTTAAAAGGGTATTTTACTACAACCTATTAATTTCATACATAAAGGTTTCAGGGCAGTGATTAGTTAAGGGATTATCTCCATTATCATGTTTCACGTTAAACAATAAATGTTTAATGCGTTGTAATTCTGAATCACTGCAACCAATTCTGATCGTATAAGGCATAAGGAAGAAGTGTGAGTAGACGGATTATACGGAAATATACATGAAGTACACTTCTGTGGCTGTAGTAATGCTTGGCTTTTACAAGTTTTTCAACTGTAGCTTCTCTAAGTTCTCAATCTCACTTCACTGTTTTTATCTATTTCAATTTTACTGAGAGTTCGCTTAGTTCTCACTGTCACTTCACTAATGTGAACTAGTTCGATTTCCCCGTCACTTCACTTTCCTTCTTGACGTAGCGGCATAATGCAATACGCACGAGGTAGCCAATTCTTCCGGACAGTTCACTCGCTGGGAAATCGAACACAAGACTTTTCAATCCTTAGCTCCACAGTAGCACTCGCTGCATGTCACAATAGTCGCCAACAACTCGCACGTAGAATCGCATTTGATGTTGCAACAGAAACTGATGCAGTAATTTGTATCACAAATTACTTAAATGTAAATAATGATTGTAATATGAATATGCATTTTTATGTGACAATGATTTGAGATGTTTATTGATTGTAATTATTGTTGAGAGGTAAGTTTTTAATGCCTTACTGAAACTGACAATAATAGCGTGCAATAATGCAGCGAGGGGGTGAGGCTGTTTATCATTATTGGAAACGAGGAAGTTACGTAATGTTGGCGCGTTTTTCCTTGAGAATCTTCTGGAACGTTTCCCTAGAGCATATGTATTCATAATTTTCATTGGATATAAAAATAGACGCTAATGTTGGCGCGTTTTATTAGCCAATTGCAGTTCAGTTATAATCTTTAGGCATATCTGGGCGAAGGAGTATAAAAAGAGTAGGTTAGAGGTAGACCCCGTCAGTTCATCAAAATTCTTTGTACACTACACGTCGCATTTCCGTCAGTTCGTCGAAAGTATTTGTACGGCACACTTCGAATATCAATTTGCAGGTTACGCGTAACAGAGTTATGAAATCTCAAGTGTTATAAAGTTAATTTTACAAAAAGTTGAAGTACGCGAATTAAGAATTATCAGTAATGAAGTTATTATAACAGTTTCAGTTTGGCGAGTGTCAAGATCAATATGTAAATGTGATAGTGACTGTGTTTCGACAATAAAAGTGTATAATAAATTTCGTCATCAGTGTTATCTTTGGATAAAAGATTCCTTTCCGTTTACACAACCTGTATAAAGAGAAGTGCTCGACCCAAGAAAAGATAATAGCTAGCCGGAGGACAGTAAACAAAAATTAAATCAAATAACAGTCGCATTCTTTCAAACAAACCCTAATACTACCGCAAATTGCTAACACCAGATGGAGCTAACAAACCTAACAAATAAATCACGTCACAAGATGGCTTCAACGCGTGAAGTAAAAACAAATACACAAACATTATAAGTGTACTACTTACAAATTGGCTCCCAAACGTGGGGCTAAATAAATCAATAAATACAACATAAGTACCACTCGCAAAACACACTCACCAACTCGCTTAACTGACTTAACTGACTGACTGACTCGCGTTTCTGAGGACGCTCGCTTGCATAGCCAGTGGAAAATTCTAGAACTTTCTAGAGACACATTCTGGAAACGGGCGGCAGGCTAAGGAAACTTCCATAAAATTCTGATTATCTGCCGATAGCGATTCTGGTGTTTACGCGGGCGTAAGTGCGACTTATCTTTGTTTACCTCCGACTGCCTGGCGCGAACCTCACGGTAACAATCCGTAAGCGTCACGGTCTGTACTGCAGTTTAATAGCTTAGACACGTTTGCACCGCGAATGCGAGCATACTGTTAATGTCTAGGTTTACTGATTTGTACAATTAAGAGCAATTTAAAGCATAACAACTGATGTGATAATTCACATGTCTTTCCCTACTTGCTATCGCTTACTTTTATATAACTTCCCTAAACTATTCAGATGAAAGCATATTTTTCTGTTTACTTAATGTTAATCCGGATAAACCTTTACAGAAACAGCTTTATTACATAATTTGTTGAAGGTAAAATTGAGATACAAGAAACTGAATTGATAGTCAGGTATTTAAAAGCTAGTCGCAATGCGCTGACCTAGAAACCCCATAATCTTTCCACGACATCACGAGAAACAACTGAATAGCGATAACACTTCAAAAAACTTGCAAAACTATTGAAAAATTCAAACCAATAACAACTTATATCTCGAAAATATCTAATGTCAAAACAATTCCTTGAAAAGTATTTTTAATTATTCCATTTATACCCTACCACTAACAGCATTGGTCATATCGAGGTCAAAGGATTTCTGGTTTTTCTTTAGGTTTTATAGATCAGATCACACCCATTCATACTCTGGGGAGAAATGGGAATAATTTTGGCTAGAGAAGAATTTCTACACCTTAACCGGGATTCGAATGCAGATGTTCTCCCGACTGAGCTACGAGTGAAATAAATCATGTGCTTTAAAGAGACATTTTGTGTAGTGCGACTTTGTTTACTTTTTATTGCTTACTAGTTATACAAAGTTAAATAAAATTCTTTCTGAATGAAGAGGACTTAACAGACTGCAACCTGAAAATTAAAGATATACTTTTTATTTGTCGTGTAAATATCTTAAATATAGGCATTTCAAACCAAATCTTTAGAGCCAGCTTTGAGAAAATTGAAAATGAAAAATCGTCCAGACAAAGGGTATTTTGGGATGGAGATTTTTTTTGAAAATCTTCAGAAGCAGCCGAACCTGAATGCTAATTTTGTAATTTATCTGAAATTTTGTTTTTGAATTATGCTATTCTCAGACACACACAGGTGCTTCTTTTGGATCCACGGAACCTTCAGTGAAATCCTGATATCGAATTTTGAGGTGCAACATCTCTATCTACTAGGTAGGTGGTAGAGAAAGCAAAAATCAAACGCATAATGTACACTTTTCAGAGTTACTGAACTAGTAGAGATGAAGCGTGTAATGCTAGAGAGTCACGGAACAAGGAGCTTGTGTGTGTGTGTGTGTGTGTGTGTGTGCGTGTGTGTGTGTGTGTGTGTGTGTGTGTGTGTGTGTGTTATCTGTCCCCACGCCCCAGTATCCCGTGTTGGAGATAAAAACGCCAGGAGTACAAACCATCACTAACTTCAAAGCGTTTGCAGATCAATGCTGCATCATAACACTTCAGCAAAGCAGTGTTGCTTATGTAAAAATCAGTATTTATATTCTCCAGTAGCTATTGTAACTATTTCTCTGCGTAAACGCTGCGCTTTAGATTCACTTAAGAATTAACGTCCTAACAGCAAACATCTCCGCTTATCTAGCCAAATGAACATGTATAATTATATCACAACAGAGACCGCTGGAATGAAAGGTTTCATTTTCACACAAATATTTATTATACTTCGTTTGAAATCCTTCCTTCCGGCATTAATAAAATGTTTCCTCCAGCTTTCTTTTTACTCATAGTCGTCCTGGTTCCACTATAAGTAACAAACAACCCCGAATTGTTATTAGTAATATTTGCCAGTTTGGATATCAAAACGCTAGAACACAAACAGAATAAAAGGAAAATAATAGGTTAAGCAATGAATGAGAAGGTGAAGAAATAAAAGCATGCGAAGGAATCACTGTGATAAAAGGAGAATTCTTAAAAGAGAATAAGTATTACTTCCATTTTATGTTATGAGGCAGTATTTTTAGCACTTAAATGATTTCAGTCAAATTATATAATAAAAAATATAATAACAGCCCGCCTTAAAGCAATATGTGTATGTAACAATATATAAAAAGTGTATATTACAGTCATTGTAAATGTTTATATTATTGTATACATGATCAATAATGTTATGTGAATATATTACGTAATTTAATAATGTAGGAGCTGTAAGAATAATAGGTTAAAAGTCGCTAACAATGAGGTAAAAATGAGGTAACCTTGAGGCAATAATGAGTAAGAAAGTGTAATAATGCTACTAGTCATAATTGGAGCAACAATAATGTAATTTTTATGACAGTTTATAAAATACCCAATCAACAACCAGAAAAAGCTTTAGTTAAATAAAGGCATTCTATTGGACTAGGATTAGCCAATCAGAGACCTGAAATACGGAAATTTACAAATTTAGACGGTAGAAATCAAGTCAGTTTCTTGTAGACAGCGCTCATAACTGGATGCGTTGCTTGTAGACAGTGTTTCTAACCGGACGCGAGATGCGTCTTCGAGAAATTTAATACGTATTTTAAGTGAGACAAAAATAGATTACGTGTTAAAAAGTGCAAGTAATTAATAAGAAAATCTCACAGTTCTCTCTATATCAGTGAGGTGTTATTTAAATCGTGTCAAGAATTAATAAAAAGGAGAAAAAAGATTTATAATCTGTGTAAGCCTACATGCTTCAGTCGCACCACAACCCGGCAAAAAGAAACGTGTCTCTAACAATAATACTGACGCAGCCGAGGCAAACATAAATATATAATATTTAAAGAAACAGTCAAATTAAAAAGTTAATATTTTTAAACATTGGGGCGAAGGCCACCGGGTACCATACGTGGTTACAACTACTTCAACTTCGGCTCCCCAACAGTTGAACTACAATACAACTCCAACTTCAAACTGGCTTTCCATACGTGAAGCAACCATCTTGTTCAAGTTGGCTCCCAAAGCCTGGGGTAAAAAAATAACAACGTAAAAATAACAATACAACTCCTACAACAAAATAACTTCTTGAAATTGGCTCCCAACGTGGGGCTTATAAAAACGTAAAGACAAACCTACTTTAGTTATGTCTTAGAGAAAACAAATATATTACGGAAGTCCTTATAGCTCTCAGTTAGTGCAGAACAAAAGATTCGGAACGAAGGAAACTTGTAGGTATGGAAGCTTAGCCAATACAGGGAAAAACCGAGACACCCAAAATCAGTGAAGTGGGCAAAAAATGTAATCATACGAAATAATGCGATAATCGCAGATGGTAAACGCTAGTTACTTTCTAAACTGGGAAACGAGTAGAATGTGTCTCGTGAAACAATAAAACAATAAAAAACCACGTAATCAGGAATCAAACTAGAGGAACTAGAAGCTGGGCATGCAATACAATTTGTTTTAATTCATCTACTTATTCTACATAGCTTTAACTACATGGTCCTATAGCGATAGATCTTTTAGTAGATAATTAGTGGATGGATGTGTGGCGAACAGGTAGCCTTCTTAGGTCTCATCTTGTTTCGTCACGTGTCTACAGAGCCCTTAGTGCATAAAACTATATCCCAAAATTTGTGTAGTGTAGAAGTTGAGTTTCTGACTAGGTACGGAAAGTCTTTCAGTCTTATATCGGTGTTAAGATGACATACGTCCGTGATTCCGCTGGCCAGAATGTGACTGGGGCAAATTTCACCGTCAGTAGGGCATCAGCTAAGCTAGTGTAGCGATACTCGGATGCCAGGTAATCTGGTGAGGGAAAACGTTCTTGGAAAAGGATCGTGCTTTGCTCGGTTCAGGTAGAGGATGGGTATTTCAGGGTGGTGTGGATAGGAGAGAAATAAAAGGTGTGATTTATCCTTCGCATTGCCCCTTATGTGATGATCCACACGAGAAAATCTTTAACACTTTGTTGCTTTTCCGACTTCCCTTCACACAAGACCTAACACATGAATCCATCTACACGTTACGCATGCTATTAACCATTCCTCCTTCCTTAACTCCGGTTCCCATAATGTGATTTTATCAGTGATTATTTGAGGAGTACGACAAACGTAGCGCGGATTCTTTCCTGGGAATTTTTGACATCGCATTTTTGATAAATGTCTATTTCACACCGCTTTTCTATTTTAGCCCAACCCTTTTTCTACACACGTCATTTTTTTAAATTTGCTACCTCAATAACTTTCTCTTTCCTACTATTGGCTACAACGTTGTCAAATGTTAACCTTGTCTAGCTCTAACATTGCTCGAGGATTAATGCTTCACTGCGTTTTCTGTTTGCTTGAGCGATTCGGATTTTCCCAGGTACTTTCTGACATCCCTCCACCCTGCAGTAAACATTTTCCCAGCTCATATACGTTGCTTTTGTGTTTTAAAAGGTTCTTAATGGCCTTCCCTGTGAGTGCTGTCAAAAGTGGCGAATTTTGCACACTTTAAGCCCCTTCTATCCTCACGGAATTAGATTCTTACATATGTTTCAATTTATTTAATTTTCTCTATATTAATTCGCTTATTTCTTGCGTTCGATACCCCTCCTTTATCTTTTAATGTCTTATTTATATTTCCCTTTATCTTCCTCTACTTGTTACTTAATTTATTACATTAATATTTTATTTGATTAATATTTCTCTTTTCAATTATTCATCTTGCCTTCATTACTTTATTCTATTCGCCATTCCTTTGAATATTGTTATTATGTTTATTTCTTGCTCGACAGATATTACAGCCCCACTAAGTATACGAAATGGTTAAAATAAGGCAAAATGACACTGAAATAGTATTAACCTAAAAAGTTACAAGCAGCATTAATAATTTTGTTTGAGCGTAGTTTTGTGAACACGAATTGTGTTAGGGAGCAAGGAGGAATTCTTCTTTGTGTGGAAGAACACAGAGAGGCAGTTAAGGTGTAAATTGGTGGTGTTTATTTACCTCCGAGCCACACATCCTGGAAGAGAGGCCCCAGTTCCGAGAAACACTCATTAGGGGCTAAGTGTCTTGCCCAGGCTAGCCAGTGACTTCTTGAATCCAAATTTTCTCCAGAAACAAAAAGACCAAAATGCCCCACATGAAAATATAGCTTCCATAATTTTAATTTATACGTGAGATTATTATTAATTTTGAGTTTGGGAGATACAAGGGTTTGCAAATTTAGCATTTTTTAGTTTGTTAAATAGTTTAATTATTCCTTTCGGTTCGTACATTATGTAGTTTTAAATTTTGTTTTTAAGTAGCTAGCTCTATCTTTTTAGAATTAAGTTGGTTTTGGTAACCTTACAAACAACTTTTCATGTATGCAAAATCACATCAAAATTGTCCTTTTTGTTTTATTTAATGGTAAAGTTGTATTTATATTTATAGCCCTGATATCCTCATTAATAGCAGCGTATTTACTTAGAATCAGCATATGCAGGACAATTTACTAATTAAAAGCCTTTTGAACAGAAAAATGGCTTCATTTATCCATTTATTTTAATAGCTCTGCTATTTTCATACTTTTATTTTCCTCGAATTAATCTATCTCTTTTTTCTTTCTTTTCTGTGCCATATTATTTTCAATTCTACAGTGAGATAATCAGGTGGTGAATACAAACCACCAATTCCTGAATAGTATCCAATGGCTGTGTAAATGAATATACAATAAAATGAAAATGAAAAACTCTACTTTCATATGAATAATTCAACCGTTATATTCAACTGGAATAAACGAAACAACACATAAGAATAATTTATACGTTCGTATCTATTTATAAACGTATTGTTTGAAGGTGTGAAAGGTGATGAATATTCTAGGATAAAATAATTACAAAATAAAATTTAAGTGATTCACAAACAGACATTATGATTTGGGGAAACATTAAAGAATGTGGACTTTAGTTTCAATAAATAAAATGAGTAATGACATTTCGTGCAAACCCAATTCCTAAATGATACTACATTCACTGTTCAAAATGAATCACAACTTAAAATGAAAATGTATATGTATTTCTGTGAATTTATGAAACATTAATACAAACATTAAATGCACAAGAAAGAGAAAAAAACATTGAAATTGTATTTTGTAATAACTACTTCTAGCTTGAGGTAAGGGTGTGAAACGGTTACTACCCCACCCGCGGAGGAAGGATGAAATGAAGGCTATGCCGCAGGCAGACAGGCCACAGAGACGCACGGCAGTCCATAACAGTTCCTGGTTTGAAGACCCGTCCCACTGGGAACTGCTTAGACAGGGCGATGAACGATTCCGTCTATCAAACAGCCCTCTGGTATCCATTGGGTGTACTCTTTCCTTTTAACAAAGCATTCGCGCCACCTGTGCGCCACAGCCATACAACACGAAACCTAGACGTACACCCTAAACATGAGAAAGAAACGGAATCAAAGGAAAATGATGAAAATGAAATCGTGGAGATAGGAATCAAACTCGTAACCTCTCGAATGCGAACCTCGCACATAACCGCGGGGCCATCTCGCTCGGTATGATTATGATGAAACGGAGTTGAAATGGAACGAAGGTAGTTAAGAGCAATCAAAGTCGTTTATGATGATTAATTAATAACTTATCTCTTATTTTGATTTAGTTAAACATTTTTGGTGTGCTAGAGAATATCAATCAATAGACTTGGGGGGAAAATAATAAAAATATCTGCTTTCCAAAACTGTGACATGAGCTAAACCGATTTTAAGAACACGCTCCTAAAGACTGGAAATAAGAAACGTCAGGTACAACTCAAGAAAGCCTTAATTCACGAGAATGATGATTAACTTTGCTCGCAGTTTGGAGCTCCTGATAAAAACAATACATTAAATGATGACAATTATATTGCAAAATCAAGAATTTCAGCAGAGATATTTCTTAAGAAAAACATTTTTCTTAAATAATTTATTTTAGAAGCCCTTAGAGAAACCGGTAAGCAAAATGAAACATTGGGTTGAAGATAACACGTACGTGTATGCTGAGTACTCCAATGTACTTTTTTGTCCATTAAAGCATGTTGATGAAATGGGAGAGTCTTTGTTCCTACTTTAAGATCCTCATTATTTCTCCAAGAGCCTTAGCTATACTAAATTACTTAATTGTTAAAACACAAATTCAAAACCTTAATATTACCAGCGCTAATGATAACTTTTGATTGTGCAAAGGTAATCTGAATGGTGTTAATCATGAAACGTGATAAATCCAAATATTTCCGTTGAAATCTCGACATCAAATTTTGGGTGGATTACAATACCTATGTACTTCTCTTACCCACTATAAGTAGGTGACAGAGAAAGCAAAAAGCCTGCATACTTAGAAAATCCTGGGAAATACGAACTGAATGTTAAGCGTCTGCTTCAACTGCAAATCCACACGGGATTATTAGCGATGAAATTAATTTGTGTTAAAGTAAATACGTGGTAACAGCTAGACTTTAAGATTTCATCTATTGTGCCATTTTTTCTTAAGATCGTGCATAACAAGGAGAGCATAATGCATGCCAGGATCGGTAATAAATTTAACGACCAGATGATTTCTACCAATATATTTACTGTGGAGATATACTATACCAGTTCTGAATAAATCTTAAAATGTTTGCTGAGAAGATAATTTGGAAGTTGATCCAATAACTTCACGCACTTGAAGAACGTTTGTTGCTGCTACGTATGGAAAGTCAGTTTGAAGATGTATTATATTTCGACTGTTGGGGAGCCGAACTTGAAGTAGTTGCAACCATACGTATCGTAAAAAGTTTCCTGTAGCCTTCGCCCCAAGTTTAAAAAGATTAAATTTTTGTAATTTGACTGTTTCTTTAAATATTATATTTTTTATTTTTGCCTCGGCTGCGTAAGTATTTTTGTTAGAGACATGAATATCTTAGAAGGGCGTGATGCGGCTGAAGAATGTAGGCTTACACAGATTATAATTTTTAATTCACTCATTTTTATTAATTCTTAACACAATTTTAATAACACTTAACTGATATAGAGAGCCGTGAGATTCTTTTGCTAATTACTTGCACTTTTTAACACGTAAACTATTTTCGTCTCACAGGAATACGTATAAAATCTCGAGAACAACCAAAGCGTCCAGTTATGAGCACTGTCTACAAGTACTGTCCGCCTAAATTTTTAAATTTCTATATTTCAAGTCTCTGATTGGCTATTCCTAATGCAATAGAATACTTTTATTTAACTAAAGCTTTTTCCGGTTGTTGATTGGCTATTTTATAAACTGTCATAAAAATTACATTATTATTGCTCCAATAATGACTAGTAGCATTTTTACACTTTCTTACTCATTATTGCCTCAAGGTTACGTCATTGTTAGTAACTTTTAACCTATTACTCTCACAGCTCCTATATTATTAAATTACGTAATACATTCACATAACATTATTACATGTATACAATAATATAAACATACACAATGACTGTAATATACACTTTTTATATATTGTTACATACACATATTGCTTTAAGACGGGCTGTTATTGAATTTACATATTATATAATTAGACTGAAATCATTTAAATGTTAAAAAATACTGCCTCACACTAAAGCAAAACAACGAAACACAGTTAGGTTTTAAGATTTTGGACAAAAACCTGAATAAATCTAACTAATCTTAAAACCGGTAAACAGTAACTGTACACTAACCGGATCAACTCTTTGTGGCCCAATTTTTCAATGAAACATATGAAAACAAGTACGCTTTACTTTTGGCATAATGCGAAAAAATACATCCCGAAGAGCAGAAATAAATAAACCCGGAAAAACGCCTTCAGAAATCATAGGACATTTAAAATAATGCCCAAGTTCTGTTGAAATGTTAGAATGCCTAAATAAAATTAAAAGTCTTAATACTCGCCGAAAGTCAAGAAAAGCTACTCTTCGACAATAGCCTGACACAACTCACTGCCGTGGAACTTAACACCCACACCCCAAGCGATCAGCGATGGGAGCGCCTTCAATTCAAAACAAAAACAAAACCAGGCACAACCGACACCAAACGGAGGGAAGGAAATCTGATATAACGCGGGCATTTACAGCAAACAAATACAATTGTACTAAGAGAGAAATAATTGGCACACACTTTAGAAATCCGTCTCCAAAGGGAGGTGTGCATGGCTTTTTGCATCCCGTTTTTCTTGGCGATTGTATATCTCCAAAAAATATTTTCCTACTCCTTTTAGTTTTTAAACAACCAGATATGTTAAACATAAATTAATTCTCTACTCATTCTTCTAAAACTATTTTCAAAAAAGCTTATACTTATACCTACATCTTAATACAGATACCGAGGTCGCAGATTCAAACTCGGCGGAAGACAATGGATTTTTTTGGGCGTAAAAATTCTTAGCATAGCTTCTGTCGGACGGGAAGTAAAGCCGGTGGTACCATGTCGTAGGTTTATGGCACTAAAAGAACCTCAAGCCTGATAAAGTGGCCTCTGAGCAAAATTATTGTCTTTCACGCACAATATGGAATGGGACACTAAGAACCATAGCAGTTAAAGACCGTCCATAAATAAATAAAAAGTAAATAAAAAATACAGATAAACCTGCATTACACATTTCGCTGTATATGTAAGTAGAATACATTAAGCTAGTGATAATCGTATCTTTTCAAAGCCGGTCGCTATGAGATGGTTTTAAATTTCCATTCTGTATGCATGAACACGAAAAAAAATAAAGAAAAAGAATAGCAATTTACATTTGCGAAAGAATATAGTATCTGAACATTCAAACCAATAACGCAGGATATCTCGTTAATGGTTAACCACACAAAAAATTGTATCTGGCACAAATTGTGTGCTTCGGCGAAATCTACATTTTTTGTATTTTATGATTTTGTCTATCTCTTATGGTTTACCAGTTATACAAAAGTGGTTCAGAATAGAGCACTTCAGAGTCTATTGCCAGAAAATTCAAGATATACATTTTATATGTCATGAAAACAGTTTAATCATATGATGTTTTAATCAAATCATTAGAGCCACATGTGATAAAATAAAACGTCACGAAAATTGTTCCATATAAAAGGTAGTTTGGGATAGGTGATTTTCTTTAAAATCTTAGTGTTGCATCCTTGGAATGTCTTGAACTTAAATATCAAGCTTATCAAGCTTTTCAGCTTTGAATAATTATGATACACACGCAGACACATACGAATTTTTTCTAAAACGTTTTTGGGTTCAGGAGACTTCAGAACATGTATTTCCGGTGAAATATGAACATCTAATTTTTGACTGGAATACAATATTTCCTTTAGTTATCGTAGGTACGCAGCAGAGAAAGTAAAAATAAACAAAAATGATTGTTGAGCTTCTCTGTATATGCGCTTCAGAAATGTTAGTAAACAGCATTTCAAGAGAAACACAACAAAACAGTGGCATTTGGGACTCACATTAAACGTTATCTCCCGAGGAAGATTTATAGTGAAACGAGAGAAAAAAAAACACTGAAGGCCTCGTAGAATTGTTACACTGTGTGGATGTTATTATACAAGATGTGTACAGTGTATGTGTAAGCGTCATGGGGGAGAGATGCGGAGAACAAGTCTACAAATCTCCGAGGCGTGACGGGCTGGTTGCCTACCAGCCCCTGCAGGCTGAATCAATTGCCCATGAAAATAAACCTTGCGCGCAATATAGAGTCACGGTTATTTACTGAGGTCATGAAAATATATTAAGCTTGCACATAACCCTGACTCCCTGGAACGACCCCGCAAAACATTTTCACTGCCTCTGGGGGTCAGGAAACACACGATAGGGGTAAGTTTCAAAGTGGGGAACGATTCTTAACGTGATGACAGAACTAAGCCCTCATGGTGGAATTATTCAAGCCCAGAGAATGGAATTTATATGTACTCGAAAGCACTGAAGCGACTGTCAGAGCAATTCGCTCTGTCATCTGCGGGAGAAATAATGAGAGGAATTGTGTCCCGTTAAAGAATAGGAAAACTTAAGGTCTTACTCATAACAGTTGTTCAAACTAACTGGTGTTGAAATGGAATTATGTACCGGAGGAAACACCAAAAACATAGCACACTAAATACCTTTATGTTTTCCACCTTCTCTTATTTTACTTATTTTGGGGGAGAAACTACTGCAAAGCCTTGTTTGTTATATTCACACGACTCTTTCTACTCTCCCACAAAGTATTCTTACGAAATACTATCTTCACTCTATTCTGCTAATTGAGATGAACTTTTATTATACATTTACACATTTGTATATAGGCATAATAAGAATACAATAGGCTTAAGCAATAGACTTGGAAAAAAGCGGACGTGTTGGCTCTGAAACTCCATGATTACGAGAAAAAACTAGTATTACATAACAATTTGCTATTTGAAAATTCAAACCGATAACAAACTCGGAAATGGTTAACTCCACAAAAAAGTTCATTTTATATAAACTGGGTGTTTTAAAGAGAACTAAATTTATGTATAGATGCCGTTAGTGTATCCTTGACAGTGTACGAAGATCTTGCCTATCTTTTAAAGCTTATCATTTATACAACAGTAATTCAGAATGATGGAGCACTACAGGCTCCTTGTAGAAAATTCTAGATATACATTTTGTCATGCAAATGCCTTAAACATATAAAATTTTTTAATCATTACAACCAATTTTAAGAAAATAAAGAATCAAGAAAACGTTTCCAAGTAAACGGTAGTTTGGGCTGGATAAAATTTCTTGAAAGTCCTCTTTTTGCAGCCTTAGAAGATTCTAAGCCTTAATAGCATATTTCCTATTTAAGGGTATCCATAGGTAAATTTCTAAATCTTGCAATTTTATCCAAACGTTTTCAAAATGTTGCCACGTGACTATCTCAGTTATAACTGTGTTTTACATGATGCAGAAATCGTAATTTAAAAATGATGATAATAATACTATTATATTATTTAAATACTAATATACAAGATTGGCAAACAGACTTTTGTTCAGTGTTCAGGTTGTCTAAGAAAAAATAATTTAAACCTTATTTATGTCATATCTTGAGTAATTTAAAAGTGTAGCAATAACTACATGCCAGTTTTGTAAGCTCATGCTTTCTGAGTTTGTGCTGAAAATATGAACATTGGTTACAAACTACATCACGTGGAAAATTTTAATATCCCAAAGTGTAAGAAAAAGTCGAGTGAAAGGTATTGGAAGTAAATACAGACTATCAGGCCATGAACTCTTGGGATTAAATAGCTATGTGTCGAAGTTTTATAGGGCTCCGAGAGCAAAAGCTATGGTTTGTAATTAAAGCGAAAGCTTCAAAGTACTCTTGAACATAAAAAAATTATTTTTTAATTTTTTGAAAACTTTGACCTAAATTCAGCTATGGGTACCCTCCACCGAGTTTCCGTATTTATCGTAGACAGAAGGATACATAGGCACGGAAATACACACGCGCGCGCACACACACACACACACACACACACACACACAAACAGACCGTTAAACCTGTTTTTATTCAGGGAGGCTCAAAACGTGTATTTCTGATGCAATCTCAGTGTAGTGAAATACTTCCTTTACTTACTATAGTTAAGTAGTAGAGAAGTAAAAATTGTTTACTAAGAGTTAATGGTATTAAGGTCCCATAAAAACTATTCTTTCCTGAGCTATAATATTATTTTATAGTATGATATCTTATTCCGCTTTTGCTATACATTTCAGTTTTTTTCAAACCTCTATGATGAAAGCTGGCAGTACCACTCCACCTAGGTATGACTGAATTATTACTCTGTTGTTATTCATTTATTTCTCATGAAAACTTGTTAATTGGCACTTATAGAACACATTTAAGTTTTTATTAGTTTTGAACAAGATTTGTTTTTAGAACCATACAGATGTCCTATATATACAGGGTTATTCAAAAAGAAGGAGCAGATTTTAAATATTTACTTTTAATGGACGACAATAGATGGGGACACATGCGATACATCACTAAATAGAGCAAAGCTAAAAAAATCATTTTATGTGTTCAAAATGTGCACCATTTGTTATGCGAGGACGACAAGTGCTTTTTCGTTTGCATACGCAACCATCTTCTATGAATTTATTGTATCAATTATAAATTTTTTTATGGCGTGGTGGCTCTTTGTTGAACTTATCACGAAATACACGCTGCAATAAAACGATGGATTCACACTTTGTATACTGCAGCACACAAAACGACTTTTCCTGTGGCGTCGCCATTTTCTCGTAAACAAACCCAGCGCTACTGTAGGCACTGAATGGAAATAATAGGTGGGGCTTAAAGCTTTAAACTTTCCTCTATACAATGATGTGTCGTATGTATCGTTATCTATTGTCGTTCATTAAAAATCAATATTTAAAGAAATGTCCCTTCTTTTTGATTATATAAAATACAGGTGGACTATTTTAAGTTGAACTGTACAATATTTCCAAAGCTAAGCGTTGCAGAAAGAAATGTCTTGAATAAAGGTTACTTGATATTATGGGCGAAATTAAATGTCATTAATCGTGTTTTGTTTGGAGGACGTTATGATGGTCATTTCACGGTAAATTTAATGTTTTTAATGTGAACCTACATTTTGTATGTTGTTTTCCCATTATAAAATGGTTTAATAATGCTGTTTGCTTTGTGTTGAGGAATAAGGAAACAAAATAAAAAAAATGTTCGTTCACTATTGAGAAACGTAACTTGACCCTCAAATAACCATCCATGGACGGTCCAACCATTCATTGCCTCTTTGTACTCAGTCATTCAGAATTTTCGTTGTTATTTACGTTGGTGTAAGAACAATTGCAAACTGCTTTATACAAATGCTATTTAGTTTTTAATGAGGAGTGAGAAAACAACATAAAAAGTTATATATATATATATATATATATATATATATATATATATATAACTGCATAAATACTTTAAGTTGATAACACAGTTGAATTGATATACAATTTGTAAGCTGTTTATGCTGGACATATTTTGTTGATATGATAGCTTATAAAGCACTTTGCATGCAACCGAACGTCACATTTTAGGCATTTGGTGGTTATTTTCGATTAATATTCCCTACACCAACTCTGTTTGTCTTGATTTATTACTCAGCGATCTCTTCTGCCGAATCTTAAATCTTGATGTTCTGTTTTTGCTAGCGGCTCTTTGACATTGATTTCCAGTAATGATGTATCAATACGGTGCTGAAAGGCCAGATGATCAAGCTTATTGCTTCCCCCAATTCTTTATAACTGCCATGCAGTTTGTTGCACCACATCTATGCAGTAAACTATCAGGCTGATGTAATACTTCTTTTCCCCCACAGAATATTCTTTATAGGCTTATATACAGATTGCTCCGAAACTACACGCTCAAATTAATACAGGTGTTAAAGAACCTCAAAACAAATATATTTCGATAAAGAACATAATATGGTCTTTGAAGTCAACCTGTAATATTAGGGAAGTTGTGTCGTTGTCGCTGATTGGGAATGTGTACTGACCTTAAAACCTGCTCTGTGTAGAAACGGTTGGCTCTGAGGTCTGGTTGGAAACATGGCATTTTGGATGATAGGCTTCTTCCATTCCGCCTCAACGGACGGAGCTATCGCAACTTCGTGGAACAGTTTTACTAGAACTGTGGAGGATGTACTTCTGAATGTTAAAGAATGAGGTAATGCACTTCCAGCACAATGAGGAGCTAGCCCATTTCAGCATTGCTGTGAGGAATCATCTGAGAACCAGCTTCGGGAATCGATGGTTCGGTCAAGGTGGCCCTGTGTCCTGGCCACCCAGGTCATCTGATCTCACGTGTCTGGATTTCTTCCTCTGGGTGCATATGAAGCAGCTGGTGTACGAAACCCATGTGGAAACAGAAGAAGACCTCATAGCTAGAATTGCCGTGTTTCTGGTACCATTGCGATTATGCCAGGAGTCTTCGAACAGACACGACGTCAATAGTCCGACGACGTACTGCGTACATACAGGCCAATAGTCGCGCATTCGAGCAGCCCCTATGAATGCCACTGCTGTAATAGCATGCTAAACTACCTGCTGTGTAAATCGTCCCTAGCATCAGAAATTACCGTAATGGACCATATGATCCTTATCTAAATATATTTATTTTGATGTTCTCTACCAATTATATTAATTTGAATGAGTAGTTTCAGAGCATCCTGTATAGTGTTCAGTCCGGGTTCCTCCCATATTCTCATTAAATAAATGAATTGTATGTGACTGTTTTATTGGGAATTCTTATCACCTAGCTTTGAGAAGAGCGTGTAGCTGCGTGAAGTGGATTTACTGCTGTACATTTGGAACTGTTGTTACCACACTTTGTCATTTCGTTTTGGACTATAGTGTTGGCTTTATCACTTCTACAATAACTGTGCCTCGTAGAGATTTATTTACCTATCGTCTTGCGAACAGGCAAGGGACCTATAGAGAATTGATTTTCCCTCATTGTTTCTGTTTCTCTTATTGCTTTATCATACAGTTCTGTGGAATGTAAAAGAAAATAAATGATGAGTTTGGACCAACATAGTGAGATTTTTATATATTTTCCTAACTCAAATGTTATAATATTTATAACTTTTAAAAGACGCTGAAACACGCTGTGTTTGCAGATCACGTTCTCGATTTGCCGAGTATTACAGGTACCCCCTATGAATCAGCATAGACGAAGGCTTATGTGTATTGAGCTTGTACATTGAGAAGTAAAGTAAATAAAATTATCCAATATTAAAGCAACAAACGCAGATCCCGTAAGCTAAGCAGGATAAGATGGCTAGATTACTACCATAATGTAACGGTGCCCTCGGCTGAAGAGGAAATAAGTAAGGTACACACGCCTCCTAACACTTCAGGATAGACCTCTCTCTATAAATCAACTTATTAGGTAACTTACGCACAAGCCATTGCACACCTCCTGTAATTATACAATGTTTCCACTTGAATACCATTAGTTGAATTATTCAGAAGGCAAATCGCAAGTTAAATAAATCCTCTACCACTATAATATTAAAATGCTTTCAGCCAAAGGGCCCTTAAGCCAGTTATCATTCCTGCACAACCTCTTCAAAAATAGATTGTAACAAATTAAGTTATTTAATAACGCAAACACAATAAAAGCTTCACAATATTATTGGCGAGATCCTTTAAGTCAAAGGACACAAAAGTGATCCTAAAGTCTGTATAAATTAGTTCCATTTAAACAGAATTAATTAAGTTATTGAAAGCGAAAATCACAAGTTCAGCAAATCCTTTACTACTATTATTACAATGCGTTCAGATGAAAACCACTTTATCATGCTGGATTAAAACAAAAGAAATCATTTAGTAAAGCGGCTGCTAGTAAAATAAAAGATTTACGGAGGTAATTGCGAGTTGCTTTAAATTGAAACACACAAAAGCATGACCCTAGTCCTGTATGATTACTTCACTTGTATAGAATTAATAAAATTATTGGAAACGCAAACTACAAGTTAAGTATACCCTTAACTGCTATTATTACAACGCTTTCAGCTGAAAAGCATTTTACGAGGCTACAAGTCCTGTAGAAGCCCTTCAAATGGATCATAGCAAAATAAACCTTTAATAAAGCAAGTATTAGTAAAATAAGACCTTCACTATGATAATTGTGAATTATCAAAATTTCGAAAAATAACGAAAAAGTTAAAAGTGGACAGTGTTGAGTACAATTCAGTTGACCGTCATGACTCTGCAGTTCAGTTGTTAGTTGTGATTAGATTCGACGGATCGGTTGTGTTCTGTTCTGAGCGTGTCAAAAGTGTCTCAAGTGTTACGCTGAGGATCTAAGTGATAAATAAAGTGTGTTTAGCAGCATCTGCTCAATTTGCTACAATACAGTAACAGCCCGTTAATAAATAAATTTAAGATCCTATGAAACAATTTTAAACCTTTTCCAATTCTTAAATGGGGTTTATTTAGCTTTTTGTAACCAGGGCAGAATATGAATCGCTTATTTATGAAAGGCCTCTTGTCATATTTTTTAATAAATCCACTTTTGTATGAAAACGGAATCTTAATGCTTCTATACATTATTGTATGCTTATAAAAGCTCTCTTCTCCCGTTGCTCCAATACTGTCATTAGACCATACGAAATATGCGTTTATTTAAGAACGGCCTCCTGTCTGGGACAAGAGGCTTTTCATTACTAAAGGTGTTGTGGCTGCACTGGGAACCAGCACTTTATTGTTAGTTTAGTTCTGTTTGTTGGTCACATTTGTTTTCTATCACAGTTTTCTGAGCATTCTCAGCACTGAGGTTATGTTTAAACTTACACTGTGACTGGGCAAAGCAAGAATTTGTTTTAAAAAATCTGATGTGTTACACTCACATGACTTTCTCTACTCTTGTACAATCTATTTTTACAAACGCCTATTCTCCATATGTTTTATGTTAATCGAGATATCGAGATGTCAATCTTATTGCTAATTTTCTTGTAGATGCAAGGGGAATATGGTAGCTTTTAAGCGATGGTCAAATATTTTAACGCTGGTTGCTATGCGGCGCATTCCATTCTCTTTGCAAGTCCAGGACATAAAAAAATGAATAACGAATTTGAGAAAAAGTATAAGTATTGGAAAATTTAAGGGAATAACAAGCAATATCTCGAAAACGGTTCACTAAACAAAAGAAATGTATATGACATAAGTTGTGTATTTTAACGAGATCTACATTGTTTGTGTAGTAAAATTTTGTCTATCTCTTATGGTTTACCAGTTATGCAAAAGTCGTTCACAATGAAGAATACTTTTGGAGACATTCCCAGAAAATTCGAGATATACATTTCATTTCTCATGAAATTATCTTAAACATCTGATATTTTCATCAAAATCGTTAGAGCCATTTTTGAGAAAATTAAAATTTTCGAAAAATGTTCCATGTAAAGGGTAGTCTGGGGTGGGGGGATTTTCTTGAAAACCTTCATGTCGCATCTCTGGAAGATACTGAACCTAAATACCAAGTTTGGTGTTTATCCGACTGTTCGTTTTTGAGTTATGCTGTTCACAGACACACACACACACACACACAGACACACACACACACACACACAGACACACACACGGACATGTTTCCAAAAATGCTTTTTTTGGATTCAGGAGGTCTCAAAACATGTATTTCCGGTGAAATCTCGGTATCGAATTTTTGGGTGGAATGCAATACTTCCCCTACTTACTATACGTAGTAGAGAAAGTAAAAATGTTTGGTTGTCTTAGTGAAGTGAACAGTGTCAGATAGTGAGGGTGAAAGTGCTAATGAAGCTGATTTAGAAGTATGTATGAAAGGTGTTCGTAGGCCTACAAAGTCAATCGAATAAACAAAGCAAGAATTCGTGTCAACTATAAAGGAACTGTAGAAGCCCGGAAAACAGGAATGCCTTGCACGTAAGTAGATTAATGCTCTACATAAACAGTCTGTTTGACAGGAGTTTACTCTCTGAGGTTGTAATAACGAGTGTGATAACTAGACTTTTATAACATCACTTATATATAGGTTTTCTATCTTTGAAATAGATTCATATTTGATCTGATTCTTAAAAGGAAAAGTCCAAAACTAGTAACTGAAATATTCTCCGCTTTCATATCGTAGGCCATCTTTAGGTTTTTTAAAATGTATATATACTTACATTCACATATGTATTCTAAATATAGTTAGTTTCAATAAAAATAGTATAAATAAAACAAGTAAAAATAAAACATGTTCGATTTTAACTTAAATTAACAATTTACTTTGAGAAAATCAACTATATTATACTTGTTTCACCTTTGTTTATGAAATGCCTCATGTCAGCAACACTCAAAAAATGAAAAAAACAGGTTCAAATGTTAAAAGAAAATTTAAAAAAAGCGATAATAATTGAGAGTTCCAAGGATATCGAAAATCGTAGTAAAATTTTAATTTAATTTTTTATTAAGAAATAAACATTTTTTCTTTGTTTACTAAAGTTTGGATTTTGTGACAAGAGGCCCTTAAAAATAATCGATTCATATATCAAACAAATAATGATTTATCTATCTTCTGGAACACTACTATTTAATATTTTGAGAAATACGAGCTTTACGTGTAGTTAAACATGCACAGAAAATTTGAGAGTTGGTAAAATGTTCTCCGAAAGCAACACTTGATGACCGTTTCTCGTTAAAGGACAGAGGAAAGAACAGAAGTCGTGATATACTGCAGGCGATTAAGCTTCATAAGTTTTGTCGGTAACGAAACTAATCAAGGCGTTCTGTCTCATTGGTGAAATGATAGCAATTACTTCTCGTCAACTCTCATACGGTGGCTTGTCACATGTCACGTTCACACTTCTTTCTTGCAAGTTCTGATTGCTACGTGACAAAACTGTATATTACTGCTTCTCATGTTATTCGCTGTTTATATTCAAGACACATTTCATGTCCTTCTGCAGCTGGGAAGCAATAACATTAATGGTGATAAAGAGGGGTAAAATAATACAGGAAAACACTGCCAGACTTTAAACCCGCTTGCAGAAAAAGGTGTACATTTTTACCGATAATAATCTGATGTGTCACACTCGCATGAGCTTCTCTACTCTAGTACATACTATTTTTACAAACGCTTATTTTCCATCTACTTTATGTTAATCAATATAAAAATTTACAGTAAGTATCATATTGCTAATTTTCTTATAGGTCGAATGGAAATATGGTGGGCTTTATGCGATAGTCAAATATTTTAAGAGCTGGTTGCTATGTGGAGCATTGCATTCTCTTTGCATGTCCAGGACATAGAAAAAAATAACGAATCTGCATTTGAGAATAAGTATAAGTATTGGAAAATTTAAATAAATAACAAGGGATATCTTGGAAATGGTTCACTTGATAAAAAAATACAAAAAATAGGTGTTTTAACGAGATCTACATTTTTGTGTAGTAAAATTCTGTCTATCTCTTACGGTTTACCAGTTGTGCAAAATTCATTCAGAATGAAGAGGACTTTTGGGGACATTCCTAGAGAATTCAAGATATACATTTCATTTGCCATTACAGTATCTTAAACATATGATATTTTAATCCAATCGCAAGTGCTATTTTTGAGAAAATCAGAATTTTATAAAAATTTCCATGTAAAGGGTAGTCTAAGTTTGTAGGATTTTCCTGAAAATCTTCGTGTTGCATCTTTGAAAGATACCAACTTTGGTATTTATTCGACTATTCCTTATTAAGTTATGTTGTTCACAGATACACATTCACACAGACACATACTCGGACCTTTTTATAAAGATTTTTTTTTTTTTGTATTCAGGAGGCCTCAAAATATACATTTCCAGTGAAATATCGATATACAATTTTTGGGTTGAATGCAGTACTTCCCCTACTTACTATAGTACTAGAGAAAGTAAAACCAAAGCGTTCTTCACTTCTGCGATGATCACAGGCATGTGGACTCCTACAATCAACTATCAATTCTGAAGTATGAGCATAATGCTACAAGGTATCTGGTTAAGGGGAGTGACGCCACAGCTATGTGCGGCTTGACTGTGTTTGTAAAATGAACCGGGTGAACAATTTGATGCTTTTATTCTATCTAATAGCTCATGATATTTATCAGAAAAAGATACTTTTAGAGTTAACCAAGACACAAGCAACTCTTCACTATGAAAACAAATTGGAAAATTCATGTAAATGCGTATGATTATGACTGGTTTTACACCTTTTACGCTAAAGCATATTTTCCTAACATTTGAAAGTAGTTGTTCTTAAATGAATGTGTTATCCCAGTTCCAAATATGAAATTTGGTTCTATCACAAATAAGATTTTCTGTTTTAAACATCTTTATTGATATATCATTTCACAGATGGTTCGAAATTGTATCATTATTTCTTCTTATTTTAATCTTTAGTGCCAGTTAAATAAGCAAACCAAAAAAAAAAATGTGAATAATGACGACTTTCACTACGCTTAAAATGTTCACACACTGCACGCTATAAATTATGCTACTGATATAAAACCGATTCATTTATTCACGTTTTGTTATTCACGATATATACAGGATGTACACAAATGTGTTTCAAGCATATATATTTTCTCTATGGTGTGCAATATGGAGCCCATTTGTATTATGGTATACATACAGCTGACGGGCCATTTCTTGCCACAATGACGTTACAAGTCTGGTGTAACTGATCCTAATCTGCAATAAGTCTCTGTCTGAATTCGAGTAGGTCTACAGGTAGCGGTGGGACGTGGACACGATTTTTTAAAATCAAAGAGGCCAGATCGGAGGATTATCTCCACATTCTCCCCATCGTGTGGATATGATTGAACCCTGATACCAATGCTGTTACCAGAATGGGCGTTAACACCAAAATCTTCGTGCTGTAACCATTAAATCATGTTTCGCGAATCCCAAGACACAAAAGCTTTTTGCACGCGAGTTGCCATGTTTTGTTTATTTTGTTTCCATAGCTACAGCAGAAAAGCTTCGCATTGTGTTGAATTCAACGTTACTCTTCAATTTAAGTTATGATTTAAAATCTATATTGCATACCGAAGAAGAAAAACATGTAGATTAAGACCATTACAGTGCGGCAGTCACCTCCTGCCCGATGTCGTGATTCTTGTTGATGCCCGTGGCTCACGGCTTACCTTGCTGCATCCTCCGTTGGCTCCAGATGCTCGTAGTGTGCTGGTTCTCTGCAATTTTGTCCTCGGCTAGCTGCAGTAATTTTATTTAAAACTAGGTGGGAGCATGGACTTATCCTTGGTAAAGGAAGCGTAGACCTCATATAGTGGTAACAGGAGAAATAGACGTGCTTTGGTTACAAAAAAATGACACTGCAATTTCCTTTATTTAACTACTCCACGTAGTATACAACACTGATATTGCCGCCGTTAAAATACTGTCCAACGCTGTTAAAACACGGCGCGGATAGGACGCGAAGTTTTCTCTTTACTAGTAGCGATTCTAATGTCTGTTTCGAAAACTGTCTCTATTCCCTTTTGGCGCGATATCTCTTAAACATTCTGCAGCATCTCTCCCTGCCCACACATGTCAAAATGCCCCTAATTTCTTTCTAGCTGACCCATTTATAGTCGCAGGCTTCTGGGGCTGCTTCCTTTCGTATTGGTCCATTTTTAGCGCCACTCGGCGCGTCTCACTATTTCGTATAAACTTCCAGGGATCTCATTGGTCCAAGTTTAACATAAATCGCGGCTTTTCCTAAATTTACCGTTAAGCTATCTGTCTCTCTCACTTGGTCACGGCGAATTATCAAAGGGACAAAAGCGCTACACCCTCGCTGTATGAACTATACCCCTGCAACCAGAGAGACGTCATAAAACTAGATTTTCTGCCTTCGAAGACACTATTCCTGTAGCTAAAACATTTCGTCGTGGACAGTATTTTAACATAGCGCTTAAATTATTTACATTAAACCATTTATAACTCTTCTAATATTAGTAACCTAGATACATACATAACGTTAAATCACTCTTGTTAAACTATACAAGCAGTTTAAGAAAAATATATGTACATAGTATGATTTAACATCAATAAAAATTAATTAATAAATTATCTTTAATTACAGTTCTCGGGCTTGGCCTAGAGTTGCCGTTTCAACAGGTATTTGTACACACCGCAAATTCTCCGTAAGAATGATCTCGCATTGTGTAGAATTCAACGTTTACAGTTACTCTTCAATTTAAGTTGCAATTTAAAATTTATATTGCATACCGAAGAAGAAAAACATGTGGATTAAGACCCTTACATGTATTTGTACACACCGCGAATTTTCCGTAAGAATAATCTGAAATTAAGTTAACGATGCTTATTTACATACAGCATTCCGAAACAGCTTTCAAATATTTAGCTGAGGTAACGATCTTTGCAATGGAAATCAAATAGAGAAATCACAAACTCTCAAGTAAGTCTGTTAGATCACGTATTTAGAAGTGTAAACATTCAACAAAAATACTTCGAAAATAAAATAAAAACATTGACACACATTATGTATCATAATGAGCTCCATTTCTCTTATATAAAGTGTTTGTACGTCTGATATACTTTCCCAGTTAAACAATATTGCATAAATTCAATTAGAGTGAAGAAAACATCAAAAGCCTATTCATAGAAAATGCAGGATATGCATTTAATATAATATAGTAATATGTATAATATACTTTAATTAAATCGTTTTAAGCCCCTTTGAAAAAATTAGAAATAAGGACGTTGTTTGCATGTAAAGAAAGGCTAGTTAAGATTGACGGTATTAAATTTGGTATTTATCGGAATTTTTGTTTTAGACTTAATCTGTTCACTCTCTGTCTCTCTCTCTCTCTCTCTCTCTCTCTCTCTCTCTCTTTGAAACATACACACGCAGTTCTATGGACCTCAGAATGTGTATTATAGGTGAAGTCTCAATATCGAATGTTAGGTTATTATTCTTACATACCTACTATAAAAATTATAGAAAAAGTAAAAGATCCAATAAGTATCAACAGCTCTTTTTCATGAATTCCTAGCGAACTCTTAACCCCATCGTTCCTCTTAAGTACACAGTGGCAGTAAAAACTCACGGATTACTTTTACTCCCTCTGTTTCTTCTCTCCGTCTTTGGAATGCATTAAATAAAGCTGCATCATAAGGTGAAATTATGGGGCTGCTTGGTAATACCATGACTTGTTTGAGAAGTTAAACAATGTACATTTAAATATTACTTAGATGTTGTATCGCTTTGTATTGCGTAATCGATGTCCAATATAGTTTAGACCAACAGTGTTTAAAAAGCCACCTAGCCTGAGTAAAAATGAAGCAGTATTGTACTTCAGAGCTTTGTCACAATGCAGCACAATGTTTCCGCAGGAAGAGACCAATGAGATCACGGCAGAGAGAGCAGCTGGTATTGAACTATTGATATACTCTTCTACCTAGGCAGCTAAATTGGCTTAACAAATGGATGAACCATTTCACTGCGATATACAAAAGAAACATGTTGTAAAACAGCATAACCCTTCCATACAACAGAAAGTAAATAATACCAGTGCAAGTGAAGACTAAAATTCTAAGCGTTCTAACATCAGCTTTCTGCACAACGAAACACAGATAAACAGAATGTTCACTCTTTCTTCAATTTATTTTTACAGTGTGTGTATTTACTATTTCATATCCTCTGGTGTTCCTTTGAATAATTATTTTATATAATGCATGTGTCGTATAAGACATTACATAAGAGTTAAGAGTATAAATACCACATTTTGTGTTCAAACGAGCTCTTTTAGTGTAATTTTAAGTTCATGTTTTCCGGAAAACGCAAATATATCCATTAGTTCCTATTTTTTTCCCAGATACTCGTTCTAATACGTGCTATACACACACACATAGTACACTAATATATAATACACAGATATGTAATACATTATATTTAACTGCATCACTTAATAGGAGTTAGTCCAAGTGTAGGTCACAGTGTCATGTCCTTTACAATCTTCTGTCCTTGGAGCAGGAGGGATATTCAGCTTTTGGAGGAGAGGATTGTGATAACGGTAGCAGAATTGGGGAGCAACCGTTTACAGCTGGCGCGGAGGACAGTAGCCACCTCCGGAATTCCTGTGTCAGCATGTAGATTGGCACTGCGGATAAACCAGAGAGCTCCAGTCATCAATCTTAAGTAACGGTTTTGCAACCATTGTATTGTGTATGTCTGTATACTTGAGACAGATCCTCACACTCAGTAGTCGTGCTGCTAAATTGGTGTATTGAGGGATGTATATTTTAATGTACCTTTTATATCTTAAAGTCAGTGACGATTTACTAAATATGAGGTATTTATTTATTTACCTCTATATCTACCAGTTTTACGGCATGGAAGATATTATTATTCCATGTAAGTTTCGCATCAGGAAAAATGTCAAGATGTCTCGTTGAATCCGCTGCAGTTATGGGCACTCTCCCATAGTAATAGGATGTTCAGTTAGGCATCACTTGTAAGCGAATATCACAAGCTTGTATTTGCATGAAGTCGTGTTTACAAGGGGCAATGTTAGTACCATTGGTGGATACTGTCGTAGAAGGTTTGCTGCAGATTCATAAGTACCTTCATTAGTACACAACCTGTTATGTTTACAATAGTTAAATTGTTTTGTTGCAGAAAATCAGTAACGTTGCAGTAAATTATATACAAAAGTGGTCCTTGCACACTTCCTTGTATTACACCAGCATGCTCAGGAATGAATTTGGAATCTGCTGTGTCATATCAAATGGAAAAATTACGTTATTTGAGGTATAGCTGGAAGAGTTTAGATAGGCGTCCAATAGTGATTTTGAAGTTAATATAACAACTCCTCATATAATACCTTATCAAACGCCTTTTCGGTGTTAAGAAGCAATTCGAGAGCAACTGATTGTTTTTCAAAGATATTTAAGATTCAGCTAGCGATACGATGCAACTGCTGGACAGGAGTGCTTGTGCTTTAAAACCAAGCGATGCTATAAATAACTGAGAAACTCGTCGAAGTATGAGAAGTCATTCAACAATTCAACGATAATAATTGCTTGGATCACCTTTGTTTCCATTGGGTTTTGATACTTTTATAACCATATCATGTTTTCACTTAGAATGAAAGTGAATAGCGTAAGGAATCATTTAATTTATTTGTATTAACTATACCGTTGCTTTCTTTGGTGGATTATCTAAAAGTAATTCTACAATTAAACCCCAGCTTGGGCTTTCCAGGAAGAAGGAAGTCTTTGCGACTTTGAGAGTTGTACTTAAAGCTGAGAAATTACATTTTTGTATTCAAATTGTCACCTCAGCCGGAGTAAAGAGCTTTAGTAGAAGAGTAAAATGTAACGGTTCCCTTGGTGGGGTCCCCACTACGCTGATGATGATGATGATGATGATGAATGCTGTATTACGTACCTGTAGGTCGTCTTGATGCCCGTGCTTTTGTGACGTATCAAAACGTTCTCGTAGACTGGAATCTGATAATCGTATATCTGTTTTCTTGTGTGTATGTGTTAGTATGTTGTAATTATTATTTTATAATAATGCCACGGCTGCTGTATTTGCGTCGGAAAGCGCTTGCGTCTTGTCAGGGTTTGGTATGGAGAATGTTAAAATATTTTGCACACACGTATTCTGCTCTAATTATTTCACTTATATTTTAGGTAAACCACGTGTACATATTCACAATTCACTACTACCTTTGTCATGTTAAATATGTATAACTGGTAGACTTTATATACGTAGTTTTAGCGTCTATTTAGACGCACGTCCATACACTACCTTCTGCTCAAACACTGACAAGCTTCTGTTAGCGTTCTTTCCAACCGTTTTCTTAACGTTCGTATTTGAATTTTAGGCATGTATCAATGTAACTGATTGGTGCTACTGTCCAATAACAGTTAAGGTATATATATATATATATATATATATATATATATGTGTGTGTGTGTGTGTGTTTATAGACTTCCATCGTCTTAATTATGAATCCAAAGTTCGTTACATGCTTACGTGGATACAACTGCACTTCTCGTAGTTTTATATTACTGGTTATATAGCTAACAATGGCTTTTTCCCCTCATATTGTATTTTATATGTTCTAACGTTATATACTTATTCTCTAGCAGTGTACATTATGAATATATGTGTTTTAACGTTCTGTTTAATTATTATACGTAGGACATTAGTAAAGGAAATACATAACACGTAAAACTTGAACAAACGTATTAAAGAACAAAATTATTAAGTGTTGATGCTGAGAAGCTGTGAATTAGATATCTTATTACATTAATGAGCTATTTTATTAGTTTTTCCGTGGTTAGTACTGTATGTTGCTTCAAAAATGCAATGTTTGAGAGGTAGCCTTCTCAATTGTATTAAGAACATCAGGATTTTCTGTAGGATTGGGCATAAATTGTTGCTACAACTTTATCCTCTGGATAAAATTACTGTTATCGCCAGCTTTTAAAGGAGGTATTACCATCTATTGCTTAGGAATTTGCTTGGTTCCTCTCCAGAAAATCCATCTTGCGTATTTAACACTGGAAGTTGATGTTCAGTAGCCATGTTATGTTAGATGTTAATACTGCCTTGAGTTATCTAGTTTATTGCAAACGTTTCATGTGAGGGCAATCGGTTCGCTCGCAAAATTTTGTGTTGAAGTTTAAAGGGGTATAACAGGCCAACTTTATATAAGTTGCATTATGTGTTTTTATTTTTTAAGAATCGCCTAGGGATGCTTACTGAATTGGTGGCGATGTCAAGCAAGCTGCAGTGACATTACATCTATAGAGTTTTTGAGAATTATTTTAACGTCGGTAGGGTAGTGCAATCTTGAAACATGTGTACCAAAATCAGACAGATGATGAATTAAAGTGAAATCTGAGAGAACTATTAACATTGGAAGATGATCAAAGGTATGTTCATGTATGAGAATACCATATTTACAAATATCCCAATGAAGATGTTATCGAGTGTCTCAGATGTTCCTCCACCATATGCATTTGGATGCAGGACACCTAAGGGCAACAAGTATAAGGGTGTAGCGTATAAATACTTTCGTCTAGGAATAATAAGGTTTGAGATCCATCTAGGTTGTTTGCTATTAAAATCCTGTCCGGGTGGCTAAACACTGTTTCTACAAATTGATATATGATTTAACGAATCTCTAGGATTCTTCTAATCAAGATGTTTAAAATAGTGGCTGTTCCACATCCTTTACGCCTTTCTGAAATTCTTATTTAAGTCTAGCATTATTTACTAATTGTACTTTATTTAAAATTAACAAGATTTATTAATACATCTAAGGGTATTCCAATATATATTCTCTCGCTTTCCTGGTTTCCTCAACATCTTTATTGTTTGTTTGTTTTATTTATTTTTTTAATCCTTCCTGATTTCAAGAAGGACAAAACACTAGTTTTGAACTGAATTTGTTTGATGGAATGAAAGGACATTTCGGAGGCAAGTGACAAAGGTCTATCTTACAGTATATCCTTACAGTCTTCTTCATGCAAGTCCAATTTGACACGTAGTGCGGATGCAACAGGTTATTATGCAGTATAAGCGGTTCATTTAAGACGTTTCTAGATCAGGGCACACAGATTCTCTGCTCTGGGTCTTTGCCTCTATTGCCTTTATTTTAACAAACAAGACAGTCAATGAGGAAGTCCTTATGCTTCTTCCACGCCTTTGCAATCGCAAATAGGACGCATATTGTCTTTCCTTTTGTCCATTCTTTCAAAAGCGTAGTGCGATCTTCCTTAGCGCCCATGTCCGATGTTTGTCAATTTCGCTTGATAGATGTGTTATAAGATACATTCAGAATCTACTATATAGGTATATTTTTTGTTAATCTTTTCACATTCTGAAAACCTTAAGCCTATTACAGCTAATACTTAAATTAACAATAAGGAATGCTACTGAAAACAGGTCTGTATACGCACGTGACTTCAGATTACAACCTTCAAGATCAGTGGCACACACGCTCATCAAATGCTGTAAAAATTTATTGTTAAAAAGATACTTGCACGTGAACATGTTTATAAATTGAGTTTCTAAACATGCTTATTTATTTCGCAAAATGATTTAGCAACACGTTAGAAAATATTTTGTGTCAACATATGGCATATTATTGAAGTTGTGAAAAAGGTTCATTTTTCGTAGTTTGGATTTTGAAGCAGCGTTTTCTTGTTACTCCAACAATCAAACGTAGACCCATTAAATTATTTATATCAGCCACGTAATTAAAATGATACAAAATCATTCACCTGCTGTAATTATTCGTATTAAAAATAATTTAAGACTACAACAACTATTGTAAAAGAATAATTTAACTTTAGACTTGGAATTTAAAATACTAATTATTAGTGCATTTGCATAAATGGATATGCAAACATCAAATATATCACTATAATATCACGAAATGTACAAACAAGTTAAAGAACAACAGATTTATCAGCAAAAAACATGCCTGATAAAGAAAAAACATTTTAAAAACAAAATCCCAAGGTGACTCGTTTAATTCAAAGATTCTTTTAGGATAGACAAACAATATCATTTTGATAGATTAGAGATTTCATTGGTGTATCTAAACAGTAATGGACTGAAGAGAAAAATAGTGGTTAGAAAGGTTGATTGTGTTCTTTGCGAGATAACTGTCACTGGCATATGTAAGTCGAGAATGCATGGAATAATGCCGATATAATGCGTAGTGGTTTATATTGGCAAGGAAATACTAAACCGATTAATATTTATACTTTTTGGCTGAACTAATAATGCCAAACGCATATTAATACTCATTTAATTCAATTGCGCCCAGTTTCCACCCCTTGCCTGGTTCTAGCATCCCTTAATATTTGTCTTACAACATTAAGCTATATGAGTTTGGAGTTCCACTCCGAAAATTTTCATTTCCTAATGGAAGTTGTAAACACCTCCAGGAGGAATCTTTTTAAGCTAACTTAAAGGGGCGTGCAACAAACCTCTATACACTGTAAGAACTGAAAAAAAAACAGACGAGAAATCCACTCAATTTAGGATATTGAACTCTCGAGTGTGAATTAAGATTTGCTGACAACTTGCGGATAGAGAACATTATCCAACATCTCGTAAGATCAGGTATACACTTCATTATCAATGTTACGCAATTTCAGGAATATAATAGCTGTTTCGGGGGAGTCCGAACTGTGAATGCCGGCGCACGAGCAGTCGTGCTGTGTCCGCAGTGTGAAATTCAAGCATTGTATATATAATCTGATTATAAAATCCCGAAATAACTTAGTATACTTCTCCTATTTTAGAGCAACATAAAGAGACTACAAGGACTATGCTGAATAAAAGGAATAATTTCAGATTAAACCCTTCTTAGCCTGAATCAAGTCCCACATTAAAGAACAAAATTAAATCTAGATTACGAGCTTAGTTTTGGTAAGCTTGGGCACAGATAATATCTGAAATAAGAAATATTGGGTAGTTAAGTTATATTCGAACCCACTCGCGGCCTCTCTCTACTGCGCGAGACAGCCGGCAGTCACCGGGGAAATTACGCCGGCAGAGCGGACTAAAATCCTTACGTTATAATAGATGCTGGAAATGTTGATCTTCTGCTCTCAAACAAGCAGCATATCTCGTGTAAATATTCTCGCTCACTCTCCGAAGCTCAGAAGCAGACATTAGGCTGTAAAGTTAAATTTTTCAAGACAGACTTGGAAATGGATATCGAACAGTTCTATAATTTATCTCTTGAAGGAGAAGATACTATTGCGTTAGTCCGATTAATATAAAAAATTAGTTTGATATGTACATCACAAGCAAAGCATTACCATAACAAACTTGAACTTCATTTTCCAGATTTTCAGAATTTTACCTTTGGCATTATGGTTCCTAGAAAGCCTTGGCAAGTAGCAGAATTGGGCTAGAGAATGAGCTTTATCCTTAGGACTCCAAGATCTCGCGTAAGTCATGGAAGCGTGTATTGGTAGAACCATACACTATCATCACAGCATATTTTTCAGCATTACTATGACTGACCAATTTAAGCGTCTTCTCATTTGATGTAGTGGTCTTAGCAGCAGCAGCAATAGTGGTTTTACTTTCTCTACTACGTATAGTAAGTAGGGAAAGTATTGCATTCCATCCAAAAATTCGATACGGAGATTTCGTCGGAAATATATGTTTTGAGAAGGTTTTCAATAAAGTCCCCCCACCCCAGATTACCCTTTACATGGAACATTTTCCGAAAATTTCAAGTTTCTCAAAAGTGGCTCTAACGATTTTGATTAAAATATAATATGTTTAAGATATTTTCATGACAAATAAAATGTATATCTTGAATTTTCTGGGAATGTCTCCAAAAGTATTCTTCACTGTGCATAACTGGTAAACAATAAGAGATAGGCAAAATTTTACTACACAAACAATGTAGATCGCGTTAAAATACACAATTTATGTCATATGCATTTTTTGAGTGAACCATAGTCGAGATATTGCTTATTATTCCCTTAAATTTTTCAATAATTATTTTCTCAAATGGGAATTCGTTATTTATTTTTTGTCACGGATATGCAAACTGTATTAATCTGTGGCAAAGGGAATGGTGCTGCACCTAGCAACCAGCTATTAATAGATATGTATATGCTTAAAGGCTACTGTATTTCTATATTGCCCTTGCAAATACAAAACAAAGGGGAACATAGTACGCCTTAGGTGATGGTCAAATATTTTTAGAACTGGTCGCTATGTGTAAAATGTAATTCTCTTTGCATTTCAAAAGATCGTTTCTGCAAATGTTTATCTCGATTAATATGAAATATATGGAGAATAAGAGTTTGTAAAAATAGTTTGTACAAGTATAGAGAAAATTATGTGAGTGTAACACATCAGATTTTTTTAAAGGTAGTGTTTAACGGCCGTTCTTACTGCATACGGCAACACAGGCGGTAAACACGGTTATATATGAAATGAAATAATTGGAAAAGAATGTTTGGGAAGGAAGAGTTCTATGTCTAAATGTAGGGTATTTCCACAGAATTTGCCAGTTATGAGGACTGAGGAAAACCTGGAATAACTCTCACTCAGGGAGAACGGTCTTAGCGGGTAGCTATAGTGCTGTTACTGCTGATGACGACGATGGTTTTAAAATGAGTAATTCTACTTTTAACACCCGCATATACATATATCACTCTCTTCTTTTACACACACAACGATTCCTTGCGTAGAAAATATTTAAGATACAGTGACCGTTAATAACGAAATTACTTCTTTAAACTCCAGCCCAGACTCTAGAGCAATATTTCTACCAGAACAGTCTAGTGGAGCAGTGTGAGCAAAACTCCGCAGTGACTGCTTACAGTAATGGTGCAAACTCGAAGCAAGTTTGACCAATTTGAGGATATGCATGATGAATTGGCTCACCCTGTATGGATACATACATTTCATCAGGGTTACATGCCAGTCCGAGGAGGTTTCAAGGGGGGATTGACCAGCGTTAATTTGCCCAGTTGCAGCTCATCGATTCGTGGAGGCAATCAGGAAACGTCCGAGACAAAAAGCAAACATTAGCGCAAGTTTACCAAAAATATCTTCATCGTCCCCTTGCGAATTTCTTACTACTCCTACGGAAAAGGGTTACTTAGAGTAAGAAATAGAAATATATTGTTGTGTTTCTAAGAAGAAATTCTTACACCTGGGAAGAAATGCATATATCAATCACCTTATAATCTGTTAATACTGAAAAAGAACGCCTTGGGAATCCAACTTCATTCAATGTTTACTATTATTGAGAATAAAAACAACTGCGTGCTAGAATTTCATCAGAGAAAACACCGAGCGAGGTAACTTCGTGAGAGACTCGCATTTGGGAGGTCCAGGGTTAAATCCGGCCAAGATCCTTTGTAATTAGATTAGGTGATATAAGCGTTTAAACATTAAAAGGATGAACAGAAGCCTATAGTTACATTTGTGATTATTAAAAACTATAATTAGGAGATATAATAAAGCTCCAATTGACCTGAGATATATTTAAGTAGTGAAATAAACTTAATTTTCATATTTGCTAAGAAAAAGCTGATAAACGTAATTACACGTACCAATGGAAAATTATGAATAAGTGTACTAATAATAATCAAAACTAGCATACACGTTGCAGTAACTGTTACATTGGCATTCTGAAATTCTTTAATCAAGGACTAAATCAGTATAAATTAAATATTAAAATAATGCACAATTGACTTTCTAAATGAAGGTCAACCTTCAATTATAAGAACTAAAATTATGTTGACATCATTAAAATGTTGAACGTGCTTCTAAATTTGCACTAAACAGTGGCGAATGTTTCCTTGCATACCAGAATCCATACATAATCTACTACAGCCTGTAGTTCCCGAGGTCATGGGTTCAAACCCCGCGGAGGGCGTCGTAGATTACGGCACGTTAAAGAACCTCAAGCCTGATAAGAGGCCTCTGAGCAAAATTACCGGTCTTTCACGCCCAATATAGAATAGAACGCTAAGGAACACAGCAGTTAAGGAGCGTCCATAAATAAAACTAAAGCGAAAAGTATATCTACTACGTATTACTTTGAACTCCTACTTTTTGTAACTATAAGATACACATTTGCTCTTTCGAAACTGAAGGTTAGTTTTGGTTTAAAAGGTTGGTTGGCTGCGGTGACGTGCTTCTCAGAAAGTGAAAATATTTAAAGTATTTTTCAGCGTTGAATTGTTTAATTTATGTCGTGACGCATTATAAAATAATTTTGGTATGGTCGCATAAGCAATTACTCGAAACCACAAAGTATTTCCTCATCGGGTGATTGTCATCGTTAGTCTGGCTGGAAGAGTGCTGAAAAATTAGGAAGTTATAATAATTTATCAACTACGACACGATATCGCGGATATAAAATGTGCAGAGACGGGAAGTTGAAACTGTTGATTCCAGCTGTCTCCGAATGTCGTACTTCATTTTACAGAGGATTCCATAGGTACACCTATTTCCGCTACATCTCCACTGGCGATAAGCTAAGTTATTACGACTATACTACAATTAAAGAAGGTGAACATGATTCTGCAAACAAGGAACACTCCAATCGTTCAAAACTGGGATTTATTTTTGGTTCCAAAGTAAACTGATTGAGGTTAGATGAAATGGTTTTGTCCCTTGTCATATTTAGGCACTTTTCCAGCTTTGAAGTCTCGATTGGTTGGATTTATCGGCACGTTTTGCGATTCACCAGAGAGCGGTCTTTTATGTCGCGGGTTGTCTTTTACGTTCCTTCCAGGTGCCAAACAGTCTATACTATACTATAACTTTGGGTTAGAAAAATGAATTTATTCATTGATGGCCTTGTGCTTCCCGTATTTGCCAATCATAACGCATGTGCAAGAATGTTCACTGCAACACAGTTTTTCTCAGCCCTAGGAAACAAAAAATAATAATTGTTCCTCAGCTATTCGTCATACAGAGTAGTTCGGGAACACTGACAGGTACATCTATCCTTTCTGTGGCAACGAGGATAAAATAGATTCTGAGGGATTACAAACACTAATCATTCATCTAGACATCATATTGTAAAGTAAGTGTTGTAATACGAGGTATGATTTTAAACTAAGTGCCATTTTAATACTTTGCCGTTGCAATCGCGATTTTGAGCATCGGACCACTTTCTTCATTCATTAGGAAGCCAGACGCAGACTGAGCGATCGTCATTTTGTATTTTCCTGCTGTTAAACGTTTCAAAATGTTTGAAACAATACAAGCATCTGCCGACTGTGAAGTCAGATCCGTGATTTGTTTTTCGAATGCAAGAAATGTTACGCCAGCAACTTTCATTGCCAATTGTGTGAGGTTTATGGGGAAACAATAATGACTAACAATGCCCAGGCACACATACTCAAACAACTGAAGATCATTTGGTTGGGAACAATTCGACCACCCTCCATACAGTCCGAGTTTGGCACCAAGCGATTTTGAAGAAGTTTCATGGTGGAAAACATTTCAACGACAATGGTGTTATGAAACAAGAAGTGCAGACGGCATCATTCTTTGACGAAGGCATACAAAAACTGATTTACCAATACGACAAGTGTCTGAATAACAACTGTGACTATGTAGTGAAGTAGCGTAAGGTGTAAGGTAATGCCTGATAAGTACTACTGGAAAATAATGTTCAGTTATTTTTAAAAATATCGGTATTAAAAACACGCCTCGTATTAAACCTTAATATGAGCAACTACTCAAGTAATATGAAAATCACATGAGCAATGCAATACTAGGGTATACCTACTCCTAATATTTATTAAACCTATACCTTGGAGTTCAGTACACGGTGATATCAAGAATACGCGTCTGATGTTCCTTTACAGCACAATTTCAAGTTGTGAACTACCATGTTCATGACGCACCATGGTCTGGCGCACACGTTCTAATATCTAAGGATATTGAGATCCTCTTCAGCGGTTATGAGAATTCTTGCAACCAGGTACATTTCATTGTCCACTGGAGTCATGATAACAAGGTTTGTGCATATGACTCCAGAAGTAGTAGCCATTGGCGTCATATCTGGTGATAGAGCTGTCCATGAAACAGAACCACCACACCGATAAATCTTTGAGACCACACGTCCTTGCAAATTATCAGCGACATGTCGTCTAGGAACTATGATGGGGCGAGTGTTCAACAAACGTTTGGTAGGCAGTTGCGTCCATCTGTAGTAAAGTATGTAAATTCCAGTGACAAACACCTACAACACAAGCCCTAACATTCACAGCGAATTATAGTCGAAAGATTCGAGTCATTGGACATGACTTTACATCATTCCAGGTATGGATATTCCAACGGTTGAAAATGCCTTCTCTCGTAAATAATGGCCTCGTCTGGTTACAGTACCAAAGCAGGAAGATGGTGGTCATCTACATATTGCTGCAAGAACCAATTTGCACACTCAGTCATTTAGATTGGCGCCTACAATGCCTGAATCCTCTGTGAATGATACGGATGCAATTCCTGTTCATGATGTGTCGCACAATATGGCAACTACTGGTTTCAGGACTTTCACAAACAGCATTTAAAATCATCTGTACAACATAAAATGTCGGACATATATGTAGCGAGCAGTTTTATTCTCACTAACTCGGAAGGACCTGTATTTTCCGAGCTACTTACTTAGGGATTCAATGTGATGTGACCACGAAGAATACTCCACAGAGGAAGAATCTATACGAAAACTAGGGATCTATTTATCTAGACGTCTTGATTTCCAAAGAGCCAACGCAAAGCTGCCATGGAGATTCTAGGAATGTGCACTGTGGCATAATCTTGCTGCAACCATGTTGGCGTTTCCCTTGTAGATTTTAAGGCAATGTTCAGGCACAAATTAGAACTATTTCAGTGAAGTGTTGGAAAACTTCTATGACTCATTTATGAGCTAGCAGATTGTCGTCGCAAATATGGAGGCATATTGACAGATATAATTTTCAATAAATTAAATGTTTCTATGTTGCACAAATCTGTCGGTTAGAATTGATCTCATAAACTTGCTAATTTACATAATATATAATGGTAATGTTTACTATGCAATTCTGACACGTAGATTAGCTCCGTTTACACATCTTTCCTACTCGACAGCATTTTTCCACAATTATGAGCTGTTTCATTTTAAATACAAGCTTCCTTAGCAATTGTTCTTCTTCTCTGCCTTCCAGAAGTGTCACACTGTCCTCTATTTGATATAATAAGGAATAAATGCGTTTCAGTCCTTTCTCTACAGTGTGCTTGGGTCGTATCCCCGCACAAATTGACAGATTCTCGAATGTGTCCATCATTTATCTTTATCAATCGCCATGCACCAGTCTCAGCATGCCAGCCTGAATATTTACTTTAGACGGTTTGAGCGCATACCTCATTGAGGCGGACGTCGGCGTCACCATCCTCTCGACTGCTCAGTCGGTAGTTTGTTATCGATTCCTACCTCATATCTTATGTATAGCGATGACGGGATATTCAGGAAATAGATTCGGTAATCTTAGGTTTTTTTTGTGAGAATTGCAACGAATCCTCGGTGTTCAACAAGGAATGCACGGCACGTTATCCTCAGCACTATTTATTTCATTTTATTATTATTTATGTAGCTCCGGAATTCTGGGAAGTTATTACGTAATTTATCGGAACCATTAATCGCGTCTGAGATTCTTAATCAGAATGTCCTTTCCCCGCGATAACTATATGTTTCCCAATATTTCATTTTGTTCTTTATTCTCGCGGAGACGTTTTTTCTAGCACGTTGACACACGCTGATCATCTTCCCCGAAACCCTGTTTTCGTTTCCCTCTTCTCGCGTCTCCCTAACTTCGAAGTTTCGAGTCTTTTAGTTTAAATCCTATTGGTTACTATCAAAATGTATTCGTTGGCTTTCTATACCGTGCGTGTATTTTCCGTAGTGCTTGGATCAACAAACTCATCCTTGACATGCTTTCTTCAGCTAAGTTACAAAAGATATCTCATCTTGTCTGAGTGACTGATCTCTAGGAAGGGGAGAAGTTGTCTCACTCTCTCCAGCATTCTATATCTTGATATTTCATACCTCTTTATAGTTAATTTATAATATTCATTAATATTTCATGGAAGATGGGAAAACTTCTGGTTACACCATCTTTCGTTCAGATTGTCTATGGACTGCATTTGCAATTGCATTTTCTTCTATATCACGTAACGTTATGTTGTATCAATGTCCTCCTCGTCGTTCCCTCCCTCTGTTAACTGCTCATTGCCCTAATTATAAACTTGTTACCATGAATACTTTAGTAACTAGTGCATTATTGATCAACTTTTGCACTTTATATTTTTACCTGGTTTAACAAATTCCTAGAATTTCCTGCAGAATTAATTCACAGCTCCTTTCATTTTTGTTCCCACTCTCATATCTCCACACTAAAGCTCATAGTTGAAGAAGATATTATTGTCTTTACGTTGGAGTTGTTTATTTATTTAGCTCCACGTATGGAAAGTCAGTTTGAAGATGATGTATTGTATTTCAACTGTTGGGGAGCGAACTTGTAGAGGTTGCAACCGCACGTATTGTAAACAGTTTCTGGTAGCCTTCGCCCCAAAATGTACTTTCAGATGGCCTTTGCCCTAAGTTTAAAACTAATGGCTTTGTAATTTGACTGTTTCTTTAGATATTATATATTTATGTTTGCCTCGGTTGCGTCAGTATTATTTTAGAGACATGGATATCTTGGCAGGGCGTGATGCAACAAAAATGTAGGCTTACGCAGATTTTTTTAAGTTTTAATTCACTCCTTTTTATTAATCCTTGACACAAATTAAATAGCACTTCACTGATAAAGAGAGCTGTGAGATTCCTTTATTTAATACTTGCCCATTTTAACACATATACTATTTTTCGTTTCACACGAATACGTATTAAATCTCTGGAGCACGCATCACGCATCCGGTTACAATCACTGTCCGCAGGCAACTGAATAGATTTCAACCGTCTAAACTTGTAAATTTCTGTATTTCAAGACTCTGATTAGCTAATCCTATTCCAATAGAATACCTGCATTTAACTTAAGCTTTTTCTGGTTGTTGATTGGCTATTTTTATAAACTGTCACTAAAATTACATTAATGCTTCCAAGAATCACAAATAATATTTAAACTCTCAAACTCATTATTGACTCAAGGTTACCTCATTGTTACCTCATTGTTAGCAACGTTTAACTTATTATTCTCACGGCTCCTACATTATTAAATTACATAATATATTCACATAACATTATTACACATGGATACAATAATATAAGCATATGCAATGACTGTTACATACATTTTATAAATTATTACATACACATATTGCTTCAAGGCGGGCTGTTATTGAATTTACATATTACATAATTTGACTGAAATCATTTAAGTGTTAAAAATACTGCCTCATAGTAAATCCTATTTCTTCTCTGCAATGCATTTATGGGAATTTCTGTCCTGTACTCATTCTTATCTCCTCCCCGCTACAAACCCATCCTGCTCTCGTGCAGCTTTGGATAATATTCCTACGTTTCCCGACACTTTAACTTGTACTTGTCATGTAAAGTGCAGTCCATTGTGTGCTATCAAACGTTGTTACTTATTGACGTAATGTGTATTGCAAACTGTTTTATATGACAATAATGTTGAGTCGTATACTGTTGGTAAATAACAAATACAATACACAGTGGGAATGGTGAGGACATTAAGTTTCTGCTGTACTATATTTGTCATTTTGAAATCAACTGAAATACAAGCGTAAAATAATGCATTAAAAATGCGGTTTCAATTACCTGCAAATAAATCGTATATTTATACAAGTGAGACAAGTAGCCAGAGTATTCATATACGCAAAATCTTAAATGAAGGTGGTTTCTATATTGTCCTCTTTGATCCTCGCATAGTTCCCTTACTTACAAATTACATAACCTCTTTTGGAACTATTAAGCTAATTCTCTCCTTCCGGAGCGATTTAACAGAATTTTACTCACATTTCTCACACTCCGGTTGTCATTTTTTGCAGTCTTGCTAGTTTTCTGCACACACATGTATTTCTGATGTCAATTTCACAATGTCATCCTACCATTTTGTTCTTGCCTTTCGTTTTCTTTGACATGAAATTCATTCTAGCATATTTCGACGCGAATTATTATCATCAATGTGACGGACATTTCTTCTTTCTTCTTCTTCATCTACAAGGACTAGGCCAGTTGGCTTGTTCCGTCTACAAAGTATATTCCTTTTATCAATCATAATCTTAGTCTTCCAACAATTGTTTGAGCATAATCGAATATTTGTTTTAAACAAATACTATCTTCAATTCTTGTCAAGTGTTGATACCAATATTTCTTGTAGATCTATTCTCCCTGTAAGGTTGAAAATAGGTACTTCTTTTCAAACGTTCTGATTTTTTTATGCTCCAGTAATGTATAACTTGCAGCAGTTCTTACAACTTCATTTCACTTGCTTCAATCTTTCCTGTTCGTTGCTCGACTCCAAGTCCAGTTCTCACATTAATACGTTAACAGGGGTAGGATTTTTTTTTTCAAATCCTGATTGTGTTGTCATTTTTGAGTGTGTTCGTATTGTTCCACTCATCTGTGTGAATATATTGAGTTTAATGTATAGATCCTCATCTCTCACACATGATACCTGATCGAGAATGCTATTATTTACTGTTTTGGATCTTATATGGTCACATCCTAAGAAATGCAGTGTATTTGTTTTTATAATTGACATTTTAGATTATATCTTCCTATTAATACTCGATGTTCGTAGTTAGCCTTCTATAATTCTTCAAATTCTGTGAAAATCCCTTAGTCACCTACAAACGCACTTATTAAAAATAGTGCGAACATTTTCATATATAATTTTAATTGTTAATTTCAGTTATGTATTAATATCTGTAGCTCTTATTTTTTTTTTAATTTTTTCATTTGCCACCCTAGTTTTAAATGTGAGCCAAGAGTATCGTCCCCAAAATTCCACTTCTTTGAAATTATTATAGTTTTATTGTGGTTTTCGGTATCTCCTGCATTCGAACGTACAGCTAACTACACTCCATAAAGTCTCAACTCTGTAAGATGTTCTTGCTAGTAGTATGTAAAGATAAAATGTCTTCAAATGCATTATTTTAAAACTGTACATCATTATTTTAATTAAACGAGAGCGATGGTAATCTAATTTAAGGTTTGAAGCGTTGGTCACAACCCTAAATCAAGCTTTAGTTGCTTAGAAAAATGTACATTGTTTGGATTTATTGTCACGAACTTGGAAATTCTCTATAAATATATAAAAATGAACACAAGAGAGAAGTTTAGCAATAATAAAATTATAAGTTTAGAATTTCACTACTAGGAAAGTTGTTTGAAGAACTAACATTCGAGTTAATATTATTTTTAATTAACATCAGCATGTGGAAGTCAGAATAAAACAGTGATGACAATTGAAACAAATAAAATATGCATATAATAAAATATAAAATTTAGAAAATCTAAAAACAAAATACAGTTCGATCCAAATTTGGAACTACATTGCCTAGCGATGAATGCATTAGGTACATGATACAAAATTTCCGACCACACCTTAAAAAAGAAACCACTTTTTGAAATTATCATAAATTAAATCCATAGTGATTGTAGAATCAAGATTCAATTACGATTTTGCTCTCCTGACCATTTTGAATTTCCAAACACACGTACAAGGGCACCAGGGTATGAAGTGTTCCCTTATCTTGGTAATGTTTACTTTAGGCACACTTTCCTCCTAATCAAAAAATCTGATGTGTTACACTCACATGACTTTCTCTACTCTTGTAAAAATACTTTTACAAACGCTTATTCTATATATGCTTCATGTTAATCGAGGTATCGAGATGTTAATATTATTGCTAATTTTCTTGTAGATGCAAGGGGAATTGGTAGCCTTTAAGCGATAGTCAAATATTTTAAGAGCTGGTTGCTATGTGAAGTATTCCATTCTCTTTGCATTACTAGGACAAACAAAAAATGAATAACGAATTTCCATTTGAGAAAAAGTGTAAGTATTGGAAAATTTAAGGGAATAACAAGCAATATCTCGAAAAGCCATCCAGATTTTATGCGTAGTAAGATTTTGTTTATCTCTTATGGTTTACCAGTTATGCAAAAGTCGTTCACAATGAAGAATACTTTTGTAGACAGTCCCAGAAAATTCAGGATATACATTTTGTTATGAAAGTATCTTAAATATATGATATTTTAATCAAACGTTTTTGTTAGAGACATTTTTTAGAAAATTAAAATTTTCGAAAAATCTTCCACGTAAAGGGTAATCTGGGGTGGGGGGATTTTCTTGAAAACCTTCGTGTCACATCTTTGGAAGATACTGAACCTAAATACCAAGTTTGGTGTTTATCCAACTGCTCGTTTCTGAGTTATGCTGTTCACAGACACACACACACACACACACACACACACACGGACATGTTTCCAAAAATTCTTTTCTTGGATTCAGGAGGCCCCAAAGCATGCATGTCCGGTGAAATCTCGGTATCGAATTTTTGGGTGGAATGCAATACTTCCCCTACTTGCTATTCGTAGTAGAGCAGGTAAAAATATTATTGCTTCAAACTTAGCATAAATTGTACTGAAATATCTAGGATTTGGCTCCAAATAAATGAATTTTAGGGTGCTAATGCTTGAAAAATGTATTACTTTTGAGGTAAATTAAATTTTTGAATATGAACTTCAATTATACTCTATGCTTCATACTTTCCCATAACCATTTAAGCGAAGTTAGTTACTGTAATTATTCTATAACTTAAACACATATTTCTGTCATATTTATGAAAGAAGAAAATATTTGTATAGTTTTCCATTCAACTGATAGATTTCAACAGACAATTATTAACACAAGTTAGTAATTGATACAATTCTGTTATACGTATAAATAATTCAATATGAAGTGCCACTGTATCTGGAGATTGCCCATTTTTAATGCCCACATACCTATGCCCTCCAGATTTTTTCTACAGAAATCACATAACCTTATAAAATAGAAAAATCCTGCGAACTATTTCCGTCGGCTGCTTCATAGAGGGCGAAAATAAAATTATATTCATCAAGAGCTTGCTGATAATAATTAATCCTTACCTCTATTTCAAGCTAAGGAGTAAAAAAAAAGTTTTTTTTCCTTTAGTTGTTAAGAATGTTTTTGTTAATAATACTCTACCAACGTCTATATTTAAAATTTCGGTACCTGTACTATTACATTGCACTTTCATCTTGTCTAGATCTCTATGCCATAGTTTGTATAATAATATTCTCTTGTTTTCTGTGGCCTATATTTTCGGTGAATTTTGCTCATCGTTTCATTTTTAACTATCACTTTTTATATTTCTTCGCCAAATTCGTCACGTTTTCTGTTTGCTTATTTATTTTGAGACTGCCAAAAAAAACAAACCATAACAAACAAATTAACCAAAAATATTATTAAACGAGGAAACAAGCACAAAAATAATAATATAAAACATTATAAAATGCATCAAAAAGGTATAAGGCACATGATAGTAATTATAAAACAACAAAAACTAAAATCAAAACGAAAAAATACAAAATAAAACTTCAAAATTCAGTTAAAAGTGTGCGGTATACAAATTTACTTACTCCTCCATTCCAAACTACATAATATTCTAGTTATTTCACTTGAATAGGTTACATTCATCAACTTTAAATCAGCAATGACGTTTACATTAAGTTCGTGAGGTTGAATTTAATTATCCCTATACTGTATAATACTGGACCATGATTTTCTAATACCGTAGAAAAATGCGTTTACTAAAGTAATAAGTTTAGCAAAATTCTTCTTCAAAAGGGTAAAAATATTAGTATTAAACCTTCTTTCATAATAACTACATATTCTCTCAGTTTCTGTGCCTTTATAATTTCCCGCTTTTACAAAAATGAGCCTGGGAGAGGTTCGAAACGACCCAAAAGGGATCAATAGATGAGATCGCCTGAGGGGTACGCAACAAGCTAAGTTTATGGCTAATTAGGGTTGCTTCTTGCTCTACTAACTCCTGCTCTACCTATAGGAGGCATACTGCAGTTTTGGGTTTTTTATTTATGCTCTAAGGTAGACTGTGGTAGGTTTAAATGTTGAAAAACTACATTGGATGTAAAAGCTTTTCAAAAAGCTGCACGTGGCACCAGGAGCCAGTCAACAAAAAGCCCTTTGATGTTTCGATTCGCAGCCTTTCAACCAGTACGATAAGGGTACGATGTGGCCAGTAACGTGAGAGAACCACCAAATGTGTCACATTGCCAGCGATACCCAACATTCACTCTCCGCTTCTAGAATATAGGAGCATTCTGTGAAGCGAGTGCAGTTGTGAGAAAACCTTGGAGAAATGCATCCTATAATAATGTGTTATTGCTTCTTATTCGGTGTATCAGGCACACCCACATTCTTGCTCTTACCTCTCCGTTGTACCAATTGGTAGCCTGTAGGGGGATTGCAAGTTGTATAGAGAGAAACCGTATCTAACGTTAAGTATAGCGTTAAAATGTACAAAACTAAAATGTTAGAGCAAATAAGAATAACTGCAAGAAGAAACATATGACAGTAAAAAATGATCATGGAATAAAGGAGGTACTAGTTAGGAAAGAATTTAAAATGAGAAAATAGATCGGAATGGTAAATAAGTATGTAAATATTTAACATAATGTAAAAGAACATGTACATAAATAATATAGAAATATTGTGTATGTAGAACTGAATATTGTAGAGAGTAACGTTTGTACAGGAAGCTAACAGAGAACAGGTTATTAATAACCGGGTCGTACACAGGTAACTGGAAAGAATTACATAATTAGGCTAAATAATAGGGCGGTGTCCAGGTGCGACGAGATAAAAAGTTGATTTGAGAAGCATGTCCCATTGCAGTCCGGGATATTTTTCGCTACAGTCCATGTGCGGCCAGTAAGATAAGCACCCAAAGTGCCAAATACCCTACCGATTACGTATTGGAAAATTGTATTATTTGTCATACTACGTTTCCTCCCAAGATTTGGGCATAAATTTATCACTGAGTCATGCCGAACAACAAACACATGTGAATCATTTTCTTAGCGCCTGAATGGGTCTTTCTATACCAGTCACCCAATATTTTCCTTCTTATGAACGTTTTGAAGGACATCAAAACAAACGAATATGAAGTTTAGAAGCCAGGAAGCAACCAAAAATAAGATAATCCAAGAAAAAGAACAATTTTTAAGAACTCAAATGATAGCAGTGCAGCAAAACTCTATCACAAAACTTCAATTCGTAAAGGTAGTTTCGTTCAAATTCCTACCAGTGTAAAAATAAGGAGGCATACCTTGAAAGACGTTAGCCATATCTTTACAAACAACAGTTTTAAACATACCTGTAATAGCCAGGATCTTAAATTTTTATAGGCAGTCCAAATTCTGCAAAATGGTAAGCATAATGTTTGAACTAGGCCGTATTTGGACGATCATATGATCGTATAATAATTCTGAGGTCGCATTTAGACTAGAAATCAGATTTGAGGCCACATATGGACGTAACCGAAATAAGATACAAAAGCTTACCGCGGTGACGAGAAGTAGGGACGAGTGGGCTAAGCAATATTAGAAAGAGTCAAAGATAACACTGATTTTCCAAAGTAATCAAGTTTTCCCATAGAAAATACATTAATGATTTTACTTTCATAAAACGCAAAATGCACTAACTAATGGGAAACCATGTTATATATTAGAGAGATACAATTATCATCCGACTGGCATAGTATAAAAGGTGGGCGATTCGGAGAACCTTTATTCCAATTCTGATCTTCAAGAGGTCCGCTTTGCGTCAATAAGCAGGAGAAAGCGTGTAAACTCGAATGTAGATTCAATTAGATTACGACAAAGCAGCGTGAGTTATCAGAAAATACTATGTAATCTGGAGAATTGCAGAGTGGTTGTATTTTGACTACTACTTTAATGGAATGAATAAAGAAAGCAGTAACACGTGGCTTTATTCAACCCGCCCGAGAGAAGAGCGCCTAGACAAATACATATAGGTAATTTCAGACAAACAGAAGAAGGCAGCAGCAAACCTCGATCCAAAATCCCGGGCTTCAGCAGCACGCCGCTATAGTTGCATATGCACCAGTGAGAGCAAAACAGCTAAAGGTTCAGTTTTATAATTTGACGGACTTATAATGAGGCAGTATTTTAATGCCTAAATAATATTAATTGTATTTTTATTATAATTATATTCAATAACAGCCCACCTTGAAAACAATATGTATATAATTATAATTTAAATTGTATGTTAGTCATTGCAAATACTTATTTTTATTGTAAACGTATTTATTAATGGCATGTAAATGTTTATATACTCTAATACTGCAAAACTGTGAGAATAACATGTTTTAGGTTGTTAATAATGAGGTAAGAATGTAATTTTTGTGACAATAATGTCTCTGGAATTTTTAAAAATACTGGTCATGCAAAGATCGGTAGTGACGTAAGTTTCGCTTACAGTTTGGAATTAGCCAATCAACAGTAAAGAAAGTTTTTAGTTTGAATGCTTAAATTCTATTGGACTAGATTTAGCCAATAAGAGACTTGCATTACCGAAGCATTAAGGTTTTTACCGTTGGAATTAGTCAGTCGCGGGCATGATGTTGTAGAGTGCAGATGTAAAAGTTGCGGACATGATGTGATAGCGTGTAGATGCCAAAAATTGTGTTCTCCGCTAGTAAATACATTAAGAATATGTAAAGTGTTCACAATTTTCTTTTATAAAGTGTTGTGTTTTATAAATGTGCAAGTATAAAGGAATAAAAACAAGTGAAATTTAAAAGTAAATTCTGTGACGTCTTTAATTTGTGTCATATCACGACCTGAACAAGAATTTTTGATTCTATAGTTCGACTGAAGCAGCCGCGGCAGATTTAAATAATATTACGTAAAAGAAGCATCATCTTCAGTACTACAAAGTTTGGCGTCCCAAGCATTTACCAACTTCAAAATGTATCTTCATTACGTAAGGTTAAAAATACTTCTTCAAAGTGACACACATACGTGGGGGCTTCTCTCATCTCACATCCAGCATCCAACTAAATAACTTCTTCAAAGTTGGCAACAAATACGAGGCTTAATAACATTCTCAAAGTGGCGTACAACTGTGGGGCAAACTCCTACAAACAACTACGTAACCTATAATCTATCGCAAAGTGGCGCCTCAGCGTGAAGCTAAATAATTACATAATAGCACACTTTTTCAAATATACGTAATAATATTACGTAACTATCATAATAGCTATCGCAATAAACATTCGAAATCACATACCAAGATTTCCAGAAAATGATTTAATTTAAATATACAGCTACTTCCACAAAGTACAAAAAGCCTAGTCTTATTTTTGTGGTAAAGCAAATGAAATATTTTGGTGTAAAATTACTCACAAGGTGCTTAATGGAACCGTTTTATTTCCTTATAATATCAATTAAACTATAGAGTTCAATTTATTTTCTCGAAAATGGCTTAAACGATTTTTCTTAAAATACCATATCATTAAGATGGTTTACTGGTAAAAAAATGTACATCTTAAATTTTCTGGGAATTGTTTGTGAAGCCCTCTTAATTTGGAAGGACTTTTGTATACCTAGTTGTATTAATGGTAAACCATAAGAAGTAGACATAAACATCAATATGTATCTTTAAAACACACAATTTATTTCATATATTTTTTTCTGGCATCTGCTATTTCTGAGATATCCGTTGTTATTTGTTTAGATTTTTCGTGAATTTTTAATTTTAAAGTGCTACCGCTATTCAGTTGTTTCTCGCGATGGAAAGAGTTTGGAATATTTAGGTCAGCATATAGCGACCTGGTCTTAAACATCTGACTATCGCTTCTGTTTCCTCTGTCTCCTTGTGCCTTCAACATAATGTGTAATGAAGCTGCTTCTGTAAAGACTTATCTCGATTAACATGAAGTAGTTAAAAAAATAAGCTTTCGTAAGAATAGTTTGTAGAACTTGCGTAAAAATAAACTATAGTGGATAGAGAAAGTCATGTGAATGTGACACATAAGATATTTTAGTTTTTAGTAACTATACTAATAGCTACATTGAGGCAGCATTTTTAACACTTAAATAATTTCAGTCTATTCATATATAATTCAATAACAGCCCGCCTTAAAGCAATGTGTGTATGTAACAATACATAAAAAGTGTGTATTACGGTCATTGTATATGTTTATATTATTGTATGCATGTTCAATAATGTTATGTGAATGTATTATGTAATTTAATAATGTAGGAGCTGTGAGAATAATAGGTTAAAGGTTGCTAACAATGAGGTAACAATGAGGTAACCTTGAGCAATAATGAATTTGAAAGTTTAACAATACTACTTGTAATTCTTGGAAGCAATAATGTAATTATTGTGACAGTTTATAAAATAGCCATTCAACAACCAGAAGAAGCTTTAGTTAAATGAAGGTATTCTATTGCACTAGGATTAGCCAATCAGAGACTTTAAAGACAGAAATTCACAAATTTAGGCTGTAGAAATTAAGTACGTTGCTTGCAGAGAGTGTTTCTAACCGGACACGAGATGTGTCCTGGAGAAATTTAGTACGTATTTTGTGTTAGAAAATAGCTTACGTGTTTAAAAAGTGCAAGTATGTAATAAATGAATCTTACAGCTCTCTATATCAGTGAAGTGTTATTTAAATCGTGTCAAGAATTAATAAAAGGGAGTGAATAAAAAATTAAAATCTCTGTAAACCTACATTCTTTAGTCGCACCAGCTCCCTGCTAAGACATTCATGTCTCTAAAAAAAAAGAAAACAATAATACTGTCGCAGCCGAGGCAAAAATAAATATATAATATTTAAAGAAACAGTCAAATTACAAAGTTAATATTTTTAAAAAATTTGGGGGGGCAAAGGCCACCGGAAAGTACATTTGGGGCGGAGGCTACCGGAAAGCGGGTACTATACGTGCGGTTGCAACGAACTTCAAGTTCACCTCCCAACAGTTGAACTACAATACAACTCCTACAACAAAATAACTTCTTTAACATTAATGGAAGGACGCACGTGTAATTTAAAACTAAGTTTTTGCTAAAGATTCCATAAAAATTGCCTCATACTTTTCATTACAAGGTTTAATGCACGTATCGACAGCACCATGGTAACTCCGCGGTAACAGCATCAGTACAGTGCAGAAAAGAAGATAGGACGCTGTATCTCTACGGCCCCACCGAAATACACGAAGTTACACCTCAGTTGACACGTGAAATGTGGTACACTACAAGTCAGACTTGCTTATAACTCCTGCTAAGGTACAATGTTATTCTATCATCGTGGAAGTAATTCAAAGAATGTTTCTTCCAAAAAGCCCATATAAATATTCAAATACAACCCTAAAAATTTCGGTTTGCACCATTGGTTATATGACGTTATAAAGGACGATAACACTTCCTATCTTAGAAGTGGCTCATTGAGTGGCAGTGTTTTGGATTTGAAGTTCAATATGTTACCTGTGAAGACGGAGCAAACATGGCTATCCTCGTACATTTTTATTCATGAACTTTTGACCAGTGACTTTGTGTTTTGTGCAAAGTATGTTTTAAGTCTATGTCCATTCTATTTTTCTAAGCTCTTTATCTGCTGTTCTCGAAGAATAAAAGGAGAAAAAGCATTACATATGGCGACCTGAACTCCGGTTGATTTTAAATAAAAAAATAGAGAAACATTAAACTCAGACAATCAGAAAGAAAAACAAAACGTCTGACTTCGTTATTTTCCAACACTGCCCTCAATTCAGGGGTTCAAACCCGGCGGAGGGCAATGGATTTTTTCGGGCGTAAAATCCTTAGCATGGCCTGCTTCGGAAGGGAAGTAAAGCCGGTGGTCCTGTGTCGAAGATTTACGGCACGTAAAAGAACCTCAAGCCTGATAGAAAAACCTCTGAGCAAAATTACCGGTTTTTCACACTAAATATAGAATGGAACTCTAAGGACCATAGCAGTTAAAAAGCGTCCATAAATAAAACTCAATTTAATTTTAATTTACTGCCCTCAATATTCGGAGCATGGAACCCATCATGTTCCTGAAATAATTGACAATATGTGCTAAGGTCTTCTATACCAGAGCTGTACAGCATTACTGAACCTGAAAATCGAGAAGGCCTCTTTTTTATTTTCGTTCAAACATGTTCTATGGGATTCATATCCGGTGACTTCGGAATTCATGGCATTTGCTCAAAAGTGTCCGTGTGCTCCAAAAAGCCCGTTTTGAAGTTTAGACGAGCCTATGGGCTGAATGGTTATGCTGCTGGGATATAATAATTCCTTCAGTATAACACTCTTGTGTAGATAGGAGGAGAATATATTAGGGAATTTCAATACACGTTTCAGTCGTTCAGGTTTCCATGAACGCGTTGCGGCATATCTGCTCCATCCCACGATATCCACTCCCAAACAGTAATGCTCATTAGTACATTTCTAGCAAGAGTGATCTTATAGTGTCTATTATAACAATTTAATTCAATTATGCGTAAATTAATTATAATAATACGATATATTGTATCAATGTGAAAAAATCAAAAAAATCTGATGTGTTACACTTACATGACTTTCTCTACTCTAGTACAAACTATTTTTACAAACGGTTATTCTCCACACGCTTCATGTTAATCGAGATGTTAATCTTATTGCTAATTTTCTTGTAGATGCAAGGGGAATATGGTAGTACTTAAGCGATAGTCAAATCTTTTAAGAGTTGGTTGCTATGTAGCGCATTCCATTCTCTTTGTATGTCCAGGATATAAAAAAATGAATAACGAATTTGAGAAAAAGATAAGTTCTTGAAAATTTAAGGGAATAACAAGCATTGTCTCGAAAATGGTTCATCAATAAAAAAATGTATATGACATAAATTGTTCATTTTAACGCGATCTACATTTTCTGTGTAGTAAAACTTTGTCTATCTCTTATTGTTTACCAGTTATGCAAAAGTCGTTCACAATGAAGAATACTTTTGGAGACATTCCCAGAAAATTCGAGATATACATTTCATTTGTCATGAAAATATCTTAAACATATGATTTTTAATCAAAATCGTTAGAGCCATTTTTGAAAAAATTAAAATGTTCGAAAAATGTTCCATGTAATGGGTAATTTGGGGTGGGGGGATTTTCTTGAAAACCTTCGTGTCGCATCTCTGGAAGATACTGAATCTAAATACCAAGTTTGGTGTTTATCCGACTGTTCGTTTCTGAGTTATGCTGTTCACAGACACACACACACACACATACACGGGCACGTTTTTAAAAATGCTTTTTTTGGATTCAGGGGGTCTCAAAACATGTATTTTCGGTGAAATCTCGGTATCGAATTTTTGGGTGGAATACAATACTTCCGCTACTTACTATAGGTACGTAGTAGAGAAAGTAATAAGAGGGGGAAAAATAGGTCACCACCGAGATTCCAAACTGTGTTGCAGTGCCAAAGCGTACATATGCTTTACCTCTGAACTATTTGCTCTCTCAAAGGTTCTATTTATACATCAAATTAGCAAACGACGCAATTAAAACAGTGATGGATTTCTTTATTAGGTCCTATTTCTCGTTGCCTATTCCTCGATGGCCTACATGGGTTCAAATCATTGGCCGTGTTCGTCAACCGAGTTTTGGTTGCTCCTATTATTTGAATAACAATCAATGAGCATGGCACCATACATACATATGTTTGTATTCTACTGACAAATTGGCTTATGAAGAAAGAGGGGAAGTGATTTAAATCGCTCCTCACCCGCTCTTTCGCTGTCTCGGAACAAACAGAAGGGCAAAGGTGTTTTATGCCGCCTCCTATTTATGCACTAGATAGAAGATAAGGAATTCCATGGATATTGCTTTTGTCACTATTGGAACGCTTGGAGGTGAAATCGTGTGAATCTCGCTTGAAATCCAAGTACACATGGAATAAGTCCTATTCTCAGAGTGCGCTCAATCATTTATTCTACTCTGTACATATATTTTCTTTTCTAGTCAGGTAACGACTCACTTTTGTCATATGTTTGCATACGACGTTTAATGCGCAATTTCTCCTCGCCCTCTCTCTTTTGACTTCACCCCGGAGGATGCTTCTGGCCAAGCAGACAGCCTGCTTTATGCAGCCGTTATATTCATCTCGCTCTGATTACATAGTTGAAGAAGATATTGTCTTTACGTTGGAGTTGTTTATTTATTTAGCTCCACGTATGGACGCCAATTTGAAGTAGGTGGTTTGTTACGTTATTTGCACAACGCTTTGGGCGTAAATTTGAAGTAGTTAATTTCTGCTTCTTACTGAAAGTCAGTTTGTAGATGTTGCATTATATTTCAACTGTTGGGAAGCCGAACTTGACATTCGTTGCAACCGTACGTATAGTAAACACACTAGCCTTCGCCCCAAATGTATTTTCAGGTGGCCTTTGCCCCAAGTTTAAAAAATATTAACTTTGTAATTTGATTGTTTCTTTAAGTACTAAATATTTTATGTTTGCCTCGGCTGCATCAGTATTATTGTTAGAGACATGGAAGCCTTGGGAGGGCGTGATGAGACAAGAATGTAGGCTTACACAGATTTTAAGTTTTAATTCACTCCTTTTTATTAATCTTTGACACAAATTAAACAGCACTCCACTGATATCGAGAGCTGTGAGATTCTTTTATTTAATACTTGCACTTTTTAACCAGTACACTATTTTTGTCTCACACGAATACGTAATTAATTTCTGAGGACACATCTCGCGTCTGGTTACTAATTCTGTCTGCAGGCAACTGAATAGATTTCAACCGTCTAAACTTGTAAATTTCTGTATTTCAAGTTTCTGATCGGCTAATCCTACTCCAATAGAATACCTTAATTTAACTTCATTTGGCTATTTTATAAAATGTCACTAAAATTACATTATTGCTACTCCAAGAATCACAAGTAGTACTGTTAAACTTTCTTACTCATTATTGACTCAAGGTTACCTCATTGTTACCTCTTTGTTTGCAACTTTTGACCTATTTCTCACAGCTCCTACATTATTAAATTACGTAATATATTCATATAATGTTATTGAACATGTATACAATAATATAAGCATATGCAATGACTGTTACATGCATTTTACAAATTATTGCATACAGATATTGCTTTAAGGTGGGCTGTTATTCAATTTACATATTATATAATTTGACTAGCATCATTTAAGTGTTAAAACACTGCCTCATAGTATTTGTCACTTCGTGCTTCATTCTCAGTTCACATTTACTGGCTCAGCGAGAAGCTCATGGAAGGACATTTTTACATTCTAAATTTTCTAATATTTTAAAGATTCATACAGGTGACTCAGGTATACGGAGCTAAATTATTGCATATAATTACTTAGGACCGTTAAGCTGTTAAGAAACTATCTAAATTATGTATCCTTTTAATGTATTTCTGTAATTGATAGGGGTTCTTGCATTTAGCACTAGCAGATTTGAATATTACAGCATTATCACTCTTACGGTTGTGTGCATACCTTATATGCATGTCGACGTTGCAAAAGCTTGTATACGTATAATTTACTTTAGCATGCCAAATTTCACACAACTTCTCCTTCAAGTCAAGTATGAGTTTTACTTTTGAAATAAATATACAGGGTGGACCATTTAAGTTGAGACTCTACAATATATCCAAAATTAAGAGTTGTAGAAAGAAGCGTCTTGAATGAAGGTTACTTGATATTCTGGGGAAAAGTAAATAGTATTGGTCACGTTTTATTCGGAGGATGTTGTGATGGTCATTTTAAGATCAATTTAATGTTTTTAAATGGGAACCTACATTTTTATGTTGTTTTCTCACTCCTCGTGAAAAACTAAACAACATTTGTATAAAAAACTTTGCAATTGTTCTTACACCAACGTAAATATCAAAAAAAATTCTGAATGGCTGTTTACGAAGAGCGCCATTAATGGTTGTACCATCCATGCAGGGTCAAGTTACGTTTCGTAATTCGGAACCAACATTTTTTATTTTGTTTCCTTATTTCTCATCACAAAATAAAGAGCTTTTTATAAACCGTTTTCTAATGAAAACAACATACAAAATGTAGGTTTCCATTTAAAAATTCCTCCAAATAAAACACGACCAATGGCATTTACTTTCCCCCATAATATCAAGAAGCTTTTATCAAAGGTAAATATAACTCTCTACAACGCTTAACTTAAATGGTCCAATCATTCGAGATGGTGGGGGGGGGGCTCTCCAATTGCCTTATACTCTTCTATTTTCTCATTTAAGTTATATTTACTTATCGTCACTTACAAATTAGGTTTGCATTACACAACTGTTTTAGAGAAATACAGATCTGAAATAAAATGTTTTTATAATATATTGTGCTATAATGAGAAGCTGCATACGAACGCAAGAAATTCAAACATATTTATCAAAAGGTACAAAATTATTGGTGTGATTTGAATACAAGTGTGAAAGTGACCTTTAATTTCTGCTTAGAGTTCTGAATCAGAGAGAATTTTTGTCAAGTTCGTACGCGCATTCCAAACGTAACCTTTGCTTTGCATAGTGAACTCGCTTAGCTTTTGCATCGACGTTGAATGAATCGATTCTACCTTTTCGGAAAAAAATACGTTCTTGCTGTTTCCGGTGCATCTCTTTTTTCGCAGTTATATGCAGCGCATACCAATGCTAATGTTTATGACTCTCCTTAGGTGTGATAACCTTGGAATAAACACTCTTTGAATCAGATGTGATTTTGTAAGCTTCATACTAGTCGGCCACGATATGAGTGCGATTGTAGGAGGGCGCCAGGGGCAAAGCAATAGGGAATGTGCAGTTGCACAACGAAAACAGTACTATGGTTGCATTCAGGGCTCGTGAGGCCCGCGTGTTGAGGTGTTCGGAGAGAGGAAAATGCAATCTGAGTTACGCAGCGGGCTACTATGTAGCAAACAATAGGATGTTAGTCAGCATTCACCTGCAGCATTCACATGGATACACTGAATAAAGTAAACTAAGTATAGTTAACTAATGTAAGAATGGGATACGGAATTAACACGGTCGCTAATATAAAGTAAGATGCATATTATTTTTCAACACTATGTCTGTACGCGACTTTTGATTCATTACGTCATCATGTCTGTATACTTGTGTGTATGTATATGCATTCCTTCCAGGGTTCACGAGCTTGGAGCACATTATACATTTTCACGCCTCAGCCTCGCCAGTAAATGCAAATCAATGGAAGTTTTCTTTACCTGACTGTGCTTCCGATGCCCTACCCACTTGTTCCATAACTGTTTAGTTTCTCTTCCCACCGCACGCACCCATATCGTGGCGTACTAATATATAGCTATCAAATACGTTCACTATTTAAACATAACCGCAACACAAAACACTCTTTGCTTACTCGAACTTTTTTTGCATTCAATCACAATTCTTCGCTCCTTAACGACTAATCCTTAATCCCATGCGGCAAGAGGATGTTTCCTCCACTCCTTCCTATTCAGTTTTAGCATGCGAGCGTCAATTCGCAATGCCGGGATACTTTAAATATTTATTGCTCATATTAGACGAATTCACGTGCGTTATTATCATCATACTAATAGTCTTGTATCAGTTTCGCTAATGACTATAATTACGTTCCAAAACGGCATCTCGTGTAATTGCTTTTCGCATAAGTAACGCAAGAGCACAATAGCATAATTAAATCTAATAACCGGGAAGTTTGTAATGGGCCTTGCCCTTATTTTGGAAAAGAGACGGCTCTATGATATATTCTTAGTTGTTCTACTGTAACGCAACGGACTCTTAGGCCAAAGTTTACTTTTGAAAGTGGTTATAAAAATACTCGAACAATCGCGTTAGTTGGTAAAGACTTGTTTTGTAACTGTATAAATTTGTTTACTCATTTTTCTTTATGTCTAACTTTATCTAACAGTATCACAGTACAATACAAAACTCTAATTGACTTAAAAGCAGTGATAACGGCCCTGCATATTATTACTTGAGAGTGTGCAGAATTATCAGCTCTGTCTATCTGTCTCTCTCTCTCTCCACTCATCACACACACACACACACACACACACACATACACACACACATACACACACACTGAGTCTAATTTCCTTCCCGTCTCAGCTGCACGCTGGTTTCATTTTTTGCTTCCAAATACAAGCAACTCCACTCTCTCTTCGTAACCTCCTCCCCATTTGGGCTATAGGAGTAATCTATGGAATATCGGCCAATTTCCGCGGTGTCCAAATAAGGCCCAATTCTCTCTCCATGAGGGAATGAAAACTTGAGTTTGCCAAAGCATCCGAATACGGGTCGGTTGATTTCGTTTCAGAAAGTAAACGACGTTGTATTGCGAATGGAAATTTCTTTTCTCCTTTTTCGGGCTTTATTTTCTTTAGGGGTTGGCGATAAACGTTTTAACGTCCCCACGAGTCTTTGTCTTCATATATCCCTCGAAATCCTACCTTACAAGTAATAAAATGACGCGAATTGAGCCCTGGGGCTTAAACATCTATATGTTGCCCAAAGTGGAAAAACACGAGTGTGTTATTGGTGTCGGGAAGCGGAACCGACGAAACGGTATAGGTAAGATTTGCTGCTTTTTATATTGAAATGTATAAATACTGAAAACTGGTACCCAATAATGTTTAAAAAGCATATAAAGGGCTGAATGGCTATTGATATAAAGTGAATTACGGCAATTACGTATTCGTGAACGAAAATTAATAACTGTATGCTAGCTACATACAGGTTACTTCGTCGTTTTTTTTCTGCTTGTTCAAGAATAGACATACATCCAAAATAGACTCGGAAAGCCTCACTAAAGCTCTAGCGTTTGGTCAATATAGTGATATGCCATAATTAAGAAAGAAAACGATATTCGTAAACATATATACGTACATTAACCAAATTATATCAAATCTATAAGCAGTGACACCCTGAAAGTATGTTTACTTCTTTCATTGCAGGTTTAATCGAGAAAGAAGGTGTTACATATTGCAACATAGAATATTCATTGTCACCCAGTACTTTAGATGTTCCAGTATGCTCAGACCCTGATTGCCTTCAAAGAAAAGACTGCTGGTTAAAAAAATTAATTTTCATTGTCATTTCTGAATTGCAGAGAAATTGAAACAATAAGCTAACGTTTTAACACCTGTTAACAGCATGCAAATCATATTCAATTATGTGCATTGCATAAGGGAGCCCATTTCAACAAATACTCATTTTCGTATGAAATACGTCACTTTTTAACACCCTATATAAACTGTGATAGTGCTGATATATGCTTTAATCTACCTCGGCGTGAAATTGCCAAAGGGATGTATAGTGTTGGTTTTTCTGTAGTCATTGTCAGTCATTGACATTAGTTGTAAAACTAATCAACTTTTGGAAATTATTCGTAACATTGCTAAATCATCTGATAGCTTGAAGAAAAACGTAGATCAAGATGGTAGTCCGGCGTATATTCTCCGCACTTCGTCGCAATGCACAGCTCTACGTGTTAACTATCGTTATATTTTGGTTTTAGAACTTTGAAATTGTTGTGATAAAATATTGATCGTGATGTTTCAGCCTTGTAAATGTTTATACTTGCTTTCAGCGCATGCCAGCGATTATGAAATAACTTCAATTAATTTTAGGAATCACATCTTTGGATAAGTTCAACAAAAGTCGATTTTGGTACAAATTTATGTTCTTATTTGCTCTAGCATATGTTTCATAGTTTATAGTTGTGAATTAAACTCCTGGTAATTTTTTAAAGTCGGTTCTATTTGAAGCAGGCGTGGACCGTCATGAAGGCGCCGGTGCCACTAATGTTTTTCGTTGCATTTCAAGGTTAAATTTCTTAGTTTAAATTTCTTTCAAATTATGACTTCCTATTTACAGTATCATAATGTAACTAAGCTATCATTCTATTCTGACTTTCAGTGTAATAGTATTGTATTTCTTTCTCTATATTGGTGCCATTGCGTGTATTCTATATTTGCTATAAGTTTGTGTGCGTTTGCTATTTAGTATACTTTATTCTTGTGTGGCTAATATTTGAAGCCTTCTAATATATAGAGTTTAAACCTTTTCAGTTCTTGTTTTGTTTGTTCTCCCTTCCCTATGCCAAATGGGAGATTACCGCTAAGCTGTAAAGCCTAATAAATTTCTTTCCTTTTGGCTTCTAAGATTCATTGAACATGTGCTGCAGTTTGTTTAGTTCCTATCCAGGTTCGTCTCTCATTCATAAGATCTTAAGCAAGCTCAATAATATTTAAAACTGCGTACTTGTCCAATTGTCCAACTATTTACAACCTTTATACATTTACTTGCTTGCTTTCATTAACGTCTAGTGAATCTTTGGTTTAAACGTAATGTTAATTAGGTTAGAGCTGCAGAGTGGTATATAATTCTTCCTTCCTTTTCTTTTATGAAAACAGTCCTTGTGTTGGCGTCTAAGCTATTAAAGAGCTATTAATTTAAGCGCCTAAATTCTTTCTTCTAAGATTTCCTCGATTCTTTTATAATCAGTTCACATCGAAAATTAAAGTAACAAGAATTAAATGCATTATAAGCGCATGATATGTACTGAAAAAGAAAACTTTGAAATTGAAAATCTTAGAAGAGTAGACTCTTCGAAAGGAATAAGCATTTTGGCAAAAAACAATTTGGTAACTACTTAATTTTCCTCTAGATAAGATATTAGTTTATCATACACAACATCATTTTTCTTTATAAAGAAATAACAAGGCTATTTTCTGCAAAAAGGACATCTAAGTTCACATTTATTTATCAATTGCGATATGTTTTAAATTTCTGAATAAAGTATAAGAATAAAGGCAAAAAACATATTTCAAAAACATAATTTATCTGCCTTAGCACCGAATTATTTGCAGAGTTTCTATCAACCGTAAAGCATTAACGTAAGTACAAAGGTAATTATTATAAGTTAATTATTAAAATGTTTAGCGAAATATAAGAACCATAATATAGTTCTCGTAAGTACCATGGAAAATACTGTGTTTTTTAAAATATTTAGGGAAATATAAGAACCGTAATATACTGCTCTTTCAATGGAAAGATAAATGCAGATGAAGATGGAGGCTCCATTAGCGTAGAGTACGAAGTAATAAGCCATAATTTACGTCTCGAGGAATATGTTCTGCTCTAGAAAACATGACCTAGACTGTAATAGAAGTTATTGAGTTTTCTTGGAAACTTTCAAGAAATTCGTTGAATTATTGGGCATTAGAAAAGCGAGATCAACTCTAATGGAGTATAAAATTAAACTAATGTTACAAATAAAAACCTATTTGTATTTAAGTCATAATAATTGTTAATTTTTACTTTCTCTACCAGGTACCTAGTAAATAGAGAAGGTACGGCATGCCATCCAAAGTTTCGATACCGAAAGTTCATCGAAAATGCATATTTTGAGGCCCTCTGAATAAAAAAGAAACCTTTTTTTAGAAAAAGGTCCGTGTGTGTATCTGTGTATCTAGTCTGTGAACAGTATAATATAAAAACGAAAAGTCGGATACACACCAAACTGGTATTTAATCTCATTACTTCCAAAGATGCGACACAACGTTTCTCAAGAAAGTCCTCCATTCCAAACTACCTTTCACATGGAACATTTTTCGAATTTTTTATTGTCTAAATAATGGCTCTAACGGCTTTTATTATAAAATAACATACATTAAATATATTTATTTGACATATAAAATGTATATCTGGAATTTTCTGGAAATAGCCTGTGAAGTCCTCTTCATTCAGAAGGAATTATGTGTAATCTTGTATAACTTGTAAACGTTAGGCGAGAAACAAAAACGTACTACACAAAAAATGTAGATCTCTTTAAAATACATATTATTGAAATAAATATTATTTCAAGTAGGTCTTTTATGAAATCAGCCATTTTCGAGATATCCTTTATTTATGGTTCAAATTGTTCAATACTTAGACTTTCGTTTAATGTCCTGTCGATTTTCAATTGTTTCTCGCGATGTCATGGAAAGAGAATGGAATTTTAAGTACAGCGTATAGCGTCCAGTTCTAAAAAAATTGATAATTCTATTCTGCAAAACTATTTCTGCAAAGATTTATCTCGATTAAAACGAAGTAGATAGGAAAAAAAACTATTGTAAGAATGACGTGTATACCTATTAACAAACACTAGAGGGTAGAGAAATTCATGTGAGTACACACACACACACACATTCACCAGATTTTTTGTAAAGAACTGTGGTTATTTTTCCAGTAAATGTCATTTATCGGGAAGTAACATGCACCTAAGTATTTAACTTTTAATAGACTAGATCCAGGAATAAATTAACCTTCAACAATGGTTGTGGAATTCGAGTTTTTAAAATCATAAAACAATAATATTAATAAGGCATGATGTAAGTATGTAGGTAAGATTGCATAGGTTTTAATGAAATGAGTAGATTTTCTAATGTGGCATAAATAATCTAAAGTTGTGGTAAATTAAAAATAAGAGTCTAAAGATAGAATTAGATTGTAAAATTCAATGCCGTAGTCGGAATTTGACCCACGGAACTTGACTTTCGTGCCGCTGTTCTGACCAAATAAGCTACTATCGCTACATGCCTAAATTTCCCAATAAACTCACAATTTTTTCTCGGAAAAGGCCTTCTCAAATTCATTTTGAGATAACATACTCCAAAGGTGATTCACAATTTCAATGGTATACTTTAAGTGCAGAGTTAACCAGTATTATATTTATTAGATTTATTGTTCTTCCACATAGGCTGAAGTTGGAAGTGTAAAATCAGTCACGGATTTTTGGTTTTCTATGCCGCTGCTCAGAAATGTAGGTCAGCTGCAGAATTTAGTGCGGTGCCATCATATTGTCATGGTAGTTCAGTTGGTCTGAGTAGCAGCACGGAAAGCCTAAGATCTGTGGTTCAAATTCCGGTTGTTGCAGTATATTTTTCAGTCTGTTTCTAGCTCTATAAATTTAGCCTACATAGGGCATGTAAGGAAGAAGAATTAATTGTTATAGAAATAATAATGTTTAAAAAAATGTCTTTAACTCATCCTGGTCTGTTTCAGGCTTGACTCAATCCAAAGTTATTACAATGTCCATATGAGTATTTAAGGTTTTATTCAGATATAAAGCTCAAAAATGCACTGATTTTGAAAAGTCAGTTATATAAGTAATAAGTAGCACATATTAGCATTACTGAATTACATTTTAAAACGATTACTATCAAATTATTCAAACAACAATCCTGGAATAAATTAGAACAAAAATCAATAAACTATCCCAGTTTTTAAATTGAATCTGAAAGTTGAGTATATTCTGAAGATCATTTGGAAATACATTCATAAAATGGCACGTGTAGGGCCAAAAGTTTAAGCACAGCAGCATTTTTGTGTTTCTATAGGTTATGCAAGCTTGGGTGGAGTTGTCAACTTCCACTGGTTTACTAGGAGGAAATAATGTACAACAATCCTGTTGATGTTATTGAATCTTTAAGTGGCCGATTCTATCATAATATGTGGGTTCTGTTCTTGGCATTTTCTTCTTTCCCACCATTATCAAGCCTTCCTTGTATTAGTTCGCGCGCATTTAAAGCCGATTCCACATCTCCTTTATGAAATCCCAACTATAGACTTTGCATAATGTACTCTGCAATTTGAGGTTAACGTAAATTCCGTCTTTATTGACAGTATATTTTCTAAATAGCCAAAGCTAGCGACTGATGTAATCTTTACTTGCTTTATCGCAAGACAACCAAAAGCATCGTCGCTGCGCTCCTTTAATATAAAACCATGGGTAAGTTTTTGAAGTTTCTGAAACATCCTAATTACCAAAAAGGAAAGTTGATCTAGGACTACTTCAAGGCATCAAATCCAGTTACATACGGAATAAAATTAAGCCAGAAAATGCTCACAATGACATAGAGAAACTTTTATTTATGATTATTATTTATGTATTAGCGATGCTCGCATTGCGTTAAATGCAAAGATCCTCCTTTGATATTCTCTCTCGCTCGCTCTCTCTCTCTCTTCTAGCACCATTTTTCCCTTTCGTCTTCACTCTCACTAAAGTTCCGTTTCTTTTCCTCTACCATCATTCTTCCTTCCTATTTTTCCTCTCTCCATTTTCACTCTTCCACTCTCTTCCCTTCTTTCGTCCTCATCCCACTGTCTCTTCTGTGCAACTCATATGCTATGTGATGTTTTGGAAATCTTAACAAAATGTCTTTCTTTTAGTGTTAACAAAATTAAAAACAGTTTACGTACACTAACAGCAAGGACGATAATTGGTTCTTCTTCTTCTTCTTCTTGACACGAATTAGGCCTAGTGATCCGTTATGGTCTTATTCTGTCTTGTCCCTTGTTGTCACTAATTCATTTTGACGTCGAATTCTTGTTTTGGGCATCTTTAGCACACGGGACCTCCAATTTTGATGGTAGTTTTGAATTCCTTCTATTAGAGGGCGAATGTCTATTTTCTTTATAAACTCTACATTATTTTTGTTATGTAATTTAGCGTGGATGAGCTCCTTCTTAAACACTTAATTTCATTGGCTATGATGCAATGTTCATCACATTTTCATACAGTCCAGGCTTCACTAACATACCTGTGTGTGAGTTGGTCTCACCAATGTTTTATAGATTTTAATCCTTTGGTGTCTTTGGACGGGAGATAAATTGAAAATATTAATTCTATTTATATCATAGTTAAAATTATGTATTTTTCTTGCAGTATTAGTTTTGTTTCATTCATTCATTATCTGTTTATCCTCCTCTTATGTAGGACTTACACCCCCCAGGACTTACAAGCGGGTGCCTGGGGTCAGAGGCCCGTCGAGGAGCAGACACTCATGGATCAGACAGAGCATCCAGGATGGGTGATCAGCCCGATGCCTGGTATGGGATGAAGGAAGTAGATGAAACGAAATGTTGGTGAAATGGATGAAAGGAAAGGTGATGATGGAGCATTGGTGGAATGAATGGCGGGGGAAACCGGAGAACCCGGAGAAAACCCGCCCAGACGCCGCTTCGTCCACCACGAATCCCACATGCAGGTCCCTGGGAGTTTTGTTTCATAACTCAAGAAATAGCGTAAGTATTAGAAAGATAAAACCCTTTTTTGTAGCATTGTTACGGCATATTTTAGTCTGGAGATTAGTTTTTTTTTTCAAAAAACCCATTAGTTCAGTTTTAGTTGCTGAGATTTAAATGTATTTTTCAGAGATATGTTGCTTTTGAAAGACTGTTCCATGGAGGCAATTTTCAAATTGTAATGAGAAAGACTGCAGCCTTGATTAAATTATTAATTTTGTGGACGTTTCCTACTTCTTGAAATATAACTTTCACAGCCTAATTTAAATATTACATCGATTAGTTGATTTGAAACATTTTCATCAACCAACATTTGAAATAATTTCTCCTATGTCTTATCAAAGGTCTTTCTAAAATCTTTCTAGAGTCTTTCTAAAAAGTTAGGATTAAACTTTTTATTTTGCACTCTATTGGATTACTGATTTACTTATTATATATAGGTATGGATCAGTGCATAATTAAGATAGTTTTCGTCTTTTTTTAATTACCAGTGTGCGGAACAGTATAAATGCAGTCGTATAGCAATAATAACGAACAGATAGAATGTTGTGCCTTATTAAGCATTTTGCTTATGTGGGTACTAATATCTTAGAAAAGAACCTTGTATTGTCGGATTCAAAACCTCTAATGCATGTACATTAGTTACATGGAGGGAGGGGAGAGAGACGTCGTGGGAGATAATGAGAATATAAGAGAGAGAGAGGAGAGAGAAATGGAGAGATGTTGAAAGATAGGGAAAGCGGAAGGAGAGAAAACAGGATATAGAACGACAGTGAGAGGAAGAGGGTGAAGTATAGACAAATTCCCTAATGAAATAACGAGAGTGGAGCTGCAGGTTCTACTAGTAGACTATAAATTAAACCTCACGATAATTAAATATATTCGAGTGCCGATAAAGTAATGTGCTGCCAGTGCAGCTTTTAGATAGAATTTATAGTTAAATTTTACGTTCGTATGTTAGAGTATAAAAAAGAATCGCACAAATATGGAAACGTTTCTTCCTTTTCAGAGTAAATAGACAAAATGGCTGTTATGCAGTGATAAAAATATAGAGCTTCGCTAAGTAAAATGGTAATATGGTCGTTGATCTGCCAGAGAAATTCCTTCAGTGATGAAGCAGATTGTCCGGAAAATGCAAGGGCTTAAAAGCTGAGCAATGCATTGCGGCAATTTTCTTTGAAAGCAGGCGGCTGAAGTACAGCGCAACCTCCTATCGACCCGCGAAGCAAAGAGGCGAGTTTTATTTAGCGAAGGTTTCCTGGCAATAGTAAATCATCAAAACGTGCTTTATCACGCTAGCCAGGAGCTTGGCAGAGGAGCTAGCTGTTGCTTTACCTTCTTGGCCAATTGACTGAACAAACCAGGATGTTATACAATAACATAACTCCACCACAACAAAGGCTTCTTCCTGATTTTCAGCTCCATTATTGCACACTGAATCAGAAGGCATTAGCCATATCTCATGATTTGCAGTTTCATAGACAGGTTGAACTTACACAGCTTTAGAAACTATGCCTTCAGTTTAGTTACATTCACTATACTATACCTAGCGATCACCACGATTTTTTATAAAATACACATATTTATAACTCCAAGCTTTCCTAGTTGCTGTCAGTGAACATTCATTTACATTATATCATTTTCTCAACTGTTTTAAGGGGTGATTAAAAACTCTAGCCCTCCAATGTTAAATTAATAAATCATGATCCATTATCTCCAAAATTATTTAAAATGTCACATTGAAATTATATAGATGCCTAATAACTTTGTTTAATATGCTACCTGGGGTTTTAACAATTATATCATCCTTTAATTTAAGTTTACCAGCCATTATTATTTTTAAATAACCAAGCATCTTATTGGCACCAGATTAGATTCACAATAGCACTTAGTGGTTATTCTTGCCATTTCAAAATTTAATATAGCTATCCTGAATAGTATGAAAAAATGGGTCAAAGCAAAAATGAAAATAATAAGCTCCCCTATGTTTGCAATGAAAGAAATAATATGGCCACTAGCACCAATTTGTAGAGCAAAACTCTCTACTACAAAGTGTAAGGGAGATATGCTTGTTTTCGGTGAAGTGGTGCAGAGTTCAAGGCAGAAAGTTGCAGAAGCAGTATAATTTTAAAAACAAATATTTAACAATTAGTGTTCCTACAATGATAGGAAATCAAAGAGGAAATTCCAGTTTATAGGTCTACACTAAAAACCAAGAATGTAACTTTTTGGCCAATTTTCAACATTTAGATTCCCCTTAAACCAGTTTGTGTTTATGCTTACAAGTTACACATAATTGTTAGTGTGCTTATGTATTTTCAGCCGCAATTTCATAACAGGAAGAAGATACTTTATTAAACTTGTTATTACGTTTCTCTAAAAGAAAGAAATAATGTATGGAGAAGAAAATGCATAGCATAAAATTATCATACTGAATGGCATGGCTCAGGGGTAACGTCTGTGGCTTGCATTCAGGATATTCCGTGTTCGATCCCGGCGGCCACCACTCTGATCCATGTTTTTTTTTCGGTGCTTTCCATCTGGTCGACAGACGATTGGCTGTCGATATCATGTTCTTTCAGTCCCCGAATTTCCTGTCCTTCCATTTTGTTCCATTTAAAATTTCATTCATCCTTCATCCCATTGGTCTCTTACAGATTCGGAAGTGTCGGCGATGGTATTTTGGTGCTGCAAGACGGGGGAAAAGGATATCTATGTAACTCTCTCCTTCCCTCCACTTTCGGCTGGCTGCAGGGGTATCCGACCTCCCCTCGGTGGGGTGGGATTCCCGGACTGCCTGTCCGTCGGCGAGGGTGTGTACTACTGCAAACTTAGGGACTCTGACGTTGCTGTACCGTTGCTCCTGGATCTGGCCGCCCCTTTCTCGCGGGGACGCCTCCTCGTGGGGCATAGGTACAATATCCCCTATGGATCAGTGCCGAGTCCCCTCCGTTCAGGATGTTTAAGATAAGATAAAATTATAATTCCATCATTATCGTAAAGCCAGATGGAAATTTTCAGAAAATACTTAATAGCATTGTCAGTAAAAGAAAATGGTGACTAGAGTAAAATTATTAGCTTGGTAACATTGCTCTGAAGTGTGGTACTCTGAAGCTGGGGAAACAACCAGAGTTCAGAGATTATAGGGAGTGTAATTAATTCTGCTCTTAAAGTTGCATTTTGGTACCAGGAGTGAGGTGGGTAGTTACTCAATACTTAAGTTTTACTAAGATAGCGAAATTAAATTTGGCGAAGTGATCATTGCGACAATGCTGTTAGGGCAGGTTTGTTTATAATCATAATAAAGGCATTGATAAAATACGACGCTGAATTGTGAGAGGTACTGTATAAAACTTAAGTCAACGGAAGACATAACTTCAGGCAGTGCTAAGTATTCGTGCAATTATTATAAGAGAGCTGACTGTTTAAAACACTCTTTATGATAGTGATTTAATTCAAATAAGAGAATATAATTGTTATTTGAAATTAAATGTTATTGCTAATAAAGGAGAGGATTTAGTATTACACTAGGACAAACACAACTGCATTATAATTTCCAAGCACACCAGTCCTTTGTTGTATATTGATTGGACTTTTGATTATTGTGCAATGTTTTTCCCAAATAGTTTACAGGTCTAATTGACAATAACAGACATTAAATTACTATACATCCCAATAAAAGCAGATTTTGGTTTTCAATATTTGTGGCATAAACGAGGAGTAGCTCAATAAGAAAGGAGTCTATTGCAGTAATTTCAGATTTTGAAGTGTGTACAGACGCTGCTGTGGGATAATGCTGCAGCTGTTATAAGCAGGTTTCATTAATCATGGTAGAAAGTGGGCCAGGTGGCACCGCGGTAACATGTTTGACTCGCATTCAGGGAGATCTGGGTTTCATCCTCAGCGACCGCCCACTCCAACCTAAGGGTCTTTTTGTGGTTTCCCTGGGGTCGAATGCTGGGATGGTTTTTCCTCCACCATGATTTCTTTTCCAACATTCTTTTATTCCGTTTCCTTCTCATTTTTCAGGTGTGCTTCTAGGTTTCGTGGTGTATAGCGGTACCGGACAGATGGCGCGGATGCATGTTCATTGGAAAAAATCTGATGTGTTACACTCACATGACTTTCTCTACTCTTGTACAAACTGTTTTTACAAACGCTTATTCTCCATCTACTTCATGTTAATCGAGATAAACATTTGCAGAGTCTATTTTATTGCTAAATTTCTTGTAGTTGTAAGGGGATAATATATTTACATGGGAAATATAGAAATACAGAATCCTTTAAGCACAAACATATCTCTTAATAGCTGGTTGCTAGGTACAGCACCATTCTCTTTCCCACAGATTAATAACCTTGCATATCCAAGACAAAAAAATCTGATGTGTTACACTCACATAACTTTCTCTACTCTTGTACAACCTAATTTTACAATCGCCTATTCTCCATATGCTTCATGTTAATCGAGATATTGAGATGTCAATCTTATTTGTAATTTTCTTGTAGATGCAAGGAAAATATGGTAGCTTTTAAGCGATAGTCAAATATTTTAACGCTGGTTGCTATGTGACGCATTCCATTCTCTTTGCATGTCCAGGACATAAAAAAAATGAATAACGCATTTGAGAAAAAGTATAAGTATTGGAAAATTTAAGGAAATAACAAGCAATATCTCCAAAACGGTTCACTCAACAAAAGAAATGTATATAACATAAGTTGTGTATTTTAACGCGATCTACATTTTTTGTGTAGTAAAATTTTGTCTATCTCTTATGGTTTACCAGTTATGCAAAAGTCGTTCACAATGAAGAATACTTTTGGAGACATTCCCAGAAAATTCGAGATATACATTTCATTTCTCATGACATTACCCTAAACATATGATATTTTCATCAAAATCGTTAGAGCCATTTTTGAGAAAATTAAACTTTTCGAAAAATCTTCTATGTAAAGGGTAGTCTGTGGTGGGGCGATTTTCTTGAAAACCTTCGTGTCGCATCTCTGGAAGATACTGAACCTAAATACCAAGTTTGGTGCTTATCCGATTGTTCGTTTTTGAGTTATGCTGTTCACAGACACACACACAGACACACACACATACACACACACAGACACACACACGGACATGTTTCCAAAAATGCTTTTTTTTGGATTCAGGAGGTCTCAAAACGTGTATTTCCGGTGAAATCTCGGTATCGAATTTTTGGTTGGAATGCAATACTTCCCCTTCTTAGTATACGTAGTAGAGAAAGTAAAAATGAATAACGAATTCCCATTTGAGAAAATAAGTATTGAAAAATTTAAGGGAATAACAAGCAATATCTCGAAAATGGTTCACTCAACAAAACAAATGTACATGACATAAATTGTGTATTTTAACGCGATCTACTGTGTAGTAAAATTTTGTTTATCTCTTATGGTTTATCAGTTATGCAAAAGTCGTTCACAATGAAGAATACTTTTGGATACATTCCCAGAAGATTCAAGATATACATTTTATTTGTCATAAAAATATCCTAAACATAGGATATTTTAATCAAAATCGTTAGAGCCATTTTTGAGAAAATTAAAATTTTCGAAAAATCTTCCATGTAAAGGGTAATCTGCGGTGGGGGGATTTTCTTGAAAACCTTCGTGTCGCATCCTTGAAAGATACTGAACTTAAATACCAAGTTTGGTGTTTATCCGACTGTTCGTTTCTGAGTTATGCTGTTCACAGACAGACACGCACACACAGACAGACACACAGACACGGACACGGAAACACATGTTTCCAAAAATGCTTTTTTTGGATTCAGGGGGTCTCAAAACATATATTTCAGGTGAAATCTCGGTATCGAATTTTTTGGTGGAATACAATACTTCCCCTACTTACTATACGTAGTAGAGAAAGTAAAAATACTCCCCGTGGACACCAGAGGTCGCTTGATTGGTGTGTGGTTCAAAGACCTCTCTTGGCAGCTGCAGCAATGGGACTGGTCTGCGAGCTTAGAAATGCTATGTACTTCCGCGGGTCCCTGTGGCCTGTCTGCCTACTGCTTGCAGCCTCTGTGGTCCTCTGTGGAGGATAGTTGAATAGACCTGTGCAGATCGCCGCGCGCGAGGTGTCCCCCTCCGTTGAGTCACCTACACTTATACCATGGTGGAAGGTGGAAACCAGGAGATAGGCCTCGGGTGTTAATACAAAACTAAAGACTGTTGAATACATCATGGTTGTTTTACTCAGAGCCGAACGTAGCAGGCCAGGCCCATTAAAGTATTGCTCCTGGAGCACAATCAAGGTGCACACCTATCAATGAAACAGTATAGTGTAAGATGAATAAAAGATCTGGACGGCGCTGGACGACCAAATGAATCGTCGTTGGCTTATGCATTACAAAAGAGTGCAAGACATTATTTTTCATTTTTAAAATGAACTCTTAATACTCGTAGCACTGCACTGTCATTCTTATGAGATATACTCGAGCCTAAAAAAAAAATAAAGATGAGATTAACATAATTCATACTCATTATTATACAATCCATATATCAACTCATTTAAAATAGAATTTCACTTCCAAAATTTCGTATTCACCCATGAGATATTAACTAGATTCTTATTTTGCTGTACCCTACTCTTGATTTATGAGTGGTAGACCAGTTCTAATTTTGAAGTGGTTGGGAAGATGAAAATAGTTTCTGTTACAACCTTAAATAAATGGCGGAGAAAGGAATATTTGGTTCACATGTGTATGTAATAAATGTTAAGCAAAAATCTGAAAGCAACAATGAAAAAAATATTACAGCTAATACTGACATTCTACATTATTTATTATATAACAAATGTTTACCACATATTAGGTTATAATACATATGAGTTTTGCAACTGCTTGAAACGGAAGTATGCAGTATTAAAACACAGCTGTTTAGGGATAATCGGTGCTTTCAAGGAAAATGCAAATGTTTATGTATTTTCTTTTGCAGCATACTGTACTTCCAAAGAACAGTACAAATATAGGTAATTAAGGTAAATAAAGTTTCTTTGTAAACATACATACCTGAGCACGGACCGCGTTAAAGACGAAGGAATGGGGTTAAACTTGCAAATCTGTGTGTATGTATGTGTGTGTGTGTGTGTGTGTGTGTGTGTGTGTGTGTGTGTGTGTGTGTGTGTGAAGGAATGCTTAGAGAAGAATACTGTTGAGCGCAAGATATAGGTAGCAGTTGAAGCTGACCTACAAGAAAATTAACAAGTAAAGGGAAAAATACACAGATATGTATATAGTGTTAATATTCCCAGTTTAGTGTTGTAATTCAAGCATTAGTGCAAGGACAAAGAGGCTCAAATGTATTTCTTAAAATGCCTTAACTAGTGTTTTGATTACTGTGTTAATGAAAGAACAGAGAAACCGAAATAATTTATTTAGCATACATAATATGTACTGGATATAAAACTACATATGTATTAAGGTAAGTGCTTTTTAATAAAATGCATGATATTGAAACTCCGCCATGGAGTTTATGATTAAAAAAATACAAACATTTAAGCCTCACCAACCTCCCCCTCCCCCAAAAAAGGATCATGCCAGTTCCTTCTCTGACAGGTTTCATTATAATATGTTTGTTTGTGTTAAAGTATAAGTTTTGAGAAACATTAACACTTTACTAAGTTTTTCCTATAATTAGCCAGTTCCTAAAATCTAAGTGGATCCTACGATTAAGCGCCTTGTAGAAGCAAATAAATCATTGCAATTTCAAATTAATAGATGATAATTCGATAAATAATTATATTTAAGTTTTCAATTCGTAACATTTTGTGTGAGTATGAGTTAAAGCAATCCTTATATTACCAATGATTGTTCACTATTTCCAAACTTTTAACTTCCGAGATACCAAAATTCTTAGTTCTTGTCTTTTATCTAATTCACTATTGATCCTGATTCACTACATTCTATTCTCTTTGTCTGTGCAATCCTCCTTCAATGAATTAATGAGTAATAAATGCATACTTTTGTGTAGCTTATACTAATCTAAGGGCATACTCAAAAATATACTGCAACTATAATAGTTTCCGGATGTCACAGAAGTTTGTAATCCATTATAAACAATCCATTTTATTCACCTCATATAAAGGTAGAGCCACTATATTCATTCTTCTATTGTGTGTTCAAGAAACCACAAAATGCTTGTAAGCAATACAGAAATACCATTGCTTCCTGAATGGCTGGCTTGCTTTCTTTTTAGGCAGAAGAGCAATTTTAGCTGAATTTTCTTTGAGAGTTTCGTGCAAAAGGATAAAATAAAATTTTACTCAACTTTAGTTACGCTTTATTGCCTTCCATCAAAGACCATTTAAGTATATAAGTGCTTTGTTATATTTTATGGAAATACTTTGCACATTTTTATTCTTGCTTCCCACATTGAATATTTGCATAAGGTTTTTGGGCAAAACGGTTAACAAAGCAGGACATCAACAATGCCCTGATTATTCCTCACTTCAGAACCTCAAGACTGATCACAAGGAATTCTAGCACACTGCCTAGAATTCCTTTCATGGTTCCTTCTGCGAAAAAGTCTGGAAACAGATTTTTAAAAATTGAATCCACCCCAACCTCAAGCTTCGAAAAGGAGCATCACCAGCTTGCATCATCACGATAATGCGCAGACGATTCACACTCATCTGGGATTCTTACTACAAACCTGCAAGTCCTTCATTTCCAAAGGCTTCTGTGTCCCCCATAATATTTGAATTTGCTTACTAGCGGTTAATTTTTGTTTCCAATCCTGAATAAACTGCTGTATGGCCGAAGATTCATACCAGATGATAAGCTTGAAGCTAACACAAATGCTTATTTTGCATAGTTGGACAAGTCATTTTTACTGAGCGAATTAAACAGTTGGAAAGCTTTGGAGCAAATCTATGATATACAAATGACTATGTAGTGAAAAAAAGACATTTCTATTGAATCTTCTTATTTATTGATCAGGCTGAGAACTTTTAAAACGCCCTCAATATATGAAGTTAGAACGCGAGACCATATTCATGAACCATAAGAAATCGTCAAGTCGAGAGTCTAATAAAGCGACTGCATTAAAAATCTAGCGTTGCATAAAATACGTTTGCAATTAACAACAGTTACATTGACAAGCAATAAAGCTCAATTGCAAGGAATAATCACGCTGTCTGAATAAAGCGAATAAAATATGCAAACCCCTAAGTTACAGTACTTATCTATGTAGCTGTAGTATATAGGATGGAGCATTTAAGTTGAGACTGGACAATATCCTCAGAACTTAGCGTTGTAGAAAGAAATGTCTTGAATAAAAGTTGCTTGATATTATGAGGTAAATTCCATTAGTCGTGTTTTATTCGGAGGACGTTGTGATGGTCATTTTAAGTTCAGTTTAAATTGAGCCTAATTGTAGGTTCCCATTTAAAAAATTAAATTGTCCCTAAAATGACCATTATAACGTTCTACAAACAAAATAAGATTCATTTAATTTACTTTCCCCTATAATATCAAGCAAGTTTTATTAAAGACAACTCTTTCTACAACGCTTAATTTCTGAGACTCAACTAAAATGATCCACCCTATATACAGCTGATGAAGCATTAGAGAGATGCTCTAATAGACATTATAGTATTACACTATATAGTATAACCTGCTCTATGCTGCAAATAACGCAGAATAAAGTGACACCTGGCTTCCAGTTAATGAAGCATTTCTGATTGATATTACCAGCGGGATTTGCTCGGGAAATGCTTAACAGTGTTGTATTACATTCTGAGTTCGTGTACATGGTAGTTCACTTTAGCTTGAAATCAATGCATCACATTAAGGTCTGGGGTGAAATATATACATTAATGGTGTTTCTTTCTTTTTGTTTCTTACATGGCACAAAAACATTCACTTATATCAAAACAAAATGCATACATAATATTGACATTCATAAGGTAAAGGTAAAAAAATACACCGAAGAAGATAATTTCTCCAAAAGTGTTACCTTACACTTAAGGGTTACAGCAATAATGTAAGTAATCATGCATATATTCAAAGTACGATTATGGTGTATTACAATTCTCAAAGAAGGAAACTTTTTCAGTAAACTTGGGAAAAATATGTGAACACCCAAACATATACAAATTGTATTGCTTTAGAGAAACGTTTTATATGAAGGCATTAAATTAAAATATTGTAGTTAGAATTAAAGTATCCAAATAGTGTTTGAAAACAATTGAATATTGTATATAATTAGGACGGCGGAGTAATGTGAAAAGCAATGAATACAATAAATAGTGACGTTAAATAAAATGAATTCTTAGTATCATCAATACACCGAAATATATAAACATCACAATGTACTCGTAAAATTTAATCCAGAATTTGTCTCGAGAGCAGTTAATTTCCTGATAGTCCTATCTGAATGAGTTTAGGTCCTCATACATGTTAGTTCCATATAAAATACAGTCAAAAAGAGCTTACATTATTGTCACAAGTGGTAATAAATTTTGAAGCAAACATTTTTTCAATAAAATATACAAGAATTTCCTTCTTATCGCTGTCAGTGATATAGTGCTTAAATCATTGCTTAGTTATCTCACTGTCACTGTTGCGTTCATAGTGGCCTACCATTTGATATCTATTTCATTAAAGATAATTTTGAATTCAGTAAGATCAAACTAGAAGTGATGTATTTTAAAGTGATCTGATGATAATCTGTAGAAATAGATCTGCAACACGCTTTGTGGCACATGCGATGCCATTGAATAGTGTCCAGTTCCTCAGTACTTTCTAGAATTGTCCATAGTCCAAGATAAACTGACATAAATTGTATGCGCAGCCATTTAAGCTTACGTTTTCGGATTCTGGTATTGACGCCACGTGTTTGCAGACATTCATTGCTTACATTCGATAAGAATAGGATGCTACTCTTCTCAGATAAAAAACAGTGATAAAAAGATTTTAGAAAGCTGAAAAATAATTGAAAAATTCAATGATACAGCCGTGGATTTAACTTTTTCAATTTTCATTCAACATTCCAATTTTATCCCACATACGGCCAGTGTGAAAAGCAATTGTAATGATATGAGTGATTTTCAAATTATTCAGATCCCGAAGTGGCCACCATACGTTTCTAGAAAATTTGAAAATTACAAGTTGCATTTTGTAGGACTGTTTCATAAATAATTTTATTTATTTGTTTATTTATTCAAACAATATCAAATTCCCGTATTATGGGCTGCAATCAACGACAGAGCAAAACAGAGAATTTATGAATTATTTACAGCGAAAACTTTAATAAAATTGAAACATTACTATAATGGATAACACACTAATTCTGACAGTTTGGCATTGTTTTCACCTAATATGACAGTCAAAAAGTAAGACTAAAAGTAATAAAAGGACTTAAACGAGATTATACAGCATGATATTAAGTAAACATTTATGGCAATGGAATATAAAAGATGCTAAAAATTATGGTTATGCAAACTAATTCGGAAAATTGCAATTAGTCCTTTTATTGCAGACAGAGCAATTCGTTTTATTTTGTCGTACAACAATCTAAACCTTTTCAGGTGTTAAAAAAGTGTAGAGGTATAGTGCCCCCAGCTCCAAGCTCAAGAAGATCAGACTCCAAACCAGTCCTGCCATCTTAAGTGGCCGAGGGATATTAGTAATCTTCAAAAGAGTTTCCTTACCTATTCTATTGCGTTTCATATTCGTGAGCTTTACGTAACACCAGTAAGGTATTACTCCGGACATTTAACAATTGCGCTGGTTTTGGCGTTGTTATCGTGTTTACATTCAAGTAGCCTATACTTATTACACACAACAGGATAGTTACTACTTTAGCGCAAGCAAACAACCCGATTAGTATGGAGAAAAGTTCTCAAGTACTCTTATGCAATCATCTCTGCCAATATGAATACCTGTACATGGGTTTCGTTGAGCGCTTTCTTGGGGATTGGGAATGAAAGAGATCAAATACATGAGTTAGCAATATTTACGTAAAAGAAGAGCAATACCTCTATCATTTTAACTGCAAATTTTTAAGAAACATAAGAGTTGGCGACATTTTTGGAAAAGAAGAGCAACATTTTTATCCTTGTGGATGCAAATTTTTGAGAAACGAATGTAATGAATAGTACACATTACTGCAAAATACAGAATTTTAATTTTCATTGGTGGCTTAAATGTAATAATAATAATAATAATAATAATATAAAATGGATTTAACCCTAAATATAGTTTCATACGAAAGCAAAACACATTAACTCATATGCAAAAGAAGCGTTGTATATTTTTTACCTTAGACTATCTCAGTTCATATATCCACACATTTTATTTCAGGGATGTAATTATTTATGACACTTTTCTCAGCAATAGAACCTTTTTTTCTTCTTCTTTCTCCTCCTCTTCTTCTTCTTCTTCTGTGACAGAACGGTTGGGAGAGATAATATTTAAATTCTGTTTTATCATCTCAGGTCCACAGAGATGATACTAAATTACGTTTGTTTCTTTCCTTCCTTCTGTCTTTCTTTCTTATTTTTAAACATTTAACATCCAGAGACGAGATGGATGAAGTGGTGATTCACGATTGCTCAGATTGCATGTTTAGTAGTATAATGGAGTGTGTTGAATTTGGTTTTGAATTTTTATGAATAAAATTTACTAAAACTCAACATTAGCCTTTGCTATTGCATAATTCAGACTGCATGGAGAAATATGAAGCCATGTTAATTACAAACACTATAAAATCTATTGCATTGCAGGTCACCAACATTAAAATTGATTGCGAAATGGCGATCGATTATCCTTATCTACCTGTTGACTTTAAAAATATCAGTAATTTGCGGTTAATACTTAGCTGCTACATTAAACCATTGGTAATTATTAATAAATAAAAAGGAAGCAAAGACTCGGGTAAAGTTGAACTGAATTTAACTAACCACTATGGCTATATTCCCTTTCGAGGAGTAAAATAGGCAAAAGACGCAGGTAGGTTTGGCAACCAGCACTGCAAGCAGGAAATTCAACTTTGCGCCATGACAACCGAGCGAGCTGGCGCCGCGGAAACATGTGCGACTCGCATTCGGAAGTTCCGGGTTCGATCCCCTGCAAACGCCCCTCTGAACCACTCGGCAGGCGACTACTGGAGTCTTTCATTTTCTACCACGACCTTCCTATTCCTCATTTTCTTACCCAATATCTTCCTGGTCATCTGATTCAGAGTTGTAGGAACTAAGCAACAGTGTTCGACGGGTTGCGGCTCGGCGCTGGCTGTACGCTCTTAGAGGTTTCTTCGCTGACGTTGTTGCTGGACTGCTCAGTTAGTTCTGTCTTCCGAGTCGGGCTTGTGGGGGGAGCCCCCAGGGCTCGGTGGCTTGTGTGTGGACCCGGGCGACGTAGGATGCACTCGATCAGGAGAGTTAGGCACCCCGTCTATGCTTGCGCTCGTCGTCATCCGGGTCTGGTCGCCCTTCATGTATCTCCCTTCACTACTCCTCCCCCGGGGGTCACGGTAGCAGCATAAAACGCCATTGCGGCCTAATTGCGGTGTTCTGCCCGGTTGTGGGTGCCGCTTTGTTCGTCCGTACCATTACCTTTATTTCCTCCATGACAGCAAAACGGTAAGTGGATAAAAAAACACTTTGTTGGAAAGAAATCTTGCACAGCAAAGTTTTGAATTGGGGACCTACGGATTGAAAGTAGTTACGCTACTGGAGGCTCTAATTGCTTTTATCCTTCATTGATTATTACCAATTTAAAGCTTGTTTTGGCAAAAGGTCTCACAATATGCAATGACTTTTAATTCAAAAGCCAAATATTTTCAGCACTTTAGCTTTTCTTTGGATTCTAAGAGTAAATAAAACTATGTAAGTGCCATTTTACTTTATCAATTAAGTACTTGCAGTAATTAGGGGAAATATTGTATTCTGCCCAAAAAGTCTATATCGAGTTCTTACCTGAATTACGCATTCTGAAGACCCCTGAATCCCCCCCACAAAAGGCACTTGTGCGTGTGCGTATATGTGAATAGTATTCTAGTATTCCAAAAATGCAAAGTCGGATAAACACCAAACTTGCTAATTAAGTTCAGATCATTGAAAACTGCGACACGAACATTTTCAAGAAAATCCCCATTCCGAGCTACGGCTTAGATATATGGACATTCTTTCGTTACTTTTTATTTTCTCAGAAATTTCTCTAACCATTTTGATTAAAATATCATATATTTAAGATATTTTCATGAAAAATAAAATATATATCTTAAACTTTCTGGGAATGTTCCCAAAATTCCTCCTCTTTGTGAATAGCTTTTGCATAACAGTAAACCATAACAGATAGACAAAATGTTTCTACACAAAACTGTAGAGCTTATTAAAGCACGCACACACACACACACACACACACACACACAACGTCGTATACATTCTTTTTGTCTAGTGAACCATTTCCGAGATATTCCTTGTTATTTGTTTGAGTTTCCCAAAACTTATATTTTTTTTCAAATAGGAACTAATTATTGGTTTTTTTATGTTCTGGACATGCAACCAGCTCCACATAGCAACCAGCTCTTAAAATATTTGACTATCGCTTAAATCCTACCATATTTGCCTTGTACCTACCTACAAGGAATTGGCAGTAAGATGCAAATGTTTATCTCGATTAATATGAAGTAGATGTGTTTGTAAAAATAGTTTGTACAAGAGTAGAGAAAGTCATGTGAGTGCAAACACATCAGTTATTTTCTCCATGCAAAGACCACGGATTTTCAAAGCCATCACATAAAGACTGGCCGTTTAAAAATGTGACTATCGCTTTACCTACTGTATTCTACAAAGAAATGTTTAAATATAAATTGCAAGTTATCTGTGTTATAGGAAGCAGATAGAATAATAAGCTTTTTGAAGAAGTTTAGAAGTGTGAACAGAGAAAGTCATAAGAATTAAACACACTGGTTTTTTTCTCGTGGTCATGGAAGTAGTGTGGAATTTCAAAGCCATGTGCTTCTTAAAAATCTGGTATCGCTTTAGCGTACTGCATTATTCTTATTACTACAAGAAAATGTGTAAACGTATAATGAAATTTTATCTCGATTAACAAGAAATATACGGAAGAAAAGACTTAATGAATAGTTTGTAGAAGAATGAGTGGAGAATGTCATGCGAATGCAATACACATTCTTTTTAGGACTGCAGTTAGTGAATTGTGTGAAAGGCTATGGATTTCTTTCCGTATGACCTTTTGGGAATGAGCAGTGGAGCAGGGTCCAAGGTTCTTGTGCATACGACATGAGCAGCTGCTGTAAATAGATCGGATGGAGAGCTGTGGTGAATAGCCAAGAGACGGGCGTGAGCAACTCGACCACTAGACTCACGTTCATTCTCCTAAATCCGATACTGCACAAACCGCACTTCCGAAACCTTCCCCAAATCACTGAAACGGAAAGAATCCAAAGCTTTGGCTCACTGTAGCAACATTATCGGCACCTTTAAACGCGATAGACTGGGAAGCTCGCATCGATCAGCTAATCGAAGATACAGAGTACCAACAGGTGCTATAGAACAAGCCACTGAACTCTCAAGCGCAGTTCATACCTATTAAGTTGAAGAAAAGACATTGCAAGAAAACTGTAAGATAAGCATATTAAATTTTAAATAAAAACCACCCTCACAGCATACCGAGGTAGATGGCATCGCAGTAACATGTGCGAATCGCGTTCGGGAGATCCGGGTTTGATCTCCGGTGACCCCACTCTGACTCATGAGTTTTTCGCGGTTTCCCCTGGTCGGCAGGTAAATATGGGGGTGATTTCTTCTCCACCATGATTTCTTTTCCATCATTTCTCTTTCATTCTGTTTCCTTCTCATCTTTCATGTGTGGTTCTAGGTTTCTTAGGATATGGCAGTGCCGGCAGATGGCTCTGATGCATGCTAAAATGAAAGAGTACTCCCCGTCGGCACCAGTGGGATACCTTGCATCTCTGCGGTGTGTTTGCTTGCGCCTGTAGCCTCCTGTGGTTCCTTCACTTCATTCCTTTCTCTTTGGGGTGTTAGCCGGATGGATCTGTGCAGGTCAGAGTGCGCGACGTATTTACCTCTGTTGAGTAAACCTATACCTAACCCACATAGTACTTTAAATATGCACAACAAAACAACGATAAACCGTATACATGTTGCACCGTTATGTCCTATTATACTAACCAAAAGCAATTAACAAAGATAAAAACAACACACCAACAAGAACTGAATATGACATAATTAGCATAAAAATGTCTAATGTGATACATTCAGATGACTTTCTCAAACCTCTATTTTATTAGTGGGTGTACAAACTATTCAGACTAAAGCTTATTTTCTATCTGCTACATTTTAATCGAAATAAACCGTTACAAAAATAGCTACATTGCACAATTCGTTAGAGATACAAAGAGTATGACAGTCAAATGTTTAAGAACTGGACGCTATACGCTGCCCTTAAAATTCCATACTGTATCCATGCTATCGCGAGAAATAAACCAAAAATTGATGAACTTAAAATAATGACAGTATTGAGCACTTCGAACTTTAAATAACGGATATCTCAGGAAGGGCTTATGCCACAAGAGAACTTATTTTAAGTAAATTGTGTGTTTTAAAGCGGTCTACATTTTTTGAGTGTTACGCTTCCGTCTATCGCTTAACGTTTACAAGTTATACAAGATTATACAAAATCCCTTCCGAATGCAGAGGAATTCCTAGGGTATTCCCAGAAAATTAAAGTAATGTATTTTATTTTCCTGTAAATATCCTTCATATACGGCATTTTAATAAAAATCGTTACAGCCATCTTTTAGAAAATCAAACATTTTCAAAATTTTTCTTCGTAAAGGGTAGTTTGAGGAAGAGGATTTTATTCAAAATCTTTGGTCGCATCGTTGGAAAATATTGAACCTAAACGCAAGCTTTGGTATTTATCCGACTTTTCGTTTTTCAGTTATACTGTTCACAGACAGAGACACACACACACACACACACAAACACACACACACAAACACACACAAACACACATACAAATACACGCGCAAGTTTCCAAAAATCCTTTATTTGGATTCTGGCGCCTCGAAACATGTATTTTCGGTGAAATCTTAGTATATAATTTTTGGGTGGAATGCAATACCTCCCATACTTACTATAACGTAGTAAAGAACGTAATACATCAACCAACACCCAGCCGTACGTTTAGTTCTGCTTACACTTCCCTTCCCTAATATCAGGTTTCTCAGATTGCAGCTGTCTCTCCTAAAATAGAAATTTAACGGGTGAGGTTCGGATTCGGGAAGTCCCGTCGGACGACCACTGTATCCTTAGTTTTTAGTAGTTTCCTCCAGTCAGTAGGCGAATCCTGGGGTGGTTCCTACATTATCACAAATTTCCTGTTTACCATTTCGTATCCCTATCATTTCCTTTTATCTAATTCCCTCATCTAATGGTTATTTTCCAAAATCGGTGCTAAACATTGTGTTAAAAAATCTGATGTGTTACACTCACATGACTTCCTGTACTCTTGTACAAACTATTTTTACAAACGCTTATTCTCTATCTACTTCATGTTAATCGAGATAAACATATGCAGATTCTATCTTATCGCTAATTTTCTTGTAGTTGCAAGGAGAATATATATTTACAAGGGTAATATAGAAATACATTAGCCTTTAAGCATAGACATTACTCTTAATAGCTGGTTGCTATGTGCAGCACCATTCTCTTTGCCACAGATTAATACTCTTTGCATATCCAAGACAAAAAATGAATAACGAATTCCCATTTGAGAAAATAAGTATTAAAAAATTTAAGGGAATAACAAGCAATATCTCGAAAATGGGTCACGCAACAACAAAAATGTATATGACATAAATTGTGTATTTTAACGCGATCTACATTTTTGTGTAGTAAAAGTTTGTCTATCTCTTATGGTTTACCAGTTATGCAAAAGTCGTTCACAATGAACACTACTTTTGGAGACATTCCCAGCAAATTCAAGATATGATATTTTAAACAAAATCGTTAGAACCTTTTTTGAGAAAATTAAAATTTTCGAAAAATGTTCCATGTAAAGGTTAATCTGGTGTGGGGGGATTTTCTGGAAAACCTTTGTGTCACATCTCTGGAAGATACTGAACCTAAATATCAGGTTTGATGTTTATCCGACTGTTCATTTCTGAGTTATGCTGTTCACAGCCACACACACACAGACAGACACACGGACATGTTTCTAAAAATGATTTTATTGAATTCAGGGGGTCTCAAAACATATATTTCCGGTGAAATCTCGGTATCGAATTTTTGGGTGGAATACAATACTTCCCCTACTTACCATACATGGTAGAGAAAGTAAAAATATGTCAACTAGTTTTTCCATGAAGTAATTTCACTGCTCTATATTTCTTCATTTTAAAATAAGAGAGTAATAGTATGTATTAAACTAAGTTACAATTTTATATTTAAACATAACCTATAAATCCACTAAAGCAGAATAGTATTGGAATAAGCACATAACAGCAAAACAATAGGTGAGCAAAGAATCCGGTACAAAATCCATATAAAATCATTTTTTATTTATATTTTATTTGTGGACGCTCTTTACCTACGTCCCGGTCTATTTAAGGCGTGAAGTACCGGTAATTTTGCTCAGAGGCCTATATCAGGCTTGAGGTTCTTCTACGGGACTACCGGTTTTACTTCCCTTCCGAAGGAATACATCGCCTTCCGCCGGGTTTGAACCCGCGTCCTCGGGAACCAGAGGCTAGCATGATAACCACTACACCACGGAGGATGACAATACAGTACTTCTCCTACTTAGTACGTAATAGAGAAATTAATAATATCTGCTCGAAAATGAAGAAATTACATGCGCCAATACCAAAAGTGATATTTGATCGTAAAGAGTCGAAAGATGTACCTCAATGCAGGAAACGCTTGGATTTTTATGGCATTTTATTTCAGGCGTGATTTAATTAATAATGTTCTCAGCAAGCGACTACGGAACCAGAAATTGCGTTCTTCATCTAGGGGGTTTACACGTATTCTGATTTTAAACAAAGAAACCAAGGAATTTCTAGTTATCCTGCATATTAAAGAAACGCGTTTTAATTAGAAGACCACAAGAGGCAAAAATGGAAAAAGAGATAATGCATACATAATATTTCTTGAGAGAAAGGCGCTTAAAAATGAAATATCCGTAATATATAATCTTAAGAAAATCATAATACCTTCAGTTTTATTTAATTACGTAATTATTTTATCGTTTAATTAGTTTATATTATACAACGATAACCCACAATCTATTTAGTGTACTTCTTAACATATATTCCTCATATTTGAAGCGGAATATTTGTTGGTAGTTGGTAGTAGTTGGGAGATGCTTCATGTCTGCACCACGTATGGGATCCAATTTGTCGCGGGCACTTCGTGTTATCATTTGCTCGGCGCCTGCTATTGTATTACTACTTTGAATGTTGGGTTCATTGTCCTCCGGCTAGCTATTATTTCTCGGTCGAGCACATCTCTTGAACAAGGTGTGTAAACGGAAAGGATTTGTTACTCAAAGATAACACTGATAAAATAATTTGTTTTTACACTTTTATTACCGTCACAATTAATTAAGTTCACATATTGACTCTTGATACACACCAGACTGAAACTGTTATATTTTCTAATATCACTATAATCACTTATTTACTGCACATTATTAATTCGTGTGTTTCACATTTATAACAAACTTTAAGACGGGAGAGATTCTGTAGAATTGCGTAACGTGTACTTTATGTATGCTTCCGTTGAACTACGCGACGTATAACTCACGAATACTTATTTTGGACTGACGAAATCTGCCTCTGACTTTAGCTTTTTATACTCCCACACCCCGATATGCCTAAAGATTATAACCGAGCTGCTATTGGTTAATAAAACGCGCCAACATTAGTGTCTATTTTTATATCCAATAAAAAATTACGAAAACATATGCTTTAGGGAAGATGTTCCCTCCATTTCTCAGAAAAGCGCGCCAATCTGACGTCATTTGCTTGTCTCTTCTAATTAATATTCAACTCACCCCCTCGCTCTTTGTTATCCGCTCCTATTGTCAGTTTCAGTGAGGCCGTGTAAACTTATTTCCTAACGATGCTTATAATTAACAAACATCTCACATCAATGTCATACAATAATGCTTATTTACACTACAATCACTCTGGCATTTACATTATTGTGATACAAATTACTGCCACATATTCTACTTATATTTTTATTACTTTTACCAAAGTTTCAAAGACCTATAAATGTGTCATGTAGCTGTGTCATTGGTATATCTAATAGTATAATAAGGATGTTATAGGGAACTCGCCCGGCGTGTCCAAGTTCGAAGAAGCTTTTTCACAGGTTAGTGAAGCTTTAGGTATCTATATGTTTCTGACATTATTTTTATTTAACACACAATAAGAAATATAAGCATGTGTTACCTGTGGCGCAACTGTATAAAAAATCTGATGTGTAACATTCACATGAGTTTCCCTAACTCTATCCTTATTACTGGGTGTCCAAATTATTCTTACGAAAGTTTATTTTCGTATCTACTTCATTTTAATCGATATAAACCTTTCCGGGATAAACCTGCAATGCACATTTCGTTCTAGAACAAATGAAATAGCGAAGTTAAATGCTTTAGAACCGGACATATACACTGGCCTTAAAATTTCACATTCTTTCCATCACATCTGTGAAACAACCGAAAACCGACAGGAGTTTAAGGGAATGACTATTATTAAACAATGGGAACCATTAATAACAGATACCTATCTCGGAAATGTCTGATGACACAAAAAATCGTTTGAAATAAATTGTTTGTTTAAAAGTGCTACATTTTTTGTTAGTATGTTTCCATATATCACTTTACATTTACAAATACAAGATTACACAAAATTCCTTCCGAATGAAGAGGACTTCACAAGCTTTTCCCATAAATTTAAAGATATACGTTTTAGTTGTTATGTATCTTAAATGTATGGTCTTAATCAAAATCGTTTTTCATTATTTGGAAAATAAAAAAACTGGAAAAATGTTCTAGGTAAAGTGTAGTTTGGAGTGAGGGTATTTTCTTAAAAATCGTCTTGTCGCATCTTTGGAGCCTACTGAACCCAAATACCAAGTTTGTTGATTATTTTACTTTACTTTTTCAGTTATGCTGATTACAGACACACAGACACACACATACACACACATAAACAGATATTTTTCTACAAATGCTTTCTTTTGGATTCAGGGGCCTCAAAGCATGTATTTTAGGTGAAATCTCGGTATAGAATTTTTGTGTAGAACACAATACCTTCTCTACCTACTACGTATGTGGTAGAGAATGTAAAAATACCTCCAAGGGAGCGGGGAAGCAGAAACGTAACGTGATACAGTCTCATAACTTTCTCTATCCTTTATATTCAATCTTTACATTTCTTAAAACTTAGTAGTTATTCGTAGAAATGTTTCTTTTCTTGCCTACTTACTTCCTGTTAATTATGATAAAGGACCCAAATATGCGTGTGTTGAAGGCACACAGGAACAATCAGTTATTAATATTACAATCTTAAGCTCTTGAAATGGTCTTGATATGTCATGTATTAGAAAGTTAAAATGATTAGCGAATATGTCGGAAAGAATTAACGCTAAAAATGTTTGAATTAAAACATAAGTAACTGCCTGATGAACTGCTCTCTCAAAGTTCAACGTATATGTCTGGATTGGTGTTATTTAAAATTAAGGATAAAGCTTCCTTATATGACTTGTGTTGTTTGTTTGGGAGGCCCCCCTCCACGAAGCCAACGTATATATATATATATATATATATATATATATATATATATATATACATGCGGATTGGTGTTATTTGCAATTAAGGACAAAGCTTCCTTATAAGCAGGGTTAGGATTTTTAGGTGCGCACCTTTTTTCTTAGGGTAAGCTAAAGCTGTGCGGAAACATATCACACTGTGAGATTTTGTTTCTAGTTGCAAAAAGAGGCATTTTTTCTCGCACCTTTTTCCCCTTTTTGGGACCTTTGCCCCTTTTTGGCACCTTTATCCCATTTTTCTCCAACCATGCCAATAATCCCCTTTTCCCCGCTTTTTTCTTTTAAGTTTCATTCCAATTTATTCTTTAACTTTCAATTAACGTCTCCTCAGCTTGCTGTGTACGTGCGAATAATAAGTCTACCTCTTTCAGTAAACGCCGCACGGGAATTGAAAGCACACCCGAAACCATGGAAAATAATTGTGTGTTCGACGAAAACCTCTTTCTCTCGCTTTACTGCTATAAAGTTGCCCGCAATAATGCAATTGACAATGAGTGATTCTATCTCACTAGAATCAGTAGCCTGCTGTTAGTGATTGTGAGTTTGTTACTGTGAGAGAAGTCATCTGCTTGCGTGGAGGGGAAGGCTGGGCACGCAGAGACGGCAGTAACCTCACCCGCGCAGTTCCGAGAATTATTAAGAGTGAGTTCTGCTCGAAACTACTACAAATCCCTGAGACTGAAGTTCCAGCATGAATGAGAACATTCTGGTAATTGTCGCGGTGTCATAAGAGAATGTGGACAGGGAGTGAGTTGTGTGAGAGTCGCATTGTGTTAGCAAGTGAACGAGTGTACTAGTACTAGATTTTACCATGCCAAATGTGTCCAGTGCTCGATTTATTGTTCTGGCTGAGGAATTCAAACAATATTTCATAAACACTGATGGAACTGTTATGCCATACACTCTGTATGATTCAGGAAGTTTGTTAGATGAAGAACTCCAGCGAGATCGCATCAAACAACACATTTCCAACTCTAAGCATCAAATGAACGAGACTCTTCAAGCAAACAAATCACGGCAACCTCTATTACGAAATGCGTTTCAACAGAGTTCTTCAAAAAGCCAAAATTTGGACGAATTAAACATTGATTTGTTTACAGCTCTTACACAAGCAGGAATTCCATACAATAAGGTGGACCATCCAGCCTTGAAGGGATTTCTTGAAAAATACACAAAAATGTCAATGCCCGATGAGAGTACTTTAAGAAAAAACTAATGGAGTCTGTTTACCAAGAAACCATAGAAAGAATCAAGGAGAAAGTGTCTGATTGCAAGTGGGAATCATTGTGGATGAAACCATAGACTCAATGGAACGATATGTTTTGAACATTTTAGTTTTTTCCTTAGCAGGGGAGAAAGTTAAGTGCATGTTGTTAAAAATGTACTGGCTGCAGAAAGCCAATGCCAGTACAGTAATGCAATCCATTATAGACTTCTTCCAAAAACTTTGGCCTACTGGTATCTAGTTTGAAACCTTTATTTCCCAACTTGAAGCATGTGACATGTTTGGCTCATGCCCTTCACAGGGTTTGTGAATCCATAAGGAACGAATACGACATTGCAAATTAATTCATCTCTGCCCTGAAGAAGATTCTACTGAAAGCTCTGAACCGTGTTGTTTACTACAGGGAAATCACTGGCCTGCCCCTTCCAAATTTCCCGGTCATTACTCGCTGGGGATCTTGGATTGAATGTGCTGCTATGTTGTGTGAGAATTTTGACAAAATTAAAGAGTTTGTTCTTTCTTTGCATTCATCCGACCCAGGCTTCTGTAACTTCTGTTACCGGAGAAAATACGTAATTTGCAGACAGAACTATATTGTGTCCATAGTTATAAGTACTTCACTACAGCTATTAAACGATTGGAAGAACAAGGTCTGGAAATGGAAAAACAATGGGATATTTTTACTTCCGTGAGGGAGCAGTTAGATGGCTTTGCCAAAGACAAACTTAAGTCTATTCTTCAGAAGAATCCAGACATTGAGAAATTCGCCACATCTGTAGAGTTGCCATTCCAAGTGAATACAAGGTTTCTGTTGATGTTGAAAGAAGCTTTAGCATCTAAACACATTCTATCTCCTAATAGAAACGGACTTACTTTTAAAAATGTGGATATGATTAATGTCTTGAAGCACAACAATTTCATGTTTTTCCTTCTTTTGATGAGTGATAATTTGATGTACGTGTTTGTAGTTCAATAAATTAGAATAGAGGAAAGATAAATCGTTGAATTAGTTAAAGGAATGCAGAACTGAAATTAACCCAAAACCTCAACAAATCTAAAAAAAAAAAAAAGTTGTTGCCAGAAAGGTTTCCATTGCTTGCAGTTTTAGAATCTACTTTTATTTTTGACCTAGTGAACGCTTCAGGATCGTTACGAGACTGTCTAAATACCCTTGCGCATTTGGTTGCTAGCTGTATATGTTTAAAACTTGATTTTAAGGCGTTTCTTATTTTCAGCATTTCTGCACATTCAAAATGTTCCACACGATGTAGTTTTCATCCATTCATATTGACATTTTTTATGCTTATTTCAAAAACACAAAGAAATAACACATATAATTTTTCTGTGTAATGAATGGTATTTGCACTACTAATTTTTGAAGATAACAATGCATACAAAAAAACGAAAAAAATGCAAATACAAAACTGCAATTCTTTTTCTCTTAAACCAAGAATGCTAGAAAAAATTATATGATAGATTTGTAATTTCTTGACATAGAAGCAACATAAGATTTTTTTTTTGAAAAATGCATAACGTATTGCATTTTGCATATAACCATAGTTTTATATTTTGGAAATTAATAACCTGAAAACTAGTTAAGATTATAACAATTATATGTGGTTAAAATTTCAGCCCAATTGAATGGATGGTTTAGAAAATAGCAACTTCAGTTGTGTATCCCTTTAAATACATCAGCACAATATTGTCCTTTTTACTTTCTCTACTACGTATAGTAAGTAGGGGAAGTATTGTATTCCACCCAAAAATTCGATACCAAGATTTCACCGAAAATACATGTTTTGAGACCCCCTGAATCCAAAAAAAACATTTTTGGAAACATGTCCTGTGTGTGTCTGTGTGTCTGTCTGTGTGTGTGTGTGTCTGTGAATAGCATAACTCCGAAACGAACAATCGGATAAACACCAAACTTGGTATTTAGGTTATCTTCCAGAGATGCGACACGAAGGTTTTCAACAAAATATCCCCACCCCAGAGAACCCTTTACATGGAAGATTTTTCGAAAATTTTAATTTTCTCAAAAATGGCTCTTAACGATTTTGATTAAATATCATAGGTTTAAGATATTTTCATGACAAATAAAATGCATATCATGAATTTCCTGGGAATGTCTCCAAAAGTATTCTTTATTGTGAACGACTTTTGCATAACTCGTAAACCATAAGAGATAGACAAACCTTTACTACACAAAAAATGTAGATCGCGTTAAAATACACAATTTATGTCATATACATTTTTTTTGTTGAGTGAACCATTTTCGAGATATTACTTGTTATTCCCTTAAATTTTTCAATAGTTATTTTCTCAAATGGGAATTCGTTATTCAGTGTTTTGTCTTGGATATGCAAAGAGTATTAATCTGTGGGAAAGGGAATGGTGCTGCACCTAGCAACCAGCTATTAAGAGATATGTATGTGCTTAAAGGCTACTGTATTTCGATACTGCCCTTGTAAATATATATTCCCCTTACATCTACAAGAAAATTAGCAATAAGATAGAGTCTGCAAATGTTTATCTCGATTAACATGAAGTAGATGGAGAGTAAGCGTTTGTAAAAATAGTTTGTATAAGAGTAGAGAAAGTCATGTGAGTGTAACACATCAGATTTTTTACTTTCTCTACTACTTATAGTAAGTAGGGGAAGTATTGTATTCCACCCAAAAATTCGATACCGAGATTTCACAGGAAATACATGTTTTGAGACCCCTGGATCCAAAAAAAGCATTTTTGGAAACATGTCCGTGTGTGTGTGTCTGTGCGTCTGTCTGTGTCTGTCTGTATGTCTGTCTGTGAACAGCATAACTCAGAAACGAACAGCCGGATAAACACCAAACTTGGTATTTAGGTTCAGTATCTTCCAGAGATGCGACACGAAGGTTTTCAAGAAAATCCCCCCACCCCAGATTTCCCTTTACATGGAATATTATTCGAAAATTTTAATTTTTTCAAAAATGGCTCTAACGATTTTGATTAAAATATCATATGTTTAAGATATTTTCATGAAAAATAAAATGTATATCTTGAATTTTCTGGGAATGTCTCCAAAAGGATTCTTCATTGTGAACGACTTTTGTATAACTGGTAAACCATAAGAGATAGACAAAAATTTACTACACAAAAAATGTAGATCGCGTTAAAATACACAATTTATGTCATATACATTTTTGTTGTTGAGTGAACCATTTTCGAGATATTGCTTGTTATTCTCTTAAATTTTTCAATACTTATTTTCTCAAATGGGAATTCGTTATTCATTTTTTGTCTTGCATATGCAAAGAGTATTAATCTGTGGCAAAGGGAATGGTGCTGCACCTAGCAACCAGCTATTAAGAGATATGTGTATGCTTAAAGCCTACTGTATTTCTATATTGCCCTTGTAAATATATATTCCCCTTACATCTATAAGAAAATTAGCAATAAGATAGAGTCTGCAAAAGTTTATCTCGAATAACATGAAGTGGATGGAGAATAAGCGTTTGTAAAAAATAGTTTGTACAAGAGTAGAGAAAGTCATGTGAGTGTTACACATCAGATTTTTTCAACTTATTTGAGCACCTTTTCCCTTCCTTTTTACATCTGAAATTTTCACCTAAAAATCCTAAACCTGCTTATAAGACTTGTATTGTTTGATTGGGAGGCCCCCAAAATACCAATGAGAAATAGTTTTTGTCTTTAACACCGTGAATTATGAATATTTGTGGAGCCGCTTAGGGCAGCTCCTGAGGGCCTCATCTGTAAATAAAATTATTCGTATCTTTAAGAAAATTTAAATTGTTTTGGCATGAGAAACCCTCAATATTCTTGCCTGAGTCGTTTATTAATTGGGAATGTTCTCCCGTTTGTGTTAAAAACATGTTTCATCTTGTACCAGTTGCACAAGTCCCTTTGAAGGTGTATAGTATACAGTGTTTCTCTGTCTTGAATAGAAGTCCTTCCGAATGTTACTTTATGAAGCCGATACTAAACGCAAAATTAGTTTCTGGCCCTCTTCGTTCATAGTAATATTGTTTACTCTTGATATTTTAATCTATCACATTTGCGGTTTTATTGCTGTCATAAAACTGTGCTTATTGTAAATTAATTGTCTCATAAATATATATGACTTGACAGTGCGCTCAGGGTTGTACCCAGCGGCAATCCTGAAATATTTATATTGGGCGAATTGGTTATTAAATAACTGATAACACATACTCAAGCATACTCACATTCGTACACCAGACTCTGGCATACCGAGAAACCTTCTAGATTAAATAAAAAGCTCTCAGCCCAGCCGGGAATCGAACACAGGACTCCTCTCACAGTAGACAGGTGTTTTAGTGAGACCTGTCACAATTGTTTTTCAGCACTAAATTTTCATATAAATTCCCTTAACATTATTTATTAACAAGTCGGTCTGTCTGACTCTCTCTTTCTTACAAACACACACACACACACACACACACTGGCTTCATTCCTTTTAGTGCACGCTGAATATCGATGTGCTGACTACAACAGAGATATGATAAATTAAGTTTGACGAATTACATAAAGATTATTTTTAGTAATATACTCAAGTTTACAGATATTTAATGTCACTTGATCTAGGAACGAAATCCATAAGTAGTAAAAATAAGAAAAAACAAACCAACAGTTTTAATACAGGTATTAGGTTGGTTTAAAACTTAAATGTTATACATTCTTTAACACAAATTTCAACGAATTACGAAATACCTACTCTGGATAAAATATCTATATTCAAATACAAGCTCCATTATTTTTGCTCGCTGTGCGTATCCCACTGAAATATGACATATTCCCTAGTGACATTCTGACAAAGGAGAATATTGCAATCGCACGCATGTTAGCGCAAATTCAATATGTGCTACACGTAATTTGCTATGCGGCTTACAATAGTGTATGTGACACCGCTGGAACATTTGAAAACCGCATATGTTGCAGAGATTCGCTGTCAAATCACTCCAAAATATGAGTATTGTGGATATATAGGGGTTTTGTTAGCGATTATGTTACATGCTACTAAAGCTGAGCAGTGGTGCAGTTTTTCTTGACGTTATTTCTTAATTTAAGTGTAGGAAGGGAAAGGTTTAAAAGGTTAAGGACTGCCTTGTTAATCTGACGGGGATAACTAGAAATAACGAGTATAAAATGTTAGTATTGAGCCTTGTACTAGTCAATAATTATTTACGCAACTTGTAGCTAAAGTGAGATTTTTTGCGAGTGTAAAGCTTTTCATCTCGAGCGTATCGAGTGGGATTTTCTCACGAGTGAAAAAATTTCACCCCGAGCGTAGCGAGTAGGATTTTCTTACCATGAAGGATTTTCATATCGAGTAGGAATGGGATTTTTCACGAGATTTTCATCTCGAGCATAGCGAGTGAGATTTTCTTACGAGTGAAAAGGTTTTCATTACGAGCGTATTAAGTGATGAAAATTCCATGGAAAGAAAAGACTTCTACGCCTCATAATTTTGTACATGATTTTATTTGCAAACCATAACAAAAATTTGCATTTACGGAATCGGAATGAAAATATATTGTGAGATTTAAATTCATCACCCGTATTGAGACAAACAATCGAATAGCATATACAGCGCATCCTGGATATGTTCCCTATTTAAAACATTGAATTTAAAAACTCTGAACCTCTCGCGAATGATATGCTGTGCTTTTTATAGTTGTAAATGGAAATAAGTAATATTATAAACTGCTACAAGCATACTTTAAAAAGTATGAACTTTTTAATTGTTTTGGCTATGGTAACTTTCGTCAGCAAAAGAAAATGCTTCGCAGAAATAATGTTGAGAAATTTCCCCGGTCATTGCATGAATTTTAAACGTTTTCCTTTAACTTTTCTTGAAATTGCAGGTAAGGAACAGCAATGCTGAGTTGCAAATTTACAACATGTTAAAGTGCATTGAAACACATTATATGTGCGACGGTTTTCTTATTGGAAGGAGTGATGCTTTTTATCAAAGAAACAAAATGGTATTTTAAAACCAAATATTTTTAGAACTGCAGTCTAGAATTTCTTGCAATAAACCTCGTGCAAACGGCAGGTGCTGTACTCTAGTGAGAATTTGTTCGTACTGCTAACAGCATAAAGGTAAATCTCATTAACTGATGTCACGTCGAGTATAATTTGGGATTTTTGGAAGGAACAAATCAACCTGTAGTTTATAAAACTAGTAAGAAAATTACGCATAAAATGCTCCATATAAATATTTAACAACTGACTATAGATTTATCTATGAAACATCTTGCAGGTAACTGAATGATTACCAGCTGCTGCATCTCATGGCCTCAGAAGAGAAGCACAGTTCAAAGATTTTACATCTTATTATTCAAAATTCACAGTTAGCCCATATACATCCCTTTTGGGAATGTGAAATAGAGCTGGTATTTTTGTTCCAGTTAGCTATTCCGGGAAACATTGACCTAGTTTATTGTCCTACTGGCTATGTCCATTAGTTTATTCCAAGTTTCTTTCTCTTTGGCTATCGTAGTCCATCTGCTGCCGAAGGTCCTCCTCGGTACGTCTGCCCAGCGGGTTTTCTGCCTACTGATGTTCCTCTGACCAATCCTGGGGTCCCGTGAAGTCACTGTGCATGTCCATCTAGTAGGGTACTGTCTCATAATGCGTCTCATACTTAAGAAATATAATACATTACAATCTTTTCGTCTTCAACTTCCAATAGTGCTCTAAAGAGACGGTATGTACGTTCAATATTATTGTTTAGTTTCGTTTTTAAGAATTTCCTGTCCATCACAGTTGTACTAAATAAACAGAACAGTAAAGAAAATGTTTTTGATACTCTTCTCTAAGTAAAACTATTGCTATACGCCAATTCTTGATTTATGCCATTACCGAATTATATATTATTGGAAATTTCCCCCTTCCTCCACTCTCTCTGTCTCTCTCATTACCTACTTACAAAGCAGATTTGTCTGATCGATATAAGTATACACTGCGTTTAGTAAATTTCTGTTGCAGCCAATTTAAAAGGGGTCCCTTTATTAACACAAAAGTTAGAAAATATTATAAAATTTGCAAAACAAACTAAAATTAAGGATCATGGGGTCAGAAAAATGTATAATAATTCAGTGAACAAACTAATAAAAAATCTGCTATATAACTTACAGAGCAACCGCAAACATACACGCAATTTCATTTTTTTCTGGAAACACATGTCAGTAATAGTAGCCTCTGCTGATGATTTAAACAGATGGTAGACCAAAACACATTACAGTGACAGAGTTTTCAGATCCTGTTTTAAACTAACATGCCAGTTATTGCCATGTTATAGCTTGCTCTGCGAATTTCGAATTGGCTTTTCCTTAGGGTGCTTCGAAAATCAGGTTATTCACAAGTCTCTTACAATTATATTCTTGATCCAGAAATTGCAGTTTCTACCATCTCGTAATTTGTTATTAGTCATTTTTAAAATTATGAAATGGAACTTAATTTCCCTTCATATAACACCTAAAACCTTCATGGTTTCTGCTACATATTTTGTTATCACCCTCGAAAGAAATGAGGATAGGCAGATATTGACTTATAAGGATCCTAATATTAGTATGTCCTTAGCCATGGTGCAGTGGTCTGGAGAGTGGTGCTCTGGTCCCCGGCCATGAAGGCAGCCGGGTTCGATCCCACCAATGGAAGGTGCGGATTTCTAGTCCTGAGCATAGGACCGGTGCGCACTCAGTCGTGGGGAAAGTAAGGAACTGCGATAGGCAGCGGTTTGGCATCGTGAGCCAAATTTCCGGCTGGGAGAAGTGTGATTTTGTTCACATCATCTCCCCGTATCGTTTGAAGGATCACGCGTGAGGTGGCAGTCCACGCCGCGAAAACTGAAACCGCACCTGAAACAGAGAGGGAAACGGAATAAAAGGCAATTAGGGATAGGAAGCGATAGCAGAAGAGAAATCACCTCAGCATTCGCCTACCGACCAGGGAAAACCAAGGCCAGGTTGGGCTCAACGCGAATTTAACCCAGGATCTCATACGTTACCGCGGAACCACTCCGCTCGTAACAGTTGACTAGAGCTTAGGATTTAGAAACCAATAGAGTTATTTAACTTAAGAAAGCACAAGTCAAGAAAAACAACTAAAATCTATGTATATTTGAATTAATTATGAATTATATAATAATATAGTTGTAATGCACCCTCACTCATAGACGCAATAGGCGAAAATGAAATACCCAAGTACTACATTCTGAAAGTACAAATTTTCGTACTACCGACGCTCAAAGCTAAAACCCTGGTGATGTAACGGAACAGCAAAGCACATCAATGACTAAGCCACATCGAAGTCCTGCCATTTGTTTCACTTAACTACAGGATTGGCTAGAGAATCCTCAACAAGCCTTAAGCTTATCGTATTAGCAGAGGTATTGACTAATTTAATTCAATATACCACAGCATCAGGAAGGCTAGATATATGCTCATTTACTTCAATGCATGAAGCATAATACTCACTCGTACATCAATAATTTGTTCGTCATCTGTTTCTGACCTTACATATCTATGAACCAAACAATGACAAAAGGAGCTGGAGTTTTGTTCATCTGAACCAGATTAGAGATGAATTTTGCAATCAAGATGTTACACAGTATTTAGTTCCTCTGAAGACGTTCGTCGCAGTTTTGGGTGATAGGTCAGCTTTTAAAATGAAAGACAATGCATCTCAGCATAAAAACACATAAGATGAATTTATTAATCAAATTGAAGTATATGGACGTGTTTAGTTCTAATGGATATGATTTGGACAATATCAGTTGTGACTGAATTATACGGGTTTTCTTCGAATTTTAATGTTAAGATAAATGTAATGGGTGTCGGGATAGAGCAGTGGTTTAGTTTGCGGCTCTCGTACTGAGGGTCCGAGTTTTGATTCCCGGCTTTGGTGTGGCGATTTTAAGTCGGCCCTATCCACGTCTTCACCTTCGACTTGCTCATGTAAAGTATCCCCAAGGCCCAACATAATTCGGAGTCCACGGCAAAAGCAATAGGTCCTTTCATTCCACCGCCGTCCTCATCATCACCCTACCAGCGGAGGCAACGGATTCCACCCATTGGGTGCCTCCACCTCAGAAATGAGCCCAGTCATCGCTTGGTGGAATGAGGTATCCCCAAAGATCATGGACCTATGAAGAGCGCAGGAAACGACATTCATGCATGAAAGTAATACTTAGTTATTATGCGAGCTTTATTTAAAATTTCGATTTATATTGAATGCGTGGTATTTGTTTACAGAAAGTAAAGTGAGGCCTACACAGAGTCGAAGCTTCCCAGGGAGGGCGTCAAGCGAGTGATCCTTCCTTCATGTGCATTTCCAATACCCCAAAGCTTGAAGCATTTATTCCGGTGAAATCTCAATACCGAATTTCATGTGAATGCAACACTTCCCATACCTAATAAAAGAGCATACTGAAGAAAATAAAAACCGGTATAAGGGACTAACGCACCGTGAATTGAAATCTATTACAAAAACATGCTTACCTTATACTCGAAATTGCACTGGACTTCTTGACTGTTTTTTAAACTTTTACCTTGAGTAAACACTAGTACATACCATGCCAATTTACCTGAACCAACGGACCAATCTCAGTCGCAACTAGATTGGTGGTGCCATGAAATTATAGAAGCGATAGATTAGGACACATTAGAGGCAGTCTAGGTGGTGTTCAGTTTCACATACAGAATATTATAAATATGCATAACCTACACTTCGGTCATAAAATATGGCACATACGTTTTACATAACATCTGTAATAACTTGTGACATTTAATTAACAACTTTAAAAAGTATAAGGAAGGCTATAATCCGTAACGTACAAAGGTATTTTTGAGCGGATACACAAGTGTGTAACTATTTATTACAGTTACATTGCACGGGTCAACCAAATTTTTAGTGGCTATCTACACCTTAGTGTAGTGAGTCCTCGCTCATTAGCCATGGTACGAAAATGTTTCCTGCCAGAAATATATTAGTCTTGATTTTAAGATCTAGATTCTACAAGAAGAGTATGTAACATATGGTAGGTTTAACAGTACACATATAGGCGAAAATTGTTCTCCTTAAAGCTTTAATTTGTGGGTTACATAGATAGAAGTGAATAGTTACTACAGATTCATCTACTACACGTAAGTTATAACAGAAATATGATTCTTTCACAGATGTTGAAATACATATAACTTCAATTAATCTAGGTTAGTGACAGCATTCTTAGTTACCTTAAAGAATGTGAACAAAACAATTTGATCTACCTCTTTGATGGTGTGCAGCACTGAGTGCTCAGTGGCGTGTACCGTGAGTTCAAAGTGCATCTAAATCTCGTGAAATATTGTCGCATATTAATGATGAGCAGCGAAGTTAGGAATACGTAACTACTGTAGCAATTAACCTGACTTACTATTCAGCTTAAACACAACTGCTTTTTTCACGTTTTCTATATTTAAACATACACGAATATTTTATAAGCAAAACAAATATATGTGTGGGGGGGATCTCGCCTTTTGCATAAAGTTGAGGACCTTTATCAAATGATACATCTATAAGCAACTGTCAATGGTAAAGCTATTACGGTGGCTAAAACAATCAGAAATTATTGCGCCTCACCCAAAAATATAATAAACATGTTTTGAGACCCCTGAATCCAAAAAAAAATTAGAAAAAGGTCAATGTGTATGTCTGTGTGTATGTCTGAGAACAGCATAACTCAAAAACAGAAAGTTAGATAGGTACCAAACTTGGTATTTAAGTTCAGTATCTTCCAAGAATGTGATACGAAGGTTTTCAAGTAAATCCTCCCACGCCCACTCCCCAACCACCCTCTACATGGAACATATTTCATACATTTTTGTTTTCTAAAAACGGCTCTAACGATTTAAATAAAATACCGCACATTAAAGATAATTACATGAAAAATAAAATCTATATCTTGAATTTTTTTGGAGTAGCCTGTGAAGTCCTCTTCATTCGGAAGGAATTTTGTAATCTTGTATAACTGGTAAACGTTAAGCGGTAGACGTAAACGTACCAGAAAAAATCTGATGTGTTACACTCACATGACTTTCTCTACTCTTGTACAAACTATTTTTACAAACTCTTATTCTCCATCTATTTCATATTACTCAGACAAACTTTGCAGAAACGATCTTTTGACATGCAAAGAGAATTACATTTTACACATAGCCACCAGTTCTAAAAATATTTGACTATCGCTTAAGGCGTACTATGTTCCCCTTGTTTTGTATTTGCAAGGGCAATATAGAAATAAAGTAGCCTTTAAGCATAGACATATCTCTTAATAGCTGGTTGCTATGTGCAGTACCATTCTCTTTGCCACACATTAATACTCTTAGCATATGCAAGACAAAAAAATGAATAACCAATTCCCATTTGAGAATATAAGTATTGAAAAATTTAAGGGAATAACAAGCAATATCTCGAAAATGGTTTACTCAACAAAAAATATATAGGTCATAAATTGTGTATTTTAACACGATCTACACTTTTGCGTAGTAAAATTTTGTCTATCTCATGGTTTACCAGTTATGCAAAAGTCGTTCACAATGAAGAATACTTTTTGAGACATTCCCAGAAAATTCAAGATGTACATTTTGTCATGAAAATATCTTAAACATTTGATATTTTAATCAAAATTGCTAGAGCCATTTTTGAGAAAATTACAATTTTCGAAAAATCTTCCATGTAAAGGGTAATCTGGGGTACGGGGATTTTCTTGAAAACCTTTGTGTCGCATCTCTGGAAGATACTAAACCTAAATACCAAGTTTGGTGTTTATCCGACTGTTCGCTTCTGAGTTATACTGTTTACAGACACACGGACATGTTTCCAAATGCTTGTTTTGGATTCAGGGGGTTTCAAAACATATATTTCCGGTGTAATCTCGAATTTTTGCGCGGAATGCAATACTTCCCCTACTTACTATATGTAGTAGAGAAAGTAAAAATGTAAGATCCCTTTAAAACACCCAATTTATTTCAAATAGGTTTACTTGTGGCATAAGCCACTTCTGAGATATCCGTTAATGGTTAGAATTGTCCATTACTTGGTCATTCTCTTAAAGTTCTATCAACATTCAGTTGTTTTTGCGATTGCATGGAAATAGTGTGGAATTTCAAGGCCAGCATATAAAATCCGTCTTAAATATTTGCCTATTGCTTTTCTCCTTGTATCCATAACAAATATGCAGCTATTTCTTAAAGGGATTATTTGGATTAATATATAGTAGATAGAATAATATTCTTTAGTGGGAATAGTTTGTATACTCACTAATAAAGATAAGAGGGTAGAGAAAGTGATGTGAATATGCATAATATTTTTACTATACACTCAGAATTTGAACATATATAGTGCACATAATATTTTAACGAGCTATGTCAAATGGTTGTTAAGGTATTTATTTTTTTATTCATAATAATTAATGAGTATGTGAAATAGTCCTTGGACCTTATGGTTCATCGTGTCGCTCTTAAATTTATAATTTGAGCTTAGTATACAACTACAAATAGCTTTTTGCGCACACTTCAAAATTGCAATTAGTTTACGAGATAAAATGTTTGTCAATGTTTTTGAGTTTATCCAGTTTTTCAATATGAGTTATGCAAAATAATTAATTTCAATGAACTATTCCATATATTTTAACTAGTGCTCAACTAGTGCTTAAATCCATAATACCTGAAGCAATCCTGAAAATGTCAAGCTAGTAGGTTATAAACTGTGGTTCAAGGAGCATTTTGGAAAATGAAATATGCTGAAAGGGGAGCTAAGAAAAATGGAATGTAAAGTTCAACGCTATACTTTAGACAAATGGTACACGACCAATTAAACAGACATTAATGGCTTTAAACTGTTTTAATTATAAAAAAGCTGTGTAGCATGAAGGTACAAGTTGTTATAAGTATAATACAAATCTAAAAAGAAAAAATAAACCATCAAACTCGAAAATGTTCACATTTTTACCAAATTTCACCGATGCATTGCCTTAACAGAAAGTGAAGAAATTTCAATGATTAACCAAAGAATTTCAATGTATAATTTATTACTTACGTTATTACTATGCAATTCCTAAATTTTAAAAATCTCGAGTGTATTAATTACAGAAAATTACTACACCACGTTTGTAATAGCGGGTACATTTGGTAAAACGGGTGCAGTTGTTATGTTGTTAGGATATAATTTCATGCAAACAAGCAAATGAAAATGACAACACAGTTTTCGTCTTCGGTCACTTATTTCAGGAAGACATATAATATTGTGAGGTTTATAGCCATCCCAAATCAAAGAAGACAGATTATGGCAGGTGTTATCGATATTCACGATAGAAAAGCAACCGATGTTTATTTTTTTGTTAGCTGCACTAAGCTAATTACTCTGCGATTTAACATTTGTTTGCTATAAATAGGAGTTTTGCTTGAGTGAGGAGTTGGCAACTAGGCTTCTAAGACACATACTGTACCATTAACCGGTAGGTGCTTCTGAAATTCTTACTGCCGTTCGCTGTGGCTGGTGTTACAAATACTGTAAGTCGCCTGGATATTTATTTCCTTTGTTCGTATTGTACTTGTTTATATAAATATAAACTAATTTAATTCTTAGTTTATTTTGTAAAATAATATATAAAACAATTTATTTTGATGTGTTGTGTTTGTGTAAATTGCTGAACCAAAACAACCACATTACTTGCTTTTAATGCTTTTTTAAACAAGAATTTTTTTTTGTTTTCTTCCATTGTTTTCTATCTAATGTTTAAAAATCACCATACGTATTTTGTTTTTAATCTCAGTATCCATAAATATATTTTAATTCGAAAATGTATCTTCGTTCTTTCATTCAAAATTGTGTTTCAGTTTTAGATTTCATTCAACAAAGATTTTGCTGCAACTTAATGAAAACAATTCCATCCTGAAGGTGAAAAATACCAGTAACAATAGATATTGTTCCCGTGATACAGTCAAGGTCTTCTATTGAAACTAGGCGCTAGTTTAGCAGTAGGGAAATGGTTACCTGCAAAATGTGTAACCTCCGCCCCCTTTAGCGCAAGAGCGCAAGTGCTTCTTTAAAGCTTTTTTCTACAGCTCTATGAAAGAACGAAGAATGGTGCTTATGAAGTTTTTCTGCCTACTAATTGAATCCCTCCCTGAATTCAAAAACTACACAAGTATATTTCTTCTATATCAAATTTCATTAGTGATATTACGACGGCAAGGAATTGCTTAACGGTTTTGGTACATTAATAATAGTTTTATTACCTGTACGGGTCCCTTAGTACACCCCTGCCATTTTCGTAAGTCAGCCATGAGACTCTCCAATACATACCTGGAAATAAATAAAACACTTCGTTAGCTACAACTGAATTATAATATATATTGGTATTGTAGTTTAGTTTCTATATTTGAAAGGTGCCGTGAATTTCTAAGGCCTTATTATTATTATTATTATTATTATTATTATTATTATTATTATTATTATTATTATTATTATAGTTGTTGCCACTGCTGTTGTTGGAGCTTAATTTTTGCGCAGCTAAACCATACATCCTGTTAAACAACTCATGCGATAAAGCGACGAAACGAGCAAAATAAAGAAAATGAAAGGTGTATAATACTAAGTAAAAGCAATAATTACGCCAGCATTTTACAGTGTAAAATCTGAGAACTAAATACAGAAAGCAAAATGAAAGAAATTAGAGTGAAAGCATAATTATGCAGAAATTCCTTAGAATGCGTCTATTGTTCCATTCTGCCAGCCTTTCCTTCACTGTACCTTTTCACCTCATGTTTTCTTTCTCGAAATGCGCACTACGTTCTTAATTGCATGACGGTTTTCTTAAACGTAAGATCTCACACAAACAGCAGAATCGCTGGAAAACAAAGCTAGGAATGAGTTTTGTAAGGAACAAAGAATTAATTCCTTCATTCTCCCTTTTTAATTTCTCTACCACGTACCTAGATAAACATTTTATTCCACCTACAAATTTGTTACCGAGATTTCACCGGGGTATGCATACTTTGAAGAATTCTAGAAAAATGGAATGCATACGTGTTCGTGTCTGATAATGCCATTATCCCCAACTAAAAAAATGTCGAATAAATACCAAGCTTGATATTAAGTTCAGAATCTTTCAAAGATGCGACACGAAGATTTTCAGGAAAATTCCCCACCTCAAAATAACCTTTAAATGGAAAGGTTTAAAATATTTCTTATTTTCTCATAATAAATAAATATGTTTATTAAAATACCATATATCTAAGACACTTATGCCAAATAAAATTCATATCAGAAGTTTTCTGAAAATATCCCGTGAAGCCCAGTTCATTAAGAAGGAATTTAGAATACTAGATAATGAGTAAACCATAAGATACACGGTATCTTACTGCATAAAATATAGTAAAAAGCACAATTGATTCCAAATAACTATTTCTGGGATATCCTTTAATATTGGTTTGAAGTTTTCATTACCTTGTATTTTTTTCATTTGTTTTTCGCGATGTTATACAAAAAGAGTATGGAATTCCAAAGTCAGCATACAGCGTGTCGGATTTTTTAAAACTGTGATAATCGATTGCATTTCCTCTATCCCTCTTGTAGCTATAAATATGTAATGCAACAATTTCTGCAAATGTCTATCTCCATTAACATGAAGTGGATAAACAAACAGTCTTCAATAAGAATAGTTTATAGAAGGTATATAAAAACAAATGATAAGTTTGTAAAGAGAGCCATGTAAATGTAACACGTCAGATTTGTATGTATTTGTTCTTTTCTTAACGTCTGCATATCATATTTTGTGTTATCGACCTAATCTTGCGACTGAAAAACCAATAACTCCACAGAAAAATTAATTTGACTTTTATTTATGGTCGCTGTTTTATTACTATGGTTCTTAGAGTCTCATTTGATATCGGACGTGAAAGACGGGAAATTTTGCTCAGAGGCCTCTTTTTTGGGCTTGAGGTTCTTTTACGTGCCGTAAATATACGACATGGGACCACCGGTTTTACTTCCCTTTCATGGGAATCAATGCTAAGAATTGCTACTCCCGGCACATTACATAAAATACAGAGAAACATACGAAATACAGCATTTCAGCAATAATTATTGTTGGTAACTATAATAGTTACCAGAATTCTCAACTTTGTAGTGCTATAAAATCTTCATCCTCGTATATTACCATCATCATAGCGCTTGGTTTGGAATTCTAGGGGTTTTGCTTTGATTCTCTTTACTAAGACCTTGTTTTAATTATTTTGTAATTTATTCCAAGTGAGCAGTTTAGTACTAAAGTGACAACTTTCGTTTCTACAACTAGAATGTGGGTTTAGCTATTTTGTCTTATAATGCATATCTCAATGCCGAATAGTGTAATTTTGAAGTTTACTTTTACATGCTTGTTGTTTATTTTCTAATTTTTGGAATACTTCCAGGTATATTTTAATTTTATTCCATGCCATAATATATCCTGTATTTGAAGTATATCATGCCTTTGATGTTGGTGTTGCAGATTTACTTCAGCTTAAAATGGAAATATGTTCTCAAATTTCATTATTTTTAATTGCAAATTAAGGTGTATAAACACTTTCTTTTCTTTTGAAGTAACTCAACTTCCCTTTTATCCATAAGGATAACTTCATCTACATATATTAAGTATGTCTTAATCCCTGAAGGAAACTCTGAATCTCAAGTGGAAAAGCGTTATGTAAACTGCCTAGGGTGTGTAGATGTATGTGGAGGTTTTAGGATAAATAAAATTCAGAAGACGTATGCGCACATAAGAATTAGGAGGAAATAGTTTTTTATATGGCAATTCATGATAATCAACGGAACTGAAACCCTTTCCATACAAAACAATAGGTGTAGGACTCTTAGACTTAAGAAAGAAGAGGTAATTATCAATGGCCTCAAGAATTATCGGCTAAATATTTGTAACGCTACTGTCTAAATGGTGCTGTTGTCTGCTATGATTGAATATAGAAAACTCTAATACCGATATTTGGTAGAAATCGGCATATGACTGAAAACTTCTAGATTAATCTTTACCTTACTACAATCAGTTATGCGTGAATTGACTTTTGCTATTTCTAAGTCGTCGCAGTATAGTATTGATTATATTTATTTTCATATGCCTACATTGTTGTAATTTGGATTGGCCAGAGTAGTAGTCTAAAAACGAGGTACGTCCGCATCTTCTCCAACTCAGCTGCGCAGCTGGGTGCTGTACGTAGTGTTGGGGAATCCCGACCGACATTCCAATTTTTCTTCTGTTGCTAGACTCTGTATAATTCAGATCTTTGGTTCCGCTCTTAACCTAAGGTTGTCTTAAAAGCTCTGTACTACGGGAATCCAATTTTTAACACGTACAGAACGCTGTACGTGAGAAGATTGTCACAACCTGACAGTATACTACATTTAATTTAAATAAAAAGGAATACCATTTTGAACTTTGCCTGGCATACACCTTGTAGCAGACGTCTGCATTGAAACCATGCTCTCATCATGAAGTCTAGGGGCGTCTTCTGCTATCCAGGTTATCAGTGATCAGGAGATAATTACGAGGAAACCGTTGTTTAGCTTCTTCTGCACCCTCTTCTACAGAACTAGGCTGCTGACCTGCATTTCCAACTGTAGGGATGTCGTCGCTTCAAGAAACTGGCTTAGAGTTGCTGGGAACTGAGAGAGAAAGGGGAAGTAGGGTCTTGGAAAGTACTGAAATTAAAGAGTGTTAGATACTAAACAAAAACTGTACGATTTAGTCTTGATAAGTATTCTATTATATTTACAAAACTTTAAAACTAAATAAGCTACGTCGAAATATGTGATATAAAAGAAAGAGAAGGATTAGCACGTTTCAAATATGGAGGTACGTGCTTAAATGTCCAATTGACGGTGAATCAGACAATACTTTGCATTGCCTCTGGAATTCTATTACCCGGCATAGGCATTCTTAATCCAATTATCTACACTCACTAGAAACACGTTAACAATAGAGGTTAAGGGCCACCGACATCAGGAAAAGTGCTTTACTGCAAACGCTACCAGACTGTACAAGGGATGGAGTGGTCTGTTATCTGCGACGTCACTGCGTAAAGTCCCGTGGCTGACGAGAGAGACCAGCTACGGCGCGCCAGCTGTTTCCCTGTGACGTCACAAGCATAGTCTGAAGAGCGAAAGCCTACATGCAATCGTAGCGGTTGTAAGTAAAATAAGTTTTGTAGATATCTACGTAATAAATATCATGAAAAACCTCTACCACTGACTATTCTTTCACACAAGCCATGTGTAAGTTAAGTTTGAGAAATTCAGTTGAAATCCTGGCCATAGCACTGGAAATTACAAATCTATTTCGTCTCCCTATACAAGATAATGGCAGTTAATACAAAGTATAAAAACCAAATTACTCGAGCACTACGAGACATGCCTTTTAACAATGCACAGTTTAGAACAGGACATATATGAAGCTTGGAATGTATATACTGTTTTCTCTCCACAGCTTAAGCTATTATACACATTATATTAATGTCCTCCATGTTTCGTACATTTAGCTCCCATGGTTAACAAAACATTACTTTTCATTACGTAAATGTATAACACTGATTAAGATACTCCAGACAACGTATATCTAATCATACATTTATTTTTCTACCATTTTATGCATTTTTATTTTTAATTTATATAAAAATTAAAAACGCGTTATTGCTAATTCAAATTACTATTCAATTTTAAAGCATTCCTTTCTTAAAACTAAACACCCTTTTTCTAATAAATTTAAAACGATTGACACAAGCAGATCTAAAAATGCATAAAGTAAGGGATTTCGTTGTATGAACAATTGGAATGTAGTGCTTTTTATGAGTTCAGGCCACATTTCATAGATGCAACACACATTTATTCAGTATAAAATAATAATACACTACTTACCGTTAAATTAAGTTGTTGCAAAGTAATTTTAAATTCAATTTTATTACAACTTCTGTATGTTAGAATTTATGACAATTTTTTTTTCACATTGCTCAAGATAATAACACTTGTTTTTCTTTCAACCAAGAGTGTGGGTCAAAAATAAGGTTCTCACTGATATTCCTAAGAAGAGCCTGGTCCATATTTTTATCAAACTTTCCAAAAAATTAATCATTCCAACATTTAAATGATCCATTTTCCAAAATATTACATTAAAACATTTATTAGCAATTTCAATTCCCTGCATTTTAAAGGTCTATACCAAACGTAATACGTTCATAAAATAAAAGTTGCTAGAGATTAAGTTATGAAGCATTTTTATTATTGTGACTGTAATTCTCCTGGCTTTGGACTGATTGTGAACATTAGTTTGCAGTTTTCCACAACTAAAGCATTGTGTATATAATAAAGTTAGGATAAATAATTATTTTCAAAAATGACAAATTATAAAAGGAAAATAAAATCACATAGAATGTTTATTGCCAGATATATATCCACTTATATCCACCTTACTTTCTGATTTTTAAATACTTATGTCAGAGTTTAGATATTCATCAAAACTCATTTGCTATAGAATGTGGTGTACTGCTTTCCCAGAAACTAAGTTAAGGGATATTTTAAATTCCCATTGATTTGAACTGGTTATGAAGTAGCACATAGCCAACTTGCAATTTATATTTACAATATATACCAAACATTAAGCACCTAAAAATATGTGTTACATTCACATGACTTTCTCCATCCTCTATGGTATACAAATTATTCTTACGAAAGCTTATTTTTCTATCTACTTCACTTCAATCGAGATAAACGTTTGCAGAAATATCTGCATTACTCACTTTGTTATAGATATAAGGGGAAAAGCGATACTTGAATGTTTAAGAACTGGAAGCTATATGCTGGCCTTAAAATTCCATACTTTTTCCATGCAATCGCGAGAAACTACTGAATGTCCACAGGAGCTAGCAAGAAATCGCAGTATTGAACAATTCGAACCATTACTACCGGATATCTCGAAATGGACTTATTCTACACAAAAGTTATTTTAAATTAATTGTGTATTTTAAAGAGATGTACATTTTTTGTATAGTAAGTTTTCGTCTATTCTTAATGCTAACCAATTATACAAGATTGTACAAAGTTCCCTCCAAATGGACAGGACTTCGCAAGCTATTCCCAGAAAATTAAAGATACGCATTTTATTTGGCATGTAAATATCTTCACACACATACACACATACCTTTTCTAAGTATGCTTTTGTTTACTCATGGTGCCTCAAAACATGTATTTCCGGTGAATTTTGGTATTGAATTTTCGGGTGGAATGCAACACCGCCTCTACCTACAGTGTAAGTGGAAGAGAAAGTAGTAATAAACGATAGTGAGTAGGGAAAATCATGTGAATGTAACGTATCCGGTTCTCTCTGCATTAAAAAAATTGATGTGCTATGTTCACATGATGACGCTTGATTAGTGAGTATACAAATTATTCTTATGAAAATTTATTTTCTGTCTTCATTTTAATCAAGACAAAACTTTTCGGAAACAATTCCATTACACATTTCGTTATAGTAGATTTAGGGAATAGCGATAGTGATTTTTAACCCCTGGACGCTATGTACCGGGTGTAAAATGTCATACTCTTTGGGCGCAATCGCGAGAAACAACTGAATATCGAAAGGACTTGAAATGAATAACAAATATTAAGCAAATGGAGCCATTAATAATGAATATCTCAGAAATGGCTGCTGGAACAAAAAGGTTATATGAAATAAATTCTGCGATTTAAATAGATCTAGATTTTTTTGTGTTACGTTTTTTGTCTCTCGTTTAACATTTGTGGTTATACAAGATTATACAAGATTTGTTCTGAATGAAATGCATTCACAGCTATTCCCAGAAAATTCAAGATATACGTTTATTTGCAACGTTCTTCTTCTTTCTCTGTTTATCCTCCTCGCATATAGGATTTACACCTCCAAGAGTTACAAGTAGGTGCCTGGGATCAGAGACCTAACGAGGAGCAGACATTTTGGATCAGAGAGAATAACCAGGACCGATGCCTGCATGAGAGTGAGGAAGTATATGATATGAAATGATGATGAAATAGATGAAAGTAAACGTGATGATGGAGTAGTTCGTGAAATAAATGGCGAGGGAAACCGGATAAAACACACCCCGGCGCCGCTTTGTTTGCCACAAATCCACATGCGGATCGAACCCGAGCCGCGTTGGTGAGAGGCGAGCGGCCTAACCATTCGGCACGACCCCACCAATTTGTAATGTAAATATCTTAAATATATTCTATTTTAACCAAAATCGCAAGAGCCAATTTTTAAACAAAAATACAAAAATTTCGAAAAATGTTTTATGTAAAGTGTAATTTGGGGTGAGGGATGTTCTTGAAAGCCTGGAGAGTATCTTTGGGAGATACTGAACCTAAATACCAAGTTTGGTATTTATCCTACATTTTCTTTATTTATGCTGTTCATAGACACACACAGAGACCCTTTTTTAAAATGCATTGTTTTTATTCAGGGGTACCAAAATATATACTTCCAGTGAAATCTCAGTATCAAATTTTTGGGTGGAAAATGCAATACCTTCTGAGTTTACAAGGTATGTATAGATAAAGTAAGAAATTGTACTTATATAATGAATAATAAGATTAAATGAGTTAACTTAAAAAAATATGATGTGTTACACTCACATGACTTTCTCTGCTCTTGAACAAACCATTTTTACAGATGCTTATTCTCCATATGCTTCATGTTAATCGAGAAATCTAGGTGTTAATCTTATTGCTAATTTTCTTGCACATGCAAGGGGAATTGGTAGGCTTTAAGCGATAGTCAAATATTTTAAGAGCTGGTTGCTATGTGGAGTATTCCATTCTCTTGTATTACCAGGACAAAAAAAAAGAATAACGACTTCCAATTTTGAGAAAAAGTATAAGTATTGGAAAATTTAAGGGAATAACAAGCCATACTTGAAAATTCTTCACTCAACAAAAAAACTGTATATGACATCAATTGTGTATTTTAACGCGATCTAATTTTTTGTGTAGTAAACTTTTGTCTATCTCTTGGTTTACCAGTTATGCAAAAGTTGTTCACAATGAACAAAACTTTTGGGGACATTCCCAGAAAATTCAAGATATACATTTTATTTGTTATGAAAGTATCTTAAACATATGATATTTTTAATGAAAATCGTAGAGCCATTTTTGAGGAAATTAAAATTTTCGAAAAATGTACCATGTAAAGGGTAATCTGGGGTGGGGGGTTCTCTTAAAAACCTTCGTGTCGCATCTCTGAACCCAAATACCAAGTTTGGTGTTTATCCGGCTGTTCGTTTCTGAGTTATGCTGTTCAAAGACACACACACACACACGACACACACACGGACATGTTTCCAAAAATGCTTTTTTTGAATTCAGGGGTCTCAAAACATATATTTCTGGTGAAATCTCGGCATCGAATTTTTGGGTGGAATACAATGCTTCCCCTATTTACTATACGTATTAGAGAAATTAAAAATAACTATGAATATAAAAAATATAATCCAGGGGTATTTTTTCTAAGTTATTAAGCGACACATTGTTAAATTTCTGATCCAACACAGTCAATAACATGGTTTGTGTTATAGGTCTGGAATTCCTGAGAAAGAACTATACAACTATATTAATTGGAAAGTGCTAGGAAAAAAATTCGTTCCAAAATTTAAAGATGTGTTATACAGAAACGTTCTATAACAAATTTTCATGAAACATTTAATTTTTTGACGTTTGAATAATTAGGTACATCGGAATTTACGGAGGCACCAAAACTTAATTGCTATAGTATAATGGTATACTGCTTACCTAGAACTTTAAGTTATAAGGTAATGCTTTAAATTCTGATTATGATGTAGCAAACAGTCAAACCTGCTATTTACTGAATTACGTTCACTATGCTGTATATTTGATTGGATGCTTTCTCAAATGGCCTATTCCAGGTGCTAGTCTACATCAGCAAGGGACTTTATTTTAGGGGTTGTTTTAGTGCAGGAAGGTGTTGGGGCAGCATTTTCTTAAGTTTTGGTATTTTCCTTGGAAGTTTCAGTGTTCCCCATTTAATGTTGTAGTTCTATCTTATAATATGTACGTTTTCAAAATGTTTCTTTTTATAAATGTGTTTTTTAACTTTGAGAAGTCTATGGGAAGATTTTCATCTTTGGGGAGTAAAGGTGCTGTAACTCTTCCAGATTCTGTGTCATATTTTGATCGACATCCAAATACACTACAATGTCGAGGCATTTTCATGTATTTATACCTGCAAAAAAGAAAAAAAAACAGGTATATTACCTTTCTGTATCCACAATGTTGATGGCAAAAAGAGGTTGTGAATCAGAACACATGGGACAGAATCTCCTTAATACACACTTTGAAACACACACTGAATGAAAATGTGTAACGTAATGCACATATTGTGAGCATATTTAAATTATGAAAACCAAGCGAGAAAATGTAGCTTCACTGTTTTAATATTGTTAGGAAACAAGCGGCAAAACAGAACGTCATGCTCAATTGAAAACAGTGATAACACTAGTCTGCATTTTCAAACTTTTTGTCAGATGCTTTCTTAATAGTAGGTGTCCTTGAACCAAGTTTTTATGCTGATTCCAGAAATAACTTCCGTTTTTTTCTATCACGTCAGGTTTTTACACAAAATAAGAAGTAATGTTTTGATACTAGAGTTAACCGTCTCGTCACTCATTGTAGGATGGCCACTTATTTTCTTGGAACACAAGCAACCAGTACTTGCAAATTTGCCATACAAGGGGTAAATGGACTTCCTGCTTGATACTGCTTTATCGCACTTAATCCTGAGCTATGCACTCTGTGGCACTCTTATATTTTTAGAATTCCAGTACACCGAAAGTGCGCTCTTTGCCGGAAGACGCCATTTTTATAAAATGCCAACTGTGTTGAATGTGGGAAGTACAAGCTTTGGTGGTAAAATCCAAAAAAAACCATTTGAGTTCCTCTTTAATATGACATTTACACAAAAGCCGTGTAATTTTAGTTTCCGTGTAATAAATTGAGAAAAGTGTTACCGGGTTTTAGAGACACTCTGCACATCCACAGTAGCAATAGTCTCAAAAAAATTTAAGAACACTCATGATGGTCTGCAGTTAAGTGCTTATTGGTTTTATCTGTTAAGCTTATCCATGTGTGAAAATTCTAAAATCCACAATTTCAGTTAGATTCATTTGAAATTTTAATACGGCAATCAGAGTTTAATGTTTAATATGTAAACAAATTTTAATTAATTCCAGAGAAATTAGTGCTTGTAAAATTGCTTTTATTAATAAACATTGCTCTATACGACACAATTACCTATTGTAAATATTAATATTTTATCATTACTATTTAATAGTGTAGTGATGAATGGTAGAGATCAACTATTAATCGGCCAAGTAGTTTGGGTAAAAATAAACGTTAAATATGAGACAATAAAATTACACAATGAGCGCATAATTATTTAATATAACAACCAGCAGGTTAACAAAGATTCAATTAATATTTATCTTGTTATTTATAAGGAGGTATACAAAATTCCATTCAGTACGTCGCGAAGTAGAATTTTAGAATGAGAATGTGCTGAAAATGAAAACCAGTAAATATATTATAACGCTAAAATAATATTTTTCTGACTTTATGCCGTTTAAAAATAATTTACGCATATACAGGTCCTGCTTTGTCTTTTTCTGTTCCTTTTCAACCAATTTAGTACTTGAAGGTTTCTGAGGCCTTTCTTGAATGATTTATCCAATTTAAAGTTGGCAAAACGCATAGACTTTACCACACTTTTATTGAAATCTAGACTTACAGGCAGACATTTAAATCGCTGTATGACGCGCTTTAACAAGTCATACAGCTGTAACAGCTACAAAACCAAGGTAAGAAGGTTTGTAGTGCTTAATAACATCAAAGTTCATATTTACGACTTGGTTCACAGGTGGTTATGCTTAATCATTATATTTAGTTTTCAAACAATAAAGACAGGAAGAAAGGGAAGAAAGGTAGTATAATTTGCTTTTATCTTACTGCATCGAAATGTTTTCTTGAAGGTTGAGAAATTCCACTGTATTCACATACAAATTGGTAAGGAATTGCGTTAACAGTGATACGATTAATAACACGACTACCGAGTGCTCTGTGTATCATGCAGGCCACTTACGGTAATCCGCTTTAGGTCATGAATGGAAATCGCACAACGCAGTAGGGCAAACATTCTACTGAGGAGAAATGGGATATCTATAAGCAGACTACAGGAGTGACCAAACGATTTACAATTAGCAACGCATGTAATGAAAGGAGCAGCAAAGATATTGACGACTTCCAAATCTCGTTTTGCATTGATCCAGGTGAAGTAACGTTCGCTTGTTAACGTTTAAAGAGCGCCAGCCTGTCTCATCATCCTAAACAATAACGCTGGCTTTTGTGGTTACGTATTTCAAAATATCTTTAATAACTTCTTATTGCAAATTGAATTTACTTGTGCTGTTACCTGTATAATATTTGTCTTTAGTTTATTACTTTCTCCCTTTTCCACCCAAAATTTCACCAAAACTTGGAAACTTTCTGAATTAAAAAAAGCATTTTTAGAAAAAGGTCCATTTGTGATTGGTTTCTGTCTGTAAAAACTATAACTAAGCAAGAAAAGTCGGTTAAATACCAAAGGTGCGACATGAAGATTTTCAAGAAAATTCTCCTACCCCAAACTTCATTAGTTTTTATTTTCTCAGAAACTGCTTTAAGGATTTTTCACTAATGACTTTTGCATAATTCGTATAATTTGGCATAAACATAAAAATGTAAATATCGTTAAAGGTAATTTGTATCACATACCCCATTTACTTCCTTGCTTCCCTCCCTCCTTCATGTTTTTATTTTATTTTTTTGGTGAAGTTAGCAATTTTCAAGATAGTCCTTGTTAACTGTGTGAATTTCAAATGCTTCGAGGCCCTGGAATCCAAAACAAGCATTTTTAGAAAAAGGTTCGTGTGTTAAAAATCTGAGTCACTTTATCTACCGTATCCTATAACGAAATAAATGTGAATTCTTGTTAATCTAGATGAAGTTTTGTAAAATAGTTTATAGATTAGTGAGTAGAGAAAGACATGTGAATGTAACGTATCAGATATGTGTATCCACTTTTCGAAAGCAAATGAAGTTTTCGGCAGGTGTGATTTTCTATGTTTTTTCTTATTGGCAGATTTGTAAGCTTAACCCTGTTTACTGGCAGAGATCATTTCGAATGACGATTAAATGAAATGAATCAGCCAAAGAACAAGAATACAGCTTGCTGTTGCCCTAAGGAATGACGAAACCCCCAAATAATGAGTTCATTGCTGTTTAATCCAACTAGAATCCAAAATTCAACCAAGGAGGCTAAATAACGCATTAACATTAATCATTTTGTGCTTCGAAGATCCTACGGTATTCTCCAATGGGTTTCTAGGCTGTGGTATACAGACGTCATCATCAACGTGGTTCAATATAAGCAAACGCAAAGCATCCGGCTGCTGCAGGGCGCGCGTTACATGCCACAATACATCCGCTTCCTCTTGAGGCAGTATTTTTAACACTTAAATGATTTCAGTCAAATTATATAATATATAAATTCAATAACAGTCCACCTTAAAGCAATATGTGTATCAAATAACATATGAAATGTATGTAAGTCATTTTATTAATGTTTATATTATTATGTACATGTTTAATAATGTTATGTGAAAGTATTAAGTAATTTAACAATATAGGAGCTGTGATAATATAGGTCAAAAGTTGCTAACAATGAGATAACAATGAGGTAACATTGAAGCAATAATGAATTGGAAAGTTTAATAATGCTACTAGTAATTCTTGGAGCAACAGTAATGTAATTTTTGAGACAGTTTATAAATAGCCAATCTACAACCAGAAAACCTGAAAGTTAAGTAAAAGTATTCTATTGGAATAGGATTAGGCAATCAGAGACTTTAAATACATGAAATTTTCAAATTCAGGCGGTAGAAATCAGTTGCTACTAGACAGCGTTCTTAACTGGATGGGAGACGCGTCCTCCAGAAGTTTAATACGTATTCAGTGTGAGACGAAAATTCAGTACGGCGAGAATATTATAAAGTTTACGTGTTAAAAAATGCAAGTAATTAATAAATAATCTCACAGCTTTCTATATCAGTAAAGTATTATTTAATCGTGTGAAGGATTAATTAAAGGAGTGAAGTAAAATTATAATTTGTGTAAGCCTACATTGTTTAGCCGTATCACACCCTGTTAAGAGAAAGAAGTTTCTACAAATTAATACTGACGCAGCGAGGCAAACATAAATATATATATGTATATATATATATATATATATAACATTTAAAGAAAAATTCAAACTACAAAGTTAATTTTTTAAACATTGGTGCGAAAGCCACCGGAAAGTAAAGCTGGGGCGAAGGCCAACGGAAACTTTGTACCATACGTGGGGCAGTTACTTCATCAAGTTTGGCTCCCCAACAGTAGAACTACAATACAACCTACTTCAAATTGGCTTCCATACGTGGTGCAAATAACGCAATAAATCCTACTTTTTCACTCTTCCAGTGGTGGACAAATTGGAATCAGTTCTTAGATACCTGAATGAAGTATCAGGAATTATGTCTGGACCACAGAAGTTGAATTCGAAAGGTCCCTTAATTATCCTTAAAATGTGTAGTTTTTCGTAAACTGTTGTATAATTATGCCGTTGGTTTTCTTTACGTTAGTTGAAATAACATTGCTTGTCATTTATCTAAGTATACGATTTGAAATCTTACACTCACTAAAAGTAACATTAAAATGCGTTTTTTACTCCTTGAAACTATTTATGTGTAAAATGATTTAGGTAATATACAAATATACGTATTTATAATACATGTATTATGTGTTTACAAGTAAAGGTAGTGTTTCGTGAATTTTGAAGCGGACGACAATTTACCATTCGTTTTATTACACTGTTTTGTAATTGATATATTTTTTTTTTGGAATGGTTGAGTACCGAAAACTGTTTTTATGTATGTATAACATACATACTATGGAAGTAAGTTAATCATATAAAACATTAAAGGAATGCGCATTGTAGTTGATTGGGAATGGTCTTAAACGTACCTGTTTTGTTTTAACGATAAACTCAGCTTTGTCTGTCCACCATTGCGTTATAATCATCGCGTAAGACACCTCAACGGACCTGTTTATATTTCCAGTCCAGGTTTTGAGAAAGATGAGCGGATATATTTTTCTTCTTCTTCTTTTTTTACGCGAGGAAGACTGCACAGCTAGAAGAACGTTATCAATTCGGGATTTGCCTTTCAAGAATATTGCGATCCCACCTCCAGGGTAGCGTGTCTGCCTAAGTCCCGCCATCGAATTTCGGCTAGTGTGAGTTAGCATAAGGTTTTCCCGGGTTTTCCCTTACCCTGCAAAGACAAATGTCAGTAAGACGCCGGACTCATTTGAATATAATTTTACGCATTTCGTTCATTCAAATAGTTGTCATGATATGAACAAAAGGAACAGGGTGTATATGGATTACATAAGTAGGTATTTTAATTTCTCATAAATTTCAACACCGTGCGATTTAATTCCAGGATAGTATTTAAAAAATATAAAATATTGTTATAAGTAACACCCATTATTATTATTATTATTATTAACCTTTAATATAATATTGGACATGGAGACACAGTTTAGAAAACGTTTCTGGTATTTTGGGGGCTTTTGTACTGAAAAAAACTGTTAACATTGGTTATATTGCTTTAAAATGTGACCGATGCGTTGGTCCTCAGTGCTAAAAGTAACCGGTTAGTTTCACTTACAGTATTGGCTAATGTTAAGGAATAATACTAAGTTTTCTCTATCAGTTTCGTTAAACATAATTCGCTCTTTTGTGCCATAGAGTGTTTAAGGTATAGTAATATTGTGACGCAGCGGCTAAGTCCCAAGATTATCGGGGCATTGGCGCCGGGCAGTCGGAGATAAAGATAAAAAGCCTTCTCGCCAGCGTAAACACCGAAAGCACTATCGCATGATAACAGGAATCTTCTGGATGTTTCCCTTCTCGAATGTTCTGGAACTATGCGGCAACTGTCAAAGGCTATATAAGCCAGCGCTCTCGCTTGTTAGTGCGTTGAGTTGGTCAGTGATTTGGTAAGAGAGTCAGTGAGCGGGTTACTAAGTACGTTTCTGATGCGACGTAAGGCGCTGTTCTCCAAGAAGTTTGTGACGACCACTGTGACGCGCTGTGAGTGCTGTTCCTACAAGATATTGGAAAAGTCCTGGGTTCAAATCCCCATTGAGTGAACCACACGTAAGTGGCTATATCGTATTTCATTGCGCCGCTACGCCACGAAGAAGTTGAAATGGTGCTGAGTAGTTGAACTAGATCACATGAATGAAGTGACAGTTAAAAATTGGTCAAAGTGACGGTATGATTGTTCTCGTATATGCTGTTTGCACTGTCTTGTATTGTTTGATAAAGTTTGATAAATTGTGTTTACTTAGTGCTTAAGAATACTTTTACGCTTCTATAAAGCAATTAATCTGTTCTAAGTTTATATTGTCCATAAATTAATGTATGTTGCGTAAAATATAGCAAAAATATCATGTATGATTTTTATTATACAAACTACTTGTATTATTTGTATTTGACTCAAAAGACAGAATAATACAAAGCTCTAAAAGCTTTGCAAGTTAGCTCAATGTGTGTTATTTAATACTTCATATAAAATGCGAACTTTTTAAACGCTTTGAAATCAGACATAAGAAAGGAACAAATTTCAGTACTGTATACACCATCCGTTATGATCAAGTACTCAGTGTAGTGCAGTACAATACAGTACTGTAGAGTACGAAAGTATAACGCGTGCGTGTACCTATATATAATGAATGAATGAATAAATGAATGAACAGCCTATTTGTCCCTGAAGGGCTAAGGCCTCCTCTTGCGAGGGGTAGCTCGATATGACTCATGTAGGGAGCTAGTCCGCGTAAGTCCTATATACAGAACGAACCACCTAAAACGTGCACCGCAAATATTTCGAAAATGGAAAGAGCTATTAATGTGCAGTTGTCACAGCATTTATTGGTAGTCAGAGGCTCGTACATTTAGCTAATAAACAGAATTTAATAATACTGAAAAAGTGTATTTTTGAGCAAACATACAACTTTAAATGGAACAGTTACATCAACAATATAAAGGTAGGGTAAATTAGAATGTCAGTGGCGTTTATTGTAAGATTCTAGTACAAGTGGTTTACGAGAAATCTTATTTTGAAACTTTTACATACCGACACTTGTACAACCTGTGGTATCACAAATTAAAGAAAAACAAAAGGGAATTACAATACTTCTGTGAATTCTTAAAAGTAAAGAGAATATAGGCCTTCAAAGGTTGTGTTCAAAATTAGCACCGGCAGCTTCAATACGCTTCCAGTCTGCTATGGAAAGACTGCTACACACGTTCTAGCATTTCAGCGGAAATTTCAAAGCAGAAACAGTAATACATCGTTTTATATCGTCTGGTGTAGTTGTTACATCGTTGTAGACAGTGTTTTTTAGCCTTCCCCACAGAAAAAAAGTCTAAAGGGGTCAGATTTGGTGAACGGGCCCGCCAAGGTACAGGTCCCCTTCGACCAATCCAACGATTTCTAAACAATCCCTTAAGACACGCTGTAGTACTTCATGCACTATGAGCTGGACAGCCATCATGTTGGTACCACAGGTTCCTCCTAGTCTGCAAAGGAACGTCTTCTAGCATCTGTGGCAGATGGTCTGTCAGGAGGCTGCGATACTTGTGCGAGTTCATTGTTCCTTCTATGAACCAAGGGCCTATGAGCTGATGGTCCACTAGCCCACACACACACACACACACGCGCGCGCGCGCGCGCGTTTAAATTCCAGCTGACGAAGCCAACGGGGATTGTCAACAGACCAATAGTGCATGTTTCTGTGGTTTACCTGGCCATGACTAGTATATGTTGCCTCATCACTAAACAAGATACATGATGAATCTGGAGTATCATGTCTTAATGTCCATGTACAAAAGTTAACACGATTCTCCAAATCGTTTCCATGCAGCTCTTGATGGAGAGAGATGTGATAGGAATGGAACCTATGTCGATGGAGAATACGCAGTACACTTGCCTGACTTATGCCACTTCCACGTGCGATTGTACGGGAACTAATTTGCAACGGCAGCCAAAATATTAATTTCTGCCTCTTCTCCAGTCACTTGTTTGTTTCTGTTGCGTTTTCTAGGTGTTACAGTACCACTTTCACGTAATTGGTTGAAGAGGTTGATAAATAATTGCCGAGATGGTTGACGTCTATTGGTATACGTTTCCGCATACACCGTACAGGAACGAACTGCATTCTTCCTACACTCTCCATACACCATGAGCTTGTCGGCTTTTTCTGCATTAGTAAACCAATCTTCCACTCACAACTTACTGCTTGAACTGGCACAAACTAACTGGCCAGAAAGTCGCAATGCAATCAATGAACATAAAACACAATGCAAACATAATAGAATCGTACTAGCAACTAAGCAGACAGAATGGGACAAACAATTGTCGGGCTGAAAACTTTTCAAAATACAATTTCTCGTAAACTACTTGCACTAGATCGTGCAACAAAGACCATTGGCATTCTAATTTACCCTACCTTTGATGTAACTAGGTATTGTTCCATTTAAAAATTTTATGTTTGCTCAAAAATACACTTTTTCAGTATTATTAAAATCTGTTTATAGGCTAAATGTACGAGCCCCTGACTACCAATCAATGCTGTGAAAACTGCACATCAATAGCACTTTCCATTTCCGAAATATTTGCGGTGCATGTTTTAGGTGATTTCCCTGTATACTGTAAGATAATGAAGGCACATGTGCGTGCTTGTGAACCCTTCTGTTCTTACATATTATCCTTCCTCCCTTATACGGGGGAGAGAAGGTTAAAGTGTGGTGGAAAGAAGATATCTTATTCTCATTATTGAACTAGTGTATCCTTCGATCATATCCGCAACCCGAGCTTTGATTCACAGAAGATAAAATAGTGACTGAAATTTTGGATTGAGTAATCTACATGTAGTTTGTGAATAAATCCTTGTACGTCTCTTATAATAACGACACGAGAGCTTAACTTCTCGGAAAAATATTGCTGGCCTTTGCAATTTGTTGCCATAATCTGCTAAGTTTACTGTGAGCCCATTGAGCTACTTCTTGCAACCAATTGCGTCATAATTGTTATGCAGTGATAGTACAGTTTCACATCAGAGTGAAGCAGGTGTCCTGTTTATTCCAAGATATTTATCTTTATTTGCTTCTTCAGGCTGTTTTGTTTGTATATCAGCCTATATAGCTAGTCGAACTTTTGAGTGGAATATAACAATACTTAGGTTACTTCTAGTTTGCAAATGATAATTATAGGCAAGGGTAAAAATAATACATTTGGTGCTGAATGTTTATGCTGATTCTTTCAGCGGACGCGATCCTTTTCCACCTCGGACGGAGGGTTAAGGGCATGTTTGACGTTGCTGACAGGCAGGGCAGACGTGGAAGAGAAAGATAAATTTCTGTTTAAGGCGAGACGGCGACATCTGAGAAGACTGATGATAGGGTACGAGGTATAAACAGAGCTAAACGTAAGCTGCTGGTGTTAGTACTTTGGTTTTATGCCATTTTAATGTCATGTTCAGATATTGTTAGTGTGTAATGTTTATTTAACTTTCCTAAAAGTTGTTTGGGTGATATTATAGGGACAAACAATGCATGTAATACAGCTTACCTTCGTTTTGTGGCTTCTTTTTATTTAAGCTGTTATATTTGAACCGGGTTCTCCGGTTTCCCCCACCATTCATTCCACCAACTGCTCCATCATCACCTTTCCTTTCATCCATTTCCCCAACATTTCGCTTCATCTACTTCCTTCATCCCATACCAGGCATCGGGCTGATCACCCATCCTGGATGTTCTGTCTGATCCATGAGTGTCTGCTCCTCGACGGGCCTCTGACCCCAGGCACCCGCCTGTAAGTCCTGGGGGGTGTAAGTCCTACATAAGAGGAGGGTAAACAGATAATGAATGAATGAATGTTATATTTGAATATTTTTATTTTCTTTTCTTGCAGTATTTTTTATTGTAGCGAGTTTTTTCCACTTTCGACTTTTATCTCGCTTTATTACTGTGCATATTATAAACACTCTCGTTCTGCTAGACCAGTGCAATTTATAGGGATCAATGCCTGTCTGGTTTACTTTAATTTAAATAAATTAATTCCTTTAGACGAAATTCGGAATTGTGTAATAGTTCAAAGTATAAATTGCATTTTCGAATGTCTTTCACTTTTCTGGCCTGCATAGCTCGAATAACCACTATCATTATTCATATTGAAACTAAACACACACACCTTGCTGGTATGTGTGGTGCTAGGGAGCTTAAGGAAAATGAAGGAGTGGGAAAGCAAAGGCAGGCCTATATTGCTTCTGCATCTGAAACAGGTAATTTTGCAGCATTCAAGTGAGTGCATTGAATACCTGTCACTAATGCAGTGATCACTCTAAAGGTAAATACATCTTATTAAAAAACCAAATTAAATACTCAAAACTTGCGATCTAAACGCAAAAGAAAAGGAATACGACAATCCTGTGAACAATTATTTCCTGCAATTACTTATCGCATAACCTTTGCCACATTAAATTTATTTTTAAGAGAATTACGAAATTATAAAGTATTATAAGCTGGTATAGTGATGTGCTTATTGTGTCTGTTAGCAGAATGTTGTATATATATATATATATATATATATATATATACTCGTATTAGATGAAGTACGAAGATTCTGAGAGTTTCCATTCGAACAAATATGAAGATAGAGGCAGCATCCACAAGTTGAACACGCGATTTTAAAGCTCCCGCTGTTCCTACATGCAGTAATAATGAAAAGAGGAAACCGACCTTTCATAGTCGAATAGCATTTTTTTTTAAGTTCCCTTGTTATACCCAGTTAATGATACTGTGGTTTTTACTGTTTTCATTACCACTTATCACGCAATTACACAACACACACACACACACACACACAAACACCCATGCCCATGGCGGGACTCGAACTCGTGACCCTCAACTTGGTGGAGCGCCGGAGTTATACACTCCAGCAACCACGGCTACGAGGGTCGGCAGCATTTATTCGTCATGGAGAAGTGGACATGTTTTCGTCTCAAGAAGTATTTCAAGAATAAAAAATTTCAAGTGTTTCAAGAGTGACAGTTTTTTTTCAAGTTTAATGATTGTTTCCTCCTCAGGTTGGCATTCACCACCACAGCCCATGCATGATTTAAGAGTTTCGAAGAAATACGTTCAGCATTATCTATTAGATCTAAAGGACGCATAAGAACGGTATGCACGTAAGAAGACATTGTTGCATTGGGAAAAGCCATGGATCGTAATTCACGACGCTCTGTAAGCCTTATGCTGAATCTCTTGGCATACACATCACCATCGTAAGGCGATCCTTCATCAAGGCTTGAAATTTTGCCTCTCTAAAATGTACTTAGCAGAAGGGAGGGGTTTTGGAGTTTGGAAACCCCTTTACTAAAAAAAAACGTAAAAATTGATAGTAAAACAGCTTTGTTGAAGTAATGGCGCCTTTCTAAGTTGGTGGAAACGAAATATTTCCTAATTGCATCACTTATAGAGCTATATTTACTCGCATGTCTTGGACAATATCGCCAAAGTGACAGCAACGGAAACTCTACTTTAGATGACGTTGGTACAGCCATGTTAAGATATCAGGAATATTTTTATTTCGGTGATAAATTTGAGTGGTTTCCAAATGAGGCAATATATTTCAGTTCAAAATGTAACTATAAACTATATTTTGTGTTAAATGTATGGCTTGTAGCAGTAAAATAAAATAACTTCACACTGATAATTAATTCTCATGTCACAACACATTTTCGGCTTAGAATACGCAAAACATTCAGTTCTAATTTTAATTCCAATTCTTACACCTTAATCTGTGAAAACAAAATGTATTTATTTAAATATTTCAACTCAGAATTCATTTATATTTAGCATTTGAATAGATACCAATGTTTAAATAATGGATGCATATAAATAACCCCCCTTAATATTGTTGTGTCCACGCTACTGGTATTTAGTGCTTGCTTAATAGAAAATGATTATGTAAACCGATTAAGATTTCGTAAGAGCATTACTCTCTCCAACATGTCTCAGAACACGGAAATTTGTTTTCGCCTGGGATATGCTCAGATATTTTGGTTCTGACTATTTCGTTTTGGATTATTTGAAACGTAAAGTTTTGTTTCTCTAACAGCAAGATATATTCTATCACTTAAAAAAAATAATCATGAGAGAGCACAGGTTTTTCCCCAAAGCTACGCAACATAATGGATAATTCGCCATCGAGTTTACAAGAATACCAAGAGAAAAATGGCCACCATATATTCAGGACACGTGGTATTAAACACCTTTTTTATGTTTTAATAGAGAGTCAACTGAAAAATTCAACGCCACAGCCGAGATTTGAACACGGTTTTTCCGCTCTCCGTGCAGTTACTCTAACCATTGAGCTACTGTGACAACATGCCGGTGGCGCATTTAATTCCCCAATTGACTCAAATTGTTTCCCAGACAGACAAATTCTTATTTACCTAATTAATGTTATTATGTATTGCATTAGACAAAGTTTAAAAAGTGTAAATTATTTGATAAGTTTATTGAAACTTTTAAGAGAAACATGACGATACTGTAAACTGGTATAGCTTTGTAAGCTTATGGAATCTTTATTAGGAGAACTATAGACACTCTGTAAACATTGATATATTATTTTATCTTGAGGTGAAATAATATCTTATTAGGCGGCACCGTGGTCGAGTGGTTAGACCGCTCGCCTCCCACCGAGGCGGCCCGGGTTCAATCCCAGGGACCTGCATGTGGGATTTGTGGTGGACGAAGCGGCGTCTGGGCGGGTTTTCTCCGGGTTCTCCGGTTTCCCCCGCCATTCATTCCACCAACTGCTTCATTATCACCTTTCCTTTCATCCATTTCACCAACATTTCGTTTCATCTACTTCCTTCATCCCATACCAGGCATCGGGCTGATCACCCATCCTGGATGTTCTGTCTGATCCATGAGTGTCTGCTCCTCGACGGGCCTCTGACCCCAGGCACCCGCTTGTAAGTCCTGGGGGGTGTAAGTCCTACATAAGAGGAGGGTAAACAGATAATGACTGAATGAATGAAATAATATCTTATTTATGTTTATAGTGCAGTAAGCGCATGTAGCTGTTAAAGCTTTGAGCTGCAAAGTATGATTAGGATTTTTATTAACATGTAATTTAATTAAACATGGCACAGCATCGAAAATAAGCCTGAAAGGCGAAAAGTGATTCCAACCAGTCGTGAAATAAACTTAGATCTTCGTACTTCAGGTCTTATTTAAGAAACGCTAGCCGAAGATAACATGACTTTACAAAGGACTCTTGGAGAAGTAAACCATTCTCACTATTTTTCATACCATCTAACGAGGCTAGGCAATGAGGCTATTCTTTTCTTCTTCTTCTTCTTCTTCTTCTTCTTCTTCGGTGTTTCCCTTTTAGGAGTTAGCCGCTCTTAACTTCTACAAACCTCTTTCATTCCAGTCTCCAGGTCCTATGTTTCTATTTTCCTTTTCTTTCTGGATGTATTTTTTCTCAACTTAGCGCCGGTTTTCTTCTGTTTCTTCTTCCTGGTGGTTGTTGTTTCAAGATTTTCTTTGGCTATCTGCAGCTGGACATTCTCTCTACGTTGTCACACCGTACCATCCGTAATGTTTTTGTTTTGAAGCACGTTATTTACATTCGTTTACATAATTCCTCACTTCGTACCTTATCCTGCCTTGTAAGCTGTAAATATCGTCTAGTTAGTCCATCTATTTGTTTACTGTATTATTCTCCAAGTCCAGGAAACACTTCCCATGGTGCTGATAATCACACTTCGTTATGGAGAAAGATCGTGAGATAACTTAATTCTAACTAACATGTATATTATATATTTGTGTGATGCTTCCATATTTCAAAACAATATATCAGACAAAAATGTGTATCATGCGCTTGAAGTACTTGGAGTGGCAGCGTCTTTGAGCGTTCCTGACTCTTCTTCAAAGCTTTAGACTTTGGTAATTACCAGGTATATGAATTTAAAGCACTAAGGCCAGTAAGGAAGCAAATAAAGCTAAAGTGCTATTGGACTTGGGACATCGCAGGTAACAAACAACACATATTCGTCGTGCAGTCTGTTACGTTTGCAGACAGCACTCACCAGACCAAGTTTACCTGCGTCAGTGAACCTTTGCTGCTGTTGTTTACGTTCCTGAATTGGCATGTGGTTTGACCGTCGATAACTTGAAACCAACTGCTTAAAAACTCCTATGCTTGTTAATTATATAGCAAAATATTTCAAGCAGATCATTTGTGCTCCATATCTGCTGAAACTACAGGTGCAGGATATGCATTCGACCATTCTTTTGCCTGTCTCCCGCTTTGTAAACAAGCTATGTTTAATCAACCTCCACATGCTCTAATGGCATTGCTGTTGATGAAGCCTGCTAATCAATGTGTACAAACGCCCTGTATAGAGCAGTAAACCAAGAAGAAAGAAAATAAGAGGCTTAAAGAGAAAGTATAAAAGCCCAATCAAGTAACTTTCTGTTTCCATCAATGTTACATGAAAAGGAGAACTGGTAAACAGTTGTTAGTGCTCTGTTGGCCGACCGGACTTTTCCGGTATGGAAAGTGAACATCTGCAGCTGTTTCAAGGAACTGAACCAGGACGTAAACAATGTGGCTTGTGTGTGGCACAGCTGGCATTCTCGTTACTGTCAAGTAAGTTCAACACACATGTACATACGTGCACGTCTTACGCTCCGTTTAGCTAATAGAATTGCAGCAAGGAAATCTTGTTTTTACGTTTTGTACTGTCTGATTACCTCCATATAAGATAGGGAATGTTGACAGAAATAACACAGGACGGTTAACTGACGGTCCGCCGGGATTTCAACTACATCTTTAATTTCCCCGTGCACGCTCTTCAACTTGCCGCAGTTCTGCCAACATGCAGTGCAAAAAATAGAGACCGCGTCTCTGCTCCTCATTCTCTCTTCTTTATTTACATTCTCTGCCAGCGTTTCAGCTTCCCAAAAAACAATAGCTCCTAAATGAACCACAGCATTTCCATTTCTCCTCAGGAAATGGAAGTTAACAACCATGAATTCATGTTTTGGCGCATGATAATTATAAATACACAAGCAAGCACTGCTCAGTGACGTATACTGGTTTAAAACAACAAAAAGCATCTTTGTTACAAGGTTGGCATATTAGTTGCTTTTATAGCAATTTTGTATGCTATATTGTTTTCTAAAAAAAAATAATACAAGAAGCTACAATACAAGAGAAGGAAAATATGCCAGAATGAGCTCCTTTGCATCTGAATAAAATAATTTCTGGATAATTACCAAATAAGTACGTTTTCTCGACATTTATGATGTAATTTAGTATGCTGTAATTTGTATTGAAATGAATTTTAAATTAAGACATAACTTTCCTTTCACTCTTCGACTGGCACGCAAGGATTCTTAACAACTACATAATAGCAGCAGGTCTGCAATTCCTTCAGTTCTCTTCTGAAAGTCATCTACCAAGAGAATATTATATCACTAGATTAACATTTTAAAGCAGACGCGAAACTAAACTTCAGAAAGCGTATCTTCAAAATTGAAATATACACAGGAGATACGATGAAGGAATACTGAACATTAAATAATTAACAGTGTTCATTATTCAATGTTAATTGTTAAGTCAATGAGAATAGCGTACTTTATCCAGTTTTGTACGTAAAGATATCCATTTATAAATACGTTTCTATGTCTTTTATAAGAAAAGCTTCACTTTCAAACCCGCATGTTCTCCAGGGTAGCATTCTCCGTTTTACCTTCCGGAGCATTTATCTAACCACTATCTCTCTACTCTTCAGGTTTTAAATGCCCAGCCTGAACTACATAGTATTTTAAAGAAAAAAGTCTGTGCAAGTATCTATGCTTATAGACAACATAACTCAGAAGCTAAAACGTATGAAAAAAAATTGTCTCAAGTCCATCTTGTTTGAAGGTTGCAACAGGGGGACTTAAATATTTCCTCCGTTAGAATTACCCTTCATATGAAAAACACTTCTTTAATTTTTTTATCTCAAATTATCTAAAAGTGTTGATTAAAATATATTTGAAATACCTATTGAGCTAAAAAGCAATATGTGAATCTTACATTTTCTGTAACTCCCCTTCATTCGGACTGAGTTCTATTAGAAAATCATAAGAGATAGACAAAACCTTTTTACATGAACATTATAGAACTCATTAAATGCACTAATTGGGTCAAATAACTTAAACCTCAACTCCAGCGAATATATTTTGTTGTATATTTGACAATTATTACGTTACACAACGAGGCACGAAGGGCACGAAGTTCGAAAGTTGAATCACACTTCAAAAATGCAATGTCATGCCCGGGACACTAGCCATGATAACAGCATTGGTTCGGAAAGCCGAGGATCGTGATTCGAATTCCGGGTGTTGCAAAAAGCTGGCTTCAATTTCGGTAAATTTTTAAGCGTTAAAAACAAGATGTAGAAAATTCCCATTTGTGGAAGTGATTTTTCCGAAAAATGTCTGAAGTTAGAGCCTTTTATGTGAGTACACTACGTTACCTCTAGCCTTCTTGTCTTTAATACTACCCTTTTCATGAAGTTTATTTAACAGTCTATGAATCGGCTTTTATTACTTGAGTCTCTCTCGAAATGTCTTTACAGCCGGAGTAAAATTCGAATAAGCATAAGAGACGTACATAGCAACTCAATATGCAACATTGTCCCAGAAATCAGACACATAAACTTGTAGGATATTCAAAGTTATACTGTCCAAAGTTCTATTATAACATAGTATAAAATTTACATTATCTTCAGGAAGTGCTGTCCTAATCTGCTTCTATGTCCGCGCTGCCGTTTTGCCTAGTCATGAACGCGGAACGGAATATGCGCTTCTAAAATACTTCGCTCGCCCAGTGTTTACCTCCAACAAATTCCACAAGTAATCCGCAAGGATTTGAACCATTCGCTTTGTTGAAGTTCACAAAAGAAGACCGGAGCTACAACTAAATCGCAACGGTGCTTTTTCTACAACATAACAAGGAACACGCCCCAAATAGTTTCTTCATATGCTGTGCGCCTTCGCTTTATAGAATAATTATATTGAATAAAACACGGGAGGTCATGTGTTTTCGTATAATCCATAATTTAAAATCTATAATATCAGATTTTCATCACTGTTGATTTGAAACTCGCAATCCTTGTGTACGTAACTCAACTTTATTACTATTGATAATAATTAATTATATGTGTTGTTTGTTACTTATAACAAACTACAAGGCGAAAACAGCCCAACTGGGCCAGAGGCTTCCCTCCTTAGCATCCACCCGAACCGAGGGCTTACACTCCCCAGGACGTAAGACAACGCCCGGGGCAGACGCCTGATGGGTGGCAGATCAGGGCCTAATGATCAGAGAGTAAGGAACCAGGATGAGTGATCAGCTACACGCCGATGAGAGCGAGGAAGTGGATGATAGATGCAGATAAGAGATGAATGATAGGAAAGGTTATGATGGAGCACCGGTGGAATGAAACATGGCGGGGGAAACTGGGGAAGCCGGAGAAATCCCACCCAGACGCCACTTTGTCCACCACAATCCTACATGCGGACCCCTGGGATTGAACTCAGGATTAGTGACAGGCAAGCAAGTGACCACTCGGCCACGGGCTGCGTTACATATAACTCTGTAGTGTAATATTATTTACCTAAGCCAATCGTTAAATTTATTCATTCATTATCTGTTTACCCTCCTCTTAGTAGGACTTACACCCCCAGGACTTACAAGCGGGTGCCTGGGGTCAGAGGCCCGTCGAGGAGCAGAAACTCATGGATCAGACAGAATATCCAGGATGGGCGATCAGCCCGATGCCTGGTATGGGATGAAGGAAGTAGATGAAACGAAATGTTGGTGAAATGGATGAAAGGAAAGGTGATGATGGAGCAGTTGATGGAATGAATGGCGGGGGAAACCGGAGAACCCGGAGAAAAAAAACCGCCCAGGCGCCGCTTAGTCCACCACAAATCCCACATGCAGGTCCCTGGGATTGAACCCGGGCCGCCTCGGTGGGAGGCGAGCGGTCTATCCACTCGGTCACGTCGCCGCCCAATCTTTAAAGGTTTTCGATAATTGTTTGCCAGACAAAACGAAAGGTTTCGAAGAGGAAGAACAAAAGCATAAAAGGCAGTCAAGACAACCTTCAGTATAATGTAGGTATACGTGGTACTGAAGTTTATAAGTTTTTCCGAAGTTTTGGTAGACAGAGAACAAGTGACGAGGGAAGAAGGTCCCTATTTTGGCAGGTCGATGAGGCTGAAGAAAAATGAAATACTTAAGAGAGAAAGATCATGGGGAACATTTTTTGGAGGACTGAAGTTTACCATAGAAGGGGAGAAAGTTAGCTGTAAAGATAATCAGATTATACGAATCATTTATCTTAAATAATGACTAAAACTGCTGAAAAGATCTTGGATTCCCGTTCACCAGAACTAACTTCTGCAAAACTGAATATACATCAGTTCTTTAGTTTGCCAGCAACAATGCAGAAAGATTTATACTTTAGTCTGAAGTTAAAACGTCATTTCTAACGCTCCCCATATAGCCTATGACCTTTAGAAGATACCTCATTCCACCAAGCGGTGACTAGACCCACTTCTGCTGTGGAGGCACCCAGTGGGCGGGATGCGTTTCCTCCGATGGGAGGGTGAAATGAGAGGTCCAACAGCTTTCAACTATGGACTTCGAACCACGCTGGCTCTTGGAGATACTTAACATAGTACGTCAGAGGTAAAGGTGTGGATAGAGCCGACTTAAAATCACCATCCTAGAGTCGGGAATCGAATCCCAGACTATCAGCACGATAGCCGGTAACGAAACCACTGCGCTATCCGGTGCCCTGAAGCGAAAATAGTAAATATGACATCTTATAAATACAATGGAATTACATACAGGATGTAAATACATAAAGCAAGGACTTACTAATGTGATATGAAAAAGCTCGTTCCATTGTATAAAGTTGGGCAGCAGGAATGCGATTAGACATAGAAAGCTTATTTCTCTACCAACGCCTCAGCACTCATATATATGTGTAAATAGGCATCTAATGTGTTGGAATGTTAACTGAAAATAAGTGACACGAAGATTCTCAAGAAAATCTTCATAACCGAACTACCCTTTACCTGCAAAAGTTTTGGTTATTTTAAATTTTCTCAAAAATGGCAACGATTTTGATTAAAGTAGAATATGTTCATGACAAATAAAATTTATATCCTGCATTTTCGATGTATAGCCTGTGAATGAGTTTCCCTATGAATGAGTTTTGTATAATTAAACTGGTGCTCATAGAAATGGGCAGACCATAAGGTTAAACAATAAAAGGTTACGTGCTCGATCTACTGCAGAAACTGCAATGCATCCTCTCTCTGAGTTCGGCTAACCTCAAAGAAATCAGCGTGATTCGATGCAAAGCTTGTAATTTTATGATAGTTGATTGAAAACAGCCATTTTGTTTTCTTATAGCAAGATCAAGCTCATTTAGCACTTCAAAAAGGGGTTGTGCAGATGGCTGTGTTGCTACATATGTTATTCCTATGTATACTAGAATCTATAGGCGTTTTGTTCTATTGATATTTACAAAGTAAATAATGCAGTGGAAATTTATGAAAATAGTGAAGTGGTTTGTGGTTTTGTATTTGCCAGTTGAAATAAAATTAAGGAGTAAAATAATGACCTCTAAAAGTTATATACATATTTGGTATTAGGAATCAGTGAAAACAGTAGTGCAGCGAAAACTGATGCAAATAATGTAGTGAATAATAGTTTTGTATTTCTGGGCTGGTGAATAAAGTATAGGGTATAACAATGAGCTTTAAAATGTGTTTTATTTTAAATCAAAGTAATATTGAAAGTGAACTTATAGGGAAATTGAGATGGATTTCTTTTTTTTAATTGGAGAGTTGGAAATAAAATTATGTACCGAATCTAAAATAATGTCAGTACAAGGTAATAGTTACTGGTATTTAATAGTTTAAATTAAAAATAGAAATATAAATAAATGATGGTTAAATAGGTTTTGTTTTATTTAGTTCAAATGGCACGAACATATTAGATAGATTTTAAGGTTAGGAAAGACGTATTGCTGGCCTTTTAGTAGTTAAATATTAATTAATGGTTTCGAGTAATATGTAGTGAGTAATGAAAAGAAGTGGGAGTTTTATTTTAAGATTATGTTTAGATTTATATTTTAGTGTAATTTTTGTAAAATAAAGTTAGTAATATTAGATTAAGAAAATGGATGGTAAAATATTTTAATACAATGAGGATATAATTTAGTGTGCTGGAAAATAAAGTATAAAATTCAGGATGATGCATCCTGGTATAGAATCAAGGGATCAGGATGTAGGATGGAATTATTATTATTATTATTATTATTATTATTATTATTATTATCATAACCATCATCATTATTATTAATTATTATTATCATCTTCATTATTAAAGTTGTTGTAAACTGCTGATAAAACTTATTACTAACATACAAAGAAATCGTTTCTTTTTCCCAAAGAAGCACGAACTTTTCAGTAGTAAGGAAGTTCTGTTTTCAATTCAGGGCTGAAGTATTTAAGACCACTAATTCCCAGCTTAGTATCCGATTGACTAGTTAATCCTGAGATGAGTAATGGTTGACACTCACAGGCTCGGCTGGGTTGAGATGTTGAATAAAGTATTAGTTTTTGTAACCAAAGTTTAAACACTTAAAAGTGGCCTCGTAGAAGGGTGAAATCACAATCTTCCTATTTGTATGAATAATATCTGACTTCTACATGTAACATTGTTGTAGTTATATAGATGAAACTGCTATTTTTAAAGTCTCAGTAACACACAGCAGGTCTGCTGCAGCACAGTGTTAAAATTCCAAGAAAATTATAATATAAAACCTATGTACCCTATGGCACATTGTATTTAACTGAAATATTAAACAAACAATAGAAATATATAGATTCAAAACTGATAGCTAACAGTTTAGAAATGAAAGCAAACTTAACTAGCAAACTAGCAGGTCTATTAATTCTGATAAAGTCCAATGCTGAACATATAAAATCAACATATTTATTTTGCCGCGCCTATTTTCTTTTACGGGGTCACAGATCTGTGTTGGTTACCGCTAACTGAAGCATCTCTGTAAACAACAATAGATTCGTAAGCTCACTTTCATGAAACATGAGACACAACCTATACTGGTGTTGGAAGTCATAATAGAAATTTTGCTGACGAGATCATATCATTAGACCGTGCTTCCTTCCAATTTTTTGGCAAATTAAATTAAATTGTTTTATTTACTGACGCTCTTTAACTACTATGGTTATTAGCGTCCCATTTTATATTGGGTATGAAAGGCCGGAAATTTTGCTCAAGGCTTCTTTATCAGGCTTGATGTTCTTTTACGTGCCGTAAATATACGACACCGAACCACCGACTATTTCCTTTCTGAAGGAAGCCATTCTAAGGATTTTTACGCCTGAAAAACATTCATTGCCCCCACCGGGTTTGAACCCTCGACCTCAGGAACTACAGGATAGCATGGTATCTCTAGACCATGGGGGACGACACCAATGTTTAAGCTGTTCTCCGGCTCCATGCATAATTAATTCAGATTTTATTACAAAATAATGTCTCCCTACATATAGCGGGCCAGTGTATACGCAGAACACGAAACAGAAAAATAGTTATTACCGGACCAAATTTTCCAGACACAAAAAGGAGTAAGCTTTATTATAGTTAAACGCAGTGTTTCTGCACGGCAGCAATTTGCAGTGGGTAATGAAAACAGCCAAAGCTGAAGTCACGAAGCCTTCAAAGTACTTTGCATATATTAAAAGTGAGTTCTTATTTTCTTTCTCAGAACGGTGGCGTGGTCCTGACGTAAAAACATTGGTGTGTTACGGTTGGTTAAGAAATCTCCTCGCCTTTCCTCCCAAATGATATAGAAGTAGTCGTACGCTAGTAGTAAAAGACCATACATGCTCATTAAGAAAAATATCTGGTCTGTAATTTGACTTCCAGAAACCACATTCCTCTTAAAATCTCATATGAAATTTTAAGAACAAGTAGCTAATACAGAAAATGATCGTTAGTATAGATTTAAATATAGTATTCACAACTGGTAAAATAAATGACTTGATTTCCTTTGAAAGTGGAATTTATTATAAATTCTATTTAGCACAAATGCTCTTGTACTTTCTTCTAACATTCACTAAGGTAAAGATGTGCTGAAATTATCAGACTAACCTGATAATTAACATCTTATTAATTACTATATTTCAAAATGAAAAATCATTATTGTTGTCGCATGTCTTACATAACTGTTTAAACATTTAATATTTTAGCGGTTTGGATAACATGAATACAGTGCTAACAATAAAATAGCTTTGTATTGAAGGCTATATTTGGAGAGGCCTTTGCTTTCCTTTACTTCCACTAACCCTGAAAAAACAATTCCACCATCCTTGATAAAACCAGGGATGCTTTCCAAGTTTTATACGTCAATCTTTCATCACAAACTTAATGCCCAGGCATCAATTTTTACACTAATATAACTAGGCTGTTATGTCAATATATTCCTAAAAATCTATTTTTCTGCAACTATAACAGTCATAGAAACATTAGTAAATGTTTAGCAAAAGATGCATTCAATCTTACTGATTTTGTAAAATACTTATCTAAAATATAACAAAAAATTAAAAATTATTATCAGGCTAATAAGCAATGCTGGTAAGTATCAAGACTTAAAACATGTTCCCATATTTTAAGGTTTTAAACATAATAAATCATAATTAACTATTTATGTTACATGAAGTTGTTTTCAAGAATAAGCCGAATAAGAATATTTAATGCAATTAATTGACCACAGAAGTATTGTATTCTATAAAAAAAATCTGACGTGATATGTTCACATGACTTTCTTTAACCTCTGGCGTTTACTAGTGAGTAAACAAGGCATTCTTAATAAAGCTTATTACCTTCTCTACCAGTTACATAGTAAGTAGAGAAGGTATTGCATTCCACCCAAAAATTCTATATCGATATTTAACCGGAAATACATGTTTTGAGGCCCCTGAATCCAGATAAAGGAGCTTTGGAAACATTCCGTCTTCTATATTTGTGGTGTCTGAGTGCCTTTGATCAGCATAACTCAAAAACGAAAAGTCGGGTAAATAGCCAAATTTGGTATTTAAGTTCAGCATCTTTCAAGAATACACACGAACATGTTCAAGAAAATCCGCCATCTCGAATTACCCTTTACATAGAACACTTTTAGAAAATTTTTATTTTTTAAAAAAAAATGGCTCTATTTGGATAAAATAGCAGTATTCAAAAGATACTTATATCACATATAAAATGTATTTCTTAAATTTTCTGGGAATAGTCATTGAAGCATTTTTCATTCGGAAGGAATTTTGTATAATCTTGTATAACTGGTAAACGTTAAGCAATAGACTTATTTCAAATACGTTTTTTGTGACAGTAAGTCATTTCTGAGATATCCGTTATTAGTGGTTCGAATTGTTCATTTCGTTGCCATTCTTTAAAGTTCTTACACATTCAGTTGTTTCGTACATTGCGTGAAAGCAGTATTAAATTTTAAGGCCACACACAGCGTCCAGTTCTTAAACATTTGACTATCGCTATTCCCTTTGTATCTATAACGAAATGTGTAATGCAGCTGTTTTTACAAAGGTTTGTTTGGATTAAAATGTAGCATACATATAAATAAGCATTAGTATGAATAGTTTTGCACTCACAAGAAAGTTATATGAACGTATCACAGCAGATTTCTTTTATATCTACTAATAATCCAAATAAACCTTTGCAGAACATGTATCATTTTCGAAAAAAAGTTGCATTTTGTAGGGTAGTTTGGGGTGGAGGGATGTTCTTGAAAATCGTCGTGTAGCATCCTTGGAAGGCACTGAACTTAAATATCAAACTTGGTAAATATCAAGGGTACTCAAAACATGTATTTTCGGTGAAATCTCGGAATTGAACTTTTGGGTGGAATGCAACACCTTCTGAGTTTTCACCCTCCTGGGATTTAATAACGTACACCACCTGTTGAATGGTATGTGCACCAGCTAAGATAAACCTTATTTACAATAACTAACTTTTCTTCAAGCGCTTGTTTGCACCCTTTCCCTGTCAAGTATGTGCCCAAAACTGTAGCACAATTTTTGACAAGATGCATACACCTTTCAAGAGGAATTCGACGTATTTTTGTGTGTGTGTAAACAGCACAACTCAAAAAATAGAAAATAGAAAATTGCATACATAAGTAAAGCAATTTCCGAGGATGCAAAGTAAACATTTTCAAACAATTTTCCCAACTCAAGTTTTTACACGAAGGAAAATCATTCGTTTTTATTTTACCAAAATGACTTCCATGTATGCATTGAAATATCATAAGCTTATTCTAGTCGTATATGTTTCCACGTAGGTATGGATTTGACAGGATGGAATTATGGTTAAGGCGTATATCTTGAATTTGGCATATATAATGCAATTTATACTAAAAAAAAGCAAGCCTAATACTTATACGGTCCAAATCTTCCATAGCAGCTGCTGCTTTTCACTAGGGATTGGGCATTTTCGCGTAAAATGTTGCATGACATTTTGAAATAAGTTAAACCGGCTTAGATTTTTAAATTGTCTGAAAGAACAAAAGCTAATATTGGCAATACTCTGCTTGCGCTAGCATTAACATTAAAAATTAAATTGTACTGCAGCATTGACGATAATCGTTGTTTAGAAAATGAAGGATCAATTCGAAAAAAATGACGTATGATTAGGAGCGGAGGGGGCTTAGTACCGCAATCTAAGGAGATATTTAGTGCCTAGGCCACTAACGGGGTGTCCCCGAAGGGAGAGTGAGGTGACAGAGGCCCTTGGATCGGAGGCACGACAGAGCAGAGGACAGGTTCCCTACATTTTCCAGGTTGAAACTCCCCGGTGTTTCAAAGTAGTAAAAATAAATCTTTGGATGCAAGAAGCTTTGACCATCGATCATGATGTCCAGCATAGGAGTAACGGAGAGGTAATCCTCTCGACCAAGTCGCCTTCGCTGAAGTGTTTTACGACAAGACATTTCTTTATCATCCTACTTTCAGGTCAGTGCTAGCCTATTACTTTACGCACATTGTGCAGCTTCTTTGATTTTCTGCAAAAGTTAATAAATAATGCCAGTTAGGCACAGCAACAAATAAATATAGAGCCTTAGCTATGGAGGCAAGTACTCTTTTAGGGGCAAAACGACGATGTACACTCGATAGTATGGACTGGTGGATTAGATTGAGACGGAGCAATTAGTTAAGCCCTAACACTGAAACATTTAGTTATTTTATGATTTTTTACTTTCTCTACTACGTATAGTAAGTAGGGGAAGTATTGTATTCCACCCAAAAATTCGATACCGAGATTTCACCAGAAATACATGTTCTGGGGCCCCCTGCATCCCAAAAATTTTTTTTTGGAAACATACCGGTGTGTGTGTCTGTGTGTCTGTCTGTGTGTCTGTCTGTGAACAGCATAACTCAGAAACGGATAAACACCAAACTTGGTATTTAGGTTCAGTATCTTTCAGGGATGCGACACAAAGGTTTTCAAGAAAATCCCCCCACCCCAGATTACCCTTTATATGGAACATGTTTCGAAAATTTTAATTTTCTCAAAAATGGCTCTAACGATTTTGATTAAAATATCATAAGTTTAAGATATTGTCATGACAAACAAAATGTATATCTTGAATTTTCTGGGAATCTCTCCAAAAGTATTCTTCATTGTGAACGACTTTTGCATAATTGGTAAACCATAAGAGATAGACAAAATTTTACTACACAAAAAATTTAGATCGCGTTAAAATGCACAATTTATGTCATTTACATTTTTTTTGTTGAGTGATCCATTTTCGAGATATTGCTTGTTATTTCCTTCAATTTTTCAATACTTTTCTCAAATGCGAATTCGTTATTCATTTTTTTGACTTGGATGTGCAAAGAGTATTAATCTGTAGCAAAGGGAATGGTGCTGCACCTAGCAACCAGCTATTAAGAGATATGTATGTGCTTAAAGGCTACTGTATTTTTATATTGCCCTTGTAAATATATAGTTCCCTTACATCTACAAGAAAATTAGCAATAAGATAGAGTCTGCAAATGTTTATCTCGATTAACATGAAGTAGATGGAGAATAAGCGTTTGTAAAAATAGTTTGTACAAGAGTAGAGAAAGTCATGTGAATGTAACACATCAGATTTTTAATATTTGTCTTGTAGTTTAAAGACATTTACTGCATTTATTAGGGGCAATAGCTATCTATTTTCCTGTAGAGGATCTCTTTTATCAGTTAGTGACCCCTGTACACCGTATCAGCTAAGCTTATTTATCCGAGGAAAATATGAGGTGACATAAACGTGACATCATTATACAGGTGATACTAAGGTCACTATACATTTCATTGATATAGTTATTTTTTCAGGTAGTGTGACAGAATGCTAATCAAAGTAGAAAGAATAGCTGTTATTTCTGTTCGTCTTCGTGGAATAACAGGATCATTTAGGAAACCAGGCCCTATCACGCTGGCTATCAAGAACCCAGTCAATAAGTTCAATGTACTGGTGATGATGTAGATGAAGAGCTTCCAGGGAGGCCGACCATAACGCCAGAACTCTGCAAAGTGTACAGCAGGCATGCGCAAGCTTGGCTCTCTCAGCTCTTGGAGCCAGCAGCCACTGTCTTACGCTAGCGGTGAGCTTCTAACAGGCAATAACAACTCATAAGCTCAAGGAAGGTTCCTTTTAAGCATTGCTTTCCATTCTACTGTTCTCCCATTATCATAAATAGTTTTATGTTTATCTGGTATAACAATACTTTGTTTAATTTTATAAAATAAAACGTACCAATTATTTAGTTTTTAATTATATTTTAAATAAGATAAATGATGCAATCTAGTGCCTACAGCACAGTGGACTGTACGTCTCATAACTGTGCCAATGCAATGTACCCGCTGCCAGTTTCCCAGCATCTGCACACCGGTAGTACACAGAATGCGATGAACGTAGCCCCTCGGCACCTACTAGAAGACTTAGTAGGGAGCTTGGTATTCCTCAAACTACTGTTTGAGAACTCTCCGTTACAAGCTGAAGAAACGTGCACGCCACATCCAGATCGTGCATCAGCTTGAATCTAAAGACTATGCACTCAGACTATGCACACTAGAAGCTGTGGTAAATAACATTTTTTGTAAAATGTTGAGTGATAAGCTGCTTGTCACACCTGTGGGCACATGAATAGCCACAATTGTATGATCTGAGCAGAGAACAACCCAATGCGGTAGAGGAGTGGCAATGGGCTCATCGAAGTGAACGTGTGGTTAAGGATAACGAGGCCGACAATGTCCGGGCCTTTATGTTCGCAGAACAACCGTTTCTAGAAACACATAACTCGATATATTGGGGCAATTTTTGAAGTTCCAATTGGTGTCTGATGGGACTATGAGTATCTACTGTTGTTTTTCAACAGGTTGGGTATTACCCCATTTTGCCATTCCCAACTACTTAAATTAAGTGAACGTCTGGTTAAAAATAACGAGGTTGCTTTCGCGCCCTTCATGTTCGCAGAAGAAACTGTTACTGGAAACACAAATCGAAATGTTGGAGCAGCTTTATAAGCCCCAAATGGTGTCTGATGGGACTATGGGTACTGTTGTTTTTCAGTAGGATGGGACATCACCCTTTTTTGTAAATACCTAAACCAAGTTTTTCTCAACCTATGGATTGGTCGTGCCGCGCCAAGGATGTGGGCTCTCCGCTCACCAAACTGACGCCCTTAAACGTTTTTTCCTGGAGTTTTATCAAGTCTAAAGATCCAGGTGAAGATTCACAGCATTGAGCAGTTAAATCAGCGTGTTAGAGGCGCAGCTGCTGAGATTACAGCAGCTATGCTTGAGAAAGTTGTTCGATCTGTAGCGAGGCGCTGGGGGTTGTGTCTAGACGTGCAAGATGATCACATTGAAATGCATTGAAATTGTGTTCTATTGTGAAATATGTTCAGTGAGTACTTCTGCATATTTTATTATTGGGTATTATGGAGTAAACAGCTTCTTTAAGTATAATATAAACTTAGCTTATGGAAACCAACATTCAGAAGAGCTGGGTATCAAAATAGAGCTCCAACTTAATAGCTGAGCTGTTACACCAACTAGCTGAAACCATTTTCTAGTGGATTATATTCTATCCATATGTATCGGAAATTGAGGGGTGAAGATGTCTTTCGTTTATGTGTACCAACAAACAGTATCCCTTGTTGTACCTTAAACGAAGCCATCAGAAGTTAGCAGACCTGCCAGAGCGGTCGACCCAGTTCTAGCCACTGTTTATTTGTGTTAGCCTTGCTACTATGGATCCCTAGGAACAAAAAGGTCGCTCCCTAGAGCCTGAGGGGGGCTTGCGTCAAGTTAACATCTACGCATTGTTAGCGTTTATGTTTGTGTATTACAGTTATGCCTCCCTCTGGTGTTTGTGTTTGTAGACCGAGTTATGACTCAACACTACCATTCACTATTCGCACGCCCAGCGCCTTGATTCCTCTCTGTAGCATTTGCAATAACCGAGAGTGGCTATTGTTACACATGCTGTTGGTCAGCACAGCTATAGTAGGTCTTTATTACGTCATGCTGGACCTACTACAGTGTATACAGTTAGACATGAAAACAGCTGCTGAACAGTAACACTTAAATGGTATGTATGAGGAACCACAAGTACTTCATCACTTGTTTCATTAACAGAAAAACAGATAGTTGTTAAATGTGCTGAAAGCACACAACGAGATAAAAAAGTTATAATAAACTGTTTTAATCCACTGAAACATAGATTATAAAGCGTTTCGAGAGACAGAGTGAACAGCGTTCTGCGTATGAAAGCGAAAGTAACTTTCTTTATTGCAAAACATGCTTATTGTAATAATGTTACAATACAAAGCACACAAAGAGCAAAACAGCTTCCAAACACTTTGTTCTCACATGCATTAATCACCGTAGACGTTCATAGTTAATTGTGATGTATGCACAACATAATACTTTCCATTTCTGCTTTAAGTTCTTCAAATTTACGTTCATTTTATTCTGTTGCTCTAGCAAAGCTGAGCTCAAACAAGGCTAACAACTTAGCAAAAACAAAAGGAAGATAATGAACAAAGCTTATGTGCCATGTTAGAGTTAAAATTCGTTAGTCACTTTCGTAACTCAGCTGTACAGAACACGGGGTGTGCAAGATTCCAGCACCGCATCAGTATTCGGCAGGAGGAAGGAAAAGTGAGAGAATAATGATGGTGGTCAAATTTGGAGACAACAGGTGCAACGCAGCGTCTCCAGGTGATGCATCCCGACAGAGTACTGTGCACAGGTTTTGGCAAAAGAATTTGATGCCGGGATAGGAGCAGTTCTCTCCTCTGTGCAGGCCGCACACCGCTGTTCAATTCACCTGGCCCTGAAAACTCAAAGCATAAGAGAGAGTCAAAGATGGAGTCAAAGATGGGATTATCCTCACACTACTATGGCGACAATTATGAACAAAGACGGTGACGAAGGTAGAGTGTAATAGGAATGTTAGTTTTGCTTTGCAGACTAGCAACCACAAATTTCTCAACTGAAGCGAGTACAAGACATATAGGTATAAGTAAAGGAGTGCCTTTTATAAGTTGCTTTTAACTGATGTAACTGTTCACGAAACTGGTCTCATTGTGCGGAAAAGCCTAAGAAAGGACTGCTTTCATGTCTCTAAGAATAAGTAAAAATCGATCCCAAAAATACAACAGAGAAAACCTCAAAAATGAGCCCGTCGCCTCGGTGTTTGAACTCTGGACCTTCCAAGTGCGAGCCAGAGACACTACAGCTTAAGCCAAGCTGATTGGTAACATATGAACATTAATTGAGTTGGTCTCACAACGAACCCATTGTATGTAGCTCACCGCGTTTGTGAATCGAGAGCTACCCTCTAACAGGAGACCTTTGCCCTACATGGGACAAACCAGGTCATTATCATTATTGCTTATTATTATTGTTATTATTATCATTTAAATGTGAATTATCCCATGTAGGACTACGCAAAATATTGGTAGACTTTCTTTGTTTTCCTTTGAATCCACACTTCTCATCCATTATCTGTGAGCTTTATTTCTCTCTCTCGTCTGTCCATGTTGTTCCAGTTTATTGTTATTGTTATTATTATTATTATATTATCTAAACATAGCAGAATGACCACAAGAACAAACAAAAATTACACTCGACATATAGTTACAAAAATTGTTGATTGCTGGTATTACGTTATATTCCTTGCATTATTCTTTAGAAAAGTCCAATACTTAGTTTATTTCATGCATTTGTATTAGAACAGCGCATCCTTGGGCCATAGAGAGCATGAGAATGCCACAGTTCTGGAGGTAAACCAGAGTGAGAAACGACCAGAATACGGGATAAGGCAAAACTTAGGGAAGCAGCAGTAATTGTAGGCTCATGCTTAAAGAAAGAATTTCATACAATTTTACTATTTCATACAATTTTACTAAAGCAATGCAGGCCAATATCAATCTCCAGGATTTCATCACATGAAAATAATAATAAAAAATTAATAAAAATAAATAAACTATAAATGGCATAGCTTTAGAGTTCAGTCAGCTATTTGAAGCTTATTCCAAATCTGTGTAAAGATATTTAGGTATAGAACTTTTTAAAATAACTTAGCTCAAGCTTCAAAAACAAAACTTCCATTTGGAACTTTAACTTTTATCGACTAATATGGCTTAAATGTGCGTAAGCTTACTTATCAACATTTTTGAGCGAAACATTTGGAAAGCTTGGAAAATTACTTGACCTATAAAAAAATCTGAACCTCAAATTCTACAACTTATAGGGAGTAATAAAATTCATGAGTCGAAATGATCTTAAAATCTTCACTTACATCATGATGGTAAAAGATGGACGATCGTTTCGAGGCTATCAAGGCCTCATCATCAACGGGAGTCGACTGAACCATGCTCCAAAGGCACAAAATGTATGTGGTCGATTGGAAGGACCTCAGGTGGTAGTTTGCATAACTGCTGAATGTGAACCACAAGGTTGCTGTACCGACATCTCTTGTAGTGTAGTGGAACTTGAAGTAGGATGGGCTCCGTAATGGTCTATTTTCTTCCGAGGTTGAACCAAAAGGCGGGTGACGTCATCCAACGGCGGAATTTCAAAGTTTAAAACTTGTGAAGTGTTTTTAGTAATGAATATTTTTTCCCAAGCAACCAACATTAATGAATTATTTATGGGTTTTAATACTTCAATGTCTTGACCAATTTCATGTTGTGTATACCAAAAATGGCGGGACACAGCTGATTTGTCAGTTTGTTTTAATTTAATATTTCTTTGATGTTCTTTAAGACGGATTAAGAGGTTCCGTTTTGTTCTTCCAATGTAAAACTTGTCACAATGATCACATTTTATTTTATAAATACCAGAAAGAGTTTTCTTATCTTTGAAATTGATATTTGGCTTATTTAACAAATTATTGATACTGAGTCTATTCTGTGGAGCTTGCTTTATTCCACAGGTCTTAAAAATATTTTCAAATTTCTTGAATAATTTAGGGTGATAAGTACATTTTTTAAATACTGATGGCTGTTCTTTGATGTTATTGAGCGTGCTGATCTCTTGTAATTGTTTTATATATTTGTAACGTTTAACTATATTATTAATCGTTTTAGGGTCAAAACCATTCTTTAAAGCTGTCTGTTGAATATGTTTAAATTCTTTTAAATATTCTGAGTTAGATAATGGTAAGTTGACAACTTTATGAATCAAGCTGTGAAAAGCAGCATATTGATGTTGTACAGGATTACACAAATAATTTTTAATGTAATTGTCAACATGAGTAGATTTTTGATATACACCATATTCTAACTGATCATTAATTCTTAAAAATTTAATATCCAAGAAGATAGACAACTGCTTTCTTCTGTTTCCATAGTAAACTTAATAGAGGTATCTTGATTGTTCAACGATTCAAAGATGTGTGAATTTGTGACTTAGGAAGAATAGCTAGTATGTCGTCCACATATCTGGTCCAAAAATTAAATAAGTGTGGTAAGTACCAGTAACTTTTGTCTCCAAGGAACTAATGTATAAATCCGCTAATAGAGGTGATAAGAGGACTCCCCATAGCCAAACCATGTGTCTGTTGATAAATCTCTGTGTTAAAAGTAAACCAGTTTTGATTTATGCAGATATCTGTTATTGATCATTTCTGTAACTACTTCTTCTTCAGTATCATAAGTATAAAACGAATTTCTTATTAACTTAGATAAGTTTTCCAGTAGATACATTAGCAAAGAGTGAAGATACATCGAAGGAGACTAAGGTGTCAGCTTCAGATAGTGAAACAGTTTTCAGTTTTGTAGTAACCTCTAATGAGTTTAATACTTAATTTCTCAAATTTTGGCCAGGAATTAAATTTTTGCACAAGCCATTTTGCTAATAAATAGTTAGGAGAACCTATATTGTTAATAATAGGTCTCATGCTGTTATTTGCTTTGTGGATTTTTGGTAAGCAGTATAATTTAGGCAAGGTAGGATTATTGACCTTGAGAAATGTTTTCTTGGGCACTGGGATCAGCATTCTGTTAGAGAGAGCTTTGTTCACATCCTTTACACATTTATTAAGACGATTTTTCTGTATTGTTTTGTAATCTTCTGAGTTTAGCAGGTTTATTACACTGTTATGATATTCATGTTTGTCTAAAATTACTATTTTATTGCCTTTCTCTGCTTTAATGTGAACCACAGGTTTTTTGTTGAGTTCTTTAACAAGTTTTAATTGAGAGTTGTTGTTATTACATGTTTGTAAATCTTTTACTATGGGAGCACATTTCTTTTTAATTGAGGTTTCATCAAAGTCAGGTAATCCATAAGTAATTGTAAGTATATCAGCTATATAATCATCTGGGTTTTTTGAACAATCGTATAAGTTTTTCCACCATGATTAAGCAGTTGCAGTTGTTTCTTAGAGAAAGCATAACTGGCTTGGTTTACTAAATTTATGTCAGGTGTTAATCTTGAAGAATCATTGTACCTAGTATAATTCATGTTAATTTCTCTGAGTTTAAATAATTTCTTCTTTAAAGTGAGTCTTTTTTTTTGCACCACCTTTTGTAGTTTACTGTACATAAAAGATTGAAAATCCGCCCATAGTATATGCCCCAGTAGCTTTGGAATAATTAGGTGTAATTGATAAATGTGCAAATCTAAGAAATTAAACTTTTTATAATGGTTGTTTCTTTCACATATAATAACTTGTTTCTCCACCTTTGTCTGTACTTGGCTGCGTGTATTGTCTTTAACTAGCTTTCTTACAAAAATTGGAGCTACATCGTGTTTCAAACATAAATTAAGATATTGAATGTCTGCAGCCTATTGTCTTTTTTAATTTGTAGGATAAGAAACTTCTTAATTTAGCAGTTAAAACGTGAAGGTTTTCATTAAAATCCATTAACGTACCAAGTGTAAGTTGCGTTTCAATATAATTGTCATAGGAATAAAATCCATGAAAGTCCCTAGGCTTGCTTGCCTTATGTTTATCAATGTTAAAATTGGGACATTATTATCCGTGAAGTGTCAATTGATAAAATTAATGAGTCGAAATGATATTAAAAGCCTTCACTTACTTCATGATGGTAAAAATGAACGAAGAAAATAGACCAATACGGAGCCCATCCTACTTCAAGTTCCACTACACTACAAGAGATGTCCGTACAGGAGCCTTGTGGCTCACCTTCTGCAGTTATGAAAACTACCACCTGAGGTCCTTCCAATCGACATTTTGTACCTTTGGAGCAGGTTTCAGTCGACTCCCGCTGATAATGAGGCCTTAATAACCTCGAAACGATCGTCCATATTTTACTACTATGCTGTAAGTGAAGGCTTTTAATATCATTTCGACTCATTAATTTTATCAATTGACACTTCACTGTTAATATTGTCCCAATTTTAGCATTGATATATTGGGATTACTTTAAGGAGGCCTTGTTGCTGTCATGGAGAGCTGTACATTTTATACTCGAGTGTCAATACTAAAACGGTTTATTTGATTGTGTTGGAGATGATTTAAGGTTTAGGAAACAGATACTATTATAGTTAACATTTTGTAATTAGTAGATCAGATATTATGCTGTCCAAATAACTTAATAACAATATTTCTTAGTTTTAAGTAATGAATAAAAATGAAATGAAAGAAATAAGGTATTGTGATTTAGTTAAATGAAGATACAAAATGAAACGTTATGGACCACGGGAAAAGAGAGCACTAGGTTGTATTAAAGTGATAACTACTGAAGGAATTTACATGGATTAAAGTAATGACGCCTTTCTCTAACAGTTTTAGATATTAATATCGCTAATTAGAATACGGTATATCGAATACAAGGAAGTGAGACACCTCGCATATTGCGATCTGCAGGAGATCTATTGGGGCTACTACCCCCAGGAGGAAGGGATGAAGCGAAAGAACCTCAGTAGGCTTCGGACAATGCTCTCTGCGCATAGAGAATTATGAAATGATAGCCATACTATTATGAAAGTAAATAGTACGAACAATATGAAAGGCAGGTAAATGAAAATCACTTGTAATATGAATATGGGTTGGAGAGAGAGAGAGAGAGAGAGAGAGAGAGAGAGAGTGTGCAAGCAGCAGGCAGGAAACGGGGTAGATTTTTCCCCATTGTGGTCGAGTAAGGACAGAAGACGCTTTTGTTTGTACCGTTAAGTTGCTGGAAAACGGATGCTTAGAAACGAAGGTCAGTGCTCATGTGAAAACTTAAAACAGACAATCAATAAGAGAGAAGGTGGAAATCACGTGATAGCGAAATAGGATAGAAAAATTCAAAATAAAGAACAGGAGAGTTTTGAAAATCACTTGTACTTGTATTCCCTTTGAGACCGTTCTCAAAACAAAATGTGGGTGCAGTTCAAAGCAAATCGATAGAAACGTTTCGTGGTTGAAGTACAGCAGTAGATGCGGGACCCAAAGAAATGCGCGCGTGTGTGTGTGGCGAGGCTATATTAGGAATAGGATATAAGAGATGACGGAAAATAAACGGGTAGAAAAAACGAACCGGTCATGTTAAGCAACACACTCTAGTTCCATGATCCATTAAAGATCCTGAGCTAGCATCGAATCCGGGACCATTCCTACAACTTCCAAGCCACCAAATTGGCTTGCCACATAACCTCTCAAACTGTACTTTGGGGCCCGAATAAAATCGACTGTGGCTCGAATAATGAAAAAACAAACCCACTGCACGAGCAACACAACTGTACGAGAACGTGACGTTCAGGACATCACCAGGCAAGAATCCAGTCAACGGCTCGAGACGTGGGAGGAGAGCAGTGAATTCGCCCAGGCCATCATCTACGCAACTGCAGGACTAGGCGAGGAAAATGTAACGCCGGCAACAACAGTGGGAGGAAAAGTAAGTCATACAATTATACAACAGTTCAGCTAGACGACGAAGGAAGAAGAAAATAAAATAGAACAGTTTAGAGTAAAAGAAAAAAAAATACAAAGTGTATAAGGGAAACCAGTGTAAATTAAAAATCAAAATGGAGCAGCAAATAGAAAGTACTGGGGTGAATATAGAAAGTGTAGGAGTAGAAACAAATGAAAATTCAGGTAGGCAAACCGAAAACTAACAAAATCGGGATAGCAATGTAGTAAGTCTCTTACAACAGATGTTAGATTTCAGGCACTAGATCAAAAATGGAAAACAAAGAGGGAAATAAATCAGAAATTAGAAAATTCAGGCAGAACCAAATTTTGTAACATTAGCAGAACAGCAGGAAATAAGGTCATGGGTGAGTTTAGGGGTCAAATAGGAAAACAAAATGAACTTGTCACACGAAATTATATCAGGGATGAACTATGAGTAAGGAATTTTTAATAGTTAGGGTAGAAGTACAAGAGGCATGTAGTGAAACAGAGAAAGTAAACCAGCAGGTAAAAAATGTAAATTGTAAGAATGAGGGTGTACATGAAAGAATATGCGATGATTTCCGAAATAACTGTGGTAGGATTGAATTAAAGCAGAAGAAAATAAAAAATAGTTTAAGTTCTGAGTTTGCCGCCATTAAGTAAGCGTTTAAAAAAGATTCTAAGTCAAACAAAAGAAATAGAATTACCAAATGAACCCCTTATGCAGATTGTCGGAAATGAACACGAAACCTCTAAGGATTAGGCAGAAATGCGAAAGGCCATAAGCTGCATTGAAAAGAAAGAAGTTCAAATAACCAAAGAGCAACGCCTGCCATCTCCACAAAAGTTTCATGGTAATGGAATTGCAGATCGACTCCCATTGGGTGGGACCGCTCTCAAATAGTAATAATATTGCTAGTTGTAGTTTAAGCCATGGTTGTGTGCATACCCGAGTTACAGTACCAACACAATTGTTAAATGAGATCGCGGTACCCACATTTGCCAATTCCATCGACAATGCAAACAATATGTCCTAGATTTAGAGTCGTACTTTTCATTGAATAGAATTCCGGAGCTTTATTGCATGATTATGGTAAAAAATGGACTAAAAGGCCGATATCTAACTGGTACAAATTAACCCTGGGAGAGTATTTTCGGCAAGTATTTTTAAGTAAGTATTGGAATGTGTCCAATCAACGTGGCAATACAAATTACCAATTGGCGTTACAAACCGAGATCAGGGAAAAGGAATGCTGGACTATTTTCTAAAACTTGCGCAGCGAAGCCAACTACTGGAATCGCCGATGAAGGAAGATCAATTTATAATATAAATATATTATAATTAAAGATATTATCCTTAATGACATACCATTTCCCCACTGATATAAAGAACCACGTCATCGTTGCTAAACTGTAAACGATAGAAGTCCTAGAACTCTCACGGCATCCCAAAGTCAACTATATGAGTCAGACAGAAATGGGCCGCGAAACAAAAGAAACCAATTTTCAGACGGGGAAGGGGCCAGCCCAACGCCCACCAAGACGCGACACTTTCCAAACCCAGGTGTCGAGAGACATCCCGGGAGTAAAAAATAGATTAAATTGTGGAAGAAATAAACCATTAGGGAGAAATCATGAGAGAAGTTACCAAAATTCGCAAAACAGACAAAATGCACGGGTCCATTACATGGAATTGGAAAACGCTACGGGAAGACATCGATTCTGGAGAAATAGTTGGGGACATTACAACAAAGGACATTATACAAACGGGCCACCAGGACATAACGGTCATAATAATACAAGCACAGGATGAAATTCACCCCGATGGAGAAGTCAGTCACCCAACGGGATTACTCATGAGGAAGAGGGGCTTAATCGGCAGGAAACGAACCCAGGAAAATCCGGTCAAAGTCCGTTGGAAAATTCGTGTTAGGCCGCACTGCGCCTCCGCGTACACCACGGGAACAAGTAATGCAGTAAAAAGACAAGGGGTGAGAAAAATGAGTACGTTAAAATTGTCGATTAGCCAGTGAGAATGAACCAGAATTGCGATTCGGCACACACAGCAACACGGAAACTATCGAACAATATGAAATAGTACACACACCAAGAGTAAGGCTTATCATAGGTGAAGGACGGTGCTTCGTGACGATTGACAGTGGTGCTTCCGAGTCAGTAATTAGTTTAGAAATGTTTAACCATTTAATAACTAGAGGATTGACGTTGCAAACCCTTGCAAACAGTTAAAAACGTGGTGTGTATATTGGCGATTGGACGGATAAATAAGCAATGAATAAGGCAGCTGGAGATGCTAACCTTAAATATAGGCAGTGAGGAAATTGAAAGCATCTTTCTTATAGTACCACATTTGGTACTATACTAATATTATTGAGCAGTGATTTTCTAAAAGAAAGGATGGCGAGGATAGACTACCGACTGAATCAATTAGTGTTGAATACAGCTGGCCGAAAGGTGACCGAACTTTTCGTGCAAGTAGAAGCAAACCAAGAATACGTGTTAACACCGGGAGAAATGGAGGCAGAAAATGTTGATTTCCTTGTGGAATATATGAAAATAAACGAACAGGATGAAATATTACATTTTATAGTAGAAGATGCTAATTGCTTAGAAGGGGAGATTAGTGCACAAGATAGTAAAATAATTGAAACTGACACCGGGGAAGACGGGTATTATAATATTCTTAAATATTATACTTTAACAATAGGAAATGTATTGCGAAGAAGAAGGCATACAAATAAACCGGGTTAAAAGTCTTCATTGATAAAAAATCTAAAACGTGATACGAAGAGAAAGCTTTTTGAGACACTGTCCCGATGGAAAAGATAAGAGGTAAAGTAAATGGCACACAGTTGTGAAATAATGAGCAGAAGGAGCTGCTGCATAATGTTTTATTATAAGGAATTATGTGTGTTTTCCGAGAGACAGAGTGCTGTAATATGCATGAATACGAGTTTGATATCTCTGAAATGGGGCCGGAAATACATAAATGTAGAATGAAATAAAACAGCTGGGGGCTCATGCTTTTGAAACAAAGTGTATAAAATGAAATAAAATTATTGGAAGTTACAATATTGCATTAATGAAATCCTTTAAATAATTAAAAGAATGGGGATATTTATGATAGAATATATCACAGGTAACTCTGTGAAATAATCTTCCCAGATGTCGAAATGAAGGAAAAATCGTATTGACAAAAAGAGAAGACGAAATGTCGAAAAATTATCATTCCACTAAACTAGTAAACAAATGATGCTTTTAGGTAAATAGCAAATAAGCATATATAGATTAGCTAATAAAACCAAACCATTATTGTTATTTAAAAAGGGTAAAATATTTAAATATATGATAGGTTAAAGTAAGTCACTGTAAGCAGGACGAAAGTGTAAACGGAGGCAGCATCTTTAACATTTAAATTATATCAGTCCAATTATATAATAAAAACATAATAACAGCCCGCCTTATAGAAATATATGTATACTATAATATATAAAAATTGTATTTAACAGTCATTGTATTATGTTTATATTGTTAATTACATTCATAATAATGTTATGTGAATGTATTACGTAGTTTAACAATGTAGGAGCTGTGAGAATAGAAGCAAGCTGCTTTCCGGCAAACAGAATTATAAAGTAGAAGTCGAAAGTTACTAACAATGAGGTAACCTTGAGACAACAATAAATTAGAAAGTTTAATAATGTCACTAACAATTCTTGGAATAATAGTAATAATGTAATATTTAAAACAGTTCATAAATAGGCGTCAAAACCTAGAAAAGCTTTAAGTTAAATAAAAGTATTCTATTGGAGTAGGCTTAGCCAATCAGACTTGAAATAGAGAAAAAGTACAAATTCATGCGGGAGATGCTACAACACAGCGTTCCCAACCAGTCCAGTTTAGATAGTATTCCCGATCGGTACGCTACAGGTTCAATGTGAGACACGAAAAGTTATTGCAGTGAGAATAATATAAAGTTTACGTGTTAAAAAGTGCAATTAAACAACAATCTCACAGCTCTATAGTAGGATACATCAGTGAAGTGTTATTTAATCTTGTGAAGGATTAATAAACAAAGTACAATACAATTATAATTTGTGAAGGCTTTCATTCTTTAGCTATACCAGCCCAGCTAAGAGATACGTGTTCTGAAAATTACTACTGACGCAGCCGAGGCACACATATATAATATTAAAATAAACATTAAAATTACAAAGTTGATTTTTAAACGTGGGGCGAAGGCCACCGGAAAAGTGAACGTGGGGCGAACACTCCAAGAAACATATCTCCCGCAATACGTGGTGCAATCACAATAATTAAACTAGTTCAAGTTTGGCTCCCATACGTAGTGCAACAACTACAACAAATAATCTCCTTCAAATTGCCGCCCATACGTAGGACAACACAACCCTCTCAAGTTTGGCGCCCAAAGCGTGGCCCTAATAACGTAAAGGTAACCAACTTGAAGTATATTGTGAAAGTAAAACGTGTGACGTATGTAAGTGATTTAGTGCAAAATGTAAGCTAATGGCGCATAAAACCAAGCATGGAAGTTATCGTTGGAAACAGTGAAATGACTGTGTCACGAGAACCAACGATTAAATAAAATGGACATAGAGCCGAAAATGTACTTAAAAAAAAGTATAAAGTACAACAGAATGTACTATTTCTTCAACGTGTAATATTTCTATGTATACAACCTTAAAGTATCTATTATATCAAGTGTAAATGTTATGTATTCAGGTCTGACTGTATTGAAATGTATTTTAAAGTGTATATAAAAATTTGAAATTTGTAGGGCCGACCACACACATACACACACACACACACACATACATACGAATATGCGATAAGTAGAGAAATAAGTAGTAGCAAATATCAGTAGCAACTAACACTAAAGGTATAGTCATCATTCTACTAACGAGGCATATTGATTCAGTGCGCAGCTAGAAATATAAAATGATAGCCGTAATAATATGAAAGTAAATAGCAGTAACAGTAGGAATAATATTATTAAAATAAACAAGACTGGGAAATGAATAGGTACTACTTGGAAATATGAATATAGGTTGGAGAGAGGGTGCAAGCAGCAGGCAGGAAACGGGGTAGATTTTTCCACATTCTGACCGAGTAAGGTCAGAAGACGCTTTTGTTCATGTACCGTTAAGTTGCTGGAAAACAGGTACGTAGAAACGAAGGTAGCCGTAGTAAGATGATGTTCAAGTGGAACAAAGTAGACAACCAATAAGAAATAAGGTAGAAATTACGCGATAACAAAATGGGGGAATAGAAAAACTCGAAATAAAGAAACACGAGGGTTTTGAAAATCACTTGTTCTTGTATTCCCTTGGAGACCGTTCTCAAAACAAAATGTAGTTCAAAGCAAATTGATAGAAACGTTTCGGCGGGTAGGCGCGGTAGTTTGAAGTACAGCAGTATATGCAGAGCGCAGAGATTTGCGTGTGTACGGCGAGGTTACATTAGGTGACGGAAACTAAACGGGCAGAAAAACGAGCCACTCGTGTTAAGCACCACAGCCTAGATCCAAGATTCATGCCAGACCCTAGCTAGCATGAACCAGGACCATTCCTACAAATTTCGTGCCGCCAAATTGTCGCACATCATGTGGTCTTACCACATACCCTCTCAGGCTACAGCCCTCAGACATAGGAGACAAAGACGCGCGGAAGTCCCTTGCTCGAAGACCAGGCCCACTACTGCAGCTATCCAGAGAAGGCGATGAAGCAACCATCCGTACCATCTGCCCGGTACTACCATGCACCACGAAGCCTAGAAGCACATCTAAAAGATGAGGATACGGAATGAAAGGAAAATGAAGGAAAGGAATTTAGGGTAGATGAGAAATCACCTTAGCGTTTACCTATCAACAAGGGAAAACCACGAAAAACTCAAGGTCTGAGCGGGCGAACGACGAAAATCGAATCCGAGACCTCCCGAATGTGAGTCTTACATTGCTGTGGAGCCATCTTTTTCTAAGTAGAATACTCTTCTTTAATAAGCATTTGTTTGAAAGTATTTCATTTTTATCTTTCTAATTTTATTTTATATTTCTAAATATGTAGTTTTAGAGTGATTATATCTAATGGTCTTGGTAAACTTCTTTAGCGTATTGTCAATTCCCAATGGCATTTGTGAACAAAGTGGACATCATAAAATACGCAATGCAAGATGCACGGCATTCACTATTTTAGCCAGCGAGCGCTAGAGAGAAACATAATAGTATTTTGAAATAGTGGCAGTAGCAGCGTTGAGAGCCATTGGATATGAAATTTAATTAGCGACGCTGCATGTTGTGGCTCTTTGTTGTGAAGCGGTGCGATGCGGCCTCGCTGTGACTGTTGCGCTGTATGTTGTTACCGAAGCCGTCTTGTTTCTTGTTCCGCTAGATGGTAGAACTGTTACGAGACTCTGTAAAGCAAGTTTTGAGTGCATCTCTGAAAGAATCAACGACGCACTTACTGGTTATGCATTTAAAGCTCTTGAATGTTTGTTACGAAGTTTCGCACACTTCCTGTTAACTGAGGAATAGCTTTAACATTTGAATTAAACGAATGGAATAAAAATACAACTAACATTGTGTTAAATTAATACATATGTATATTTATGAGCTTACTTTACTTCAGATGTGGTTCTTATTGAGATAAATAAAATAGTTCCTCTATCATATCTAATTAAAAAGAAAAACATTATGTGTTACATTCACATGAATATTGTCGCAGTAATCTGTTCGTGTTTTCTTATTTGCTGAGCGCCTGTTATTGTTTTACTATTTTCAATTTTGGGTTATTTGTCCTCCGGCTAGCTATTATTACTCAGTCGAGCAAATATCTCTAAGCAGGGCGTGTACACGGAAAGGAGTTGTTACTAAAAGATAACACTGATAAAAGTCTTTGTTTTTACACTTTTATTGCCGTCACACTTAATTAATTTCACATCTTTAATCTTCATACACGCCTGACTGAAACTGTTATACTTCCGAATGTAATTACTATCGTAATAGTTGTCGCGTCTTCATATTTTGTAACTAACTTTACGACGCGAGAGATTCTGTAGAATTGCGCAATGTGTACCTCGCAAGAGATTCCGTAGAACTGCGCGACGTTTACCTCGTGAATTATTCTGTAGAACTGCGCGATACTTGTTTTTGGCTCAAGAATTTATACTCCCTCACCCCGAAATGGCTAAACATTATAATAGAGCTGCTATTGGTTACTAAATCGCGCCAACATTAGCGTCGGCTTTATAAGACAATCATAATTACAAACACATATGCTCTAGGGAAGATATTCCCTCCATTTCTAAAGAAAGGCACGCTACTCTGACGTCATTTGTTTGTCTCTTCTAAGTGATAAACAACTCACCCCATCGCTTCATTGTTACCCACTCCTATTGTCAGTTTCAGTGAGAACTTGTAAACTTATTTCCTAACAATGCTTATAGCTAACAAACATCTAAAATCATTGTCATACAATAATGTTAATTTACACTACAATCACTCTGGCATTCACAGTGTTGTGATATAAAATACTTCCTCACTATCTTCATTTATTAATGCGTATACAAAGTGTTCTTTTGACAGCTTATTTTCCTATCCACATTTTAAACAGAGAAACCATTTCAGAAAGGGCTATATTGTACATTTCGTGTGAGATACAAAACGAATAGCGATAGTCAAATATTTAAGAACTGGACGTTATATATTGGCCTTAAAATTCAATATTCTTTCCATGCATTCGCGGGAAACAAGTGAATATCACCCTGACCTTAAAAGAATGACAATGTACTAAATAATTCTAAAATTAATAACGAATATTTCGAAAATGGTTCACGCCACAAAAAAAAGTTATTTGAAATAAACTGTGTGTTTTAAAGAACTACATTTCTGTCTATTGCTTAAAGTTTACCAGTTATACAAGATTATACAAAATTCCTTCCTAATGAAGAGGACTTAACAGGCTATTCCTGGAAAATTCAATTTCTTGAAAAATCTCATGTTGCATGTGTGGGAGATACTGAAGCAACTTTATGGTTTTGAGTTATGGTGCACGCACACACATAACAAACATGGACCTTCTTCTATTTTTACTTTCTCAAGGGTAATCTGGGGCGGGGGGATTTTCTTGAAACCTAAACCTAAATACCAAGTTTGGTGTTTATCCGACTATTCATTTCTGAGTTATGCTGTTCAAAGACACACACACACACACACACACACACACACACACACAGATAAACGGACATGTTTCTAAAAATGCTTTATATGCATTCAATGCACCTCAAAATATGTATTTCCTGTGAAATCTCGGTATCGAATTTTTTGGTGGAATGCAATGCTTCCCCTACTTACTATACGTAGTAGAGAAAGTAAAAATTGGATGTAATATAAAATGTAAATCTGTTGTGAGAATAAATATAAAGTTTGAATGTATGTTCCGGTGTAGTAACCAAGGTGCCGGGATGGTATATTCAGATTTTATTTATTTTTTGTTCCAGAACGTTCCTTTCGGCATGTTCTAGTAACCTCGCTTTATAGAACATTCCCCTTTGTATGCGGGGGATATAAGAGGCTACTGTTGACCGGAAGTTTGATAATGAGTTACGAAGTTAAGTACAGTCATGAAGTCGAAAAGTTTGTACAGTTAAAAGTTGACATGAAGTTCAGTTGAGGGTTGTGACTCTGTAGTTCAGTTGTTATTCGATTCGACTGATCAGTTGTGCTGTGTTCTGTGTGTGCATAAAAAGTGTCTCAGGTGCTATGCTGAGAACCTAAGTAGCAAATAAAATGTATTTGGCAGTAATTGGTGTTTTCATTTGTTATGATATGCATGCATAATAAAAGTAGGAAAATACGATTGTAATGCGATTATATGTTGAAGTTTATATAATTAGGTATTTCAATAACGTCTTTGTCAGGAAAGGAAGAAAATACTAGAGTATCGTATTGTAAAATCAAGACTTGTTAGAAACAAAATGCTGTGGTGTGATTTTATGGAGCAAATAGTGGTTAAAAAGCTATTCCTTCTTGTAACTTCGTAATTGCTGTAGTTCAGGAAAATAAGCAAATAAACCATCTTACGAATGAGAGCCTCGCTCAAAAAGTACATGTACTTCCGAAGCGTTTGTTACATACGAAGTAATTCCAAGTAAGTTAATCCTTTGGCAAGTCTAAGACGAGCAGTGAACTCTAACTTCTTATAGGAAAGAATTTGGAAAAGATGCTGTCATTTGGGGAGCAGGAGGATTTAGTGACCGAAACTGGAGCGCAAGCCAGATTAAGGAAGGCAACATAATACAGATAGAGAGACCTGCACCCTAGTTGCGACTATTCGGGTAACGCGCCAAAGGATTAAGGGCTTTGGGTGCCCCAACTTTTCCTGTTAAACAGAAGCTTTCACAACTTTTCCATTACCACGCCGGCGCGGCGGGGAATGAAGTGGCAAACTAATGTGGAGTTTGTGTGACAGGTCGACTGGAATAGCCCGACTTCACCGGCGATTTTTCATCAGAAATGGAGAGCCCGCTTGCTGATTGTGTGGGCCTGCCCTTTTTGTCCCACCACGATAACAAATGATGGCATCCCCAAGGCATGAACGCTTTTTTTCCTAGATATGCACTACATCATATGATATTTCAACGTGAATGCTGTTGCAGTTATGAGGATTTACTTATAGACTATTCCGTTCATGTATTCGGAATTTGATACTAGAACCCCATCTAAGACTGGCTATAGTTTCACGCAATGATGGTTTAAAACTTGCAACTGAAAAATGCACACATTTTAACTAAATTTACAGTTTTTATGAAAAAAAATTTTGCGCGAGATTCTCGCGTGTTACAAGTGGAACTTCTTAGGCTTTAGCATTTGTTGACAATTTTATTATTTCAGGATTAGAAAATGGTTATGTGGAATTTGATGAAGAAAGTTTTTATTAATTAAATGAAATATTTCGTTTATTATCAATTTCCATTAATTCATACTCTAAGAAAGAAGTAATGGGTTTATGATAGCTGAAGTATTCATTCTCCTTCTCCTTCTTCTCAACTGCCCGTTGGAGTCGAAGAAAAGGAAGCGTTTCACTTTTTGTCTATCCAGATCAATTTGTCCTACCGCGTCTAAAGCAATTTCACTTCAAAAACTCTGATGTGTTACATTCACATGACTTTCTCTACATTCTATTGCTTATTATAAGCATACAAATTATTATTACAATATTTATTTTCCTATCTATTTCATTTTAATCAAGGTAAACCTTTCCGGAAACAGCTGCATTACATATTTCGTTATAGATAGAAAAGTAATAGCGATAGTCAAATGTTTTAGAACTGGATACTATAGGCTGCCTTAAAATTCCATTCTATTTCCAATGACATCGCGAATCAACTAAAAATAGACACAAAATCAAAAGTATGGCTAAGTATTGAACAATTCGAATCATTAATAACGGATTTCTCGGAAACGGCTAATGCCAAAAAACGTTATTAGAAATAAATTCTGGTTCCTGTATCCATCCTCCTTGCAACTACGACAAAATGTGTAATAAGTGCCGCTGCGTTCGATTGGTCAGCGTTCCGGCTTCTCAACTCACATGCTCTGGGTTCGATTCTTGACTGGCGTGGGGAATTTTTCTTTAACCAGAATCATTCTCTATTCTCAAGAGAACCTGAAAGTGGGAACGTAGAAGTGAATGCAAGTGTATAAGGTTCAAAATGATAAAAGTCAATGTTAAGATACCCTACCGTTCGGTGAGCAACACCATCGTGGTTGTCTCTCAAGCCAAAGCCCCCGATATGAACAAAGACATGAAAGAAATGAAACCGAAACAAAGAATATGTGTAAGAGAAGTCTTTAAGCAAAGACTGATTAGCATTAAATTAAAATTAAATCGAGTTTTAGTTATGGACGTTTTTCAACCGCTGTTGTTTTCAGCATCCCATTCAACATATATTAGGCGTGAAAGACCGGTAATTTTGCTCAGAGGCCTCTTTATCAGGCTTGAGGCTCTTTTTCTTGCCAGAAATCTAGAACACGAGACCACCGGCTTTATTTCCCTTCCAAACGAAGCCATGCTAAGGATTTTTTGCCCGAAAAAAATCTATTGCCCTCAACCCGCGACCTCGGGAACTAAAGGCTAGCATGGTAACCACTACACCACGGAGAACGACAATTTGGAATAATATGAAGTAGATGCAAGAGTAAGATTTAGAAGGAATAGCTTGTAATAGTTACATAAAATAAACGATAGTAAGTAGAGAAAGTTTTGTGAATGTACACATAAGACATTCTTCTTTTATTTTGGATTTTACTCTTTGTGAAATAAGTGTTCTCGTTTGCATTTATTTTGATATGAACCACCTTTGAATTTGTGTTCATCCTGTTATCTCTACTGATTGTTTACAAGGTTCCTAGCCATACTACCTCCAGTTCCCAAGGTCGCGGGTTCAAACCCGGCGGAAGGCGATGGATTTTTTTCGGACGTAAAAACCTTAGCATGGCTGGCTTCCTTCGGAAGTGAAGTAAAGCCGGTGGTCCCGTGTCGTAGTTTTACAGCACGTAAAAGAACCTCAATCCTGATAAAGAGGCCTCTGAACAAAATTTCCGGTCTTTCACGCCCAATATAGAATGGGACGCTAAGGACCATAGCAGTTAAAGAGCGTTCATGTATAAAATTCAATTTAAATTTTTCAAGGTTCCTAGACTTTCTATAAATACATAGCAATACATACAGGAGAGGTACTATGCGATTTAATCCAACCCGGCATTTATAGAAAGCACAATCATCATTGAGAGGTAAAAGTCGACGGGCAGTACCAGCATCACGCTTTCGGGGCGGCATATAACAATGAAAAGTTTTAGCAGTGGGTTATGATTTCCGAATATTTTCCTGGAAAATGTTCGTTTGCTTTAATCTTTCAGAATAAATAAAATTTCCCGCTATTAGAAGTAATAAATGAAAATAATAACGATGATATTTTTTCCATCGCCCAAAGTTAGGGAAATTATTTCAGTATAGCCATGCAGCGACTTGCAACACATATGCCGAGTGAAGTTGGTATTGTCTTTACGTTGTTTGCTGCTACGTATGAAAAGTCAGTTTGAAGATGATGTATTGTATTTCAACTGTTGGGGAGCCCGAACTTTAAATTCGTTGCTATTGCACGTATAGTACCCGGTTTCGGTTAGCCTTCGCCCCAAGTTTAAAAATATTAGCTTTGTAATTTGACTGTTTCTTTAGATATTATATATTTATGTTTGCCTCGGCTGCGTGAGTATTATTTTAGAGACATGGATATCTTGGCAGGGCGTGATCGACAAGAATGTAAGCTTACACAGATTTTAAGTTTTAATTCACTCCTTTTTATAAATCCTTGACACAAAGTAAGTAGCACTTCACTAATATAGCGAGCTGTGAGATTCTTTTTTACTTTCCCTACTACGTATAGTAAGTAGGGGAAGTATTGCATTCCACCCAAAAATTCGATACCGAGATTTCACCGGAAATACATGTTTTGAGACCTCCTGAATCCAAAAAAAGCATTTTTGGAAACATGTCCGTGTGTGTGTCTGTGTGTGTGTGTGTCTGTGAACAGCATAACTCAAAAACTAACAGTCGGATAAACACCAAACGTGGTATTTACGTTCAGTATCTTCCAGAGATGCGACACGAAGATTTTCAAGAAAATCCCCCACCCCAGGCTACCCTTTACATGGAACATTTTTCGAAAATTTTAATTTTCTCAAAAATGGCTCTAACGATTTTGATGAAAATATCATATGTTTAAGATAATGTCATGAGAAATGAAATGTATATCTCGAAATTTCTGGGAATGTCTCCAAAAGTATTCTTCATTATGAACGACTTTTGCATAACTGGTAAACCATAAGAGATAGACAAAATTTTACTACACACAAAATGTAGATCGCGTTAAAATACACAACTTATATTATATACATTTTTTTGTTGAGTGAACCGTTTTCGAGATATTGCTTGTTATTTCCTTAAATTTTCCAATACTTATACTTTTTCTCAAATTCGTTATTCATTTTTTTATGTCCTGGACATGCAAAGAGAATGGAATGCGCCACATAGCAACCAGCGATAAAATATTTGACTATCGCTTAAAAGCTACCATATTCCCCTTGCATCTACAAGAAAATTACAAATAAGATTGACATCTCGATATCTCGATTAATATGAAGCATATGGAGAATAGGCGTTTGTAAAAATAGATTGTACAAGAGTAGAGAAAGTCATGTGAGTGTAACACATCAGATTTTTTATTAATTAATTACACTTTTTAACATCTAAACTTAACTTTTCGTCTCACACGAATACGTATTAAATCTCTCGAGGACGCACAAGCAACGCATCCAGTTATGACAACTGTCTGCAGGAAACTGAATAGATTTCAACCGTCTAAACTTGTGAATTTCTGTATTTGAAGTCTCTGATTGGCTAATCCTACTCCAATAGAATACCTTCATTTAACTAAAAACCCCTCCGGTTGTTGATTGGCTATTTTATAAACTGTCACTAAAATCACATTATTGCTTACAAGAATCACAAGTAACATTTAAACTCTCAAACTCATTATTTCCTCAAGGTTACCTCATTGTTAGCAACTTTTAACTTATTATTCTCAGAGCTCCTAAAATATTACAATACGTAATATTTTCATATAACATTATTGAACATGTATACAATAATGTAAGCATATGCAATGACAGTTACATACATTTTACAAATTATTACATATACATATTGCTTCAAGGCGGGCTGTTATTGAATTTACATACTATATAATTTGACTGAAAAATATTTAAGTGTTAAAAATACTGCCTCACGAGTTAAATGTGGGTATATTTATTATTCTATTCAACCATTTTAGTGCTCACAGCGAATATTATTATTAATTTTAACATTCAGGATGGTAGGTAACAGCAAATTCAACAGGTTCATTTTAAAGTAAACTGGTTAACTTTTAATTCTTCAGCTTCTGCTGATATGGCAACAAACAGAAAAATTACACATGATTATAACGTAACATAAATATCGTAAAATTTCTTTGGCCAACTCCTTTAATATGGGTAGATACACTTCCTGTATCCAGAATTCTTTGACAGATGAAAACAAATGTCCTATAATGTGATCCTCGTATATTTGGAAACCTTTTTCGATAAATTCTTGCCGCATTAGATGTATTTCACCGTAAATGAGAAGTATTTCAAGATACTCGGCATTACTAAAGTGAGCCATTTTGTAAGTGATAATCCGCTGTTTCGAAAACAAGTCATAAGCACAATAAACACAGTTCAAGTGTCTTTCTTTATACACAAACAGCTGAAGTGCGTTTGTTTTTCTATCTTGCAGTGTTTTCATGTTGTGTAATCTAATGGCTTACGATGTGGATTAAACTGAGACATTTCGAAAGCTGATACTAATAGTAAGTTGTGAATTGTTTTAATTCCAAATATATTTTAACCAAGAAGAAAATATTTATGCTTCAGTCTTCTCTAAGAAATATTTGAAAAAAGTACTTATATTTCGTAAACTCTTCATTTAAAATAGGAGTTAATATTAAGCAATTTTCGCCTTATTTCTCAAAAGCTAAGATTTTTTCATCTATTCATTACAAAGAGTTCAAGGATAAGCTTCTACCCTGTATAGCACTAGCACAAAAATTCCTCACGAAAATGTAACACAGGTCTGTAAATGATTACAGATAAATTTATAATGCTTAAAATATGTGTGTTGAAAAATCTGAGGTGTTGCATTCACATGACCTCTCTACTCACTCCTCTACAATCTATTCTTAAGAAAGCTTATTCTCTCTACTTCTTGTATTAAGAGATAAAATTTCTTTACACATTTGTGCATTTCGTTGTAGGTATGACAAGAATATGGTAGGCTAAAGCAATAGTTAGACTTTAAAAAGGGCGTTGTTATTTAATATCTATGGCATTCCATACTCCTTGTATAACCACGAAGAAAAACGAATAGTCTCTCCATTTGAGAAAAGTATTAAATATTTTAAAATTCAAACAAATAACAGAATATTTCGGAAAATGTTGAACATAAGGTATATGCTATAACGAGATATGACTTTTTGTGTAGTAAGGTTTTGCCTATCTTTATGGTTTACCAGTAATATAGAAGTTGTTCAGAATGAGGAGAATTTCATAGGATATTCTTAGAAAATTCAAGATATACGTTTTATTACCCACTCAAACATCCTAAATGTTGATATTTTAAGCAATATTTTTAGAGCAAATTTTGATAAAATGAAGAATAACGAACATTTTCCCATGTACAGTGTAATTTGTGGTGAGAGATTCTTGAAAATCTTCTTTTTGCATCCTTGAAAGATGCTGAACTTAAATACCAAATTTAGTATTAGCTGACTGTTTCTTTTTGGGATATGATGTCCACAAACAGACACACACACACATGCTTATACACCGAGTTTTCTTAGAATGTTGTTTTTTTATTTCTTGGACTCAAGGGGCCTTATAATGAGTATTTTCGGTGAAATATCGGCATCACATTTTGGGGTGAAATTAATTTCTCCACTTATTATAAGTAAGTTGTAGAGAAATGAAATAAAACATTCAAATTTTTTTGACCTCGCATTTTTACAATGTTTGAGTTAATTCAAGTATTTAAAACACTTTAAATCATATAAATCTATGCAGATATATTTGCAAAAAGAAAATTAAAGTATTTGATAAATGATTAAGTGAGATGATAAATTAATACAAGCTGAAAGCTATGCCTCTAAATATTGTTTACATAATTCCAAAAGGGAGAAAAATAAATACCTATTCAACATACAGATTATTCTTGCCCAGAGCTACAGTACATAGCGGAAAAATGTTTTACAATTTTATTACCGTTTTTCCACGTAGCTCAAATGAATATTTTTAACTGGTAATGTATTTATAGCTTCTAATTACCTTTTAATTATTCCTTTCTGCGGTTTATTTTTACCGTTGAATTTGTATAAATAGCTGTTTTACTATAGTAGACTATAAGCTATTCGGATAAAGGTGAACAAGATAGTAAATTTACATATAGCTTTACATTTCGGGCGCCTTCAGATTTTGTGTTTAATATACTTAATGGACTTCTATGAAACATTCCCTAAAGCCTCCATTTTTTTTTAGCGATTTCTCTATGTAAACTCTGAATCGATTTAAAAAGGAATTAGCACCTTTCTCACGCTGTTTATTTAATACTTTCAACTGTTTTCAACTCAATTAAAAACAACATACAACAAATAAAGTGTTTGAAAATAGCAATACCTACATAAGTGGGGTTTTACTCTTACGTCGTGTAATAAGATGATTTGTAAATATGTGAGAGTCTCCAAAGCTTTATTCTCCTTTAGGGTAGCCTTAGTCTTCTTTTAATTTGTGAAAACATTTTATTGGAATCTTAGGAAAACATGAACTGTTCGGAAGAATACTGTTAGAACAATTTTTTTAGAGCTTCGAATCGTGACAATATATTTAAAACAAAAAGTTAAATACTTCGGCCAAATTGTGTATAATTACAAATGTCTTCAACCCAGTTAAATATATATACTGCACCAGTGAGGAATTGAACCCAGGTCATCTGCGTGCCATGAGCACTCAACTATTACACGCGACTATGTTAACCCCGTTTCGATATTGCACTGGCTTTGCAGCATGCGTGTTCGCTTCTAATGAAAATACCAATTAAATAAAGGAGCTTAGTTACTTCCCCGTTATCGATTTTCAGTAAATTCCTGTATATTTAGTAGTAATTGTACACCGGTTTCACAGTCTTCCGGTTGCCCGACGCCGTTATTCTTTATCTCTCCATTCTTTCTCCTTCACCCTCTGGTTTCCATTATTTCCTCCGCCGGGCAATTCGAGACGACCTCTTTCTTCTTTCTGGTGTAGTCCACTCAAATATTTTTCTTGCAATTCTTCTTTGCTCCATTTCTTTTAAGTGTCCATACCATTTCAATTGTTATTTTGGGTGTCATCTAATATGATTCCACGCATATTCATAGTTTCCCTAATTCCTTCATCCCTTATTCTATCTAAACAAGAAATCTTGGCAGAGCGGCTTAGACAAGCCATTACTAATGTCATGAAATGCCTGTTCTCGTATAAATTTGATTGTAGTATTTCTTTTAGTCACCAAAGCTTGCCTTTTGCCTCTATTCGGAAATCATCGACTGAGATCCGTTAGAAACATTCGTCTATGTTATTAATAGACTATGACCGATATTTTGGGTAAATCTCCATCCAAATTCCCCTTATTTTATACATTTGCAAGTGTAGAAAAATGCTCTACAAACTCCTAAGTATAAAATATCAACTGCATTCTTCCAGCGGATTTTCGAATTATTTGACGGGCGGACGAGGCGACGATAATACGTTTTCCACAAAAGCGAACACATTAGTCGCATTAAAGACAGAGTTTACATCCGAAGAATGTAATATTTCTACCTTCTCAGCTATTTATGAAAGCAAGAAAAGAAAGTATTACATTCCACCCGAAATTTAAAGTCGACACCTCACCGGAAATACACGTTTTGAAGCTTCCTGAATAAAACAGAACAACATTTAGGAAAGTCGGTTAACACAAATCTTGGTATTTAAGTTTAGAATCTTCCAAGGATATTACAGGAAGACATTCAAGCAGATTCCATTCCAAATTACGCTCTAAATGAAAAGAATTGTTTTCTCAAAAATGGCTACTTTTTTTAAAACTGCATTTGGGTAAGATATTTACACGACAAATAACATGTATATCTTGAATTTTCTGAGAATGACTTTCATATAACTGGTAAACCGTAAGGAGAGACAAAGTGCTATACACAACAATTTAGAACTTATTAAAGGACACAACTTAAGTCTGTATTATTGGTTTGAATTTTCAGATACTGCGGCGATCACCTCCTCATCCGTTGCTGTAGCTTACCTTGATGCTTCTCCCGTTGCTTCCAGAAGTTCTCAGCGTGTTGGTTCTTCAATTTATCCTCGGCTAGCTGCAGTAATTTTCCTTAAATTATATGGGAGCATGGACTTATCCTCGGTAAAGGAAAACGTAGATCTCGGGTGGTGATATAGGAAGACATAGACTTGCTTTGTTTATGAAAAGATGACACTGCCGTTTCTTTTTATTTAATTAACACTCGTAGTATACAAAACTGGTATTGCCGCTGTAAAATACTGTCCACCGCTGTTAAACTATGGCGTGGATATGGCACGAAATATAACTATTCTTATTGTCGCTTTCAGAGTAGCGGATCTTAGGTGTGTTGCTAAAACTATTTTGATTCCCTGTTTTGGCGCGATATCTCACACATCCTGCAGCATCTCTCCCTGACCACACATTACGAAAACTCTCGAATAAAATGCAATACTAAGCTGACATGACAAATTTGACTTGATTCCCTTTTTGGCGCGATATCTCACACATCCTGCAGCATCTCTCCCTGACCACACATGACATAAACTGTCGAATAAAATGCAATGCTAACTTGACATGACAAAGCTGACTTGATTCCCTTTTTGGCGCGATATCTCACCCATCCTGCAGCATCTCTCCCTGACCACACATTACCAAAAACTGTCCCGAATTTTCCCCAAACAGATCCATTTATAGTCTCGGGCTTCTGAGGCTGCTTCCTTTCCTATTGGTACATTTTTAGCGCGACTCGACGCGTCTAACTATTTCGAATAAACTTCCAGGGATTTCATTGGTCCAATTTTAATATAAATCGCGGCTTTTCCTACATGTACCGTTAGATTGTCCTTCTCACTCACTTGGTCACGGCGAATTATCAAATAATGGGACAAAGGCTCTACACCCTCGCTGTAGGAATAATAGCACTGCGACCGAAGAGAGGTAATAAAACTAGGTTTTCTGCCTTCGAAAGCACTATTCCTGTAGCTAAAACATTCCACCGTGGACAGTATTTTAACATAGCGCTTAAATTATTTACATTAAACCATTTATAACTCTACTATTATTAGTAACCTAGATAGATACATAATGTTAAATCACCCTTCTTAAAATATACAAGCAGTATTGAGAAAAAGATATTTACATAGTACGATTTAACATCAATAAAAGTTAATTAATAAATTATCTAGAATTACTGTTCTCGGGCCCGGCCTAGAGTTGCCGTTTCAAATTGCCCTGTTCTGGAAAAGAATAAATTTTTCAGCACTTGATACAATTTTCTTTTCCAGAATAATTCCTCTGATTATGGCCTTTGTAGGTTTGTTTTGTTGACAGAGACCCTTCGCTATACCTGCTCCTTCACAAGGGTTCTGCCAAACCAGTGGTGTTTACATTTGGGTCGTTCACTCTACATTTGTTATGGTTGATCCCCTCTCACCATTTAAAAACAGGTTTCCGAGAGACATTCTTATACACAATACATTTCGCGCACACGAATAACTTGTAACGCAACAAATACTCTAATACCCAAATTAAGTTCTAAAATTAAATCTATTTACATACGTATTGGTACATAATTATTATGCATTTATTTATTTCTTTACATCCTTATTTATCGGGTGTATTACCTTTACTATTTGTTCATAGGGTTGCTACCTCATTTTGAGTAAAACTAACCTGATTCTTTTCATTACGTTCTTCACCCTTCTCATTCTCTAAACATTTGTATGGTTTGAGCAACTGTTTATGATATCTCCCTACGATCTTGGAATTCTTTATTTCTTGTAACTCATATGTATCCGAGCCAAAAATGTTAATCACCCTGTATGGACCTTTAAATAAATTTTCCATTCTATGATACCTCTTTTTTTATAATTAATAAAACTAATTTATATGTTTAAAGAAAACTGTCAGCATATTGCTAGCATACCAACCAATTAATAATTTACAAATATTGCTAAATATAAAAAAATAACAAATATTCTGACAATAAAAGCTGTTTCAACCTTAAGACAAACTTATTCAAACAGAAAGAAACTGAAACATATTAATGGCAAAGGTGTTTCTTGTTCTTCTTCACTATCACTAATGATCATTTAATACTCAAGTCTCTTTAGTAATGCAAAAAAAAAAATGTTCTGCACAACTGCTTACGATAATTCATTAATTCACATGTGAAAGCTCTCCTTTCCAGGCACTGTAGAGTCAGGATCAATGATATTATGTCTTTTTTTTTTTTTTTTAATTTGAATGCTGGATTTTTTTTTTTTATCCATACTAATTCTGCAAGTTCGATCAACCCTTTCTTTCGCTTCCTTGTTTTAAATTCCTGCTTTCTTTTCTGCGCCCTCTTTGACATTCTTTCAAAAGCTTTCTTTAACGTCTCTTCTCCCGTTAGTGTTTTCGGATCTTTAGTTTCTAGTATCTGTAGTAATTTCCCTTCAAGTGTTTCTATTAACTTCCCCTTCATCAGCTCAACTAATTTCCCCTCTACATTCTTATCTTGTTCCCTTACGATTCTTTCTAAGTCTTTACTCTGCTTATTTACGATTCTTTCTAAGTCTTTATTCTGCTTATTTGATTTCCCTTCTAAATTCTTATCTTGTTCCCTTACGATACTTTCTAAGTCTTTACTCTGCTTACTTACGATTCTTTCTAAGTCCTCATTATGCTCATTTGATTCCCCTTCTAAATTCTTATCTTGTTCACTTACGATTCTTTCTAAGCCCTTACTCTGCTTACTTACGATTCTTTCTAAGTATTCATTATTCTCATTTGATTCCCCTTCTAAATTCTTATCTAGTTCACTTACGATTCTTTCTAAGTCATTATTATTCTCATTTGATTCCCCTTCTAAATTCTTATCTTGTTCACTTACGACTCTTTCTAAGTCATTATTATTCTCATTTGATTCCCCTTCTAAATTCTTATCTTGTTCACTTACGACTCTTTCTAAGCCCTTACTCTGCTTATTTACGAGTCTTTCTAAGTCCTTACTTTGCTTACTTACGATTCTTTCTAAGTCCTTATTATGCTCATTTGATTTCCCTTCTAGATTCTTATCTAGTTGACTTCCGATTCTTTCTAAGTTCTTACTATATTCACTTAAGATCTTACCCCGCTCATCTATTATGCTTTCTAACCTTTTACCCCGCTCGTCTATGATTCTTTCTAAGTTCTTACTATGTTCATTTAAGATCTTACCCCGTTCATTTATTATGCTTTCTAAGTTCTTACCCATCTCGTCTATCTTTGTGCTCAAATGTTGAAGCAATATTAGCAGCTGGTTTTGACCTGCGTCAATGATCTGCTCAATCGGTGATTGCCTGTCTAGCCTAACTTCTACTTCTGCTGCACCCATATTTTTTCCATCTGTTGTTATGCTGACAATAGCCTCCCCATCCAGTTCTTTCAAATCTTCCCTTGACCTACTCATGGTTCCGTTAGTAAGTTCTACCTCCCTAGTAATGACTTTACCCCCTCTCAATAACATGTGTTCACAAAACTTAGTCACTACTCTGCATGCCTTTTTGTTTGTTTTTGAATAAATGTTCTAACCTGTATTTTTTTTCAATGATAACTGATGCGTTCCGGGTTCGAATCCTGGTGAAGTTCTAGAAGCGATGTTCTCAGCTGTTTTATTGTCCCACGTAGGTAGACTAGAAGTTCGCGTTGTAATTTTGTTCTGCTGTGCCCCTTTCCTCTGAGGATTCTTCGTCTGTTCGTTGTTTTCTCGTCCTCCGTTTATGTTGGTCTTCCCTTCGAGCTCCACGTTATGGCGCCAGTTTGCGGCGATCTTAAAGTTTGTTAGCCCCACGTTGGGCGCCAGTTTGCGGCGATCACCTCCTCATCCGTTGCTGTAGCTTACCTTGATGCTTCTCCCGTTGCTTCCAGAAGTTCTCAGCGTGTTGGTTCTTCAATTTATCCTCGGCTAGCTGCAGTAATTTTCCTTAAATTATATGGGAGCATGGACTTATCCTCGGTAAAGGAAAACGTAGATCTCGGGTGGTGATATAGGAAGACATAGACTTGTTTTGTTTATGAAAAGATGACACTGCCGTTTCTAGTTAGCATTGCATTTTATTCGACAGTTTATGTCATGTGTGGTCAGGGAGAGATGCTGCAGGATGTGTGAGATATCGCGCCAAAAAGGGAATCAAGTCAAATTTGTCATGTCAGCTTAGTATTGCATTTTATTCGAGAGTTTTTGTAATGTGTGGTCAGGGAGAGATGCTGCAGGATGTGTGAGATATCGCGCCAAAACAGGGAATCAAAATAGTTTTAGCAACACACCTAAGATCCGCTACTCTGAAATCGACAATAAGAATAGTTATATTTCGTGCCATATCCACGCCATAGTTTAACAGCGGTGGACAGTATTTTACAGCGGCAATACCAGTTTTGTATACTACGAGTGTTAATTAAATAAAAAGAAACGGCAGTGTCATCTTTTCATAAACAAAGCAAGTCTATGTCTTCCTATATCACCACCCGAGATCTACGTTTTCCTTTACCGAGGATAAGTCCATGCTCCCATATAATTTAAGGAAAATTACTGCAGCTAGCCGAGGATAAATTGAAGAACCAACACGCTGAGAACTTCTGGAAGCAACGGGAGAAGCATCAAGGTAAGCTACAGCAACGGATGAGGAGGTGATCGCCGCAAACTGGCGCCCAACGTGGGGCTAACAAACTTTAAGATCGCCGCAATACTTACACCGTCTTCCAAGTGGTACGTTGCTATTCATCCTGCGCCGTGGTTCTGGGAGCTGCAGCGTGAGGCTCTGGTTCCTGGCTACGGAATGCGCCCATGTTTGATCCCACCCATAGGGGTGCGGAGTTTAAGTTCCGGGTATAGGACCGTATCCACTCAGCATCGTATGGAAAACTGAGGGGTTGTGCTAGGCAACCATCCCAACCACGGAGACCAACATTGTGCCTGAGGGATGCGTGATGTCGCCTAAATCACCACCCTATTGGTTGGATGATCGCCCACTTCTGCCTTGCGTATGTGGAGTGAGGCCAAGTCTGGTTGGTAGGTATAGACCCTTCATGGACTCTAGCGCCGCAGGATTATTCTTATTTACACTGGGACGTGCTTTGGGATGGTGGAAGGCTATAGGATTTTGTGATAGGGCTTTAACAGTAATTCTTACAAAGGAGAGCTCTATAACAGTATTACAAAATGTTAATAATGAACAACTGCAGCATCTGTGCCTTAAAATTGTAAAACTGTGTGTTCGTAAAAATTTACAATTCATTAAGTTCAACCGGCTTTACATAATGAACATTGCGAATAATACAACTTTAGTTCTTCACTGCAAACACTTCCTGAATAAGTACAATACAATACAAAGAATGATAATGAATTTTGTTGTGTTTTTTCTGTGTCGCTAGCTTTTCACATTATAAACCAACGCCTACACATTTCTTTTCCAGACAATGTTTGAAAATATTCACGGACGAAGTAGGAATTTTCATATTATTTCACCGAAAGCGTTTTTTATGGTAATTTTGACCTAGGCCTGAAAAGTGCCATAATGTAAGTTGTGGCGTCTGTCCCGCGCAGCTGATAGCCTAAAATCCAGTTGCCTCGCCAATGCGTAGAAGTGCACTGACTCGCCTCTCTATCCCGGGAGGCCCATGACGAAGCCAAGATTAATGTTCTCATAAGGAAGACGTCATATGCCATGCTCCCACCACTTACACAACAGTTATCGGCCTGGAACGCATGTTTTGTAAGCGATGTAGAAGGGATGTACCGACCGGTACATTTAAGCTCCTATTCGTTCTTTTTCCTGACCGTGCAAACAACATGGAATTTCAAAGCCATCACGTAGTGACCTATATTTTAAAAATCTTATTATCGCTGTAGTATGTCCTTACATCTACAATCAAACCTGCAAATGTATAATGAAAATATCTGGTTGAAAAGAAGTAGATACGGAGATACGTTTTTGTGTTGAAACTTTTGAAGTATTTAAGTACAAAACTGCTGTAAACATAACCCTCCAGATATTTCTTTTTCAAGCCCAGCTTTCCAAATCCTTTCATTTGGCATTTATTACAGAGAATACTTTTATACTAACACTATATGTGTGTCAATCACTTAGGTGACAAAACCAAAGTGCAAAGCTGGAGCTAAAAATACGATTAAAATACTTTCTGCTTATATGTGTGTACAAGTGAATTGTGTGTGGTAAATGTGAAGGCTGGAATGCGTATTTCGGTTGGATCAGTTGCTTGAATGGGCTTTTATCCTTCTTCTGGAAAGACATTTTGGATAGTTCTCAACTTTTTGTTTCCCAAAATTACACTGGTGTGCAAAACCTAAGGACGAAAGTAATCTTCGCATGCTGTGACACTGCCAACTAACATCGCTCGATGAAACTTGAATCATACATAGGAGGGATCTGCTACGGTATGCTACGAAATATGCAATGAGACGAACAGAAATACCACTAAAGTCAATAGGACATATGATGGCTCTCTAGATTTACAGAAAGAGATACATAATGCTTAACAGGATGATTGATCAGCACGGACAGCACTGCATGCTCTGTATCGTGCTGGCCATAAGCAGTTGGTAAGCAGTTCTTGTGGTAGAGCGTTTCATTCCTTCACCAGCGCTGTTGACTACTGTTGGTGGTCGTTGGTGCATGTGGATGTGCTGCAATGCGTTACCCCAAAGCATCCCACCCATGTTCCATGGGGTTTAAATCGGGGGAACGGGCAGGCCAGTCCATTCGCCAAATATTCTCTCGTTCCAAGAGATCCTCCACCTGCGCTGTTCGATGCGGTCGCGCATTGTCATCCATAAAAATGAAGTCAGGGCCAACTGCACCCCTGAAAAGACGCACGCGGGGAAGTAGTATAGTATCACAATAACTTTGACCAGTGAGCGTACCGTGTTTAAACATTTAGAGATCGGTGAGCCCATGCAACATTATGGCTCCGCAAACCATAACACCCGGACCAGGAAAACGATCATGTTCAAGGATGTTCCTGAGTTCATTACGTGTTTTCACATCTCGCCAGATGAGAGTACATCGAGAATCATTACTTAGACTGAATCTGATCTCATCCGAGAAGAGCACGCGACCTCATTCCTGGTTGGTCCAAATTTGATGCTCTTGGGACCATCGCAAACGGTGCCGCCGATGTGCGGATGTCAATGGAACACAACGTACTGGCCGTCGGGCAAAGAGACTACCTTTGTGTAGTCGCAATGCCACTGTGTATCGTGAGATTGCGTGTCTAGCAATTGCACCCGCTGTTTGTCGTGGATACCTTCTTGCCTGTTGCACAACGTAGCAGTCATCTGCTGCTGTAGTTGAGCGTGGTCGACCACCACCTCTCCTTGGGACAGCAGTGTCTATGGTTTGGAAGGTTCCCCATGAACGTGAAACAATGCTGTGAGCAATTCCAAACTCCTGAGCAACACTCGTTACTCTTCGCCCTTCTTCCAGTTTCCCGATGCTTCTTCCCCGTGTGAAGTCATACAAATGTTGTCTACGGGTCATGTTGCAATGAAGAACACCAATTCAGTGCACCGTAACCGATACGGGGAGGTGATGTGGTCAGTATCACGCATCTCCCAGTCAGAAGGCTGGCTCACGAGGCCAGGACCACTTGCTATCGCACCTCCCTACCTTCCTCACGATGCTGAGTGGACAACGTTCCTATACCCGGGACGTAAAATCCGTTTCCCATGGCCGGGAACCAGAGTACCACCTTCCAGCACACTGCGTCTCGGCGCAGGAGTATCATTTAGTAGTGGGTATAAAAGTATTCTTACTAAAGTTTCTTACTTCCCCTACACGCACCTAGTAGGTAGAGAAGTTATCAATTTCAATACCGAGATTTTACCGGAAATACATGTTTTGAGGCCCACTGGCTCCAAAAAAGACATTTTTAGAAAAAGGTCCGTATATATGTGTCTGTAAAGAGGATAACTCAAAAACGTAAGGTAGGATAAATACCAAATTTGGTATTTAGATTCAGTATCTTACAAAAATGTGACACGAAGGTTTCCAAGAAAATCCCCCCCCCATAACTGCTCTTTACATAGAGCATTTTTCGACATTTTTTATTTTCTAAAAAATTTCTCTAACGACCTTTATTAAAATATTTTAAAGATGTTGATGTGCATTTTCTTGTTTAATGCATCCTTTGAAAATTACCATAAACGGACACTGGGAACACAGCGAATGCTTCCAATATTTTCCAAATCTAAACAGTTTTATGGCTATTGTTACTTTAATATTTAGTAAGTAAGTAATGATAAATAAAATATGCATACGGTATAGACACTGGTTCACTACTGCCTACGTAGCTACATACCTACATATGCACTGCGGCAAGGGAGTAGGTAACGTGAAAAGAACTGCACTCTATCGTTTTCGCACATCATAATCCTACTTGTAATTAGTACAGAAACATATGACAAAGCTCTTGAAACATTTATAACATTTAGAAGATTTACGAGGGCAGTCCCAGAAGTACCCGAACTGACGTATGGATAGCGGTTGTTGTTTAAAAAAATGACTATGATAGAAAGTACCAACCTTATAAAGCTTAAGTTTGAAGTTTGACAATGCTATATTGTTTAGTAATTGTTTGGCAGCCATCAATTGTTAACGCTCTCAGCAAATTTGTAAAATGGATAAAACTGGCCATCGTTATGTGATACAATACTTTCATTTGAAAGCTCTTAGTGCAACTAATATTAAAGCTGAGCTTGAATCTACTCTGGGGGAGTCTGCTCCTTCATTTACAACAATAAAATATTGAGTAGTAGAGTTTAAGCTAGGCGGTACGAGCTGCCAAGATAAACACAGTGATCGAACAAATGAGGTGACCACGCCAGAAATTGTGAAGAAAATCCACAAAATGGTATTGGATGACCATCGACTGAAAGTGCGCGAGCAAGAAGACATCGTAGGCATTTCAAAAAGTGCTGTACATTGTATTCTGACTGAAAATTTGGACATGAGAAAGCTGTGCACAAGATGGGTGTCGCATTTACTCGCAATGGAATAAAAACAGTGCCGTGAGGATGCTTTAGTCGGGTGTTTGGCGATGTTTCGCTGCAATAAAGCCGAGATTTTGCGTCGATTCATAACCATGGATGAAACATGGGTCCATCACCTGACACGAAGGAACAGTCAAAACAGTGGATTGAAACGGGAGAATCAGCCCCAAAGAAGGCGAAGACATCCATGTGCAAGCAAGGTCATGACGTCAGTTTTTTGAGATGCGTATGGGATAATTTTTATTTATTATATTAAAAAGGGAAAAGCAATGAATGTTGAGTATTATGCGAATTTATTCAGCATTTGAATGGTGAAATCAAGCAAAAACGGGCACATTTAGCGAAAAAAAAAGCTTTGTTTCATTAAGACAATGCACCAGTTCACACATCCATTATCGTCATGGCCAAAATCAATGAATTAAAGTTCAAATTGCTTCCACATGCACTCTATTGGCCAGATTTAGCCCCTCTGGAACTTTTTCTGTTTTCAAATTCAAGAAATGGCTAGGTGGTAAAAGATTTGTCTACAATGAAGAGGTGGAGTCTGCAGTTGATGGCTATTTTGCAGGGTTCTCCCTATAAGCAGAGTATCTAAGCGATTGAACATCCCAAAAACTGTATCGAGCTGAAAGGAGACTATGTAGATGTTTTTTCCCAAAATTGTTGTGTTTTCTTTGTTAGGTCGGGTAATTTTGGGACAGCCCTCGTACCTTCAGGTTCTCAGAATTTTCCATTTTATTGTTGTTAGGTATCTGAAAATATTTGCTCACCGTCCTTGTAGAATGGTGGTTTGAAATACAATATTTAAACTCGGACACACACACGCACGCATGAGTATCCTCGTCGGCGTAAAACATTTACTTCTGGCGTTGTTTCCATAATACATTATTGGGTTAAAGGAAATACTTGATCCGTTTAAGCTAACTGCTGAGGAACTAATGCACACCTGCGTAACCTCTCTCTTCTGTTGCTGTGAACTTAGTTTATTTCGTTTAAATGTGTGCACAAATTCAGAATCATTGGGCATTTTCTTCTGTCGTTAGCATTGTTTGACATTATATAATCCTATTTAAGCCAATGTTGCCTTTTGAACTTAGTGACAGCCTTGAAAATGTGGCCGAATGATACATGATGCCACTTTACTGCGAAGCTTATAATAAATGCATCACAGTGCATGCATTTATAGATTTCACCTTTTGCAAATGAGTTCAACTCTAAACTTCAGTAAATATTCATCACTGCAATTAAATTAATGGAAGCCCTATGCTGACTTAGCACCACAAGCAATCAATGCCGAGAAATGGTTACAAGAACGTCAAGGTTATTGAATTATCAAACTACGTCCAATGTGGTTTATTTACATTTTGTATGCTTCTGAATTTACTTAATCTACATGCCGCCTTATAAATTTGAACACATGTATAGAACATTAGCTTATATTCCTTGTTTATCCTTAGTAATAGAATAGGGTGCTCTAATCTGAATAACGGAATAAGACAAAAGACACAAACAATATAAATTATAAATTTAGAGTTTAATTTTTGTAGCATTTCCAAAATAATACATTAATTTTAACACAGAGAAAAAAACCTAATTTTACAGATGCATACTGTAGTATAATTTTCAACCTCCATTTGTTTATTTCTGTAGTTGTCCTGTAATAGCTACAAAGCAAATATTACTTTTCAGAAAATCTTCCCTTCCCAAACTACCCCATTCATGGATTTTTTCGTTACTTTCGATTTTCTCAAAAATATCTAACGATTTTGTTTAAACTTGTGGCAGTATTTTATATCACAACAATGTAAATGCCAGAGTGATTATAGTGTAAATAAGCATTATTGTATGACATTGATTTGAGATGTTTGTTAATTATAAGCATTGTTAGGAAATAAGTTTTCACGACCTCACTGAAACTGACAATAGGAACGGGTAACAATGAGCGAGGGGGTGAGTTGGTTATCAATTATAAGAGACAAGCTACTGACGTCAGATTAGCGCGCTTTTCTTAGAAATGGAGGGAATATTTTCCCTAGAGCATTTGTGTTCGTAATTTTGATTGGATATAAAAATAGACGCTAATGTTGGCGCGCTTTATTAACCAATAGCAGCTTGGTTATAATCTTTAGGCATATTGGGGCGAGGGAGTATAAATTCCGTGCCAGAGACCGGTAACGCGCAGTTTGACAGAATAATTCACAAGGTAAACGTCGTTCAGTCCAACAGAAGCATTCGCGGGCAATACCTCGTTCAGTCCAACAGAAGCATTCGCGGGTAATACGTCGTGCAGTCCAACAGAATCATACAAAGGTTATACGTCGTGCAGTTTTACAGAATCTCTCGCGTTGTAAAGTTAGTTATAAATGTGAAATACGCGAATTAATAATGTGCAGCAAATATGTGATTATAGTGACATTAGAAAATATAACAGTTTCAGTCGGGCGTGTATCAAGAATAATTATGTGAAATTAATTAATTGTGACGATAATAAAAGTGGAAAAAACAAATTCTTTTATAAGTGTTATCTTTCAGTAACAAATCCTTTCCGTTTACACACCCTGTTCAAGAGATATGCTCGAGTGAGTAGTAGTAATAATAGCTAGCCGGAGGACAAAGAACCCAAAACTCAAAGTAGTAAAACAACAACAGGCGCTCAGCAAAAAGATAACACGAAGTTACTGCGACAAATTGGCTCCCATACGTGGGGCAGAAAAACATGAAGCATCTTCCAACTACCAACAAATATTCTACTTCAAACTACCAAATATTTAGGATATTTGCATTAATACAAATTGTATATCTTGAACTTTATATGTATATCCTTCAAACTACGTTCATTCTAAATGGATTTTGTGCAATTTTGTATAAACGGTAAACTATAAGAAATAGATAAAAACTTTACTACACAAAAAATGTAAATCTCGTAGAAGACACATGTGGAAGTTTTCGTTATGTGAATCTTTAACGAAATATAAGCTTTATTGGTTTGCGTTTTGTATTATTTTATTTTTTGAAGTGCTAAGTCACCTCTTATTTCTTCATCTGTTTCTATTAATGGCAGACAAAGAGTAAGGAATTTCAAAATCGAAATATAGCAACCCACGTTTTAAAGATTTAATGCCATTTCAGCCCCTTTTACCTCTTATATATTACATTCTGAGAAGGTTTGCGATTAACATGAAGTAGAAAGAAAAATAAGCTTTTATAAGAATATACTGTAAATGAGATAACAATAAACAGTAATATCATAATATGTGATAAAAAGAATTTAGGATTTGTAGACGCGTCCTGTTGGTAAGTTTAGTGTTTAGGTTCAGTACCTTTCCAAAGATGCGACACGAAGACTTACAAGACTCCAAACTAAACTTTACATGGAACACTTTTAGAAATGTTTTATTTTCTAAAAAATGTCTCTAACGACTTTTATTAAAATAATGTGTAATTAAGATATTTACTTGACAAAATGTATATCTTTAATTTTCCTGAAATGGTCTGTGAAGTCTTCTTCACCGCTTAGGACAAAATATCTTCATAGGTCAAGGTGCTATGTGCCCCTCCGCTTATAGTCATATTCCCAGTTGTCAAAGGGCATTTAACCACAATTTCTTTTAATTAATGCTCGTATTGTCGATTAAGGTAATGAAACGCTGAAACGAATTAACAGTTAATGTGAAACACGAAGCTGAAAAATGTCTACAAAAATATAAATTTTCCGTTATAGGATAGGCGTTGTAAATGGTAAGAGAGGGGCCATGCTTACTCATGTTTAGATTCATTTTAATAGCATTCCTCAAGGTTTAATAAGGTTCGCAAAAAAATACACCTGCACCCTGAAAAAGTTACTTTAAACACACACTTATTAAAGCTTCATTGAAAGACAATGAATTATAGAAGCTGAAATTTCATTGTATTTGGTTTACCGACAGTGTATTTTTCATTTAAATTTGGATAAATCAGCTTTCTGCAACGACAATGTTTCCACTGTCCATGAAATTACATGTGATAGACTTTTAAGATGGGCCTCGAATTTGTATTTCAGCTTCCAAGATTTATTTTGAGCAATAAGAAAATGGAAGATTACGATTAGTAAGGAGCGTCTTCTGCGCTCGCGAACGCTCAGAGTGCTCTTTCTAGAGGAAGTATTCGATTAAGGTAACATAATTGTGTTAGAAATATTTGTTCGTTACGTTGAGTAGAATAACTTAAAGACGAGGCAGTTATCTTTCATCCTGTAAAACAAGCTGGAATCACAGTCTTTTATTATAACCAGGCTAAGGATCCAGGACAACTTAAGAGTGAAGTGAAGTATACTGCACGTCGAATAGGGTGGGAAGAGGTGACGCAGTGGGGTGTTGTTTACCTGTGAGGCCGTGTACAATCCGATTCGTGACTAGAGGTATATAATTCACGGCTGTCTCTCAGTTCAATGTATGTATCCTACTTCATTTTCCACCATCACTAGACTGTACTGTTTACAGTAAGACAGTGCATGGCGTCTTTGTTTACATTAACAGAACTGTGCTTACGGAACTTTATTGTAAGGTTGCACATCTTGTTATGCTACATAGGTAGACGAAGTAGTGTATATCATCCAAATATTTCATATTGAGATTTCATCAAGATACGCGTTTTGAGGTTCCCTAAAATAAAAAGGTTGTGCATGGATGATGAGAAACAAAAAGAACGGTGAAAACCCTGTATTGCGTAAAGCAAGGGTGGCGAAAACTACTTCCTTCCGCGAGTCACCTAATATGCAACACGCACTGCATGACTCAGCAGCATGTGAAAAACAAAGGGACGGTTGAAGAGAGGGAACGGCGCCTGCGTGCCAAAATAACTCGCCAGTCACGTTTTCGCCACCTCTGACGTAAAGTATTGGAAAGTTTTAAAGAAAAGCAGGACATATTATCTACAAAAAGGCCAGTGGCTACCAAAATTTACATTGCTACTAATTACGTATTTGTCGAGTGTTTATTTTATCTGTAGTACCTTAACGTTGGGTATGAAGGAAACTTTACGACTTTTACAGCAAATGCAGTATGCACTTTTTATTTCTCATGTATATATCTCATACATATAACATTTTATACAACATTTTTACAGTGGCTGTTAGAAAATATAACGACATTTTTTCAGTGTATGGAAATGCTTGAGGTGACATGTGGAGGTTAGTAAAAATCTTTTCTTTGCAGTCACCCATCCTTGACTGATACTGGGCTTAACTAGGAAATTTGACGCATATCAGACTTTAGTTTTCGAGTTAAACTGCTCTCGCACACATACACACACAGAAATATTTTTCTAAAAGTTAGTGAAGGGTTCTCGAAAAGTGTATTTACTATTTATTTCGATACGGAATATTTGGGTGATATACAATCACTGTCTAACTAGCATAAGCAACAAGAAAATATAAATGAGAAAATATAAAAATTAACTGTAACTTTTCTGGCCTGAGCCAGTATAATACAAATTTGTAGTTGTTCTAATATAATCATACAAGAAATATTTCTGAAACTGCTTATGTCATAAAAAATGGCATATAAGTTATATAATTTAAGGAGCAATATATATTTTCTGCATTAAGTTTATATCATCCTGTTTTATACTTATATACTGTTAAATGAGAGTACACAGTACTTACTGTCATTATATAGAAAACTTAACATGTAGTGCATTTTATTTGTGCTGTGAATATTAAGCATATAATGGTTTGGATTATTATTCTTTTAACTAATGGTAATATTGTGATGTAAAGCTTTGTTCTTAACAGCTTAACAGTCTTCCCTTTGCATAGTTTAGGAGAGTTAGATATAAATATACATTATTGTATATATCAGACCTTTATGTTCTAGTTAGGCTTCCCGCGCGCACGGACGCACACATATATAAACACACACATAGATATACAAATGGTTTTCCTATAAATCTTCTTATTTTCATGGAACCTCAAAATATGCATTTCCGATGAAACTTGAATAACAATATTTTTAACGTAAATAAGGATCAGCAAAGTAAAAACAGAGGAAGCTTAATATAAAAAAACTAGATGCTCGAAATTTAAGCGCTAGGTATTCAATGAATTGAACATAAATGCAAAGGAAATATCACAGAAGATACCGAGGCACAGAAAAAAAGTTTGAAACCATAATGCTTATAGAGAGAAATTACGCCCTTTCGTAACAATGAACAACTTAATCGTTTTTCTAGAACGTTTCGATATTTCTGCTCCGTTTGCTGTTGTTTCTGTAGCTTAGCAACTACTACTGCTGGAGGCATTGATTCAGGATCATGGAGATGGAAATAAAACATCTCCCCAATGCCAGTTTTCTGGCTCACCGAGTAATCGGGCTACCTCCCTTTCCGTTCGGATGACCCTTCTATAAAAGTGCGTCCGTTTTCCCAACCATGAAAAACAGTACGATAAACAAACAGCAGTGTCTCTTTGTGTGTTCGTTGTCCTAAAAGAAAATATTGTAGCATTTAAATATGCTTAATGCTTTTGTCGTTCTTTCTCGCCGACCCTTTTTAGGCTAAAATTGCTAATTTGTCTCGTAATTTAAAAATTAAGCGTATATAGTGCGGTTAACTAGAAACGCGTATTAAAAGTACCTGCAGTATTGTAAGTAGGTTTAAGACACTATTTTGGAAGTCTGAGATTGCCTTTGAGTATGAATTAGAACGGTAAAGATAATGTACGAGGGCTGATCAATAAATACTGAGACTGATTTTTTTCTGTAGTTTCCTTGATAGTTTTATGTCTCTACCACAAATACTTGAACAGAGCAGGGTTTCATGTATAATGTCCATAAGCGACAGCACTCTCGTAACGGTAGGTTGGTAGGAATGCTGTATATTGTTGACTCTACTTGAATTTCGCATACCACAAAATGGAGGTGACACGAGAGGAGCAATACAGCGCAATAAAATTTTATTTTCGTTTAAATCATACAGGCTTGAAACTTTCGAAAAGCTGAAGCAAGCATACACTGAAGACGCACTACCTCGTGCAACGGTGTTTAGGTGGTTCAAGGACTTCAAAGAAGGGTGAGTCCTCTGTGCTAAGCAAGGTGGGCCTGGTGTTTCGGAATGGAATGATTTACCAGCATGCAGTTCCCCCCCTCACAATACTGTTACAGCAGCTACTACACGTCAGTATTGGCTACACCGAGGAAGCACATTACAAGGAAACGTCCAGAACATCATCGGAATGTGTGGCGACTTATCACGACAACGCGCGGCCTCACGTTGCAAATCAACTCCAGGAATTTTTGGTTAAATTCAACATTACCTGTGTGCCGCATCCGCCTTATAGCCCCGATCTTACCCCTGTGATTTCTTTTTATTCCCATTACTAAAGGCAAAGCTCCAGGGCATTCGATTTGGGAGCACTGAAGCAGTGCTAACGAAAAGTGAGACGATTCTTAAAGACCTGACAAAGAATGGCCTGCACCATGTGTTCGAAGACTGGCAGAGACGCTATAAAAAGTGCATTCAGTTAGGAGGGGACTACTTTGAAAAAGATGATGTCAACATTGAAATGGAGTAATAAATATCTGTGAAAAAAATCAGTCTCAGTCTTTATTGATCAGCCCTCGTAGCATAGCGATGGTGCAATAGCACAGACTACCGAAGATTATTGCTTGAAATCTAGGTCGTGTTAACGAGTTTTTGGAATCTTATTAAGTCTTCCTGTTAAGGGGTTTATCGATAAGGAATTTCCCTCAAAATTTCGTAAAGATGGCAGATTGTCATGCCATAACGTTACGATTATTGAACTGGTGAGTTTATATCATAGGTGGCATAGGTCAAGGTGGCATTCGTTTAACAGTAGGAGTTTTTGATAGCATAGAGAGAGAGAGAGAGAGAGAGAGAGAGAGACGTAGACGCAGTTAGTTTTGGTTACTCTATTGACGTCTTTCGATATCTGACCATAAAAAATAAAACGAATGCATGGCCTTGCAGGGACGAGCAGAGCCGGTCTGTTTTCATGATTCTTCTTTCAGGAGGCCAGCCAACACCGGTTATACTGAAGCTTTTGCTGCCATTAGGGTGTACTTTTGATACTACTTCAACTTCTTCTGCACTTCAGGTTCTGGGCAAGAACGTTCTAAATTCAAACCTGTCTGACCATCGTTTTCTTGGTCTACCTGGATGTCTTCTTCCTTTAAGCATATAGTAAGATACATTCCTTGGGATCCTCTCCTGTAATATACTGTCGACATTCATTTCTATAATTTGTAATTTTTTCTTCCAGAAAAATTATGTTTAACTATCCTGTTTTGGTACTTCTGGCAAGCATTCTTGCAGATGTTTTTGTTTGAAGCAAGGTCCATGTTTCACTTTTTAATCTGCTCAAACGTTTGAGGATGTGCTGTAGGAGAGCTGACTTCTTATGCTGGATTCAGAAGGAGCGTAGACCACGAATGCAAGCAGATGGTGCATTTCGTAAAGTTGTTAGCTTGCGTAGACATTTACTCCCAACTCTTATCGAGTTGGTCAATCTACACTTCAGAAAGGAGTTACAGTATGTCACTTTCGAGAGGGCAAAGCGTGTTATGTTCTGGTTCGGGTTTCATCCTACCAGGTAGTGGCGACCTATTGTCTCCTAGATTGTTTGATGAGACACCAATCAGCCGGAGTCACCGCAAAATGTGGTCTACTGTTCCACACGCCAGTATTAACTACACTAACGAATTTAGGATGGTGACTAAGCTACCACTATATATTCAGATATTACCTTAAGATTGATATTGATTTTCGATACTCTGTTGCTAAATGTCTGAGTGGTGCAATTCATGTAGTTCTCTTTATTCATTATAAATTTGTAGCCATACATTAGAATTTATAATGCTAATAAAAAGTGGCTCTTCCATATACCTTGTTTTATTCACGATATTTTGTATAAATTATTTAAAATGATGCATTAAGTAATTACCTATATAAGGGAAGCCTTTGAGCTCGAACAGAAATTTCTTATTCAAAGTTTGTAAACAGGCCCATACTTACGTCTTCATAAAGCTCTAAAAAGCGTTCGTTTGTGTAATGAATGGTATTAGATCACTATGAAAGCCGAGATGGCGTTTGGGTTTAGTGATAATACAATCAGGTGTCTTTGGTTATTGTTGAATTCACTTTCGTCGCAATTGTAACGCCCAACGTATTTGGAGAACAATAAACACTTGCACCAGTTCAAACGACATAAAAGTTCCCCAGAGTTGTACAATCACTGTAGAAAATTCATTGAGTGGTTATATATAAATATAAAACTTCAAGCAAAAACATTTTGATCTAAACATAAATAAGCAGATTGATGACAGCATATTCCTTAATGTATACAAGTGGTAAAATGCCTGAAAACCGTTTAAGGACATTTAGATTTAAAGTTCTGTCTGAAAACATTGACATGAATCAAAGCTGTACACTGCTATGTGATTAAAGATTTGTGCACAAGGAGACAGCTTTTCTGTATTAATCAATCATTTCAAGGTAGGGACAGAATATATTATCATTCCACTTAAGTTTATTCAGGCTCTGGATGACTGTTTCTTTAGACGATGCAAAATATAGGCCACGAAGATCACAATTTCCACAAGAACTCTGCTATAATACAGTAATTAAAAAGGAAGTTCGAGTGCTTATAATGAAAACGCCCTCTATTATTCATAACCAGCTATCTGCTACAGTATATTACCTTATTCTTCAGGATTAAAAAATGTAATTCAGGTGACATTTGATTCTTTATAAAATGATTTAGAAGATTATCGATATGTTGCTTTTGCATGTCGTGCTTGATCTTACATTCCTTGCAGTTTCCTGCATTTTGCAGAGAAACCTCGTGCACGATTTTAAAGTACTGTATTGGTTAACTCCAAAACAACCAAGAGTTGCATAAATGAATGCTATTAGTGTACGTTACCATTTTGAGTCAAGTCTACGTATAAATTTTTAATCAAAAACTCTCGACCGATCTAAAACGCTTATCCTTACTTACAAGAAGGAATAAATTGCGAATTCATAGTAACAATCCCTTACAAGGGGGAGTGCGGGCAGTAAAAATAGTAAATGGCAAGATAATTTGAAAAATAGAATTTGAAATATTTTGAAAACCGCTTAAGTATTTAAAAATAATTAAATTTATACCTATTGATACTAGTCGACTTACCGATTTTGCAGGTTAACTTTTTAATTTCCTGTAACGCAATAATTAATTTCATGTACCTCCCTAGTCCTTTATGAAAGTATTGTACAATGAAATAAAAGGTTTTTGTAGTGAATCCTTCTTTTACCCCTTATAACTGTAATGAGGTAGAGTATTCCCAATAACGGATGAAAAATCCTCCGATATTCACGCAAAAAAGATGTGAAACATCGGTGGAACATCTGGCTTAACACCCCGCGACAGTCTTCCAAGTTTTGGAAATGCTCTGTAACTCCTCTGTAACCCCTGAAAGTTTGTCGGTTGAATTTAGTAACACCGTAAATATCACATACTGTGCTTGGTCTGAATGGTTCCTCTAGCATTTAAAATAACTTAACATAAACTATTAATGATTTATGTAAGTAAATAATAAACAGTGTGTGATAATAAAACAAGAAATGCAAAAGAAATGATATGGCTACGACATGAATTGTGAGCGGATGTTATTGCTGATGAGAAAAATGCTGTCATCGGATTGGCGGAGCAGAGTGTCTTTCGGTAAATTTCTTTCTTAACTTATTCTCTGCCAAGGTTTTATTTCAAGGTAATAAACCAGAGCTTTAGACTCACGATAGTTCGTTATAAAATGATTTTGGTAGTAATCCGATGTATAACTGCAAGAGGAGAATACCTAATTCTGGATACAGTCGACGTTTTCTAATGATCAAAGGATCATGTGTGGTAGTTCGAATAATTGATTATATACACCCTAGGCGATGAAATTGTGTCCTGCTGACTGCATCCTCTAAAGGAGCAGCAGATCATTGAGCATTCCAGTCCAAACTTTCTAGAGGAAATATCTGAAACTGTGCCAGTGATATGTCCATTCCAGGTCAGCTTTGTGTTTAGAAGAACCTCAATATACGAGGGCTGTCCAGAAAGTAACCTCCGTTCATGCATAGCACGGGAAGCAGTGGGGGTAGCGCCGCCATTTCAACATCAGCGTGGGCAGTGGCTCAGTACGCTTCTAGCTGTGCAAAGTAGAGCATCATACTGTTGCATGTTTGCTAGTTATAAACTTACAACATGAGCGCGAAAATAACAAATCCTGCCAAGTGTGAAGTACGTGTGAAGTATGAAAAGGCTAAGAAGAGCAATCCAAACAAGCGTCGTGATCTGCTGACATCTGGTGTTGTGCTTTTGAATGACAACGCTCGCCTTCACAGAGCAAACAACACAAATGAACTTTTGGCCAAGCCCCTAGCGACTTCCATCTGTTCCTGTACATGAAAAAGTGGCTTGCAGCTCAGCGCTTTAGCAATGACGAACAGCTTCAAAACGCCGTGACCGGTTGTCTTAGTTCACAGGTGTCAGAATTTTATGCAGATGGTATTTCAAAGACTGTGAAAAGGTAAGACAAGGCTTGCATCTGTTTGAAGACTATGTAGAAAAGCTGCAGTTTTCTGATATATATAATAAAACTTTTGTATGTATACCGGTTTCATATTTATTTCAAAACGGAGATTACTTTCTGGACAGTCCTCGTATTTTGTTGGTGTTTCAGTTGAATACCAAGTTATCGTCAATACAGAAGGTGTATTGGAGGTGGATGCTGATAATACTTTAAATAAAATATTTTTACATTCAGTTCTGTTGGTATTAAGCGACATGCGGCAAGTTGTGACAATTCTGACAACACAGAAATAAATCTATAGGCCATTAATGTAATTTTAAATTAGAAATTGAGTAAAATATCACTGCATCATCTGTGTACACGGCAGTACGAATACAGCTTATCTCTGGAAGATCGCAAGTGAAGGTATTCATTCACAGAGGAGCCGGAATTTAGCGTTGTGGTGCTCTTGCAGTCGAAGCGCTGATGTAAACTTTTCTATGCATACACAAAATTGATCTGTTAGAATGCGTTTAAGCTGAATGAAATAACCTGTTTCACTAAAACCCTATGCCATTGCATAATAAGCTTGTGCTGTATATACAAAAACAACATGTAGCGATATTTCCGCCGGAGTACACCTCCACAAAAAGGCAATCTTAATTACTTACAGTTTATGAATTATCAAGTGATAAATTAACACACAACTTGACAATTTTCTAAAATTTTAAAGTAATTGGATTAAAAACTATATCAATCAAGAGCCCTTCAAAAAGTATAAATATGTTTTAAGTTTCGTTAATATTATTCAGTAAATAAAGGTGTAATTACGTAAGAAAATCTGCAAGATTTAGGTGAAATAGAGTAGCTTCGCTTCAAAATGTTCATTGTATTTTTTCGAGCGTGGGGCCATAAAAATTCAAGGTCCCTTTGTTTTTCGAAGGGATGCGCCAGTTTCAAGAGAAAATAGACGCAACATTCTCTCCTTGCCGTTTATGCGTCCAGTTTTCAACCGGAGAGCCAATAAAGAAACAGGATGATTGTTAGCACCAATGAGAATGTAGAAAGGCATGTACAGAAATCCGGAAGCGAGTAGTAAGTTTATATATGTGAATGTAAGCGTGGACTTTACACAATTTTCCATGATTTTACGCTAAGGAAGCACGCATTACTCCGAATCAGAAAAGGACGCTAAGTTCTTAATTTGTTAAGCACGGCGTGATTATGTAAGTAAAAAGTGACTTTTGTGGACTATTTGCCAATTATGCTAATAGTATTCATCGATGTAAATTTTTATCCAAACTTAATAAATAACTTAATATTTGCTAAGCAACTATTTAAAATTAACGAGAGACCAAATAACGGTGATACAACACCAAGATATTGAGCAACTAGCCGGTGCAGACGTTAGTTAACCAAGTAATAATTGTGGGAATAAGGCGATAAAGAATCGCACGTGTTAGTGAAAGAAGAGAATGTTGCAGGATTTCTAACACAAAGATGCGCCGTGGGGAGAAAAGTGAAAACAGTGTTTTTTTTTTCTAGACAATATCCTTGTGTTACCACTCCCGCATCCTACCCTGATGCAGTCACCATAAGGAATTTCAGATCGATTCGCCAACAGTTGAACCCTGAGATAACGAAGTTTGCTTCCTAACTAACATCAGTGACTTCGATTCCTAAAGACGACCCCTAAGACGTAGCGGCGAGATCTAAGACGACTACAACGATACAGGTAAGTTGACTACGATGAGGACAACAAAGAGAACCGCTACAAACAGCAACGTATTGCTGCTGTTGGGTTTGTTGGTTTTTTTTCGAGACTTTAATCTTTAGCAACTGTTAAGTTGTAGAATTGTGACACGGCAAGTTGAAAAGTTTGCACATATAAGACCTTATCCTTTGTGATAAATAAAGGATGACAAGCGCTTATGAATAATTGTTCAAATGCTTTTGATAAAGTAGGAAACAATTGAGCCATAGCTAGATGTTGAATGCTAAGATTTATATGGTTTATGGAAAAACATTTTACTAGCCTCCATGACTGAGGAAAGTGTCCGATTCTAAATAAGAACTTAAGAATCTTAAGTGAGAGAGTAGTGTTTTCTTAGCAGGTTTTCTAATATGAATTTTGAATAAAATAAAGCCGTTCAGTCTTTATATTGGGCAGCTTGTAGAGTAGTTTCTGTGAAGAAGTATTCCTTATTTTATTCTGTAGATAATGCTTGACCACATTTTCGTGTAATTTTTTACTGTCCGAAATGATTGTTTTATTACTAGTCCTGTTGGGAATGATGTGAGATAGAAGAAAATTCCATTTGGCTTCAGTATCCGTGAAGGTGCAATTATTTCTATTAGGATTGGAATAGAATTGTGTTGTAAAATTCACAACTCATAATACGTAAAGGAAATTGTTGAAACATAAAAGCAGTCACTAAAGCATTTGTATTCAAACTATCCCTTCAAAAATTATTTCGGTTGCACAAAAGTAATGGTCAGCTGAAGTCTTGAACAGTTCTCCAAAAGTTCTTTTTTTCAGCTCAAAGAATCTACAAGCATGCATTTGCTGTGTAATCTTCATATTGAACTTTTGGATGGAAATCACCACATGTTCACCTACCGTAGGTAAGTGTCAGATAAAGTAAAAATGAATTATAAAATATAGGCATTATACACATTTATTAAATGTCCTGAAGCTTATAACAATTCCTTCATAAACAGAATTAAAACCTACAAACTATTACCTAAAAATGTCGCAAGCTATTTCAGAATTTTATTTTATTATGAATAGTACTATTACTATAAAGAGTAATGAGTTCCTCTTAAAATATATATGTTTGTCTAACGAGTTTCTCTAATACCTATCTAAATTTTGCGACTACTGGAAGCTTATGAAGAAATAAATCTAGAAAAAGGCTAAAATATTCAGCAGCAGTAGTTTAAGATTAAGAAATTATAAGAAAAATACATGCTTGTACTTTAGTGCTTTCTTAGATACTGGTGCCTTTTGCTATACAACAAGAAAGCATATCGTGCCTGAAACTCATAACGTTTCCCCAATTCCTTTAAGTAGACACGATAATAATTCATCCAGAGTTGTCACGAATCTCCGTGAGTAAACATTGCCTGACAGTCTTCTTCAGATAGCAGCTCTTGCCACAATTGATTTTGCCGACAGCTTTCCAACAAGTTGTCTAAGAATATCTCGAGTTCTTCACGAAATTCATGAAGCGTCCTTCTTTAGTAACAGTATTGATTTGATTACACACAGAAAATTACAGCCTAGCATTTACCAATTCTTCTTTCAATCTCAATAATTGTGTTTTTTTCTTTATTTTCATCCTTTTTAATTCTCTTTGCGTCACTCAGTGGGAGTTGCTGAAAAATAGGAAAAGAAAAAGAACTCGTGGAATTCATTAATGGCTCTTGTGATTATAATGAGATAATTGAGAGTTACAGGTTTAGGAAATTTATATTTATACCTTTCCTTATTGAATTTTGAAACAATATAATCAACACTGCGGTTATTTTAACCGCTTTCACCCATCTTCCTGGTAATAAGTAATTTGTCTGCCTGGTAAACTGGAGGGCTTCGTGGCTTTTTCCAAAAGTTTTCCTTATTCTGCAAAGGCAACTCTTAGCACTTGGGATTCATCGTCGTCATCATCAACAGGAAGAACAAATTCAGAGTTTAAGCCTCAACGGTCTGTTCTGGTGTCATGAAATTAAAATTATTATTGTATGAATACTTTTCTTATTCTACCAGCATTTCCGTTATCAAATAAGCAGGGTCTGTTATCCCAAAAAAGAAAACAAAGCGGGATGGCTCAGACGGTAAAGTCTGGCCCGCATTCGGGAGGTCCCGGGTTCAAATCCTGTGGGCCGATCAATCTGTTTGAGGTTTTTTCGTGGTTTTCCTCAGTCGCAAAGGTAAATATCACATTGGATATTTAATACCACGACCCAAAGTTCTATCTTAGGTCTAAAACAATAGTAAAATGAAAAAGTGGTAATAGCTTATGCTATGCCTATCTACAGACAATGTAAGCAGTTAGACTGGACGGCAGCCTTATGCCATCTGCACAGCATGAAGCAGGGGTTACAGGGATGAGACCTAGAAGGCTAATGTCCACCACATATCGTTCTAAGAGATATCCACCAACATATCCATCGCGATATGCCCAAGGATTTAAAGCGACCTAAAATAAAATAGAATAAAAAAATAAAATTATAATTATTTTGAGCAATTAATTTTATTACATTCTGTATGCCTTAAGCATTCTTTCTACTACTTTTCACAATAACTTACATTCTCCTTGTAGTGTAGAATAAATATTAATGCTTCCTTATCACAGAAGTACTCCGATAGTCCATGTAACCATCACATTATGCCTCTGACATGCATTTTCGTTATCTAAGATGTCATGGCAGAAGAAATTACGCTATTGTTAACGTTGGTTTCGGGTTGGGGGGAGGTTGAAACAGTGGTTTGGAAGTTCTATCTTTATCACAGAGTAGTTGAAAGAAAACAATTAATTCTTAATCTGATTCGACTTAAAACAGGCACTCATTTATGCTCTTCAGGAAACTTTTGTATGTGTCGTGTATACCCCCTAACAGATTATCACAGTTCATGTTAAGTACAGATGAATTTAACTCCAGCAACAAGTACATGTTTCCTCAACAGACTAGCGGAGCAAGACAAATATAAAGCTGTATAAGTTCTGAATAACTATGTAAAAACAACCTACCAAAGATATTTTATTGCAAAAGGGACCTTAGGTTAGGGATATTCCTTAGGAATGCAGTATCCTCCGTAATCTCCACATTTTCACCAGTTGTTTCTGTAAAGGGTATTATTTACATTAAATTGGAAATAATTTCCTCCTACTGTCTTCTTTCCTCTATTTATCTAAAATGACACAACCGTCAATACTCCTTAAAATTTTCATCTCTATTATTTTTATTTTCTCTACTACGTATAGAATTGCATTTAACCCAAAAGTTCCATACAGAGATTTCACCGAAGTATATGTTTTGAGGCTTCCAGAATAAAAAAAGCATTTCTTAGAAAAGGTCTGTGTGTGTGTGTGTGTGTGTGTGTGTGTGTGTGTGTGTGTGTGTGTGTGTGTGTGTCTGTGTGACTGTGAACAGCATAACTCAAAAACGAAAAGTTCAATAAATACCAAACTTGGTATTTAGGTTGGCTATCTCCCAAAGATGCCACACGAAGATTTTCAAGAAAATTCTCCCACCCCAGAATACCCTTTACACGCAAATGTTTTTTGAAAATTTCGATTTCCTCAAAAATGGACTCTAACGATTTTTATTAAAATATCATATATTTAAGACGTTTTCATGACATATAAAATGTGTATCTTGAATTTTCTGGGAATATTCCCCCAAAACCTTTTATTTCTGAAATCTATTCCATAGTTGGTAAACCGTAAGAGACAGATAACATTTTTCTGTACAAAAAATATAGATTTCGTTAAAACACACAGTTTATGTAATATGTTTTTGTTTTTTTTGTCGAATGAACCATTTTCGAGATATACCTTTCTATTTGTTTGAATTTTTCATACTTATACTTTTTCTTAAACAGGAATTCGTTATTGGTGTTTTTATGTCCTGCAAAGAGAATGGAATGCTCCACTTAACAACCAGCTCTTGAAAGATTTGGCTGTCGCTTAAAGCCTACCATATTCCCCTTGCACCTACAAGAAAATTAGCATTAAGATTAACATCTCGATTAACATGAAGCATATGGAGAATAAGCATTTGTAAAAATAGGCTGTACAAGAGTAGAGAAAGTCATGTGAGTGTAGCACATCAGATTTTTTTTATTCAAGTTTCGTTAATATCCATAATTTAGCGTCATACAAGAGCACGAAATATACCACAATTGCATGAAATGTTACGCTTTTTGTTGACTGTGGTTCTAAAGAAATCTTTGCTGTAACGCAAGCAGGTATAATCAAACCAATTCAGTTTATTTATACAATACCCAATTTTAAGGTAACAGATGTTGGAACCAAGATTGTTAAAAACACTTTATATGTTTTATTGTTACTTTCTTTACCACGTAGGCAGCAGGTGAAGAAGGTATTGCATTCCACCCATGCCGAGGTTTCAACGGAAATATATGTTTTGAGGCCCCCGGGATCCAAATAACGCATTTTTGGAAACATATACATGTGTGTGTGTGTCTATGAACAGAATAACTCAGAAACAAGAATCAGATGAATACCAAACTTGGCATTTGTGTTCAGTACCTTCCAAGGACGCTACACAAAAAAGGTAGATTTTCAAAAACATCCCCTACCCCAAAATCATTTTATATTAAACGTTTTTCGAAAATTTTGATTTTCTAAAAAATGGCACCAGCGATTTTAATTAAAATATCATATATTAAAGAGATTTATGTAATACTTATAAATAAAATACATATCTTTAATTTTCTGGGAATAGCCTAAGAAGTCCTCCTCATTCTGAAGGAATTTTGTATAGTCTTGTATAACTGCTAAGCATTAAGTGAGAGATGAAAAACACCACACAAAGAATGCAGAACTCTTTAAAGCAGACAAGTTCTGTAAAATGAGTTTTTTGTGGCATAAACCTCTTTCTGAGACATCAGTTAAAGGTGAGAATTGTTCAATACTTAATATTTTCCGTATACTGAATACGTGTGTAATGTAACAAGTTTGAGTTGAAATGTTTGTCCGGAAAGAAGAAGGTAATTAGAAAGTCAGGTTAGCGAAATTTATTAGTATCAGCCGAAGTAACGAACGCATTAGCTTAAAGATTCTGGTAATTCAGTTAGGTTATAAGTTCATTTCCTACGCTTTCAAATGCATCAATAACTTCTCTACTGGAATTCTACAAGAGAATGGAAATACAGACCTTGATTCGTGGTTTCGAGATGTGGGCATTAACATAAGAGAAAAGCAAAACTGAGGCTCCTCCAGACATACACATTCCTCAGATCTGATCAGATTGCAGAGTGCTGCTTACTAATATAATACGATAAAACGAAGAAGCGTTCTATGGACCATAAGCAATAAGAGGAGAAATTATATTGAAAGGGAAAAATAACAATCTAATGTGATATATCAAACATTTCGAAAAATCCTTCATTTGAAGGATAGCTTGGGGTGAACGGTTTCCTTGAAAATCTCCGTGTCGCGTCTTTGGAAGATGCTAAATATAAATACCAAATTTTATACTTATCGGATATTTAGTTTCTTGATTACCCATTCACACATATAGGCGCGCGCACACATACATACATCCATCCATCCACCCACTCACACATGTTTTTGTTTTTTTCTAAAAATATTTTTTCTGGGTTCATGACGACTCAAAACGTGTAATTACCGGTGAAATATCGATGAATTTTCGGGTAGTCTGCATTACATTCCCTGCTGTAGAGAACATAATTACAATGTCTAATGTTTCAATGGAAGCATGCAGACTGATGCAAAACTGGGCTTTTAATCATTAGTGTCAATATAGTATACGTAAGAGTTATAAGCATAACAGCCCTTGCAATGGAAACACTATCTCGTATCACTTGATTGTCGAGGAGAAAGCTTTCCACTTAATTGCGCAATGATGCCGCTTGTGTACATAGTTTAAATATTGCACGTGTTCGATAGCACAGCGCATATTCTCCTATCCTCACAAACTCTCCCGATTTAGCTGTTCTTGGTTCTTCTCCCTTTAGTGTACACCGAGTTTAATACGGAATTTTGATATGATCCAAGCTTAATTTCACTGAATACTAAAACTGGACCAGCAGTATACTATACTGTGGCTACTTTTGTGTTATGCTCTTTTAGTTTATAAAAGATTCCGTCATTCAATGTCTATCCAATGTGGATAAAAGCTTCTGAGGAATTCTGTATGGGTTGGTTTGCTTGAATTAGAGAGGACATTCCCTTTAAATGAATCTTGTGGTGTTTGGTAGAAGAAAACTGATGCTCAAGTGCCGCACCGATTCATAGACACCCACACTGCCTCTCATGTACTAGTTGATGTTATACATACACCTACTAGGCGACCAGCCAGATCGTAGGTGAGAAGCACTGTACGATTCACATAAAGCGCTCATTATTCTATTCTCGTTACATTTAAGAGTTTGGAATATGTATATACATGTATAACTTCACACTCAAGAATCCTTAGTTCATAGGAACGTAGAACCACGATAGCACCCACGGGAACATTCTGATCAATGGTCGTAACTAACGCTACTCATATGGCCTGTGATTTTCAGGGATATCTCATTCCACCAAGCGATGACTGAATTGAGGTGAAGGCACACAGGGTTGGAATCCTTTGCCGCCGTGGTAGGCTTACGATGAGGATGGCGGTGGATTAAGAGAACCAACAGCTTTATCCGCGGACTCCGAACCACGCTGGGGATACTTCACATGAGCAAGTCAGAGGTGAAGGCATGATTAGGGCCAACATAAAATCGCGACCCCAGAGCCGGTAGCCTCAGTACGAGAGCCAGAAACGAAACTATTTTGCTACCCCAAAGCTCTTTCTGAAGGGAGTGTTCCCCGGAAGTAAGTATGTTTCTCACACTTGTGTATTTACCTTTCAGCTATAGTTTCCGATCTGCAAAAGCAGTAGGTACTCTGCAATCTTCACTACCATAATCCCTGCAAGCAAGCGTTAGGAGACGATGTATAATCTTCTTAGAAGATAGCCCCTGTGAGGCAATTGGTGATGTTTCCCTTTGTCCTCCTTCCCCAATCCAATAAACTACATTACTTGCTGGCTGTTTACAAATTATGTACTGTAGATATGCTTACACATTCTTATGCAAGGAGCAGGCACAGAACACGATTGATTATATCAGCATCAAGGTTAACGATGCATCAGCTTCTGTGTGCAGAGAGAAAGAGAGTGTGAGAGAGAGAAGAGAGATGATACATTTAATTTTAAAATACTCATAGATGGGGTACAAAAATGAATTTTAAAAATAGAAGAGTGAATATTTTGGAAACGATTATTGCAATGAGGAGATTTATGTGTGTTTTAGTGTTTTCCACTAACATAATTCCAGAGCATCCTATGTCCATTTACAGATAAATATTCCAATACTTATTGTTCAGGGTAGTTTCTCAAAGATATATGGTAAAAAGTCGATAGATGAATTTTAATAAGTAATTCTTCTGACTTGTTCTTTTTCTGTAGTATTTTGTTTATACTATTGTGACTTTGTTATAAACTGTCTCTTCATTAAGTTCTCACGGTCACGGCCACTTGTTTCTCGCAACCTAGCGGCGTGATGTAATGTGCCGCCAAGCAATTTATTCTTCGGATACGCTTCAACTGCTAGGGAGTCTCGTACATGACTTGTCCGTCTCTCGCTTTGCAGCACTCAATGTAAGTCGCAACTGACGTCACAACATTATTTGATGTCGATCAGAAACGGACTCACTTATTGTCCGACTTATATAGGCGCTGGGATTTTTCAGGGAATTCTGAAATGTTCAGGGGGCGGGGAGATGGGAAACTTGCACAATATTCCGGTTATCTCTCGATACCGCTTCTGGTGTTTACGTTTGGCGAGAGCGCTATCCCTTATCTCGCCGTATATATTTCAGCAGCCGACCGGTCACCGCCATCCAGTTGATAGCTCTAGCCATAACTGCATCACACTGTAACTTTTCAGTGTTTTCTTATGCTTATTTTTTCCTATTTTATTTATGATCTGCAGCTTCACACTTGTCTAAAAGTCCTACTATGTCAGCCATTATTTTACTTTCTCTGCTACGTATAGTAAGTAGGGAAATATTGTATTCCACCCAAAAATTCAATGCCGAGATTTCACCGGAAATATGTGTTTTGATGCCCCAAAATGTTTTAGAAAAAAGTCCCTATGTGTGTATGTGTGTGTCTGAACAGCATACCTCAAAAAAGAAAAGTCTTGTAAATACCAAACTTGCTCTAAGAAAAAAAAGTCTATAAGGATTATGTTTAAAATACAACATATTAAAAATATGTACATGAAAAATGAAATGCGTATATTGATTGTACTGGGATTAGCCTACGAAGTCCTCTTCATCCAGAAAAGAAATTGCGTAATATAATCTTATATAATTCGTAAACGTTAAGGCATAGACGAAAACGTACTACACAAGAACATCTAGATCCCTTTAAAACAATTTGTTTCAAATAGGTGGTTTTGTAGCATAAAATATTTCTGAGAAATACACTATTAATGGTTAGAACTGCTCAAAACTTGCCCATTCTTTAAAGTCCTCTCGATTTTCAGTTCTTTCTCTCGATGTAATGGAAAGACCACGAAAAGGCCTGCGTGTAGCGCCCAGTTCTTAACCATTTGACTATCTTGTTTGTATATATAAGGAAATGTGCAACTTTTTATTGTTTCATTTATTCCCGCGTTTAACCACAATTAGTATATTCACGGTCTTTTACCTTTAGAACATATTGCCTTACGGCAACTTGTATGCACTTCTCGTTGAATTTCCAGATTTCTTTGGGTTTTGTACATAGACCACTCACACATTCTCATTTATACTTCAAGACTCTGCTGAAGATAGGGAATAATCTTGGCTAGAGAAAAGTTCCTAGCTCCCGGGTCCCCTAGCAAAGCAAGTAAGTGCTCTATATCTGAGCTACGGGGCCAGCAAAATATGTAACGTAGCTATTTCTACAAAGGTTTATTTGGATTAAAATTAAGCATACAGACAAATAAGCTCTAGTAATAATAGTTTATATGCCCACTAATAAGCAATAGAGGGTAGAGAAAGTCATGTGAATGTATAAAATAAGATTTTCTTTTTCTTGTTTCTCAGTTTTGTACATTCTGCGTAATGAATTCGCCACTGCATTTGTTTCCAATAATTTAAAATTTCCTCTGTTTTAATTTTCTGTTTTAGGTTTATATTTCTGGAAAATGTGGTAGTATATTTATTTGGTACTATTATAAACTTTTGCCTTACACAAAAGTATATTTATTCTTATTTATGGGCGTTCTCTTACTGCTATAGTCCTTAGCTTGGGCGTGAAAGACCGGAAAATTTTCTCAGAGGCCTCTCTATCAGGCTAGAGTTTCTTTTACGTGACGTAAATTTACGACACGGGGCCACCGGCTTTACTTCCCTTCCGAAGGAAGCCATGCTAAAGATTTTTACGCTATCTATTCTAAAATGTAATAATTTACTGTCTATTTTTTTTTACTTTTTTCTCTTAATGTCATTATGTTTAGCTTTCTCTGCTGATATTTTTGGTATATGGATTTAAAACTATATTTATGCACCTCTTTTGAAGCTTATTTTATGTTTCAGATAATAAACTTTATCATCAGGATATAATTTTATTAAACCTTTGAGCACTTTGGTAAACCCTTACAGAATAAGAGGCCGAGAAAATACAAAACATTCGAAATGCACAGTCATTTGCAAAAAGCAAGAGTACGATAGCAGTAATGTCCCTTACAGTGTCACTTTGTTTGCCTGCAACATCAAACTGCTTACAAAATGGAGATGGAGAAGGCAACCTGTCAATAGTGTCACAACGTAATCACTCTCCTGCTTGGCAGTTTGCGTGCAGCACCTCTAGATGCTAAGGTGATGAGCGCCCAGCATGTGGCTGTCAGCACAAACCAAAGTGGGACAACCTTATCTTATTTTCCTTTGAAGCAGCCGAGACTTATCTTAATGGTGAGATGATTGTTCGAGTACCTTAAGCTGGATAGTCCGACTAAAATTGACTTCTTAATGGCAAGAATAAAATAAAATTGTTTCCCACTGTTACACAACCTCTTCTGCAGTATGCAGAACCATTTTATCTTGCTTTACAAGAGCTTGTGCCATTGTCTCCGTTTAACATTACGTATAACAGAGGTATTAGCAGTGTTATTCGGCTTCAGTGTAACAAAACCGTAGATTGAAATGTGTCGCTTATGCGCGGTTATGGTCTTGATTGTTATAGAAACAGAATGACACTGAGAGACCCAGTGAAGTCTGAACCAGTTTGCATTACTTTCCCTTGAGCACGTGCACATGTGTTTCCAAGGGCTGACGGGAACTAGGCCACGCTAATTTCTGGCTGTCAGTTCAATAATTATGAGTTGTGTGAAATAAATTATAGCTCAGTGTATGTTCCCTATTGCACAACATTCGTTTTATCCTTTCCTGTCATTGCTTATATAGCAAACGCCTCTGTAAGGGAAGTATAAAAAACATGTTGACAAAGTATTGTAAGGTGATAACCCCCCCAGGGTCATCAAAGTAATCACTTTATGCATTTACCTGTGGATTAAATTAGAAAACTCAAGCAACTTCACTCATCCTTGAAGAACACAAACAACATATTTGCGAGAAAATAGTAAACCTTGCACAAAGTAAACTACAGCGACTGATGGATGATTTCATAAACAGATGCCTAAAGCACGGACTCGTAGCGGGAGGTCTGTGGTTAAAATCCTTCCTGACTGAAATATTTTTGAAGGTTTTCCTCAGTCCTCAAAACCGGGAAATGCCAGTAGGTACCCTAACTTTAGGCCTGAAATGTTTCATTTCCAAATTTCCTGTCGGAATTATAATTTGATTTATGTAGTAAGAGCGGGATTTGTACGCTACAAAAATAAATTAAACAGTTGCCAAAATTTTTGGACAACGATGGTGCTTCCATCCTGAAATTGACAAATAAAGCTTTTTAAAATAAGGCAGCTCTGTAAAAGGGAAAACGAAACCTAAAGCTCATAAGAATGCTGAACTATTATGCAGATATGCGAGTTCAAGTCTATACCTGCAGACGCAGATAAGTGCAACACATGGTCTATAGGCTAAAGTTGGTTCACAGTTCAATGGTTCTCTACTTCTACTGTTGTGGCACGCCCCCATCAGGAAACGACATCCAATGCGGATCCAGGCGGTTGCTTCATAGCAGGAATACGCACAATGAAAAATATATAGCTCTATTGTGTTATCTGTGGTGAATGATAGAGATACGTATTCCGAGATGCATAAATCATAGCCATTCGTTCCAGAAAAATTACCAGTTTTCACCAGGTTTTTAGAAACCCAACTTAAAACGGCATTAGGTAGTGAAACGGCAACTCTAGGCCGAGCCCGAGGAATGTAATTATAGATAATTTGATTTATTAATTTTTATTGATGTTAAATCATACTATGTACATATCTTTTCCTTTTACTGCTTGTATAGTTTAAGAAGGGTGATTTAACGATATGTCTGTATTTAGGTAAATAATATCAGAGGAGTTATAAATTGTTTAATGTAAATAATTTAAGCGCTATGTTAAAATACTGTCCACGACGAAATGTCTTAGCTACAGGAATAGTGTCTTCGAAGGCAGAAAATCTAGTTTTACGATGTCTCTCTGGTCGCAGGGGCATTGTTCATACAGCGAGGGTGTAGAGTCTTTGTTCCTTTATACGATAATTCGCCGTGACCAAGTGAGAGAGGCAACTAGCTTAACGGTGAATTTAGGGAAAGCCGCGATTTATGTTAAATTTGGACCAATGAGATCCCTTTAAGTTTATATGAAATAGTGAGACGCGTCGAGTGGCGCTAAAAATGGACCAATAGGAAAGGAAGCAGCCCCAGAAGCCTGCGACTATAAATGGATCTGTTAGGAACAAATTCGAGGCATTTTGTCATTTGTGGGTCATTTGTCATGTGGTCAGGGAACATTTGCTAAACTATAGGCAGGGAGAGGATGCTGCAGGATGTTTGAGAGACATCGCGTCAAAAGGGAATGAAGACAGTTTTCGAAACACACATAAGAGTCGCTACGCGTAAAGAGATAATAAGCATATTTAAACTTCGCGTCATATCCGCGCCGTGTTTCAACAACGGTGGACAGTATTTTAACGGCGGCAATATCAGTGTTGTGAACTACTAGGATTAGCAAAATAAAAGAAACTGTAGTGTCATCTTTTCGTAACCAAAGCACGTCTATTTCCTTTTTTTACCACCACCCGAGATCTACGCTTCCTTTGCCAAGGATAAGTCCATGCTCCCACATAGTTTAAAGAAAATTACTGCAGCTAGCCGAGGATAAAAAATTGCAGAGAACCAGCACACTGCGAACATCTGGAGCCAACATGGAGGATGCAGCAAGGTAAGCCGCGAGCAACGGGCATTAAAAACACCCACAACTTCGGACAGGAGGTGATTGCCGCAGTAGGAAGAGATATAACTGTTAATAGAGGAAACTCAAGATGTATATCAATTCCACCCATTCTCCCTAGAAATATAAAAGCTCAATATTAGCACCAAATAAGGTCAGCCAGGTACTTAACATTATTTTCAGATATAAATTAAATGCAGCAGTGAACGCGTTAGAGACGGCTTTGACTACTAGCTGTCAGATATTTGCTTAGAGAGATCGAAAAGTGGCTATAACAAGTCCAAATAACTTGTTCCAACTTCAAAGAACAGCGTCTCCAAGTTTTCGAGCAGTCTGCGATAAAAGGAAAGAGACACAGCATTGAGACCAAAGAAATCAAAGTTGATTACAGAAAGATAATAATATCTGTTTATAATACCTTTTTATTCATAGAAAATGCTATGAAAGCAACAAATGATTTATTTGTCTAACTAAACATATGATATGTGACAATCAAGGATGGTACATCCTCAATTCTAACTGCACAGTGGCTTCACCCCAAAGTCTGTCGGAAGTACGGTTGAAGAAGCTAATTTAGAGGTGAAGTAAATTAACAAAACTGATTTTAACATAACAACAGAACTAGTTGAGTGTGGCTGTGTCTACTAGAGTAGCCAGGAAAGTATCAAAAGGAGTGAAACATCATGTATGGATATCAGTCGAAGTCTCAAGTCAACTTTCTTAATATGACCGACCGAAAGTTATACAGGTAATAACCGGAGATCTAAGACGCATGCTCGAAATCCCTTACTCTAGATACAGATGGGAATTTGTGGGTTTACCCACATACAAACATAAGGAAGAACATAATCGCAGACTACTGACATCAACGCAGCCTGCTGGCCTACAGCGTCAGAATTATGCGGTTATCCAAAGTTAAAACAAAACATACACATGAATTTGGAGTACAGACTGCAAAGTACAGACTGTTACAATATATCTCGTACTAATAGTAAAATAACACATTTTAATTTCAAAATATTAATACATAATAAGGTCAGATTCTCAGCCATAAACAGCCTTTAATGTTTATCAAAATCATTAATAATTTACCAAATTATGGCATTAGTTTAATAACTTGTACACAAAACTACATCACTAAATAGATACTTACAAATTATGAACGATGATATCAATCTGTTTTCAAATATATACCAATATCAATATTATCGAAATATCCGTAATATTTTTACTCTCCATCCAATTATGAAATCGTGTATTATTTATGATTAACTAGCATATGATTTCGTTATGTATACGAGACATTTCATCTCCACCTTTTATGGTAAAAATGTCAACAAACCAAAGAACTACAATAAAATCCTACATTCAATGACATTTTGAAACAAGAACACACCCTCAATTTATGGAAATTCCTTGGAGAATATGAATTGTATTTGTATTTAAGCACAATAGCTTTGTTTTACAAAACAATAGACATGTAATTTGTTTATTATTACACAATTACTTACTACATTATAAAATTATTTAACAATATACCATAATATCATATAATACTTGAGAAAATATAAAAACATTTGTTCTTTCACTTATCTGCAATATGGGTTTAGGAGATTCCTTAATGAGGTCAATATGAAACATCCCATTATATTCGGAGTAAGTAGCAAAGGATCCCCTGATAGATCGTTAGGTTCAAGTTTTACTCATATTTTACGCAGTTAATTACGATTTTAAGCATTTTTTAATATATGCGAGTATAATTGGGATATTCTAGAAGAATTTCAGGATATTGTTAAAATTATGCTGCGTGAAAACAGTATTTGTGGCGAATAAGGATGCAAAGCTGCACCGCTAATGAGTGCTTGTACTCTTCACCAGTGCTTTTTCTCCGTCCACTGTATTTGAATTTACATGTACAGGGTTATTACAAATGATGGACCTGATTTCACAGATTTGCTGTAGCTATACTATTTCACACATTGTCACACAACTTTGCAGACATACAGAAAAACTCAAAAAGTTTTTTTTACATATGACAAGTGCTCCGTATGTGCCCCCTACTGATTCTGCAGATATCAAGTCGATAATCAAGTTCTTCCCATACTCGGTGCAGCATATCCCTATCAATCTGTTCAAAAGCACTGTTGATGCGAGGTCGAAGTTCTGGTAGGTTTGTTGGTAGAAGGGGCTGAAACACTGAATCTTTCACATAACCTCACAAAAAAAAAGAATAGCATTGGGGTTAAGTTGAAAATGTGTGGAGGCCATGACAGAATTCTGATCATCATCCCCACCACTACCGATCTATCAGCTTCTCAATCTCCTGTTTAAGAATTCACGAGCATCGCGATGGAAGTGCGGTGGAGCACCATCCTGTTAGTAGATGAAGACCACAACGTTGGTCCGCAGCTGTGGGATGAGCCAATTTTCCAGCATATCCAGACACACGTGTCCTGTAACGGTCTTTTCGCAGAAGAAAATGGGGCTGTAACCATGAGACTGCACAGAACACGTTAACTTTTGGCGAGTCTCAAATGTGCTGCACAATAACGTGGGGATTCTCTGTCCTCCAGATTCACTGCCTGTTCACTGTGCCATTCACAAAAAAATGCTGCTTCATCACCGAAGATGAGTTTCTCACAAAACCCATCGTCTTCCATAAGCTGTTGCATCTGTGCTGAAAATTCAAAGCGTCTGACTCTGGGGCGTCAGGGCTTGTAGCAATTGCAACTGTGGCTTCTGCTTCAAGCGTTTCCATACAATCTTCCAAACGGTCGGTTGTGCAATGTTCAGCTCTATGCTTGCTCTGTTCGACGACTTCTGTGGGCTACGTGCAAAACTGGCCCACCTGCGCTCAACTACTTCTTCAGTCACTGTAGGCCGATCCGTTGATTGCCCTTACAGAGGCATCCTGTAGCTATAAACTGCGCATACCATCGCCGAATGGATTTGGCAATTGGTGGATCTTTGTTGAACTTCGTTCCGAAGTGTTGTTGCACTGTCACGACAGACAGGCAGTGAATAGAATTCAAGCACAACATAAGCTTTCTCGGCACTTGTCGCCATTTTGACTAGCCGCTCATTGCTTTCTTTTGTGGCAGAAATCTGAAGCGCAACTGCAACAAAACCAAACTTTGTGAGTTTTTCTGTATGACTGTTGAATTTTGCGGCAATATGTCAAATAATGTACTTACATCATTTGGGGCCCATCATTTGTAATAACCCTGTATAAATGTACCGTGTACAATAGAAAATTAAGCTGGAGCGTTTGTACAAAAACGCAGTAGGTTCACAAACTTCTAAGAACAAAACAAATTAGTATTATCCTGTTTCTTGCAGTGTATTGTCAGCTTTTATAATAGGAGCCTCCATCCCGTGTATTTACCTTAGGATATTTTAAGTCTGCAGATACATATTACCTTCTAGTCACTCTGTATATACAGAACGTAACAGTGTAGAGAGAGTCCTGAGGGTTATCCAATAGACCAGAAGAAGTATGCGTTAAGAGGACTTCGGCGCAGACACAGCACTCCAATTAGGGCTGCTGCAATCTGAGACTTGTTTGTGGGTCTGATAACAGATGTTTCCATCGCTATTAAAGCAGGACTGTTTAGTAGTAACGGATTATAACATTTTGATCTTTAACTAATAAATATGAAGTACATTTACTAAAGTTGCCAATAGTTTACAAAAACTTATAAATGCTAAATTATAACCAACAGAATGGCAAAGTAATGTGAGCTGTTTGTTCTAACATGTTAAATTCGATGCTTGGATACGTATCACTAAATACCACATTGGTAACTGAACCATGGGCAAGTACACAGCATAAAGCAGGCGAGCACTGCGGGCAGTGATTGTCCTGCTGTGCCTATGTGATCTTCGGCAGGAAGGACTGAAGTGGTTGAAAAGGGTGGTCAAGTAAAGGGTGGTAGACAACGCAGCAGGATTCCTAAAGTTTTCAGATAGTGTATCTAGAAACGGTATATTGGTGGTCCCCCACCTATCTTTAGGCTTGGTCAATATGCTCCTTGGCCAGGACAAAAGTCTTTTACTCAAAACATAGGCACCGTCATAGTGCCCATCACCGGTCACTGTATTTGGTACCATGACACTGAAAGATAAACGAGTTAAAATAGAGTCAATGAGGAAAAAAATTCGTGATATATAAGAATTCATTCTAGCAATTCCCTAGTTACCAATGAAAACCTTTGTTCAGGATTATCCATTACCTAGGGAACTTCCAGCTCCGAGTTATACCGCTCGCTGGTGATAAATTCAATGCGGTATCTTCACACAACAGATACAATCTCACCAGCATTTATCCCTAAAAAGCTGAACAGGATAATTCCTTAAACATTTTAAAACTCAGATCTGATACTATTGATATTTGCAAGCTTTTATGTTTCTCAGACCTTTTCACACTATTTTTTAAAATTCATCCCGTTGACCATTACAGTAAGGTACAGCCTTCAGTACAATAATTGTCATACAGACATTCCTGTTAGTATCCGTTATTTTGTAGGCGCTGGTAAATTATTCAACAATCAAAATGCTATTTCCTTCAAGAAATAATAGATGAAGGCTTAGGACGATACGCAGATTTCTGTTCTCATGTGTAAAAATAGGCTGAAGAAGTTTGAGAATGGTACAAGATTTGCTGTCGGGTTCTGGTCTCAGTTCTAGCTCTGGATCTAGATCCAGAATCTCTCCTTTGGTCTGGTCATCCAGTATACTTAAATTGTAATTGCCCGATTTGAAATTACCGCTCCAATAAATCAATTGGTATTATCGTGTCTTTCTGGTGTGGCAGAAGTGATTCTTGGTGGAATATTAGCTCCTCTCAGTAATTGTTCGACTGTTGTAGTGTGAGTTGTGCTTTACAATTTTCATAAAGCTTTATAGTAATTTATTAGGTTTTTACGTGTATTTTAAGTAACTTAAAATACCTGTAGCTCAGTTATTGGCAATCTACTCCCATCAAGGGATTTATTACGCGTTTGAGCAAGGTAAGACAAATTAAATAGTAATAGCAATAATGATGATGTTCACTGAAAAGTGGTTTATTTTCTTCCAAGTTGAATAATAAATTTTAGAATAATATTTACCTTCGTACTTCAATCTTACTTACTCACAATACTCTAATTTTTTCGTTGATTCTTTATTTTCTTTGAAAATTCATTATTGGTAAACTCATTTGCATATAGTTTAACACAATATACTTTACATATCAATATTTCTGTTGAGCGTTGCTCCACATGTCAGCTTCTTTACCAAAATGTTCTAAGCTAATCAAAAAATAGAACGTGTGTCTACTTAGTAATCTGGTCGCCGAGTATAACGAAAGAAATTATAACTTATATGCAAATTCTATAAGTTAAGAAACCACATGTTCACATAAATAACATATTTACAATACAAATTCATTCTTAACATGTTTCTGTTATAATATTTTATTGACATTTTTGTTTCAAATTATGTTTAAAATATTGCGAATGCAATGTTTTCCATTCTTGTTAACGTATTTTCCTTTTTTATGGTAATCATGTTTCTTTTCTTTTGTTCTTTACATATACAATTTTAATTGAATTTTTATAATATAAGCATTCTTTGCAAATGTTAAATTTTATATAGTATTTTCCAAAAATCTTAATTTATAATTTTAACACAATGTATTCATAATGATGATATACGTGTCAATTATTGTCCAACTCTTTGAATTTCCAATTATAATATGGCGTTAACTCATTTCATATATATCTATTGTTTCAATCTCATTTAAATACTATGTCAGTGCTCAGACGTTTTGTTATAATTTAAGGTTTTCTTTGAGTATCAAACACGTTCTTTAAATTCCAGTATTTCGTTTAGAAAAGGAAATCAGTCAGCAAGGAAAATCTAGGAAATACATATGGTCGTGTAACGGTAGTTCGCTAAGGAACAGACAATGAGATTGCCTACGGACGTAAATTAACGTACAAAATGTAAAAATTAGGCAATAAAATGCAAGTTGTATTAAAAATTAGAACACTTATCAAGAGTTACATTACCACTGAATCAGCTGAAAAGTATGGGCACTGCTCTCTAAGCGCAGAAGAGGGAAAATACATGCTAGGTTCACGATTAATTAACTTCACAATGCCAGAAGTAGGCGAGTGAGTAATTCATGCACTGACTTGCTGTTCCTAAGAATGTTCTAATACTTGGCAAGGATTTCGATAGTATAAGACAAAATCAAGCGCCATAAAATTAATATTTACTGGGATTACACAAATGCCTACCTCACCAACTTACTTTCTATTGCTATCCGTTTTACAAATCTTACAATTATAAGAATTTGCACTGCAACAGAAATACTCACTACAGATCGTGCTCAACATGATCACCATTTCTTCAATTTATCTTTCTGCCCTGCATCAGACAGAACCATGCACTCTTGAAAACACCTTTGTATCTCATATATACTGAAAGGCACTGTAGGCCTATTATTCATGAGAATTTGCTTGTCATAGGGCCATAAGCTTCTTAGTTCTTGTTATTCCGCTTTCTATTTCATTGGGACTACACCTCAATATTTTTATCGGTGTTTAAATTTATTTCCATTGCTTGGTAAGTGTTATGATCAGGAAAACGAGAGGCCAAGATTCGGTTTTCCCCCACCAATCCTAGCCCATTTGATCATCGTACTAGGTGTTGCCTACTCCTAAGATGCATCAAAATACATGCATTACATTTTCAGCCTTTCGTGACATGTTACATTCTCTATCAAGGCAACTAGGTTGTTCCGAATGGAAGCGGTTAGAGCCAAACAATTTAATTTCTTGCACAGAATGTAGGGTACTGTTAATCATCCATAATTTCCTTCCCACTTATTAATTCTCTCTTCAAATGGCTTAATCTGCACTAGCATACACGTATAGCATGAACATTTATGCTAATACCATCATTGGCGAACCCGCCTCGTCATTAAAGAAAGCTTTTGCTCTCAAAAATGAATCAATCTTCTTTGGAAAAGCCACTCCTAAAATTGCATTGTCACGGGAATATCTTTTGATAGACCCTGTACTCGCTGTATGCGTAGATGGTATAGTGCAGGATCTGTGCATGGAGGACTGTTCAGACAATAGAATGAGTAACACTGTGACCAACAGCAACTCTTCCCAGACTCGTTCCAGGATCATCGTACAGTCGTTGCGTATGAGCTTCTTCATATCAGGTGTTATGTTGAGGTCTGTTACGATCCTCGTAATGCGATCAAAAGTCGCTGGGATAGGATGTTTAACATCTTCACAAAAGTATTTCTGCATGGCAAGTATTCTTCAAAATACAAATTGCAAGTTACTACCATTTATTTGCCAATAACAGAAAGCCATTTCTACCATTTAATATGTGAAAAATCGGGTTAAATTACGCGTTCGTCTGTTCATATGCCTCTTTAGAACAGTTTTAGCATTAAAAAGATTTTAAAAAAATCATAATACAACAGCATATGCCCTAATTAACAAACAAGTCTACAGGATTAATATAGTAATACCCCAATATAAGTAGTATTACAAAAAAGGGTCCACTTGATAAGAACGCAAAGATAGGTATACAGTATAATAGTGATAAACTGGTGCAATCCATTCTCCCCTTGTTTCTTGCCAATGAGCTCACAATAGACAGTATGCTTCATTTTCAGTGATGGTGAAAACATTTTGTACATATCGCAGAGCATATTCGCTTTAGAATCCAGCGTACTGGACTTCTTTTTCCTTATTTTGATGCGTAGGACTCCTTTGCAAATACTAGAATATCCTGTACAATTTAGATTCTAATATCAGTGCCTTAAACATCTTAACGCATGCTTTACAGAAGCCTTCTTGAATATTTGTTACAAAAAGAGAGTAGTATTCCACAGACAGACTTATTCCGCATCACAACCTGAAACGAAACATACATCGTGCTCTATCGACCATAAGCAGTCACTTGTTTCCTTCCATCTATAACTTATTTGCAAAATTATCAAATGTCATCACGTGAAAGCCTGGACGTTAAGCTCTCCCAATAATATCAATCTTATGTGTGGCAAACGTAGAAATTATTTAAAGTTACCGTTTGCTGCGGCACAAGGGTGCTCGAGCATTACTGGTAACACTGCTTACATTATCGTTATTATTATTATTATTATTATTATTATTATTATTATTATTATTATTACACATTCAAAACTGACCCTTGATTTCTTGGCACGAAGAGTAAACACCACAGTAGCCTTATTTGATAATTCTGATTTTCCATGTACGTCATACGGAAACTTCAAAACTTAAAAGTGAATAATCCCACCTGTTTAGTAATTTCTTTGCTTGGTCAAAGGAGAAAGATAATACAACTTACCACAAAACATAAAACACTATGCTTCTTTTGCCAGAAGTAATCACTCCGTTTTGTTACAAAACGAATTAAAGTTTAGCACACTTTCATCTACCATTAAGCCTGTTTAATTTACAGAGATGGATGATGTATTAACAACTGTATCCTAATGCTTTTGTGAATGCACGATTCTAAATGGTATGTAGTAAAATAAGCAGCAGAATAAATAAATCATTATAAATTTAACTCTGAAAATTATATTTGACTTGAGAGAGAGAATGTAAACATAAAGGACATTATCCTATTATAGATATAATGCATGAACTTAAGGCACGTTTCAGTAGTAATTAATTGTTTATAAAGGCAGAATCAGGCTGAAAAATTCAACGCCATAAGCGGGATGTGAACTATGGATCTTCCGCTTTCCGTTTCCGTGCGGTTGATCTAAGCTACCAAGGCAACATGCCGGTACGACTAAATTCTTCAATTGATTCTATTGTTTTTGGTAAACCACAAGGAGATCTCAAATTCACTTTGAGATAACATACCCAAATGGCGACTTACAATAGTTGCAAAATTCACTATAGTGTACACTAATAGTTGCTTAAACAATGAAGCCCGGGATTTAAGGCAATTAACGACACTGTAAGTCCCCAATAGTGTATGTCATCTCAAAATCAATTTGAGATCTCCTTGTGGTTTACCGGCAAAAATATGAGTCAGGAATTTTAGTGTCGTGCCGGCATGTTGCCATGATAGCTCATTTGGTTAGATTAACCGCATGGAAAGTGGCAGAACTGCGATTCAAATCCCGGTTATGGCATTGAATTTTCACTCTGATTCTAAGTTTCGTAACTTATATCATACTTTAGGAATAAATATTTAATCTTTCATGATAAATTTAATATTGTTCAATACTGTTAAATATAATAAATCAGAACATCATTAACTAAATGTTAACTTAATTTCATTAATTCTTTGGTAATATTAAAAATGCTCTTATCATTTGACGAAATTTGGTACTTTATAGAATCATCATATAATGCCTTGTCGCGGGAGTGAAAAGTAATTTATTTGTTAATATTGATTTTCATACGAATGAAAGCATACATTACTGCAGATATCATTTTGTTTTATCTATACGGTTAGCCGAGGTCGTTAAGGTACTGACTCGTGAACGAGAAATCTGCGGGTCAAATCCAAACATAAACGTCCTTCGTGACAGGCTTTATCCATGTTTACCTCTATCTTCACAGCCAGCAAATACTGGGGAAGTATCTTAAACGTTAGCCTTTTCAAATTTTCTTTCCCAATTATCTCATTTCATATATCACCAGTGGTGCCGTATGCAATGAGAGCGGGCGTTAAACACTATCGAAGAATTACTCTGTTTTGTCCTATCGCATTCCATTTTATTTGAAATTACTCTCTATCTTCTATGTAAGAAATGCAGCAATATATCGAAAGAAAGTATCCTTTCTAGCAATCCGGATATACGTGTAGTCGTTATTAGCTTCTGTTGGCATCCGAGTGCGATAGGCAACGTAAACACATTATGTGAGAGTAATAAAATAACATTTTTGTGCTTAGATCTAAAAGTGTGAACATCTAATGTGGTGTAACCTTTATTGTGTCAAATTTGTAAGGATTTATACCCTCCATTTGAAAAACTCAGCTTAGGATATTGGTTAATTAATTGTTTAAAATTCTGGCTAAGAATTGAAGAAAAATCACTTTTCAAGAAGCAATTCGGTTTAGATATATGCGAAGTCACAAGATGAAATACTTCGCAGCTATAAAAAATGCTAAGCTAAAATAAAAAAAATTGTTTAGTGCAGTTTTTAGACACAAACCAGCAGAAAAACAACTGCCGGAAGAGCAGGATGGCCGAGAGTGAAAGAAGTTTAAAACCTGGTCCATCAGAAACACAAGAACAATGATAATTATCCTTTTGTGTTGTGTGCTGGAGAGGCGTGTTCATTCTGGCAGTTTCAAGAATAAGAAACACGCTACATATCTACAAGCCAGAGATAATAAATCTGTAGCCCAAGAAGACATTAGCAGGCATCAACAGACTGAAACTTATATTGAATTTAATCTCTTCTCAACTGCTTCAAGACCTCCAATGTGTAGTATTTTATTTCTGCTCTACTGCAGTCAAATGTAAATTGTGACACAGTGCCTGTGTGTATTTTACTTTCTCTACTACGTATATTAATTAGGGGAAGTATTGTATTCCACCCAAAAATCGATACCGAGATTTCACCGAAAATGCATGTTTTGAGACCCCCTGAATTAAAAAAAGCCTTTTCGAAAACTTGTCCGTGTGTGTGTCTGTGTGTCTGTGAACAGCATAACTCAGAAACGAACAGTCGGATAAGCACCAAACTTGATATTTAGGTTGACTATCTCCCATAGATGCGACACGAAGGTTTTCAAGAAAATCCCCACACCCCAGATTACCGTTTACATGGAACATTTTTCGAAAATTATAATTTTCTCAAATATAGCTCTAACAATTTTGATTAAAATATCATACTTTTAAGATATTTTTATGACAAATGAAATGTATATCTCGAATTTTCTGGGAATGTCTCCAAAGGTATTCTTCATTGTGTACGACTTTTGCATAACTGGTAAAGCATAAGAGATAGACAAATTTTTACTACACAGAAAATGTAGACCGCGTTAAAATGCACAATTTATGTCATACATTTTTTGTTGTTGAGTGAACCATTTTCGAGATATTGCTTGTTATTCCCTTAAATTTTCCAATACTCATACTTTTTCTCAAATTCGTCATTCATGTTTTTTTGCCTTGGTAGTGCAAAGAGAATGGAATACACCACATAGCAACCATCTCTTAAAATATTTGGCTATATCTTAAATCCTACCATATTCCCCTTGTATCTACAAGAAAATTAGCAATAAGGTGAACATCTCGATGAACATGAAGCATATGGAGAATAAGCGTTTGTAAAAATAGTTTGTACAAGTGTAGAGAAAGTCATGTGAGTATAACACATCAGATTTTTGCAGCAATGAAACGTTAGCTAGCATAGCTGTAGACACATACCAGGGAAATGAACTGTGCAAGTACGAGGTAAATACGCATTCACGCGTAGAAATGCATAGCCAACGAAGCAGAAAACCGCATTGATGCGCTAATCCGAATAATTATATAATGAGCAAACAGCAGCGTAAGAGAGACTAGTTACCTTAATGACGCATAATGAAGTAACTACTCCCATTAATGGAATTAGCACTATATCTACACTGCTAATATTATTACCATACAATAACACATACTACCCATAAAGAGCACACATGCAGGGTATCGATGATGTCAGAAGTTGTATTGCACCACCTTCTCGTTTGTAGGCAAGAAGCGCAGCAGGTTTTTTGTGAATGCTTAACTACCGAAAGGATCCTTAGTTATTGAACTCGTATGAGGAGCTCATAGACATAAATATTAACAATCAAACTACAGCATAATTGGTAAAACATGTTAAGCATGTAGCAAATAACATTTTGTGAAAATTCATACAACTTCAATGAGATTACATAACTCCTTAAAACAGCATTTAACCTTACTTGGCAATTAATTACATGGTATGAGCTAGAACAAAGTTGATAAAATTTCGCAAACAATTCACTTAATTAAACTCTAAACCCAAATCATTACGAAACCACTAAAAACCTATCAGACACTACATCCAGAGTTATTCCACCCAACCTAAGTTTAAGTGTTATAGAGTATTATACTCCGTTTTACTTGGTGAGTACATAATACTTCAAAAAAATCTGATGTGTTACACTCACTCTTGTACAAACTATTTTTACAAATGCTTATTCTCCATCTACTTCATGTTAATCGAGATATCGAGATGTTCATCTTATTGCTAATTTTCTGGTAGATGCAAGGGGAATTGCCAGGCTTTAAGCGATAGTCAAATATTTTAAGAGCTAGTTGCTATGAGGAGTATTCCATTCTTTTTGCATTACCAGGACAAAAAAATGAATAACGAATTTGAGAAAAAGTATAAGTATTGGAAAATTTAAGCGAAACAAGCAATACCTCGAAAATGGTTCATCCAAAATAAAATTATACGTCATAAATTATGTATTTTAACGCGATATACATTTTTTGTGTAGTAAAATTTTGTCTATCTCTTATGGCTTACCAGTTATGCAAAAGTCGTTCACAATAAAGAATACTTTTGGAGACATCCCCGCAAAATTAGAGATATACATTTCATTTGTCATGAAAATATCTTAAACATATGATATTTTAGTCAAAATTGTTAGCCAAATTTTTGAAAAATGTTCCATGTAAAGGGTAATCTGGGGTGGGGCGATTTTCTTGAAAACCTTCGTGTCGCAACTCTGGAAGACAGTCAACTTAAATACCAAGTTTGGTGTTTATCCGACTGTTCGTTTCTGAGTTATGCTGTTCACAGACACACACACACGGATATGTTTCCAAAAATGGTATTTTTTGGATTCAGGGAGTCTCAAAACATGTATTTTCGGCGAAATCTCGGTATCGAATTTTTGGGTGGAATACAATACTTCCCCTACGTATATACGTAGTAGAGAAAGTAATACTAGCCAAGAAGCAAATTGAAATATGTAAATTAACTCGAGTCCCAGAAGATAAATTTGAGTAACTTCGCACACTTTAAATTAAAGGATGGGAAGAAGGCAAGAATCCAAATATACATAAGCAACTTGACGATGGACTCAACTTTCTACACACATACGTGTGTCTTACTAGCAGTTTTTGAACTATTTTTTGCAACATTCCTCCGCTAAGCAGTTCGTACAAACTGACGTACTCTTAGCGGACTATCGATAATTTAGACGCACGGCATTCCACAAGTGCGATGAAGTAGTCGATTAGAATGTCTCCATAAAATTGGTATAAAATAAAGGATTACATAAAGGATAAAATAAATGAAATAAAGAGTCATAAAGTTTTGTAAACACTCGTAACGATCTACTGAATCCTCAAAATAAAACACAGTGCCCATCATAAGCGGCAAGGTAAAATCACAAACTAAAATTATATTATCAGAGTAAAAGCTATGAATCTCAATTGCATTAAAAAATTCTTCATAAAATTTTAATGGCGAGTTGTCTCAATTGGCGCGTTATTCTTGAAATTTCTGTGAAAGGCCTGTGATGCTTGTGTTTTGTGTAATTCATATTACTCAAAAACTATAAGCAGTAGACAAAAACGCATTTACGAAATAATTTAGAGCTCTACAGAGTTTCATTTCATAGCGTTATCGTTTACGAAGTATTCCATGCTTTATAACAGAATGTCATTTTATGACAGTCGGTCTCATCCCCCTCCTTTCTCCCTCCAACTTCGTATGGTGGGAGTGGCCAGACTTTACGGTGACACAATGCTGATAGAGAGAAGCTCCTTATTCCTTCGTGCTTCTGATAAATATTTCAATGTTGTTTTTGCATGCTCTACTATATAATTAGGTAATTTAAAATCATTTCTGGACAAAAATGTATGGTGAACGTTGATACTTACATGCCGCCCCTTTCAGCCAATGTACGGCCTTCACAAATTAGAATCGGAATATGGTGCTCAAAACTAATAACTAGTAGGTTTTTCTCTTAAATTCATTTTGATTCCTGTAAGCTCTGCTTTGATTCGACTAGAGATCTAGGAAGCCTATTCCCATGCATTTACCTGTTCACTATTGGCGCTTGGTACAAAAGGTAAAAATCTGATGTGTTACACTCACATGACTTTCTCTACTCTTATACAAACCATTTTTACAAACTCTTTTCTCCATCCATTTCATATTAATCGAGATAAACATTTGTAGAAACGATCTTTTGACATGCAAAGAGAATTACATTTTAAACATAGTGACCAGTTCTAAAAATATTTGACTATGGATTAAGGCCTATTAAGTTCCCCTTGTTTTGTATTTGCAAGGGCAATATAGAAATACAGCAGCTTTTAAGCATCGACATATATCTTAATAGCTGGTTGCTAGGTGCAGCACCATTCTCTTTGCCACAGATTAATACTCTTTGCATATCCAAGACAAAAAAAATGAATAACGAATTCCCATTTGAGAAAATAAGTATTGAAAAATTTAAGGGAATAACAAGCAATATCTCGAAAATGGTTCACTCAACAAAACAATTTATGACACAAATTGTGTATTTTAACGCGATCTATATTTTGTGTGTAGTAAAATTTTGTCTATCTCTTATGGCTTACCAGTTATGCAATGGAGAATACTTTTGGAAACATTTCCAGAAAATTCAAGATATGCATTTTATTTGTCATGAAAATACCTTAAACGTTATGAAATTTTAATCAAAATCGTTAGTGCCATTTTTGAGAAAATTAAACGGTAGTCTGGGGTGGAGCGATTTTCTTGAAAACATTCGTGTCGCATCTCTGGAAAATACTGAACCTAAATACCAAGTTTGGCGTTTATCCGACTGTTCGTTTCTGAGTTATGCTGTTCACAGACACACACACACACACACACACGGACATGTTTCCAAAAATGCTTTTGTTGGATTCAGGGGGTCTCAAAACATATATTTCCGGTGAAATCACGGTATCGAATTTTTGGGTGGAATACAATACTTTCCCTACTTACTATACGTAGTAGAAGAAGTAAAAATGGAGATTCAGTGATCTGTAAATTCAAAATATACAATAAGCAGTACAAGATCTTACTTGGCATAATACGCAAGAAACAGGTAAGCCATTTCAGTCAGTATGCTGAGTGCAAATAATAGCATCGTTCTCTCATTGTAATTATATTACCAATCCTCTCTTGCTTATACTTTTTCTTCTACTTATTCTACTTATTAGACAATGGTTTTTCTACCTTCGGTCTCAAAAAATGTAGTTATCATAACCAGCATTAGCTTTCTCCGTTACATACCATTCTTTCGATATTCCACATATTTTCTACACATTAACTTTGAAGCAGTATTTTTACTGCTACTGTACGAAAAACCTGGAATATATCCCTCTTTATAAAACCTTAGTCGCCATCATAAGACTTCAAAAATACTTGCTAAGCCTTTGAAGATAGAAAATAGAAAGCAAACAGCACAAAGGGGAGGGTTGTAAATTTCTTTCCCATCCCAAGGGACCTAATAAATAGACTGTATTTAACGGAAAATCCTCCAAGATGGCAACAGTGCTTAAAGAAGGTTTGGATTAAGCACCGGGCCAATATTCCAATAGACGTACCCGGCTTGGCCCGGAGCGCATGCTCAAAGCACGGTATCCTTTCCCTTGGTGCGGCAGAATTTAATTTTCAGGATAAGAAAATCCCAGCGTGAGGTTCCCCTCCTTTTCAGCTCACATGAAAGAAAGAGACTTTCATTATATTAAAAAGCTTTATTTAACAAAAACATACTGGCCCGCGCTTCCTACAGAAAAGTCCTCGGGCTTTAGTGAAAGAAAGAGAAAGAGCAAAGAAAGACTAGAGGAAGTAAGAGAATGGAATGCGGCAGCAGGGTAAGAAACGAGGCTTATCGATTTTTTAAATAAATGGCTGTGTAAATTTAACTGCGGTGCAGGAGATAAGCCAAGCATGAAAAATTACATTGGAATTCATATTTTAACTAAATAGACACGAAGCTACTAAAACACATTTCTGCTACTGCCACGGCCAAGCGCTGCTATGTAAAAAAGGGCCCAAGTTTCCATTTTTTTTGCGGCTATGAGTTAAATACCGCGCCTCCCCCAGATCCCCTTCACGTTTAATCTCTGCTAAAATGGACGTAAATCTCCAATGACCTGTCCCAGTTGAACTCTGGTATACATTTCTCTTTTCTTGATTAATAGCGAGTCTTGTTGAGTGACCGAAAACTTTATAAAACTAACAAATAAGTCTTCGTCAGCAACTTAGAAATGCCCATAAAAAGTACAATATATATAAAGGATTTTTGCCAGTGTGAAAATCTGAATGCAGCGTGTTTTCCCAACGATAGCGTCGCCATGACTGTGGGTTTTTTGTGCAGCTTTTACCGGAATCGAAAACAATGGTCAGGAATGCCTCCTTAAAGGCAACTCAGAAATACAGTCATACAACATAACTATACAACGACACGTATTACGTATCAAGCTAAACGAGTTATCAGTGAACCATAAAGCAGTTGTACCGTTTGTAAGTAACTACATTCAGAATAATAAGAAGGTATATTACTTTCTCTACTACGTATAGTAAGTAGGGGAAGTATTGTATTCCACCCAAAAATTCGATACCGAGATTTCACCGGAAATATATGTTTTGAGAACCCCTAAATCCAAAAAAAGCATTTTTGGAAACATGTCCGTGTGTGTGTCTGTATGTGTGACTGTGTGACTGTGAACAGCATAACTCAGAAACGAACAGTCGGATAAACACCAAACTTGGTATTTAGGTTCAATATCTTCCAGAGATGCGACACGAAGGTTTTCAAGAAAATCCCTCCACCCCAGATTACCCTTTACATGGAAGATTTTTCGAAAAGTTTAATTTTCTCAAAAATGGCTCTAACGATTTTCATTAAAATATCATATGTTTAAGATATTTTCATGACAAACAAAATGTATATCTTGAATTTTCTGGGAATGTCTCCAAAAGCATTCTCCATTGTGAACAACTTTTGCATAACTGGTAAACCATAAGAGATAGACAAAATTTTACGACACAAAAAATGTAGATCGCGTTAAAATACAGAATTTATGTCATATACATTTTTGTTGTTGAGTAAACCGTTTTCGAGATATTGCTTGTTATTCCCTTAAAATTTTCAATACTTATTTTCTCAAATGGGAATTCGTTATTCATTTTTTTGTCTTGGATATGCAAAGAGTACTAATCTGTGGCAAAGGGAATGGTGCTGCACCTAGCAACCAGCTATTAAGAGATATGTATGTGCTTAAAGGCTACTGTATTTCTATATTGCCCTTGTTAATATATATTCCCCTTACATCTACAAGAAACTTAGCAATAAGATAGAGTCTGCAAATGTTTATCTCTATTAACATTAAGTAGATGGAGAATAAGCGTTTGTAAAAATAGTTTGTACAAGAGTAGAGTAAGTCATGTGAATGTAACACATCAGATTTTTTTTCATAGTTTTATTTTTGTAGCCCCGTTTAACTTCTATGGTCATATCGGAGGCTTTGACTTTGAAGCAACTCGTTGACTCTTTACGTTAGGTTTGGGGTTTTAGTCATTTCTAATTTGAAAGATCCTCACATTCAAATTAACTCTCACATGCATACTTCCCGACTCTGCGGAGGATAGTGCAAGATTCCAATTGAAGAAAAATTCACCGTACAAGTCGGGAATCGAAACACAGCGTCAGTCACGTACTTCACTTGTTTACAGCATGGGAAGGGATTTACTGGTTGAACCGATAGAGGAGATTGGGCATCTAATTAAAAATATTAAATTTTTCTGTTCGGCATGGAGTAACTTGTCACACAAAGCCGTCAGTGCCATTACTTTTAATGCCTCAGGTGTGTGTCAGTCTAGTTATAAAATCAACTACGCTAATAGGATTCCCTATTAATATCATCACCATTGTTAATAATGTTATCCTAATTACCTATACGGTTAGAATGCAAGTTATAAATAAAAGTATCAATATTTAATACCATAAGATTATTTTTACTGTGATTTTAATACAGTGACACTTTATATAAACTTTTTTCGTGTACCAATAAGCAATGTGTCTGTAAGATTGACAAACATGAAACTTTTTCAAAATGAGATTAAAATTGCAAGAAAATACTAAATCTAAATATTTGCTGTTGTTTAGGTCTGGGAAATGAGTATTTTCTGAAGCCAGATTTTATTAAATGCGATCAGAGTGGTTAATGAAAGCGGTAAGAAAAGCAAACTTCATAACTATGTTATAAATACGTAATCTTTATTCACTCCCTTTCATTTTTAGAAAATATTTAGGCAATCTAGTTTACAGAATATTTGCGTATTTCCATTTTTTCAAATGTTATGGGGGAAACCTGGACTCTACAATTCTCTTAGATGATATTCCACGGAAAACTGTATAACATGCTAAAATAAATTTTTGTAAAGTAACATTTTTCATAATTATTACAACCGTAGAAGTTGAGTACATTGAGAGAGACGTATACTATTGCATCTCACACCAAACAGTTTTCAGCCTGCAGTTGGTGTTTATCCCTAGGCCCGGTTGAAGATTAACTTGCTTCTCTGCGTTCCCTGGCGTGCACTTCCAAAATTTGGCAAGTTCAACAGAGTGTAACTGTGGCACTGGAGCACTTGAATAACGGCAGTAGTGTAATCGCAGAGTCGCTGGTCTTCTCCCGTTAACACAACCCTTTTTCTCCTTTATACACCACTTTGGTAAGAAGTGTAAGCCACTTCACAGAACTTCATCAAAGTCCCATGTCACGTCATGGGGTGGGACTATTTACAATTCACCAGTACATCCGCACCATCTCCAAACATTTCTTCTCAAATTTTCACCGTATCCAATGAAAAGTCATCGGACAACTCAACTGAAATGAGGCCACCAAAATAATTATTTATTAGAGATGAAAGCAGCACAGTCACAGGCAATTATTATTCTATACATTCACTCATTTTCCACTGAGCGATTCTTGTTACATCGTAATGATATGTCTTCCTAGTCATTGCACATTTTCATTTCGAGAAGCTGTAACATAGACCAACCTCTCCATCCCTTCATAGCCTAAACTTTCAGTTTTGTACACACAGTTGATCTGTAAGGTGGACCTGCCGAAGAATATTCCTCTTTAAAACATGTTATGTTTACCCATTACTTTCTCTGGTCACTATATTTTACCTTTATACAACTTCTGCAAAACATTCTTACAAACGCTTACTTTTCTATGTATTTCTTGTTAACTTAGATAAATGTAAGTATAATAATTAGCATATCTGCAAACGATTATTTCAATTAAAATTAGTTAAACCTTTTTTTTAAGAATTGAAGAGAGTGTAGAGAAAGCTATCTGAATGTAAGATATCATATTTTTACTTTCTCTACTACGTATAGTAAGTAGGAGAAGTATTGCATTCCATCCAAAAATTCGATACCGAGGTTTAACCGGAAATACATGTTTTGAGGCTTCCTGAATCCAAAATAGAGCATTTTTAGAAAAAGTTCCGTGTGTGTCTGAACAGCATAACTCAAAAACGAAAAGTTAGATAAATACCAAACTTGGTATTTGGGTTCAGTATCTTACGAAGATGCGACACGAAGATTTGAAGGAAAATCCTCCCACCCCAGACAACCCCTTACATGAAACATTTTTCAATTTTTTTTTATTTTCTCAAAAACGTCTCTAATGATTTTGATTAAAATAGCATATATATAAGATATTTTTATGTCAAATAAAATGTATATCCTGAATTTTCTGGGAATGTCCCCAAAAGTCCTCTTCATTCTGAATGGCTTTTGCATAATGGGTAAACCGTAAGAGATAGACATTTTGTTTACATAGAAAATGTAGATCCCCTTAAAAAACCACAGAGTTTATGTTATATAGATTTTGTTTTTGTTGAGTGAACCTTTTCCGAGATATTCCTTGCTGTTTGCTTGAATTTTCCAATGCTTATACTTTTTCTCAAATGTGAATTCATTATTCGTTTTTTTATGTTCTGGACATGCAAAGAGAATGGAATGCTCAACATAACGACCAGCTTTTAAAAGATTTGACTGTGGCTTAAAGCCGATCATATTCCCATTGCACTTGCCATCTTATTAGCATTAAAATTAACATTTCGATATGTCGATTAACATGAATTAGATGGAGAATATGCATTTGTAAAAATAGTTTATGCAGGAGTAGGGAAAGTCACGTGATTGCAATACATCATATTTTTTAAATACTTTTAATTTAATTCTATGTGCATTTCTTTATTTTCATTTACCAATAGTGCTTACATTACCGTAGTAAATTCGTTTATTAACACTGCTTAGCCCTCTAGAGAATGTACTTTAAGATTTAGACTAAAGGTTCAATTCTGGAGCTCATTATAGGTATAATATCTTTAAAATCAGTGATTAGGAATGCAAGAAGGGGACAAAGTAGATATCTTTTGTCAAATGGCATACGCTAGCGTGTGATGGAATTGGTGTAGTGCAAACCATGTCTGTATGAAGTATTTTTAGTTCATCTAACAATTAAAGCGGGTAATAGGAAGCATTACATTCCACCCAAACATTCGATATCAGCATTTTTACGGAAATACATGTCTTAAGGTGTTTTTTCGGGTGTATTATCTTATAGGAAATGTATTGATAGTTTTACGTTAAAAGACTGCTGTCTATATATTTTCTTATTTTCCTCTAGATCATGTTTCTTATTAGCGGTATTTTATTCTAGAGTTATAATGTTGGTCCTTTATTGCATGTGGCCGGCCCAGGAGGCGGTACTGCGGTCCTTGTGAGGCAAACTCATTCCTCTTCCACCCCTGCAAACCCTTGAAGCGACTGCAGTGTGTGTTGAACTGGGGGGCACGGAGGTTGTTATAGCCTCCATTTACCACCCACCTGCTAGATTGTTCGTACCTGCTGATTACCAGTCCATACTAGCCTTTCATCCTTGCGTGATCTTGGCGGAGGACTTCAATGCCAAACACCAGCGTTGGCATTCAGGCCCTCATGCAAGTCCAAGCGGCCACCAACTAATTCGCATGATTCATAGAGATCCACAGCATCGAGTACTGGGTCCCTGCCAACCCACCCACCATCCGCAACGTCGAGGACTACCCTCTGTCATTGACTTTGCGATCATCAAGCACTACCCTTATCATCTCACGCTCACATCACTCACAGTGCTCCATTCCGACCACAACCCCGTGTTGACAGAGATCAACACATGGTTTGCCAGTAACGCACATTTCTGGACACACTAGAGGAATTGATTAGGACTGCGTAAAGGGTTGCCTCTACGCATCAATCCCGCCTAACCCCAGGATTACAGATATTCCTTCCCTGGAGACAGCAGTCAAATCCTTCCTTAGTACCATAGTGTTATGAATGGTTCACAACCTCACCATCCTAACGACCTCCCCCTCCGCATCCCGACGTCTTACCACTGGACCTTGAACTCCTCATCCGCCGCTCCTGACCAGCCCAAAGACTATAGCAGCGCCACCGAATGCCCCAAAACCGAGAACTTCTAGCGCATCTTCGCCGAGAGGTCCGTGACCGACTGCGTGCGCACAGGGTGCAAGCGTGGGAGGCCACGATGGCCCGTCAGAACCTCGATAGTGGTGACGTTTGGCGGATAGCTTAAAACCCCGTCGCCAACTCAATCAATACAGCTCCCCGCTTCAAGGTAACCTAGGCCTTTTATATGAACCCATAGCTCGCTAACTATCTTGAGGATACCTGCAGCCCCAGACCTGCAGGACGCCGACTTTATTGCCCGCGTCCTCCAGGAGGTAGATCGCTATTTGCGATTGCCTTCTGATGAAGCGGAGAATCTCCTTTCAATCATCCGCCCAAGTGAAGTCCAAGGCACACCCCGTCTCCACACCAAAAGGACTTGCGGACAGGACCCGTTGACTCCCGCCACGCTCCGTCACCTTCCTTTTCGAGCCATACTTTTTCCTAGCCAGGGTTTTGGAAGGTGGCCCGGGTGATGTGCATTCCGAAGCCTAGTAAGGACCCGGCTTTTCCCTCCAGTTACCGCTCCATCAGCCTCCTACCCACCCTCTCAAAACTTTTTGAGAGGATTATACTGCACCGCTTGTCGCCACTACTGGCTGACATTCAAGCCATCCCAACCCATCAGTTTGGTTGTCGTCCTGGGCACTCGACCGCCCAGCAGCTGTTGCGGGTGGTGGAGGCTGCTGCCCTGGGTTTCCAGGACAGGGCCTTCACGCCTGCGGTATCTCTGGACGTGGAGAAGACCTTCTCAGCGACCTGGCATGAGGAACTCCTTCATAAAATGATCCAGTTTGGTCTACACAGGCAAATCAACCACATAATACATATTTTCCTATACCAACGCTTTTTTGTAGTAGTTGTAGCGGGGAAAATATCAACACAAAAACCCATACGAGACGGAGTCCCCGAAGGCTCTGTATTAACCCCCACACTGTTCAGTTTGTACATGACAGGCTTTCCAGTGGTGCAGGGCGTTAATATGTCCCAGTTTGCTGATGACGTCCTGCTGTACACAACAGACACATCCTCAGAGCCTTCAAACCTATACAAAGACACCTCCGTCTCGTTGAACTCTGGTGCGGGCGGTGGCGGATGTCCGTGAATCCGGGCAAAAACCAAGCTGTCCTGTTTACCAAGAGACAAATCCCTGCTGCAGACAGACCAACATTCACCTATAAGGGCCAAAGGATAGAGTGGGGGACATCAGTTTGTTACTTGGGCGTCACACTGGATAAGGGTCCAACTTTTCGGGAACACGTGAGTGGAACAAGGAACAGGGCTAGGTGGGCGGTAGCCGCCTTATACCCGGTTCTAGCTTCCACTATGCCGGTTCACTTAAAGTTACGCCTTTATAAAGCAATTATGTTACCTCTGATGCTCCATGCCTGCAAGGTGTGGCGCATGGCAGCAGATTCCTGGCTTCTCTGGTTACAGCGGATTCAGAATGGGGGAATTCGGTCTATCCATCCTGTTTGTCGTGGCTTTCCAGTTAGGCTACTGCACGAGACCTTAGCCCTCCCATACGTGGAGGATGTGATTAGACACCGGGTTCAAAAATTCTACGGCAGATTGATACACCATGAGAACGCCCCTGGGGGACTACTTACCTCAAGAACGTTGATACAGACGCTACCGGGTTCCCCGCATGGTTTGTGGGCATCCCCGGTAACGAAGGCTTTAAACCTACCAACAGCAAAAAATGCTGTCACTAAGTACTTCCCCCTCTCAATGGGAGTGGTCAATCAAAATTAACAACCACAATTTAAGAAAGAAAAAAAACAGCGGAGCAGGGGACTGACGCTGCTCCTGAAAGAGCAGCCACTGAGGAGCCTATAAAAACATAGCGCTAACTCCCATCACACCTACATCATCAAAACTAAACCACCACCCTACAATAGATTCATCATCGCCATGGTTAACCCCTTCCAAGGGTAGGTACATGGAAAAACTCACCTAGGCTCACCACGAGCCTACCAAACTGGAGTCCGAGTCCGAGTGGAGAAAGGAGGGCGTTTAGTCGCCGTAAAGGCCGGTTACGTACACGTCTGGGCGACATTTGCGGTGGTAATCGAGAGGCATCAGATGTATTTCTTTGTTTTTGGACTTATCAAAATTTTCATAACTTTCAAAATTATTGACAAAGATTCGTGATGGTAGGTCTCGTTACATAATGGGTAAACGAAAGATATTCACATGTAAATGTAAAGCTGGAATATGTCATGTGAAGAGAGCTATTTTGTGAACTATTTTCAAGTAAACAGTAAAGGAATACAGTTCAGAATACAAAGTATAAATAAAGGCTTAAAAGTTTGCGGGAAGAATCAAATTTTATATATACTGTTAAAGCAACAGGATGTTACGATTTATTGTTGGATATATATATCCAACAATAAATCGTATATATAAAGATCTTTATATAAAGATCTTTAATTGAATTAGTAAAGTTGTTTATTGCTTAGCTGCTATATCGTACGAAGTTAAATGAAGAAAAGGGAAATCCTGTGTGGGAGAAAATTGACACTGTAATATTCCAAGTTCTGATAGTGAGAAAAAAATATACTTGCAGGCTCAACATTATCAACTTAGCTTTTTGGATAATAAAGGCAGATATATGCTCTACAATATTGAATACCGTAAATATTCATTTTCCTTTATACAAGCCAAGGTAGGGTCCAATCCACGTCCTCTGGGGAAATCTGTTTAATTAGCTGTGGTACAGTTAATCCTTTAGTGGCATATGTCTATAACTACACGTCAACGTATACTACCGAAGTTTATTGAAATTACCAACAGATTGTAACTATTGGCTCAAAATATTTCAGGTCAAACACATGTTAATAAACATTAGAAAAATAGTATAGATGTTGAAAACGTTATAAACTGCAGATAACTGTTTTTTAAAAATCATTATTTAAAGCATATGGGGAAATACAAGTTCGAATAAGAAACACCCAATTGCTTATGGTACTCTAAAAATGACTATAAAACTAAATAGAATAGTTAAGGTATAATCTCCCCATAATACATAACTAATGTTTATCTATCCACAAACCAAAACATTTAAACACCGAGCGAGATAGCTCAGGTGATGTCAGTAGCTCCCGTTCGGTGGGTTTCCGGTTCAAATCCCATATATTGGTCATCTGACTAGGGTGAGAGATGCTTACTTTAATCACCAGGTTTCAACTAGAAACAAAGTGCCAACTACAGAGTAAAATAAGATAGTTGGTACAGGCAGGTGACTACGCAAATGAGGCCATTCATCACCAAGCGATGAAACCAAATGTTACAAGGTGACTATGCAACTAAAGTCATTTGTCTGGCATTACACTATTGTGTGTATATAACCATAGAATTGCAATCACAAGTTCACAAAAATTCAGTTTGCGATTTTATAAATAAACATATGTCGAAGAAAGGTGATTACTGAGCTAAGGCCATCATCCTAATGCAAAACATACAACAAGGCTACTACTCAACTAAGACAATTACACAGGTGTATTAAAACCGCTGCTGGTAACCTAAAAGTTAAATGGATGTTAGACAGCAACTTAAAGAATCGTATGTGATAAATTCAGATAACTTTTTATTACTCAGGTAAGTTTCACTATCCTCTATCGCTTATGAGTGTACAAATTATTCTTATAAAAGTTTATTTTCCTATCTACTTCATTTTAATCAAGATAAACCTACATTACACATTTCGTTATAAATATTAAAGGAATAGCTGTGGTCAAACTTTTAGAACTGGCGGTATATGCTGGCTTTAAAGTTCTTTGCTCCTTCCACGAGATCAAGACAAACAACTGAAAACCGACAGAACTTTAAAAGAGTGACTAAGTATTCAACAATTCCAACCATTAATAGCGGATATCTTGGAAATCACTGATATAAAACAGGTTATTTGAAATAAATTGTGTGTTTTAAAGAGATCAACACTTTTTCTGTAGCTTTTCTTTTGTTGTTTAGCGTTAACAGTTATACAAGGATATACCAAATTCCTTCCAAATGAAGAGAACTTCACAGGTTTTTCTGAGAAAATTCAAGATATACATTTTATTTGCCATGAAAATATCTTTCACATATGGTATTGTAACCAAAATCATTAACAGCATTTTTTAGAAAATAAAAAGTTTCGAATGTAAACGGTAGTTTGCTGTGAGGTGATTTTCTTGAAAATCTTCCTGTCAGATCTTTTGAAGGTACTGAACTTGAATACAAAGTTTGGCGTTTATCCGACTTTTTGTCACAGACACACACAAGGAACTTTTCTAAAAATGCTTTATTTTGTATTCAGGGGACCTCAAAACACATATTTCCGTGAAATCTCGGTATCGAATCGAAATAGAGTATTTACTTCTACTTACTAAATGAAATAAAGATGTACTGTCAAGTCTTGTGAAACCGTTAAAACTCCAAGCACAGATATGGTAAGAACCAGCTGATATTGTGCATCAGGTTTTATGAGAAGATTACATACACACATTTTCTGTACAAACTAAACCTTACGACAAACTTTTTCATTTGACTAATTTACATTTATTAGAGTTCTCTTGCAGCAATACAATTAGAGCACAGAAAACGTTAGAACCGAAGATGAAATACCGCTACCCACTGCCCTTCATTAAAAAAGGAGGAAGCCTAATTAATTACCTTGTGTTCGGAAAATTACAGTCGTTCCAAAAATAAAAAAAGTGTAGCCGGGAATAAAACTCAACAAAAGTTGCGCTAATTGCTCATCCCAAAACTTTACCAATTTAAGCATTTTCATTCTCAATTACCGATAAATGGCCGGAGAGAGGGTGAAGGAAAATAGGAACGGTAATGTGTTAAAGCAGGTGGAGGTACTTTTGTTAGAAATCTGCATCTATTGGTGCAATGTGTTGCATATTTATTTGCATACTTTTGCTTCCGGTATGGAGAGTTAAGAGCTGTAAAATACATGTCAGGTTGTATTTATTATTACTTTTGATTACGTTTAGTTTATTGAATTTCTATTTTATCACTTATTTATCACACATATTGTCCGTTTTTACTTTCTGTACTGCGTATTGTAAATAGGGTTCCACCCAAAAATTCGATACCGAGATTTCACCAGATATACATATTTTGAGGCTCCCTGAACCCAAAAATATCTGATGTGTTACAATCGCATGACTTTCTCTACTCTAGTACAAAATGTTTTACAAACGCTTATTCTACATCTGGTTCATGTTAATTAAGAAAAACATTTGCATAAACTTGTTAATTTTCTTATAGGTGCAAGGGGAATATGGTAAGCTTTAAGCGGAAGTCAAATATTTTAAGAGCTAGTTGCTATGTAGAGCATAACGAATTCCCATTTGAAAAAAGTATAAGTATCGGAAAATTCAAACAAATAACAGGAATGTCGGGGAAATGGTTCACTCGAAAAAAAATCTGATGTGTTACACTCACATGACTTTCTCTAGTCTTGTACAAACTGTTTTTACAAACCTTATTCTCCATATGCTTCATGTTAATCGAGATGTCAATCTTATTGCTAATTTTCTTGTAGATGCAAGGGGAATATGGTAGGTTTAAGCGATAGTCAAATCTTTTAAGCGCTGGTTGCTATGTGGCGCATTCCATTCTATTTGTATGTCCAGGACATAAAAAAATCTGATGTGTTACACTCACATGACTTTCTCTACTCTTGTACAAACTATTTCTACAAGCGCTTATTCTCCATATGCTTCATGTTAATCGAGATATCGATATGTCAATCTTATTGCTAATTTTCTTGAAGGTGCAAGGGGAATATAGTAGGTTTTAAGCGATAGTCAAATATTTTAAGAGATGGTTGCTATGTGGAGTATTCCATTCTCTTTGCATGTCCAGGACATAAAAAAATGAATAACGAATTTGAGAAAAAGTATAAGTATTGGAAAATTTAAGGTAATAACAAGCAATATCTCGCAAACGGTTCACTCAACAAAAAATATGCATATAACATAAACTGTGTATTTTAACGCGATCTACATTTGTTGTGCAGTAAAATTTTGTCTATCTCTTATGGTTTACCAGTTATGCAAAAGTCGTCCAGAATGAAGAATACTTTTGGAGACATTCCCAGAAAATTCGAGATATACATTTCATTTGTCATGAAAACATCTTAAACATATGATATTTTAATCAAAATCGTTAGAGCCATTTTTGAGAAAATTAAAATTTTCGAAAAATGTTCCATGTAAAGGGTATCCTGGGGTGGGGGGATTTTCTTGAAAACCTTCGTGTCGCATCCCTGGAAGATACTGAACCTAAATACCAAGTTGGGTGTTTATCCGATTGTTCGTTTCTGAGTTATGCTGTTCACAGACACACAGACACACAGACACACACACACACAGACACACACACACACAGACACACACACGGACATGTTTCCAAAAATGCTTTTTTTGGATTCAGGGAGTCTCAAAACATGTATTTCCGGTGAAATCTCGGTATCGAATTTTTGGGTGGAATACAATACTTCCCCTACTTACTATACGTAGTAGAGAAAGTAAAAATGTATGATATAAATTGTGTGTTTAAACGAGCTCTACTTTTTGTGCAGAAAAAAATTTGTGTCTCTCTTACGGTTTATCAGTTATGCAAAAGCCATTCAGAAAGAAGGTGACTTTTGGGGGAGATTCCCAGAAAAAATTCAACATATACATTTTATTTATCATGAAAACATCTTAAATATATAATATTTTAATGAAAATCGTTAGAGCCGTTCTTGAGAAAATCAAAACTTTTGAAATATGTTCCATGTAAGGGGTAGCTTGGGGTGGAGTATTTTTTAAAATATTCGTGTCGTATCTTTGATAGATACTGAACCTATATACCAAGTTTGGTATTTATCCGAAATTACATACGCTTTCCATGACATCGCGAGAAACAAATTAATAGTATCAGCACTTTTAAAGAATAACCAATAATTTAAAGTAATAATTTAGGATTTATTGGAAATGACTGATAACACAAAAAGGTATTTCAAATAAATTGTGTGTTTAAAATAATCTGCATTTTTCGTGTAGTATGTGTTTTCTATCTATTAAGCTTTACCAGTTTACAAAACTCCTTTCAAATAAAGAGGACTTAACAGGCTATTCATAGAAAATTCCAGGTATGTATCTTATTTCTAAGGTAAATATCTTAAATACATGCTATTTTAGTCAAAAACATCAGAGAAATTTTTGAGGAAACAAAAATTTGGAAAAATGTTTCATCTAAAGGATAATTTGAGGTGGTGAAATGGTCTTGAAAACATACATGTCGTATCTTTGAAAGAACCTGATTATAAATACCAAGGTTTGTACTTATTATTTTGTTTGTACTTATTGTTACTTTATTCCAGTTTTCTTTTGGGGTAATGCTGTTCACAGTCACACACACACACACACACCACACACACACACACACATACACAAGCACATGGACCGTTTTTCGAAAAATGATTTTTTGGGCTTTAGGGGGCCTCAAAACAAGTATTTCCAGTAAAAAAACCAACATAAATTTTGGATGGTTTGCAATACTTTTTTCTACTTACTGAAATTACGTAATACCGAAATTAATTAAAAACTGCTTTAAAACTAAATGCACAACTTTGGAGCTTTAAGGTTACGTATAAAAACTTCAACTTAAAAACTTTGTAGAATGTAGGAACAATTCTACCAGCAGTCTGACGTATCTATTAAAATTTCTGTATAAATTAATTTTAGCTACGCCATGCATTGCAGTGGCTTTGAATAAAACTTGTATTATTGAACAATGATTTTGAAAATCATCTCTTTGTGTAAAATTCCTACAATCTGAATCTTCCGAGTGCAGCAAATAAAGTTTACATTGCACAGGAAATATTGATGACAAAAATACCATTACCAACCCATATTATGGCGATATTAATTTTAAGGCATTAATTTAGGTATAACAACAATTATTATTATTATTATTATTGCTATTATTTAAATGTTGCTTCTTTCTGTAGTTTAGTGAACAAAATACTAACATGCACGGACACTGAAAGTTGTCAATATTTTTGAGAATACGGTACTTTTAATATATTCTAAAATTTAAATGTTCGAAAGTTTAAAGTATCGAATCGTTAGAGAGTGATATATCGTCAAAGGAAATTTTGTCCTTGGTTTTATTTAATCTTGCCACTGTTTTAGTATTTGCATTTATTAAGGAATCCGGGGAATAAGTAATGAAAACATGCTAAGACTGCAGACTCTGGAAGAGGTTGTAACGATTATTTGGAGAAAGATACGGGGCCATAATCCCCTCCTCTTTTATTTCCTCAAACTTTCTCTGGTTCTAAAACAGAGCCCCGCATCACAGGTCATAAAGCACAGAGAATAACCGATATTTATACCACAACTCTACGATACGATATATTTGAGTTATTCCATTGTATTCTGACTTGTTTTATTTTCTCTTTGGTAGACAAATGCTATTTATTTTATGTTCTTTACTTCCTTTTTTTAGTTGTTGTTTTCCATTTTTCATTTCCTTTTATCCGCTTATTTGGTAACGCTTTCACGTCTGCAGCTTTAAGCTCTTCAGTTTCATTCTTTCTGCTAAAGAAAATTTTTCTATAAAAAAAATAACGAGACTAATATGCAATGGCAAGAATTCTATACATTTTAAAGCCAACGGAAACATACATTTCATGTTCGAAAATTTTGCAATACAAGGTATTGCATATCATAGGTATTAAGTTTCCACTACTATTTACAGCTTCTTGACTCTTACAGCTGTATATTTGAATCATAAATATATTTTATAGGACCCAAAAAATAATAAAATCCAATAGCTAACTACATATGCCTCTACAAAAGTGTATACATATGTCTCTTTTTTACTTACTATGAAGTTTATAATAATAATAATAATAATAATAATAATATAATAATAATAATATTAGTATTATCTCACAATAGTGAAAAATATGATACGGGCCTTAAGGCATTGAATAAAAAAACTACAGGTTTAATATCTTTATCTGGGATGAATGCAACAGTTTAAAAGTTTTATTAGCATTCTGTGCTAATTATTTTGTTCCGCTTAAAACGTTTAACAAAAATGAATCGAAAAAACAATATTTACTACAAGTGTGACCTAGGATCAGATAGAACGTGATAGATCGTGATATGTAGATTGGTTAATAGACATGTAATAGTGTTAATATAATGCATGAATCCTCCCTTTGCGCTCTGCATGGTTGTAATAGCTATAATGTCTAGGTATTTTCTCAGAATAATAATTATAGACGTACACAAATAGTTTGCTCAGACCACAATGTCATTCATAAAATAAAAATAGTACACGAAAGTAGTATTTTATTGAACGTACACCAGTCTCTCAATTTTCTGCCGTTACAATTTAACTTCTTTTCTCCATTGGGGCCAATGGTTTTTCGAATTGGGTTTCTTTTCAACTTATGCATTCATATCTCTAGCTTCAATAGTGTAATCATTCTATCCTATCTTATTCGTGCAACTTTGGAGCATAAATTTATATACATTTGTGTGTATTTTGTCACCTTCCACTGCTGTATATGCTTCTATAATACAGCATTGCCCTCTATTGGTTTTTATTTTCAGAGTTATTATTCTTTCATTTTCCTACGAATAAGATTTTGGTTCCTAAACTTATTGTTTATTACTATACCAACCCCAGCTCTGGGTCGTACCTGTTTATCTACTCCAGAATATATCAATATGCTCTTACTAATTTTCAGTGATCCCCTGCATTTCTTTTCCGTTTTTGTAAACATCTTTTTCTTCCCTAATTACATACCCAACTCAACTACTCTCATTCCCAATACTTCAATATTCCATGTGGCAACTGCCATATCAAATTTCATTTTCCTAGTAGCCAAGCTTTTGTCGTCAACCATTCAACCAGTATAGATATTTCTTGTATTAGCCTTACGAGTAGAGATTTTAGTCCTTCCTCCCTCTCTTCACTCCTTCTTTCCTCAGCGGTACCGAAGCACCAACTTCACTTTGGAGGACCGGTTTTGACTTCGGAGTGCCTTCTCCTAGATGACTGTCAACCAAGGCTACGGAGGACCATCTCCCCATTTCTTTTTATCTTTAGAGGCTTTTTAGTTCCCCAAAGTGATAAAATTACCTGTCTGTTTTTCCACTTCAAAAAAAAAAACGTTGACAGGCAGCGACAGTAGTTATTCGGTAGTCTGTATGCAATGTCTAAGACATTGGGCGATGTGATAGCAACATCCCTACGCCAACGTTTAACTTGATTATAAAACATATTTTTTCATTATGTATATATACACATATATATAATGTATTATACAAAGTACAGCTTATGGTCAGTGTTGTCACAATCTGAATTTGTCGAATTAAGTCAAATTAAGCTAAGTATGCACAAAGTGAAAAGTTATTTTTACTGGATGTTATTTTCCTTTACTCTTTTAGAAAGAAAAGAAAGCAAATGCACCATTATGCTACCGCAGATCCCTTCCTCTCTCCATGTCACGATGTGTCACACCTTCCTCTCAATGCGTGACGTAATGTATGAGCGCTCCCAAAGGCGTTGAATACACACAAAATCATGGCATTCGGCTGGGCTTGAACCACAAATACTGTTGCGCAGCAAACGTATTCCTGTGCCATTTGCACTGAGCTGTTTATCCAATGTGGGATGATCTCCTTAGAGGTTTATTGCTATACAAAACATCAATCATTTGGCCATTCGAACATTGCATAATTGTTTTTTGCTTTTGACTCTCGAATCATTATTTCCAGTTTTCATTCACATTGTACTGCACTATTCTATATGGCACGACTTTTGAACCCTTTGTGAAACTAAACTAACTGCTACTATTTGAATTATCTCCAATGCTTTCAAAAGTATCCTATTCAGGTTTATTGTAGATGCAATAGCAGTAGGAGGTAATTAGAGCTATATTATCTGTCTCATTCATGGTTAGCGGACTTCCTAACTCCTAAAAACTTAAGGTGAAGGTTACTCAACTGACATAGTATTGTGACAGTTATAGTTTTGTTTTACATGCATTTGATACATAGAGATTTATAAACCTTGTTTAAGAGGAATGATAAAATGAGTTTTAGAAATTCTGGCGAGTCATTTCCCGGATGCGTATGTAAGCACGGAAGTGTCGCGTAATTTTTAAAGATTGTTTTCGGAATTTTTCCGAAGCTTTCGGCATCTAGATGGAATGTGCAAAATCGTACTGACACCCGCAAATGTCATTGCTCGCTAAAATACTAGTCAGCATACTCCTCGGGTGTTTAAAGTTACAGTTAATATGGTATAGTCAGAAGACAGCAATATGTAATTCGTAAAACCAAACAGCATGTTAGTGTGTCCATGAACGCAATTATTTGCTCCCTAAAATACGGAGAAATTTACACGTTACTTTTTACTTCAATTTAGTTTTGAATCGTACCATTAAAAGACGCACTCCCCTCTTTCGAGTTTGCAAAGTTAGCAGACGAAAGCAGAGTATTTCTCAGAAATGGAAACAGATTTAGCTCAAAAACGCATTCAGTACCATTTTCCAGCTTTTGAAGGAACGTAAGAGTACAAGAAGCCGGCGATCTAATAGAAGGCACTCTAACCAGTAGCTCTACACGCTGAGCCCAAAGTTGAATGGTCAAAACTTAGGCCTGAAAATCACTCTAAATAGCTTTTTATTCCAAAACAGTTTGAATTTATAAGAAGCAGATTATCTCAGTCAGGAAGCATTGCAACCCAAACGAAATCCTAGTTCTGAATGATGGGAATTCTTCTTCTTTTATTGAATCGTGAATTCGTACCGATCATCTAGCAATCTCTGGAATTTGCGAAAGTACTTATATATTAATAGCATATGCGTGCACATAATGTAATAACTGGAATTGTATTGAAAGACGCAGAAATGAAGCTTTGGATTTCAGAAACGTAAATGGTTAAATGGTGGTAACTTGGTCCTGTTTTAAAATTTTATTCTCCTGTAAGCATTTTTCTCTTTTTACAAGAATAATATACTGTATATGTACAGAAAAAAATGTCCCTGTTACTCTTCGAAAATGTATTGCTTAGTAAACTATGAACTCTATGGGATAACATACCGTAATGACCACTACCTAATTCATTACCCCTGCATCCTCTACCTCAATCTATTAGGAGCACCTGGGTACTGAAAAGCACCTTGAGTAACTTTTGTTAATCAAGTAAGTCCTTCTGACCACTTAAGTGTGTTTTGTTATATAAGGAAGCGCTAATTCTCAGCTAACATCTAATTTACCCCAATGACCTCACGAAATTAAGTACTCCTTGTATGAGACCACCTAGCGTATGAAAATGTTCATGCAGTTATAGGAATCGATTTCAGTTCCCCTCGCACTGCAGGAGGTGTTACATATGTTTTTTTTAATTTTTTGTTTTCATAGTATCATAGAAGTGCTATACATTACACACACGCACACACATATATATATATATATATATACATATATGAGCGACATTTATTATACACTGTAATTCACTCATCAATTCGTTCTGGAAATCCTTTTGAATATCGGCGCATTATTGCAACATTACTTACACTATCGGAAAGGTAGAATCAGACTACTGAAAAATCCAAAGCCATAGCCAGGATTTGAACCACGGATCTCCCGGTCTCCATCTGGTTGCTCTAACTACTGAGCTACCATGGCAACATGCCGGCACGACATTAAATTCTCCAGCCGAGATTCACATTTTTTCAGGTAAACCACAAGGAGATCTCAAATTATATTGAAAAAAATTGAGTTTTATTTATGGACGCTCTTTAACTACTACTATGGTTCTTAGCGTCCCATTCCATATTGGGCGTGAACGATCGGTAATTTTGCTCAGTGGCCTCTTTATCAGGCTTGAGGTTCTTTTACGTGCCGTAAATCTACGACACGGGACCACCGGCTTTACTTCCCTTCCGAAAGAAGCCATGCTAAGGATTTTTACGCCCGAAAATCCATCACTCTACGCCGGTTGTGAACCCGCGACCTTGGGAACTAGAGGCCAGCACGGTAGCACTAGTCCACGGGGACAACGTATTGAGATGACATACCCCAATGGCGACTTACAACTTTGTAAGTACTTTAAGTACAGGGCTTCATAGTCAAAACCATTTGGAAAGTCAATATACACAGGAAAGTTCAATATGAATGAAAATCCTGTGAATGAAAAACAGCACAGAAGTATCAGGAATTGCGTCGTACAAATTCAGTTCTTCTCTTGAAGAACCTCTCAAGAAGGTAGATCTTAGCAGACAAACGATGTAAACCATCCATATATGCAAAACAGGCAAAATGCAAAGCACGCAAAAAATGTAAACTGCCGTGTGATGAAGAAAGTGAACACAGTGTGCATGTATTGGGAAACTTATACGTTTTCATATTACGCGGTTAGTTTGACAGTACAATATTCTGATAACAATAATAAAATGATTATAATTAATCGCTAAATATCTACCACTTCCATTGGTAAAAATTGTAAAAGTAATAAGTGTTTGTCTACTACATAACTGCTTCCACTTTTAACAATAATATACGTTAAAGATATTTTATAGTATTCAAATAACTCTAATAATTTTAATTTTAGTACATATTTTCCAGCTATAAGAAAGCAATATAAATATTTCCTACTAAACATTGTAATATCTGTAATCAAGACCGAAGTATTATAGTTATTTATATTATAATATAAACATGTAGACTATAATTATTTTCAGACAGTGTTTTATATAGTTAAAAATTTGTTAACAGATATTTATATTCTTAAAGTTTCAAATATATATTCATATTGTTTTGTTGTTTAGTATGCTTCATTTCTGGCAACCTCCAATTAGGGGAAGGAATTGTTTGTTAATAAATTCTGTGTAAAACTGCTTGAAATATAATAATTGTAAAATTAGAAATCTCAAGAACACCATTAAAATATGTAAGTATTAAACCGTTCGTTTGGTAAATTATTATAAATATTCATCAAAATAATTCCTGAAATTTTTGGAGGGGAAAGTGTTAGAAAAAGCTTTAATATTCTCTTGTTTAGAACCACCTAATGTTTTTGGGGGGGACTTGCCCTCTTAGAAACAAACCACAGAATTATCCCACTATTAGTATGCGCCTTAATATAGGAAATTTGTCATGCTCTCTATTGCGTAGAATCAAACATACCAGAGAAATGAATAAGTTTTTGTACTGCATTTATATACCTATAGGTATTTTTAACTTATATATATATATAGTTAATAATATGGTACATATACCTCTGAATACAGAAGGAATGATATAAGCCTTTAGGCAGGAATTGTTTCAGGTTGTTTTTGCACAAATTATCCTCATATTCTAAACTCTTTTATGTTCATTTATAGAAGCCGCCTCGTATAGCCTCTATACCTTTCATTAATATGTAATTTACAAAAATGACGCACAAAAAACGTCAAACCCCACATATTTATATTTTTTATTTGATAAGGAAACTAACTCGTAAATATGGGATATGGATTAAGGTGAACTTAAAATAAAGAAACAAATGCAAATACACTTGTATATAACAGAGCGTGCTTAGTAATTTTAATTATGAATACACATAGCTATATATACATTTCTAACGTATTAAATCTGCTTTCGCAGTAGCTGGTTTGTCACTATAGCGAATGAAATTGCGTCATTTCAGTCTATGTTGAACGAAAGAATGGATATGTGAGAATAAATGTCAGTATCATTAACAAAAACAACAACTTTAATTTCATTTGTGTAATTGTTTCTCTAGTCGGACTAATCTCCAAGATAACGTGAGTTTTCATAATGTACGGACTAACAGCAGCCGTGGCAGAAACATATCAAAGAAAGTACTGCCCATTACTTCCATTAATTTGAAATAAATTGCATTTCAGCCTCAAGGGGTATGGCCTTCATTCGGCCATTGAATAGAGATAAAGAAGCAGATCTGGTTTATTTTGATCTTACAGATATTTTCACAGTCAAACCTCTAGGGCTTTAAGCTTCATTTAGCTAACCAGTTAAATCCAGGGATTAATATATTCTAACCTGATTCACTTTCCCAATCTTTAGCTTGCAAAGGACCAGCGTGAAAACAAGTGTTTGAGAATTACTGCATATAATAAAGTACGTGTTTTTCTTATTACCACAATTATAGTCAACTTTATTCTTGTAGAAACCAAATACTACAGAACAATAGCAATTAATTTAAAATTGGATATAATTTTATGAGATAAAGCAAACTATTATAACAACACTGATTTTTAAAAAACTAATACAGAGCTATACAAAATGGATTATTACAATAAAGTAAGTGATTAACAAAGAAATGCCCTTTATTTTCAAAGAACAGATAGTTAAATATAAATACTGCACCGTCTGCTCACTTCCACTAAGGTAAAGATAAATGCTTCCAATACTGACGTGTAACCTTTTGAAATTATAATGAAATTTTGGAGGGCCCGTCATGAACCGTATACATACAAAGCTTGAATAGAAGTTTCCCATTTAAAGATATTATTTAAGTCAGGAAAAAATAAAGCTTGTAGTTTCAACTAAAATATATTTGAATTTAGATTCTAAAGAGTATTAATGAGCATAAAATTAGCTCAAGTAATTTGCTATAATAATTTTCAGAAAAATTGCGGAAAGTAAACCTTAAATTGCATTACCAAAACATACCAAAACACCATGTAAACTTCATAAGACCTTTCTTCCGGTGGTTACCAGTTTTCCTAATGTTTAAACTAATTTTACGACGGAGGACGGAAGAATGTTTAAAAAAAAAAGAAATAGAAATCTCTGAAGTAGACTGTTGTGTTTTAATATACATCCCGGAACTTAGAAACAAACAAAAAATAAATTTGCCTTAATACGATGAAACTGTTTACTTTCCTTTTGTTTACATTATCCCTTCCACTCATGTTTATTTCCACAACTTACTTTCCATTCGCTTTTTCTTAACATATTCTTTCTTACAATTCACCAGTGATTGAACTTTTCTTCTCAGATACTCAAAGTGAATACGTTCTGAACACTGTTTTATGACCAAGTATGAGGCGCACTTGGCGTAAGCACCGTTTTAATATTTTGCCGCTGCAGTCGTGATTTTGAGCATGCGCAATTACTTCATTCATTAGGAAGCCAAACGCAGCTGTGAGCGTCGGTCACTTTCTGTTTTCCTGTTGTTAGAGTGTTTCGAAATGTTGGAAACAATCGAAGGACCCACCGACTGTGAAGTGAGATTAGGGATTCGTTAATGCTAGAAATGTCTGGCAAACTTTCATCGCCAATTGTGTGGTTTATAGGGAAACAATAATGACTGAGTAACAATGCCCGACCACACAAGCCAAACAAACCCAAGATCTGATCGCATCATTTGATTGGGAAAAATTCGACCTCCCTCTCTACAGTCCGGATTTAGTACCAAGCGATTTTCACCTTTCTTTATCTGAAGAAATTCCTTGGAGGAAAACATTTCAATGCCGATGATATGAAACAAGAAGTGCGGACTTCTCTTTCATAACAGGCGGGATCATTATTTGATGAAGGCATACAAAACGGGTTTCCCGTTACGACAAATGCCTGAATAACGGCGGTGACTATGCGGATAAGTAGTCTAAGGTTTTTAATGATAATAAAGTATTTGGAAAATAATATTCTGTTATTTTTTTAAAAAAATATGGGCACTTACTTTAAAACACGCCTTAGTGCAGCGGAGTGTCGGGCGTACCGTGTAAACAATCTAATGATATTAATGTTATAAAATCACTGACAATGTACTGAACAAAATTGTATTTAGTGTACAGTAATTGCCCAAGAATTTATAAATTATATCCGACTTTGTACAATTATATGCGTCATTTGGCGTCTTCCTTAATTACTAAATAAAAATTGAGCTAAACGGTGCGGCTTAATACAAGCCAGCAAGTTCAAGGCTCTTGTACTAACAAATACTACTAAGCATCATCTCAAAGTAACGGTGGTCGATGAAGACCCGCCGGGATAAATACAAGTCAGAGAAGTTCAGCAACATTCGAGGTCAACACCACTGTGACACAATGCTAATGTTTCAGCCGGTAAGTCATACTATTCAAAAGGCCGTTCAGAGAAAGTTTTATTGGTCATATAAACATCTTTAAAAAAATTTGATGCGTTACACCCACATGACTTTCTCTACACTTGTACAAACTATTTTTACAAACATATTCTCCATCTATTTCACATTAATCGAGATAAACATTCGCAGAAACGATGTTTTGACATGTAAAGCGTTCCGCTTGTTTTGTATTTGCAAGGGCAATATAGAAATACAGTAGCCTTTAAGCATAGACATATTTCTTAATAGCTGGTTGCTAGGTGCAGCAACATTCTCTTTGTCACAGATTAATGCTCTTTGCATATCCAACACACACAAAAATCTGATGTGTTACACTCACATGACTTTCTCTACTCTTGTACAAACTATTTTTACAAACGCTTATTCTCCATCTACTTAATGTTAATCGAGATAAACATTTGCAGACTCTATCTTATTGCTAAGTTTCTTGTAGATGTAAGGGGAATATATATTTACAAGGGCAGTATCCAAATACAGTAGCCTTTAAGCACATACATATCTCTTAATAGCTGGTTGCTAGGTGCAGCACCATTCCCTTTGCCACAGATTAATGCTCTTTGCATATTGAAGACAAAAAAATGAATAAAGAATTCCCATTTGAGAAAATAAGTGTTGAAAAATTTAAGGGAATAACTTGCAATATCTCGAAAATGGTTCACTCAACAAAAAATTGATATGACATAAATTGTGTATTTTAACGATATCTACATATTTTGTGTAGTAAAATGTTGTCTATCTCTTATGGTTTACCAGTTATGCAAAAGTCGTTCACAATGAAGAATACTTTTGGAGACATTCCCAGAAAATTTAAGATATACATTGTATTTGTAATGAAAATACCTTAAAACATACGATATTGTAACCAAAATCGTTAGAGCCATTTTTGAGAAACTTAAAATTTTCGAAACATATTCCAAGTAAAGGCTAATCTGTGGTGGGGGGAGTTTCTTGAAAACCTTCGTGTAGCATCTCTGGAAGATACTGAACCTAAATACCAAGTTTGGTGTTTATCCGACTGTTCATTTCTGAGTTATACTGTTCACAGACAGACACACAGACAGACAGGCACACACACACACACGGACATGTTTCCAAAAATGCTATTTTTGGATCCAGGGGGTCTCAAAAGATGTATTTCCGGTGAAATCTCGGTATCGAATTTTTGGGTGGAATACAATACTTCCCCTACTTACTATACGTAGTAGAGAAAGTAATGAATAACGAATTCCCATTTGAGAAAAGAAGTATTGAAAAATTTAAGGGAATAACAAGCAATATTTCGAAAATGGTACACTCAACAAAAAAAATGTATTTGTCATAAATTGTGTATTTTAACGCGATCTACATTTTTTGTGTGGTACAATTTTGCCTATCTCTTATGGTTTACCAGTTATGCAAAATTCGTTCACAATGAAGAATATTTTTGGAGACATTCCCAGAAAATTCAAGATATACATTTTGTCATGAAAATATCTTAAACATATGAAATTTTAATCAAAATCGTGAGAGCCATTTTTTAGAAAATTAAAATTTTCGAAAATGTTCCATGGGTTAGGAAGATTTTCTTGACAACCTTCGTGTCGCATCTCTGGAAGATACTGAACCTAAATACCAAGTTTGGTGTTTATTCGACTGTTCGTTTCTGAGTTATGCTGTTCACAGACAGACACACACACACACACGGACATGTTTCCAAAAATGCGTTTTTTGGATTCAGGGGTCTCAAAACATATATTTCTGGTGAAATCTCGATATCGAATTTTTCGGTGGAATACAATACTTCCCCTACTTATTATACGTAGTAGAGAAAGTAATAAGGAGGGGAGAGTGTTGAAAATCTCTGTGTCACATGTTTAGAAGATGCTGGACCTGAATATTAAGTATGGCATTTATTCGACTTTTCGTTATTTATTATGCTGTTGTGCATGTTCGTATCCCTGGCTCTTTGTTCGTTCTTCCCTCCCTCTGTCTGACTCTGTTTTGTAGTTTACTGGATTTCAAAATCTGTATTTTTAATTAAATATAGCACTTCCTCTACCTATCATAGATATGTGGTAGAGAATTTAATAATATAGGATGGCTGTTAAACTCTCTTATAATCGTTTAAATAAAATATTTGTTTGTGTTATTTACTTTTAATACTTTAAGAGCGTGTAAATAATAGTTAAGTTAAAACATAAATGTTCTTTCTTGCCTGCATTTAAAAAAAATGTTTCGTTTTCATTCGTTCTAAATAAACATTAAAAATTTCACTGCAAAAAGGCATTATAGGCTAGCCTTGGAACGCCAGCATTCATTCTACAGAAGCACAGCCATGGCTCTACTCTTACGGTCTCATTGGACCGTAAGCAAAAGCGGGATTGACAAGCATATATTATTTAAAAAAAGATATATATATATATATATATATATATATATATATATATATATATTCTGCAAACCTATGAACTACGGAAGAATAGTGCTCCTAAAGATTCACAGAGTGCCCAGCGATATCCTGCTGTGGTTTAAAGGATGGTATCTGTTTCCCTTCCACCAGTATAACCGAATGTGAAATCCATGGTTGCTTAGCATTGTAATAAACTGCTGTTATCCCCACCTGTCTTGACCCCAAGTTCGCTACAATACAGACATATAAATATTCGCTTGCTGGCTTTTGCTGCATAATTATCTCTTGTGGTTTCTGTAAATGTACATTGATGTAACAAGTGTTACATGCACTTTAACATTTAGCTCTGCCTTTCCGCAATTTCCCAACCCGCGCTGGAATTAAATTGACAAATGTCCATATGGCTGGTACTGCTTCCGTGACTCATTGCCACAAAATAAAGAAGGAAACAACAGTAATTATAGGTAATGCCATGTTGGCACCTCATTATGTTACGCCATTAACAATAAATTACCTCACATTAGTTATGCATCACTCAACCGTATATTGCTAAAATAGATAAGAGACACCATAATGATGCTGGCTAATGCTTTTGATTTCAAGCTGAAATGAATATTTAGTGAACCGTCCATATGTTGCTGAACATCGTACTGATTTACGATTATATGCTTACCCGTAGCACTAATTACAGTTTCGAAAGGAAGAGCATTGTTTTCTGTACAGCAGACAGGTGCTTATATGTTAACGGCTGTGACGTACATTTTATTTGTAATTTTAACATAAAAGATGTGAGTTTGAACTTGATATTCAAGTGAATTATTTGCGGGAAATCTAGAATAACTCATAGCTGTGAAAGAGTCAATAAGAGACCCTATTACACATTTTTTCCGAAAAAATTTACGTAGAGATAATAATAAACACCAATATTTTAAATTGTTATTTCTGCAATAGGTGGCTCAATTCCCCTTGTTCGAAATTGTTTGTGTAATAATTATTTTCAGCATTTTTAATTTTATATTCCATTGCTATTAATTATTTACTGTATGTAATTTTCTATTATCACATGCTTTTGAAGCTTTTAGATTTCTTACTTTCTCTACTACGTATAGTAAGTAGGGGAAGTATTGTATTCCACCCTAAAATTTGACACCGATATTTCACCGGAAATACATGTTTTGAGACTCCCTGAATCCAAAAAAAGCATTTTTGGCAACATGTCCGTGTGTGTGTCTGTCTGTCTGTGTGTCTGTGAACAGCATAACTCAGAAACGAACAGTCGGATAAACACCAAACTTGGTATTTAGGTTTCGTATCTTCCAGAGATGCGACACGAAGGTTTTCAAGAAAATTCCCCCACCCCAGATTACCCTTTACATGGAATATTTTTCGAAAATTTTAATTTTCTCAAAAATGGCTCAAACGATTTTGATTAAAATATGATATGTTTAAGATGCTTTCATAACAAATAAAATGTATATGTTGAATTTTCTGGGAATGTCTCCAAAAGTATTCTTCATTGTGAACGACTTTTGCATAACTGGTAAACCATAAGAGATAGACAAAATTTTACTAAACAAACAATGTAGATCGCGTTAAAATACGCAATTTTTGTCATATACATTTTTGTAGTTGAGTGAACCGTTTTCGAGATATTGCTTGTTATTCCCTTAAATTTTCCAATACACTTTTTCTCAAATTCGTTATTCATTTTTTTTATGTCCTGGACATGCAAAGAGTTTGGAATGCACCACATATCAACCAGCGCTTAAAAATTTGACTATTGCTTAAAACCTACGATATTTCCCTTGCATCTACAAGAAAATTAGCAATAATATTAACATCTCGATATCTCGATTAACATGAAGCATATGGAGAATGAGCGTTTGTAAAAATAGTTTCTACAAGAGTAGAGCAAGTCATGTGAGTGTAACACATCAGATTATTTTTAACTATCATGTTAAATGAAAAAAAAGGATTGTCGATATCACATTACTATATTTACAATATGTTTCAATCTTTTTAAAGCTTTTTATGTAGAGAATTTCATTGAAATTTGACTATTTTACTCTGTACTTGAAGGTAGCTCGTGATATGAAAAGTTGTTGTTACAATTTCAATAAATAAATATGAATTAGGACGACATGCAAACATCACTAAGTTAAAGATTATAGCAATACAAGTAATTTTATACAACATCATAACATAAAGGATACGAGTCCTTGTTAGATGCATTTGCCATTTGAGGATATAATATTAGCGTCGTATAATTGTCTGTATGTAAACTGTATTTAAGAAATTGACATTTTACACCATGACTCCTCGTTTTCAATTTAAGAAACTTTAACGGTCACGTTAACGGAGATAAAATCTCATATTTAACATACCAGGTGGGCCAACCGCAGCATATTTCAAGTGTGTAGATATGCCTTCGTGCATTAAAAGAGTTGTAGAACTCAACGGAGTAATTCCAAGTAAACACAGGTCAGTGGAGAAATGACGAGTTAGTGTGAGCCAGCTTCGTTTTCTTTCTTTGCTTTAAGTTCCATTTATACCCCACCTATAACTACAATGGTCTTATTGTCGGCCTTTTCTTTAGAATACATTATTGCTTATAGGCAATTTTGTTAACTGCTATTCGCTTGTCTTTGAGTTTCTAGTAAACGTTGGGTTTCAATCATACACACATTCACACTCACGTTCATACTTCCGACTGTGGGGGAGAGAGGGAATTATCTTAACTACAGAAAAATTCCCACCCCAACCTGCTCTCTATAGCAGGTAGGTGGTCCACCTACCGAGCTACGCGGCCAGCTGGACTTCGTTGTACACTCTTGGTTATCAGCAAAGACGATGAGCGGATCGCGCCACTTCCCAGGCTTTCAATAGGGTGTATAGTCCGAACAGATCCTTGCACTAGAGTGTAGTGTCCGTGATAGACAAACTTACGTCTTAGAACATTTTATACTTCAGTTACACAGGTTTTATTTTCAATGGAATAAATTCACTTTTTAGATTGATAAAATAATTAAAATGTTCTTTTGACCTATATCTATCCGCCCATAACAATTTTTTTTAATTGTGTTTACGCTGTTATTGTCTAACAGTACGAAGTATAAGCAGCAAACATGAGAGAAAACAGTATTTTACTGCCATTTTTTCCCTTGCTATTCTAAATGTTATTCTTGCTATTATTATCATCTAACTTAGCTCATTGAATAGGTGTTTGAAACCTTTGTCCCTGTTGATTGATACGATGTTACAACCGTCTGAGTGTATCCATATGGATGCGTTTATGGATGTTTCTTACAACAGTAGTATAGAGTGGTGGTGGTGGTTTTTTAGGGCGTTAAGCGGCCAGTTCTCCACGATCTGTATTTACTTGGAAATGACCCGTCGATTTCTGAAACTCTTTTAACACACGAAGGGTTATCTTACACACGTCAATTACGGCGCGTTTAAGCCTCCTGGTATAGTAAGAAAAAGCTGCATTATCGCTTAAAGTTCTGTCATTTTCAAAGGCTACTCATTTTGTTGGTTTCATAAACGTTTGAAAGCTACACTTGTTTTTCAACGTTTCGCATGTAGCTCTTACAACATTGTTTTAACATATGGCAGAGCATGTTTTGGTACAATATCTGAGGTCGCGGTAGAAAACGGGCTTTGATCCGATGGAGGAAAAGGTCAGAACTTCAGAGTTTTTAATAAACTCTCTTACTAATGCCTCAGTTTTTCGGCTGCCAAGATTTATTTTTCCATCAGTATAAATCATATGCCAATGGCACTGTCCGTTTTGGTATAAACATTGTATGCATAAAAACTTTTAAAATGAATACGATTTTCAAAAAGAAAAATTAAATAATAAAATAAAAAATATGAAAAGTACCAGAATACATAAACTATAGGATGTTTGTTAATTTTCTTCAAGAATCTCTTTTGGGGGGGGGGTTAATTTGACTACTTCAAGTATAATTTTTCAAAATTGAGACAATGTTCTCTGGGGTCATTCATATGGGATTATGAAGAACCTGCATAATCTATATATTAGATTTGTCTACATATTACAAACTTATTTTTCTAATGTATTTTTATAAAACCTTTAACAACCGTTCTAACAACTCTGTGCTACAGAAACACTATAATAGTGCTCAAATGAGTTCAGTATTAAAAAATCTTTAAAATACGGTAAAACCCCGGATAGAAAGCAGACCAGCTACCCCCACAAGATGGAGATAAGCTGGAAATTACATTTATTAAGAGTTTTATAAATAACAGTATACGGAGGAACCGCTATAATAAGTTTAAATTTTACATATAAAATTATTAAAAAATTCCCAAGTATTTGTCTAAAATGGTTACAAAATCTTGAGCATTTTATATGGGGAGGTTCCTAAATATTTGCGGATTTTAAAGTAACCGTAGCATACTCTGGGTTGAAATTTTATAAATCAACTTGAAGGAAAATCTATCTATATTGCAAAACTAGTTACGATCGGTACAAAGCCCAAGGAAATTTAAAAGCAGTATTACATTAATCTGATTTCTCAGGGTCACTTCCAAAATATTAATATTCTTAAGTTTTCCGCTGCTGATACATTCCTTCGACAACAAAACGATCATAATCATATTCGCGATGCTGTACTTACAATTGTTAGTTTTCAACAAATACAGCAAACTCCAAGAATACTTATTCAGGCACTGTTACTTACGACAAATGCCTACAAAGGGTACATCTAGTGTAGAATTGTTACAAGATACTAAATATTACAAAAATCTAAGGTGCTGCATCACATGACTTTCTTTACTGACTATTCTACAAAATATTCTTACAAACGCTTTTTTTCTATTTCTTGTTAATCGAGATAAATTTTCAGTCAGCATATTTGCCCATTTCATTTTACGTATAGGAAGAATGCAGTAGGCTAAACCAATATGCAGATTTATACACAGGTGTGCAAAAGTATTCTTTGCATTCTGTGACACTGCCAAGTAACATAGCCCGATGAAAGTTGAATCATATATAGAGGGAACTGCTACAGTATGCTACAGTAGGAAACTAAACGAAATATACAATGAGACGAACAGAAATGCCACTTTTATTCCTAGACCGTAAGCTACACTAAAGTCAATACGGCATATGATGGCTCTCTAGATTTACAGAAACAGATACATGGTGCTTAAAAGGGTGTATGGTCACCACGGACAGCAATTCATGCTCTGCATTGTGCTCCCATGCTGGCCACAAGTTTGCTAAGCAGTTCTTGTGGTAGGGCGTTCCATTTCTCCACCACACTGTTGTATGGTCGTTGGTGCATGTGAATGTGCTGCAATGCGTCTCCCCAAAGCATCCCACACGTGTTCGATGGGATTTAAATTAGGGGAACGGGCGGGCCAGTCCATTCGCCGAATATCCTCTCGTTCCAAGAGATCCTTCACCTGCGCTGTTCGATGCGGTCACGCATTGTCATCCATAAAAATGAAGTCAGAGCCGACTGCATCCCTGAAATGACGCACATGGGGAAGGAGTACAGTATCACAATAACGTCGACCAGTGACCATACCGTGTTCAAAGATTTGGAGGTCGGTGAGCCCATGCAACATTATGCCTCCCCAAACCATAACACTCGGTTCACCAAAACGATCATGTTCAAGGATGTTCCTGGATCCATTATGTGTTCCCACCTATCGCCAGATAAAGGTACGTCGAGAATCACTACTTATACTGAATCTGCTCTCATTCGAGAAGAGCACGCGACCCCATTCTCGTTGGTCCAATTTTGATACTCTTGGGACCATCGGTGCCGCCGATGCACGGATGTCAATGGAACACAACGAGCTGGCCGTCGGGCAAAGAGACCACCTCTGTGTAGTCGCCGTGTCACTGTGTATCGTGAGATTGCGTGCCTAGCTGTCCTGTTAAATGTGGTTGCAATTGCACCCGCTGTTTGGCGTGGATCCCTTCTTGCCTGTTGCACAATGTAGCGGTCATCTGCTGCTGTAATTGAGCATGGTCGACCACCACCTCTCCTTGGGACAGCAATGCCTATGGTTTGGAAGGTTCCTCATGCACGTGAAACAATACTGTGAGCAATTCGTAACTCCTGAGCAACACTCGTCACACTTCGCCCTTCTTCCGGTTTCCCGATGATTCTTCCCCGTGTGAAGTCATCCAAATGGTGTCTACGGGCCATGTTGCAATGACGAACACCACTACAGTGCACCGTAACAGCTCGCTAATTGTCACACACCGTCTTGTTCTGTTTCGTCAACTGCCCGTGTTGCGGTACCAAACCCATTTGGCACTATAGGCTCGTCACACTCACGCCATATAACGTTCAGCTTTCTGTGTACGTTTGAGAGATCTCTGTCAACATGCTACCGCACCTTCATCTACTTCCACCAAGTAGTTCATTCGTTATGTTACTTTGCCCATCTCGTCCTTAGGTTTTGCACACCAGTGTACAAACGGAATTACTATCTGATAGCTTACCAAATGACATAGATCCGCGTAATGAACAATGCTCGCACCGGGAGCTCCTGGCGCCGGCAATTCTGACAACGGGTTTTTCATGGTTTTCCTTAGTTGGCAAAGCGAGTGCTGGGATAGTTTTTCTTCTACAGCGAATTTTCTTTCCGTAATTTCCTATCATTTCACTTCTCCTTTCATGTTTCAGGTGTGGTGGGGCTTGTGCAGTGCTAGTAGGTGTAGGACAGATGGCGCAGATGCTTGCTCGCTGGAAATGTTTTTCCGGCCTTAACAAGTGACAGTTAGCCACCTGAGATAGGTCGAGGTTTCTTCGGTTCCCCAGAGGGAAGCCTTCTCTGAGCAGCCCGCTAGTCTTCAAGTTTGGAACCGTTAGGAAAATCTGCGCATCTCTGTCGGTCTACCTAACTGCGGCCCATAGCCTCCTGCGTTTCCTTCATCTAATCCATTACTCCTGGGTGTGATAAGAACAAAACATTCGCGTTCGCTCCGCAAGGAGGGGTTCCGGCCCCTTCAGCTGCAGGCCTTGAGCGAAGGTGGTACTTCTAACGTCAGGGAGTTGTTTGGATTGGGCTGGACTCGACGGATAAGTGGTTCCCGCTGCCCATGGCAGATTGAGTACGTTTGGTAGGTTTTCCGCCCAGGCGGAGTTTGAGACGCCTCAAGGTCCTACGGTTTCTTCCAGGAGAGCTGGTAGACAGTCGGCCCTACCTAGGTTGTTCGTACTCTTCTCCTTCAGTGGTTGACGCGCGTAAGTGGCATATCCACTTCCAACCTGTAATGGGAGGGACCGGATTAACATTTTTAGGTGCCGGCCCAAAGGTAAAAGCTCTCTGTAGTGGGAGAGGTACTCCGTTGACGCCCTTCATTCTGGGTCTTTTGAGAGCAGTGTAGCCTGATGTCGGATGTCCGCTCCGTTCCCTGGGCACTGTCATTGTGAGATGACAGCTTTGAAATTCCATGCTCTTTCCAAGACCACGAAAAAAAATCGAATAGCTACTTTTCACTCGAAAATATGTAGTGTGGTATTCACATGAACTTCTCTGCCCACTGTTTTAATTTTATTTGTCTTCTATTCTCTCTATTTGTTATGTTTCATTTATATAGTCCTCTTTAACATCTATGGTCATATCGTGGGCTTTGACTTGAAAAGTAAGTCGTCTGTAGGTTCTGCAACGTTGGGTTTTAACCAATTCTAACTCACGTCCACTCCCTCATGAATACTTTCAAACTCTGCAGAGGGTAGGGAAAGATTCTACTTAAAGGAACATTCTTCCAACTCAGAACTCGCACCTTGACCTCCGGGTTAAACAGGCAGAACGTTGACCACTAGACTCAGACAGTGTATACCTCTTGATAATTGAGATAACTTTTATTACACGTTTAAACATTCCGTTGTAGGTATAAGAATAACACGGTAGGCGAAACCAATAGCAAGCTTTTAAAAACCGGATCGTTTTCAGATGTCTGAAATTATATGCCCTTGTGCATGATCACGTGAAGAAACGATAACGGTGCATTTGAAAATTCAACCCAATAACAAAGAATATCTGGGAAATAGTCAAAGCCACAAACAATTTTATTTGAAACAAATTGTGCTTTAAAGAGATCTACCTATTTCTTGCAGCAAGATACCAAAGCATTCAGAATGAAGAGGACTTCACGGAATATTCCTATAAAATTCAAGGTATACGTTTATTTATTCTGAAAGTATCTTAAATATTTGTCATTTTAATACAAATTTTTAGAGCCATTTTGAGAAAATAAATACGAAACGTTTTTCCTGTAAAGGATAGTTTAGGGTGGAGAATTTTCTTGAAAATCTTCGTGTCACATTCTTGGGTGATGCTGGACTTAAATACCAAATTTGGCATACCCGACTTTTCATTTTTGAGTTACGCTATTCACAGAAAAAACAAATTTATTATAAAAATGGGTGTTTTTGATTGGGGAACCTCAATAGATATATTTTCGGTGAAATCTCGATATCGAATTTTTGGGTGAAATGCAATACTTCTTAAAACAGCTGGTTACGATAATTGCATATAAAATAGGGGAAGAGAGGATTTGCTGGAATCCTGGTTTGTGTTTGAGCTTTGCTTCATTATGTGAAACAAAAATACGACTTTTTTAGAATACGTTTGATGTCATGTCACTCACTTCAGCTGCTGTCAGCCTCATGTTACGGGCATTTAAATTAATATTTTTGTTACAACACAACAGTAAAACACAGTTTGTTTGTTATATTATGATAACGAATTGGCAATGTTTTATTATTTTCTCACATACCAGAGAAGAAAGAGAACTTTTAAAACGATTACAAATAAATGGAATTTTACGTAATGAGGACTATTGTCAACATTTAGAAGCATTGACTAATATAGTAACCTCATTAGCATGGGAAAATGAAATTATTCGAAAAGAAATAGTAGAAGAAATTCAAATTATACCCCCGATTAGGAGATCATAAGGTGTGCTAAATTTAAATGCACAAATAACGGGAAGATTTATGGCAGAAACAAGACAGAAGCTGAATGGTGGAGAAGTAATATTAGAAGAAGAAAATGATGATCATGATGATGATGATGATGATGTTGGTGGTGGTGGTGGTGGTGGTGATGAAGAATTGAAGGTAAGAAGATGTGGGTTATGAAGAATGGATGCAAAATATGGAGGAGCAGAAGGAGAAGAAGAAGATTTAAGAGTTCGAAGATGAAGGTTAGGTATAATGGGAGATATTAGGTGCCGACGGATACCGGCAGCTTAGCTTAATGTAGATTTAGATTAATTTTAATTAGTTAATAACTGAATGGCAGTTATTTTATTACTAGATATCAGTAATTGTATTTTAATGTGTAATGTTTAATTAATTTTTTATCAATTTATTGCATTTTGAAATATTAAATTAAAATAAATTAAAATTTGAAGATTAAAATTAAAGTAAATTTGAAATGTAACAATTTGGATTAAAATTTATAACAATTTGAATTCTAAATTGTTTTATTATTATTTAAATTGTTTTATTATTATTTTTATTAAAGTAAGTTTGGTATTTTGTAAAACTTAAATAAGTTTTAATACTATTGATTTTATTATAAATTTTTGTAAACTTATTTAACTACAGAGTTACCTTTACAGAATTTAGATATATAAATTTAAACCAAAATTTAACATTTAATAAACAATTTTAAAATTGTGTATATTATTGTATTACATTATTTTATAATTAATCTGTACAATTATTGTATTTAAAATTATAAATGTTTTGAGATTGAATAAATTACAAGGCCTGAGAATATAAGCCCTGGTTTAAAAATTAGATACCAGGGTTTAGTATTAAAGACTTTATTTTTATTTTCTTACATTTCAAATGAACAGCAACTTAAGCTGTTTAGACATCCTTAGCGGTCTTAAATCTGCGATTAATCTCACAAGGTTCAGCTAATTTTTATGCATTCTTCATTGTAGCATAAAATTATGTTTACTTTCTCTATCACGTACCTAGTAGTTAGAGAAGGTATTGCATTCCACAAAAAAATTCAATACCGAGATTTCAACGGAAATATACGCTTTGAGGCCCCCTGAATACAAATAAATCATTTTTGGAAACATGTGTGCGTCTGTGTGTCATCAGTCTGTGAAGAACATAACTCAAAAACCCCCAAAATTGGATAAATACCAAACTTGGTATTTAAGTTCAGTACCTTCCGAAGATGCAACAAAAAGATTTTAAAGAAAATCTCCCACTCAGATTACCCTTTACATGGAAGACTTTTAGAAATTTTTTATTTTCTAAAAATGGCTCTAACGATTTTGATTAAAATACCGTGTATTAAAGATATCGACATTACAAATACAATGTAAATCTTGAATTTTTCTGGGAATAGGCTGTGTAGTCCGCTATCATTTGGAAGAGATTTTATGTAATCTTGTTTAACTGATAAACGATAAGCGATAGGAAAATACTTACTACAAAAGAAATATACATCTCTTTAAAACACACAATTTATTTGAAATAAGTTGTTTTATGGCATCGGTAATTTCCGAGATATCCGTTATTAATGGTTTGAATTGTTCAGTATTTAGTCATTATTTTCAAGTCTGATCGATTTTCAGTTGTTCCTGCAATTCTATTGAAACAGTATGGAAGTTTTAGGCCAGCGTATAGCGTCCAGCTTTTAAGCATTTGACTATCGCTGTTTCCTTTGTACCCCAACGAAATCTGCAATATAAGTATCTATGCAAAGGTAGATAGAAAAATACACTTATGTGAGAATAATTTTTATACCCTCTAATATTCGATAGAGGTTTGAGAACGTCATGTGAATGTAATACATCAGAACTTTTTAGTATTATTTGAGTATTAGAATGCAAGCTCTGTTTAAAACACACAACTCATTTTTTGTGGCATAGGCCATTTCTGAACTATCCGTTATTGAAGGTTCGCATTGCTAATTTCTTGGTCATTATTTCAAAGTTCTGTTAACATTCAGTTGTTTCTAGCGATTGCATGGAAACAATGTGGAATTTTAAGGCCAGCATATAGCGTCCAGTTCTTAAAAATTTGACTAACGCTGCTCCCTTTGTATCTATAACGAATGTGTAATGTAGGTATTTCTGCAAAGGCTTATTTGGATTAAAATGTAGTAGACAGAAAAATAAGCTTTAGTAAGAATAGTGTGTATAACCACTAATAAAGATACAGAATAGAGAAGGTCATGTGAATGTACCACACCAGTCCTTCAATCAAATACATATAAAATAAATTTAGGTTTGATGATGAAATCTGATTACATTCCATAATTCCCACGTTTCAGTATTCAACAGCACGAGTTAAGAATTGTTGGTTTTTACTGCTAAAGCCTAGTCGTTACTCATGTTTCAGAACTCATAACATGTGTTTTACATATATAGGCACAGGAATGTCGCTTCCATATCCACACTATGAAGGAATGTTACATCTACATAATACTATTTCTTTATAGAACAGCCATTTTATTCTCGCCACTATGCGAGTGCAGATATATATTTGCCTAGTTCCGGACAATACTTTTTAATCCGCTTACATTCATGCTGAATTTCTGTGTGATCTAATGTGGCGTAATTACTGCATTTTGATTTACAGTGCTTGTTGAGCTGTTTCAGAACATTAAGAGAAATCGTAAGTTGATAATGAAACTGCTGGTAGCAAAAACACTACGTAGACTAAATAAAGCATTCTAAACAAGCTATGTTTGCAAAGGGATTTATTATTGTTCATCGTTGTTCACTAGACGTTGGAGCAACTTATGCTGAGCAAAACCTTCCAGCTCATCTTTCATTGAATCTATTTATTATTTTCCATTTATTTAGAAGAAATTCTGCAACATTAGAAATGCTTCAAGATTACCTTTGTTTGTACCAAGCACCACCTCTGTAACATTTCTTTTTCCCAATATATATTTATTTATAATATAAGTATTCCGGTACAATATTTCAGTTCAAAGAATTTGGAGGATATCTAGGCTTTCAGATAAAGGCAGGGCAGTACATTTGTTTCCAATAAATCCTGAATTTTACAACAGTTCATTATAGTTTGCTTACTGAGGTATCATTCAGAGTGAAATTTCATTCCATCAATTGTATGTTCTTAATATTTAAACCCTTTGGTGATTTCTCAGGCAACTATACTGCTAGAAACAAAGGTTCTATTCTTTATTGGAAATAGAATTCAAACCACTCACACAACACGACGGCATTTTGTCACAATAATGGTTTAAAGTGCTATAGCTATTTCGTTGCGTAGAGGCTGCTGCTTGGCGCATAACTAGCAAACGGTAGATGCGGCGTCAGTGTTCGAATCTAAGCTGCATAATTCGAGAACGCGTCTTAGGATTTTTACACGTAAAATGTTATTATAGTTCTTTATTAAAGGCCTTTCTTTTCATATGCTTTGCACCGGTCTGCTGCTTAATGGGTTGTTTTATGAATCTTCATAAGATTTTCTTGTTTTTCTTTATGTATTCCTTATTTACTTACTGTACGCTTCGTTTACGGGGAAATTGAGAAAAGCAGAATATGTAACACGTGAGCATCTAGGTAAAAATTTCACAGGTTATCGAAAGATTACCTTCGTTTTGTCTAGTAATCTGCCGGGCCCGAGTTACATAGTCTCTATACATGATCCCTTGTAGGTCCCCGTCCCCCGTGTAAGTTTCTGGTTCCCGAGGTCGCAGGTTCAATCCCGGCGGGCGGCGATGGATTTTTTCGGACGTAAGAATACTTAGCATGGCTTCCTTCGGAAGGGAAGCAAAGTCGGTGGTCATGTGTCGTAGATTTACAGCACGTAAAAGAACCTCAAGCCTGATAAAGAGGCCTCTGGGCAAAATTACAGGTCTTTCCCGTCAGTAATAGAATGGGACGCTAAGGACTAGAGCAGTAAAAGAGCGTCCATATATAAAACTGAATTTTAATTTTTTTGCAGGATTTCCTCTTAGCCTGGGAATACAATTGTTTAACTCTCAGTTCTTTGGACCTCTACTGATTAATTGCTGCCTCTTAATTTATCTCTGTGAACCATAGATGTTGCAATATATGTAAAAGAATTCAACCTACAAACTTTCAAGGGTTACATAGGTATGATATAGGAATACCTTCATATATGATACCTATGGACGACAAACGTTGAACTTATCTAATGATTTTTTATTTAAATATGCATACTGGTAAATGCAGGTGAATAGAGACTAAATACGAATGCAGTATTTCCACTCTAAAATAGTTAATCTCTTCTACAACCGCAAAATTAGATACCATTGTGGTATTTTCAAAGTTATGGGCTTGCTTTCTCTGAAAGAATGCTCTGTCAGCAAGTGACAGTACACCACTGATACTTTTACTACGTGAAGAATCATACGTATCAGAGAGACAAACAACAGTTAAGTGTAGTAATAGCGCAATCACTGACGTGTTTGGCTGTTGGTCTGATAGTGCTGAGATAAAACCCCATATTCTTCCAAACAGATGCATGGCACGTTTGGAGTGAACCTAATTTTAAATTCTCGGTTTCATTCAAAGCATAGATACAGGTTACAGCAACTCAGAGAAGTCTTACCATTGACGTACTAACTTGTTATTTACTTTGATCTATTGCTAACAACCATGAACTCAAGAGACCGTAAGTATCCATAACAAAGTGCTCGTCTAACACTTCTCTGTAACCCCTCAAAGATTTATTCGTTGAATTATGTAATAACTGTGTATGCGGTATTCAGTATTATTCCCTTCGGTAACTCCAACAATCAAAGTCTAAGTCAAAGCCTTTTAGAAGTTATAAAATGCCTTTCTTAGTCTAGAAGATAGATTTGAAATTATGGACGTTGATTTCAGTTTTGTCAATTAAGGTGTCCCGATTGTCTCTAAGTTTTTGAATGCAAAATAAACTTTAAGAAAAGAGCTCAATTTTGTGATAAAAAATAAATTTTCCTCTATTAGCTTCTCACAAACCATGAAATAAAAAGAAAACTATATCTGCTAGCTCTGTAACGTTTCTGTTACTTCAAACTCCAACGCTGGATACTGGCAACCAGATTGAGACTGAAACATAACCACAAGCTGTTTTTGTTCCATATTCCAAATCATGGAGGGCTTTGAACGAAGTATTTTGTGATTAAAATGCTTTTATTGATAATTTAAATGACATAGCTTTATACGTTCCTTTCATGCGTAAAAACTAATTACTGTGCAATCGTGCATTTAATTTTATAATTTTTAAGTTTAACTATAATTATTTGGATTTAGATAAGAGAAATCTAGCTATATTCGTTGTTTATGAAAGTTTCTATTAGTAGAAACCGTTTAAATGTGCGGATAACACATAACACAACGAATATACACTTCAACTACTGGTTATAACTTCGTCTGGAACACCTTAGTAAGCAGCTAAACGATTTAATATTTGTAAACCCTTTAATTCTCCATTAAGGTAATGGGATACAGTTTTGTACTTGTGTCCCAGTTGACATTTGTGGACAGCCCAACCTCGCTCTTTATTCTTACAGTGTTTAACGCCCGTTCTTACTTATACGACATCACAGGCGGTGGATATTAATGATACCTGAAATGAATTGATAATTGGGAAGGAAATGTTCCTTGGTCTAAATTCAGCATACCTCCCTGGAATTTTTCAGCTATGAGGTTGAGGAAAACCTGGTAAAAACCTCAGGAAGGAAGCACAGTCCTGTGGGATTTGAACCACAGACGACCTCGGCTATCCGTGTGGGTCAACCTTCTCGTCCTAGTGATTGTTTTTGGTTATAACATTCTCTGTGATACAAATGTGTTTTTCAAAGCCTGTGTCAAAAGGTTAAGTGAAAATTGTGCATTATGTTAGCAAACACAGAAATATACTTCGTATACTCTATGTCTGTTAGACAAATCTAATTAGGAAGCCATTTATTGGCTTCAAACTCCCATTACCACCGAAACCTCTGTCAGTTGAGATTTAGCTATAGGTTACTTAAAATGGCTAGCTTGCTTACTTTAAATTTGAGCTACAGTGCTTGTTTTTGGTTTCGTGTCCCCTGGTATCTCATAACTTCCTAATGATAATATCCTAATGCAGAGAAAATCGCCGAAGTTTCTTTTATGACTACATGTTACAAGTTTGTTGCCATTAATATTCCTGTAAGCCTGGCTTTCTAAACTTACTTTGAGGATTTGCGAGAGGCTGTATACCAAGTTAATTTTAATATCAAGGGACCGTAAAATTTTAAAACCGCATAGTTGATCAATCGCTTGAGTTTAACAACAAATACCACAACCTAAAAATAACGTATTTTGGACTTTGATAAAGCGCATTTTCACTGTGCGTTTTGGTCCAGTGATACGACATTATTGTATGAAGCTATTACAAGTCCTACTATGGCAGACAGTCACTACCTTATGAGAAAACAAGTGTTCAGTAATTCGGTTCAGTAATGTATAAGGTGTTTTGAATTGATCTGAACTCTAAAAATGTATACTGTCTTCAGGAGCTCATGACATATATTTACAGCGAAATCTCGAAATGGAATTTTTGGGTGTAACGTAATAAAGGCGAGTAAAAGAGAAGCTAAAAACCAACTTAACTGCCCTTCTATTAGTGCAGGCAAACAAACTTTTCGTGTGCATCTACAGCTGAACAGAAAAAGCAAAAGAATTCAACTTCATGAAGATTACTCTTTGACTACATGATATACCTTTTAACGATTATTTTAATTCCTCTCCTAACTTCTGTAACCGCTGTTCTATATTCAAAATAACTCTCTTTCCGTTGCTTTTTGACATAAACCAGAGATAAGTGATCAACGTTTTATAGTAGCAGGATATAAACCAAAGTACGTATTGTTTTGTAGGGGCTTTTGTTAGATCTGACACAAAGGGGCGTAAAGGAACAAACCAAAAAGTATTTATTCCGTTCATTTTGTTTGGTTTGTGCTAAAATTTATTTGATTCTGCGCGCTGGTGTAGTGAGTTGGAGCACAGTGCTTAGGTTCCTGTAGAGGAAAAGGCCTGAATTCGAAACCACCAATCGTAGTACGGATTCTTCGATTATGTACAGGAGGACCGGTGGCTCCTCATGGTGGGAATATGAGGAGTTACCAAAATAGTCGTGTAAATGAATATTCAGGCTGGAGAAGAGTGATTCTGACCACATCATCTCCCCGCATTGGTAGAATTATCCCATATCTCTGCCCTATGCATGTGGATGTGAGGTCGGCAGTAGGGTTTGTTTGGTATGGCCTATTAAGGTTGTCGTGTCACAATTTATTACTAAATAAATGTGAATACGCGGTTAAGTGTTAGGGACGATTAATTATACAAGGATAAAGAAGTACGATTCACTAAGTCAGGAAATACAGCCTAAAATTCTGTTGCACGTTAAAACGCTACATGTGTGCGAAAGATTCCAGCTTCTCTATCGTGTTATTATTTCTTTATCAGTAAATAGACCCTGAGATCAGACATGCAGTTCATAACGAATAGATCGGCCCTGACGATCCGATAGCATGAATTAAAGATCGCTGTAAATCTTTTCCAGTTTTAATTTTGGGGACACATGAAAGATGTGTTGACTAATGTGCCGGCTCCTATCTTGTGGGTTTTGGAGAATATCTATTTGATATCTGTCATGCTTGAAGATACGCCCCTGATACCTTGGGCAACTTGACACTGCAACGCCGATGTTGGCAATCATTGTGTCACTACTTGCTGGCGATAATGGTGCTACATATTTCCTTATCATGCTGGAAATCAGTCCCCCCAAAAAGAACAAAATGTTTGTACTTAATGATCCAAATTAAATGAAAGCTACGATACCATATACGATATCATATTGTTATTAATTCAAGTCTCTGTTGTAAAGTAGATCTAATTTAAGAAATAAACTATGACTTTAAAACAGAATTTATATGATGTATGTGGTTTTATTACAGAATCAAGAAAACCTCATTTTTAGTTGATTTTCATACTGTGAAATGACAACAATTCTTTTTTTAACAATTTCATTTAATATAATAATATTTTCATCTTAGCCCCAACATTTGTTCCAAATCTCATAACCTACACCTTTATCTTTCTCTAAATATATATATATATATATATATATATATATATAATATATTATATTATATAATATAAATCTAGCTGTAGTGTATATTTGGCGAATATTACACATTTATCACTAAAAAATAAAGAACCATAAAATAAAAATTGACTATACAAATTTTAAACCTTTAGTAGAAGATATAATTATACTGTGACACAGCTGCTGTGGGCCAGGCTTCGTCGTGTGGACGGCGGAATCCTTCAGCACCAGCCGGCTGGTGTGGTTGGCTGAAGAGGTGAAGTGGAAGGAGTTTTCCTCGACGTAAATTTCAGAAACGCTATCGAGATACAAGGAGATATTCCTGGATGTTTCTTACCCCTCTCGCGGAATTTCCATAAATCTCAGGAGCTGTATATAAGCGAGCGTGCTTCCGAGTTGGTGAGTTTTGTTGATGTGACGTACAGTGCTGGTTATTCAGTGGGCGACAGGAGGGGAATCCTGTGTTCGACAGCAAGCAAGAGACCAGAAGAGAGAAGAACAGTCCTGTTTTCGACAGTCTACTAAGTGGATCGAGAGAGAGTGAGGGGGAGGGCAAAGAGAAGGCTGCTTCACGCATTTTATTACAACGATATACGCAACAAAAGAAAAGTGACAGTGAAAGCAGAACTAAGTCACTATAACCTCAGTCATCCAGTCGCCCAATGGATTGTCACCATTTTCAAAATGATTATAGAAAGCTAGCTTAAAGCTGCTTTATTGTCATGTCAAAGATCGATATCAGGTCTTTAAATTCTTTTCTGGGTAACTTTGGCAACATGGATATATTCAATTACCACATAAAAGAAAACAACTGCTAACTATTAGGCCTACCTCAAAATATACATGCGCGAGCAAGTACTCTATAGTAATTTTATGATATTATTTAATTTACAAACATAGCAAATACTATATATTCCCAAAAAATCCCTGAATTGGAGGCTATTTCTCTGAGAACATTAACGCATTTTAGATCATATAGCATAAAAACACTAAAGCCAGCATTGCACTCCGCAGGTGAAACGTTTTAAAGCCACACATACTTTAGTGTAGTGAGGTTTTTAGTAGTTCTGATGACATTTATACTTCGTTTTAAAAATAAAAACCACAGCTGATGCTTTTGTGAGCTGCTGCTTGGCTAAAGCTCTTTTATTTCGGCCATGTTGTTGGTGTGTATTAAGCAATTTTGAAAATTAGCAAATAACCCATTTTGCAATTTGAAATAAATAGAGTGTTTGTTAAAAATGTGCGCTTTTAAAAGCACCAAAGCGAGCTGACGTCCTCCGCCTCCATTTGTTCACCTCGGAAACAAACTAAAATGTACGCCTTTTAAGGCACTAACGTTGTTAAGCACCTTAACATTCTGTCCCATTTGCGTGTCAATTAATTTCCGTTTACAGGGACAACGCTGTCAGCGCTTAATTTCGCCTACTAGTTCGTGCAATTAATTACTGCTTAACGTGTTACTTAATTGAACCGGTCGCTTCTTTCCATTTTCTGCGTGATGCTGTAGTCAACAGCTGAAAACCACAACGTTTCGCTTAATGCAATTTACCGCCTACAGTCGCAGTGCTCTTTAAATTGACAGACTTTAGGGTATTTTTGCCAAAGTATTTAGCCTTAGTTTTAATTTCAGTTTCTCGTTGCCATGAAACAGTATAAGTCGCAGTGATTTCTATTTCTATTGCGCACATTCTCTTGTTCAGTAACCCAATTGTAAAGTACCGGTAATGTGTGTTATGTATAGGGCTTTAATTGAAAAATTTCCCAATCTAAATAACTGTTTAGTGAAATCTCATTTAAGGGGGAATTAAACACCCTAAACCACCTATGTTAAACCTGCAAAATTCATGATTCATTATATCGTTAATTATTAGTATATCAGACTGAAATTTTACAGCATGTAGGTGCATGCAAAGTTCTTTGATTATTAATACGCAATAATGTCCTTTATTATGGCAGTTAGGATTTGTTTCTTAATTTTAATATATTTCATCATTTGTTAGCAATTATTGATGTATTATCAGACTAAAATTTACTTTAACTGTTTTTTAATATTTTCTGGGAAAGCGTGTCATTTATACCACAAATGTCATTCACAGGAAAAGCTGTTTAAAACAAAAGAACAAACAACATGGATGGAGCACACAGAAACTATCACACTTGTGTTGTACCAATTCATAGACCAAAACCTATCCCATAAAATGGGATTTACCTCTCTACTCTAAAGTATGCAAGAATTTTCGTCTATAAGTGGCCACACAGAATATTAGATATTTATTTACTTTATTTATTTTTCTAGAACAGCAGATAAATGACTCGGATTCATAGAATGAATATAGACCCAAAACACAACCTGCATAAATATACAAACTGAATATATGAAAAGCGTTAATTAATAAGAAGTACCTACATGCTGATTGCCAGGTTCGAACCGTATCTTCAGATAGTACCTTGAACTTCATATCTAGAGCGCTGGCTCTAAGTAACTTCTACGGCGTAAAGCGGTGTTTTCTCTTTATCAAGTCATGTAACCAAAGGTTCAAATCTAAAGATTGGATTATGTATTTCAGTATTTACCTGTGCATTTTTGCGAAGAACCATTCTTTTAATTACTTCCTCAGTGGTTATTTTATATAACATCGTAATACATCGTATAGCTTGTGCAAAACGTCGTGACCCCAACTGCTGAAGCATAGATGCGCAATAGCACTGACAGCCCACTTGCATAATAAGAGAGGTGGCAGTCAGTGTTACACCAGCTGCGAGTTCAATTTGAAGAAGTTTGTATTGAAGGAATTGTATTATATTTCAACTTTTGGGTAACCGAACTTGAAATTCGTTGCAACCGCACGTATATTCAAAAGTTTCCGGTAGCCTTCGCCCCAAATGTACCTTAAGGTGGCTTTTGCCTCGAGTTTAAAAAAAGATTAACTTAGTCATTTAACTGTGTCTTTAAATATTATATTTATGTTTGCTTCGGCCGCGTAGGTATTTGTTAGAGACACGTTTCTCTTAGCAGGGTTTTGGTGCGACAAGAATATAGGCTTACACAGATTATAATTTTACTTCACTCCTTTTATTAATACTTGATACGATTTAAACAACACTTCACTGATAGAGAGTGAGAGAGAGAGAGCTGTGAGATGTTTTTATTAAATATTGCACTTTTAACACGTAAACTTATCTTTCGTCTCACACGAATACGTATTAAATCTCTCGAGGACGCATCATGCATCAAGTTACAATTACTGTCTGCAGGCAACTGAATAGATTTCAACCGTCTAAACTTGTAAATTTCTGTCTTTCAACTCTCAGATTGGCTAATCCTACTGCAATAGAATACCTTCATTTAACTAAAACCCCCTCCGGTTGTTGATTGGCTATTTTATAAACTGTCACTAAAATCACATTATTGCTTACAGGTATCACAATTAACATTAAACTCTCAAACTCATTATTGCCTCAAGGTTACCTCATTGTTAGCAACTTTAAACTTATTATTCTCACAGCTCCTACATTATTAAATTACGTAAATCATGCATATAACAGTATTGAACATGTATACAATAATATAAGCATATACAATGACTGTTACATACATTTTACACATTATTACATACTCATATTGCTTCAAGGCGGACTGTTATTGAACTTACATATTATATAATTAGACTGAAATTATTCAAGTCTTAAAAATACTGCCTCAAAATGCAAGGTAAACTTACAATGTGTTGTGTATGTGACTGCGTCCGAAATCTGATATCACTTCAGTCCCTTGCTCCCCCACCATTCTCACCACTTCTCCTCATTTCTCCTCTCTTGCGCATATGGAGCGTCACGACGTTTTAAACAGCTGGAGTTTTAAGTAAGTCTGGTTGGTAGTCTAAAGTGTTGCGCATATATTTCCGTGGGGCCGTAGCACCCAATCATTTTTTTCAGCACTGTGCTACGTTGCTCAGCTATAGTCGCAATGAGTCTAAATCCAACAGCGAAGGTATTTTAGAATGAGCGTTAAATAAATGCATATTTTGGGGTTTAAGTTACGTGCGCTATATGATTATATTTCGTTAACATTGATAATTAATAAACTTTTCTGTTTCAACTAGAGCTGGTTAAACGTTACTGCATGCTTCCCGATACAAAATATTTCTTCTACTTCGCGTATTCCGAGTGTTGAAGTAGTTGGTTTGCTTCACCTATGGAAAGCCAATTTGAAGTAGGTGGTTTGTTACGTTCTTTGCACCACGCTTTGGGTGCCAATTTGAAGTAGGTCTTATTGAAGGAGTTATATTATATTTCAACTGTTGGGGAGCCGAACTTGTAGTAGTTGCAGCAGCACGTATAGCACCCGCTTTCCGGTAGCATTCGCCCTAAGTAAAATATTAACTTTGTAATTTGATTGTTTCTTTAAATATTAAATATTTATGATTGTCTCGGCTGTGTCAGTATTTGTTAGACACGTTTCTCTCAGCAAGGTTGTGGTGCGACAAGAATGTACGCATACACAGATTTTAAGCTTTTCTTCACTGCATTTATTAATGTTTAACACGATTTAAATATAGAGAGATGTGAGATTCTTTAATTAATTAATTAATTGCACTTTTTAACACGTAAACTTATTTTTCGTTTCACACGAATACGTATTAAATCTCTCGAGGATGTGTCTCACATCCAGTTGGGAACACTGTTTGCAGGCAACTGAACTGATTTCAACTGCCTAAACTTGTAAATTTCTGTATTTAAAGTCTCTGATTGGCTATTTCTAATCCAATAGAATACCTTAATTTAACTAAAGCTTTTTCTGGTTGTTGATTGGCTATTTTTAAACTGCCTCAAAATTTACATTATTGATGCTCCAATAATGACTAGTAGCATTTAAACTTTCAAATTCATTATTGCCTCAAAGTTACCTTATTGTTACCTCATTGTTAGCAACATTTAACCTATTATTCTCACAGCTCCTACATTATTAAATTACGTAATACATTCACATAACATTATTACACATGGATACAATAATATAAATAAATGCAATGACTTCTACATACATTTTTATATATTGTTAATTACGCATATTGCTTTTAAGACGGGCTGTTATTGAATTTACATATTATATAATTAGACTGAAATCATTTAAGTGTTAAAAATACTGATCAGTGTTTAATTATTCCTTATATTCTATTCTCTTTCGCGTATTGGCGATGTACAGTTACCTTTAACTGTGCTTTACTTTCTTCACGACGTTGAACTAAAACTTCTCTTACCTGCAGAAAGCATCCGAGTTTAAGACCTTTCTAATTATCTTTCTACTCTCAGTGAATCTACAGAACTGTTATAAGCGTATTACACTCATATTTAAAAGGTTATGATTGAATACATGCAGTGTGACGAATTTCAACTCCCGCAGCGAATTTAAACGCGTCCGTTCACTTCGCGTCCCTTGTAAATCTTCCTGGTAAACAATATAGAAAAATATCTTACTTTACCTTCATTGATAGCAAAATTTCAAAACAAATATAAACTTATAAGATTTGTTGCCTTAATGCATATTAAACATTAAATAATGCAAATCTATACTTCCAATGTGTCGTTTGGAAATAAATGTAAATGGTGTTTTGTATTGTTTAATTATATGTCCAAAAACATGTTGTGAACGTGTGAAACGGTGTTCTTTCAGCTCTGTAAATCCTAACTTTAATATTGTGTTATTTATAGAACAATTAATATCAAGCTACAAATATGAAAAATGCATACGTGTGCTCGTTTTTAAGCTTATGGAACGTACAAATAGTTATTTAGGCATATTCCTTGTGTGCTGTCCATACTAATCAATAAATAATAACCTAATTAATCAATAAAATTAATTGATGATTTGATGTTTTATAATTACATTAAGCTTTGGTTGGCAATTCATTTTGAATAATTATCTAACTCAGCAGTAACATATGCAGACATTTTTGTGAGTTTGAGATCTTTCAGAAACAAAACGGAGCTATGTCTTTGTGGTGAAGCGAAAACATAGCTGTGAAAGAATTATTTTTCTGGAAGGAATTTTTTTTGATGGCGTGAGAATCAGAAAGTATAGGGAGGACTAGATTACACCAATCAACTCTGGGAGCCCCCTCGCAAAAGAAACATTTGATATTAAAATCCGAGAGACTCTTGGGATCAGGCGCTGCAGCATTCCCCCGTCCGACCGGAACGTAATTTCCAACTCTGGGGTGGAATAATTCATTTCGGAAACCTTAGCCGCAAGCCATGCTGGAATGTGTGGCTCGTGTGCTAAGACTCCAGTTATCCCCGCACTTGAGAGCAGCTGTGTCATTTATGAAGATCATGACAGTTATTTCAAACGTGTAGGCCCCCACGTTGTTAGATTTAGCCCTTCTGTTCCTGCGTTACACATACCTAAACCCTTTTGCACGTTTCTGGCCTTCCAGAAATGAGATAAATAGCTTTGAACGAACATAAAGATGCCTAAATCAAATATATAAACATTCCAAATACGGACTGCCTCTGTAGACCAGTGATCAGCGTTCTGAATTCTCTACTCAGAGTCTCGTGTTAGATTCCCGGCTGGGGCGGGGGAACGTTTAATCAGTTAGAATATTTCCCTAACCTCGCGCACACAGTCTGAAAGTATAAATGAGAGATGAATTTGAGTGTTAGAAGTTAATAGTCATTAAACTCCATCGTTAAAATATCTGTTGTGATACATTCACATGCTTTCTCTGTCCTCTGTCTTTGCTAGTGGGTATACAAAGTATTCTTAATAAAGTTTATTTTTCTATCTACTACATATAATCCAAATAAATATTTGCAAAAATAGCTGAATTAGGTTATAAATAGAAAGAGAACAGCGATAGTCAAATGTTTAAGAACTGGACCTATATGCTACTGTTTCCATGACATCGCAAGAAACATCTGAAAATCGATGGCACTTTAAACAATGACAAGTATTGAACAATTCGACTCTCTAATAACGGATATCTCAAACGGCTTATGCCACAAAAAATTACTTTAACTAAATTTTTGTTTTAAAGAGCTCTACATTTTTTGTGTGGTACGTTTTCGTCTGTGCTTACGTTTACAAATTACACAAGATTATACAAAATTCCAAACATTTAATGGAACGCACCTTTTGTTTTTTCTATAACGATTCTAACAAAGTTTTATTACATTTCATGTTTTCATAGAAATAATATTTAAATGTTCAATACATGTAAACGCCTATAAAACCTCTCTTCATTCTTACTGAATTTTAAATAACGCAAAATCGTAACAGGCATACAAAAGCTTGCTAACAAAAAACGCAGAGCTCATTTATTTATTCACTAACTTCAAGTTTTTTAGAGGGGGCATGCGGTAAGAAACTTCTGAAACCATTCTTAGGGGAGTTATAAAATCTGGCCGTGTGAAAAAAGAAACATTCTGTATTATTTATGTCACGTTTTCTGCCACCAAGAATTTCAGACTTATGAAAAGCATCTCGTATTCATGATTAGGTACGTTGCTATTATACGGTATGAACGAACATTTCTGTCATGATTTGTTTTCAAAAATGTATGTCTGGAGCACTATATTAATTCTGGGTGACTAAAGAAATGAAAATAATATATTGGACATACCAGTTGTAGCGGCATTTAAGCCAATAGAAGTATTTTAAAGGAATTCTATTTATAATTATGTTGGGTTGAGCTTTAATGTTGTGTTCAACGGTGTTAACGCAGAGAAATGCGTCAGAATGATTTTTAACGCATTGTTGGTTGGCATGGAAAATCAACAAGGGGGAGGTAGGCCATGAAACGAGACTTAAAATTATGAAATCTATGAAAATTGAAAAGAATATTCACGAATGTTAAAGTAATCTGTGTATGTGTAACAATAATAAATAATATACCTATATTAAATTGATAATATATACAACATGAAGATGGTTTTTCTGCTACGTATGGAAATCAATTTGAAGATGATGTATTATATTTCGACTGTTGGGGAGCCGAACTTGAAGTAGTAGCAACCGCACGTATGGTAAAACGTTTCCGGTAGCCTTTGCCCCAAATGTACTTTCCGGTGGCCTTTGCCGCAAATGTTTAAAAAACATTAACTTTGTAATTTTTGACTGTTTCTGTAAATATTATATATTTATGTTTGCCTCGCTGCATCAGTATTTATATTTTTTTTAGAGACATGAATGTCTTAGCAGGGAGTGGTGCGACTGAAGAATGTAGGCTTACACAGATTATAATTTTACCTCACTCCATTTCTTAATGCTTGACACGATTTAAATAACACTTCACTGATATATATATATCAGTGAAGTGTTATTTATATATATATATATATATATATATATAGAGAGAGAGAGAGAGAGAGAGAGAGAGCTGTGACATTCTTTTGTTAATTACTTGCACTTTTTTAACACGTAAACTATTTTCGTCTCACACTGAATACGTATTAAACTTCTCGAGGACACATCTCGCGCCCGGTTAGGAACACTGACTACAACTAACACGTTCAGTTATGAGCGCTGTCTACAAGCAACTGACTTGATTTCTACCACCTAAAGTTTTTAAATTTCTGTATTTTAAGTCTTTGATTGGCTATTCTTAATCCAATAGAATACTTTTATTTAACTTAAGCTTTTTTCTGGTTGTTGATTGGCTATTTTATAAAGTGTCCCAAAATTTACATTATTGTTGCTCCAATAATGACTAGTAGCATTATTAAACATTCATACTCATTATTGCCTCAAAGTTACGTCATTGTTAGCAACGTTTAACCTATTATTCTCACAGCTCGTACGTTATTAAATTACGTAATTCATTCATATCACATTATTGAACATGTATACAATAACAAAGATATACAATGACTGTAATATACACTTTTTATATCTTGTTACATACACATATTGCTTTAAGGTGGGCTGTTATTGAATTTATATATTATATAATTAGACTGAAATCATTTTGGTGTTAAAAATACTGTCTCAAGTAAAGTGATAAACTAGATATTTCATAATAAAACTACATAGTGAGAAATGAAAATATGTGAAGTTATTTAATATGCTATAAATGCTTATAGTGAGTAAGTGATTTAAATACAGATTTCTTAAGGTACTTTGGTATGCAGACCACTGTAACCTGTTAATATTCGTATAAAGTATAAACAGCTTCTAGCTCTACGGGAAACGGTATAGCAACAGATCCAGGTTGCACTCTGAGTCAATATTGGTAACCAACTGTCGAGGTTATAAAATAATTTACAACCATCAATATATTCAATGGCCTTCTCTAGGCAACGCTCCCACAGTTCCATTAAAAGAGCCGACACATCATTTACTAGTAGTTGTGACAGCTTTCCAATATAAATTTGTGTTCGAAACTTGCCTTACTTTCTTAGAAAGTACTGTATTTCACCCAAAAGCTCGATACCGAGGTTTTACCGGTTTTACACACACAATAGAAAACAAGTGTTGCCAGTGTGTGTCAATGTTACAAACAAAGCGGAATGGCTCATGTTGCAACGTCTGTGGCCCGCATTCGGGAGGTACCGGGCTCGATCTTCGGCAACTGCCCACTCTGGCCCATGGTATTTCATGGTTTCCCCGGGTCAATAGGCGAATGTTGAGGCGATTCATCTTCTATCACCCATCTTTATTTTAAGCGATTCTGGGACTGAATTTAAAAATCTGTAACCCTGAAGTTCAAATCTTCTACACATTTTTATTTCGTCTACATCGTACATAGTAGCTACAGAAGGTATTGCATTCCACCCATAAATTCGATTGTGAGATTTCACCGGAAATACCTGTTTTGAGATACCTTGAATTCAAAAAGAAGAATTTTTAGAAAATGGTCCATGTGTGTGTATGTGTGTGTGTGTCTGTAAACACGATGACTCGAAAACGAAAAGCCAGATAAATATCAAACTTGGTATATAAGTCAGTACCTTCCAAAGATGCAACACAAGATTTTCAAGAAAATCCACCCACTCCAAAAGTCCTTTACGTGGAACTTCTTTGAAATTTTCGATCCCCCCCAAAAAAGGTCTCTAGCGACTTTGATTATTTTCTGAGAATAGCCTGGAAAGTCATCTTCATTCCGAAGAAATTTTGCATTATCCTGTATATAGCTGATAAGGATAGACGAGGTGTACTACAAAAAAAAACTGTAGACTTCTTTAAAACACACAATTTATTTCAAATAGCATTTTTCTGGTGTCAGCCATTTCCGATATATCCGTTATTAATGATACGAATTATTCAATACTCACCAATTTGTTTAAAGTCCTGCCGATTTTCAGTTGTTTCTCGCGATGTCATGGAAAAAGTATGGAACTTTGAGGCCAGCATACTGCGTCTAGTGCTAAAATATATTTGACTATCACTACTTCGTTTGTATATGCAAAGAAATGTGTAATGCAGCTATTTCCGAAAAGACTTGTCTCGATTAAACTGGATTAGATATGAAAATAAAATGTTGTAAGAATAATTTGTGTACCCACTAATAAGCGGTAGAGAAAGTCATGTGAATGTAACACCTCAATTATTCCTTAAGACAAAGACAACTACTAATGTACGGAATTTAAATTTCATCTAATAATTAGTTTTCAAAATATTAAATACTTTTTAAAAAATATAACTGGGTAATCTTTTGAAATCCTTCTGGAACAAAAGTATGGAATACTAAATATTTGCTCTTATATTTTAAGGTTAAAAATGGAACATCTCTTAGTTTTTAAATCATACATGTATTAAATAAGTTTTTGTATTCATTATTTAACCAGAATTCATAATTTTTCTATAACCGAATATGCATAATCTCCAAATCAGTATCATTATGTAGATCAAAGATATAATTATTCAATGAAATTGGACTACAACCGATGAACAAGGAAGAATTTATATACTGAAGAATATGAGAGAAAAGCGCCAAAGACATAAGCATTTAAAGACTTACTAACTCATCATTTCAATATCCGATTACACATGTAAACATTTGATACGTTACATTCACATGATTTTATCTATTCGGTTTGATAAAAAAGCTTATTATTCTAAGCTACTTCTGTTAATCCTGATAAACTTTCAACTCACATTTACCCTTTTCGTTGTACGTATGATACAATATCTAAAGCGATAGTTACACTGCAGTCGCATGACTTTCTCTACTCTTGTAAAAACCATTTTTATAAACGATTATTCTCTATCTACTTCATGTTAATCAACATAAATATTTATTGCTAATCTTACTGCTAATTTTCTTGAAGGTACAAGGGGAATATGGTAGGCTTTAAACGATAGTCAAATCTTTTAAGAGCTGGTTGTTATGTGGAGCATTCCATTCTCTTTGCATGTCCAGGAAAAAAAAGAAAACGAATAACGAAATCCCATTTAATGAAAAGTATTGGTATTGAAAAAATCAAACAAATAACAAGAAATATCTCGGAAATGGTTCACTCCACAAAAAATGTATACGACCTAAATTGTGCGTTTAAACCAGATAGGCAACAGTTTACTATACAAGAAATGTACATCTCATACGGTTTACAAATGTTATGCAAAATGTTTTCAAATTGAAGAGGACATTTGGGGACACTTTCAGAAAATTCAAGATAAATATTTCATTTGACATAAAAACATTTTAAACATGTAATATTTTAATCAAAATCGTTAATACATTTTTAAGAAATCAAAATTTTCTAAAAATGTTCCATATAAAGGGCTGTCTGGAGTGGAGGGATTTTCTTTCAAATCTTCATGTCGCATTTTTTAGAGATACTGAGCCTTAATACGAAGTTTGGTATTTATCAGACTTTTCGATTTGGGTTATACTGTTCACAGACATACATGGACCTTTTTTAAAAATGCTTTTTTTGGATTCAGGGGCCTCAAAACATGTGCTTCCGGTAAAATCTCGATATCGAATTTCTGGATGGAATGAAATAGTCCCTCCACTTGCTATACGTAGCAGAGAAAGTAAAGAATGGATGACTACCCATTTGAGAAAGCTATAAGTATTTGAAAGTTAAAACCTAGAAAAAGAGACATATCGGAAAAGGTTAACTCTACAACACATTTTATTTGACGTAAATTGTGTGCTTTAATGATTTTTACATATTTTTCGCGTAATATGCTTTCGTCTATCTGTTACGGTTTACCAGTAGTGCAAAAGTCATTCAAAAAGAAGAGCGCTTCATAGGCTGTTCTCAAAAAATTCAAGTTATGCATTTAATTTGTCATGAAAATGTTTTAAACATGTGGCATTTTAAGCAAACTCGTTTAGAGCCATATTTTAGTCAATATTTTGTAAAATGCTCCATTTAAGGAATAGTTCGGGCTGGGAGGTATTCTTGAAAATCGTCGTGTTGCATCTTGGGTAATGTTGAACTTAAATTCCAAGTTTGGTATTTAACCGACTTCTCGTGTTTAAGTTATACTGTTCTCACGTGTACACACACACACACACACACATACACACACACACATACATACAGCCCCACCCCCACTCCCACATCCACACCCACGACCTTTTTCTGAAAGTGCGTTTTAAATGATATTTCGGGTGAAATCTGGTATCGTAGTTTTGGGTGAAATACATTTCCTGGGCTGGCCCTGTACCTCAGTCGGTAAAGCACTTGTCTCTTGTGCGAGGGTTCCCAGGTTAAATTCCCGGCTGGGGGGTGGGAAGTTTGCTCTAGCCAAGATTATTTCCTATCCTTCCCAGAGTTTGGAAGTATGGATTAGATGTGAATGTGTGAGTGATCTAATGTACAAAACCCAAATAAATCTATAAATTCAACGATAAGTGCAACACCATTGCCGATAAGGCAGTATGTTCCAAAGGTGAGAGGTCGCCGATGTGACCATTGCAGTTATAGGAAAATGGAATATTACAAAATAATATTTCCTCTACACACAACAGGTAAGTAGCAGAGGAACTAAGAATAGCACAATACAGAAAAAAATTACACGGTGATTTATGAAGAACTGGCACATTTATTTCTTTAATTGTTTCAAAACGAGATATGGCAGTGACAATCTGAAATACAGAGGAATTTCGGGAGATTATTTACCTCTATAGCAAGTGTTGAAAATGCCCTCCATCCTGCATAAGGCACAACTCAACACGTCGTTTCCATGTTACTGGCCACTTGTTGGAGGTCTCTGTTGTCAATAGCTTGAATCTCCTGTGTAATGTTGTACTTCAGATCGTCCAATATCTTTTAAGCAACCCTATAGAAAGAAGTCCGGCGATGTCAAATCCGGAGATCTCGGTGGCCACAGGATATTGGAAATTATCCGGTCGTCAAAGAAGTTTGCAATTAGTGCCATGGATTCATTTGATGTATGGCGTGTAGCGCCGTCCTGCTGAAAATATCCTTGACTCAGCTCTACATCGTCTAGTTGGTCAGCATACTCCACGAAAATCCGTCGGTACTCTGCAGTGTTAACATTGTTTTTAAAAAAAAATACTGGTCCCAATATTCTCTGTGCGGATATTGCGCACCAAACTCGAAGCCGAAGAAATGGAACCATGCTTCATCTGTTAAACATGTGATGAACAATATGGCAGGATTTTGCACAATTAATGCCTGAAACCAACGACAATAATTCAGTCGTCTATCCTTATCTAGTTCCTGTAACTGATGGACAACCATAATCCTATACGGCTTTAGGCCTGCATTTTTCACAGCTCTCAGACGCATTTGGAAGCTGTACCCTGTCTCTTGCGACCAACGTCAACAACAGCAACCGTGGGAAGCCTAGATGAACGAGTTTTCACTCGCCAGAGATCCAGTTGTTTTCAATTTGTTTACCAGTCCCAGTGTTGTGTTTCTTTGGGGAAGATTCCGAACACCAAATTCTCTCTTGTATGCTCTTTGAGTATCTGTAATTGGATTCGTAATCCAGCATGGCTTTACGAGGAATAGTAGTTCATTTAGTGTGTACTCCATTTTCACGTTGACTAGAAAAAAATCTCAATAACAGTTGCCGAAAATAAAACCAACAATTACGGATAAAACATGAACCATCTGCGCATCTAGTGACAGACAATCGAAGCTCTAAAACATTCTGCTTAATTTGGTGCTAAAATTGGGGCATTGAGTGAATTTCGAACAGAACAATTAAAGAAATAAATGTGTCAGTTGTTTATAAATTCTGTATAATGCCGCTTGATCTGTACTTGTACCAAATGTATTTATATGTAATAATCTAGAAGTTCATTGTTTTGCCGTTATTTAATAGGAGCTCAATTCCCAGGTCCCTTAACGTACCTCTGACATACAGAAAGTTCTCACACAGACTTTGCAACGGACATGCAGTATCAACTCGCTCATAACTTTTGTGTCATGACCTCATGACCTTCCCCCTAAATGTCACTAGTATCGAGTTACTCGCATCGCTCTAACATTAATACACTTACAAATGCTGTTTCAAAAAAGCTATCCTACGCACTTTATGATCAGCGTTTGGAACGTATTGCAGTTCATGAAGGATGCTAAATGTACTATTGTGTACTTTTAATGTACATACCGTAGAAATGAATTTATGATGTTACCTCTGGTAAAAATAATATGTTTCAGTAACATGAATTTCTCTACTCACTCCTCTACAACTGTTCTTACTTCTTGCTCTGCCAAGCTTTGTAGTGATGTAAAGCTCTTCGATTTTTAACTTGGGAATCGTATATTAAAGTTTACGCAGAAAGTTGTAAAGAATTGTATTCTTGTTAAAAAATTTAGTTAAAGAGTGTCCTTTGAGTATTTACGCATTTTATATTTTGCATATTCTTAAAGACTAATTAATTATGGAATCCTACTTTGCAGTAAGAGTTCTTATATGCAAGATATACTAATTCTGCAAAAGAAATCTATTAGAACTATGGCTAATGTATCTCTTTGCAAACACATTTTACAATATATAATATTATGACAGCTGTAAATTTGTACGTATATACTGTAACAGTGTTTATGACACAAAATTCATATATGTATGACATAAGATCCGATATTCATAACTATAAAACCGAAATTGAGAAATTATAGAAATTCCCCAACATAGGCTTAATAAAACTTCATAAAATTACCTTGATATTGACATTAAGGTTTTTAATAAGTATTTCCAAGCTGTGATTAATTTTCCAGAGAGAATGTTTAGTAAAAATTGCGCTCTTGGCTTGTGAATAGCGCATTTTATTCTTTGAATGAATTTAACCTTCTGGATTTGTGGCATTTTTATATCATTTAAACATTGTAAATTTTGTGTAAGGCTAAGTTTACATTACATAATTAATTTGCATTTTATTGTATATATTGACTTTGTTTATTGCACTTATATACCTGTCTAATGACAATAAAATTTATTAATTGATATTGTATTTCTTGCTCACCTAGATAAAGCTTCCGTCCACATTTACCCATGTTTTGAAAGAGCGTGTTTCTATCTGATAACTTTGAAATTCCATGCTCCTTTTGTGAATAAGAAACAAACCTGATGTCCTGAATTCAATCTCCTACAAACTATTCTTAACATAGCTTATTCTATACCTACTATTAAACTACATTATGCAATTCTACGTTTTGTAGTAGGTGTAAGAAGAAAACAATATAAAATATATACAAATTCTGTCCCTATCTGAAGGCAGCTGAGAAAAGTATGGAGTATTTGGAAATTCAAAGCAATAACAAAGGATATCTCGGAAATCCTTACCGAAATAAAAAACGTTGACATAAATTGTGTGCTTTAACAAGATTTACATATTTTTGTGTATCTCTTTCAGTTTACCAATTACACGAAAATCATTCAGAATGGAGACGACTTCACTGAAAGTTCAAGACATACATTGTATTTGTCATGTAAGTATCTTAAACATTCATTATGTTAATATCGAAAATTTAAACTCTCAAACCAATAACAAGGGAAATGGCAAACTCTACCAAAAAAGAATAAAAAATCACCACTTGTCATTATGTTTTAACTAAATCTTTATTTTTTCTATTTCTTATGATTTACCACAATAGTCATTCAAAATGAAGAGGATTTCACTGGCTATTCCTAAGCAATCAAGATATACATTTCATTTGCCATGCAAACATCTTAAAATTTTGTATTTTAATCAAAATCGTTAAGATATATTTTTGGGACAATCAAAAAACGAATATTTATCCATGCAAAGTGTAGTTTGCGGTGGAATCTGCTCTTGACGATCATCGTATCATATTCTTGGAAGATGCTGGACTGAAATATCAAGTTCGGGTTTTGTGTTATGCTCACAGATACACACTGTTTATTACTTAATCTACTATAGGTAGTGCATAAAGCAATAAACACCCATACCTCGATTTTTACATAACTATCTTTTGTGATATGGATTATTTTGCCGTACTTTTGTCAATTTACTCTCATTTTTAATTTCTTTTGTTTATTTTGTTTTAAGGGGATGATAGAATTTCAACCGCAAAGACTAAGTTGTGTTAACTCGACTACGCATTGAACATACGTCTATAATGCAAAAATATCTCCTTAACCGTGACCTTCCTCCTGTGTGCGGCCTCTGCAGATCCAACCTCACAGTTCAACATCTCGTCACAGCCTGCAGTCGCTATGCACAACACAGAGAAAGATGAGACATCCCCAATAGCCTACCAGACGCCCTAAATTCGGCACAACAAAGAACTTACTTTATGAAAGCGACAGAATTTTATAACAGAGTAGCGCACTTATCATGAGAATTTAATGCTGTATGTACTATTACCGTTTAAAATATTATATTTTCATACTAATCATGTTATGCATTCTAAAGTAGTCGCGATATGACTTTTAAGTTGAAGCGAAAATAAAGAATATATAAATTGTAAAGTGTAAGAGTTTAATAGGGAAAAAAATTTTTCTTATCTCGCCGGGATAGGAGATATTCAATAAGGGAAATAGGGCGAAAGTAAATTTTAACCAAGGAGATTTGATAGCACATAATTCTTGGGCGAGGAATAGTGGAGTGCCGCTTAAGCACCTCCGTTAGTCAAGGGAGCATTGCTGGCTGCCAACCAATGGGTTGGACCAGGTAGTAGCTTTTTGCGATTACAGCCTTAACACAAGTCTGATTGTAGCACTTTAGTAATTCTTGGTAGAGGAATAGTAGAGTCCCGCTTAAGCACTTCCATTACTCAAGGGAGCATTGCGGGTTGCCAACCAATGCGTGGGAGCAGGTACTGTCTTTTCCCGTATACAGCCTTGACGCAATTCTGATTTTAGCAGAAAGAGGGTTATTTTAAGGACTCAGACCAGTGTAATTAGAGCAATGACTAACAACTACAAATGCGGAGGGATTTTAGCACAGTAGATCCCAGAGAGAAATTTATAATATGCACCATCTATTCACACGCTCATATACCACTTAATATAAAACATACATTTTATGCTGCTAAAATGCAAGAATCAAGTTTGGAAAAAGAAAGAAGGAAGTGACAAAAACAATCAAGGATCTATTTTCAATTATTATATGCGTTGCGTGAAAAAGCTAATGCTCCATTCAGTCTTAAATGTGCGTCTACCATAGTCGAGTACAATTTCGAACATTATTTAACGTATTAATATATTTCAAATATACATAAACAAGAAGTACACGTATTCTTGCTGAAATAAAACGAAAACCTAAATGAAAAGAAATAATGGAAAAAAATTACCAAGGAAATTACTTATGTGCAACTCTTTCACACATAATTCGTAAAATTAACTGACTACAATCACACAAAGTTCTCTACCCACTATAATTTACTTTCATATAAATTATGAAAATTGTTGTTTTACACGCAATGTTATACATTTTCTGGTAACTAGAATGGAGCACGTTGTTATTACGTGACAAATGCTTAAAAAGAGGCTCGCTATAATTATGCTGGGCTTGATATTTCTAATGCAGCTTGCATGTCCTTATGGGAGAGAGAAATGGAGAGAGGAAGGTATATCCCATTGAAAGGTGTATAGCTTAAAATATTAGAAAATCTCAGCCAACAGCAACAAATCAATTGTACGCGACTAATGAAACAGCAAAAATTATTTATCGCAGTTTGAATATTCTAATATGCTCTACAGTTTTCTTAATGATCATTTATCTTCTCTTATAGTTACATAATAATAACAATTCAATCAATATTAAAAGATCTCCAAAAGGCTAACCACAGAAAATTTAAGATATCAGGGGCGAATACAGAATTTATTTTGTTGGGAGGGCAAAAATGACTAATCTGTACAAAACTAACAATTTGAAACACTTACAAATGAGACACAGCCACAATGCACAGAACTATGAAGAGTTATTTCTTCAATAAGGGATACTCCTTAGGTTCAGAGGCAGAATTCTCAGCTTTCTGTGCGGCGTCTTCATTTAATATACGATTCCTGCCAAGTCGAGTTTATCACATTTTTTACAAGTGCTAATGTATTTTCAACTTTAAAATTTAGAAGCATTTTGAACTTAAAATGTTTTGATTATACTAATTCAGGTCTTCTAAAACACTAGTAAACGCTTTACAACTTCATTAGACACGTGACTATCACAAGCCCATTTAATCGTGATTTTGATGATGTGCTGTTCAAATATATCTTCAATTGTCTTAGGGTGAAAAATGATATTTCTGCAGAAACTTGCAAAATGGTTAACATCTTGAGAAAATAGAAAACCAAAGAAATAATTGCTTTGAAGCCTTCAATGTTGTAAATTTGTATTAAGAAAGCTTTCCTTTGAAAAAACAAACATTTCCTCTCTTTATAAATATTTTTCTCTGGAACATATTTTAGTTAAAATGTTTGCAATTGCCTTTCCTTATCAATTATTTTAGTTGCTGTTATAACAGGAAAGAAAAAAATTCGAGGATTTGGCAGGACCCCTCGCCTCCACTGAATGGCTCCTGGAAGATATACATACACTTTATTCCTCATGTCAATATTTAAAACCTGGATATTTAATCAAAATCATTACACACATTTTTGGAGACAGAAGGACACAAATAGGATCACGAAAACGGTTTCTCAAGGCTTCAATAGAAACTTTCTTACGCATCTTTGGAAAATGCTGAACTTAAATATCAAGTTTGGTATATATCCAACGCTTGCTTTTTAGTCATCTGTACATATATTAGGACACACACACACGGGCACAAATACTTTTTCTAATTTTTGAATGTTGAGGGCGTCTCAAAACATATTTGCGGTGAATTTTTGTGTGTGCCTCTAACATAGGCAGGCAGTAGAGAAAGTACAATTTACGATCCTAAATATGAGATTTAGAATCGTTACTATCACATTCACGGTAGTAGTTGTGAACCTTCCAGAAAGTTGTCTTTGTATAATTGTTTACTATTAACGCATAATCATTGCATTAATCGATGAGAGTCGTAGCTTGAATAATTATCAGTAACATCACAAAGACAACTAAAGCAAATAACCAATTTTCAGGTTCAACAGTAGTGTAAACAAACAGGCTGAATTAAGGCGCCAGCTTTAGGTTTGATTCGGTTCACTCAATTACTGGTTTTGCTTTCGCTGGCCTTCGGAATAGATATGGAAATTTCCTCTCATCAACACGGTTACTTTCCAGTTCTGTTCTGTTTATAGTTAAAACGAGTTCATCAAGAGAACAACACATGTTTTGTACAATAAATAAATGATGAAGCTCTAGGGAGAAATATAATTGGCAACATTAATTAAATTGCATGTTTCTAAATTAGCTGAATTATTATTTCGTTTTGAGCATTTACCTGACGCGAATGAGTTAAAAGCTCATTTCAATAGCCTTTGTACCAATCTGCGCCCAAAATTAATTACATCTGGTTGCCAGCATGGCAAACTTCCCATATGCACAGACCACAGTTTCGAGACTGAGATTGTTATGCAGTAGCCGTAATAAGTGGCGATACTCTACAGCTGTTATTGGCCCAATACAATTGCTTAAATTCTGGAATGTAACAGTCACTTGACTAATTGCATCTATTACCACTTCATTGTAACACCACAAATTATTCATATAAAGGATCATTCAACAAGACAGTGCCACGGTACTTGTGGTATATTTCCAACAGTAATAGCTGCCACACTAAAAGACAGAACCTTAATTTTCTGTAACGAGAATGACATGAGTTCATTAATCCTTCCATACCGTTTGATTTCAAATATAAGAGTATTTATGGCTCAGAAGACTACAAAACGTCGTAAACTGTTAATGAAGTAAATTTTTATCGGCCTTATAGAAATAAAGGAAGTTAATTTAAAAAAATAACTTCGGAATTTCTCTGGAAATAGTCCACACCATTAAAGCATTACTACATATAAATTTCCTCATTTATTGAGATATTCATAGATATTTCCCTGCCTTATGTTTTTGTCTTACTTTCATTGTTTGGTAAACATACAAATTAAACGGGAATGGCGTAAACTTATTTATCTCATCATCTACATTACCAAATACTGTACGTTTAAAACATTTTGGTCTGTTTACGGCTTCACAAAGCTTAAAACTAAACCTTCCAATATTTTTTCGATTTACACACATGTCTTCTAACTTTTGATTTAGATATGAGTGTAATATGTGAACTAACCATCCTAAGCAGCTTTTCATACTTTACATAGTGTTCTATTATTTTTCAATTCTTGCTACGTTTAACTTCTCCCATAATTTAACATGTCAAGTTTAATTTTATATTTCTCAAATGATCCAGCCAAGGGTCTTTCTTCTCTGCTACTTTCTGTTTTAGTAAGCCTCTAAATCTTAGTTCTATAAATAAAGCTGGATAGGACCACCTATTCTTATTTACAATAAAACTGCACGTAACGTTTTAGTGTAGTTTGAGGTAGTTTAATAATAATGTAGTGTATACCTATTCCACGCAATTATGAAGTAGCAGTACTAAGAGTGTGTAATTTTATACTTAGATAATTTATTATTCTCTAAATTCCAAGGATTGCTGCCAACCTCCGAATTAAAATAATCGTGTGCGTTTTCCAATCACAACATACTATTTGCAAATGAGTACAAAGCATTACATCTTCTTCATATTCGAGGAGAATAGATAATATTCATCAGTAGGCACTGAAGCCAAATGCGCTACTTTGCGCGTCCACCCGTGGACAAAAATAAATCAGCCATGTCTCGAAAGCCTTATTTTTCTATGCTCCTACACGGCACAGCTCCTTGTTTACACAATAAATGCAGTTGTGTAGCCGCTGCAGCAAGTTGTTGTAGGGCATGGGTGGCGAAAACGCCTTCCTTTCGCGAGTCGCCAAATATGCAACACGCACTGCATCACTCAGCAGCATGTGAGAAACAAAGGGGCAGTGGCAGAGAAGAAACGGCGCCTACCAGTCAAAATAACTCGCGAGTCCTGTTTTCGCCACTTCTGTTGTAGGGTATTACTAAACGTACTACCTTCCATGTGTCTTCTCTGTAGCGCTATGGCAAAGCGTTGGGTACTTCTTTGGTTAAGACCGCAGATTCGCTTCTCGCATGTAGCAAACGCTACATTTTGATAATATTTAATCAACACATAGTGACTACTTATTTTCGATATACTGCATTTCATCATGGCAGTTGGTAAACTTAATAATAGAATAGCTATTAGTTATTACGATGCAAAATACATGGTTTCATAATTATATACTGGTCGCATATCTGTATCTTGTTGAATATCAAGGGACGGTCTAGGCGTGTTGTGGCAACTTGACGATACACTGAACAGTGGACAATACACAGTAACACTTGAGAATATTTTATTCCCTCTATGAGGAAAAGATATCCTGATGAAATTGCTGAATTCTAATAGAATAATTATCCTGTCCACATATGGTTTCAAATTGGTTCTCAGAGAGACAGGATGAGTGATATACTGGCCTTCCTCTTCACCAGATTTGAATCCCATTGAAAATGTGTGGGCTGAGATGAAAGGGAGCTGCCTTTAAATTCCCCTGCATATGCGCGAAGGACAAAGTATTGCTTCTGGACACAAATTCAAGAAGCCTGGGATGTTGAGCTTCTCGTTCACTTACTACAGGGATTTAATTTAATCTATAATCCGAAAATTAAGGGCTGTTATACGTGCTGAGGGTTAATACACCCGATATTAATTTTGTTTACCTTTTATCTGTTTTAATCTCAGAATATAATATTTTATTTGAATTTACTTCTTTATTTGCTTAAAAGGTGTGTTTTAGTAGAATTACTTTTTTGTGATAGATATGGCTAAAACTTAAAAAGCTGAAGATATATAAATGCAATATTATGCTCTGAACATCCAGTTGTAAAATTAAGAGCATAGAAATAACAATAACTAATGGGAGATTTGAACTGAAGAGCTTATGAGCTCAAGCAGCGCTTTCTTAACCTCTGGGCCAACGAAATGTTGTTCCGTGTTTTGTTTTCAGTAGCTTATAAGGTCACCCCCGAGAAGTACCATAAAGTGACCATTCTCTCACAGGTACAAACCATTCTACAGTTCCTGCATGTACGTTGTGAACACAATTGTTACGAAAGTACACGAAGCCCTCCGATTGTCAGAGAATTTGTGAATATCTTTTTTTTTCTTGGTTCACAGGTGTATGTTTCGCGAAAACTTGTCAAACGGATTATTATGTAACCTATCTTAGACTCCCAATACAAAATAGGAAATACGGCATCTTAGTTATCTTCCCCAAAATTTTGGTTATACTGAAGTCCAAAATAGTAATAATAATATTAAAACTAATAAATCTTGCTTATTACTAAGTTTTACGAAACACAACGAGTGAGGAGGCGCCCGGGTTCGATCCCCGACGAGTGCTCACTCTGGCTCATACGTTTTCGTGTTTTCCTTGGATCGGCAGGTGGATGCTGAAGTTGTTCCTCTTCTACCACGACTTTTCCGCTCCACATTTCCCGTACCCATCATCTCCTTCATTGTCATTTGTTTCAGGGATATATTTACCAGGCGAGGGTGTTCGGCGGGTTGCGGGTGGGCGGTGAATGTGTGCTTTATAGAGGTTTCTTGCCTGACGTCGTTGCAGGACTGCTCAGTTAGGGCCTGTCTTCGAGTAGACCCCACCAGGGGGTTAGGAGGCTTTTGAGTGGGCCCACGGCGTCGGATGCGTTCGATCTGCAAACTTTATGGACCCTGTCCATGTCTGCGCCCATCCTCATCCAGATCTGGTCACCCTCGGGCCTCATCCCTTCCTCCCAGGGATTCACAGTAGAAGCAAATAGGGCCGTTGTGGTCTAATTGTGGGCTCTCTCCAATTGCAGGGGCCCCTCCGTCCGTCCGTACTTTGACCTTTAGTTTTACACAACAGAAGTTTGTAAGCATTATGTTTGATAACTTTTGTTGTTTACGACTTTCGAAAGAATGAATGTTTAAGAAGGATTATTGTTCATTATCTTTACTCATATTCGGAAACAATAATTACAATAACAAGGTATTAAACAATATTGTTCCCATCACATTGCGAACATAAGGAAGAGGCATAAGCTTACGTCTTGTTATCCTTTTACATTTAATTTTTACTAATATCCTAAAAAAAACAGTTTTATTACAACCTTTTAAAATAACATATAACACGTAAGTTTCTTAGAGAGAGAGATGTGAGGGAGATGAAGGGATAAGAAACGAGAGGCTGGAGCAGAGTGGAAAGTGAAACAAACAGGAAAAAAGAGGAGGAAAGGAGGGAAAAGAAAGGGAGAGCAAAATAGAGATGAATGGAGATTCGTGAGAATTGAAAAGAGGTAGAGAAGAATATCCACATTTAACGAATAACACGAAACAACTGTGGATTCTACCAGTTGCTCTGTAATACCTCAATATTATCTTCCTTCGGATTTTTAAAACTGCTTTAGTTATTAGCGTATTTAGTGTAATATTATTGGTTTTGTTGTCCCGCCCTCTTAATTCGAATGCTTAACTTAACTCAGCTACTTGATTTGGGGAGTTTCTTAGTTACATTTACATGGGACATAAATACACTCTGCGCAGAGACATCTATTTCAATGAAATGGCTTCGATTCGGGCGTTTTCTTCTGCCATCAACCTTCAGACTGCTATGCGGGGTCCAGCTGGACTCCATTGTTAAGCTTTTTAGCTTTTATGAGTGAAATATCTAATTTAGAATTTAGATTTTTTTTAATTAGTTACAAATTTAATAAGCTTTATTACCATAAAATAGTTCGTAAAATTTTCAATAAAAAATACAACTTGGGGTCCGCTTGGACCTTTCACAGCAGTTCATGTCTCATTAGAGTTGAGAGTTTTATGTTTGCTGTCTTGTGTTTTTCAGTTATTCTAGCATGCATTGTTGGTTTGAAATTGTGTGCAAACAGTTCAGTCCTCTACTAGTGTGCATTGTAAGGTGTTGTCATGTCGAAACGGAAGGTGAAACTTTTAAAACGTCTCTTTTAGTTATGTCCAATAAAAAATTATAGAAAAACTAGAACAAAGCGCAAGAAATTCATTTACGATACTCACTATAAGAAAATGCAGAGATTAGTGTGTCTTGGATGTTACAACTGCTGAATATAAATTCTAAAATTCCGTTTTAAAAAATTAAAGGGTACTGCTAGAACATTATAAAAAATATTAAAATGCAGTTGGGAATCACAGTGAAAACTAAAGCACATAACAAAATTTCATCTAATATTATAGTGCTGGAAAATAAAAAGAACACTGTGTTTTGGTTGTTTGTTTGACAATCTAATTTTGAGGTGCATTGTTGCTAAAATGTTGAAACATCGGAATTGTTGTTTTAAAATGATTTTTTTGTTATAAGTAGAAGATAATTATACTGTGTTAATTAGAGTTTTCCGCCTGTCCACTTGAACCCCTTTTAGTGGTTTAAGGATGTGCAAATGTACAGCAGACTGAAGGTTAAAGATATTGCCTCCTCCTCGGCTGATGTTGTGTCCCCCCCAAACTAAACGTAATATGTTAATTAAATAAAAAAATAAACAAACAGCGCAGCGAGCATGTTCTAGTAAGCTTTTTTATAGGTTAGCAATGTCTTTGTACGCTTTAGAGAAGCGTGATTAAATACGAGGGTTATTTTTAAGGTAAGTACAGATTATTATTAAAAAAATATGTGTTGCACTCACATGACTTTCTCTACTCTTGTATAAACTATTGTTACAAACGCTTATTCTCCATATGCTTCATGTTAATGGAGATGTTAATCTTATTGCTAACTTTCTTGTAGATGCAAGGGGAATATGGTATTTAAGCATTAGTCAAATCTTTTAAGAGCTGGTTGCTATGTGGCGCATTCCATTCTCTTTGTATGTCCAGGACAAAAAAATGAATAACGAATTCCCATTTGAGAAAAAGTATTGGAGAATTTAATGGAATAGCAAGCAATATCTCAAAAATGGTCCACTCAACAAAAAAAAATGTATATGTCATAAATTCTGTATTTTAACACGATCTAAATTTTTTGTGTAGTAAAATTTTGTCTATAGCTTATGGTTTACCAGTTATGCAAATGTCGTTCAAAATAAACAATACTTTTGGAGACATTCCCAGAAAATTCGAGATATACATTTCATCTGTCATAAAAATATTTTGAACATATGATATTTTAATCAAAATCGTTAGAGCTATTTTTGAGAAAATTAAAATTTTCGAAAAATTATCCATGTAAAGGGTAATCTGCGGTAGGGGAATTATCTTGAAAACCTTTGTGTCGCATCTCTGGAAGATACTGAACCTAAATTCCAAGTTTGGTGTTTATACGACTGTTCGTTTCTGAGGTATGCTGTTCACAGACACACACACCGACATGTTTCCAAAAAAGCTTTTTTTTTGGATTCAGGGGTTCTCAAAACATGTATTTCCTGTGAAATCTCGGTATCGAATTTTTGGGTGGAGTACAATACTTCCCCTACTTACTATGCGTAGTAGGGAAAGTAAAAATAAAATGTTGCTTTCCAAATACTTTGTTATCATTCATTACCTTACAACGTCCCCACAGTCACCGCGAATATTCAGGCACAATTCTCGTAACAGGAAATCAATTTTTGTAGGCCTTCAAAGAATGATGAAAACCATTCAGCAGTACAGGTTTAGCACAAAGTGATTTTCGTCTGTTTCTTCATCTGAAGAAATTCCTTATTGGAAAATATTACCGACGATTATGCGAAACCAGAAATGCAGACTTGGCTTTCATCACAGGCGGCATCATTCTTTGATGAAGGCATACAAAAACTGGTTTCCCGTTACGACAAAGGCCTGAATAACAGCTGTGGCGGTGGCTATGTGGAAAAGTGGATTAAGGTCTAATTTAATGAATTATAATGATATGTATGGAAAATAATGTGATTTTTTAAAAACTAATCGGTACTTACTTCAAAATACGCTTAGTACAAAGCTTATACTTCGTTTTTGAGTTTTATCTTTTCAGAAACAAGCACAAATAGGCATGAGATTGATATTTTATACATTTCTATGTTCTATTGGGAGCCTCAAATCAGAAAAATCTCGGTATAGTGTTTCACCACTGAACGTGAAAGGTAGTTGTTAGAAAATGTACAAATTGGAGTTTTCGCAGATAGCGTACGAGATTAAAAAAATCTGATGTGTTACACTCACATAACTTTCTCTACTCTTGTACAAACTATTTTTACAATCGCTTATTCTCCATCTACTTCATGTTAATCGAGTTGTTAATCCTATTGCTAAATTTTCTTGTAGATGCAAGGAGAATATGGTAGGTTTTAAGCGATAGTCAAATGTTTTAAGAGCTGGTTGCTATGTGGCGCATTCCATTCTCTTTGTATGTCCAGGCCATATAAAACTGAATAACGAATTTCAGAAAAAGTATAAGTGTTGGAAAATTTAAGGGAATAACAAGCAATATCTCGAAAATGGTTCACTCAAAAAAAAATGTATATGACATAAATTGTGTATTTTAACGTGATCTACATTTTTTTGTGTAGTAACATTTTTTCTATCTCTTATGGTTTACCAGTTATGCAAAAGTCGTTCACAATGAAGAATGCTTTTGGAGATATTCCCAGAAAATTCGAGATATTCATTTCATTTGTCATGAAAATATCTTAAACATATGATATTTTAATCAAAATCGTTAGAGCCATTTTTGAGAAAATTAAAATTTTCGAAAAACGTTCCATGTAAAGGGTGATCTTGGGTGGGGGGAATTTTCTTAAAACCCTTCGTGTCGCATCTCTGGAAGATACTGAACCTAAATACCAAGTTTGGTGTCTATCCGACTGTTCGTTTCTGAGTTATGCTGTTCACAGACACACACATGGACATGTTTCCAAAAATGCTTTTTTTGGATTCAGGGCGTCTCAAAACATATATTTCCGGTGAAATCTCGGTATCGAATTTTTGGGTGGAATAGAATACTTCCACTACTTACTATACGTAGTAGAGAAAGTAAAAAGGAATAAGGGATCTGGTCAGAGTAAAATGGAAATTATTTCTGTGAATAGTTATCTAACGTTCAGCTGCAGAGGTACATGTGTTTTGTTGCTTTCTTACAATACTTATGTTTGATAGGGTCTTGTATTTCCGAAATAAGTAATCATAGTTCAAGAAAACGATTCAGTTGTTTTATTCAGCGATTTATCGAAAGATATAGTATACACCTCAGCCAAAGAAGCGAGGATGCGCCGCGATAACGCATGTGACTCGCTTTCGAGAGGTCCCGGGTTCTATTTCCGAGTGTCAGGCGGATACTGGATGGTTTCTATCCGCACCCGAATTTCCTGTCACTCTATTTCCTTCCACTAATAATTTCCTTCCTCCTTCACCCCGCTAGGTCTGTTTTAGGTTTGGAAGTGTCAGCGATGGTATTTCGGTGCGGCGTAGTAGGAAAAATTATGTTTTCTGTGAAACTTCTTCCGTACCTCAGCCTTCAGATTTTTGCTGGGGTACGCATTCTCCTCGGGGGTTTTGGATCCACTTGTGAGTCGGGTTCCCCGCTCTGACTTTTCGGCTGGCGGAGGGTCTCAATCTGAAACCTGAAGGGACCCTGTCATTGCTGTTCCGTCACTCCTAGTTCGGCCGCCCGGTGTCTCCTTTTACCTTATCCCTTCCTCCCGGAGCGCCCCGTCGAGGGGCATAGGTACAATTTCCTCACTACCTCACTAGGGAGTGCCGAGTCCACTTCTATTCACATTCTATTCCTTTCCATATCCTTTGGCAAATTTATCATTTATAATATGTATGTCATGTTTAGCCTCTCTGGTTTAAGAAGAATTGTTAGTCTTCTGTAACTCATTTATATTAGGTTAAATATAAGGTTCATGTTAAGAGACATAAGTACTCACCATCACGTTTATTCTTACGAACATCTAGGGAGACCATATAAAAGTCTTAATTAAACAAAGTTCCCTCCTCAGGCAAAAATCCAAGAGGGTTCTCTTGGGCACTAGATCGTGCGGATGCAGCTAAATGTAACCACTGCTCTCGTAATTTGAATTTTAATAATGGTGGTGAGAAGTACATTCGTGTTACTAGGCAAGTACATTAGACCGAATGTCAAAATGTATTTGTCACTCTGGCACTTTTTACTCTGGCTTCTCAGAGGTTCCAGTTTCGATTCCTGCTAGTCTTCCCAGAGTTTCAAATACCATTGAGTGTGAATGTCTAATGTCTGTCTGGTGTGGGTGTGTGGTAGAGAGAGATTCAAACGTTAAACCTACAGAAAAACCTAATAAGAACAACTAAAGAAAAACCTGGAAAAGGCATTGTAAACGAGCAATAAAATTGTTACCAGAGTCATAGATCCGATATGACCTTACATACTAAAGAGAGAAGCATAAAAGTAGAACAAAAATACAAATAAAAAAGAAAGAAACAGTTTCCAAGGTTTTTTTCTCATGCATTTACATACTTCTACGTCTGTCTGAACTCCTCGTCGATTCTTCATGGAAGATTCTTGTTGGCTTTTTTAATCTTTGGTGAAATATAACTTGATTTCGGTAACTGAAGCCTTCAAGTTTTAGAGCCCTTTGATCCATAACCTACTCATCCAAAAATGATGCTTTTTAGGTCACAAGAACTGGCTGAAAAAATGGGAGTACTTATATGCGGGTGGTCTTCTTAGAATGGCATCACTCCGAGGAGCTTACATCGTTATTCTTTTCATTAAAGAATTTGTGCAGTACTTAAATATTGGTATTTTGCAAATGCTTTTTCGCTTAATATGTTTTCTTTTCAGAATGTAAAAAATATGCTCTACGCATAATAATAATAATAATAATAATAATAATAATAATAATAATAATATATTTGTGCAGTGATCTAAGATATATGCGTTATTTGATATCGTTGTTTGTCGTCTCTCTTTCAATTTTGTTTGATTGGATGAGGAATATGAAATGTATATAAACTATGTTGCGCGATTCACCGAGATATATAAACCACAATGGTTTCAAATACACATATGCATGAACTGGGCTTTGACGTAGTTTAACTATATTTTATACCACTGACTGGAGTAATCAGACATTTTCTCCCGCTCTACAGTAATGAATACACCACTATAACTCTCTGGTTACATAAGTTATAATAACTTTGATAACGCAGCAGTTATCAAATCATTATCCTTTTTTCTGTTGAACTATAAAGCATACACTGTTATTAAGAGACGCAAATACACAGATAGGTGCACAATAAATGTACTATATTTTAAGCCTCATAAGTTGGAATTACTTAAGGTATTCAAAGTCATTTCAAGCTCAAGTTTCACTAATCTATATATTCATACAAGAATACATGCTTTGTAAAGAATATTTACTTATCAAACAGATATGATTATACAATGTGTACAACACATGAAGTTACTTGAGTTCGTTATGAGTAATGCTACAAGAGTTTCACCGTGGAAGTTCAGAATTGCGAATTAAATTAATGACTTATTCGGTTATATTAAGGGTGTTAGAGGAATAAACAAATACTTATTATTGCCAGAAAATACTCCCGATAATAAACTAATTATAATGTATATCGAACACCAGTTCGTTTAAAAAGAAATTGTCACTACAAACTGAAAATAAGGAGCTAACAGCAGCAGTGGAAACAAGAGCAAGCATTATTCCAAGGGTAAAACAGTGTAAAAATGCTTTACAGGGATCCCATACAACTTAGATCGTGGCTAGTACAGGCTTCGAACAAAGTCACTGCAAAGCAATTCCGCGGTCCAATTAGGCTAAAAAAAAAGAAGGAAGAGAGCGGGAGGGAGGGAGGGAGGGGGAGAGGCTCGGAAGGTGATTTTTTGATCAATCTTGGCTCTAATTCGTTGACTTTTAATGTATTCATACACACGTTATCTTATGTCGCATGATGAATCTAGGTGTGGAATGGTGGGGATAAAAGAGAACAGGAGATCAAGGTTATGGTCTTCCAAACATTCATTATCTACATGGTTTAGTCCATCACTGAACAGCTCCTCCTTACGCTAACGTGTAAAATCCTGGTCTCTCCAGGGATTTGGGGACCTGCTCTTCTTTTCTGTCTTAGATGGTATTAAAAAATCGTTTCTGGTATTTTAGTGTCCCATCCGTTTTAAATGTTTTTTTCCAGTTGTTTCTCGTTTCTACAATTTTTTAAGTACCTCATCTAAAAATTTTCAGCTCTTACCTAATTTTTGCGCTTCTCTTTTTATCCGTGCTACTATATCCCCGACAGCTCTTAGGAATTTCATTTCAGCTACTTCTATCGCATTTTCCTATTTTTGGGGGGAGTCAATGTTCAAAACTTCGAACTGATTAGAAAAGTTGGTATCGCCAGCACTTTATAAAACTTCATCTTTTTTCCTTTCCTTGTCTTTTTATTTAAATTTCTTCTTATGGTAGAGCATATATGTTTATAAGTGTTTAATGCTATGTTTAAAACTGCGTTTTCTCTGAGTGCATTATTATATCCTAAATAATTAATTTGTGTAATTGTTCGATAATTGTGTTGTGAATTACAATTTTAAAAGCTTACGAATTCATTGCCGGTGAACCTGTTATTTTGTTTTATTTACACATATGTGCAAATTATAAGGCTTTATTATCTGGTTCAGTATATTGACTGATTTCTGCGTTTATTCTTCCAATCTTGCAATTCTCACCTAGTCATCTGCATATAAAACAGTATTTAAAATGAAATTCTTTGTCAATTAATTACTTTTTATCTGGAGCTGCCACTGTTTCATGGCTGTGTTTATATACATATTAGGTAGCACTGGTGATAATGGACAACCTGGTCTTAGACCGTTTAATGAGTTTGTTTTAATGTTATACTTGTATTTTGGTACATATCTATTTCGAACTTATTAGGTGTGCCGGAATTGCCATTTCTTTGATTATATTTTGCCATAATTTATTTCTCAGGACCATGTCAAATTAATCTAAAGGTAAACGTAAAGGTACGTGTCATGGAAGGGCCTCCGAAACCGGAGCAGAGAACCGCACGCAGGCCAGTCGGCTCATTGTGCTTCCAACGTGAACCCTGGGAGGGAGAGATGAGGGGAGAGACCCGAACTGCGACCAGATCTGGATGCCGACGGGCGCAAGCATGAACGGGGCCCCTAACGTTTCCAAATAGAATGCATCCACGCCGCATGGTCGCTGTCCACAAGCCACCAACCTCCAAAGTCCCCGGAGTGGAGCCCCACGCTGAGGAGAGACACCTAACTAAGCGGTACCACAGTAACGCCAGGGAGGAAACTTTACAGAACGCAAGCCACCGCCCAGCCGCAACCCATCGCCAGGTCCTACAACCCTGAAACAGATGACAAGGAAGATGATGAGTACAGGGAATGACAGGAAGGAGAGTCGTGGTAGAATATGAACCACCCCAACATTCGCTTGGCGACCGGAGAAACCATGAAAAACCCATAATCCAGAGTGGGCGGTCGCTGGGGATTGATCCCGAGACCTCCCGAATGTGGTCCATGGAAGTAACCGCCTGAGCCACCCCGCTGGCTTGAAATTAATCTAACTAATAGGCGTGATGTTCGTTGAACATTTTTAAGAAGATGAGGATTTCGTAAAAATATTTCTTCGTTTTTTTTTCCTTTAGTTTGTTATTTGTTTATTTTTGCAGTAACTTAGATCCTAATAACAGAAGAGGATTCAGTTTCTAAAAGCTGAGTTTTACCTCGAAAGTATCTATTAAATTAAACTTGACAAATATATTTTTTTTACTCAAATGTGTATGTAAATTGCTTACAATCGTCTGTGAAGCAGTTAGGCTCTAATATTATCTATACATACCCTTCTCACACAGCTCAGTAGAGATTGATCAGGGAATTCACCTACCTGCGTATACATAGGTAGCTTTGAAGTTCCGTTAACAATTTGTTTATACTGGGTCATTTGTGCATTTCCCAAGTGTTCACTGTCATCTGTTTTATAAGCTGAAACAGATACGTTTGCGTTACATTAGTTTACGTTTGCGACACTCCAGCTAAGCTTTCACTGCTAAATGTTGAAGCAGCAAACGTGTTTGTAGTGTTCTGCAAACTGTGAAGTTTACATTTCCTGTAATACCACATATCTCCACTTCTGTATCTATGCCAAACATCTTTCGGTATAATTACGTCACAGACTGTGTTACAGACTAATAATCGCCGGCGCGTGTTAAAACCTTATTTACCTCTTGCCTAAGAAGGAGAAACTGCTGAATTCAATATCAAAATTCTACACAAGGTTTCCAATGGAAATACACACATTCATGTCTATATATGTTCTACAAAATGTTCTATCCTTAGGATAGGTAGGATCAGACTGAAAAATTCAATGCCATAACCGAAATTTGAACCACGCATTCTTATCTATGGCAACTAATTTTTTTCTCTAATCCCAGAATTTCAACTTAAGTCTATACACGCTTATATGCAAGAAGAATTGATTATGCAAAATTTGTATTTTAATCTGCTTCATCTGAATAGAAATATATGCTTGAAGACGAGACTAATTACACATTTCCTTGTAGGTAAAATGGAGAGCTCACTTCGTGCTGTCTTTGAAATTCCATTCTCTTCGCACTAAATCGCGAGAGTTAAAAGAATGATGACTAAGCACTTCTGAATATGTGTAATAAAGCATCGTAAAACTCAAGCAAATAAAAACGAAAATTGCGATAAATGGTTTATGTCATGAACATTGACATAAAGTGTGTGTTTTATTCGTGTAGAAAATGTAGTTATGGCTTAAGGGTCATACAAAGGTATACAAAATTCACTCAGGAATGTAAGGGTATAGATATACGTAGAGGTGATTCAAGAGAGGGGGACATAAGACACAAAGGGACTACGTCCCCATGTGGCCCAAGGAAGCAGGCGTCAGCCGACAGACACTCCCACCTCCGAGAGCTTTTCCATGGGCCAGCATCTGGTGGCTGTCTATTCCGCCCCCCTCCCATTACAGGGTGGAAGTGGATACGCCATTTACGCACGTTAATCCCAGAAAGGGAAGTCTACCCAACAACCTCGGTAGGGCTGACACCAATCTTAGTATACTATCTACCGGCTATCCAGGGCGGTACCGGAGGACCGTGAGGTGTCTCACAGCCCGCCGGGACGGAAAACCGCCCAGACGCACCCAATCTCCCATGAGTATTCGGAACCAACCGAGTCCAACCCAATCCAAAGAACACCCTTACCGGTGGGGCTCGGACGTTTGTCCCGGCGTACTTCTAGTAACGTCAGAAGTACCACGTGTGCTCAGGGTGCGCAGCGACGCACCACGGCAGCTGAAGGGGTTGAAACCCCCCTGCGGGGAAGAGAGGGGGACACTTCGCGCGCTGCGAACTGCACAGACCTGTGCTGCTATCACCCCAGGAAGAAGGGACGAGATGAATGAACCACAGGAGGCTACAGCCCGTAGACAGATAAGCTACAGAGACGCACGGAAATACCTAATATTTCCTAGCTAAGAAAAACCCGTCCTAGTGCTGGAGCTGCCGAGAGAGGGCGGTAAACCACCACCAATCAAGCAGCTCTCTGGTGTCCGCGGGGGCTACTCTCGCCATTGAGCGTATATAGTGTCAATTGTGCGCCACCGCCATACACCACGAAACCTCGAAGCACACCTGAAAGATAAGTAAACGGAATGAAAGCGAAATTATGGAAAGGTAATCGCGGTAGAAAAGAAACCACGCCAGCAATCTCTACCGATCCCGGGGAAACCACGAAAAATCTATGCGGCACAATGAGAGGTCACCGTGGATCGAACTTGGAATCTCCCGAATGCGAGTCGCACACGTTACTGCGGCGTTACCTGACTCAGTAGGAATGTAGAGGACTCGCAAAGTATTCACGTAAAATTCAATGTAAACGCTTAATTAGCCATACAACTGTCTTAAGCACATAGTGTTTCAATCAAAATCATGAGAGCCATTTTTAGAAGATAAAAAAATAAGAAATTGTTTCATTTAAGGACGTTTCTGTCTCTCTCCTTCTCCCTCCCCCTCTCTCTTTACACACACACACACACATACACATACACAAATGCTCACATGCGGTACGTTTTCTAAAATGCTGCCTTTCTGAATTCAGGGAACCTTAAAACACGTATTTGTACCAAAATTAGGACAGAGCATTTTTGGTTGAAATGCATTACTTTCTCTAACTACCTTAGGTAAGTACCAGACAAAGTAAAAATATATGAGAGAGGACTATAGAGAACAATGCATCCCAGAAATTAAACATATACGTAGAATAAGCCCAAGTGGAACAATTGGGACCAACATCCTTTCAGATGGAAGGAGTTCGTCACGAAATTTTTGCTGCACCAAAGTAATCCTTTGAATTTTAAACTTTGCTTCTCTTGAGAATACAAGGACTTTACTGTATGATGTCGTGCTGGTTTTTACTTTCTCTACCACGTTAGGAAGAATGATGTACTGCTTTCCAGCCAAATAATCGATATGAATATTTCACCGGAAAGATATGTTTTGAAGCTCCTTGAATCGAAAAAAGGAATTAGAAATGGAAAGGATTGTGTGTGAACCAAAATAACTCAAAAGCCAAAAGTCCACTAATGCCAATATTAATATTTGAGTTTGATGTCTTCCAAAACTGCGGCAGACAGATTTTAAAGGAAACTTTGACCTAAAACTATGCTTTAAACGGAAACTGTTTTTAAAGCTTGTATTTTCTCAAAAATACCTTTAACGATTTTAATTAAAATACCTCATATATGACCACTAAAATGTGTAAGTACATTGAATTTCATGAGAATTGCCTCTTCATTCGGAAGGAATTTTTTGTAACTGGAAAACATTAACACACACACACACACACAAAAGCGTACTACACCAAAATGAAGTTCTGTTTAAAACACACAATTTACTTCAAATAACTTTTCGTTGTATCAGAGATATTCATTATTATTGTTTGGAAGTTTTCAATACTGAATAGCTATTGCTTCAGTTCCCTATAGCCCACTTGTATCTGCAACGAAATATGTAAGAAAACTATTTCTGCAAATGTTTATCTCGATTGCAATGAAGTATATAGAAGAATAAGCTTTCGTAAGTATATTTTGTGGAATATATACAAAAATAAGTATGACATTCACCTGTTCGGAGATAAAAAAAACTGCTTAACCGCTTTCACGGGCTTTGAAATCCAGCAGCACCAGATTCACAGCCAAGCACACTAATGGCTACATTATCACTGCGGCTAACAGTTTGGTTATATTTCTGATCCGTACGATTCTCCACCTGAAAGCGGTGGGGTGCATTTGTCCTTTGCTGATAGAGCATTTTCTCCAAAAAACCAAATCCTACAGCTGTGGAAATACCGCAGTTGTAGCTATTTTCACGCTTGTGAAAGAAAATTATCTATTTTAGAGTACAAAGGAGTATCGAATTTGTGTTGCATTCTATTTATTTATTTGCGTAAATTAATGTTGATATTTAAATGTAAAATCATTAAGCAACTTCAAAGTTTGTCGTCATAGACCATAACTGTACTATATGCATGCGTTCCATACAATCCCTCTCTAACCCTCAGAAGTTTGTCGGTTGAGTTCTGTAATATCCACGTAGTGGTTCAACCTGAAATACCTAAAGATGTAAGAACGAAAGTTTTGTAAACAGCTATGCCGAAGAAAAATTTATTTAATACCTGTATATTTAAATGAGTTCTTAATTTTTTTGTGTAGCTAATTTCTGTCTCTCTAATGGTTTACCCGGTACTAAAAATAATACAAACTTCGTTCAGAATGTAATGGACTACAGAATACATGCTGGTATAGTAACATATATTATACATTAATTAAAATAGAGCAATAGTTTTAGAAAATAGAAGGTAATGAACGTTGTCCATGGAAAAAAGTAATTTGGAATCAGGATGTACTTGTAAATGTTCGCATCTTACCCCTGGAAGATGCTGAACTTGATTACCAAGTTTATTATTTTATAGTTTTTGGGTTGTTCGCTCGCGTATGACTGCTCTACTTTCCAACTTTTTTGATGGGAGGAGGAGTTCAGGAGATATCAAATAATTTTTTTTTGTTTTGGTAAACATCGATATCGATTTCAAGGTTGAATGTAATTTTGAAGTGGTATTGAGTTAAACATAGGAATTAAGGCATATTTATTTGAAATGTATAACCTCCTTTGTAAAACCCAAGTATACAGTATAAGTTGAAGCAAATGGGAAAATAACAATAAACACAGCTGAGAGTTTACCATTATTTGTCATGGGAGCTTAAAGGAGTCCTTTACCCCAGCAAACAAAAGCAGATTAATATAGGCAACTAGCAACATCAATTTACACTCTTGTCTTTTGTTTTGGAAGATAGGTGCGATACCCTGACGCCAATGACGTAGTATTTAAGGTTGATAATTGTAAACAGAAATTTCTGCACATTAAAGCCAGGAGAAAAGGAAACGAAGTTGTAGTGTTACTGTACTTCACGCAGTGCCATCTCAGGTTACAACCCACCCTCATTACTCTACAGTCTATTGGCGTTTGCAGATGGCACTCACCAAACCGTGTTTACCTGCCCGTCAGAGATCCTTGGCCGCTTTTGTTTACATTCTTTGTACTCACATTATGGTTTCAGTGTAGAATATTTAATACCATAAAAACATTAAAGAATGGTGAAAGGCAATACTCTGAAGAGAAAAAAAACTAGCGTAAAATAGGAAAAGGGTGAGTTAAATATGATTGATATGCTTAATGGAATACGAGTAAGAAGTAAATATGTCGAATAAGGAGACTTATTAATATTAATTTTAACGCTGCATCTATAACGTGAACAGCCTAGCTCTGGAGAGAAGCATTTCTGTTACGAAAGTGGCATAGCAAAGTGTAGGAGAGGTTTAAGCTTAATACTTGTTGCAAAATAAACGTATATATTCACTTATTAGGAAAGCTAAGAAAATATTAATGCAGCAAGTGTGGTATAGGTTACGCTATTGGTGTATTCCATTGGACTGTTTTGGGAACATTAAAATAATTGTTACGCTCTTATCATAGTCTGTGCATCCAATACCTCTCTAAAGCACATTATGATGCACCAAGGGTAGCATTTTCCAATGTTTAATGAGAGAAAAGAAGTCTTATCCTAACAATGTTAAATTTGCTAAATCCCTGACCATTATCTCAGAAATTATTTAATATACGTACCAAACAAATGTTTACAGGATGTAAATTTATAACCTCTAAATTCACTCATGTATTTTTATTAAATATTTTTGTATAGTATGATAAGATTATTTATATCAATTATATCATCCTTTGATTAAAATTAAGAAGAACTTATTTTAATAACCAAAAATTAATACCAATTACATCAAAGTAGATCCAAAACATCCCTTAGAGATTGTTTTTATCAACCTGAGAAAACCAGTCATTTAAACCAGAAAATGTCATTTACAGAAAACGTTGTTGAAAGGAGAAACGGAGCAAATCAACACATACGAGTATATTTGCAAATACAGAAACCGCATGTTTCGAGTACACAGAAGCTTCCATATTTAATATTAGTAGTAAATCTTTAGAGCAAAGTTTCCCCTAAAGCAGGTATGGGCGAGCCGCGTGTCACATCCAGGAGGGTGGGCCGTTGAGGGGTACTGTGACGTGTAGCTACCCCTGTGTCGGAACGTGGCAGTGGAGTTTCTGGTGAAAATCTAGGAATGCCTGTTTATTAAAATGCAAGGTGTGTATTAAATGACAGAACAAAACCTACTTCTTTATTCATTATTATTCATACCATAAAAGTTTTGAAATAAAAATATTTTATACTTATAAAATTGAGGAAAAAAATATATATAATATCGCTTATACACAATAAAACATATATTTTAAATTTTCTGGGAATAGCCTGTGAAGTTCTCTTCATTCTGAATGATCTATACTACACAAAAAACGTAGATCTCGTTAAAGTGCAAAATACAGGAAAAATAAAGGAATAATACTCAGTAGTTTTTATAATAAATCATTGTAATCTTCCTTCAATTACATTGGCTTACTAATTGAACCCAAGGGTACTATCCCATGCTCTTTTGTATCGCTTTGTAGAAGAATATATAAATTAAACAATTCTTTTATTCAAGTACTAAACTCAGTATTATTAAATCGTCACTAGCTAAACTAAAAAATCACTTGTATAGTATGTAAACTATTTGTTCTTATATAAACGTTTATTTTTTCATATAAGCGTCATATATATATATATATATATATATATATATATTTGTAGATTATAATTATTTTCGTGTAGTGGTTTATATAGTTGCAATTGTGTAAAATTTAAATGATGTACTTATATCTTTTCGTTATTTAGTATGTTTGGTTTATGGCAGTCTCCAATCTTAATTTTATAATAAATGCTGCACATATATTAAAATATATGTACTGTGTGTATGCATACATAACCAGTACATTGTAGTATCATTTTCCCCCAAATGTACGACCAACTCTTGTGGAATACATCTCGTAAATGCGTACAACACTATTACAACACTGAGTTAGAAGACTGCTTAATGTTACAGACACAAGAAGGAGAAGGATGGAGATCATTTGACACGCGGTTGCACGCGAGGTCAAGAATTCCCACACCTGCTCTAAAGTATAGGTTACAATTAATGTTGAATGATAAAAAGAAGCAGTATCCAACGTAATGTTAATTTCATGTTAAGTTTTAAACTAGCTGTGTCGACACTATGGAAACATCATCACTGGAACAGTACTAGTGATCGAATTACAGCTGAAGATGAGGAAATCCACACCTCGAAAGCAGTGAAAATCTTTAATGTTCTAGGGAAGACGTTTTCATAATGTGACACAACGGTATAAAACTTAAGGGGTCAAGGTAGCCTGAACACATGGAAATTACATCTTAAGTGTGTTAAATTACCATTACTCTTAAAGTTCTCAATGGTTTTTCCTGAAACTTTTATGACATATTCTATGCATAATGAGAAGTATTTCAAAGTGTAGTTTGCACTGATAGCTTATGCAGTTGAGTCCATAAAAATTATTTTATTCAGCAGACAAATAATAAAATTTACTCTTAAAGCATGTGAATTCAGGTACATTTTGCTCTAATACTACTTGCAACACAGAATCACACTTTTGCACGCTTTTTTGCAGTATAGTCAGCTATCTTCTGAACCTCAATTATTTTTCTATGTATATCGGTTCACTAGAAATTGAAAATAAATTATTTGCAAAGTACAAAAAGAAAAAATGTGGAAAATTTGAAATGTGTTTGCTCTCTTAATATCACTACTATACATTATAAAGTTATTGTGGTTCAGAAAGTTTAACTATGTGTTGTGTACATGTACTGAAAACTTCACCTCTCTACCTCTCATACTTTCTGAGAGAAAGGTACATAAGTATCCAAAATGTTGTTTTGAGAAAACTGGACTTAAAGTTTGAACATCAAAGTTCTGACTCCCTTCAGGGTCATAATCATCTGCACCTTCATTCCTGGATTTATTTAGGCTTTCTGATTGCCTTCTCTTGGTCCTGGCCTCTTTTGTTAATTGCTGAACTGCTCGCTGGGCATAATATAGCCATTCGTTGTTGAAGGATACAAAAATTTTCTAAAAAGGGGCATTGTACGAGAGCTTTAAAGGAATGCAGACTGGTATTTAAAAGTCTTAAAAACCCCTTAATGCCCCAAAAGTTTATATTTTCTGAAACTGGAACTAATAGAGCTTTTATTAGTACCTAAAACAAAAAAAATATGATTTTTGACCGTTTCAGAAGTACCTTGTCCCCTTAATATAACGTTACTCTAAAGTTTGTAAGAGTAATGATTTTTTTCTTTGAAGTGATCCAGAATTCACACTACAAAATGGCAAATGCACCATATTTAAAAACACATTTAAAATAGAAGTATTATGGCTATAATAATAACATATATATTAAAGTAGTAGATAGAATTTATAAGATTGTATAAAGCCTGGTAATGCATATTGTTTTTGCAATTTTAGCCATTTAGTCTCCCTTTAGTATTTTTTAATAAAATGCAACCACTAATGCCAAAACAGATGTAATGATAAAAGCCGAATATGTCCTGATTTCTGTTACCAAAGTGAGATGAATGGCATAAACAAGAGTAGTAGAATTTTAAACTTAATACTTGCTGCTAAATAAACATGTTCACCTAGTTTTTTTTAAAGTTCCCTTGTTGTACCCAGTTTATGCTACTGTGTTTTTCTGTTTTCATACCGCTTATTTCCGCAACACACATACACACACAAAAACCCATGCTCGTGGCGGGACTCGAACCCGCGACCCTCAGCTTGGCGGAGCGCCGGAGCGACCACTCCCACAACCACGGCTACGAGGGCCAGCACCTAGTAAGAAAGTCGAGATGATGTTGATAATAATAATTAATAAGAATAATAATAGTATATCTCAAAAGAATGATAGTAACCACTAACATTTATACAAAATGGTTAATTAAATATAACTACTAACATAACAGGTATAATAAAAGCCTATTAATGTCCTGGATAGAAGAAGAGGAAATGTTAGTATTTGATATCGTTATCAGCATTATGCGTTTGTTGATTACGAATCTTTTTTTTATTTTATTCATTCACTGCTGTTCGACGGTATTCTAAGGTTAAATTTTAAAGATGGTTTATTTAAGAATTGCAAATACATTTATATAATATCCATAAATATTTTTAATCTAATAGGAGTGCGTAAAATAATACAATTGCAACCGAAATAAATAACTCGTCGTTTACTGGAGTTTTTAAGTACTAGTTTATTAGTGAAACTACATAATGCGTTTTAATCCCTATCATATCATGAGAACCAAAATATAGAATAAGTGTTGCCAAAGCCCTTCACAGTATCAGCCTCTTCATAGAATTAAATAGCTCATTTTTCTCGAAACAACTACTGTAGCAGCGTGAAAATTTCCCATTGTGTGCAGGACTATCTCTCTGGGTCGTGGTTGGCAACGCTTTCTGTCATATATCACGTGACTAAATCCCTTCCTTTGTTATTGTAAATCGCCTCAGTGTTTTTTCTCCAGTTTCCATTTTGTTCTATTATTTTTTGTCCCCCTATTAATTTCGCTACATACGTCCGTCTGGGAAAACCACTTGTTTCCCCCATACACTCCGCTTGGGTTCCCTCAAGGGCTTTTCGCTTTTGTATCCGCAACAACGTTTAGCGTTCATTAAATCATCCTGTCATCATTAAGCGTGCGGTTAATATATCTATATTACTAGCCGCAAGGGTGGGTGTTGACTTGGAAAGTAAAGCAGATCAGTGTATCATTATTTCTCCACATATTACACTCAGGAAGAATCTAAGTTTTAACTGGATATCAGCAACTGGGACCAACTTAAGGTATGGAGAACGGCTTAACAGCTGTGTCCTAAGTCAAAAGACAAGTTACATTACCTAACTCATTGCCGAAATCCTCTACAGTGCCCTTTATTTAGTTTGGAATTGCTATTTGCTTGCATAGGTGTATAAAAGTAGCGCGTTCACCGAGATCGCAATAGTGTTCTTCCTTCCATAAGGTTTCCACCTTCAAGTAACCAACCTTTGACTCCACCCACCCAGTAGTAGTTCTCTATGTGAATGTACTGAAGAACAATAAAAGTTGTTGCTGGCATTAAACGGCAATAAGAAAACTGAATTGAGAAAACTGAGTATATCATGGAAATATATGGTTTAAATGTACTACTGGAACAAAAATAATAAATAAAATAATAAGTTCTTCGTATTTATTTCTAAGTTTTATGTTATTTTTAATTTTTGCGCCAAAATTCAGTTAAATATTGCCTTAACGGTGCTCAGCTAGTGAGAAGATGCCACATTGTGATGGAAATAAAGTACCCTGCCCATCCAGTGGCTACAATAATGCTCGAGAAACAAAGCATGTCATACTGGCAGAGTGTAGAGCTAGATTTGTCAATACCGACACGAACAGCTACGCTCCATCTTGGGCCAGTTTTTATGAATCTCTATATACATAAAGCGTCGCAGATTGCGAGTAAACGAGGCAGCATCAATTTACAATTCAGCTTTGAACACTGAGCTATGTGCTGTGGGCAGGAGTGTTGGCTGACAGGTGCACCAAATAATATTGGTCCGAAATAGTGTTAAAAAGAATGCTATTTCGAAATGATACTGCTATCAATATTACAATTTTAAATAGTTAGTATCACTTATCATTAGATATAATCATTAATTTCAGTACGGGTTAAAAATCATATACAATTCATGTTTATTTTCACTTTCTGAAGGATAAAGACGTTATAACCAATAAAACAGAATATTACTTTATTACTGAAATAAAAATCATGTTTAATGACCATTCCCTATGTTCATGGCTTAGTAATCTGTTCAGTGGTTTTAGTACACTTTAATCTGCTGGGTTGAAAGGAAGAGTAACTATGCACCTTATACACAAGCATTAAACACCCAAGAAACGGCATGATATACTTATTTGGTTCATGTTATCATAATATATTCAGATTTTTATATACAGTTCTTACGAAAGAATGTTATTCAACTTTCCGTATCCATTCTTTCAATTTCTCATGGAAAAGATGTTTTCTTGTTCACAGTTACTTAAAGGAATACCACCATTGTAATGAGGATAAAAGCCCAGTGCTATCAAAATTGTGATTTTATGCAGGAAAATAAAATAGCTGGTTAAATTCTTTCCTTTGAGGAAAAAAAGGAAAATTCTATTGATTTTGCTGAATAATTATATAACATACATATATGCGCCGTTGACTGATGTATGTACTACATATTTCCTGATATCGCGCCTCAATGTATATATGCGTGCCCCTGTCTGATCATGGACTACGTATTTTCTGATATAGCCGCGCCCCATTATGTATATATGCGCATCCTTGACATATCATATGGACTACGTATTTTCTGATATCGTAGCGCCCCACTATAAACACTATGTGATCAAAAGTATCCGGACACCTGGCTGAAAATGACGTACAAGTTCGTGGCGCCCTCCATCGGTAGTGCTGGAAGTCAATATGGTGTTGGCCCAACCTTAGCATTGATGGCAGCGTTCACTCTCGCAGGCATACTTTCAATCAGGTGCTGGAAGGTTTCTTGGGGAATGGCAGCCCATTGTTCACGAAGTGCGTAACTGAAGAGAGGTATCGATGTAGGTCGGTAAGGCCTGGCACGAAGTCGGCGTTGCAAAACATTCCAAGGTGTTCCATAGGATTCAAGTCAGGACTCTGTGCAGGCCAGTCCATTACAGGGATGTTATTGTCGTGTAACCACTCCGCCACAGCCCGTGCAGTATGAACAGGTGCTCCTTCGTGTTGAAACATGCAGTCGCCATCCCCGAATTGCTCTTCAACAGTGGGAAGCAAGAAGGTCCTTAATATATCAATGTAGGTCTGTGCTGTGATCGTGCCACGTAAAACAACAAGGGGTGCAAGGCCCTCCAGGAAAAACTCGACCACACCATAACACCACCACCTCCGAATTTCACTGTTGGCACTACACACGCTGGCAGATGACGTTCACCGGGCATTCGTCATACCCATACTCTGCCACGGATCGCCAAATTATGTACCGTGATTCGTCACTCCACACAACGTTTTGTCACTTTCAATCGTGTAATGTTGACGCTCCTTACCCAAGCGAGGCGTCGTTTGGCGTTTTCTTGCGTGATGTGCGGTTTATGAGCAGCCATTCGATCACCTCACGCCTAACTTTCATAGTACTTGGAGTGGACCGTGGTGCAGTTTGGAATTCCTGTGTGATGGTGTGGATAGATGTCTGCCTATTACTCTTTACGATCCTCTTCAAATGTCGGCTGTCTCTGTCAGTCAACAGACGAGGGCGGTCTGTACGCTTTTGTGCTGTGCATGTCCCTTCACGTTTCCACTTCACTATCACATCAGAAACAGTGGACCTAGGGTGGTTTAGGAGTGTGGATATCTCGCGTACAGACTTCTAACACAAGTACCACCCAATCACCTGACCACGTTTAAAGTCCGTGAGTTCCACGGAGCGTCCCATTCTGCTATTTTACGATGTCTAATGACTACTGAGGTCGCGGATAATGAGTACCAGGAAATAGTGGCAGTACAATGTACCTAAGATGAAAAAGGTATGTTTGTGGGGTGTTTGGATTCTTTTGATCACATAGTGTATAATATGCGCACCCTTAACTAATCACATGGACTACGTATTTTCTGATATCGCCGCGCCCCACTATGTATATATGTGCGCTGTTGACTGACCATGTGGACTAGGTCTCTTCTCAACAAAACATGGATGTAGACATAGTTTTAATTGTAGAAAAATGGGATCAGGACTCGAAAGCATAGACTATACGTTAGATTTTGATTCAAAATTAGAGTTTTACAATTCCTTTTAAATTTGATTTTTAATCATATTATGCAAGTTTAAAATATTCCCTGCTGTTTATAATTTAATTTCAATGTCTGTATCGGTTTTAAATCCTTATGTCTGCTACTATTTAGCAACATTAAACTTTGGCGTAGTTCACTGCAGAGGAGTGAATCTCATTTGCCCAATTCCCCTAATGGTGAATTGGTAATAGAAATACATAAGGATATATCACATAACGGTTGTCTTTGGTTTAACCTGCAATTTATTAACATCATTGCATACTCCAAATTTAACAACTAAATGAATTCCACAACATTCTAATACTTGTTTTGGTCATTTAACTGCACTTTGACGCAAAAGAAATACTTGAAAATATTTCTCCAAAAGACATAAAGAAAAGTTATGAAATTCCAATGTTCATTCTTCCTTCCGTAAATGACACGTTTTGAGTAGTCAGTTATTTAAGAAATAATTGTACATACAATGTAATAACCTAACTCCTTTACGTTTAGATTAGTGAACCCGCACGCTAACCGATACATCCAGTCTTAAGTATGACATTTTCTGTACCTACAACCAAAGGTGATGATCACGAAAATTTTAACAACTCCGAAAATGCTCGAAGGTTATGTCGTCCCTAGGCATGACTAAGAGGGTTGTTGCTTCTCCTGTTCCAAGCGAAAGACTTTGTTTCCTGTTCCTCCTCCTCTTGCTTAAGCCCGCCACCAGTGCGAGGGAGGAGAGAGGTCACCATGCGCCACTTGTGCTGCCTCCAACGCAGAATTTTGTTACTCGAAGCAGTGACCTCTCTTGTACATCGTAGAACATAATCTCCGTACAGTTAATACTTTTGGCGGTCAATTCGAGGAATGGAACGTGGGTCTTGTAGGGGTGGCCGTGAAACGGCACATATCTAACGGAAATAACACACCTATAATAACACCCCAAACATTGTAATCACTGAGGTGCAGTAGGACAAAAAAAATTATATATGGATATCCTTAATTCTGCAACTCGAAATGCGTGTTCATAATTTGTTCAATGTAACTCGTTACTCATGATTTTACTTTTTTAGAATATATGTTTCCTTTATTATTTACAGGCACTTTAAAAATATTTAAATCTCGACTTCAATTCTAATTCACCTTCAGAAAAATCAAAAGGTCTTTAATTTGACTTAGGAAGACAAGAAACAAATCAAACATTAAATAAACGCAAACAAAAGAATAATCTTATAACAATGCCTAAGGAAAATTTTCTTTAATAATAATAGATAACAATATACAAGTTGAATAGGTATCATTTAAGTTAGGATTATAATTAGTTACAAAGCAAGATTAAAATTGAGTTACAAACTATTCACTAGTTATGCATGCATTGTCATCTTTCAAGTTTACAATTATTCTGTGAAGTATGTAACTTTCATTATATCTAATTGTCTTGATTTATTTATAAATACATTTCTGACGGCAGGCACAGTGCAGCGAGGTGAAAGTGTTCTAGATTAAGGGGGCCCGGCGGCCCCCTCGATTCTCCCCACCAATACCTGACGAACAGGTTCGGGCAGAGTTGCTTTGATAGCGAAGAAACAGTGCCCTTCTTAAAACACATATATGCGTATACCACACAACCGATCACTTTATCAGGTATAGCGTTTTGACTGTCGCTACTTCGTCGTGTGTATCTCACCTGCATCGTTGTTTGTGAAGTCTTCAGGACTTGAAATCGCCGATATCAGTCAGGAAGCACTTCTCGTCTATCTCAGGGTTCAACTGTCGGCGAATCGGCCTGAAATTCCCCACAGTTGTTGTCAGGGTAGGTTTGCAGGAGTGGTGACACCAGGATATTGTCTTGAAAGAAACACCGTATTCACTCTTTTCACTCTTTTTGCTAGAAATCCTGCAAGATTCATTGATATTCACTAACACGTGCGGTTTTTAGCACTGCCTTCCCTACTATTGTCTTTTAGGACACTAACGTTTGCTCCGGTTAGTTATTTAATTTCGGTGCTCTATCACCGTTCTTTAGATCCGCGCGAACTTGAAGTAATCACTTGACTAACCTTAACTCGTTTATGAGCTTGGGTATAATTATTTCGAAAAGACGCCGTTAGCACATTATATAAATATTCTACCTACATCACTTTATAATTTCATAATTGCGCGGCGATTAGCAAATTTTGGAACCTAGCGTCCTTTTCTGACCGGAGTGCTGCGTGTTACCTTAACGAAGAATCATGACAAACTGTCCTAAAATCACGCTGGCCTCCAAAATTTATACATGTCACCGCGTCTTCCTATGTTTCCATTGGTTCTCGCACTTGTACTCTACGTTTATTGGTTCCCTAGTTTAAAATTCAAAGCATAACTGTAAGAAATATCCGTTGCCTCATAGCGTCTGTTTACCCCTAAAATTTACCGCAAATCCACGGAGTAGAAAAGAAGGTTTCGATTTTTAGGACCCCATGCTCGGAAAACATAATGGACAGTCTAAAACGAAGCTACTCCTATTTTTGCCTAAATCTTGCTGGTTTTCTTATGCAATTACCCCTTTATTTATTTTAACAGTGTTATTGAAACTTAAAACTTATTTACAGCTTCTGAAGGACTTTAGATTCATACAGTTTTTAATTCTATGGCTTTAAAAGTATGGAAATTTAGCAATTTGAATGTTAATTAATTATTAATAACTCCTAAACTATAATTATTATAGAGTACGTTTTATATACCCTTAATCAGGCTGAAATATCGCTACACAGCCCTTGCAATCCTGAAATATTATAAGTAACGAAAGAAGAGAAAATGAGAGACAGTAATGCATTCTGGTAGCATAAAATCTAAGTCTAATGAGAATCGATCCCGCGACCTCCCTAATGGAGCTCAACCGCTACTATCCCGCTAGATAGACTTTGACTTTCTAACGCCTTTCTTCTGAACCATACTTCTGTATTTCACCACTGACAGATTTCACCTAGAATACAAAGAATTGACGGTTTAATTAAATTTGTTTCCAAAGCATTTTCATGCATAGAACCTTCTCCAATTACCTGGTAAAATACTTCCGTTCTGAGCTGTCATCAACTCCACAGTTGTACACCATTTCAACATTTTGTTTGCACAATTTTAGGCTGGTGAGTTCTTTTCTTGGGCTAAAATCAAGCTAAGCTAATAACGTTCTTTATGTGATAATTTTAAATTTAGCAGAATTAATATAATATCTTATAAATTCCAAGTTTCTGAGCCATAATGCCAAATGGTATTTCCATTTTTTATAGAATTTTAATTCTGTTTCTTTCTATGTTCTCACCCGTAAGCCTTTCTGAGTAGACATACAAGGTTTTGCATTTATTTGCAGTTTGTTCAATATATCTGTGGCATACAAAAGCAGTACTAAATACTGAAATTCATTAACTTTTTATGTTATAGCCATCTCTAAACATTTTTAATTCTTACGCAACATTTTCCATAAAAGCGATCAACTTAGTCTTTTAATAAAAACTCTCAAGTTCTATTGTATTCTTGTAAAACATAAACTGCTTTCAGCACACAACTTTCACAATTATTCTGAATTACTACTCTTTATAGTCAGATATAACTGTGTGTTTAAGTATGTGCATAAATCAATGGTAATTCCCCTATTAACAAGCAATCTTCATTAATTTATCAAGGTCAGTGTATATATTTAAAATTGCGATTAATAAGTCAACTCCTTGTGTTGTCCTACATCTTCCGTAATTTATCTTACACGTTGATTTTTATTTTCTCTACTACGTATAGTAAGTAGGGGAAGTATTGTATTCCACCAAAAAAAAAATCGATACCGAGATTTTACCGGAAATATATGTTTTGAGACCCCCTGAATCCAAAAAAAAGCATTTTTGGAAACATGACCGTGTGTGTGTCTGTTTATGTCTGTGAACAGCATAACTCAGAAACGAACAGTCGGATAAACACCAAACTTGATATTAGGTTCAGTATCTTCCAGAGATGCGACACGAAGGTTTTCAAGAAAATCCCCTCACCCAAGATTACCCTTCACATGGAACATTTTTTGAAAATTTTCTCAAAAATGGCTTTAACGATTTTGTTTAAAATATCTTACGTTTAAGATATTTTCATGACAAATGAAACGTATATCTCGAATTTTCTGAGAATGTCTCCAAAAGTATTCTTCATTGTGAACGACTTTTGCATAACTGGTAAACCATAAGAGATAGACAAAATTTTACTACACAAAAAATGTAGATCGCGTTAAAATACACAATTTATATCATATACATTTTTTGTTGTTGAGTGAAGCATTTTCGAGATATTGCTTGTTATACCCTTAAATGTTCCAATAATTTTTCTCAAATGGGAATTCGTTATTCATTTTTTATGTCCTGGACATACAAAGAGAATGGAATGCGCCACATAGCAACTAGCTCTTAAAAGATTGATTATCGCTCAAACACTGCCATATTCCCCTTGCATCTACAAGAAAATTAGCAATAAGATTAACATCCCCATTAACACGAAGCTTATGGAAGAAAAAAATTGTAAAAATAGTTTGTACAAGAGTAGAGAAAGTCATGTGAGTGTAACACATCATATTTTTATTATTGTTTCCTTATACAGAGCTTTATTGTTTTAATGTGATATTTAAGTTACCTAGTTTTCTCATTTGTAGTCTGCAATACGTTTCTCTTAGTTTACCAAAAATCTACTTAATCCACATAATGTCACAAACAACAAAATAAAACATATAATGTTTATTGTTATAGACTACCTTATGAACTAAGCTAAATTGAAAAATTTAACAGGAATTGTCTGTAAATATATTAAGAATAAATTAGAACTTGGAGATGCTACTAAGACATTCATACATATTATAAAATTGTTTTTTTTATCCTGAAACTTAACTAAATTTTATACTGTCTTAAACTTAAATTTCTTATTATAAAATTAATTGCATTCGAAAATATCAGCATTATGTATATTACTTAGCCTATAAATTGGTGTCCTTATGTTTGTATTGAGCGTGTATTGTGGGAATGAAAAGAGCTTCCGAGTTTATAGTTAGAGATGCTTTTCTTTAAAAACATTAAAAGAGCAAGACCATATAAATTGTATATAGTTAAAATGCCTTCTCTGACAAATAAAGGTCTGCAGGAAGAATAGGTAAATATCCAGTGCCGGTTAATATAGGGGAAGGTAAAATGGTCCTGCGGACTGGGGAGGTGGGAGAGTGAATGAAGATGAGCAGGGGCTTCTAATGCCTTTTTGTAATTAAATATACATTTCCTTAGAAGAAATACTTGTATCCAAAATATTCATCATCACCTTGCTGGATAACTGTTATAATTTAATGGCTATATACATAGAAAATTGAATAAACGACAATTTTCTCCTTTGGCGTATTTGAACAGAATGAACGGGTTTTGTACAAATTAAATTTAAAAAGTCCATAATTTGTTGCCTCCTTACTTCTCTAAGAACTGGCAACATTACTTCAGCTGCCTTCACTTTCTTTGATATCGGTGTAGACCGCGGGGAATGTTTGCTTAATCGCATGCATTTTTTTTTTCTTTTTGGTCAAAGCCATAAGTTACCATCTGAGTAGTTAAAGGAGGCAAAGGACAGAAATTCTTACTACAGAACTACATACACAATGCCGAGATTTTCAATGTCCGAATATCTGGACATGATCTTAATTTACGGAGAAACGCAGTGCAATTCTCGATCTGCTCGACCGTTCTATGTTGAAACATCTCCTAACAGATCGCGGCAAATGCAGATACATTTGTTGCCGTTTGCCAGCGGGTCCATAAGTGCAATTCCGAGTTGTAATGGAGGGCATATGTAACACTTCCTCTAAACTCTTATTTCAAATTTACATCATGGAGTCAAGTTAAGATATTTTAAATGAATTCCAATGTTTACACCTACTTGTAAATGCTAATAAATGCTACAAATAATTTAATGGTCACTTTTATTACGTCATTCTAAAGCTACCAAGCAAACAATGGTACACCGTGACTGAAATTCATTAGGCATGAAGAGCAGTGTCAATTTTGTTTAATTTTTTTAAAGTACTTTTATATCTGTTCCACTCACGCACACAAATCTTATCAGTAACGTTAGTGTTGCAGATTTCATTAACTGGAGTTTTTTTGCGCTTATTGTTAAATCATAATGGAGTAACCGTTGGCGAAACTGCTTCTGAAAACTTCTGCATCATGTTATACAGATTCCTTTTTATATACCGGTAATTAGATGTACGTGTTGGCATGAAGCACCTTAGTCCCATTTTAAAATGGATATATTAAAAATGAAATAGAAGCGTACTCTTCCGGTTGGCCGAAACTATAAACAATTGCATATAAATTTCCTCTAAACATATTGCAATGGAGTGTAAATTCGCATTATAAATTACGTTTTCCTAAACGTTTAGCAATTATTAGTACCACATTGTTAAATTCAACACAAAATAATGGTGTTATTAACGTAAGAGGTGTTTCATCTAAGAGTGCCATAACCTTTGGAATGCTTGTTTTCATTTCAAGTAAAGAATTACATTGTCACATCAATGTCACTGCAGTATGGCATTGTGTAACAATTAAAATGTATCTTTTAAACTACATACATAGATACACAATCCTTAAAACTGTTTAATATCAGTAACAATTCCACGGAGTTCGTTACCTTTACATTGCATAAGCCTCTCAAACAGAATAGACCAGATATTCAAGCCTTTAAACATATCAAATGAAATATTTGTAATTACATCGGAATTTGGAATTCGAGTTAATGTTTGCATACGGCGCAGTGAACAATACCTGACTTTTTCCAGGAATTTTCTGGTGTCTTGCGCGCCTGCAATATAACATCGAATTCGATACATGCCAAGGTTACTTAAATGGCTTATAGAGGGTTAGAATAATTCAAGGCGCCACCAATAGAAGCAGACTACTCAATCAACAACTTGCACCACGTTGACAAACACTCCCACATATAAACGCGATTATCTAGCTAACAGTGCCTTTAATTACAAAAAAGTGTTGAAGGTTTTTGTTCAACTACATCTACTCCTCCACCTCCCCCAGTTTACAGAACCATTTCCCTTCCACCCTGTATAATAAAGCATTAACTCATTAAAAACATCTTGTGGCACATGTTCTTTTGTCACTCTAATGTTATGTTTCTTTTCTTTTTTAACGTTTTGATTTAAAATTGCTTAAATACTTGGGCTTACGGCAAAATGACAATGTTTTACCATTTTGTTTGTATATTAATAGGATCATGGAAAGAATAACAGCGGTGGTATTTATTAAGTATTTAGTATTACATTAATTGCATAACACAGTCACATGGGTCATAAGACCGTACATGCTCTCTAGAAGAATACCTGGTCTGTATACGTGACTTGCAGTATCAACCAGAAAACAACTATTTTTTTATAATCACCGCACTATATGCATACATATACAATTGAAAAAACACTCTGAATCACACACTCAAACACACACACACACACACACACACACACAGTCGCGCACAAGTACTCAAGCACCACATATGTTTAAAGAAAAATTACATAAACACCTTATCTCTTAGTACACGTACTTCCATTAAGTATGTGCCCAAGCTTGGCCAGTTTTGGCTGTTTAGAATCATGTCCCAGCATGCTGTCCTCCGTCTGTTGGAAGCCAAAAATACTTCCGGTAATAGTTTTTTCCTAATACCCTCCGTCTACACGCATGCTGCCAAAATATGCGTCCAGTCTTCTTGTTCCCCGCATAATGGGCAAATCCTCCTGCCATCGTCATCAACAATCTTGCGAGCTTTCCACTCTTCCAACCTAAGCCATGCTATTCCAGTCCTCTGTTTTATACCTAATTCCAAAATATATGTTTCCTTACCCCACCTAGTTTTTATTTCATTTTGTAGCTCCAATGTTGATCTTTGTCTATAGTATAATAAACAACAGCATAAGATGTCTATAATACTGTTGCAACATTTTCTTTTTTACATAACGTTGTGCATTTTAAAAACCACATTGACGATTTACATAAAATTTTCAAAGAGAGGCTTGGTTGGTTCCCAGTAGTTCCTCTAATGGTGATGTTAATGGTCTAGCTCTGTCTTTATTAATAGTAAATGCTCACAGCAGTAACTTATTTAATAGAAATGGCGCACCTGTTTAAATAAAAATTACTTGTCAGTATGTAAAACTTCCGACATGCCTGCCTTATAAGTTTCTTAACCTTAGAAGTATCTCAGAAAAAAGCAATATTGAAGTATTTTCTCTATAATGGTAGTTAGACATGATCAAATATACAATGATCTCAAGGTTTCACTCCTATAACTTATAGCAATCCCATACACTTCTCTAACCATTATTTGTTTTTAAAAATACTTTTTTCTTTCCTTCCTACTTGCCTATAGTAGAGAAAGCGATTCTACCCGAAATTCGTTACAGAAATTTAATTAGAAACATACGTTTTGGGCCCCCTGAATTCAAAAAGAGCATTTTAAGAAAAATTCCGTGTTTGTGTGTGTGAGAGAGATTAGCATAAATCCAAAATGAAAAGTCGCTTAAACTCCAGGCTTAGTATTTAAAGCTAGCGTCTTCCGTGGATGCGACAAGAAGATTTTCAACAAAAACTCCCACTAAACTAGCACTTACACGGTAAAGTTTCATTGCTTGTGATTTTCTCAAAAACAGCTTTAACAACTTTGATTAAAATACCATACGTTTAAGACATTTGCATTACCAATAAAATGTGAATTTTCAGTTTTCTTGGACTAAACTGTGGAAGCTACTTAATTCTGAATTAGTTTTGTATAACTGATAAACCGCAAGAGAAATCAAAATCTTACTACAGAAAAAATCTGATGTGATACACTCACATGACCTTCTCTACTCTTGTACAAGCTATTTTTACAAACGCTTATTCTCCATATGCTTCATGTTAATCGATATATTGAGATGTTAATCTTATTGCTAATTTTCTTGTAGATGCAAGGGAAATTGGTAGGCTTTAAGCGATAGCGGTTGCTATGTAGAGTATTCCATTCTCTTTGCATTACCAGGACAAAAAAAATCTGATGTGTTACACTCACATGACTTTCTCTACTCTTGTACAAACTATTTTTACAAACGCTTATTCTCCATATGCTTCATGTTAATGGAGATATCAGATGTCAATCTTATTGATAATTTTCTTGTAGATGCAAGGGGAATATGGTAGGTTTTAAGCGATAGTCAAATATTTTAACGCTGGTTGCTATGTGGCGCATTCCATTCTCTTTGCATGTCCAGGACATAAAAAAAATGAATAACGAATTTGAGAAAAAGTATAAGTATTGGAAAATTTAAGGGAATAACAAGCAATATCTCGCAAACAGTTCACTCAACAAAAGAAATGTATATGACATAAATTGTGTATTTTAACGCGATCTACATTTTTCGTGTAGTAAAATTTTGTCTATCTCTTATGGTTTACCAGTTATGAAAAAGTCGTTCATAACGAAGAATACTTTTGGAGACATTCCCAGAAAATTCGAGATATACATTTTATTTGTCATGACAGTATCTTAAACATATGATATTTTAATCAAAATCGTTAGAGCCGTTTTTGAGAAAATTGAAATTTTCGAAAAATGTTCCATGTAAAGGGTAGTCTGGGGTGGGGGGGATTTTCTTGAAAACCTTCGTGTCGCATCACTGAAAGATACTGAACCTAAATACCAAGTTTGGTGTTTATCCGACTCTTCGTTTTTGAGTTATGCTGTTCACAGACACACAGACAGACACACAGACACACAGACACACAGACAGACACACACACGGACATAAAAATGCTTTTTTTGGATTCAGTGAGTCTCAAAACATGTATTTCCGGTGAAATCTCGGTATCGAAATTTTGGGTGGAATGCAATACTTCCCCTACTTACTATACGTAGTAGAGAAAGTAAAAATGAATAAGGAATTTGAGAAAGAGTATAAATATTGGAAAATTGTAGGGAATAACAAGCAATATCTCGAAAATGGTTCACTCAACAACAAAAATATATATGACATAACGCGATCTACATTTTTTGTGTAGTAAAATTTTGTCTATCTCTTATGGTTTACCAGTTATGAAAAAGTCGTTCACAGTGTAGAATACTTTTGGAGACATTCCCAGAAACATCGAGATATACGTTTCATTTGTCATGAAAATATCTTAAACATATGATATTTTAATCAAAATCGTTTAGCCATTTTTGAGAAAATTAAAATTTTCGAAAAATGTTTCATGTAAAGGGTAATCCTGGGTGGGGAGATTTTCTTGAAAACCTTCGTGTCACATCTCTGGAAGATACTGAACCTAAATACCAAGCTTGGTGCTTATCCGAGTGTTCGTTTCTGAATTATGCTGTTCACAAACACACACACACACACACACACACACACACACGCACACACACACGGACATGTTTCCAAAAATGCTGTTTTTGGATTCAGGGGGTTTCAAAACATGTATTTTATGTGAAATCTCGGTATCGAATTTTTGGTGGAATACAATACTTCCCCTAGTTACTATACGTAGTAGAGAAAGTAAAAATGTAAATGTAAAGGACAGAGTTTATTTGAAATGAAATATTTAATAGTGTTTCCAATTTCCTAGATATTCTTTGTTATTATTTTGAATTTTAAAATGCTTAAGGCATTTCTCAACTGTAAGTTGTTTATGTTTCTCCCCTATTCATGCAAGGAGAGCGGAATTTCAAAACCATAACGTAGCGACAGAAGTATGTGACTATAGCTTTAGCTTACCGTACTCTTCTTATATCTACAACAAAATGTTAAGATAAATATTATATTTCTCAATATACCTCCTAATAACCTTCCTATTATATTTGAATATAATATACACATAGAAAGACACAGAGGAGGCTGAGAAGGGAGTCAACAATTTAAAAGTAGTTTGATCTACATTTAAGCTTTGTAAGATCCTATGGGCTGGGCTGGGCTGGACTAGTGAACGGAAGGGACATTTGGCACTGCGACCCTCAACCTCGGGAAGAATGGAAGGCGAGGGAACCGCAGGAGACACATGGGTCACAGAGTGATGCCGCGCAAGTGTACAGAGACGCGCAAAGTGCCCTAACAGTTCCAGGCTTGACTCATTTCACGGGAGGGCTGCTCGGAGACGTCCTCTCCAGTGAGAACGGGGAAATATTCCAAAGGGCAAGACTTTGCTCCATCTACCCGACACTGACCTAACCACAGTCCCAGACTCAACCTGAAACATGACAAGAAATGAAATGACAGGAAATGAGGGAGAGAGAAGAGCCGTGCTACAATACATCAATCCAGTGAGAACCACGAAAAACCCATGGCCAGAGTGGCGTCCACCGGGAATCGAACACGGTACCTCCCGAATGCGAGCCTCATACGTTACCGCGGAGCATCTAAGTCGGTTAAGATCTTATGAGAAATAAAATAACAGTCACTTAGCATTTCAAAACACATCTTGTAGCATTTTATAAAATTAAACGAACAGTGAATGCATATCAAATCGATAGTGCCATAAGCTATTTTATTCGATATCGTTATACCTTACGAGATCTTCCTTTTGAATATAATAAGCCTTCATCTATTTCTTATCGTTTTCCAGCTATGTAAAACTCAATAATAATATAAAGGGCATCACATTTATTCATAAGTATATAAAGAATATAACAATTATAAGAATTATAAAAGAAATCAACACTTGTGGTGTATTGGCCATAATACCTCAGACGCCCCAAACTTATGATCTTTTAATAACAACGGTTAGAGCATGCATGTGATTTTTTTGGGCGTAATGGGACAATTTTTTGAAATCTTCACCTTATATCCTTAAAAGGTTTCTAACTTAAGGCTCTAAGTCATGATATTAAAACACGAACACGTCGCCTACACACATCTCACACTCCGTTATAAAAGTTGTACTTGAGGTGAAACCTCGATATGAAATATTTGGTGAAATTTCATACCACTTCTTACAACATACCTACAACATACCTAAACTTTACAGGGAGTAAAACAGGAAGGCAGGGTATGGGTAAAATTTTCAAAATCCCAAATTTATTGCCAATATTTATGAATGTTTTACTGTGAATTCCATGTTTTTATACAATATACTATGTAAAGTTTCAAATATATAGTTCCTAAAATAGGAAAATTTATGCACACAGCATATTTCAGCGTGTGCTTCAAAAAAGAAAAAATTCACGAGAATCTTCAAATGTTTAATATTTTCCAGAACTGGAGGATATGTTTTAGAAGAAAACGTTCAGTTAGTTTGGATAATCCTTTATATAAGGTTATTATCTTTTTCTTTATAAAACAGTTTTTGTAATCATGGGAATGAACTTTGAAAACATAAAGGTATAACATCTGAGCATTTAGTCAGTAATTTTATTGCCACACAAGGCTGGAAATATACCAGGTGTTAAAAAAAAGTATTCCATATTTTGAGAGGTGGTAGTATGGACCCCGAAAAATCCAGTAAATATCGGTTCTAAAGTGCATACCTTAAGAGATATGAGCACTTTGCTACTGTAAAACATCTCTTCTACTGCAAGCTCTCTGCCTTTGCATACAACCTACAGAAGGCAGTAAACAAATAAGGGCTGTTATTGTCTATGGATACATCTGTTAGTGTTGTTACTGTAAATCATATTTACAGTTCTGGGCAAGTGCAACGCACATACTTATTTGTCTTAATGGTATCAGATTATGAAATCCTTTTACATTGTAGTATTATCTTGAAATATTTGGTGAATGCAACCCACAATAATGATTTACAATCGCTACGGAAAGGCGTCATCAATGTCTGCCAAAGCATCCGTGACCAAACTTGAAAGGTGAGAGTACGTGATTCTTAAGACGTCGGACAGAAGCATGCCTTACTATGAATGGGCACCATATTGAGTACTTTAGCGATGGTTCACAAGTGCAGAACATATGTAATCGCAAGAAGTTACATTAGAAGGTATGCTGTTTTACATTCCTTATTTGTTTACTCTTTGTTTGCTGCATTCTGTAAGTCATACATAACAGCAGAGTTTGCAGTAGAAGAGATGTTTCACAGCAACGGAGATGAACAACTGCTCATGGTATGCATTTTATAACCCATGTTTAATGGACATTTTTCTTGTTTTGATCCATATTATCACCTCTCAAAATATGGAATACCTTTTTAACATCCTGTATAACAAATATACAAGACATTAAAGTAATCTCAAAATGATAAAAGATGTTCAAATTAATTTGAAGCTCTGAAAGACCAAATATAAAAAACTGAAATGAACTATGAAAGTAGAGACAGAAATATAAAAATACTAACTTTTGGTGTATTTAACCAAACATAACATATTCCTTGCTGTATTCAAGGATCAGAATTTCAAAGAAATAGAATTACTCAAGTTTACTCTGATGATAAATGTTTCATTTAGCACGATTCTTATAACATGTTACACTTTTACTGATCTATTTCTAAGAAATGTTGGCTTGTGACACTTAGAATGAGGCAAACTACATGACAAACAATTTCAATACGAAATCCTATCATTAAGTTTTCAGGAGATGCAAGTTTTCATTGAGAACAGGAGTTGTATACATTGTCTCATTAAGAAGAGACGACTTAGTACTTCTTGTTCGCCCAGCCTTAGGAAAGCAAATGCAGGAACAATGTTCAATATTTGTCTTTCAGCTACTCATAAACATACATAGATGGTAGGGAAATGTAAACGTATCCCTCCTTGAGCAGATAGACATTAGCAAGCACGTAAGACTATTGACGTTTTAGCGTGAAGGCGGAAAGTTAAACATCCCAATGGCTCAGAAGTCCTCAGCAAACAAGGTGTACCGTATCCGACAGACCTGTTTGCCGTTTTGTTCATAACGCCAATGTACGAATTTCCCTGTGTTACACTGAAGTGGATGGAGTGGTTTATTGTCAACTGGTGAGGTTCCTTAGGTACAAGAGACGTTTCAACAGATAACTTCATGCCTACTTTTTATTGCTATATTAAAATAATGTAAAACGCAAATTTCGGCAATGTTTACCGTGTATTCAGTTTAAGTTTCATCGGGAGTCCAACTTAAAATGTCAATTTCGCAATTATACAGATATATTTCGTTTGTTCGTTCTATATATATGCCGCCTTTAACGTCTAAGGTCGTATCGGCAGCTTTTGATTTTGGAACAATTGCCCCATAGGTAATGATACTCGCTTGTTTACTATCGAGATAATCGTGGGTTTATTTACGTTGGGTGTGCTTTATACAAATTAAATGCACACACATATTTACAGGCTCACTCTAAGTTCCTGACCCTAGGGAAGATGGGGAATAATCCTGACTAAAGAACAATTCCCAGGACATCTGGATTTGGAAGATAGCATGCCAACCAGCAGTCCACAGAGACAGTCCGTACATTTTATTTGATTATTAGCTGCATTACGTTTTCTCACAGTGTATAGGCTGGTATCCATAATCTCATTAAGTAATGATCACGTCCAAATCGGTCTTATGTTTGGCATCAAATAGGTCATACCGAAAAATCATTTACTTAGAAAACTGAGAAAATGCCTAAATTATTGTAGTTATCATAAAGCGGAGGAGGATTTAGGCACTTAAGAACACATGCAGGCCTATTGTGCTTTTGGAAACCTCCGGGAGGAAGGGGTAAAGTGAAGGACACAGAGAGCGACCATATCCTTTGCAGCAGGCTGGGACGCAGACGGGGCATCTAACGTCTGCATATATTACATCCTTACTCCGGTGGGACCTTCCATTCAAACGTATCTCTCCCTTCTGAGAGATCTTTGGGGCAAACAGTTCCCCATAGTAAACTTCACCGCCCGACACCTCGCCCGCAATGCACTTGCCTGATCCCTCGATCCTGGAACATGATAAGGAAATGACAGAAGGTGGGAGTCAGGAGAATTCGCGGCATTATAAAATCCACTCCAGGGAAAACGCTAAAGCAATCCAAGCTCAAAGTAAGAAGCCCAACGAGGATCGATCCCGGGACTACTCAAACGCGAGCCTTGCACATTACTGCGGTTCATCTAGTTAGGAAAAATACCAGTATGGTGCCGAGTTTTTTGTACTAGGGGACTCAGCCGTCTCAATTTGTAAGCACATAGCTTAAGCCTGTCTTCATTGCCTGAGAGTTCCTATGTTGACAGATGAAAATTTGACAATCAGAGTAATCATGGTTAGAGTTAACAATTGTCTAGAGTATTTTGTACAACAATTTTCACTGAATGAACTCTCCAGTGGATGATATATCATACTCACCTGACTCCCTCTACCCATTACATTCTCTCACAATTCCTTGCCATTTATATATTGATGTAAAAGCTGACTGTTTATTCACGTTACGTTACTCACGATATGTTTTCAGCTGGAAATAAATTCAGGAATATTGACTTAGCTACATGCACGAGATGGAAACAAAGCATAACTGTTAAATTTTTTGTTCCTAACGAACCCATGGAGGAGGAGGAAGAAGAAGAAGAAGAATGTAAGCTGCTTTGTGAATGCTGCATGAAGTTCAACCTGGAAACCTTTAAATACGTAACCAAGTACTTCAAAACAGCAGAAAATACTTTTGATAACTAACTTTTCCATTTCAATAAGCTCTACAGTTTTGTGAGGTGCGCTTTGTCCTAATGCTTGTGATTTACCAGTTACACAAAATTATGTGGAATTCATTTAGAGCGAAGGGAACTTCACAGATTGATAATTCATTGTTCCTCCACATGAACCAGTGTAAACTAAAGTTGGAAAGAAAGAATGAAGAACTCAGTGTCATAGCCATGATTTGAACCACGGATCTTTGGCTCTCCGTGGCGTTCCTCTAAACAACTGAGCTATCATGACAGGGAATTTGATGTCGTACCGGATTGTTGCCGAAGACCGAAGATGAGTTGTTAAAATCCCGGCTATGGCATTGAACTTTTCACTCTGATCCTACCTTTCTGGCTTCACAGACTATTCGCAGAAAATTCAGGATATGCATTTTATTAGTTATGCGAATATCTTAAATATGTACTCGTGTAGGTATATTGTGACTTCGTATAGTTTTCCTCAGTTCTTCGTTAATTTTGCTTACTTCAGAGAGAAGTAGAGTGCCGAACACAAGACTCCTCTTATCTCTCTCCCCCTTCTCCGTCTCTCCATCACTCACTCGTCACACAAAACTAGATAAGTAATCAGCACAGCATATCATCAACCTCCTGCGGCGGCGAATACGCCCCTCTTTATACCCACAGAAGTCTTCTAAATGCTTCACACTCCACAGTGGGGAGCTCAGGTCTCAACGTATCGCTATTTTTCTCGATTAGCCTTCTAGATGTTTCCTCAGAGTGGAACGCCTCCTCATCTCTCTCTCCAACCAATCATGCGCCGGCTAGCGCTGTAAGGACACATTCACTATCTACGAAACGGACACTCGGCCTCGTCACAATGTTATTTTAATCAAAATTACTAAATCCATCTTTAAGAAATTCACAAATTTATAAACATCAAAATACTTTCTCTGACTGAGGATCTAAAAACGAATACTGGCAGCGAAATTTATATATGAAACTTTTGGGTGAAATATGGAAACGATATTCCCATATATACGATACAATAGTAGTACTATCTATTGCTTGCAAGTCAGAGAGAAAATTATGAGCTTCTCACTCACTAATATTGCATGTAATATTTAGACATAACTTATTGACATAGAAAGCAATTGATGTACACTTACATACCTAACAGAAGTAGTAATATTTAAATTATTGCATGCTTCACATAATTTTACTTAAAATAACTTCCATTAAAATAAAAATTTCACTAGTCACAAATATTTAAAAGGGGTAGCATTAAAATATCACGCATTTAAGAGTCAATATTTCGTGCATCAAAATCACGTTGGTATGGAATTGTCAAGTGTTTTTGTGCCAGAAAAGTTAAACAGCAAAAAAAAAACTTTGTTTTTGGTATTTAACGCTTCATTGTCGTTCGCACCGCAAGGACGGACTCTTTGAAGCCTATCCATTCATTATACAAGAAGCGTACATGAATGGGATATAACTTATTCAATATCCGGTAATTAATTAAATCGTTGATTGAACAACTTTGAGCGGTGTGCTGGACATGTGCTGTTGACTTATTGAGTAGAGCCTGAAGTGATGGGATCTACTAACTTACCAGACTGACGAATTGATCCAGGGATACAAGTTGTCCGGTATTGAAGCGATCATTCAACCGATAAATGCGGTGACAAATGTACAGCGTAAGGCAGCTAACCAAACAATTGACCACAGATCTTAATTGTGCACCGAAAACACAGAGTGTTAAAAGCTCCCTAATTTTTAAGAGGTGGAAAAGTTCATCCAAACAATTACACAACGATCAGAAAAAGAATGTCCTAATACTTTCCGAGGTATTAAGAGTTTATTTATTTCTCAACAGAGGCACGATATGACTTCTATTCATTACATGTTTCTGGCTTACCTGCCATTTCGAAAACTCCGGAAATGCTAACAGGCATTCAAGATCATAAAAAAATCATAGAATTACAATCTAGGGAATAAGCAGGCCATTGTACAGGCCTCCTCTACCAATTCAGCTGCGTACAGGTATCCAACAAGAAGCAAGTAGAGTGTTGGTATTTAGAACATATACTATTTTATTCTACTGTTACTACTTTAACTGTAGGTTAGGTTTTTCGTAAAAGTGCATTCATGTTAATTTTACTTATTTCTTGTTTTGATAATGTGTTTGTTAAATTAACTGATTTTGTTGATACTTAGAAGATGTATTTTTAAACACGAACTTTAAGAAATGATTTTCAAAATCTCTTTAGTAATAGGACTCACGTACACTACGTATTACGTTTCTTGCTTTGATCAGTTCTACTACACTTATTAAATAATTGCTCTCTTTAAACACATCACTGAATGAATACTATAAGAATATGATGTATATTACCAACATGCATTTCGGAGAGCAAATCTCAATACCGTAATACGTTTAGGCAACATCTGTATAGTGTACATTAAAATTTACAAAATTGTTAACTGTGCTACTAACTCCAATTTTTGAACATTGCTATTTGGCTTTTTATATACAATTAATGACAGCTGCCATGAAATTACAAAGCACTAGTTTTTCTAATAGAAACCTATGGTAGGTGGGAAGAACTTTATTCCACTCAAAAAGTTTATATCAATATTCCACTGAAATGCGCGTTTACTAGTCCTCTAAACAAGTATTTTCATCCGTTTTGTGTGTGTGTGTGTGTGAGAGAGAGAGAGAGAGAGAGAGAGAGAGAAAGAGATAACTGCTTAATTAAAAACTCTGATGTGTTACACTCACATGACTTTCTCTACTCTTGTACAAACTATTTTTACAAACGCTTATTCTCCATCTACTTCATGTTAATCGAGATAAACATTTGCAGATTCTATCTTATTGCTAAGTTTCTTGCAGATGTAAGGGGAATATATATTTACAAGGGTAATTTGGAAATACAGTAGCCTTTAAGCATATACATCTCTTAATAACTGGTTGCTAGGTGCAGCATCATTCCCTTTCCCACAGATTAATAATCTTTGCATATCCAAGACAAAAAAATGAATAACGAATTCCCATTTTAGAAAATAAGTATTGAAAAATTTACGGGAATAACAAGCAATATCTCGAAAATGGTTCACTCAACAAAAAAAAAATGTAAATGACATAAGTTGTGTATTTTAACGATCTACATTTTTTGTGTAATAAAATTTTGTCTATCTCTTATGGTTTACCAGGTATGGAAAAGTCGTTCACAATGAAGAATACTTTTGGAGACATTACCATAAAATTCAAGATATACATTTTATTTGTCATAAAAAATCTTAAACATATGATATTTTAATCAAAGCCTTTAGAGCCATTTTTGAGAAAATAAAAATATTCGAAAAATCTTCCATGTAAAGGGTACTCAGTGGTGGAGGGATTTTCTCTAAAACCTTCGTGTCGCAACCTTGGAAGATACTGAACTAAATACCAAGTTTGGTGTTTATCCGACTGTTCGTTTCTGAGTTATGCTGTTCACAGACAGACAGACAGACACACACACGGACATGTTTCCAAAAATGTTTTTTTTTGGATTCAGGGGAATCCAAAACATGTACTTCCGGTGAAATCCCGTTATCGAATTTTTGGGTGGAATACGATACTTCCCCTACTTACTATACGTAGTAGAGAAACAGAATAGAGGTGGATAAATGTAAAGGCAGCTGTAAAGGCACATAAACATAATAAATTGATATTAAGTTAATTTTACGGCACTAATTGGTGCCATATAGTTGTACTGGTTGTAGATTGACTGTCTGGAACTAAATGAATAAACACGTGTGCTCAGGTTTGCATCAAGCGGTAATCCTGAATTTTGCGTTAGTGGGAGAATTGGTTATTAAATAACCGATAACATCCTCGTACTCTCATAGGTGTACTTTCACATTCAAACACCATACACTGGGCATACCATGAAATATTTTTGTTTAAAGACAACATTCTGGAGCACAGCTGGTATTCAAATCCGGAACAAAGCAGGGCGTTTCTCTATTGAATGAGCTCTAGGACCAGTAATAGCAGTTAAGGTCTTCGTTTTCAGGTTTTGGTCTGTCATTTAGCGGTCTTCTCCCTGTCGGTATGGAGGCCCCACTCGCAGTTCTGCTTAGGCAAATATTTTGGCATCCGAGGTATCCGGTATAAGCTAACTTCAACTAAGGACGCCTTGTGTGGGCCACCTGGTATATATTGAACTTTTGGGAATAGCCTATGACGTTTTCTTAATTCTGAGAGAATTATATGCACTTCTGTATCAATAGAAAATAGAAAGAGCGGAAAAAATATTACTCTAACGTAAAATAATGTGATGTGTTACATTCACGAAATTTTCTGTCGTTTATTAGTGGGTATGCAAGTTTATTCTGAACCAAAGCTTAATTTTCTATCTACTTCATTTTAATGGAGACAACGAGAGCAGTAATAACCAAATGTTTAAGAACTGAACGCTATATGCTGCCTTTAAAATTCTATAATGTTTCCATGCAATCGCGAGAAACATCTGAAAATCGACGGGACTTAAAAAGAATGACAAGGTATTGAATAAATCAAAACATTCATAACGATATCTGGGAAACGGGTAATGCCACAAAAAAAATATTTGAGATAAACGGTGTATTTTAAATAGATGTATATTTTTGTATGGTATGTTTTCGTCTATCGCTTAACGTTTGCCGTTATAAAAGATTATGCAAATTACTTTTGAATGAACAGGACTTCCCAGGCTATTCCCAGAAGGTTCAAGATATATAATTTTTTGTCATATAAAATGTTTTGTTATATGGTGTTTTAACAAAAATATTTTGAATGTTTTTTTAGAAAAGCAAAAGGCTATTTCGACGTGGTGGATTTTTTTAAAAATCTTCGGGTCGCATCTTTGGAAGGTACTGACCCTAAATACCAGTTTGGTATTTATCCGACTTTTCTTATTTGAGTAATACTCATAACAGACATGCGCGCGCACACGCACACGCACACACACACACACACACACACACACACACAGGGATCGTTTTCTAAAGATGCTTATTTTTTTAATCAAGGAGCCTCAAAACATGTATGGGTGAAATCTAGGTATTGAGTTTTTGAGTGAAACTCAATACCTTCCCTACCTACTATGTATATTATAGAGAAAGGGGAAAACTGCAGAGTTCATTAAAGTATACAATGTGTCAAATACTTTTTGGTTTTATGGTACTTGTAGCGCTAATAGTGTTCCAAGTACACAGCCGTTTGTAAAAATTGCAACACCAAGAAGGAATCGCATGAATTCAATTAATTTAATACCATTGTTAGGTACATGACAATTAACAAATTATAAACATTTCAAATCCATACATGACCTTTGAGCCCTAATATTCAGTATTTGGTGTGGCTTCCATGCGCTGTAATTAGAGCTGCTATACGCCGTAACATTGAATCAAAAAGGTTCTGAATAAATTCCTGAGGGATTTACCTCCACGCAGTTCGTGTTACTGGTTACTGGAAGATCGTGACGCACCAACCATATCCCAGACATGTTCGATGGGCGACATGTCAGGCGAACATACAGGCCAGGGAAGCAATGGTATCCGTTGCTCTTCGAAGAAGGCTTGTACATTCCTCGCAATATGTGGCCGGGCATTTTCCTGTTGAAATGTGGCCTTGGAGATGCCTGTAGCACTGGGAGTACCTCAGGCTCTACAGCCACCGTTATTTACCGGTTTATGTTAAGTGCCCTCAATTCGTAGGAGACGAGATCGGTTGTTGTAATCAATGGCGCCCCAAACCATCACACCTAGTGTTTGTTCGCTATGCCGCTCAACAATGCAGTCCTCCAAGTTGCGCTCACCACAGTACCGCCGGACACGTATGCGGCGATCACTGTAGGACACGGGACTCGTCCGAAAGGACATTTTGCCACTCAGCATCCCAGTGACGGTGTTCACGTGCCCATTGCAGCCGGAGGAGCTTGTGGTTTCTGGACAATGGAAACCGACATAATGGCATGCATGCAACCAGTCCAACCTGTAGCAGGCGGCGACACCGTTGTTGCAGACAAGTTCACACCTTTGCAGTGCTCCAGCGTCGAGCCAACTTGTGGATGAAGCTGTACGGTCCGTTATGGCCATGCGGACAGATGACGGTCATCCCGTGCTGTGGTCATGTTCCGTGGTCTAGTACCCGTTCTTCGCTGCATACGATCTTCATATATCCACAGATTCCTAACACGCATCACTGTCGTAGCAGCATGCCCTGTACGAGACGAAATGTCACGGTATGAATAACCTGCTTCCAGGGGACCGATCATTCTGCCCCGTTCGAACTCAATCAGATTCCGATATGGCTCTCTTTGACGTGGACGAGGCATACTGACTCTAACTTTATTGTTTCCACCTTGTTCGATAGCTCTGCACTCACTACACTGGGCGTGTCAGACCAACACGAGAGGGCTCTGCTCGGTCTACGTGTACCCCATTTCTCTGTAAACCTAATAACGTATTGCTTCCACACTGTTCTACACTTATTCGGGAAATTCTTTCTTGGTGTTGCAATTTTCACAAACGGCAGTTCTTGTTATATGATTACACCTTCCTGAGTATACAAAAATCTGCAGGAAAATGCTTAAGCGTTTCCAATTCTCTTGTTTTTTTTTCCAATAGTTCGTTACCATGATCATGAAGAAACAATTTTTTCTTTAAAGACGAATTCTGCATGTATTCCTCGTGCTTCCATTAATAATTTGAAGGTATATTTTGCCAAGCAAAAATGTAGGATGTATAACGTAATGTTACAACTCCATAATAGTTCTGTAATACGTAAGTACATTTGCAAAATTTATTGGGAAGAGAAAGCTGTGCGAGTGTACCATATCAATTTTGTTTTCTCTGATAACTATGTGGATACTTGTATGTGCAATAGGTCGCTGTTCAGGACAGAACTGTCACCCATCAAACTAAACTAAGATACTTATAATGATGTAAACTGTTTCTTCATAATTTCTTCAAAATATTGAAATATTTAATTATCGAGTTTCCCACTCATTTAGCCATTAATTTTCTCGATGACTCATCTGAGAGAAGAGAAACAAACAGTCTCGTAACCCTAAAAGCAGTTTTAAAATTACTGGCTATAAAAATAATAATAATAATGAATTGACCAAGCCAAGATTATGGTCCAACTTAGTTATTATTAAATTAATTAAGTTTTAACAAAAGCAAACAAAATCCGAACATGTGAGAATCGGTAAAAAAATAAAATTCGGATGCACTAATATATACATATGAGTAGGTTTTACTTATAGATTAAGAGTATAGACGCAATCAATCCTCTTACGATATTGTGAGATACACCTGTTGAGTATAATTAGAGTATTTTACAGCCTACGTTTTAGATTTGGAATGAAAAGCTTCAAAAGAAGCGTTAACTGTAATAACAAAATCAAAAGGTCTGCGATTTGTTTCAGCTAAGCTAGATACAATTCACATATTACATAAAGGTATACATAAAAATAAAAATCAAATACTTATTTGATAATAAAAATAATCTAATAATGTATATCTTCTAATTAAAAAAACAAAGGATAATAAAATTAATGCCAATCTTACTTCATAAGAAATCGTTTGAGCAACAGCTCGTAAACCAAAGGAGATCGTTCATTTTTGATGTGTTTAATAAGAAAAGCAGCTTTTGGGAAATACAACTACATAAATATAACTTTAGAAAGGTATTTCAGAATAAATGTCAGAATTATTACTGACATTTTGGAATTATTAAATAAACCTTCAAAGACTTCACATCTACGTAAGAAAGAAGTTTATTTATGAAATGAATTTCTCCACAAAATATTAGAAAAATCGAAAAAGTACGGTACTGGTAGAAGCTTAAAAGTGTGGACTTTTCGGTCTTCATTTCATGCTTAGGTTTCATGTCAGTTTAATTTCATTAACACTGTGACTTTATCTTCAATCATTTGGCGTAGTTATGTTTTTGTTATGTACTCATTACTGATATGACCTTTTAACCATACTACTTAGGCACATTATACGGGACAATATGGAAGAATGAAGTTGAGACGAGTTTGCTGCATAATATAATACGTATTTAAGCACTGCCATTAAACATTGAAATAAAATGACAGAAGCCAGGAGTCAGCGATTATGGCTGGAAGGCACTTTCACATCGCGAACAAAGCCTAGATGAATTTGTCTAAAGATGAAACATTATAAGGGCCCACTCACATTGAAACATTAATGGAAATGCAACACGAACACAAAATTGTAGCCAAGCTAATAAATGCGGCCGTTTACAATTATTTTCGTTAACCTGAACATTAACACTATCGATAAACCTTACAATCCCTAAGCTTTCATGTTAACGTTAATGGGATTCCAGAGAAAAAATAACACTATTGCACTGCATAGAAATAGAAACGAAGATAAAGGAGTCATTTGATAATAAATTCGTTATTTTATTTAAAAATCATCGTTGACTTTATGACAAAAAGCAGAAATCTTACAAAAATAATTTGCTAAAACAAAGTATTTTGAAACAAAAGTAGTGCTAATGAACTGAATAGGATTAATTATTATTACTATGGTGTCTTTTGAGGTTGTTTGAAAATTTATACCTATTTCATTTTCTTTATGGTATGGGAAAATATACATAACAAACACAGTTAATGCAGTTTGTAGCAACAGAAAATACACTGTTGTATTGTCGTTAATCATCACAGCCTCCATTTTTAACTGTTTTCATACTTCAATTATCTTGTTTTGACACTAAGTTTTTTGTGTCTTTTTAACGTGTCTGTCAAAGCGAATATTGTATTTATGTTACACGTTTATGTCCTCGCGTTAATATTAATGTTTCCATGTGAATGGCGCTTACGTATTTAATTTATTAGCTACATTAGTTCGAAAGAGTTACACACAGCTTTAACCCTATACTGGAAGCATAAGTGGAAAGGGGGGTTCCAATTTTTCACAATAACAAAAGTAGGATGTTTTATATGCATATGGACTTTTTTATCCACTATCCTTTATTTTTATTCTGAAGAAAGTTTACGTTTCTGTCTACTTCGTGATAATAGAAACAAACCTTTGCAGAAATAGCTTAATTAGAAATTTCGTTCCATATATTACGTGACAGATGAAACCAAGTTGGAAGTCAGATGGTTTAATGTTAGTCGGTATATGCTAGTCTTGAAATTGCATACTATTTCCACGACATTGCAAGAAATAAATAAATAGCGACAGTAATTTAAGAAAACGACAAATTGTTGAAAAATCCAAACCAATAGTAAGCATCTTTCGGCATATCTTATGCCAAATAAAGTCATTTTTAATAAACTGTATGTTTTATAGAAGTCTACATTTCCTGTGTAGTACGTTTTTGCATGGTTTTCCCATTATATAAAATTCCTTCCGAATGAAGGCGACTTTACAGGCTTTACCCAGAAAATAAAATACACACATCCCACGTTTCATGAAATATTTTAAATAATAATAAACGTTAATAATAAACGTTCCCGTGAAAGGAGATGTTATCATTTTCTCAAAAAGCTTCCTATTGCACATTTATACTGAACTTAAATACCAAGTTTGGTATTTATCAAACATTTCGTTTTAGAGTGCTGTTCACAGAAACACACACACACACGCGAAACTTTTTCAAAAAAATATTTTTTGGGAGTTCAGGGAGCCTCAAAATATGCTCTTCCGATGAAATCTCCACATAGAATTTTTGGGTAGAATAAAATACTTCCTCTACTTACTTTTGGTGACGTAGTAGAGAAAGCGAAAATGGTGCTCTTTTTTAGTGGTATATAACAACGATAGGCAACCAATCAGTGCTATTGTTGGGGACTTTAGAGCCCACAAATATACATATGTACCAAATAAAGAAACAACATAACAGATAAAGTATTGTAATTGTACCACGTTAATTACGACTACACTTTGAAGAACATCATCAACAGATAGGATACAGCTTGCTCCGAATTCTCTTATTTATTTCTGAAGCACTTGTTCTTCGAAGTCAAAGCCACACAGACTGTTCAGTGCTTTTTATACGCCCCTATAAAGTAACTTTGTGGTATTGGTCGCAACTTCATTCAGCACTCCTCAAAAGTCCATACAGACATGTTGTTACTTTCTCTACTACGTACGTAAGTAGGGGAAGTATTGTATTCCACCCAAAAATTCGATACCGAGATTTCACCGGAAATACATGTTTTGAGACCCCCAGAATCTAAAAAAAGCATTTTTGGAAACATGTCCGTATGTGTGTCTGTCTGTCTGTCTGTCTGCGTGTATGTGTATGTGTGTCTGTGTGTGTGTGTGTGTGTGTGTGTGTGTGGTGCGCGCGCGTGTCTGACTGTGAACAGCATAACTCAGAAACGAACAGTCGGATAAACACCAAACTTGGTATTTAGGTTTAGTATCTTCCAAGGATGTGACACGAAGGTTTTCAAGAAAACCCCCCACCCCAGATTACCCTTTACATGGAAGATTTTTCGAAAATTTTAATTTTCTCAAAAATGCCTCTAACGATTTTCATTAACATATCATATGTTTAAGATATTTTTATTTCAAATAAAATGTATATCTTGAATTTCCTGGGAATGTCTCCAAAAGTATTCTTCATTGTGAACGACTTTTGCATAACTGATAAACGATAAGAGATAGACAAAATTTTACTACACAAAAAATGTAGATCGCGTTAAAATACACAATTTATGTCATATGCATTTTTGTTGTTGAGTGAACTATTTTCGAGATATTGCTTGTTATTGCTTTAAATTTTTCAATACTTATTTTCTCAAATGGGAATTCGTTATTCATTTATTGTCTTGGATATGCAAAGAGTATTAATCTGTGGCAAAGGGAATGGTGTTGCACCTAGCAACCAGCTATTAAGAGATATGTATGTGCTTAAAGGCTACTGTATTTCCAAATTGCCCTTATAAATATAGATTCCCCTTACATCTACAAGAATATTAGCAATAAGATAGTCTGCTAATGTGTATCTCGATTAAGATGAAGTGGATGGAGAATAAGCGTTTGTAAAAATAGTCTGTACAAGAGTAGAGAAAGTCATGTGAGTGTAACACATCAGATTTTTAATTGTAATGGTGCTGGCTGTTTTTACTCTATTTCGTTGTTTTTTCTCTTAGTGCCTGTTTTGGCCATCAAAACACAATACTGAAGAGCCATCTGTTTGTTTCTATTGTCATATTGGAGGCTTACCTTTACAAGCAATTCCTGCTGTTTACTCGTCTGTGTATGGAACATGGGTTTTATCCTTACAGATCACTCGGGCATGTAAGCTTTCCAGAGTATGTGCGGGCTGTGGAATAATACTAATTAAACACAAATTGTTTTAGCCGGGAATAAAATCTGGAAATCTGGTTTTAATATTCAGTAAGTTGGCTGGTGTATTACGGAGGGCCAGTTGCCTTGCCTCGTTTGTTTTCTAAACAAAGCAAAACAGTGCTATTTATTAAGGTTTAGAGACCAAACTTATATTAAAAGCTCTGCTTTTCAGCTGTATCTGCATTTTTCATTTAACACAATCAATTCTGCTGTCCATTGTCTTATGTGTACACATGAGTGAAAGTAAGCTAGCTTACGTGGTGCGTGAGTGCATGTGTGTGTGTTCTTAAGGTACTGCATCTGTGAAATTGTGAAAAATTGCGAAATTTTTCACACATATTCTGAAAATGTTAATAATTAATTTTTGTAATAAAAAATATTATTTATAAACTCTAAGTACACATATTCGTTTTTTCCAATTAGCGCATTTAAACTGCCAATTGGCTAAAGCTATACATGGACATGCAATTTTGTTTTCTTGCAAACACTTTTTAGCATTTTTCCATACTCAAAAGGCTACATACGATGCAACTTTTTACTAATTTGCCTCAAAATTTTGGCACTGTGTCCTAGACGTGCTTTAAAGAAAATGATCCTATACTTTTTTAAAACAATTCTCTAATTTTTAGAAATAAATTAATATCTTTAATATTGTAGCGTGTGTGTGTGTGCATTGTCGCGTCGGAAACATTATTCCTTTGTAGCATGACATTGTTGTGTATAATTATTTTGATTGGGATTTAAATTCCGTCCGACGAGGCATCTCTACCTCATCTGCTGGCCAAGGAGTGGAGAGAGGAAGGGGGCGAGGGCAAGTAGCGTGACTAGTTTCCTTTTTTGTCTAGTAGCGCCAGACAGTAGCGTGGGTCGGTTGTGTGTGTCTCTTCAGGGCGAGTGATTGTGTATGCGTGTTTTCGTGTGAGTGTGGAACATCTCCTTCCAATGTTTGTCCTGTAATCTTTTGTATATGATGTAGTGGCACTAAGATAAATTTATAAAAAAACCACAGGTAACGTATTTAATCTGATTTTTTGTGTATTTTGTTATGAATATCCCACGCCAGCTTTGAAATGTAATATTAAGCTCCTGGTCCTCTCCTTGGCACTGATACTATGCTCCTCAATGTTTATGCCGGGGTAACTAAAGTTAATATCTAGCTGCAAAACCTTTGGCCTCACCCCGGTATATAACAATGTATATTAATAATATATTTCATAAAAATAATAATTATGATTTAAAATAAAAACTTTGATATAATACATTTATTTGAAAAGCAATTTACTGCAAATCAAACCTTTTATCAGAATATTTTTAAAAATGTATCGTGTTGAACGTTTTTATTAGAACAGTAAATTAACACAATAAAGGGCAATATTTAAGGTACCATGCAAGCTAGAATTCTGAAGTATGCAAAAATATTATTGTTATGGTGTGTAATAAGTGCCATAAATTTCAATAAGACATCTTACATATTATGGATTTTCCAAATTCACAGATGCATTACTTTAAATGTATGTGGGTATACGATAGAGATGTCGTGGACAGCTTTAATTGTTCGTTTAATATTGTACGTAACGAGACTCGTTAAATTCTTGAACGCAACTCGTTTGAAAAACAACAACGAATATGCCGAACAAAGCTTGAGCTAATGGTTCATATGCACCTATGAATACACAACTTTGAGAAATAACTATAGGTGTTTGACAGCACTTTTAATAACCGTGTTTAAATATATTACTAAATAAAACTCTGTTTTGCACAATATCTCGACGAAAAAAAATTAATGACAAAATAATGTAACATTCAAATATATCATAGTTCTTACTCATGTTTTTTAAATGGAAACCTACAATTAGGGTCCAATTAAAGTGACCCTAAAATGACCATCACACGTCCTCCAAATAAACCACGACTAATGGCATTTACTTTCCCCCATACTATCAAGCTACTTTTATTCAAGACATTTCTTTCTACAACGCCTAGTTTGGAGATATTGTATAATTTCAACTTAAATGGTCCACCCTGTATATTCTGGTGGCCTTAAAAGACATGTTTTCATGAATTCGCGAGAAACAACTGAATGTTGAAAGGACTTTAAAGAATGGCCAACAAATGAACAATCCGAACTATTAATAATGAATATCTCGGAAATGGTTTACGCCACAAAATTTATTTAAAATAAATAGCGTGTTTCAAAGAGACTACATTTGTTGTGTAGTATATTTTCGTTTATCGCTTAACGTTTACCAGTTATACAAGATTATACAAAATTCTTTCCGAATGAAGAGGACTTCAAAGGCTATTCCCAGAAAATTCAATATATGCATTTTATTTGTTATTTAAAAATCTTTAATTCGTGGTATTTAATCAAAATCGTTAGAGCCATTTTTTAGAATATAAAAGTTTTCGAAACATTTTGCTTGTAAATGGCAGTTGGAGTAGGGGCTTTCTTTTTAAACTTTGTGTCGCATCCTGGGAAGATTCTGAACTTAAATACCAAGTTTGGTACTTATCCTACTTTTATATTTGAGGTATGCTTTTCACAGACACACGTAGTTTTTTCTAAAAATTCCTTTTTTGGGTTTAGGGGGCCCCAAAACATATATTTCAGTAGCTAAAGTATTAAGTTAACCCAAATATTCAGTAGTTATATATTTTTGAATAACGGACCCTACTTTAAAAACATTCGTTGTACTTGCAGCATCGCAAGTCCCCTTTAAGGTATGATATTTCCGAGGAGTTAGTGAAATCCCAATGGAGATTTGCCAGCATAAGTGAATCAAATGAGTTAAATTTGTGCTTTTTGTGGTTTGTCAACAGTAGCTCAGAGGGAGAGCGGTATGGAAAACCGAACATCCATAGTTCGAATTCCGATCATAGGTTTCAGTTTTTCAAATCTACTTCGGTTTCCCCATACATTTACTCACAGGCAGAGAGATTTTCACCTGCACCTATTCCGATACTAGAACCTGGACCTCCAGATAAAGCAATGCTGCTTTTCGCTGAAATCCAGATGCAATTACGGAAGAAAGAAGGTTGCACATGTGGCTGAGATAATGCTGAGAACACAAAGCACAACGATTAAGACCTAATCATTTTCAGGTGCAATGCGATTGCTTTCGGTTGAACTGCTGTGAATTGCGTGCTTGTGACTGGATAAACACCGTACGGACGGTAATAGCATTTCCCACGGTACCCGGACAAGTCAGCTGTATGTCGCCATGAAACGGCCCTCTGTTAATTGGAGTCTCATTTCCACACAATCCTGTGCGCGCACACATACAATTATGGCCTCATCTAACGAGGTAAAGCACCTAACAACATATTAGCACAAGCAGAATAAGAAGATGTCAAAGCAAGTAATCCTCTCTCTGAAGAGGAGACTAACCATAAAATAATCCATTTGGGCTTGTTAATCTTTCCCTTCTCATAACTGTATCCATTTATTCACAAACGGCTGCGGAATTGCAGTTCTTAATAAGAAAAGCCCCGACAATTACGTTTAGAGTAATATAAAAAGTTAAGATGAGAATAAATGGTGAAAATTACCAAAAAATTACACTTTTAGTTTTTTGTGTAGTCTAATTAGTTGGGATTTCCTCTTTAATTTCATATACATTTTATCACTGTAGGTACAATACCTATATTTAAAATTCTCCATCACTTCATATTAAAAATTACAGTTCCTACATATTTTTGAGTAGAGGGGTAAAGGGGCCCTCGAAACCGCATGCAAGTCATCCGATCCATTGTGCTTCTGCCGTGACCCCTGGGAGGGAGGGATGAGGGAGAGGCCGGAAGGGCGACCAGATGCGATGAACATGGACGCAAGCGTGGACGGGGTCCCTAATGTTTCCAGATTAGACACATCCAACGCCTCCCGGGACCACCCACAGACCCTGAGCCTCCAAGGGGTCCCCGAAGGAGCGCCTATTTGAAAGTACCCGGAAGCAGGTCCTAACCGAGCTATCCGTGGAAGGACGTCAGGAAGAAACCTGACAGAGGTCTTTTATGGAAGCTTTGCTGTAAACATCTCTGCTACTCTTAAACGTTTCAGCGTCTATTTGCTCAAGCTATGTGATTTATTTCTTATCCCGTTTGTTTTCTCCATTTTTGCTTAGAATAGCCGTTTGTATGAATAGCATTTTCTGGTAAAAACGACCGTCCTCTCAGAAACTATTTAAGAAAGCAAATAAAATTTTAGGGTGATGAAACAAACTCTTGAATTCTTTTGAGGATCTATTTTAGACGGGAAAAGATAGTTGTTTCATTTTTAAAAAAATTATAGCTGATAAGTTTTAATAAAAATGGCATAATTAAGAAAACAACCTTATCTTTCTAATAAAGAAGCTTACTTGATAAATGTATATTAGTGAACTTGGAGGGCATATATCTATATCCTGTAAAAATTTAAGTCTCATGTCTTACACAGTTTCCGAGATAATGGATCACAAATTTAACAGATTTATTGGTGGGATATGAATAAACTTCCTCTTTAAAAGCGACAAAATTTGAAAATGCTGCACTTACTACAGGATGTAATGTAATCGTCAAAATAAAAACATCATAACCTGTAAAAGGTTTTGCTCATAAGTGCACATTTTGTTAACATTGGCTCTTAGCTCCGATAAGAGTTCTTTGAATTTATTAGAAAGCCTTAAAGCATAGAAGCATCTATAGCAAATTTATGCTAAAGCTTTGAAAATTTTCCTTAGAGAAAAATCAACACGCGTGAAATATTCTTGAAACTGTATAAAATATGGTAAAATCAACTGTATTTGTCGTTTTCATTAAAGATAAAAATAACACAAATCATCCATAATGGAAATGCATGAGGAGAATTGTTATAGAAGGGTATTATTCTTCCTGTAAACATTGTGGACATTTTAGATATAACAGCAGGTAATAGCAGAGGAAGGCAAGGATAACTATTTGCCGACACTTGACAAAGGATTAAGTAGGAAGGTTTAAGAGGAATGTAAGGTACAGGATAATAAAATAGACTTTTAGCAAAAAAGCAACGCGTAACACAGCAAGTTTTGAAAACAACATTCACTGTAGACCACACAGAAGAAATTAACGATAAAACTGACATTAAACCATAAAGTTTATTTTAAAACAACTAAATGTATATAGCGGCGGCGCCGTGGCCGAGTGGTTAGACCGCTCGCCTCCCATCTAGGCGGCCCGGGTTCAATCCCAAGGACCTGCATGTGGGATTTGTGGTGGACGAAGCGGCGTCTGGGCGGGTTTTCTCCGGGTTCTCCGGTTTCCCCCGCCATTCATTCCACCAACTGCTCCATCATCACCTTTCCTTTCATCCATTTCACCAACATTTCGTTACATCTACTTCCTTCATCCCACACCAGGCATCGGGCTGATCACCCATCCTGGATGCTCTGTCTGATCCATGAGTGTCTGCTCCTCGACGGGCCTCTGACCCCAGGCACCCGCTTGTAAGTCCTGGGGGGTGTAAGTCCTACATAAGAGGAGGGTAAACAGATAATGAATGAATGAATAAATGTATATAGCCTATATACTGGAAGATACAGGTATTTCACTGGATGTTTCATTTAGCATGTATCACTTTATCATGTAGATGCAATACCAGTGTTTCAAACATTCAAAAATATGCAAATGAAACTGAATGGTTGGTATAACATGCTATTAGCAAGCTGGTTAAACGTCTTGTACATGGTGCAAATATAATGATTTCATTTGTCAGCTGGGAAAATGTTTTTAGAGATGCAGTTATTCAGATATTAGGATGTACATAAAATCTTAGTCCAGGAGACTAAGGAGTCTTAGTACATCTTCTACCCAAGGGGGCTTGATTTATAACTTCTCACAATTATCATCTGAACCTGCTGTAAGTTGAAGCCGCTTCCTGAGCGGAAGCGTTTGTAATATCAAGAAGTTTTTCGTCACGTGCTAGAATCTGATAACGATACTGATAACAGTAATGCGATAATGGTAGTTTGTTGATGATAATGGTGATCAGACAATTATATGGCCAAAAATGGGAAACAGCAAGAACAGAGTATTAAGAACGGTGAATTTCTAGTACAATTAAACTTACTCAGCTCCTATTTGTCAGATTTGATTGTCATTTTGAAAATTCTGCAATTATTTTAGTAACATTGTAGTATGTTTCATGTTCTAGTAAATTTTAAATTTCAAAAATGTTTAAAAGAAATTGTATACTTTGTGATTTTAAACACGAAAAAGTACATTCTAATAGCTGTTATGTGTTGTAGGAGCTAATTATTGCAGTTTTTATAACTTCGTATTTTTTAAATAATAACAAATTTAAGTTTCCCGCTCTTAAAATGCTTTCATTATCTTGCAGCAAACGTAAAGTAAACAACAGGAAAAAACTGATGTATTTCTTCTGCTCCCCAAAGGGCCAATTTAGTACTTCTTAAAAGTAACCCTGTATACAAAAATGAAATCTAAGCTGAAAATGCAGAATAAAATATAGCACATTTCCGCAATGTTTCAGCCGAAGTGATTTCTTTCGCCACAGATTTCCACTCTGCACTATAGTAAACAGCTAAAGCTAAACGAAACATAAACCTAAGATGCTCTACTCTTGTACAAACTATTTATACAAACTCTTATTCTCCATCTACTTCATGTTAATCGAGAGTCTATTTGCAGTCTATCTTATTGCTAATTTTCTTGTACATGTAAGGGGAATATATATTTACAAGGGCAATTTGGAAATACAGTAGCCTTTAAGCACATACATATCTCTTAATAGCTGGTTGCTAGGTGCAGCACCATTCCCTTTCCCACAGATTAATACTCTTTGCATATCCAAGATAAAAAAATGAATAACGAATTCCCATTTGAGAACATAATTATTGAAAAATTTAAGGGGATAACAAGTAATATCTCGAAAATGGTTCACTCAACAAAAAAAATGTATATGACATAAATTGTGTATTTTAACGCTATCTACATTTTGTGTGTAGTAAAATGTTGTCTATCTCTTATGGTTTACCAGTTATGCAAAAGTCGTTCACAATGAAGAACACTTTTGGAGACATTCCCAGGAAATTCGAGATATACATTTTATTTATCATAAAAGTATCTTAAACATATGATATTTTAATCAAAATCGTTAGTCATTTTTGAGAAAATTAAAATTTTTGAAAAATGTTCCATGTAAAGGGTAATCTCGGGTGGGGGATTTTCTTGACAACCTTCTTGTCGCATCTCTGGAAGATACTGAACCTAAATACCAAGTTTGGTGTTTATCCGACTGTTCGTTTCTGAGTTATGCTGTTCACAGACAGACAGACAGACACACACACACACACACACAGAGAGACACACAGAGAGACACACACACGGACATGTTCCAAAAATTCTTTTTTTGAATTCAGGGGGTCTCAAAACATGTATTTCCGGTGAAATCTCTGTATCGAATTTTTGGGTGGAATACAATACTTCCCCTACTTACTATACGTAGTAGAGAAAGTAAAAATGTCTAAAGAAACAATTCAAAACAAGCTTAAACTAGCAACATAAAACTAATCTAAAAAATCTGATGTGTTACACTCACATGACTTTCTCTACTCTTGTACGAACTATTTTTACAAAAGCTTATTCTCCATATGCTTCATTTTAATCGAGATGTTAATCTTATTGCTAATTTTCTTGTAGGTGCAAGGGGAATATGGTAGTATTTAAGCAATAGTCAAGTCTTTTAAGAGCGGGTTGCTATGCAGCGCATTCTATTCTCTTTGTATGTCTAGGACATAAAAAATGAATAACAAAATCCCATTTGAGAAAAAGTATTGGAAAATTTAAGGGAATAACAAGCAATATCTCGAAAATTGTTCATTCAACAAAAAAAAAGTATATGGCATAAATTGTGTATTTTAACGCGATCTACATTTTTTGTGTAGTAAACTTTTGTCTATCTCTTATGGTTTACCAGTTATGCAAAAGTCTTTCACAATGAAGAATACTTTTGGAGACATTCTCAGAAAATTCGAGATATACATTTCATTTGTCATGAAAATATCCTAAACGTATTATATTTTAATCAAAATCGTCATAGCCATTTTTGAGAAAATTAAAATTTTCGAAAAATGTTCCATGTAAATGGTAATCTGGGGTGTGGGCGACTTTCTTGAAAACCTTCTTGTCGCATCTCCGGAAGATACTGAACCTAAATACCAAGTTTGGTGTTTATCCGACTGTTCGTTTCTGAGTTCTGAGTTATGCTGTTAACAGACACATACAGAGACACACAGATACACACACGGACATGTTTCCAAAAATGCTTTTTTGGATTCAGGGGGTGTCAAAACATATATTTCCGGTGAAATCTCGGTATTGAATTTTTGGGTGGAATACAATACTTCCCCTACTTACTATACGTAGTAGTGAAAGTAAAAAGTTAATGGACTGGAAATGTGAGGCCAAAACAAGCTAGTTCCAAAACCTGGAATAAGAATAAGAACGGATGAATGAATGAATGTACTACTGTGGATCGTAGATACCACAACAAGATTAAACCTGTCAGTTTTAAGCTTCAGCTAACACTTTACATCATATATTAGTGCACTTTAACCACAATGTTCCTCTTCATATCTGGATTGTTATAAATCGCATACACAGTTCGCTTTTTAGTATAATAAAATAGAAAGGTAACACAATTTAGCATCGGGTTTATAAATTACTCAGCCGATAACAGTTTTTAAGCTAGAGAACTACATGTTCAAGAGATTAAAAATATACTTTCAAGAAGATGAACGGTGTTTCAACAACAGGTTTGAAAAATCTGAAAACTTTGACACACATTTTCCCTACGGTGTCTTTAAGTTCAACAAGCAAACAAAAATATTGTTTTAAATTAGATTCATCGCTGTTAATAACCGAGATACTGCCAATATGAATTATTTATGTTTCAGCTTTACCACCAAAATCACTGATTTGCTTCAAAATTTGTCAAATTTATTTCTATAATCATGTAAATAATGCTTTAAATGTATTTAAATTCTTTTACAGTAAACAATGTTCGAAAGTTTTTTTGAGTATTTTGAAGAGGACTTAAGCAGTTAAATATGATGACAGACTTTCATAAGGAAAGTGAATTAGTCAGTACGCTGAATGTCACCCTTCAACTTGTTTCTCGTGAAATCATACAATGTGGCAGCATATAGGGACCTATTTGAACTGCATGCTCCAGTTGCCTTCTATATGCTATAACACAGTGCAATTGAAACAGTTCTGCCAACATTTACCATGTCTCAGAAAATATAGTCACCAAAGTTTCCTTCACGAGCGGTAATGTTAAAAACCAGAATGCTTGAAAAAAGTTTAACAGTTGCAAATCCAACCGCGACGTGCAGAAATCACTTTAATTAAATATTTAATATATTTGTTGATTTGAAAAAATAATAAACTTCGGTAAACTTTTAGTAAGCAAGGCATTAAACAGAAAGTTTTTAACATTTCATCTGTTTCCAGATCCCTTGAAGCTATATTTGTTGCAAAAGATACCTGTAAATGACTGCCATGTTATTTTCAATAAAAGAATACTGAACGTGACTTGTACAGTAAACATACATCCCAGGCATCGGCACGTCGAGATTTTCATTTCGTGTGTAATATGGAGTGATATGGTCCTCCAGGCAGCTTTATTGTACTGCAGTGGCTCATGAATAATATGTTGCGCTGATCCACAACTTTTATCCATGACAGCTGCCATTTCATCCACGGTGACACACATTTTCCCCAGTGCGGTGTTCTGACGCTGAGTGGGTGAACTAAACGTATAGAACTTGCTTGTTTTAAAGCCAAAGATTAAAAGTGTTGTCCAGGCTAGAAAAAGTTCAGTTCATATCACACACGAACGTGATTGTATGTGCGTCAGAGTGTTGTCTTCTTTTGTGGTCCTTATTTGTGATTTACTTTGGTTTCTTCTTCCCTCTTGAAGGAGTCTTGGAATGGACTTTTCGTCTTCTGAATGATCTATATTAATTTCCTTGGCATAGTTTTGGATGTGAAGATAATACGGATAATCTGTATCTGTTTTGGAAACAGATAAAATGTTTACTTTCATTATTTAAAGAATAAATATTTCCATTACCGATACACCTAGCATATTATTTGTCTTATTTAAGGTACCAACTAGTTCTACTGAACGCATAATCTATTTTTATTTGCCTTTACACTACAGGGTTAAAATCACGACGTACAACGTACAGTTTATGATATGTAAAGGAGAAAAGTAAAACAAACCTAACGTGCTGCATTCACTAGACTTTCTTTATTCACTCTTCTACAAACTATTGCAACAATTCTGGACTGCATGTAAATGACACTTTACAGCTAACGCTTGATAATGCCAATGAAGGTATATGTACATTCTGAAGCTTATTTATTAATACCTGACATTGCACGGATAGCTTTTTAAACACGAATGATGAATAATTTCATTTAGCTCAACCCTCTCTTTATGAAATTATTATAAATGACGTATAAGATTTTTATTGTGAATCCTCCACTTTATCCTTATAACTGTAATTTCGCACAGTCCCGACTATTCCAAATAACGGATGAAGAATCCCCTGATGCAAAAGGATGTGAAGCATCGGTGAAACGTCCTTAAACCTCCCCCGACAGTCTTCCAAACTCTGGAAATGCTGAATAGCGTATAAGTACCCTTTGGCGCTTTAGACTCCCCGGTAGAAATGGTGAGTAACTTTTTAGATAAATTAGATTTACATTTAAAACTTAGTACCTTCTTTATGACCCAATAGTTATTTAATAACATAAAAGCTACATATTTTCACATGCAGAAATCCATAAGTACGCAACGAAATAAGATTTCGCATTCCCACAAAGTTAACCGGTTTGGAAAAACATAGCCTGCGACCAGTTAATATAACATATCGGTTCACTAATTTCTAATGTTAGCAGTTTTCTCTCTAAATAAAATTATTTAGCACGTTAGCTAACGAACTTGATTACAACATAAGTACAAAGGAAATAGTGCGAAGCTTCCTTACATGGGGTTATTAGAAGGTTTTTTCATCCAGAAACGTAAGTGTATACATGTATAGAATTAGAATAAAGGTTTTACAGAGGTTTTGAAACTGTTTCATTAATATGCATCTGAATTATTATACAAATGACAATTAAAGAAACAAATATAACACAGGATCGATTGTCGTATTTTAATAGTCATTTACGATAAGAATATCGTAACGTATCATATGAGATTGGAAGATTGATAAGCGAGGCCCCAGGCTGTGTTTGATTACCAATCGAGTGTTATAATATGTATTTACGATGTGTGTATCGTGTAACGTTTCATCTACTTTAGTTATGTAATATCAATTTTTTATTTACTTTGGTAAACTACATTTTTGTTTCAGATATAGTATTAAGAATCACTGAAACAGTACACCACATTGATACATAGTTGATACGTGTGTGAAGTGGGCCATGCATGGTTTCATAGACGATTTGTTTGTTAGGTTTTTGTTTAAAACATAAGATCATGAGTACTAGGTGACTTAAATAAACTTTAAAAAATGAGTTCTAACGAAGATATTGCAAACGCAGCTAATTCTGTTATAGAGAGTTTAATTCCTAATATATCCCGAATTAAAATATTGTTTAAAAATATTGTTATCAATGCTTATAATAAATAAAATTGGTTCTATTTTGTTTATTATTTATGTATGGTTCTCAATACGCAACCAGTTTTGCGGTAAGAGTTACATTACGAAAAACGTTACGTAAAAGAAGCTTCATTATAGAAACTAGTTGCGAAATGAGGTACCATTACGAAACTAGTTAGGTAGTGAATGGGTTTAAAGGTTTTTTCTTAGTATTGTAAAATCGATATTACGTAATTGAAGTAGATAAACTCTGTTTAAACTTCTGTTTGTTGTAGTGTTACATCATCACTATTTATGTATATTCGTTGGAATAAAATGTAACTGGCACTTATTATTATACTCCGTGGAGATAAGAAATTATTTATAATCTGTGGATTAACAACTATTTTTTTCTACTCCAAGGCATTCTCAACCAAAGGTCAAGCGTTTTATTTTATAGATAACCCAATGTATTCCTACTCAAGTACAGTCTTTGTAAATCCTTTTTAATATTTTAGAAATGTATGAAATGGAGGTTATTTATAAATCCATGTCCGTCAGAATGAGTTGGGCTTTTCAATGGTGAAAGAATTATCAAAACCGGTTGAGTGGTTTTGGAAATTAACCTACATACACAAACACAGTTAAACACAAATTTTCTGTCTTTATAATATTGTTGGTAAGGATTTGTTACTATGTTTCGAATGAATAACCTTGAATGTCGTAACTATAACAAACTAAAGATAACGCATAAAAAAAGAACACTTTTCACAGTAATGAGGATAGTTCTCTCATGTTGATTTTATTTACGTTTTATTGACATTTAGCCTGTTTCTTCTCCTACAATGTAAAACTGCACATAAATATAAACCAACTAAATAAATAGAAGCCATATCATCATCGGGTTTACATAGCTGCGTGTCTACATTTTATTATTTTACAAGAGGGAAAGAGAAATGTTTACTTTGACTGCGCGAATATAGCATTTATTGGAATATTATAAAACTGTGGTTGTTTTTGCAGAAATTTGAAGCTTTATTATATTGCTCATAAAAAGTGAAAGTAAATATGGTTTTTTCTCTAGTGATGATCTAAAGCAGAGGAAATATAGCATTACACAAACACCGATAACGCGGTTTCACCAAAAACAAACATTTAAAATGGTGCGCGTATGCGTCTGTTTGGCAATTAATTTGTGGAGTGTGCCTCAAAAGTGAAAATCTGGATAAATGCTCTTTTTCCCCATTAAATTACAGTATTATACAAGATTTCAAGATGAAAATGCTTCTCAACGTATAATACTCCATTATTTTTCCTGGTTATTTTCTCGAATATGTTTTCGTTGGTATTTGGCAAGATATTGTCATGAAAATAAATTGAATATTTTTATTTATCATTAAAAATCATATTAAGACCTTCTTAAAAGGTTTTCCAATTGAAACCATTTCCCTGTGTCATCTAATGGATAAAAAAGGAGTATATGTAATATTCCTCTTTTTCTCAACAACAACAATCCTAGTAAAATAACAAAACCTGAGTGCTGTCTTCGAATGCTATGTACTCGTATGATCAATCTGAAACTACTAATAGGCAAATGTGTATCATGGTGAATGAAAAACGAATAAAGTAAATTATATGAATAATATAGATATGAGTGTGAGATCGTAATAAGGGATAAGGTTCTGTGATTATAAAATAAGTGTTTTACTTACTTACTTACCTACTTACTTACTCACTTACTTACTTCATATAGACAGTAAGTATTCCAAGTATTCCATTCCACCAAAAAATTCGATACCGAGATTTCATCGGAAATACATGTTTTGAGACCTCCTTATCCAAAAAGAGAATTTTTAGAAAAAGGTCTGTGTGTGTTGCTGTGTTTGTGGAAAGCATAACTCAAAAACGTTATCCGAAAACGGATAAATACTAAACTCGGTATTTAGATTCAGTATATCTCAAAGATGCGAAATGAAGATTTTGAAGAAAATACCCCCTACGCAGACAACCTTTACGTGGAACGTTTTTCGTAAATTTTTATTTTCTCAAAAATGGCTCTAATGATTTTGATGCAAACATCACATATTTAAGATAGTTTCCTGACAAATAAAGTATATATCTTGAATTTTTTGAGAATGTCCACAAAAGTTCTCTTCTTTCTGAATCGCTTTTCCATAACTGGTAAAGAGACAGACAAACCTTTTCTACACAAAAAATGTAGAACTTGTTAAAACACACAATTTATATCATATGCATTTTTTCAAATGAACCGTTTCCGAGGTGTTCCTTGTTGTTTATTTGAATTTTCCAGTGCTTATACATTTTCTCAGATGGGAATTGGTTATACCATTTTTATTTCCTGGACATGCAAAGAGAATGGAATGCTCCACATAGCAACCAGCTCTTAAAATATTTAACTATCACTTAAAACCTACCATATTCCCCTTGCAACTACAAGAAAATTAGCAATAAGATTAATATCTCGATATTTCGATTAACATGAAGTAGATAGAGAATAAGCGTTTGTAAAATTAGTTTGTACAAGTGTAGGGAATGTCATTTGAGTGTAACACATCAGATTTTTTCCCTTGTGCTTTAACAATACAAGTTGCTATACTGCATCATTGGAAAGCGAGGAAGAATTTGAAAATACGAGATTAAGTCGAGATTCCAAGATTCTCCGATGCACTTAATGCACGTCTATTGCATACTATTTCTTCGACGACAATGAATAATAGAAACAGCACTTACATGAAAATAAAATTAATTACTAATAGCTGCTGAAAATTGGTTTCAGTAGCAACCTTATCAATATTAACCTTACAACGAACTGGCGATCGATTATCCACACCTGTTTAACATTAGAAAAATAAAAACAACTTGTAGCTCATACTTCTACATGAATTATTCAATCGTAGGTAAGTAAAAAGAGGTAAAGTCCTCGAATATTCCAAATGTAAAATTTAACTATGAAACATGATTAGGTATATTCTAAGCCTACAATATTTAATACATCAAAAGTTAGAGGATTTAATATAGTTCATGCATATACTTGTAGTATAGCAAACAAAACTAGCAGGTATGTTAGTTTACCAGCACTGAATACAGGAAATTCAACTTTCTATCATGACACATGAACGGGAAGTGGATAAAAAACATTACCGTAAAACAGTCGGTTGCTCTCTCATAGTTTACCAGCACCGAATACAGAAATTCAACTTTCTGTCATGACAGTATGAACAGTGGATAAAAAAGCGCTACCGTGTAAACAGTCGGTTTCTCTCTCGTATTAGCGTAAGCCTTCGTGAAAGATTTCGTGAGCCTCTTTCGTGACTCACTTCTATTATACATTGGTATAGGATAGGACCAGATAACGAAGGAGACACCTAGCACCACGACTCCCAATGTATCTTTCGTGCACACACCCTGGGAGGAACGAATAGGGTGAGGGAATTGCAAGAGGCGTGGACACGTGGGATACAGAGATGCCGACGCAAGTCGACAGAGACGCGCAGAGTTCCCTAATAGTTCCATACTTGACCACCCGTCCACAAAAGGGTCGCTCGGAGACGTCCCTCTATTAGGACCCTGGAAACACGACTCAGTAGGAGAGACTCGACGGACGTCACTTTAGCAGGTCCTGAAGAAGTTTCAAATCACTGGTCTCTGCGCCATCTGCCCGACATTAACAGAACTACAGCCCCGGAGTCAACCTGAAGCATGAAAAAAGAACGAAACGAGAGGAAATGGGGAGAGAAAATCTGTGGTAGAATACCCCACTCCAGTATTAGCCTTTGCCAACCAGGGAAAACCACAAAAAAACCCATGGCCAGAGTGGGCGGCGGCCGGGAATTGAACCCGGGACTTTCTGAATGCGAGCCTCACATGTTACCGCGGAGCCCTCTCAAAATGAAAATGAGGTTTATTTATCGGCGCTCTTTAACTGCTGTGGTCCTTAGCGTCTCATTCTATATTGGGCGTGAAAGACCAATAATTTTGACCAGAGGCCACTTTATCAGGTTTGAGGTTCTTTTACGTGCCGTAAATCTATGACCACCGGTTTTACTTCCCTTCCGAAGGAAGCCATACTAAGGATTTTTACGCCCGAAAAAATCCATCGCCCTCCGCTGGGTTTGAACCCACGACCTCGGGCGGAGCCTTCTCACTCAGCTATATCGGTATAAGTTGGTATAATTATAATATCACACTTCGGGTATTTACGGCATGTACATCTAATATTTGAAACTAAAGCACACGAGAGAAGTATACAAGCGAGTCACAAGATGACCCTCAAACAGTAGTGGGTCAGTGCATGTTCTGTGATCCTCCACCGTAGCCTTTGTACAACATAATGCAGCCAGTCACTATATCATGCCTTCACTACCGACCAGCTTCATCTCTTGTGAATTAGTTTCTGAAGTGCTGACCGTATCAAACCACGTATAAGACTGGTAGCTCCTGGATATCGTACCTAATAATGTATTCACTTTGTCAGCTCTGTATCAGTAACCAATTTGTTTGCTGAGCAACAGAAAGTACTCATGAATAAATATTCATCGTAATATGCGATGCCAAAATGCTTAGAGGGTGAAAAAACCTTGCAAATTGGATACTACTATCTTTTAATTTATCTAACGTTTATATTTTGTGGGAGAAATATTCCATTTGGAGCAAAAGTTCTATTAGGAGATCTCATCACATATGTATTTTAAGAGTGTCTCTAAACAAAACAAAAATTAGAATCAGAATGCTGTTTAAATGCTGGTTGCAGAATTCAAAACCAAAGTCGGAAAAACAAGAATTTTCATTTTAAGTCAGATATTAAAGTAATTTTCCCACTCTAAAATATTACTTTATGAGAAATTTTATATTATTTTGGTTTACAATATCTCCGTTTGTAATGACTTTGGTTAAAAGGCCGCACTTCTTTTTTCGTTTAGACATGCAAAATTCATCTTATATGGTTCTTTGTACCCGATGGGTGTCCCAGAGCACCCGTATCAGTCTTTTTTTCTAAAACTATAAGATACTTGCTGTTCGCAAAAACAATTTGATAACCAAAATTTATGTAAAGAATCGATTGGTGGCATTTCCATTTTGCGGAACAAACCGGAAGTAGGGGTTTCGTGGTTAACTTTGAAATTTTAAACGGGAACATAGGTTGTTTAAGGTATCATTGGATAGTACTTTTAAAATCAAACAACTTTTACCGAAAGTTTTTCTTCTACCTTCTAATGTTTACTCACAAATGAACGAAGATTTCCTCATCACCCGTTTGCACCAGTTGCTTGATGCTCTTCCTCTGGCCTGTACGGTTACCGATGTGACTATAACAGGATGGCCGTCCGGCTCACTTTTCACTTAGGGTCCGACAAGTTCTTGAGCAGTTGTTTCCTGGAAGTTAGACTGGGCGAGGAGGACCAGTGACAACCTCGACTTAACACCAAATGACTTCTTATGGGGAAGAATTAAACACATTGTCTAGCAGGTGCGTCCTACAACTAGACAAGATATGAAAGAAAGAATTCAAGCAGGCTGTGTGTCTTTCAGCAGAGATGAACTTTTTCGTGCCATCAATGATGTTAGGAGTAAATCACAGCGTTGTGTAGCACAAGGTGGTGCATATTTTGAACATTACACTTTAGAAGGTAGAGCAAAGAATTGGTAAAAGTTGTTTCTTTTTAAAAGTATTATCCAATGATACCTTAAACAATGCAAGTTTACATTTGAAATCTCAAAATTGACCACGAGTAACCCTACTTCCAGTTTGTTCCGAAAAATGGAAATACCACCAATCCATTCTTTATATAGGTTATGATTATCAAATTGTTTTTGTGGACAAGCAACTTATAGTTTTAGAGAAAAACCTATTGATACTAGTATTATGGCACACTCGGTACAGAGAGCCAATGGTATTCTTTACATTTTCATATGCATTGCCGTTTGTGAGAAATGCAACACCAAGAAAGAATTTCCCGAATAACTCCAAACTTGGTGGAAGTGTAGAACAGTGTGCAAGAATAAGTGATAAGTTTTGCAGAGAGATGGGGTACACGTAGGCCAAGCAGAGCCCTCTCGTGTCGCTCCAACAAGCTCAGTGTTGCACCCATTGTATTCAGTGCAGAACTGTCAAACAAGATGGAAACAATAAAGTAGATGCCAGTATGCCTCGTCGACGTGAAAGGGAGCCATATTGGCATGTGAGTGAGTTCAAATGGGACAGAATGATCGGTCTCCGGGAAGCGGGTTTGTCATACCGTGACATTTCGGCTCGTACAGGGCATGCTGCTACGACAGTTAACTTGAGTTTTATTTTTGGACGTTCTTTAACTGCTGCAGTCCTTAGCGTCCCATTCTACATTGGGCGTGAAACACCGGAAATTTTGCACGGAAGCCTCTTTATCAGGCTTGAGGTTCTTTTACGTGCCGTAAATCTCCGACACGGGACCACCGGCTTTACTTCCCTTCCGAAGGAAGCCATGCTAATAATTTTTACGCCCGAAAAAATCCATCGCCCTCCGCCGGGTTTGAACACGCGACCTCGGGAACTAGAGGCTAGCATGGTAATGCGACGACAGTGATGCGTGTGTGGTAGCAGTGGATAGATGAAGGTCGTACGCAGCGAAGAACGGGTACTGGACCACGGAACATGACCACAGCACGGGATGACCGTCATCTTGTCCTCATGGCCATAACGGACCGTACAGCTTCATCTACAGTGTTGGTCGACGCTGGATCACTGCAACAGGTGTGAACTTGTCTGCATCAACGTTTCGTCTCCGTCTGCTGCAGGTTGGACTGGTTGGGTTGCATGCATACCATTACGTCGGCTTCCATTGTCCAGAAACCACAAGCTCCTCCGACCGCAATGGGCACCTGAACACCGTCACTGGGGCACTGAGTGGCAAAATGTAGTCTTTTCGAACGTGTTCCGCTTCAACGTGTCCTATAGTGACGGCCGCATACGTGTCCAGCGGCAGCTGGTGAAAATGCTGGTGATCACACTGAAGGTTTCAAACATGTATACTTGTGGTAATAATAATAATAATAATAATAATAATAATAATAATAATAATAATAATAATAATAATAATAATAATACATAATATATAAACAGTTGCCACTATTAAAGTTCCAACATATGTACATTCTTTCTTTGACACCATCACGGTCAATCTAATTTGTTTTTCAATATACAATCATTATTTTCTCAAAATTCTTATTTGCGGGTTTATGAAGTTTATTGGTTAACACAACTTTTCATGTTGGGAAGAGTTCGTACCAGGTATACAGATGTTATTGGACAACATTTGAAACCAATAGTAATCTCTAGGGAAATTTCTCCAGGAAGCACTTCGTTTTCAACTTGAAGTTATTTATTCACAGAAAACAAGACTTGAATGTCAGGATTTCTCTCTAAAACACTGCACAAGTTACCGTGTAATTTACCTGCATTCTTCAAAAGTGCACTCTCAAGTTACTTTGAACCTCACTAAGACAATGATATGGGTATTTCCATAATAGGGATCTTAATAAAATGACAAAGTAATAATGTGTGTAAATATTAATTTTAAAATGGTGTACTGTATGCTCGATTCATTGAAAAATGATGAAAAGATAGCAACTTTGAACATATGTAATTACCTAACATACAGACACAGAACATGAAATATAATACAAAATTTAATTCCATATCTCAAGTTAAAACTAACTAAATATATATTTGAATACAAACACGATGTCTAATAATAAGACATAGGAAACTACTGCAGTGTGTTCGTCACTAGGAAGAAGAGATGAAATGCCCCTTCATGACAATGGCCGGCCACACAAAAGTCCTTATACTCAAGAGGAGATAACAAACTGTCATTGGGGTGTTCATTGTCGCCCATTCTACAACCTGAAACTTGCATCTATTAAGACCTCTGAAGGCTACGAGCGTTGGCAACAGATTTAACAATAATAATCATGAAGTTATTGAAGACTGAATCACTAGCAGATTTGTAGCGTGTGTTCTTCCATCCAGACGATGCTGTAGGCCCATAGATCTTAATGAAGAAGTTGGAATATAGCTTTATAAAGGCAAATAATTGAAGAAGGACTATAACAAACTAATCTCCTTTGAAAAGAGAGAAAATTCTTAATTCTTGAATCACGTAAAATTACATAGTTGAAATGTAAGCGGGTCATGCGATTGGCCTTCTAAGCCTAAGATTGCAAGCTAGGATTAGGACTTAGATGCGTTAATTTTACACTGCGACCTAAGCTAGACCTATTGTATCTAATAAACCTTCGGGAGAAAGAGATGAGGCTCAGGAACATGAAGGGTTAACGGATCTAATGGTGACATGCGCAACGAAGCGGGGTCCGTAACGTTTTTCGAAATATTGCATGTTAAGTCACGACTAAGAAGGCTGGCATGTAAGTGTGTTTAACAGCGAAAGCTATTATCAATTGGTTTATTGACATTTAAAAATATTCCTGCGGTAAATAATTCGGTCACCTATTGACGCTCATGGGACACGGTAATCCTAGGTCATTAAATAAACTTTATTATTGTTATTATTTGAAATAATTTATTACGTACATATATCAAGGTTAACAATAATCATATAAACACAAGCGCATATATGTAGAATCGTTATGCAGTAGAATGATTAGACATCGGAATTTTGGTTCATTTCCCGCTGATGCTAAAATGATACACGCACACTCCAAACAGTAAAAGCGCAGATTTTACAGCTCTGTTTGTTCAGCACTCATGAAGTTAATTTCATTTTTACGAGTTTTTTTTTAAAACGTTTATCAAAAATATAAGCTGCGCCAATCATGCTTAAAACCCATATTATTGCGCTTTGTTAGTCAGAGATAACACAACTTCACAAGCTAGCGTAGTTATCAATAAGCAAAAGCCTCTTTGGTACTACACATTCTCGGTTTCATTCAGGGAAATAAAAACAACGAAAAATTATCGCAGTTGTTAACCATTTACATTAAAAGATAGTAATCAACCAGACCTAACATTTAATGAAACAGTTTATCTTTTTATTTGTGAAAGGGAAACTGTTGTCCGTCTGAAATTATAAACTCTCTATTATCATATTTTTAATCTTTCTGAAAAACGAGTGCAACGCCATCATATGTACGAGGTGTGATCAAAAAATAACGTGAACTTTTTAATTTCGCAAGCTTTATACATCCGATGTTCAAAACTTTTGTTTTATCTCTTGGTACACATTTTCCTTATGTATGTTTGCATTTTCAGTTGATTTGGATATTTAGTTTATTGTCGACAGCCGAAAGCGTTATACATGTTTTCAGTGCTCCGCGAATTTTGGCTTTCGAAGAAGATGAATCAAAGAATTTGCATTAAATTTTGGTTGAAAAATTGAATAAAGTGCATTCGAAATATTGACTGTGGCTTTTGGCGAATCTACTATGAGTAAGACAAGAGTTTACGGGTGGTATAAACGTAAAGAGTGTCGAGAAGACATTGAAGACGAAGACCACCCTGGACGCTCTAGTACATCAATTACCGAAGACAATGTGGAAGAAGTAAAGAAAATGGTTCTGGAAAATCGCCGAATCACCATTAGAAAGGTTGCTGATGATGTCGGCATATCCTTTGGCTCATGCCAAGGAATTTTTTCGAATGTTTGGGCATGAAACGTGTAGCAGGAAAGGACAAAGGGCACTATAACACTCGTATGGTATTGGACACTTTTTATGCCTGTGCTTAGAATGTTATTGTAACGTGGTTTTATATTCATAAACTATACACGAATAACGTGAATAACAAAGTTGCGACTTTGTCTGCACGTTATATTTTCACTTCAGCATTATTTGATAATTCCTTTGAAATTGACGTAAAGCACGTTATGACTGACTTAAATTGTAGGCTTTAACGAATCTTAATTACTTTGCATAAACGGAGGTGATATTTCATCTAGAATAAATATCTCAATTATAAAATGTTGCGCATAAAAATCTGAATAAACGTAAATTTTTGACAATATTTGTAACGTACAACATTTCAAGAGGAGGAATATAGTTATACCATTCACAGTGGGGAGAATATAGAATCTGGCAGAGAAAATCAAATTCTGACTTCTTAAATTTTAACATTTTCATTACCCCTTTATATTTAGGTATCCTTTAGTGTCTTTCTTATCTCTCTTTTGAGAAACACTCATCTATAGGACACAGCCAAAGTTGGGACATGGGTCAACCATGGTATTGCGGCGGGATAACGGCATTCTAGATTTGGAGTGATTTTGCGTAAGGAGTGTGAAAAATGAAAACGGATGGTGGATATTTGTAATGCAGTTGTGCGTTACGGTTAAACGTAATTAGAAGTTATTAAGCTATGATTTTTTACCTATCGTTTATTATATACCTGTGTGGACTGAAACTATTAACTATAACTATTAACTATTTTTCAAGATCATTCAAATCTACGAGTTTTGTGGTAGAAGGTTCAGTTTTGAAACACTTTTTAAACAGAAACTAGTGTAGTTTTCTGTGTTGAATTAACAAGTTTTCGTTTTTGCACAAATTTGACACTCAATTTTTTTCAGAACTAATACCTACCGCGAGATATATCAAGAGATAATTAACACTGCTAATGCAAAGCACTCACTAAGCAACTACGTAACTAAATTGGTTACCATTGAAATTGTCCTGAGGGAACAGGAGACGTTCGTAATACAGAGTGTGTATTAAGAACGCATGTGTCCGAATACAGTAGAGGTTGGAAGCAATGGCATAAAATTAAATAACGTTTTTTTAGGAAAACATTTTAACTGGCTATGCATACCCGTGAACTTCCTTGATTTGATAAGTATATAATACAGGTGAGAGACGAACCAAGACCATCAACATAAAAAATCTGATGTGTTACACCCACACGACTTTCACTACTCTTGTACAAGCTATTTTTACAAACTATTATTCTCCATCTACTTCATGTTAATCGAGATATCGAGATGTTAATCTTATTGCTAATTTTCTTGTAGATGCAAGGGGAATTGGTAGGCTTTAAGCGATAGTCAAATATTTTAAGAGCTGGGTGCTATGTTCGAGTATTCCATTCTCTTTACTTTACTAGGACAAAAAGGAAACAAAAGAATAACGAAGTCCCATTTGAGAAAAAGTATAAGTATTGGAAAATTTAAGGGAATAACAAGCAATATCTCGAAAATGGTTCACTCAAACAAAAAATGTATATGGCATAAATTATGTATTTTAACGCAATCTACATTTTTTGTAATAAAATTTTGTCTCTCTCTTATGGTTTACCGGTTATGCCAAAGTCGTTAACAATGAACAATATTTTTGGAGACACTCCCAGAAAATTCAAGATATAAATTTTATTTATCATGAATGTATCTTAAATATATAATATTTTAATCAAAATCGTTAGAGCCATTGTTGAGAAAAAAGTTCCATGTAAAGGGTAACCTGGGATGTAATTTTCTTGAAAACCTCCGTGTCGCATCTCTGGAAGCTACTGAACCTAAATACCAAGTTTGGTGTTTATCCGACTGTTCGTTTCTGAGTTATGCTGTTCACAGACAGACACACAGACACACCAGACATACACACGGACGTGTTTCCAAAAATTATTTTTTTGGGATTCAGGGAGCCTCTAAACATATATTTCCGGTGAAATTTCTGTATCGAATTTTTGGGTGGAATACAATACTTTCCCTACTTACTATACGTAGTAGAGAAAGTAAAAACACTGGGAGACCATGAAAGTTGTATGCAGAAAGCGGTGGGTGTTCAAAACGCACCAAGTTACAACCTACTCTGGAGATAAAACAGTTTGCTCTGCTCAGTGCACATTGCAGTTTTCAGGGAAATGAAATGCTGCTGGGTAACGAGAGAAGTAACCAAAACCAGTTTTATAAGAAAAAATAAATCTGATGGGTTACATTTACATGACTTTCTCCTTCACTAGCACCTATTATTGGGTATACAAATTATTCTTATTAAAGTTTCTTTTCCTATCTACTTCATTTTACTCGAAATAAAACTTTCCGAAATTGACTCCATTACACATTTTGTTATAGATATAGGGGGAGAACGATAGTCAAATGTTTAAGAACTGGACCTGTATGCTGGCCTTAAAATTCCATGCTCTTTGCATGCAATCCGAGAAACAACTGAATATCGAAAGGACTTGGAAAGAATGACAAAGTCCTGAGCAATTTCAACCATTAATTACGGGTATCTCGGAATTGGCTAGTGCCACAAAAAGGTTACTTGAAATAAATTGTTTGTTTTAAAGAGATCTAGAGCTTTGTGTAGTAGCTTTTGTTCCATCGTTTAACCTTTACCAGTTATACAAATTTATACAAAATTTCTTCCGAATGAAGTGGACTTCACAGGCCATTGTCAGAAACTTCAATATATACCAGAAGAGTCAACTGCCCTTAGTTATTCGTATCTATGCAACCCGCAGTTTATATTCCAATGTGAAAACATTGACCCTTTTAGGAAACAAACTATTATTGTAGCTCGGTATTATAATGGGTACTATACGCAACCACCATTAATGATTAAAGGCCTGAATGAGCCAAGGAACTGCGATAGGCTTAAAAGAGACGGCTCTTCACGGATATAATGCTTGCAAGGAGGTAGAGGAATGTTCTACCGAAGAGCGGAACAGAATAAATGGGTTCTGGCCGAGTGGGTTAGTTGACGGAACGTGGTGAAGCAGAGGTTGGCTTCGGAGGTTCGAATCTAATATTTACATCAAATTGTTTTGCTTATTTTTTCTTTCATTCCTTCTCCTTGTGTTTATTTTCTATATTTTAATATACTAATTTACTTATCTTTGTTATTGGCTCTCCTGTGAGCCAAAGACACAAGAATTACTATCATATAATAATTTGGATCATGTTCCCAATAATTTGTACCGCATCTGGCGTTGTAAATCGTGTTACGTATTTAGCTTTCATTCTTTAGGAGCATATCGACACTATTAAATCTAACAGTTTTTGTTTCATATTTAAACCTTATGTTTTACTTCCTCTACTGACAAAGGAGCTGTAAATGTGCACGGGTAAACAGAATAATAAATTGATAAAGACCATGGATTTCTTCAACGAAGTAAATATTCAAAATGACGAGCCGCTTCATAATGCTCATTTGCGTACTTTACCGGAGAGACCTTCTTGCATGCTGTAACATACGTGCGCGACGTAATCTGCCGGCATTCTTTACATATGAGTGCCCGTAGATGATTTGCGCTTTGCGGTTCTTGAGCGTAGATCTGTTCCTTTAAATGACCACACAGAATGAAATCCAGTGGGGTGAGATGGGGTAATCTAGGAAGCCATGTGATTGCCCCCCTCGGCCAAACCATTTTTGCGGATATGTTCTGTGTAAGTGATTCCTTACAAGCAGTGACCAGTGTGGTGGAGCTCCATACTGCTGGATCGACATTCATGTCTTTTTCACTAGTGGCACATCTTCTAGTATCAATGGCGGTTCTTCTTGTAGAAATGCAAGATGCCGTGATACTGTGAGGTTACCTTAAAAAATCTGATGTGTTACACTCACATAACTTTCTCTACTCTTGTACAATCTAATTTTACAAACGCCTATTCTCCATATGCTTCATGTTAATCGAGATATCGAGATGTCAATCTTATTGGTAATTTTCTTGTAGATGCAAGGGGAATATGGTAGCTTTTAAGCGATAGTCAAATATTTTAACGCTGGTTGCTATGTGGCGAATTCCATTCTCTTTGCATGTTCAGGACATAAAAAAATCTGATGTGTTACACTCACATGACTTTCTCTACTCTTGTACAATTTATTTTTACAAACGCCTATTCTCCATATGCTTCATGTTAATCGAGATATCGAGATGTCAATCTTATTGGTAATTTTCTTGTAGATGCAAGGGGAATATGCTAGCTTTTAAGCGATAGTCAAATATTTTAACGCTGGTTGCTATGTGGCGCATTCCATTCTCTTTGCATGTCCAGGACATAAAAAAATGAATAACGAATTTGAGAAAAAGTATAAGTATTGGAAAATTTAAGGAAATAACAAGCAATATCTCGAAAACGGTTCACTCAACAAAAGACATGTATATGACATATGTTGTGTATTTTAACGCGATCTACATTTTTTGTGTAGTAAAATTTTGTCTATCTCTTATGGTTTACCAGTTATGCAAAAGTTGTTCACAATGAAGAATACTTTTGGAGACATTCCCAGAAAATTCGAGATATACATTTCATTTCTCATGACATTATCTTAAACATATGTTATTTTAATCAAAATCGTTAGAGCCATTTTTGAGAAAATTAAAATTTTCGAAAAATGTTCCATGTAAAGGGTAGTCTGGGGTGGGGGGATTTTCTTGAAAACCTTCGTGTCGCATCTCTGGAAGATACTGAACCTAAATACCAAGTTTGGTGTTTATCCGACTGTTCGTTTTTGAGTTATGCTGTTCACAGACACACACACAGACACACACACAGACACACACACACACAGACACACACACACAGACACACACACGGACATGTTTCCAAAAATGCTTTTTTTGGATTCAGGAGGTCTCAAAACATGTATTTCCGGTGAAATCTCGGTATCGAATTTTTGGGTGGAATGCAATACTTCCCCTACTTACTATACGTAGTAGAGAAAGTAAAAAAATCTGATGTGTTACACTCACATGACTTTCTCTACTCTTGTACAATCTATTTTTACAAACGCCTATTCTCCATATGCTTCATATTAATCGAGATATCGAGATGTCAATCTTATTTGTAATTTTCTTGTAGATGCAAGGGGAATATGGTAGCTTTTAAGCGATAGTCAAATATTTTATCGCTGGTTGCTATGTGGGGCATTCCATTCTCTTTGCATGTCCAGAACATAAAAAAATCTGATGTGTTACACTCACATGACTTTCTCTACTCTTGTACAATCTATTTTTACAAACGCCTATTCTCCATATGCTTTATGTTAATCGAGATATCGAGATGTCAATCTTATTGGTAATTTTCTTGTAGATGCAAGGGGAATATGGTAGCTTTTAAGCGATGGTCAAATATTTTAACGCTGGTTGCTATGTGTCGAATTCCATTCTCTTTGCAAGTCCAGGACATAAAAAAATGAATAACGAATTTGAGAAAAAGTATAAGTATTGGAAAATTTAAGGGAATAACAAGCAATATCTCGAAAACGGTTCACTCAACAAAATAAATGTATATAACATAAGTTGTGTATTTTAACGAGATCAACATTTTTTGTGTAGTAAAATTTTGTCTATCTCTTATGGTTTACCAGTTATGCAAAAGTCGTTCACAATGAAGAATACTTTTGGAGACATTCCCAGAAAATTCGAGATATACATTTCATTTCTCATGGCATTATCTTAAACATATGATATTTTAAACAAAATCGTTAGAGCCATTTTTGAGAAAATTAAAATTTTCGAAAAATGTTCCATGTAAAGGGTAGTCTGGGGTGGGGGGATTTTCTTGAAAACCTTCGTGTCGCATCTCTGGAAGATACTGAACCTAAATACCAAGTTTGGTGTTTATCCGACTGTTCGTTTTTGAGTTATGCTGTTCACACACACACAGACACACACACACAGACACACAGACACACACACGGACATGTTTCCAAAAATGCTTTTTTTGGATTCAGGAGGTCTCAAAACATGTATTTCCGGTGAAATCTCGGTATCGAATTTTTGGGTGGAATGCAATACTTCCCCTACTTACTATACGTAGTAGAGAAAGTAAAAATGAATAACGAATTTGAGAAAAAGTATAAGTATTGGAAAATTTAAGGGAATAACAAGCAATATCTCGCAAACGGTTCACTCAACAAAAGAAATGTATATGACATAACTTGTGTATTTTAACGCGATCTACATTTTTTGTGTAGTAAAATTTTGTCTATCTCTTATGGTTTACCAGTTATGAAAAAGTCGTTCATAATGAAGAACACTTTTGGAGACATTCCCAGAAAATTCGAGATATACATTTTATTTGTCATGACAATATCTTAAACATATAATATTTTAATCAAAATCGTTAGAGCCGTTTTAGAGAAAATTAAAATTTTCGAAAAATGTTCCATGTAAAGGGTAGTCTGGGTTGGGGGGATTTTCTTGAAAACCTTCGTGTCGCATCTCTGGAAGATACTGAACCTAAATACCAAGTTTGGTGCTTATCCGATTGTTCGTTTTTGAGTTATGCTGTTCACAGACACACACACAGACACACACACACACACAGACACACAGACACACACACGGACATGTTTCTAAAAATGCTTTTTTTGGATTCAGGAGGTCTCAAAACGTGTATTTCCGGTGAAATCTCGGTATCGAATTTTTGGGTGGAATGCAATACTTCCCCTACTTACTATACGTAGTAGAGAAAGTAAAAGTGCGGCCCAATAGCTGGTCGCCTAATATTCCGCACCAGAAAATGATGCTACACTCTGGAATACACCCTCTCACATCAGTGAGGATTGTCTATACTTCAGTAGTGTATATTATGGCGGTTAACGGTTTCGTTATTGTGGAATGTGCCTTTATCACTTAAAGGAGGTTACCAAAAAACTCTGCACCCATTTGCGCTCGCTGCTGTAGTCATTGTGCATATATCACTTGCGCTTGAAATTCGCGCACGTGGAGAGCCTCATGTAAGCGTAGATGGTACGGATGATACTTATTACGATGCAATATGCGCATCACTCAGGACCGACTTATGTACATTTCTTGTGCTATGGCCCTTGAACTGGTATGTGGAATGTTTTCTATTGGGTTTCGCACAGCCTCTTCATTGCCTCAACAGGTTATGGAGCATCGCGAGCAGGCGGTACTCTTCCAAATCATCTGTTTCACGAAGGCGTCTTTCAACCCTTCGAAACGTGTCTGCAGTAGGTGCCCTCCGTGCTAGAAACCACTCTTCATACAGGCGCTTTGCAGACAATGCATGACATCTTGTTTCCCTGTAGATTAACAGCACGTCAATATACTCGTCGTTTGTATACATTATGACTGAAGCCGCGTCTCGTAGAAAGATTTCAAATACTCAGTGGATAATGGAGAGTTTATTCACGCCAAGCATTGACGAAGGCGCAAATAGCTAAAGCCACTTTGCATGTGTGAAGTCTTTTAAACTTGGTTGAATGGGTCAAACATAATACCGAGTACAATAAAATACTTACTACGAAGTATAAATTATCCACCTGTCAGTGGAAAACATGGCTATTATTCTATTTTTTACACACTTATAATGTTATGAAACAATTTCTTTCTATCATAATATCAAATTATAGGCACAAAGAGATAAAACAGATAATAAAGATGTGAACTTAACACGAAGAATTTGAAACCGAAATGAAGTGGCACGGTGGTAAATAAACCATGATAATACCATTCGACCAATGCTACCTGCAAGTTGTGGTTCCTATACGAATAAATAATTGCAGATCTTAGTCCCCACTTCGAGTCCTTACACACTTTTTGCAACCTCATACAGTGTTTGGAGCTCGTTTTGGTAGCTTTAACTCAAATAAATGAACTGTATCAGCCATTTCAATTACTATATAAACTGAAATATGCCATAATTTGTGACAGAAGCGAAATTATTTACATAATAGCTAGCATTTTTTGACAAGGCTATAAAACTAACCTTTGTTAGCTGACGGCTTAAATTGAATTGGTTGCACTGCGTAGATCTGCCATTTTGTTTTCAAACAGTTTTGTCAACCGATGCATATGATAAATTGTTCCTTCAGGGGCGTTTTCAAAGGTGTGTATGAAGTATGCTAAAGGATAAAAGTTTGTAAAATCAGCTAAAAGTGCTGTAGCAGCTCCCAGTGCCAGGGTGGGATGTTTTTGCCATCGACATACATGACGATTGCATTCTGTCACGTAAATAACTTATGCACTGTGCTATCTATCCCATGTCACATGTCTCTTAGCACGTTGCATAAATTAAAAAGTATACAGGGACGGTTGACTTACCTGGTGTGCATATGTGTGTGTAATGTAAACACCTTTAATATATCCTATTTTAATCAAAACCGTTACATCCATTTTTTAAATAAAACATTACGAAAAATTCTCCATGTAAAGGTTGTTTGGGTCGCAAGTTTGGAAGATACTGAACCTAGGTACCAAGATTGGTGTTTATGCGACTTTTCATTTTGGAGTTAAGCCGTTCACAGGGACACACACGGACATTTTTCTAAAAATGCTTTCTTTTGGTTTCAAGGCACTTCAAAACATATTTTCCGGTGAAATCTCGGTATAGAAGTTTTGGGTAGAATGCAACATCTCCTCTTTTTACTATGTACATGCTAGATAAGGTAAAAAGGGCTTATAATTATCTAGAATTGAAACCTTATACCGTTGAAGAGGCATTATCTCTGCTAGTAGAAAATAAGTTATATAAACGACAATTTATAAACATTTGGAAAGGTTCCAAAGATAGAAACGTGCCATCTATAGTATAAACAAAATGACATAGATGCTTGCCGACCGATTTTGTTAACAATTGAAACAACATTATGTTTAGCTGCGCACCACAGTTTTACACAGTGTCCTGTGACAAGTTATTAAATACAAAAGAAGTTAGAAGTTTTGTCTGAATTCACTCCTTCAAAGTGGTAATTTCTCTTATGCAAATGCAATCAGGGTTTGTGCATATCGGAATTTTATTTCTAACCCACATACAAAGCTTTGTGGAAATGTATTAACAGTAGGAGAAGTTACTATTTTTTTTAATTCACCCCTATAAAGGGATAGTTTCTCTTAATGAAATGTAGACATAGTTTGTACTATTTTACAGAATATTATTTTTAACCAATATACCTACAACCTTTTGTGAAAATATATTAAGAACGAGAAATGTTACAAATGTTGACAGAATTCACCCTATGACGGGGTAGTCTTTGTAAACCAGATGTAGTCAGGATCTGTACATAATGGCAGAATGCTGCTTGTAACTGCTGTGCAGAGTTTCATTAAAATCTGGCAATTAGGAAAGAGGTTACTAGTTTTTTTCAACTAGATTAGCATTCTGTTCCACTGTGCAACTCGGTAGTGTTGTTAGTCATGTAGAAAAGGATCTGCCTATCTGAGAAGTGTAGCTCTAGCGTGTCTACCCCACGTTCAATAGAAACCGAGTTCGATTCTTGGTTGAAATGAATACTCGTATGTATTTTTTTCATACTCGGAATGAAAACTTTGGTCCACCAACTCATTTGAGCATTATTTCACCAATTTAATTAATTAACCCTCCAATATGACCTACCATATCAAACGATGCCATACTCTAAGGCAGAAAACAAGAGGTGTCACATGGTATCTTTGGTTGTCAGGGTAACCATGTACTATAAGCATCCATACTCCACTGCTTTGTCCAAAAAGAACGATCCGTATCTTAAATGTTGGTTCCTCACACCTTCTACCAGAGCTTCGTCTTGAGCAACTGCTGTTGCACGAGGCCTACCTGAACGCTTCCGTGATTTGGCCCATTCAACTTCTCCCTCGTGATGCCGGTCTAGCCATTGTTTTACTGTTCTTCGGTCACATCCCAATTCTCTGACGATATGCAAAGCGATTTTCACCATGAATAGCACGATCTACAAGTTCACCCTTTTGAACTGCAGTCAGCTTCACACAACCTCGTGGACGTGGCATGAAGCCTTACTGTAACGAAGCCTTAGTGAAAATGTTGGAATGCAGTGCATAAAGAACTTTCAGCGATGTTCTGCGCATGCGCAAGAAATACAAGGCACCCTCCAAACACCGTGCATTTTACCACTGAGCTACAACAGCACATATTAGTACGTGTGTTATATACAACATAGATGTTGGTTCTATTACACCGTTTCTGTCCATATTTTCCAATGACATGTAGTTAATAGCTCAGCAGCAAGAGAATTGCTACTTGTTTTGTGATATTTAGTCCATATTTTGCCATGCTGGGTTAATATAGAAACCTTAGAAGTGAACTACAGGTTAAAATGGCGAACACGCAAGTACACATCTACGACCATGACTGATTTAGTTTTCATACCCCTACTCACGGTCGCCTGAATGATCCGCGAAAAGTGTCCGTTTATTTCTTGAAAGATGGTACAAGATGCGGCAGCTCTGTAAAGTTCCAGTTTTTACTCAGTGTAACTACTAACGCTGGTACGTAACGGATCGTGCTAAGACTGTAGTATCCATTTTGAAAGTATTACATTCACTTACAGGGGTACGGCACGGGCGCGCGCGCGCACACACACACACACACACATACACATACACACACACACACACACACACACACACACACACAGAGATAGAGAGGGAGAGAGTGTGTCCACAGTCAACACAATAGCCGCAGGAGGTTTTGCTAGCAATACAACAGGCTATACATTCTCCGAATGATGTTTTCACGAACATGTGTAATATTTATATTCCGTAAATCAGATGAAAACGCCGAAATGCAGCAAATAGCATATCAATTCTGAGATGTGACTTTACATGCTTGTTTCTCAAGCTTTACCCAGCACTTACAGTTAATATTCCTCCTAAGAACTAGGCCTCCAACAGTGTTTCTGTTCGTTCTGCTAATTTCTTGCAACCCCAACAACGAAATGAGGTTTCCTTATAGGTAACAGAGAATAGAAAAGGAAATTTGAATGTAAAAAATAGAAATTTCGTTGAACAGACAAACATTGCTACATTTAAACGTTTTGTTGGTCTAAATACATGCATAAAAATGCAATTTCCCGTACATTACTAAATAGAAACCAGTAACGCCGAAATTGTAAATAGGGTCTGTTGAACATCAAGAAGTTCAAGATAAAATACGTGTTGTTGGATGACTTAAACAGAAGCAGTAACAGCTTGACACTTGAGGCAATCTAACTCTTATCGTCCACGTAAATGTCATTCATGCCTAGTTCGTTCATTTCAGGATAATGCCTATGGTGTAATGTCGAAAATCCTGTTCGTAATTACTTAAATTAGAATTATTTAAATGCAGTTTTTGATAATGTATTTAAAGGCCACTAACGCTTTGTTTTTCATTCGTCGAAAATTAACAAACATAATTATAAACTATATTCTCAGTTTCCTTTCTGTAACTGACCTCATAAAGAACTGACACATCCAAAAAAGTGGTTCGGAGTCACGTGAGAGGTTCTGTAGTATAATAAGAGAGTATGATACTAACTATAACTATTTTTGGTGACTACATACTAACATAATGGAGATAAAAAAGAAAATAAACAAAAACTCTGATTTAATACTTTCACATGACTTTCTCTACACTCTATAGTTTATTAGTGGGTATACAAACTTTTCTTACTGAAGCTAATTTTTCTATCTGCTACTTTTTAATCCAAATAAATCTTTGCCGAAATAGGTACATTACACATTTCGTTATGGGTACAAAGGGAACAGTGATAGTAACATGTTTAAGAACTAGACGCTATACGCTGGCCCCAAAATTCCAGACTGTTTCCATGCAATCGCGAGAAACAACTAAATCTTGACAGGACTTGGAATGACCAAGTAATGAAAAATTCAAACCATTAATATTACATATATCAGAAATGGCTTATACCACAGAAAAGTAAATAGTATTAAGTAAATATTTGAAATAAATTGTGTGTTTTAAAGAGATCTGTAGTACATTTTCTTCGATACCTTACATTTTATTAGTTATACAAGATTATGCAAAATTACTTTCGAATGAAGAGAACTTAAGAGAACATTGCCATAAAATTCAATACATTTACTTTATTTTGTCATCTAAATATCTTTAATATGTGTTTTAATCAAAATTGTTAGAGCTACTGTATAAAAAACTAAAATTTCTAAAAATGCTCCATGTAAAGGGGATTTCTTTTAAAATCTTCGTCACATTTTTGTAAGATGCTGAACATAAGTTTGGTGTTTATCGGACTTCTCGTTTTTGAGTTATACTGTCCGCAGACACACGCGCGCGGATACTTTTATAAAACTTTTTATTTTATTCAGGGGGCATCAAAACAATGTATTTCCAGTGAAATACCGGTATCTAACTTTTGGGTGGAAACATTCATTCATTATCTGTTTACCCTCCTCTTATGTAGGACTTACACCCCCCCAGGACTTACAAGCGGGTGCCTGGGGTCAGAGGCCCGTCGAGGAGCAGACACTCATGGATCAGACAGAGCATCCAGGATGGGTGATCAGCCCGATGCCTGGTATGGGATGAAGGAAGTAGATGAAACGAAATGTTGGTGAAATGGATGAAAGGAAAGGGGATGATGGGGCAGTTGGTGGAATGAATGGCGGGGGAAACCGGAGAACCCGGAGAAAACCCGCCCAGACGCCGCTTCGTCCACCACAAATCCCACATGCAGGTCCCTGGGTTTGAACCCGGGCCGCCTCGGTGGGAGGCGAGCGGTCTAACCACTCGGCCACGGCGCCGCGGGTGGAAACAAATTATTCTCTATCTATCATGTACGTGGTAGAGAAAGTAAAAAAACAGAAAAAATAGTGAGCGTGGATTAATATTACAAACCTAGCATTATATATACAGTGCTCTGGCCCTTAAGAACTCGTTATTCTTATGTACTCTCCCCCCTTTTCCGTTTTTCAGGGAAATTAACCTCCTTTATCGAATCTTAGGTAAAAAAAGAGACCCCATTTTGTGACAACAAGCGTCCCACATTACATCCAAGCAGCCCTCAATTCCCTGATGGATTCCAGAAACTGTAGTGGTAAGCATTATTTTTTTAGTAATTCGGTTTCTCTAGACTCGACCAGTACATCACTCCATGTTTCCCCTTCTACATAGAGTGGACATATTCGTATGGCGGTGCTATCAATTAATTTGTTGCCTTTCCAGACACACTATCTTAGCCATGCTAAACCGCTTCTTTCTCTTGTAGAGCCATCTAAATTGGCCTCCCGATACATGTATTTATAACAACAATTTTAGTAGTAGTTTTCGATTTTGGATAAGTAGCTGATGGTAAGTGCACAACGGGCCATCCAAAAGTCACATACCACTTATTATTTATTTATATGAATAATTTTATGTGCATGTACATATGAATGTATGCACACATGCATGCAAGACAGAGTATATTATGTCTGTACCCAAAAGTCCCAAAATATCCATCCTAATGTCACATACCACTTATAATGTTTATTATTTATTTATATGAATAAATTTATGTGCATGTACATATGAATGTATGCATATATGCATGCAAGAAAGAGTATATTATGTCTGTACTCAAAAGTGACGAAAATATCCACAATGAAACTTGATATAGACAATACGTTACTTCCCACATAAAAACCTATTTTAATCACTTTACTCAAAGTGAAAGGGGGGCTACGAAATAAAAATAATCAAGGTGCTTTGTGGCCAATCTGTGTGAAAAAGATCCATAATCGAGTTTATAAGTTACTTTTCTGTTACTTATACTTAAATCACATAAAACGTTTACTATCTATACTATTTCGATGACATGAATGTTTAAGCAATAAAGCTCATTTCGTTTTAATGCCATGAACCACACATAACTACCGCCTTCCTCTCACGAGAATGTGTCTGTAAGGAATGTGTTGACATCAACAGTTCTATCGCTATCTGAGAAAGATTACGGCTCTACTTTCAACATATCAACAAGACTTACGGCCTCTTAGAAAACATACGCTCTTCTACTAGTAATGCTGAATGATCATTTGCTTTTGTTTGCTCTTCTCGTCACAGTTATAACAATGTTAGCAAGCATTTCTCGGGCTTGACTTGCCCCTTTCATACTGGGCATTGTAAATAACTTTATAAATCACTAGAAAATATTACATACTGCTCCAAGTGAAACACGTTGGAATACTAATGTTGTGCAATGTTTTTAATGTATGTAGTAGATGTATTTATATCATCGTGAGGTGTCACGTGGCACTATCCCGCCTACTCCTCCGGAAAGCAAACCTTTTTTCGTCAGTAGCCTACAGTAGTTAGTTTTTCAAATAATAACTTGCATCTTTTACTCTCTCTTTTGACTACCATGGAAATGTGTTTAGTTGTGAATGTATAAGGCAGATACAAGTTTGTGCACCACTTCTTATTTATGCTTCAGCTTATATTAATACCCATAGAAACAGGCCCAATTTAGTTTTCGAAACATCACATTAATATAAATATCCCAAATCGGACACTACATAAAATGGAATACTGCACAGTTCGGAAAATGATTCGGTTCCGGTGGAAATCATATACTTAATTTGTGTTTAACCTTTCCAGAATAATACGGAAACTGCTCAAAGTGGAAATGAAAATTCTCTACAATACTTAAAATGGAAATATGCAGTATTAAGTCAAAATCATTTTGCGATAGGCTGTTTGTAAGGAAACAAGATAATTAGAGAATTGAAGTAAACTTACTTTGCTTGCAAAGTATATAAGTGAACGGAGAGAGCTTCAAGGACCAAAGAAAGGGGTTACACTTACAAATGTGTATTTCCTTCAGTGTTGTTCGTTACTTGGAACGGAGAAGCGCTGTTCATTTTGTGATAAATGTTGTCGCGTGTGCAACAGATATATGCATAAGTGTTAAGTGTTTGATACATACGTTAGTACCAGGACCAAGAGGTTCAAATGCATAAGGCACATTTTCTTAATTAATGGGCAGAGAGACTGAAATAATGTATCTATCATACATAGTATAAACTGAATTATGCGGTAGATATATGAATGTATTAGTGAATCGGCACAGAGATTGAAATAATGTATGTACCATACATAATATGTACTATATTATGCCGTAGATATAAGAATGTATTGTTGAATGGTCAGAGAGACTGAAATGATGTACGTAACATGCATAATATATACTGGATTATGCAATAGATACAATAATGTGTGTGTTTATGAATGGGCAGAGAGACTCAAATAATGTTTGTAACACACATAATGTATGCTGGATAACCAAAAATAGAATAATGTGTTTTGCTGAATGGATAGAGAGATTTAAATAATGTATGTAACATACATAATGTTCACTGGATTATGCAATAGACATCATAGTATGTTAGTGATGGGCAGAGGGACTGAAATAATGTAACATACATAATATGTACTGGACTAGCAGTAGGAATAATAATATGTTAGTGATGGTCAGCGAGACTTAAATAATGTTAGTAACATACATAATATACACTGGATTATGCAGTAGGCATAATAATATGTTAGTGATAGGCAGAGAGACTTAAGTAATGTATGTAACATATATAATATGTACTGGAATATGCAGTAGACATAATAGTTTGTATTGGTGAATGGGCAGAGAGATTGGAATAATGTAATAACATACATAATATGTATTGTGTTGTGTAGTAGAGATGAAAGCACACGTGTAATAATATGACTGCGTTTTAATAAAATGCGTGATATTGAAACACCTGTCATAGCGATTGCGATTAATTTGAAAACTATCCATGGGAAAAAATTATATACTTTATTAGACAGGAATCTCATCAAATCGGAAAAAATTGTGATTACGTAACTTCCAACTTAACAGTATTCACTGTACTTTACAAAAAGAAACAAGCAGAGGGAGGAAGAGAAAGGACGAGAAGAACCTCAGCAGTTAATGGAATAACCCGAGCGAATCTGTGGGTTACACTAGACTGAAATAAATATCCGTAGTGCCAGTGTGAGAAAAAGGATGCTAATTACTCATATTAAATAAGGAACATTGACATAATACGTTGCTTTCAAGGTGCAAAGATTTTAAGGACAAAACCAACTAGTTTGCTAATGCAGTATGTAGCAGTAGCATTTGCCGGTTCAAAGATAAATGCAATAGATGCCAAGAAGATTTATCTTCTTGAATGTTGGCAACCAAATATCCAGGATAAGGTGGTCTTGTTAGTAGTGCATTGTGTTATGTGGACCAGTCAGAGCTGGTCACGGTTTCGTACCAGTAGTGTTTGAATCGTTAACGTGGCAGTCCATTCCCTGGGAAGTAGGGACACGTCTCCGGCTAAAGATTAATGAAAGGTCCTTTAATTCCGCATGCGCTCCACGAGTGAGTCACAGCTAAAGTAAAATTGCATTAACACCTCAACATCCGCAACGCCGGACCTCCGTTATACCCTAACGGCCGCATTTCCAACTTCCTTTCGATCTTCCCCGGACTGCTTTTGTGACGAACTTTGTAAATTTCCTGTTTTCACTCAGGGATACTCCCTGATCTCCAAGTAAACAATTTCACATCATCAGCGATGTAGGTCAAACATTAAAGTGACCATGGGAAGTGAGAATGTGGCTAATTTAATCATTAGATTTAGCTCATATCTTAGGCCAGAATCCAATGCAGGAATTATACAATGAAATTTTCTGTTTTGTATGCATTGCTTTTATAGATAAAGCAGTTGATTCTTGTAAGGAATGCAGGTTGTCCAAAACCTCTACTACTAAGAGGTATAAAGGAAATTTGGACTAAGTATCGCAACATTACTGCTGATGGCAGTATTTAATTCATCAGTTGGAAATCAACAAATGTTTGCCTCTTCTAAGCTGCAATTTCAAAACTTATAATCAGGTAGCTTCAATCTCTATATCTCCGTCTGTCTCTCACTCCTCACACACACACACTCTCTCTCTCTCTCCCTCTCTTTCACACACACAGACAGAAAAACTGAAATTATGAATTAAAAAAACCCAAAATGCAGTAACTACAGTGGTTTGCAACTCTCCTTTTTGTGTTGCCTGTTACCACCGTCTCTTTATTATTCCCAATTAAATTGGTCAGTCCATACACACCTATTGTTTATATGAATTTCTAAAACTAATGCCACTGGTTCTTGAAGTTGCTACCCTAGCAATGAGCCAGTAAAGCAGGCACACATAGTACACAACTTGCATGACACCACCTAGTAGTATATAAATGGGAATCACAAGCGGTGCTTACGGTTGAGAGCGTTGATGGTGGAGAAGTTGAAATAAAATCGCGAAGCACCCTTCTGATTAGTCGTGAAGGACTGTAGAAATAATTCCGCATGGCAGTTCAGAACTTTTCTTTTATTATTTTGAGCTTTAACTAACACAAGGAACAAAATTATGCACTTAATGCCAAATGTGCGTGTAATTAGCAGAAAAACAAATAAAAATCTACTGGGACATAATTCCAAAACTCAGGATATATCCCGAGTAAAGTAGGACATACAACCGAGCGAGAGGTTTCCGCTGCGAGGCTCGCATTCGGGAGGTCCCGAGTAGGAATCACGTTGGTCCGGCCACCCTGACATTGGGATGTTCGTAATTTTCCAAGGTTCCTCTTCTACCTAGAATTTCCTATATAGCACTTCCGGTCTTCGTATTTTTTTTCATCGGTTTCACTCCATATGTTCCAGTGTTGCAGGACCAGGCGACGGCAACTTTTACATAGTCGAGCGATGCCATATTGAGGATTTCTACGTGGCGCTTGAATGGCAAGCTTGTGCCTCTTACTGGAATGCTTATTTCCCGGACCCCGAGAATGACCGCTACGTGACCTCGGTGTGACTCTATAACCGTTAGGGATCCCGTCTTTGCTAGTGCACATCGACCCTTCGGGCCTTCCCTATATCCCTTCCGCCCAGGGGTCACGTAAGACCCATTGACACTGCTGAGATGACCTACGTATAGTGCTCAGTTACAGCGGCTGGTGACCTCTTCCTCCTAGGTATCCTATTCTATCCTAAAATGGAACATATATTCCCTTACCTAACCGAAGTTCTATATTGCACACCTAAAATATTGTTGCAAAAATGGTAGCAAGATGAATTTGTACCCATAGAGGAAGAGCTATAAAAAGATATTTTCATATGGAACATTAATGGAAGCTATTAGAAGCAATATAATCCCTTTCACGTTTTGTAATATAAAAAGAAAACCACTAGGGCAATGCATTATCCCTCATTTCTTGAGAGTGATCCAATAGATATAGTTATTCTAGAAACGTAGTGTTCACTATACTCTGCTGACTAATAATGTGTCTACCATAAATGCACATTACATATATATGTTAATCCTAATACAGACTTAGAAATACATATATCGTCCATATACCTTTGTTTTAAAAGTCCCATTAGACAGAAATTAAATTAAATTGAGTTTTTGGGCGCTCTTTAACTGCTATGGTCCATTCCATGTTGGGCGTGAAAGATCGGTAATGTTTCTCAGAGGCCTCTTTATCAGGTATACTACTACACTCGATTCTTGTACAAGGTGTATTCACAATTATGGGTAGCTTCGTAGCAACTAACATCCTACTCGACGCACAGCGCGGCGTGTCGAGTTGATCACAATTAATTTTTTTTTCAGACGTATACAAAACGACATTCTGGGAAAGTTACTTACATAGACGAGTTATCCTAATACCTCAATCGATTTCAGCAATAGGTACCTGTATTTCTGATCTGCGCATATAGAATGTTTTACTTTAGAAAATGATATTAAATTGCAAGAAGTACAAAATGCTTCTCCATATACACATTGAATATACCTAGTCTAAGACGCTAATCATTATACTTCCGAAGGGATTTTCAGTAGAATTACAAGTACACAGTTATAATACAGTGAATCATGGTTAATCATTCGTACTGTAACGCCTTGTCTCAATAAGAGAAGCAATATCATTTACTACAGTGCAAGCTTTGCTCTTTTCTCTTCTTCTCCTCGTTGTTTTTGCTCTTTTCTGCAGTCTTTGCAGAGCGCATCTGTACGTTTTCACATATTACACATTAGTAACATCCACATGTTCGAGTAGGGGCCCAAACCATTACTTCCACATGGCATGGAGCTCAATATGTTTGGATTATACACTCCACTTTTATGTATTGCAGGTTGCACATGGAGGAAAGCACATGGCTGAAAATTACGTACAAGTTCGTGGCGCCCTCCATCGGTAATGCTGGAAGTCAATATGGTGTCGGCCCACCCTTAGCCTTGATGACCCCGTTCACTCTCGCATAGTTTCAAGCAGGTGCTGGAAGGTTTCTTGGGGAATGGCATCCCATTCTTCGCGGAGTACGGGAATGAGGAGAGGTATCGATGTAGGTCGGTGAGGCCTGGCACGAAATCGGCGTTCCAAAACATCCCAAAGGTGTTCTATAGGATTCAAGTCAGGACTCTGTGCAGTCAGTCCATTACATGGATGTTATTGTCGTGTAACCACTCCGCCACAGCCCCTGCAGTATGAACAGGTGGAGGATCGTGTTGAATGGTGCAATCGCCATCCCCGAATTGCTCTTCAACAGTGGGAAGCAAGAAGGTGCTTAAAATATCAATGTAGGTCTGCACTGTGATCGTGCCACGTAAAACAACAAGGGGTGCAAGCCCCTCTAGGAAAAACACGACCACACCATAACACCACCACCTCCGAATTTCACTGTTGGCACTACATACGCTGGCAGATGACGTTCACCGACCATTCACCATACCCACACCCTGCCATCGGTTCGCCATATTGTGTACCGTGATTTGTCACTCCACTGTTCCATCGTGTAATGTTGACGCTCCTTACACCAAGCGAGGCGTCGTTTGGCATTTTCCTGCGTGGTGTGTGGCTTATGAGCAGCCGCTCGATCATGGAATCCAAGGTTTCTCACTTCACGCCTAACTGCCATAGTACTTGGAGTGGATCCAGATACAGTTTGGAATTCCTGTGTGATGGTCTGGATAGATATCTGCCTATTACTCTTTACCACCCTCTTCATGTGTCGGTGGTCTCTGTCAGTCAACAGACGAGGTCGGCCTGTACGCTTTTGTGCTGTACATGTCCCTTCACGTTTCCACTTCACATCAGAGACAGTGGACCTAGGGATGTTTAGTAGTGTGAAAATCTCGCGTACAGAGTTCTGACACAAGTGACACCCAATCACCTGACCACGTTCAAAGCCCGTAAGTTCCACGGAACGTCCCATTCTGCTGTTTCAGATGTCTAATGACTACTGAGGTCGCCGATAATGAGTACCTAGCAGTAGGTGGCAGCACAATGCACCTAAGATGAAAAACCTATGTTCGTGGGGTGTCCGGATACTATTGATCACATAGTGTGTATACTTCAAAACATGCATATTTTTATCCTGGTTTCCGTCCCGTGTTCGAACACTGCACTGCACTATATTAGTATGATTCTATACAAATCTATATGTGTACAAAATCATTTTATAATGCATAATATGACCTTATAGATTTTCCATATAATACAGCCAGTAATAAGCAATCATAAATTCCATATACCACATTTACTACAGCATAAAGAGCAGCGATGGAGAAGCTTTGTTTGCAGAGAGTTGTGTGCATTGAAAGACCCGCAATTCAGAGATTCCTTCATACTCACAAGAAGTTCTGTTAGTTGGAGAAGCCTACTTTTATAATTTTACCAGGGTCAACAGCTGATTGTAATTATGGTTATTTACCCATAACACCGAAAAATGAAAGCTAGCAATGCTATTGTAGATCTCCGGAAGGTCCTGCCAGAATTTGGTGTGTTGAGCAGAATAAAAGCGGAGAATGTAGAAGAACCGGCCATTACACGATGTAAACAAAAATTGCTGCTACCAAGTTTAATAATTTATTCACAGCGCTTTTATTGGTTGAAGACTGTAGAGTGTATAATTTACTACACTGTATCCTAAGTACCTTTTGAAGTATCGTTAAGAATTACCGCAGTCGGTCTTGCAATTTTCAGAAGGAAAATTCGTGAAATGTGAAGCTTAAATTTCTTAAAATAATTCAGGTTTCTAGTATTAGTAATACTATATTATGTATATTACTATTCTTTCTCTTTATTCTGGCCCTTGCCTCTCATAGGTAGTCATATTTTTACCATAAACCCAAATCAAGCATCATCTAGCATAAAAACTTGGCCTTGCAGGAAAAATAACACCTCTTTCAGTTCTTATTAAAGTTAATATCAAAAATACCTTCTTGACCTATTTTTTGTATTTTAGAAGTACATTTCTTTGTGTTTTCTACTGTTTTTAATTGTTCTTACCTTGAAATTTTCAACATATCAAATAATACAGTGGTATTTTACTGATTTTATCTCCTCTGATTTCGTAAGAGGTCACATTTACACTCCGTATCTCATATTTTCTCTCGTGTTTTCATTTTTGCTCTCATAACCAGTGACACTGCATAAGAAGCGATTTTGTCCCTGCTACCAAATTCTTTCCTCAACCTCCCTATCTTCGCCCATATGCCTTTTTGTCCAATTGTATATTGCAAACTTTCAAACCTTACACTTCTTTAAGTAAACTTGTTGTCCAAAGCAGTATTTGCACTTTCAGTTCATTTAGCGTTTAAGATTCATCATTTAAATCCTATTGGATGTGCATATAGCATAATGGAGATCCTCCGCGTCTTCTACAAAAATAACTTCCCAATCTGTAAAAACTACGGAAGGCTAAATATAATTTTCGAAACATTGCGGTGCATGTTACAAATGTACATGATATGGCTGTTACGTGTAGGAAACATACGGTGTGATAATGCCACGTACAAGTGTTGCATCTTCTTAAAAGCTCTGCATGTCATTTGACGATTGTTACACCTAACGCAAGCAGTCCTATGGTAGCGTCCGCTTCTTGGAATATGTCTTGCCTGGAATGGTTAGAGTGTTTCCATTCGCGAGGTGCAGTCAATGACATGGGTTTTTCTTCTCATCTAATCCCTTTATGACGTTTCTCTTCTAGGTTTATTTTAAAGGATGGTAAATAACTTTTCACAGACTCTAATGCCTTGCTCTAAAAACAAAAAAGTCACTTGTTGCGGACTCTTGCAAAGAGACCCTTCTTTACAAAAAGAGCTGTAGAGTTAGCGCATTATTAAGCCCGGAGTGGCAAAACTGTGAAAAAAGACACGACTCCTCTATTCCGCCACGTTCTACTCCTCTCTCACAATATTTTTAATGTCCTTCATCCTCCCCCTTTTCTCTTTTGTATGAAAACACTTCTGTAAAGGAAATGTTCATACTTTTCCTCTAATATCATTTTCCTACCCGTTCCCTTTTCACCATTCCGGGTGCACTACTTACATTCGCGAACGAAATGGCGTAAAAAAATGTCACGTTTTGCTTTCCTTTCATCTCTTTTTTGCTGTTTCTTTCCCCCTTACTTCAAACCCTTTAGCTGTTAGTTTTTATTAAAATGTGTTGCAAGCAGCGGTGCTTATTTTTTCTATGGTGCGAGTCTAATTTCCACCCTCCTCTGTCAACGTTGTTCAGTTTATGCAGCCACAACATCACCACATCTGCTACCACTGGGTGAACCAATCCTCTCGGAACCATGCGTAATCGATACAGGTGCCATCGTTTGTGAATAATAGTCAAGGAAACTTTTATTACATTGTCATAGCCTTAATAAAGTTTATAGTTCAGCAGAGCTGCAATATGCTTTCTCTCGGAGTTCCTCTCAGTGAAATTGTCTCAGTGGTCCCGAGACAAAATGTCCTATTTGTGTATTTTTCAACACTCAAATACGAGCATAATGCAGACGTGGTCTGTTATTCAATACGTAAACAATCTAAGCTTCACACAATGCACTTTAAAGAATTCACTTGTTTGAGCAATAATTTTCTAATGTTTAATTCATACTCCTGATTATACAAAATACGCAAAAGAATATTTTTAAACCACTAGAAGCCTTTTATCGGCTTCAAGTACATTATAAACGATATAGGTATTGCTACCAAAGGATGAGTATGATAAAACCCAAAAATTATTTTTGTTTTTATTTTGTTTTCCTCAAGAGAGGTAAGTTTACATTTCTAATGCTCAGAAATTCTATATAAGTGGTCCGTTTTAGTGCATTTGGGGCCTTGTGTTTAAAAATATCGTTTGCATTTATTTAATTATGAGAAATATAAGAAAATGCTCAATTTACTGCGAGGCTTGCTAATGCCAGTGGTTACCACATTGTCCCATATAGACACGTCTAAGTAAACTGTTTGCTATTTGGGCCTAGTGGTAGAATATTTTTATTCTATGAAAATATAGAATACTTCAATCCAGGCTTTGCTATATATTCCATGTTGATCTTGTTCAGTCTACGCTGAATGCTTAGCGCGTGAACACACGGTTTGAGAGAGCTCCTTTATTATTTGTCCTGTTTATGTTTTTGTAAACTCTGTCACGCTCTGCCATCCAGGAAGTCGATAAGAACCATATTAGCATTCAGTAGAGTTAGCGTTCTTATCTCACAAATGCAGGTAAACCTAACAATAAATATTCCATGTATATAGTGAAATAAACACAGATAATTTGTGATTTACGTAGCAAATATAAAATTATCTCCTTAAAATGGAAAATAAAATCCAAAAGGGGAGTGAAAGCCATATACAAAACCATCCAAAATACACATACACATAGTAGAATCAAGTGCACAGAGATGTTGCCGAAAAGGAAGAATTCTAGCCTAATGGCAGCCGCAGACTGCCAAAAGCTCATAGAGCGCTTCTTCGACCGTTTGCGTTAACAAGGCGAGCACAAAATTAGTATAGGTAGTTTATTGGTTGTTATTGAGGGCAAGGACTCCAGGCAATCCATTGTTAGAAGTTAAAAGGTTGACCAGAGTATATCACATAAAAACTATAATGAAAACACACAGCAAGAATAATTCTGACTAAGAATAATGGACCACTTACTGAATTAAAGTTATTACAAATGCAAGGAGAGAAGAAGCTTGCAGTAGTTATTATTTCACATTCCATGGATTTTTCTTTCTCACTGCGTGGATGTAATATGTTGTTACCTTGATATACAAATATTTCTCAGAGCAAAATTAATATCTTCACCGTAGCAAGCACTTAAGAAATGTTCTTTCTACCTTCTTCAAATAATAAATTGTTCCTTACTGGGGAAATTATGTGTAGTAGGCAGAATTAACTTTATATTGTTTGATATAATTTAAATATACTTATAGCATCGAAAGCTTAATCAAAATATTCAACGGTAATGTGCTTATAGGTTGTTTTATCTCCGCAGTTTACTTTCTGCACCACATACATAGTAGGTAGAGAAGGTATTGCATTCCAATCAAAAACATTTTATCGATATTTCACCGGAATACATGTTTTGAGAGCCCTGAATCAGAAAAGGTACTTCTATAAAATGGTTCGTTTGTGTGTCTGTAAACAGCACAACTCAAAAACGAAGGTCAGATAAATACCTAACTTGGTATTTGATTCAGTATCTTCCAAACATGTGACACGAACATTTTCAAGAAAATACCCCCTCACCAAACTACACTTTACATGGAATATGTGTACTCCATTTTCACGTTGACTTGAACAAAATCTCAAAAACCTTTGCGCATCTAGTGACTGGTAATAAAAACTCCAGAACAATCTTAATTTGGTGCTAAAATGGGGCATAGAGTGAATTTCGAACAAATAATTAAAGAAAGAAATGTCAGTTCTTCATAAATCACCCTGTATATTTAAATTGAGAATACAATCTAATAGCATCATCAAGAAAAGCTTCGTCGCATGGTAGCTGATGAGAAGCTCAAGGGAACTGAATTTATTGAATCAGGTTAGGAAGATTCTCCATTTCAATTAACCATGAAGTTAATATGAAAATCACCTAATGCCGTTTTAAAAGACATGTTAACGGTTTTCTTGGAAACAGTAAAGCACTGAATTATGTGGAAATTATAGATAACGTGGTGATCTCCTTCCAAAGTTTTTCAAACTGCACTATTTCCACTCCCAACTGGACTTTATTTCTAGGTTTCTGGATACAGTTTGTGATGAATATTGCAACATGCTCGATGACTGCTGAACTACCAACAGGAAGACTTGCAAAAATATAATAATTACTTTCTAGTTTCAACACACACTACCGGACCGATACGGATGACCGAGGTGAACAGCAGGTTCACGGTACAGATCCTGCTAGGACAAATCCCTTGGGTATTTTTTCAGGTTTTCCTTAGTCTTAATAAATGGAAAATGCCCGACTTTAAACTTAGTACTAGAACGCTTTCTTCCCAAATTTCTTATTACAATTATCATTAATTCGTTTCACGTAACATCAGTGTCCACCGACTGCGTACCACAACATCGCAATCATTAAATGATTTTGGCGTTAACGCGCGGATTTTGACGTGGAACCTTTGTGGCTCCAAATATAAATAATGCGCAGTTTTAGAATAATAGTTAACTGTTGTAATTCTGATCTCTCCAGTGGCTTTACATTAGCATACAATAACTTGCTGTGAAGTTGGTTCAGAATTAACTCAAATCATAATAGGAATTCATCGTTCTTACTGAAACAAGTTCACACCAGCTTGCATTTGCTCCAACCTGAAGATGAAACAGAGGAAAGGAAATTATGGGGAAAAAAATAATGCTAGGAAATCCGTAACTTGATCACTGCAATCTAAACCATACTTTTCTTATGTATGCGAGAGGACTATCTGATTTGTAGAATTGTAGGTTATCGAGAATGTTTCATCATTATGAAATAAGACTGTGAAAATAATAAATTGAGCAGTAAACTGGATATTCTTGTTTGTTAATATAAATATTCCTTTTTGTAATACTTTTCATCAGTCCAGCGCAGAAGTCCAAACGAATGACGTCATGTATAATAACTTGAGCTGGTATTTTAATACTATAGGACATACCTATATAAACATATGTATAAATATATAAATTAAGTTGTAGTTGTGAAGCTATTTGGGGCAAAAGTTCAGATTTTGGCCCTTTCCAAGGTAAATCATGAAGTGTGCTTAATACTGAAAGTGTGGTACCTCTCATTTGCTTCGACCATCCGATTTAATACCAATCTTTAAAATATAATATTTGTTGACAATGTAAGAAATTCCAATCATTAGTTTCAGACTATTAGAAACGTTAACTCCACATTGTTTTCCAAATATTCATCTATATGTATCAAGCTATTCTATAGTAGAAACAAATGTATGAACAAAAATATAGAAAGGTTTTTCCTTTATCCTTATATCTTTATCATAAAAATGTTTTATTAGCCAATATGTCGCCATGTTCAATAATAAGACAACTTGAAATTACTATTTTCAGAAATCAGCATTCAAGCACTTAGGCTCTACGTTTTAACTTGGAGAATTTGTTGCAAAAATTAAATTTTAATATAAATAAAACAGATCAATGTAACATTTTCTAATTAATGCATAGCAATGAAGGTTTGAATTTTATTTTCTGTATGAAACAATTTTAAACGTCCCCGTGGTAGTGTAGTAATTTTTTGATGATATATTTAATATTTTGTAAAAAATATTTTTAAAAGCTATGAATGCCATAAATTTAAATATTTGTTCTTCGTTAGTTTGCTCGAGCATAATTCTTAATACTTTCTTTACCACGCAACTACTTACAATAAATAGAAAAATTATTGTATTGTCGGGATTTCACAGAAATATACGTTGCTGAATAAATAGCATTTTTAGAAAAATGTGTGTGTGTGTGATAGAGAGAGAGGGAGAGAGAGACTAAACAGCATAACACAAAAAGAAATTTCGGATGAATACCAACTTGCTATTTAAGTTCAGTAATTTCCAAAGATGCGAAAAGAGGATTTAAAAATGTTCCCTCCCCAAATTACCATTTACATGCCAAACGTTTCGAACATGTTCTCAAAAATGCTGTAACGATTTTTCTAGATGAAAATGTCGTACACTTAAGACATTTTCATGAATAATAAGATATTTATCTTAAATTTTCTGGGATTAGCCTTTGAATTCATCATTCGTTATATAATATCGTATAACAGCTCAATTATAAATTATAGACAGAAAATTACTACAGAAAAAATGTGTATATCGTTTAACTACATATATATTTAAAATAGCTTTTACTGTGGCTTGAACCATATACGATATTTGCGTTAATTTTTGTTTGAATTGTTCAACAATCTCATTTTGTATATCGCCAAAAAACAACCTCTATTCAGCTGTTTCTCGCGATGTCATGGAAGAAGTATGGAGTTTCTAGATCAACATATAGCCACACCTGACTATCGATGTCCCACTTATAAGTGCAATGAAATCCATCTATTTCTGCAAATGTTCATTTGGACTTACATGTAGACCCGGGTCCGAACTGGGCCTTCAGCTGCTTTTATTTGGCCGCCCATAAACTTTAAAAAATATTAGAGAAAAACAAGAAACGGTGTGTTATTCACGAATTTGCAACGATTAAATAAATTAAGATATCAGATTTTTAAATGATGTATTGGTGTAATGACCTACTGAAGAATAAATGCAAGGAAGTGAATTTAGTTGATTGTTACAACTGTCGGTCGAATGACGCTCTTCCTCATTTGAAACACTTTTTACGAAGAATATTAACGTATAATATGAAAACACATTTTCTATAATCAAATGTGCCAAATCAAAAGATAAGTCTGTTATGGTATGACCAGACCTAGGACAAATATTCTTCGGGTTAGAATGCTGTCAGTTTGCATCGACAGTGCGGCGAGGGTAAGGGAGTACCACAAGTAACGTGAAACTGTAAACAGAAGCGTCAGGGGTAGAACAGAACATAAACATAGAGCTCACAGAGACCAACCCTAGCATAACATTAACGCAAGGGAACTACTGACTGTGCATCCCTGGGCCCATGTATTGAGTACTACGTACGATTACTAGATAGGGTGGTAGTTAAGATGATTCCTTGCTCAATGTCCTAGCTCTAGATATGACTGATGAACATTTAGGTCCGTTTTTATGACAGGCAGCGAAAATTAAAACCATAAATGTCTGCAATTGTAGCATGAAGTCCGTGTCATTCTTCTCATTGAATATGAACCGCTATTAACATAAAAATACTTAACGTAACACCTGTTAATATATACTTCCTAGAGTTATATTCCTCATGAGACTGATGAAGAACTGAGGAAAGTCTTCCTTATGATGTCAGGATAACTGTTGAGCTTTGGATAACGTCATCATGCTCCAAGACACTTGATTGGCTGCTTGTCGGACGATGGCAACAGCAGCGCCAAAGGTCGGCGGTCTACCTGTTGGCCTGCCTGTTGGCCTTCCAGGAAAGATACGGCAGGATTAATGCACATCTAGGCAATAGCGAGGCGACTTCGTTCTCAGGCTTAGCTTCAGCTCTTAGCGTCATAAGCGGTACGCACGACACTTTCGGACATTTTTTTTTAAATTTCATACTGTTGCAGTAATCTGTTCGTGTTATCTTATTTGCTGAGCGCCTATTATTGTTTTATTATTTTTTTTAAAATTTGGGTTCTTTTCCCTCCAGCTAGCTATTATTACTCAGTCGAGCAAATATCTCTGAGCAGGGCGCGTAAACGGAAAGGAGTTGTTACTAAAAGATAACACTGATAAAATAATTCGTTTTTACACATTTATTGCCATCACACTTAATTAATTACACATCTTTATTCTTGATACACGCCTGAATGAAACTGTTATATTTCCGAATGTAATTACTGTTGTATTAGTTGCTGCGCTACTTCACATTTTGTAACTAACTTTACGACGCGAGAGATTCTTCCAAACTGTATACGTGTACCTCGTGAATGATTCTTTAGAACTGCCTAATGTGTACCTCGCGAGAGATTGCCGAGAACTGCGTAATGTGCATCTCGCGAGAGATGGCTAAGAACTGCGTGATGTGTACCTCGTGAATGATTCTGTAGAACTGCGTGAAACATGTTTGTGGCTCGAGAATATATACTCCTTCACCTCGAAATGCCTAACCATTATAATACAGCTGCTATTGGTTACTAAATCGACCCAACATTAGCGTCTGTTTTGTCAGCCAATCATAATTATTAACGCATATGCTCTGGGGAAGATATTCCCTCCATTTCTAAAGAAAGGCACGCAACCCTGACGTCATTTGTTTGTGTCTTCTTAGTGATAAGCAACTCACCCCCTCACTTCATAGTTACCCACTCTATTGTCAGTTTCAGTGAGGCCGTGTAAACTTATTTTGTAACAATGCTTATGGCTAACAAACAACTAAAATCAATGTCATACAATAAGGTTAGTTTACACTATAATCACTCTGGCATTCACAGTGTTGTGATATAAAATACTGCCTCAATACAACAAAGAATTTCACATTCTTTGGGTAAATAGTTTTCTAAATTCAATCTTTATATTGTGAAGTATACCTCAATATCGCTCGTGAATGGAAGATATTTAGGTTCAGGTCCAAATGAAAATCACGCTCTTTGATGGCAATTTTTAGCGAGACAGAAAATGTATATACCTTTCCCGTATTTACATTTATTGGTGAAAAGGAACTTGCAATGAAAAATTTAAAATTGTAATGCTGAACTCAGACTATAAGGTCCAAATTATTAAAGGGAAACTTCATGTAAATGTCATGAGAACAAAACGTTACTCACAAATTTAAGTGATTGACTATTAATAAAATGTTGTAAAGAACAGCTCTTATTGGTGAGTTATCCATCGTTTGTCACTTTAGGCCTTTAGTTATCCCTGAGAAAGTTCGGCCATCTTACAAGTAGAACTGTTTGATTTCCAGCATGCCCAATAGTTATTGTACCTACCTGATTCCATCTTCTGCAAGTTAAATAGCACAACAAATAAAACAAATGGCACGAGTGTTTAATTACATTAGTTATTAATACGTGTTTGTATTTCAGTTCAATAAAAGACTGTGTTCCTCGTGTCTGCGAGATAAGTGACTTTCCCGCGATACATTCTCTCATGTTACCAGTCCCGTTATGAAACGTTTGGCAACCTCTTATGTAGTAGATAGAAAACAGGCTTTCGTAAGAGTAATTTGTATCATATATACAAAAATAATGAGAGTTGATAGAGTAAGTCATGTAAATGTAACGCATTAGGTTCAAATTTATATAATTTGCAGGAGTAGATATTATACATAAAACTGGAAGAAAACTACTCCTACTAGGAGGTTTTGTATTGATATGATGAACAAGTAAACAGTTTTAGCACTCTACCGGTTAATTTAACATCCCGTTAGGCGTATGAGATGCCTTTTAGTTTCTAACAGGCATAGTTTTTAATTTTTAATAAACTAACAATTACTGAATATATGATCACAATTTTTGCACCAAAATGGTAAATCACGTTTGAAGGTTAATATTATAAGAACTGAATATGCATGTGTGTGTAAAATTAACATACATCACAGAAATAATTTGTTAATTTCATCTTCGCATAATTAAATACATGGAATACATTTCATATCACTGAAGGTGACAAAGGGTTTATTTTTCTGTCTAGTGAGTAATTAATGCTATTTTCAATTATTCGCTTGGAGCTGTAAACCATGTTTTTCATCCTATCGTCTGATATGACGGATGGTATGTATTAGCAGAAGAGAGCCTGGAGAATTGCAGGGACCTAGAACAAGATTGGATGAAATAAATATTATATGAATCCATAAATAGGATAAGAAGGGATGGTGTCGAGAAAATGAAAAAAAAAAAACATGTGTGTATATGGGGGGAGTAAAAACAGTGCCATAAGGGCCCAACACCAGGGATCATTAATTTGCTTTTGTGGGGGCTGCCGTTTTCTGTCTCTGTCGCCCCTGGGGGAGGTGCCAGCACACCAGCGTCATATTGTACCTCCTCCCTCATCAATCAAACTGCTCCACCAAATAGCGTCAACAAGAAAAGATGACGCTGAAGCCCGCTTTATTTGCCACACGAGCTCTAGCCGGTAATTGTGTCCCCAGTTGGAGCAATAAACACGCTTTAAACATCGTGTTTCAAAAGTGTCGTACACACAATGTGCTTTCCCTTAAGTGCTTTTTTTTTCTGCCTCTTACCCAGCTCTTTTAATTGGTTCCAGCATTCATGTTTGGTGTGCCTCTTAATGTACGTGTAAGCGTTCCCTTGACAGTGCTAGTTATAAAAATATCGCACCAGTTCGCACTAATTACTTAATTATAAAATGCACATATTCTTGAACCACGTTGGTGAGATAAACTCAAATATACAATTAAAATGTTCACTTTCAGGAAGAGCATTTGGGCTTATGGGGCACTCGAAGTTATGCAAGCTCTGAAGAACATGAGCCAATGATTAGAATTAGAAAGTGCTAATTTTCAAATTCCATGTAACGGCTGATCTGATTGGGCATTTTTCTATCAGTAGATGAATCTCAATTGGATGTATCAAGTGCTGTCCATTCACGATTTGAAGAAAATAGAATCGTATAGGAAGGCGAGTGGAAACTTATCGTCCCCCTCACGAACGAATGCGGTAAATGACATGTGCTGATAGAGAGTTGCAAGGGCAAAGGGGAGTAGTCGCAAGTTCGTAAAAGTTTGGCGCGAACCGAGGGACAGATTATTTTGTTGTAAATGTAATACATATACGAAACTTGACTAAAATTGTGAAAAACTAAAAAAAAATTCATTCATAACAAAATAACATAAATTCCAAACTTTAAAAACCATATCGTTTATCCCTTTGGCGCATTTTAAACTACCAATTAAGTGAAGCTACGAATGGACAGGCGCAGGCATGCATGCCCATCTATAAACTTTGATTTCTCGGAAACGTTTTTCAGCATTTTTCCCTATTGTACAATATTTTACTAATTTGTTACGAAAGTTTTGCACTGCTTCTTAAAAGCACTTAAAGAAAATGACCATACAATTTTTGAGATAATGCTCCAATTTTGGGATTTGAATTATTAGGTTTTGCAAAATCAGTGATTTTGGAGAGTACAAAAGGTAATAATTCTTCATTAATATAATAGTTGTTTTCATAAACTCATTTACTATATAACCTGAATTTTTTATGTGAATGTTTTTAAAAATGCTCTATGTAGAACATTTTATTAGGGCAATATTTACATATTAAAACATTACTGTTATTAGTGTAATAACTAGTATAAATTTCAATCAGGTATCTTACATATGTGAATTTTTTAATTTCACAAAAGATGTATTACCTTAAATGGCAATACACTATATACTTACATATCTTATATTATTCATTGACGTTATATTGTCCCTCAACTACTGTTGTATTAGATGTATAGCTCGAAATTATCAAATTTCACTGTAAGACGGGAAATAAGTTCACACAGTTGGACTGGACGGCAGACATCTTCACGGCACGAAGCAGAAGATCCGGTAGCTATGCGTTAGAGTCTCTGTGACACGTGACGAAGCTGGTGGTTACAGGGATGAGACCTAGAAGGCCAACTATCCATCACATATCGTGTTAAGAGTTATCCAATGCTAGATCCGTCGCGATATGACCAAGGAGTTAAAGCGACGTAAAATATAGTAATAATAATAATAATTTCACAAAAACACTCTGATAAGCAATTGGCTAGAAAGCACGTGACTATGGCGTTCCTGCGCAAACGCCTTCGTTCGTGGCGGAGACTAAGTTCATCTGATCGTTATGCATTGCAAAATAGCAATCCACGATCCCTTAAGATTTTCTCCTTGTAAAATGAAGCATTAAATAAGGCGACGCAGAAGGTTTCAAGTAATCAAGTAATCAAGTCAATCTATCCGGAACAAACTAAATCATATGTGTAGAAGAACCTGTCACCATTGACAGTTAAATAATAAGTAAACATGAGGCAGTATTTTTAACATTTAAATGATTTCAGTCTAATTATATAATATAAAAAATAACAGCCCGCCTTAAAGCAATATGTGTATAATATAATATATAAAATGTATGTAACAGTCATTGTATTATGTTTATATTATTGTGTACATGTATAATAATGTTATGTGAATGTATTACGTAGGTTAACAATGTAGGAGCTGTGAGAATAGAAGCCGAAAGTTGCTAACAATGAGGTAACCTTGAGGCAATAATGAATTAGAAAGGTTAATTAATAATGCTAATTAATGGAACAATAATGCAATATTTTAAAACAGTTTATAAATAGCGAATCAAAACCTAGAGAAGCTGAAAGTTAAATAAAAGTATTCTATTGGAGTAGGATTAGCCAATCAGAGCCTTGAAATAGAGAGATTTATAAATTTAAGCGGTAAACGCCAGTCGCTATTATACAGCGTTCCGAACCGGACGCTTGACGCGTTCCCGAGCAGCTAAATACGTATTCAGTGTGAGACATAAAATTCATTACGGCGAGAATATTATAAGGTTTACGCGTTAAAAAGCGCAAGTAATTAATAAATAATCTCACAGGTCTCTATACTAGTGAAGTGTCATTTAATCGTGAAGGATTAATAAAACAAGTGAAGTAAAAATTATAATTTGTATAAACCTACATTCTCTAGCCGCATCATCCCCTGCTAAGTGATACATGTTTCTACAAATTAATACTGACGCAGCCGAGGCAAACATAAATATATATATAATATTTAAAGAAACATTAAAATACAAAGTTGATTTTTAAACGTGGGGGCGAAGGCACCCGGAAAGTGAACGTTGGGGTGAAGACCACCGGAAACTTTGTACCATACGTGGGGCAGATACTTCATCAAGTTTGGCTTCCCAACATTTGAACTACAATACGACTACTTCAAAAAAAAGATTGTAGTGTTACTGAAAATACCAATTTATAGCACTTAATAAAAAAAACCGAAGTTGTTCAATATGAGTTGGCTGAATAGTATTACTTTACAATTTGGCGCATGATCCGTATGTCACGGGTACACAACGTAAAGGAAATTCAAGTTAAAACTTCCACATGGCATTATGAACTCGTCTGCATATTCTTTTGTATACAAATGCCGTCTTGAGGTTGTGTTACAAAATAATTCCGTTCTGAATTATGGAGTAACAGTTCATACCTCCATTAACTCTTAGCGGTAGTCATTTGTTCCTTTGTTCTTATTATGTCAACATGCTTCATGTTATTATTTGTCTTCCACGAATAGCTGCTATCTGAGATTGGTAACTGACGGGCACATCTGTATCGCTGATGGAACTGTAATTGCATGACTGTTGTTGCCAATGGATCTCAATCTGTAACACCCTATTTGGCGGTAGCAATCTCATGGCTTTCATTAATGTCCCTATTGCGGATTCCTTCTCATCGGTCTTGCTCCCTTGAGGGTGACCATTAAGTGCATCATGGGGAAATCAGAGAAAATATTATATCATGTGTATGTTTCAGCCCGATTTTGCTGTTGTTAGAGCGTATTGAAATCGTGATACCCTGTGGGCGTGAGGGATGGTCGCAGAGGTTGTTGTGAGAGGTATTCAACACAGGACATCCTGACAAAAACCGTAAAACAATGCAGAGTGTGCTGCATTCTGGACAAGATTAAAACAACTAGGTCAGTCGCTATTTTGACACAAATCGGACATCCTTCCGCATCGGAGGAGGTTACGGAAACGTTTTCACGAAAGTGTGTCAGCCCTACCAGGTCCGTACGGTTAACGAGTATGGAACATACAGTACTGTGCATAAAGTCCTGAAGGAGCCTAAATTTCATCCATATATATTACACGTCTTGCATCATCTGAGTGAAGATGGTCCAGACAATCGGTTAGAAATGTGCGTCTAGTTTTTGGAGCAGCTGAAAGAACGTTCAGAGATGAGGCTGTATATGGATAGCTAAATAGGCAGAATCTTTGATATGTACACCTGCTAAACTGCGCTGGTACAGGAGTAACGAGCCGAACGAACTATGTTGTGGTCCGGATTATGGAATGGAAAAGTTCTAGGACCGTATCTCTTCGAAGAATCGGTCAATGATGAGTCATAGCTCGGCATGTTAGGAAATCAGCTTGTACCAGAATCTGATTTTATTGGCGAGCGACAACGGTAGTTCATGCAAGATGGTGTTACCTCCATTACACCCGATCGGTATAACACTGGCTGGGCGAATTCTATAATCGCTAGATCGATGGTAGAAGGCCGATTATATGTGCCCCACTTGATCCAGCTTTCTGTGGTTACCTGAAGTCCCAGGAATATTAAAAATACCTGACAGGAAAACGAAGAATGCCGTATAATTACACCTGAATTGATCCACAACATAGTATGCAATATGAAATTTATCTAAGCCTGTTTAGAATCACGTTTTGGTCACATTGAATATGTATTGTAATCTGGTCGACATAAATAAGCTTTCTGATTTTTCCTACAGTGCTAGACTTTGTGGACACCATATGGAATCTAGAACTGAAATACTTTCTGCGAGAAAGCCCACCATTTCACATTATGCTAAACCAAACTTTATCAATACTAAATTGCTTACATTCATAAGAAGTTTTCCACCCAATGTAGTTTATTTTTATACCCATTCTGTGAACTATTCCTACAAAAGCTTATTTTTATATCAACTTCATGATAATCGAATAAAATTTACATATATCATTATATATTTCGTTGTAGGTACAAATAGGTATTGGCTGAAGCGATAATCAAATCTGCATATTGAGGGTCGCTACTCGTATATGCTAGCTTTGAAATCCCACAATTTCCATGACCACGAGAAATACATTGTGACTTAGTGCTTCATAAACTGTAATGCATTGAAACGTTTAATTCAATAACAATGAATCAATATCTCAGAAAAGATTAATGGATTATAAATTTTTACTTTCTCTACCATATATCTAGAGTTAGAGGTGGTAATGCATTACACTAAAAAATTCTATACCAAATTTCATCAGAAATGCATGTTTTGAGGCTCCCTGAATCCAAATAAAGCGTTTTTAGAACAATATCCGTCTGTCTGTCGCTGTGTGTGTGTATGTGTGTGTGTGTGCTGTGAACAGCATAACACAAAAACGAATAGTTGGATAAATATCAAACTTGGTATTTGGGTTCAGTATCTTCCTAAGATGCAATACGGAGATTTTCAAGAAAATCTACAGTTTACATGGACCAATTTTCGAAATCTTCGATTTTCTAAAAAATGGCTCAACGATCTTGATTAAAATACCATATAATTATGAAATACATTTATATAAAAAATAACACGTATGTGTTGAATATTCTGGGAATAGCCAATAAAGTTCTCTTCATTCGGAAGAAATTTTGTATGATCTTATATAACTGGTAAACGTTAAGCGATAGACAAAAACACATTACACAAAAAATGCATATCTCTTTAAAATACTCAATTTATTTAAGTAAGATTTTTTTGACATTAACCATTTTCTGAAATATCAGTTATTAATGGTTTGAATTGATTATTTATGACCATTCTCTTAAATCCGGTCAACCTTCGACTATTTCTCGCGATTGCATGGAAACAGTATGGAATTTTACGGCCAGTGTATAGTGTCTAGTTCTTAAACATTTGATCATCACTATTCTCTTTGTATCTATAACGAAATGTGTATTACATCTATTCCTGCAAAGGTTTATTTGGATTAAAATGTAGTAGACAGAAAAATAAGCTTTCGTAAGAGTAACTTGTATATCCACTAATAAACGATAGAGGGTAAAGAAAGTAATGGGATTTTTAAGATACAAACTGCGTACTTGCCTACATATCTAAATTTTTCGTACGGTAAATTTTATTTATTTCTTGATTTAGCTCTTATATAAAATTATAAAAGGTTCATTCCGAATGATGAGGACTTCGCAGTCTTTTCGCAGAAAATTCAGTATATACATTTTATTTCTACTATAAGTATTTAAAAATCCAAATTTTAATCGAAATATTAGTTATTTTTGAGAAAACAAAAAGTAACGAAAATGCTACAAATTAAAGGTAATTTGGGCTTTCATGAAAAATTTTTCCTTTCCTTGGAGGATGCTGAACTTTCAATATAAATTTTGGTATTTATCCGACTTTTTGGTTTTGAAGTATGCTGCGCGCGCACGCGCACACACACACACACACACACACACACACACACACACGCACACTCTCGGGAAACTTTTTTAAAACTACATTTGATGTTCAATACACCTCAATATATGTATTGAAGCCTCGATGTCGTATTTTTAGATGGATTACAGTACTTCCCTTATTTACTTTATATACGCTGTAGCAAAAGAAAAGTGAAAAAGTTTCCCATGTATGCAAATTTCCATCCGGTTGTTTGTTACAAAGGTTCTAGGAAACGTGCATTAAAAATACACTCGTTGTTTAGTCAGTATTTAAGGGAAGAGATATATTTAGATTTTAATCAATAAAAGTACATCATTAAATATGTCGAAAAGGAAAATACGTATTTAAGTGGAATATAATACGGTTACAAGTGAATAAGGAACTGTTTGTACTTCATAATCCTGCTAAGTGTGAGCTAAAACCTTCATTTCTAGCCTTAATACGATAGAAAAACATTTGGCATTTCTGTACATTTAAATTCCTATATAATTCACGTTCTTATTTATTTACTTAGTGCTATGTAAAATTCGATAACGGATGGTACAGGATCTAGTTCTAACCATCTAACCTACAGATATGTTTACATACACTTTAAATCATGAAGAACTTAATCAAATTGACGTTAACGTATGTCACTTCCAATAATAAGTAATTTACATAATGATTTCCACTAACGTTTATCCAATAACCATTTCCTTTTCCTGTTAACAGCCCAAAAAGTTTCTCCAGACTTCCTCAGCTTACTGAACATCTCTTTTGTAACTATATTTCTCTTGGTTCTGCTTCATTTTCTCTGACTGATGATTTCTTTTATTCTTCACTTTCTTTTCCTTCCATTAAAATCTGTCTTCCCTATCCCCAAAAATTGGGGAAGTGTTACCCAAAAAGACTCTTAATTTATTCACTCCCATTTGAAACCAGGCATACCCTCTATTTCCTTTCCGCTGCAAATATCTAAATGAGTTCTCTATTTTAACTGATTTTGAGGTTTTTTCTCCAAGTGAATTAATGACCTCTACTCATTCAATACAGAGCGTAATATCTGTGGATCTACGTCTTCAAATCTAGAGCTACAACGTTTCCGAAATTTTGGTAGCATCCACATCTTTGTAATGGTTTATCACCGAAACAATTCTTAGCTTTAGCCAGATCTCAGATTTTTCTTGATACATAAGATAACATTTAAAATACTTTCTTCTGACTTATGACACAGTCGGTGACGAAACTTAATTAATCTTTCCATTACCATTCCATTGTTGTAACTTCCCCCATCCCCAGTAGCAATCTTGCGTTAAGCTGTGCTGAGGAACACCTAACATTAACTTGAAAAATAATCTTAATGTTAAATATATTTTCTATTATTTGAATTCCGTAAGCCCTTCATGATTGCACTAGAGTTTTAAGCCAAACTATATGATTGGTGTTATATGCATATTCCTGTTAAAGGAGATGAATTTTCAGTGGAAAATTGCAATACATATAGTATTACATTAAAATCAATTCATCAGCGGAAACAATCAGTTAGTTGCTGATAGAATAGCGGTAATGACATTAGTATTCTTCATATGACCTTACGATCATCTAACTACTACCACTTAATACATTTCTGTTCGATTTTTAAATGTGCAAACATTTAAACAATGGTTGAAAGAATTTCGGAAATAGCTAACTCTTGATATTTTTTATGCACTCGTTACAGATGTTTTGAAAAAATAGAAAACAAATATCATCACTTTCGTATGCAAAGAGTTGTTTGGAGTAGAGGAATTTTAAATTATCTCCTTGCATTAAAAGATTTCCACCTTTCAACTTGGAGTTATGGTATTCATTAACAGATACGCATGCAGACACATAGAAACCTTTATCAAAAATGTGTGCTGTTTGATAAGAGGAAAGCCAAGCGTTTGCTTCTCATGGAATCTCTATACGTAGCATTTTGTATTGGATGGAAAGTAATATTTTCCCTACTACAGGTATCCAAGAAGCATGTAAAGTAATAACAAAATATAATACAGGAATTCTCAATGAAATTAAACTTTTAAACTATAAAACAGTACGTGTTAAATATTAAATAACTAAAACAGCAACTATAGAAAATAAAAGTCAATAACATGCCATTTAATATTATAAAGCTCATTATTTTATTTCTTTAAGCTTATGTTCTTCAAATAGCCTCCATTTCTTAATGCCACTTATGCAGATCGCGAAATGAATTTTGTAGCACTTCAACAGGAATAGCAATAATTTCTCTACGAACCCTTTCCTTCAGTTTTTTAAAGCCGCACACAGACAGATTTGGGGATATGGGAGGTCAAGCAATATCCCTTTCTTTAGAGATCGTGTGATTCCGAAAGAGTTGATGCACAACTACCACAGAAATTCTAGCTTTATGTGCTGTAGCGCCATCTTGCTGGAACCAAGTTGGCTCCTCCAAGGGAAATCTTGCAGGTTCCGGGGTGAGAAAAGTCTCAAGCATATGGACATATCGATTAGAAGTACTGTTGTTCGCCCTTCCTCATCTTCAAAATAGGGACCAGTAATCCTTTGTGAAGAGATTGCAAGCTGCATGTTACCTTCTGACTGCTTAAGGTCTGTTTTGTGTATTTACACTATGCTTATTTCAAAATGGGTCTCGTTGAACATCCGTAGTTTTCTTTGGAGTTGGTTATCTTCATAAAATTTTGTTGAAAACTAGTCACAGAGTTTAATCCGGTAAATTTTATTAATGGATAATCTGCAACTTGTATGAATAAAACTGAAAGTCCTTGCTCAATTGCAGCAATTGGACTGTTATAGTTCTTATAAAACAGTTTTACAGTTGTGGCACCTTGAGCTGCAGAACACATCTCCATATTAACAACAGTGGCATAAAATGGGCGAACAGTTGACAGAGATTTTGTGCTCCTAACATTAACCAACAAAGGTTTCTAAAGCAATGAAGACAATTTCGTTTCGTTGAGACACTTTATCGACAGTAACAGCTTTAGACCTGCTGAATAAAGAGCTTCTGTCAGCTGTCACTTAAGGATACAACAGGCTACTTATTCTCATTTGTGAGGATAATATAGTCAAGCGTTGGTTACTTCAATGATTTCTAGATTCCAAAGAAGATCTTTACTACGCGTGTTACCGATTATGAAATGCTACACAGCTATTCTATACATGCATATTAACCCTGTGGTGATGCGATAGCATTTTTACTTCCTCTAACACGCATGTACATAGGTAGTCGAAAGAGAACTACACCCAAAATACTCGATGCCCATGTTTTACCAGAAATACGTGTTTTGAGGTCCCTGGATAAAAACACAAGTAGAATAAATACGAAATTTGGTATTTAAGTTTAGTAACTTCAAAAGATGCGACACTTACACCTTCAAGAATACTCTCCCACTTCAAAATACGCTTTACATGGAACATTTTTTGAAAACTTTTATTTTCTCATAAATTGCTCCAACAATTTTGATTAAAATAACCATATTAAACATATTTAAATCACAAATATAGTGTATAGCTCGAATTTTCGAGAAATAGCACGTAAAGCTCTCTTCATTCGGAAGGAATTCTCTATAATCTTGTGTAACTGGTAAACGTAAAGCAATAGACTAAAAAGTACTATACAAAAAACGAATTGTTTAATACTTTGGCCATTCTTTTAAAACCCTGGCGATATTCAGTTCTTTCTCGTTATTTCATGCAAAGAGAATGGAATTTTTCCAGGTCTTAAATATCTGACTATCGCTATTCTCTTTGTACTTATGATGTAATGTTTAATGTGGCTATTCCAGTAACTATTTATCGCTATTAAAATAAAGCAGATATAAAAATAAGCTTCGTTATTACAGCTTGCAGAAGCTATATAAAAATAAGTCATAGTGGGTGGAGAATGTCATGAATGTAACACATCAGGCTTTTTATTGTCAGATTTTTGGTCGATTTTTCCGCTAAATATTTTTGTTAAATAATCCAGTGTCCATTTAGATATAATGTGCAACAGGCTATCAGGGAATCATGGAATCAAACGGCGCTATTGAAAGCGTTTTTATAACGGGAACTTAATTGCAGAACTGTCAGAGCTGTTCGCAAGAGAACATGGGCAATTAGCAGTCTTCGTTTGCGCCACCTATATGATCTAGACTGAAAGTGCACGAGCTCGATGTCGGACATACATGCCTGGGTGTGTAACTGCTACAGTTAGATATCTGTGTCTCATTATCTACTGTGTGTGAACGCGAACATATCGCAGAAACCCCCTTTATCTTCACTGGCAACTTTTATGGAATCTGTTTCATGGATACAATTTATCCAGTTGGTTTCTTGCATTTTTGCAACTGGCGCAGAAAATAATAGAAGTGTGCCTTGATTACAACAATATCGGATGCAGATATCCTCATCTTGTACAGATGGGTAATCTTCTGTTTCCCTGAGTGCAGCTTTAGAACAATGTACTCAAATTATTTCAGCTGGTTTTGTTTTCATCTTGACCCTAACCAACGACGGAAACGAAGGAAAGGTTTTCAGCCAACTATGACTCCTCCTTTCAGTTGTGGATCTATTAAATGTGTGAAGCGAAAGACGGGGTTTGATCTCCGGAATAGCAAAGCTGTTTATACTTTCTCTACCGCCTAACCAGTAGATTAAGGCAGAAAAAACTTCGATGTGGAGATTTCATTGAAATAAGGTGTTTTGAGTCACCCTGAATCCAAACAAAGCATTTTAAAAAAAGTTAGTGTTGTGTGTGTGTTCTTCTGTAACTGTGTAGCCCCAAAATGAAATTTATGATAATACCAAACTTGTTATTTAGGTTCAGTATCTTAAAAAAACAAAATACGAAGATTTTGAAGGAAAGTTCCTATCCTAAATGACCCTTCACATGGTAGATTTCTTTTGAAATTTTGGATTTTCTCAAAAATGGCTCTTACTATTTTAATTAACATACCATAAGCTTAAGACAGTTATATCGCAAATTAAACGTACATCTTCAATTTTATGGGAATAGCGATTGGAGTCCTCTTCATTAGGAAGGGGCTTTGTATTATTTTATATAACGATAAACCATAAGAGATAGACAAATATGTACTACACAAAAAGATGCTTCTCTTTAAAGCACATAGAGTACTTCAAAAACTTTTCTGTAGCATCAGAAATTTTAGATATACGTTGTTATTGGTTTAAATTCGTCAGCACTTTGGCACTTGTTTAAGGTGCTGTCACTATTCAGTTGTTTCACTCAATGTCATGGAAAGAGTTTGAAATATCTAGGCTAGTATATAGTGACAGCCAGCATCTGACTATCAATTCGATTTCCTATATTTCCCTTCAACGAAGTCCCTAATGAAACTATTTCTGCAAAGGTTTTTTCTCCATTATAATGAAGTAGATCGAAAATAAGTTTTCGTATGAAGTTATATCAAAATAAACGATAGTCATGTGAATGTAACATATCAGATTTTTCTTGCTCCGAAGCCTGAAACATATGACAGAACTTATTTATCTGACAATGAAAACTGGACAAATTTATAATACAATCGAAGTGATTTATTGCTTGCTTTTAAGACCAACGCGACAGTCATGAACAGCTGTGGTTCTTCAGATGATATTCTACCTAAAACGGACAGCAGATGTGCACTACAAATGAAAATTTATCACCTACACTGTAACAGAAAATATAATAATATTATTATTGTGAAGGATCGAACATAAATGAAATTAAATAGGGATTACAACGTTAATCCATCCTGCACCGACTGCGTCAATGATAACATGCAATAAGCTTTAAATGGGGAGTGCGCAGTTTTGTTTTGTTCTGCCACTTAACTCTAAATGGCACGTGACATATACTAATGTCTCAACTTAACATTACAATGGTATTCATATATATTATTCTATGCATTATAGCTAGCAATATATCACGTTTTCAAGCCCCTGTGGGCACAAAATGCATTTATACCATCTTGGCCGCAATCACAGCAGTTGTGTGAGCATTTAAAGATGATAGATAATAAAACATCTGATGTGAGTTATTATTCAATAAATTGTTATTACAGAAGCTCTTTCATGTTAATCGAGATAACCATTTGCAGTAATTGTTTTATAAAAAAATTATTTACTTGTAGGTAAAAGGGGGTTGCGGGAAAATAATTTGTTTGCCTCAGCTGCGTCAGTATTATTGTTAGAGACATGGATTTTTTGCAAGGCGTGGTGCGGCTGAAGAATGTAGGCTTACACAGATTTTAATTTTTAATTCACTAATTTTTATTAATTATTGACACGACTTAAATAACACTTCACTGATATAGAGAGCTGTAAGATTCTGTTATTAAATATTTGCACTTTTCAAACACAAACTATTTTCTCACACAAAATACGTATTAAATTTCTCGAGAACACATCTCGCGTCCGGTTAGGAACACTGTCTACAACCAACTGACTTGATTTCTACCGCCTAAATTTGTAAATCTCTGTATTTCAAGTCTCTGATTGGCTAATCCTAGTCCAACAGAATACCTTCATTTAACTAAAGCTTTTTCTGGTTGTTGATTGGCTATTTTATAAACTGTCACAAAAATTACATTATTGCTTCCAAGAATTACTAGTAGCATTATGACACTTTCTTACTCATTATTGCCTCAAGGTTACCTCATTGTTAGCAAACTTTAACCTATTCTTCTCACAGCTCCTACATTATTAAATTACGTAATACATTCAGACAACATTATTACATGTATACAATAATATAAACATATACAATGACTGTAATATACACTTTTTATATATTGTTACATACACATATTGCTTTAAAGTGGGCTGTTATTGAATTTATATATTATATAATTAGAGTGAAATCATTTAAGTGTTAAAAATACTGCCTCATGTGAGTCATTATTCAATATACTTTTTATATATTGTTACATACACATATTGCTTTAAAGTGGGCTGTTATTGAATTTATATATTATATAATTAGAGTGAAATCATTTAAGTGTTAAAAATACTGCCTCAATGTGAGTCATTATTCAATAAGTTGTTATTACAGAAGCTGCTTCATGTTAATCGAGATAACCATTTGCAGTAATTGTTTTATTAAAATATATTTCCTTGTAGGTAAAAGGGGGTTAGCGGAACATAGCGGTAGTCAAATTTTTCATTCTTCTTCAAATTTCCGCTCTCCTTGCATGCCTACGAGAGAAAAGGAAATGAGGATTTTCAACTTCAGAAAATAAAGAGTATTTGAACATTCAAAAAAATGACAACAAAATAAACTGGAAATGTTTAATGCTAACGAAAAACATTATTTCCCATAAATTGTGTGCTTCAATGAGATCTACAGGTGTGGTATAGCAAGTTTTTGTCTATATCTTATGGTTTACCAATTATACAAAGGGCATTTAGAAGAAGAACTTCACAGGTTATTCCCAGAAAATTCAAAATACATAATTTATCTATGAAACTAGCTTGAACATATGGTTTTTTTAATCAAAATCGTTAGAGAGAAAATCGTTTTGAGAAATTAAAAAATCCAAATATGCTTTGTGTAAATGGTAGATTGGATCGTGTCGCATGTTTGGAATACTTAAATACCAAGTTTGGTGCTTATTGGACTCTTCGTTTTTGAGTGTTGCTGTTCACACACACACGTGTTTGTGGTGAAATCTTGGTATCGAATTTTTGGGTCGAGCACAATACTTTCTCTAGTTATTATAAGTATGTAATAGAGAAATAAAAAATGACAAATCATTGACAAATAATAATGTTTATCTCTAAGTGGTTGATGACAGAGAAAAAGCTATTTGAAATAAACTGTGCGTTTTAAAAGTTTTAAATTTCCTGTGCAGTAAGCTTTATGTTTATTCTTTATCGTATAGAAAGTAATTCTCTGCTTTTCAGTTTGCCTGTTCCATTGGCAGTGAGGGTGTATATAAATGATTGGGCAACAGTGAACAGGTATATATACCGTACTGCGATCAATCTGCGTTATCAGTGTTTAGATTACAAGTTTTGTAATAAATAATACGATTTCTGGTGCTTTCTGAATAAAACATGGTCATTACTTGCCCCTACAGCTAAAGAGTGTTTTTAGAATGTTTGTTTTTTATTATTAATTTAATAAGGTGTTTAACTTACAACAAGACTACGAGAATTTGAGCTTTATTTCTTCTGTCATGTAAGTATCTTAAACATGCAGTATTTAAACCACAATCTTTAGAGCTCAATGTATTTTTTACCCACTTTTCCAAATGTACATTTTTCTATTACGATCTCATTTAACAAAACACCACGAAAAAATAAGATGGATGTAATCTGACGTAAAAAAGTAACTTTAAATACCCAAATGGTTTATTAGAGATACCTAATTAACATTACATCACATTATATTCAAATAATCTTTTTAATACCATCAAAGTGGAATTGGTCCACTTAGGTACGAAATCTGGATGAATGTGCAGCTTAAGGATCTCAAATTCTACATTATTCAATTGAAAACTTTTGCACAAGTCAACTTTAGCTGTTTCGTGAATGTCTTCTGTGATTTATAGAGGAAATTACTCGACCACTGAATGTCCGTGTGCTTAAAAGCTCCTTCTGTCCATTTGTAACTCAGTTGTATAAACCGAACTGTCCTGGCCAGTATTTCAATGCCTGTTGTTAGCTAGGTTTCAATTTTCTCTAAGTACTATAAAGCCTGTGATTTAATGATGGCGCGAGTCTGCGTTAACTAAACGCTTATTTCCGTGCATGAATATCAATGGGAATATAGTAGTGTTGTGGAAAAGCTATCTTTTTTATTTAAACATTTAAAAATACCAACCAATATGTTTTATTTTCATATTTTTTATTTAAAGCTGTGGGAATATACATGAATTTAATCATAGCGCCGAAATATGTGGCTATAAAATAGAATGGAGTTAAGTAGTCTTTCACGATTACAAACAGCACCATACACTGGACACTTATTATACATTAAATGAAGTAAAAATTGGGAAAAGAAATTTGAGAATCAAACTTAAGTTTAGGGCACCGCCCCGGCATTTGTAATCGCGAATTTCACGAGTCCGTGCTTAACAGCTTCTTGCAAGTGTATTTTATATACCTGCAAGAAGACTTTATTGTCCATTACAACAAACATAGAGACTTAAATAGATGTTGTATTACGCATTTATTTATCAGGGAAACAGGATAGGACACTTTTCCACTTATCCCAGGGTATGGAAATCCCTAGAACCCTCTGGTCCAGAGGGTAGTCCCCTCCCAGGATTACATGGCGTGTACCAGTTACACACGTGAAGAAAACCTTCTAGATTTCAAAACAGAGGTGGAGCTGCGGTGGTTGGTAAATCACCCACGTAAAACTTATATTATTCGAAAGCTTCAATTTAACAGCCTGACTGACAAAACGTAACTGACCCTTCAAAGAAATAGATTTGGACGCACATTATAATAAGTACTGCCACATAAATGTAACATCTAAGGTATGGTGATTCCTGTTTTGGTCCAAAGATCAGAAATCTGGACCCTAAAAAAGTGACTGCAAGTGTATCTAGCCAGCAGAAAAGTAATTCCTTAGATCTATGGCAGGCTATAAGCTAAATCATAAAAAATGAAGAGACTTCACAACGGAGTTGGGTGATTGAAACAACAAATGAAAAGATATCTGAATGCAGAATAACACGAAAAGAACGATTAGACTCTTAAACAGATGCCCTGGAAGCATACATTTTACTCGTATAACGGAGGCAAAAGAAGTATAGGGCACCCTAAATCGAGGTAGTCGCAGCAATCTGTTTAGGCTGGAATGGGTATGAATGCCTAAACTCTGAATAAAGTAGACGAGAATGATATTTATTTATATTTTGTCTATATACCATGTTTAAGTATAATTTGTCATATCATCCTCTACATTTTGACTCAGAAACCTGTGAATATATGTACAGGGCTTTAATTTCAAAACTTCCCAGTCTAAGTAACAATTTATGTAACTTTAATTTACTTTACTTTAAACAAAACTCACGTCAATTTAGATATAGGGGGAAAACATAAAACTGGTCTTAATTGCATTTTAGCTTTCACCCCCTCACCCCCACTTTGAAGTTTAAAATGACACCCCTATACCTTTATACTTAATTATGACAGAGTATTCAATTGTTTATTCATCTCATTAATTTATTTTACAACTTTTACCTGGCAACCTGACAAGAAACATAATATTTTTGGACTAAATCAAATGCTCAAAATGTGATCCATTGTTGGATATACAGTATCACGATTTATTTGGAATTCCTCGCCAACTTTCTGGTGTGTTTCATTACTAATCCCATTACATTCTTGGGTTATTCTGTTTCTCAGTTCTTGGATATTCTCAAGCGGAGTATCAACAACTGATTTCAAATAACCCAATACGAAGAGGTCAAGCAGCATCAGGTCTGGAAATCTCGCCGGTCACTCTACAGCACCTCTTCTCCAATCCATTTTCCTGGAAATCTTCTATCCAGCCTTGTCGCACGGGTACTGCATTGTGTGTGGGAGCTCTGTCCTGTTGAAAATGCAAGTTTTGTTCGTCCAACACCACGTTACCTTCACGGACTTGGTTCTCTAGCGACAGTGTCATAAGTGGATGAATTACATTTTCTAGTATCTTCAGATACAATTCTCCAGCCAGGTTTTCTTCCATGAAAATCAGTCCAACAATATCTCCCATATTTTCAGCCCCCACCTTGATCTTCTGCGGAAACTGAGTATTATCTTCAGGAAATACATGAGGAGTTTCATTATCCCAAGATCTACAATTGTGTTTGTTGACAAACTCATTTAGTAAAGAGATAGCTTCATCACTAAAATAAATATTATTCAAATTCGGAATATCTTGCAATTCTCTGAGACATCTGTTCACAAAATTCTACTCTTCTACAAAATTGTCTTCGTTAAGTTGTTGGTGAATTCGTATTTTGTAGAGATAAAATTTGTTCATTTTTAGCACTTTATGTATGGAAACAACCGAAATGCTTGTTACAGCAGAAAATTTTGGAATGGAGTGGCGTGTTCAATACTGAAATGACCTAACGTTTCATTCTGCGAAGTTTCGTCGAGTGTTCTATGTTTTTTATTTACTTTGTTGCACACAGAACCAGATTCTTCAAAGTTACATACTGGAACTATGACATATCGGTGAATTACGTTTTTCTCAGGATGCGTCTCATTAAAATCACTAGCAGTTCTGAAGGCACAAGGGTTTTCAGCCCTATAAATAAGTATGATTTCTATTCTCTCTTTAATGCAAAATGCGTCATTTTAAAAATATTTAATACATAAGAAATGTTCAAAATAGTCTTCCGCAATAACTATCCAGATTGATAGTCAACGATTTAAAGCAAAAGATGTAAAATAAATGAATGAGATAAATAAGAAATTTAATACTCTTTCATGTTTAAGTATAAAAATATAGGTGTGATGGTGGTTGGGGTGAAACGTAAAATGCATCTAAGACAAGTTTTAAGCTTTATCTCAATATTTAATTAAATTAAATTTAAATAATCTGTTATTTATACTGTGAAGTTTTGAAATGAAAAAGCCGCACAATGTACATATAATATACCGGGTGGAAGGGATGATGATAAATGAGTGGCCAATAAAAGAAGCCATGCACGCAGGTTCAACAGCCCATTGTGCCTCATATTCTGCCATTACTCTGGTTCAATGGTTCGAATAAAACAGACCGCGTCCTTAACATCTGCCTTTTTTTATCCTCAGGGTCCAAAAAAGGATCCTAAGGCTATATACCTATGCACAGCGAGACCTTCGCTTTCGCAGTAGTATATGCTGTGAGGTCTCAAAGTCACTCACACATTTCCTACATAAAGGGTACAAGGCCCGGGATGCATAAATATCTGCGCAGAAAATTGTGGCCCCTAAGATAGCCCACGATTCCTTTAAGCTTAACTCTAGATAAATTCAGAAGGAGGGTTGAAGGGAAGTCATTACATTAATTTAAACCAGTTACAGATCTCATTATTTGGAACCTATTTGGTATTTTTCAGCTGTTTTTCTACCACCATCTTCTTCGGAGATATTTTAGGTTTCTCGAGAATGTAAAACGCACAGTATGACAACGTTACGGCGGTAGCCACTACAGGCGGAACTCTCGCTTACAAACCAGAGGTAGGACAGTGCCTAAACAGATTTAACTTTGCTGTTTGGCGCGTGGTTCATGAGTTTAGACAAACATATCGTGTCTGTAACCTTCTAATAATTGCATCTGCATCTTCCAATCACACGTTTTTTTAACCTAAACTGAGAATCTACGGCTCTATTCAGCTCGTTCAGCATTAAACCTAAATATATTTTGCAATTGTTAAGCTAATTTAATGAACTAAACCATATTTCTGATATGTAAAGACAAAAAACCAAATATTTGGGCTCTTACAAAGTCTACTAAACGGCACATTTAACGGACAGCAAAAGAGTAAACAATAAACCAAATGATACACACGATTCACAGATATTGTTCAAAATGCCTACCATTTGCACACCTGCAAGCTTCACCCCTTCGTAACCAATTACATCGTACTTTAGCGGAAACGCTATCATTGTTGTGTATTTCCTCCGCAGCCAGATGAATAACTTGTCTTAAAGATTCAACGTCAGCAATCGATGTTTGGTGTATGCCTCCTCCCTCATATCCCCCAGATGAAAGAATCCAGATGATTTTCAGGTCTGGCGATCTTGCAGGCCATTTCGTGGGTCCATAGCGTCCAATCCACCTGTTAGGAAAGCTAGGATCAGATGGTCACGAACATTTCGCGTAATGTGTGCTGGAGCATCATCACATTTCTCCTGGTTTCTAAAGAGAATTTTCCAATAAGCCTGGAAGCATCTCTTGCATAATGGCAGATAATTAACTCCCTCCAACCGGTCGGGGAGAACATATGGGCTTATAAGGCAATTACCAACTATACCTGCCCTTATATTCACAGAAAATCGGTATTGAAAATGATGATTTCTGGTGCCGTGAAGGTTTTCTTCTGCCCACGCATGGCCGTTATGAAAATTTAAAATATCACTTTTGTAAAGGTAGCTTCGTTTGTTAACATAATTAATTGTGGCATATCTGTATCTCGTTCTAGGAACCAATTGATGAAAGCCAGCCTAGCACGTAATCCCTTGCTGAGAGCCTCTGACCCGTTGGATATGATAGAATAAATCGATGGAACATGCCAACCATGCAAGCTATTTCCCGATTACTGCTGTTGGGTTGTTCATCTACAAGATTTAAAAATGCTTCCTCTGCGGCGACTGTTTTTTTTCTCGCCCTCCTTCCTGTGCTGCCTGCACGCTTCCTCTATCAGGCATCCTGCGCGATCACCACAAACGTTCTTGGGTTTTGAAACGGCAACTCTAGGCCGAGCCCAAGAACTGTAATTACAGATAATTTATTAATTAACTTTTATTGATGTTAAATCGTACTATGTAAATATCTTTTTCTCATACTGCTTGTATATTTTAAGAAGGGTGATTTAACGTTATGTATCTATCTAGGTTACTAATATTAGTAGAGTTATAAATGGTTTAATGTAAATAATTTAAGCGCTATGTTAAAATACTGTCCACGATGGAATGTTTTAGCTACAGGAATAGTGCTTTCGAAGGCAGAAAACCTAGTTTTATTACCTCTCTTCGGTCGCAGTGCTATTATTCCTACAGCGAGGGTGTAGAGCCTTTGTCCCATTATTTGATAATTCGCCGTGACCAAGTGAGTGAGAAAGACAACCTAACGGTAAATGTAGGAAAAGCCGCGATTTATATTAAACTTGGACCAATGAGATCCCTGAAAGTTTATTCGAAATAGTTTGACGCGTCGAGTCGCGCTAAAAATGGACCAATAGGAAAGGAAGCAGCCTCAGAAGCCTGAGACTATAAATGGATCTGTTTGGGGAAAATCCGGGACAGTTTTGGTAATGTGTGGTCAGGGAGAGATGCTGCAGGATGTGTGAGACATCGCGCCAAAAAGGGAATAAAGACAGTTTTATCATGGATTTTTAGCGGGACAGTTTTTGTCATGTGTGGTCAGGGAGAGATGCTGCAGGATATGTGAGATATCGCGCCAAAACAGGGAATCAAAATAGTTTTAGCAACACACCTAAGATCCGCTACTCTGAAAGCAACAATAAGAATAGTTATATTTCGTGCCATATCCACGCCATAGTTTAACAGCGGTGGACAGTATTTTACAGCGGCAATACCAGTTTTGTATACTACGAGTGTTAATTAAATAAAAAGAAACGGCAGTGTCATCTTTTCATAAACAAAGCAAGTCTATGTCTTCCTATATCACCACCCGAGATCTACGTTTTCCTTTACCGAGGATAAGTCCATGCTCCCATATAGTTTAAGGAAAATTACTGCAGCTAGCCGAGGATAAATTGAAGAGAACCAACACACTGAGAACTTCTGGAACCAACGGGAGAAGCATCAAGGTAAGCCTAACAGCAACGGATGAGGAGGTGATCGCCACAAACTGGCGCCATAACGTGGAGCTCGAAGGGAAGAACGACACAAACGGAGGACTAGGAAACAACGAACAGACGAAGAATCTTCAGAGGAAAGGGGCACAGCAGAACAAAATTACAACGCGAACTTCTAGTCTACCTACGTGGTACAACAAAACAGCTGAGAGCATCGCTTCTAGAACTTCACCAGGATTCGAACACAGAACGCATCAGTTAACATTGAAAAAAATACAGGTTAGAACATTTATTCAAAAACAAACAAAAAGGCATGCAGAGTAGTGACTCAGTTTTGTGAACACATGTTATTGAGAGGGGGTAAAGTCATTACTAGGGAGGTAGAACTTGCTAACGGAACCATGAGTAGGTCAAGGGAAGGTTCAGAAGAACTGGATGGGGAGGCTATTGTCAGCATAACAACAGATGGAAAAAATATGGGTGCAGCAGAAGTAGAAGTTAGGCTAGAAAGGCAATCACCGATTGAGCAGGTCATTGACGCAGGTCAAAACCAGCTGCTAATATTGCTTCAACATTTGAGCACAAAGATAGACGAGATGGGTAAGGATTTAAATGAGCGGGGTAAGATAATAGATGAACGGGGTAAGATCTTAAATGAACATAGTAAGAACTTAGAAAGCATATTCAATGAACATAGTAAAAAGTCAGAAAGCATAATAGATGAGCGGGGTAAGATCTTAAATGAACATAGTAAGAACTTAGAAAGCATATTCAATGAACATAGTAAAAAGTCAGAAAGCATAATAGATGAGCGGGGTAAGATCTTAAGTGAATATAGTAAGAACTTAGAAAGAATCGGAAGTCAACTAGATAAGAATTTAGAAGGGGAATCAAATGAGCATAATATGGACGTAGAAAGAATCGTAAGTAAGCAGAGTAAGGGCTTAGAAAGAATCGTAAGTGGACAAGATAAGAATGTAGAAGGTGAATCAAATGAGCATAATAGGGACTTAGAAAGAATCGTAAGTAAGCAGAGTAAAGACTTAGAAAGAATCGTAGGTGAACAAGATAAGAATTTAGAAGGGGAATTAAATGAGCAGAGTAAGGACGTAGAAAGAATCGTAAATAAGCAGAGTAAAGACTTAGAAAGAATCGTAAGGGAACAAGATAAGAATCTAGAAGGGAAATTGAATGAGCAGAGTAAGGACTTAGAAAGAATCGTAAATAAGCAGAGTAAAGACTTAGAAAGAATCGTAAGGGAACAAGATAAGAATTTAGAAGGGAAATCAAACGAGCAGAGTAAGGACTTAGAAAGAATCGTAAATGAGCAGAGTAAGGACTTAGAAAGAAAACTGAGTGAACAGAAAAAGGATTTCGAAGGGACATTAAGTAAGCAGAATAAGGACTTAGAAAGAAACTTAAGTGAACAAGATAAGAATGTAGAGGGGAAATTAGTTGAGCTGATGAAGGGGAAGTTAATAGAAACACTTGAAGGGAAATTACTACAGATACTAGAAACTAAAGATCCGAAAACACTAACGGGAGAAGAGACGTTAAAGAAAGCTTTTGAAAGAATGTTAAAAAGGGCGCAGAAAAGAAAGCAGGAATTTAAAACAAGGAAGCGAAAGAAAGGGTTGATCGAACTTGTAGAATTAGTATGGATAAAAAAAAAAAAAATCCAGCATTCAAATTAAAAAAAAAAAAAAAGACATAATATCATTGATCCTGACTCTACAGTGCCTGGAAAGGAGAGCTTTCACATGTGAATTAATGAGTTATCTTAAGCAGTTGTGGAGAATATTTTTTGCATTACTAAAGAGACTTGAGTATTAAATGCTCATTAGTGATAGTGAAGAAGAACAAGAAACACCTTTGCCATTAATATGTTTCAGTTTCTTCCTGCTTGAATAAGTTTGTCTTAAGGTTGAAACAGCTTTTATTGTCAGAATATTTATTATATTTTTTGGATATTTAGCAATATTTGTAAATTATTAATTGGTTGGTATGCTAGCAATATGCTGACAGTTTTCTTTAAACATATAAATTAGTTTTATTAATTATAAAAAAAAGAGGTATCATAGAATGGAAAATTTATTTAAAGGTCCATACAGGGTGATTAATATTGTTGGCTCGGATACATTTGAGTTACAAGAAATAAAGAATTCCAAGATCGTAGGGAGATACCATAAACAGTTGCTCAAACCATACAAATGTTTAGAGAATGAGAAGGGTGAAGAATGTAATGAAAAGAATCAGGTTAGTTTTACTCGAAATGAGGTAGCAACCCTGTGAACAAATAGTAAAGGTAATACACCCGATAAAGAAGGATGTAAAGAAATAAATAAAGGCATAATAATTATGTACCAATATGTATGTAAATAGATTTAATTTTAGAACTTAAATTGGGTATTAGAGTATTTGTTTGCGTCACAAGTTATTCGTGTGCGGGAAATGTATTGTGTATAAGAATGTCTCTCGGAAACCTGTTTTTAAAAGGGAGAGTGTAGAGTGAATGACCCAAGTGTAAACACCACTGATTTGGCAGAACCCTTGTGAAGGAACAGGTATAGCGAAGGGTCTCCGTCAACAAAACAAACTAACAAACGCCATAATGAGAGGAATTATTCTGTAAAAGAAAATTGTATCAAGTGTTGAAAAATTTATTCTTTTCCAGAACAGGGCAATTTGAAACGGCAACTCTAGGCCGAGCCCAAGAACTGTAATTACAGATAATTTATTAATTAACTTTTATTGATGTTAAATCGTACTATGTAAATATCTTTTTCTCATACTGCTTGTATATTTTAAGAAGGGTGATTTAACGTTATGTATCTATCTAGGTTACTAATATTAGTAGAGTTATAAATGGTTTAATGTAAATAATTTAAGCGCTATGTTAAAATACTGTCCACGATGGAATAGTGCTTTCGAAGGCAGAAAACCTAGTTTTATTACCTCTCTTCGGTCGCAGTGCTATTATTCCTACAGCGAGGGTGTAGAGCCTTTGTCCCATTATTTGATAATTCGCCGTGACCAAGTGAGTGAGAAAGACAACCTAACGGTAAATGTAGGAAAAGCCGCGATTTATATTAAACTTGGACCAATGAGATCCCTGAAAGTTTATTCGAAATAGTTAGACGCGTCGAGTCGCGCTAAAAATGGACCAATAGGAAAGGAAGCAGCCTCAGAAGCCTGAGACTATAAATGGATCTGTTTGGGGAAAATCCGGGACAGTTTTGGTAATGTGTGGTCAGGGAGAGATGCTGCAGGATGTGTGAGACATCGCGCCAAAAAGGGAATAAAGACAGTTTTATCATGGATTTTTAGCGGGACAGTTTTTGTCATGTGTGGTCAGGGAGAGATGCTGCAGGATGTGTGAGATATCGCGCCAAAACAGGGAATCAAAATAGTTTTAGCAACACACCTAAGATCCGCTACTCTGAAAGCGACAATAAGAATAGTTATATTTCGTGCCATATCCACGCCATAGTTTAACAGCGGTGGACAGTATTTTACAGCGGCAATACCAGTTTTGTATACTACGAGTGTTAATTAAATAAAAAGAAACGGCAGTGTCATCTTTTCATAAACAAAGCAAGTCTATGTCTTCCTATATCACCACCCGAGATCTACGTTTTCCTTTACCGAGGATAAGTCCATGCTCCCATATAGTTTAAGGAAAATTACTGCAGCTAGCCGAGGATAAATTGAAGAGAACCAACACACTGAGAACTTCTGGAACCAACGGGAGAAGCATCAAGGTAAGCCTAACAGCAACGGATGAGGAGGTGATCGCCGCAGTTTGGTATCCTTAGGACTGGAAGATGCACCATTCTGAGCAATTTCTCCATACACTAATAACATATCAAAGTACTCACGATCTGAAAAGGCTGGCATCTTTTATGCTGTACGTTTGATTATCCACTAAACACACCTCGGGTTTCTTTATCACTAAACCTGTGACCTTCCTTCAATAGTAGTACGATGTTACTCTAATAATGACTCAACTTCTAGTGGAACTGACATAAACATTATGTACTTTTCAGTCAGCGACCGCGAAACACTTATTGGACGATGAAGGCATTACTTCTATACTATTAGTGAGGGCCAATAGCTACCAAGCTGTACTTGTCATTTCGCCACCTTTTCGTCGTGTTTGTTTGGATTAAGGGTCTCGTGGAAACCAAAACCGTAAGTATCCTCACCTCTCCAGTTTTGTTTACATCCGGGTGCAGATACTCACACTGACCTACCTTGACCTAGCAACGTTGCTTATGTCTCCAACCATATAACGTCTGCAAGGTGGCGTTCGGAAATGATTTATTATTTCAAAGCCCTGTATGAAGTCACATAGTTACTACTGAAACTAGATCAGAAATAGGTTACTCTACATATCTTACAAGTAATAAACCATCATCTCCATAAATTCTCGTGAAATAAAAAATGTAATTTGGGAAAAACAACTGTTTTCAAAAATGGCTGATAATAGGACAAAATGCTATGATACATTTTGGTTTGTAATACCTCTATAAAGTAAGCATTAGAAGAATTCAATGTATTCCCTTGCATCATGTATGTATAATATATAATGAATTATTAGTATATAATTATTAACATATATTAATGATTGCATTAATAGTAACTTTACAAAACTTCTTAGTAATTACATCGCAATAGCCTTTGCCTAGCATCATAGCAATATCCGTGTTGCCGAGTGCTTTTTATTGTTGTTTTACCCCTTGAATAATAAACAATATGTTTATTTTTCTTCATAATACTGGTACACTAAAAATAATGCAACTATTATCATTCAACTCATTCGTGCTTGTAATACGCTTAATCTCGCTTTAAACCTACATATTTTAAAACCTGCTGTGTCTTACCAAAGCACATTTAAATAAAAATTGTATAATTAAGGCTTTACCTGTAAAATAACAGATATCTTATAGTCATAAGCCAGGTTGTAAATATTCAGGAATATGTTGGACACATTTAAGGCGAATAAAAACTCTAAAACCGACTACAGTTCCCCAAACGTCATGCCAACCGCTACACCACTGAGAATCGCGGTCTGCGGTCATCTCAAATAGCATTCCATGAACAAATTAGTATACCCTGTAGACTAAAACCATTTTATCGTGGTTGCATTCCAATTTTAATGCTAACATAAAGTAAAGGTATTTATTTCCTCCTTTACAATACCTAAAAACTAATCAAATGGTCCACGTTTCTCAATGTTTGTTTGCAGCATGCCTAACTGAACTAAAATATTGTTTAATAGCATTCTGTTTGCGTTTCTAGACAGTACAGGTTTTTTTTTAAATATGTTAGTTATAAAGAGTGAATGTAAGCATTTTAAAATAAATTTGTTATTTAACAGGGGCCCATTTTTGTGCATAATGTTGACAACTTGGGTTCATATGGAAAATCCCATAATAAATCAATACTGGACTATAGTTGAGAGATTTTATTGGAAGTACATAACAGTCACACAATGGTACAATACGAGAGTTATGGAACTAACAGCTTCACATAATAGCTGATTAAAATACAATTGACAAGCACCAGATGTCATCAGTGGGTATTATACGTTAGATTTATTTTGATTTGAAGGTTATTGGGACTACATTTACGCTCAAGGGCCATTGTTGCGTAGTGTTATAGTATGTTGTGATGGCCCTGTATTAGGGAAAATTTTGACAACTACGTTTGAGCCAGCGCAGTGTTCTGTAATGGCGACCTGCAAGTTTTAAACTGCGACTTACTTTCTTCTTAAGGTGTACAGGATCATTAAGAAATATCTATCTTTTGCTAAATTAAGTAATTAAGGTAACTAATTCCACAAAAGTGCCATTGTTAGTTTATAAGAATGGATGGGAAATTATTATAAAATAGTAACTCAAGAACCAGGTAACACTAGGCCAAACAACTTCTTTCTTTAGAGCCGGAATAGTTTTGCAAATGATATATATTAAGATATATTTGTGCCTTCTTAAATTACATTTCGTTTCCAAACAGTATACATTATTACTTTTAAACTATTCATAGTAAGTACAGAATATACTTGCAGTAAAAAATAGGTGCATATGTGAATACAAAACATGGAAATAAATTTCTAACAGTGATTGGAGTATGAGACAGCAGTCTTTTCGTGCTTTAAGGACTTAAAGCTTCAAATTCCATTTGCGTTCTTCTTTCAGCAGGAAAAAATAAATGTTTACCCAGATTAATATTAATGCTTGTTCCCTTACCGCAACACTCCTTTTCCAAGCACGGAAAGAAAGCAAGCATTAATTACGACTGTATGAGAAAAAAGACGCTACAATCCACTTACCACAGGACCACTAGACTGCGGTACTCACCTAGAAGAAATAAAAAAGCAATTAGTATTAAAAGTATCAAATGACTTTTTAAAACAAAAATTAGCTTAAGATTATGCATGCTTGAATTCAAAGTGACGTATACATACTCAATTGTCCCCATTTTTCTATGTCTACTACTTGCATAACTTTCATAGACTTTCACTGTAAGTCCCCTAAAAGGAGCGGAAGGATAGCCCCTCTTAACAAAAGCTTTGGTCAGATAACATTTAACCCTCAGATAGACACGTGGGGTCTTTAGGCCCCACGCTACTATATATGTTGGTTTATATTTCCATGATTATTTCATGTACAATGCTAAGGATTCATTTCACTCCTTTTTTGAAATTATTTATCAAAACATAGCGTGAAGATGTGAAATAAAATATTGTTCTCAGAATTACTCAGATTTAATACATACAAGAATGAACGGCAATGGGTCTTTATGACCCCAAATTTGTTTCTTCTTTTTCTTAATTTTCTGTATTATTTTTGCTGACTAAACTACCCAACAATTAAAGTGTACATTTACGCAACCATAGGTAGCATTGTTGAAGAGTTATCGCAGTAAACGTCTGGTTCCATCAGGTAAGCTAATCGAACAGTATTTTTTTTCAATGACACTAACATACTTTAACAATGATGCAGCATATTTGTAATAGAATGATGAGATAGAGTTACAATATATCTTTTGCATAAATAGGATTGATGTGAAACCTGTCCCTAACTAAGATGCTGAGCAGATTGTTCTTCAGATGTTATATAAGGTAGATAAGGGAGAGATTTTTGACACAAATTATGATGAATATTTGTCTTCATACAGCGAAGAAGGTGACGATAGTGCCGTGATGGAAGAGAAGGAAAGAATAGTTGATATTAATGACCATGATGATGTTTTATAAGTCCCAATAAAATTATGGTATAAGATAATTTTCCTAGAAAAAATGGAATGGTTTGGTAGAGAGCCTGCCATAAGTAAATACCAAACTTTATATCATCATATTCTTCCTAACAGTCTAGGTTCTAAAGAGAAAACAACCACTTCCAAGCCTTTTGAGAGAAGTGCATTCATCTGTTTATGGTGTTTTTGAACCTTTGTCCTTCATATCATTTATATCACAAAAAATTCTATAGTCTTCTTTGCACACATCAAAAACTGTAAAGATGAAGGGATGAAACAAGAAAAAGTATAAACTTATAATAAATGCACAGGAGGAGTTGACACAATGGATCAACTTGTAGGTAGCAAAACCAAATGTTGGCCTCCGCTGTTGTTCTATAATATGATTAACATTGGAGGGATTGACACTATGATCGTATGGCTGCATTACTGCACAGCAGGTTTATCTTCTATTCATAAGAGGTGACAATCTCTGCTACAGCTAGGAAGGTAGTTTGTGCATCCTTACATCAACTGTAGACTAATAGAAGATGCATGCAAAAGGAAGCAAAAAATCTGAGTGTTACACTCACATGACTTTCTCTACTCTTGTACAAACTATTTTTATAAACGCTTACTCTCCATCTACTTCATGTTAATCGAGATAAACATTTGCAGGCTCTATCTTATTGCTAATTTTCTTGTAGATGTAAGGGGAATATATATTTACAAGGGCAATATAGAAATACAGTAGCCTTTAAGCACATACATATCTCTTAATAGCTGGTTGCTAGGTGCAGCACCATTCCCTTTGCCACAGATTAATACTCTTTGCATATCCAACACAAATAAATAAATAACGAATTCCCATTTGAGAAAATAAGTATTGAAAAATTTAAGGGAATAACAAGCAATATCTCGAAAATCAACAAAAAAACGTATATGACATAAATTGTGTATTTTAACGCGATCTACATTTTTCTGTAGTAAACTTTTGTCTCTCTCTTATGGTTTACCAGTTATGCAAAAGTCGTTCACAATGAAGAATACTTTTGGGGACATTCCTGGAAAATTCAAAATATACATTTTATTTGTCATAAAAACATCTTAAACATATCATATTTTAATCAAAATCGTTAGAGCTATTTTTGAGAACATTAAAATTTTCGAACAATCTTCCATGTGAAGGGTAATCTGGGATGGGGGATTTTCTTGAAAACCTTCGTGTCGCATCTCTGGAAGATACTGAACCTAAACACCAAGTTTGGTGTTTATCCGACTGTTCGTTTTGGAGTTATGTTGTTCACAGACAGACACACACGGACATGTTTCCAAAAATTTTTTTTTGGGATTCATGGGTCTCAAAACATGTATTTCGGTGAAATCTCGGTATCGAATTTTTGGGTTGAATACAATACTTCCCCTACTTACTATACGTAGTAGAGAAAGTAAAAATTGTCTTCTTGCCTGTGGACATCGCTATGAAACTCGAACACCCGATTTGGTTATACGTCACCAAAAACATAGAAATAGACAAAGGTGTTCCGTGTTTTCAAGAAGTATGGACAAACAAATTAAAACATGTTGTCAGAAGTGTACAAAATGTGCCTCCAATTCCCATTCAAGGAACACTGTGATTTGCATGGAATATGAATGATAGAATTGTGAAACAAACGTATTAAACATTTAAGTAGCAGTAGAAACAATATAGCGTTTTTGAGGGGAGAGGAATTCAGAGCTTACTATTCTAAATGCTAAAATAATAAATGTAATAGACAATAAAATGTTTTTGAAACTATAAAGAGGATATGAATATATAAATATAATATTTAATAACAAAAACAATTATATTAATAATTTTGTGAACATAGTCACAAAACAATACAGTAACACAAAGCATAACAAGGCGTATAACAATTAAAATACCAAGGGGGTTCTGGAAGACCCCAAGTGCCATTTCTAAAAACTATTTACATATTCCCAGGAGAGGGTTCATATAGCATGCCATTAGGACTAAGCAATGATTTACTTGACGATGATGACGACATAAGTTAGAAGCGGTGTTGCATTCCACACAAAAGTCGATATTGAGATTTCATCAGAAGCACGCGATTCGAGAATCTCTATATCTCTTCTTTCAAAACAAACAAAATCAAACACATTATTAGAAAAATAGACGCGAGTCAGTGTGTGTGGTATAGATGACATAACACAAAAACGAAACATTAGATATAAGTTTCGTAATTAAACTAAGCGAATTTCAAAAATGTAAAGCAACAATTCTCATGTTATACATCTCATTCAACACAAATTTTCACATGAAAATACGTACTTTAAGCTTTTTAGAATCATATAAAGCTGTTGATTAAAATCCCATAAATGTGGTATATGGGCAATACAAATAATAATGTTATTTATTTGATGCGTAATTTCCAGTGAAGACTTGTTTACTTCGGTGCACAATATACTAACATGTTGAAAATAAAAATTTGAGCCATCTAGCATTAATATAACATTTTAAATATATGCAGATATTTAATATCCATTTGAAGTAAAGTGCATAGAATATTGTTATGTTTATATGACTTCAAATTCGGAGTGGATACAGAAAATCTACGACATTTGTGCCAACATTTTATTTATCTATTTGCGTGTATTTTTGCATTGATAGCAGTCACCTGCGAGGCAAATTTAATTTATCTTAACTACTCTTATCTACTCTTAATAACTACTTTTATTAAGATTTAAAACTGAATTTTATCTGGTATAAAATCCTAACATCCATGCTTTTGAACTCTTAGAATAAACGGGGATCAAACCGTCATGCTACACATTTGTTGGCAGAGTTATTCTCTCTTCATTTTTCTGATTTACAGTACTGTGTAACATTCTATATTGTCATAAAAAACAAAACATATAAAACAGAAAGGTTTCTGATTAAGGCAGGTGGATATAAAGATACTCTAATTGGGTAGCACCAGATGTCAATGCTTTGATGTTCTATTCTGAACTTTCATGAATGTTGTAAAGCTCAATATTATAGATCACATACATATTGCAGTCAAGTTATCTTTATAGGAAACTGATGTTCATTTTAGTTCTGTTAATATGACCATAAAAGTAATTCTAGGAATTCCCTGTCATTCAGACTCTTAATTAATTAAGTTACATTGTTTTTAAGAATTATGGGTATTAACCAGTATTGAGAATTCGTTTTCTATGTGAAAATATATTGCTTTTGTGCTTTCTCTACTTTTTTCCTATAGGTACAGCAAACATTGTATTCCACCTAAAAATTGGTTTCGAAATTATAACAGAAATGTGTATTTCTAGATCCCCTGAAAACAAAAATAGTATTCTTACTGAAAGGTTATCACCTGTGAACGGCATAAATCAAAGTCGGATGAAATATTAATTTAATTACAGTATCTTTGAAGGATAAGCAAGAAGATTTTCACGTAATCCCTTCGCACCAAGATATGGTTTACATGAAAAAAATATTAGCTTTATTTTAGAATAGTATAATAAAATGTACCTTTTATTCAAATATCGCTACTATTTTATTACATAACATTCTTGTGCTTTAGGCATTTACGAGCAATTTGTAGTTTTTATTTCGAATTTTCAATGCTTTGAGCAATACAGCAGAAAAAACCATTATTTTTTTATTGTGCAAAGAGTATGAAATATCATGTCTCAATATGTTGAATTTATTTTTAAATATTTGACTGTATATAGCAGATAACGGATTGAAACTATTTTGGCCAATTTTTGACAGAAATAAAGAAAACATTTCGTCGCTTTATGAGACTTTTAGAGTAGTTATTAAAATAAATTAATTTAGGTAAAAGAGAGTTAATTTAATTAATCTAACTCATAGCTTCGCTAGCGGTGATAAAGTATATTTATCTCTCTCTTCTCTTTCATCCGTCTATCCCTCTCGCTTTTGTATGTTTAAAAACTCAGGAGGTAAGGGAACTACTAAAATAGGTATGGATGGAGATCAAACTGGTCTGCTGTGTTTAATGTACAAAGGAAGAAAGTGAAAATTTATTTTTCTTAAATTTAAAGTAAACTTTGGCGCTTGTTATGCCGAAAGCAGATAATATTATTTAACAAATAATAGTCGAAACCACCTGAAACTTAAAACATCTCAAAGTTTAATCTGGCATGCCACTGCTAAACATTTCTCACCCAACACTAAGAGAAAAAACAAAAGCACAAAACATATTCCTTCTTGGCACGCAGAATTAGTTCTTCTTATGAGCACGAACGTTGCGTACAGAGTAAAATTTACAAAACTTTAGGGTAACGCTTTAAATACACATTCAAGCAACAAGATAATTGTCAGAAATCCCACCTCCGTGGTGTGGGGGTAGCGTGTCTGTCTCTCATTCAGAGGTATGTCTCGATTACGGTGAGTTACCTAGACAGGGATTTTTCTTGGATTTTCCCTTATACTCATAAGATTTGTGTCAAGCAATCTAAGTCCATTGAATACTGTTCATTTGAAATTGTTTCAGGTAATTTGTTAATTTGTCTTCATAAAATTTATTGGTTAACGGACTTAAAACCCCAGGAGAAAAGGCCATATTAAACATGAAAATAATACACTTAAATACATATTTTATATAATGTCTTGATAACATCATTTATTAAGTGAAAAATCATGATTTGCTTAGCGTGTCTATATTATAACTATCTCTTTTGGCAAATTGGGAGATAGCGAAGTTGTATTTCAAATTTCATACAAATCAGTTTAATACTGATTTTTTTAAACATTATAAGGTGATAAACGTTCAATAAAGCGTCTTTAAATTGTTATTTCTTTATTCAGAATAACCCGCTATAAACCTTAACCGTAGTTCTTTATCCAAAGTAGAAAATGGCCCTTGGAAGTATCAACGCAGACTTATTATACTCCTATAAACTTAGCATAGGTAAAGCAAGGGTTACTGAATATGGTTGACGCACACATAAATAGATGCAGACTTATACTACACCAAAACTACAATTATGTTAATAAAACAGACATTTCTAAGTGGTAAAGCAGGTGACATTGTAACACAAAAGTATGCATAATTTTGAAATAGCCATAATATTGTAACGATTTAAACCTGATGATGATATATATGAAACACAATTCAATAAAGTACCATTATTTTAATAAGAAAATTACACGTTCTTAAACATTTAACATACAGCATTGTAAAATCACTTGGCGCAAAATATTCAGCTAAAAGCTCTATGTAAAGATTCCTGGCCATAGCAATCTTCCTATTTAAAGTCAGTGCAGTGAAACAATCGTTGCTCCATAGATTGTTAAATGTGATTAAAATACAGCCTGAGATGTAAAACCAAACAGTTTTCAGGCGCGGTTTAGGGGATCTATCAGTATTTTCGTATAAGGAATGCATGTACATAAACGTTTTCCAACAATGTGGATGTTTACTAACGTTAATATCCTATAGCTTGCTAGCATGCATTATGTGTATTAAAATAGATCGCTCGAGTCACGACCGTAAAATTGTTCGTTGAAATTCTGACTCACCGTGTAAACATTATCCCCTCTCGTTTCATTGTGTAAATACTTCAAAATATGATGCAATTCATCCATTTTTTATTAGTAATGTAGTAAATATCAATTCTGGCTTTTTAAATGAGTACTGCCACCATGAATATTTCTTTATTGACCGTTAATTGTATAAATAGTTGTTATGGCGCTGTCGATACAGAAACTTTGAAACACTATAAAACCATTTTCTCGTAATAAAGTATAACTCTGTCGAATGTTAAGTTCTACTATTTCTACAGTAGGACGTTTTAATTTGCCTTAATTGCATCATGCTACTTGATAGCCACGTAGATGACATGACGATGATAATGATAATAATAATAATAATAATAATACAATTAACTAAGTGAAGTAAATATTATTAAATGAAGTTATAATTCATTTATTTTGTAAAGCTATAAGAATAGTAGCTGCGTAGCCATGTCTTCACTGGTGATTTAAAACGAAATGAATAGGTCATTATGATTTTTAAGGTTATAAAATCCAGTGCTGGTAAACCAAGTGGGATGGCTCAGGCGGTCACGTCTCTGGCGGGTTCGAACCAGGCGACTGTCCACTTTGTCCCATGGGTTATTTAGGGTTAGTTTCCCGGGTCGTCAGATGAATCCTGGAGTGGTTTCTTTCTAATCACGAATTTCCTATCCCTCCGTTTCTTCTATTAATAATTTCGTTCATCCTTCACCCCGTTTGGTCTATTTCAGGATTGGAAGTGTCGGTGATGGTGTTTCGGTGTAGCGTGGTAGGGAAAAAGTATGCTACCTGTGCACTTTCTCCGTCCCTCAGCCTTCGGCTGGTTGCCGAGATATAAGGACCGCCTCTTTGGGAGGGGAGGGTTGGACCCTGTGTGGTGCGGAGTCCCTAGGTCTGACGGCCCGACTACTGGGATGTCTACATATGGAAACCGTAGGGACCTTGTCAGTGTCGTGCCATCACTCCTGGTTCCGGCCGCCCGGTGTCTCCCTTCACGTCATCTCTTCCTTCCAGGGGTGGCCCTCTTGGGACGTGGGAAAATCCATATTCATTGGATTAGTGCCGAATCCCCTCTGCTTGACAATCCAATGCAACCCCATGCTAATAATCAGATGGTTAACTGTATTTTAGCCTAGCTTGTATAGTGCACCCACAGTTTTGTATTATTTTTAGTACTGAAAACATCTATAGATATTATTTTCACAAGTAGGCTTGTAATCATGGAGACCAAAGAGGCAAGTTAACTGTATTATGATATATGAATCTGTTCATTCTTACCTGTAGGGCTACATTACTTACTACTCCGTCAATGTGGAAGTTAACATGAAAGCATTACATTCCACTCTATTGGTCCCAAGATTACAAGTTAGACTTTATTAGCATTTTTACATATAGTAAAAGTTCAAATATATAATAGTTACACACAACTAAACTCTGTTGTTGGTTAAAAAGAGTCTTAGAAGAGTGACTTGAAGGATACTTTGGTTTGAAAGCAAACGCCTTTTTCTGCACTATTTTAAGATAAAATAGTGAAATAAAAACAATACCCGCATCCAGAATCTATGGTATAAAGTCACAAGATAGACAATTCTGACTAGGGTAAACAGATGCAGTCTAGAGGAAAACAGAAACCAAACGCAATCGCACATAACCACGAAAGAAGACAATGCTCCTAATGATATAGCCACCATTACTCCGAAAGAACTAACTATAGGTTTGCGATAGAGTGGTGCCGCAAATAAGAAAATGCACTCACTTCGGTGTAGCAAACAGAAGCAAGGCAATATTTATCACTAAGCTCACTGGTTTGCCAGTAACTAATACCCCATTACAAATCCCACTTAGCACTTATCGGTAAGGGCTTTCTGTTCTAAAACTTTCCTAAAACAAAGCTTAAACTACCGATCATTTGTGTATTTAGAGTTATTCACTGTATGGACAGCACTGTTGCTTGCGTTTTTCAGTCTATTGTATCCATGAACTACGCTTTTTGAATAAATGAGACAAGTTTATTAAAATCCGACTAAGTATTAAGTATCGGTTTAGATTATAGTAATAAACCATGTCATGTTTCAAACTCACTTGCAACTATAATTAAAACACATCCGTGGAATTCGGCATACATGAGTGTGTGTGTTTATGTCTGCAAACTTTTCGGCAGCTTGTGTATCACTTATTTGAATCAAGATAAGCTTAATACCCAGTAATGGACAACTGATCAGGTTTTCAGTTGAAGTGCCTTTAATGCCACCAGCGAAATTAGTATGGAAGTACGAGTCAACTGAGGAGTATTTTGGCCTCTCAATCCCGACTATGGCAGGGAAAGTATGCTTTAGTTAGACTGATTCCCTATTCTCCGTTAGGAATTATGCATCTGGCAGAGAATGTAGGTGTGTTTAATGATAAAAAGTAATAAAAACCAGCGTTAAGGATCTACAGATCAACGTTATGACACCATAAATGGTTTCTTAGTCAAAGTACCCGCTATGACCACAGAATTTAAAGGGGGTATAAAAGTGATACAATAAAATATAGAAAGGTAATATTTGGACTTTTTTTTTAATTTCAAAGCTTAGAGCTAAATACACCATGGCTCTGCAGCACAGGACTCATAATATAAAGACAGTCTCATATTTCTGAAAGAGTTATAACGAGATATTTGTTACGACACACCCAGTGCATTTTCTTCTCTAGGTCAACAGCTTACTGGAGTGGAGAACATTCTGAAAAGATTCTCCGATATACTAGGAAATTGAAAATGACTCGTTGAAATTCCCGTATAGGTTTGTATAGAACCCTCCACCAAGCTGAATCATCATAAAGCAAACGAAGCAAAGGCGAAAGTTTCGAAGCTGTATACGTAGTACGTACACTTTTGATACGATTGGCACATCCCATTTCAGCCTACAATCTGTCACGGTTCACGCTGGTTAACCAGAATTGGATGATGTGTGCGGAGTTCCCACGTAGCAGTAGGTTAAGTTATGCTTAGCGTGGCGTGGGTTGGGTTGCCTATTAGCAAGGGGCAGCGAGGCGGCCAGAAAGCCTGCGTGATGGCGGTGCTCATCGCAGTGGAACGGACACGAATAGCGACTGACCTCCCACATACGCACCACTGCTCCTTCTCATCCCTTCACAAAAACTGACAACAGCACATGGATAAACACTCCCTGACAATCGCAAAGGACCGAATTCGTCGCCTAGATTTGCTACGAAGGGATACTGTTTTATTTTCATTTGTAGTTTAATGCATGTCACTTCGCAACTAGGGCCTTAAATCCCTTGTTATAGAAAGACCATAGACTAGCATGTTACGGGAAGTAATTTATAATTTGCTTGGTGATCTATTTAAAAAAAAACATAATTTTCATTCATTTTACAGTTTTCCTGTGCATCCAAAAGCAAGTTCTGTATTACTGAAAATAGTTTTAATCACCGTGATTCAAAATCTTCTTACTAACATTCCGAAACATCAGATGTTCTTAAGTGCACAATGACAATATAGTTGATAATCGCCCACAGATTTTCACTTTCTCTACTACGTATAGTAAGTAGTACATGTGTGTCTGTGAACAGCATAACTCAAAAACGAAAAGTTGGATAAATACCAAACTTGGCCTTTAGGTTCAGTATCTTTCAAACATGCGACGCGAAGATTTTTAAGATAATCCTCCCACCCGAGACTACCCTTTACATGGAACATTTTTCGAAAATTTTTTAATTTCTCAAAAAATGGTTCTAAAGATTTTGATTAAAATATTTTATATTTAAGATATTTTCATGACAAATTAAACACATATCTTTAATTTTCTGGGAATTTCCCCAAACGTCCTCTTCATTATGAATAATTTTTGAATAACTGGTAAACTTTAAGAGATAGGCAAACGTTTAGTACACAAATAATGTAGATCTCATTGAAACACATAATTTATGTCCTATACATTTTTGTGGAGTGAACGATCTCCAAGATCGTTATTGATTTGAATTTTCCAATACTTATACTTTTTCTCAAATGGAAAATTCGTTATTCAATTTTTTTTGTCCTGAACACGTAAAGACAATGGAACGCTCCACATAGCAACCAGTTATTAAAACATATGACTATCGCTTAAAGCCTATCATATTCCCCTTGCACCTACAAGAAAATTAGCAAATGTTTATCTCGATTAGCATGAAGTAGACGGAGAATAAGCCTTTGTAAAAATAGTTTGTACAAACATAGAGAAAGTCATGTGAGTGCAACACATCAGATCTTTTGATTATGTTTCGCTTACCCACGAGAACAAGATAAAAGAAGACCAGTGTTTTATGTGATTAGAATTTACACATTTAACGGGTTGGATGTAACACAAACAAGAGTTGAGCTTGCTTTAGAATGCTTTAAAGATAAATATAAAATGCAATAAAATGTGAGTTCAGACGAAGAGAAGATAATTAATTGGAACAATTAGAAGTTTAAAATGTATGTTAAGTTCTGCAGCATGAAAGGTAGGTAGGTAGCTAATTATATTAACATATTTTTGCGAGAACAGTTACTTCTGAAACTAAACATTATAATTGCAGTGGTAATAAATGAGCGATCTAAACCAAAATCTATTTAAACAATATATGACAACTATAGCGATGTGAACATGAACGTCCAAAATGGGGTCCTAAATCACAAAGAACAGAGAAAACTGTGCTTTCTTAATGTAACTACTTATAAGAAAATCGCAAAGTATCTGTTACCGTATACCGACTAAATTTCACTCTCTTATTGTTCATAATAACGAAAACTCAACTCCATAGATTAAGCATTATAAATGTGTTGCAGAAAGCATGCAGTTTGAAAATTTTGTCGCAATATAGAAAGCTACACAGTAAAGCAACAAGCATTAATTAGCCCAAAAGGAATTTAGAATAAATTTCCAAAATACAATACAGGAGACTAGTATAAGTCATACTCAGATCAGCTTCGCTCAGATACACTTGTATAACAACCTTTGGACAATGGCAGTATAAAAAACCGCATATGCTGCCCCTCCACTACTAACTAAAATCTTTAGCAGCTACACCTCCCTTTCTCTCTCTCTCTCTCTCTCTCTCTCTCTCTTCCTCGGTATTTCTCGTGGTGTAGTGGTTAACATGCTATTTCTAGTTCTCGAGGTCCCGGGTTCATACCCGGCGGAAGGCAATGGATTTTTTCGGGCGTAAAAATACTTAGTATGGCTTCCTTCGGAAGGTAAGTAAAATCAGTGGTCCCGTGTCCTAGATTTACGGCACGCAAAAGAACCTCAAGCTTGATAGAGGTCTGGAAGTTTTCCGGTCTTTCACGCCCAATATATAATGGGATGCTAAGGACCACAGTAGTTAAAGAGCGTCCATAGATAAAATCTCAATTTTTACTTTCTCTACTACGTATAGTAAGTAGGGGAAGTATTGTATTCCACCCAAGAATTGGATACCGAGATTTCACCAGAAATATATGTTTTGAGGCCCCCTGTATCCAAAAAAAAACATTTTTGGAAACATGTCCTTGTGTGTGTCTGTGAACAGCATAACTCAGAAACGAACAGTCGGATAAACACCAAACTTGGTATTTTGGTTCAGTATCTTCCAGAGAAGCGACACGAAGGTTTTCAGGAAAATCCCCTACCACAGATTACCCTTTACATGTAAAATTTTTCGAAACTTTTAATTTTCTCAAAAATGGCTCTAACGATTTTTATTAAAATATCATATATTTAAGATACTTTCATGACAAATCAAATGTATATCTTGAATTTCTGGGAATGTCTCCATAAGTATTATTTATTGTGAACGACTTTTGCATGACTGGTAAACCATAAGAGATAGACAAAATTTTACTACACAAAAATGTAGATCGCGTTAAAATGCACAATTTATGTTATATACATTTTTTTTTGTTGAGTGAATCATTTTCGTGATTTTGCTTGTTATTCCCTTAAATTTTCCAATAATTATACTGTTTCTCAAATGGGAATTCGTTTTTTTTTTGTCCTGGTAATGCAAAGAGAATGGAATACTCCACATAGCTACCAGCTCTTATAATATTTGACAATCGCTTAAAGCCTACCAGGCTAAATATCTAAATATCTAATTTATGTCTAATATTATTTTGATGTCATTAGGTGTACAAAGTTCTGATTCAACTTTTTATACAATTTATTTTTGCTTAGTAAACTGTACTATACCCTTACATGTTCGCGTTTATTTATAGTACTTATTGTAAAACTACACACAGTACAAAATGTTAATTTATAGTTTCTTATTAGTAATGTCGACATTAATCAACAATACCCTGATATATAAACACCATTTTTCTCCCTCTCTTACTTTCTGTTTATCCGTCCATCCATCCATCCATCCCTTCGTTCTCTCCCCCTCCCTCCTACCATTTAACCCTACTCCTTTAACCTTCGTATTATTGTGTGTTTCGGGCTCGTAAGCCCCGCGGGATGAAGGGTGCGGAGGGGTAATACATTCTGAGTTACGCAGTGAGCACATATGCAACGAACAATAGGGTCTTAGTCAAGACCACATAGCCTACTTTGCTCAGTGTATCCAAGTAGTTCACTTATGTAAGAATCGGATACAGTATTGGAACGGCCAGTAGTATAATGTAAACACTGTCTAGCTGTGCGCGAATTTTGATTCATTGCATCATCATGTCTGTATACTTGTATGTATGTGTGCGCATTCCTTCCTGGGTTCACGAGCTCGGAACACAACTATACTCAAAACTGACTGTGGGTATGATAAACCTTTTATGTGTAGCAGGGGCAGATAGAGCTCATTTCTTGTGCAGTCAGTTTAGAGATGCAAACTTTGATTGGTACAATGGACGAGTAGAACGGGCGAGAAAGGCAGTTTTCTTAAATACTAATACCTGTGTCACACATTTATTTATGGGTCCTAGTTTAAAGATTTAGGCGTGTCACTTATGGAAACAGACCACTTTGAGCTGCTAGGAGCAACACTCATCTATTATTTGCTCTGAGTGGTATGATATAGATTCCGTTTTTGAATATCAAAATGTGCAGGTGCTTTCTGTTTATTCTTTAAAATTCTGTGCTTTCAAAAGACTGCTCTAGTAAAGTATAGGAACGTTTCTTATAGAGTAAACGAAACTGACGCATTTCTGTTAACACCTGTGCCACAGCTTTTCAAAATAGTGCCACCGTTCATTCTGGTCACTTCCATTTACCTCGTCACTGAAATGAACTCCCTCCTCTTGAGCAATTTTTTGACTTTCGTAAATTAAATCATATTTTTAGAAAATACAGGGAATGAGGATTTAAAATAAATCAAAGCAAATATTATTTTATCCAATAGTAACTCTCTTTATACATTACATCTTCTACTGGTGGAGAATTTAAAATTTACAATTATCAACAAGTATTGCGGTTTTCACAAAACGAGGACAACTTATTTAGCTCGACAATTTCAAGTAATATTTTGTATCAAGTTGTACATATTCACGGGACTGAGTTAATATCTCCTAACAGCACAATGAAATGCTGGAGTCGTAGATTTTAGTAAAAACCTCGAGCTTAATTATAGCAGGCTGCTTAGAACTGACGTGCAGACTACTAGTAGTCTATAATGTATCGCACAACAGTTGGCTTCGAAAATATCCGTTCTGACTGGGGTAGGTGTTAACATTACTAATGCAAGTCGTCCTACGTTTAAGGAAACCTTAAAGAATACTCAACTACTTTGTTCTGTTTTAAAAACAATAGAAATAGCCTAAGACGAGGTTTAAATATAGAAAGGTAGAATGTCGTACCGGCATGTTGCCATGGTATCTCGGTGGTTAGAGCAACCGGATGGAAATCGGGAGATCCGTGGTTCAAATCCCGCCTGATTCTACCTTTCCAACCTTTTCCAACACACGGCTTATGTGAAAAAGCAATTAATGGATTTAAATATAGAGCTTTGCATATTTTAAGTGGGGTTTTTACAAACATAAAAATGTGCAGTAATACGCGGTCTATGTATATTACTCATGTACATGCACCTATCAGGAGGACGGTAGGAATTCGTACGGCTTCAATGCCTTGCTTCTTGAGCCTTTGAAATGTCCCTGGATATGTTTAATTGGGACAGCATGTAGTTATTATGACTGTATAGCAGAGCTACGCGCTCACAGCAGACTGTCACCTTCCCAATTCTTTCTTAGGCTGTATCTCCTAATCTCTGTGTGCCAGATTGTAGCGACACAGAGACACCGTTTTTCGGGAAGTCAGATATTCCAGGTCTGCTTTCATATAAGAATGCCCGTAGATGTAGCACTAATGTTCTGGAAGCCTACCTTATCTTCTCGTCATTTTCAGCTTGCTTCTTAGAGACAGTACTACATTTAAGTGAAGCCTGTCATGCACACTCCAGATTTTTTAGGATTTCGGTGCGTCACCTCCTCTAGTGCTTTCATAAAACACTAACGACGTCGGTGAACATCCAATATCGTAATTACTTCCTTAGCCATCTTTATAACGAACACTCATCACCTGATAATACGTCATGCCTTAAATATCTCCAGCAGGGCTTCCTCCAGTAGGGACAAAACGTCATTCAATGCCATCAGAAGTGGGTAGATTGACTCGGCTTCCTTGACTGCAGGTCTTTCGCTGTATCAGGTATCATGGTAATTGCATCGTTCACTGTGTCCGTTGGTATGTGACACGGCTTCCCTTGCACCACCAGTTCGTAAAGAGAGTGTCCTATTTCCTCCTACACTAGGTAACTTGAGATTTTGGTGAAAACAGCACCAGCATGGACCCGTCATATCGTCATTTACTTATGCTTCCTGTTGACGTTGTGTGCGGTTTGAACGTTTTCGCAACAAGTGTCATGGCTTACCACGCCTCAAATATACCATTCGACTGTGCATAGTGATCCTTTCTGATGAACATTTTCGGCCTCTCACGGTAATGTTAGTTCTTGAGGAAATCGGAATGTAGTCGCCTCCTCCTCCAAGCAGCTGTCAGCGCTTCATGATCCCATATCCCTTGAACTTTCGCCGCCGTCTTATATAGACATCGTGCCCCTCGTCAAAGAAAGGCTAGGCGGCCTCCTTGAACATGAACATACATAATTAAGTATGACTAACTACTGCATAACATACAACAGCCTCATTAAAATCGAAAAAATTTTATTTCACAAACCAAAGTTATGACATTTAGCAGAAAATAAACTTATGTCTAGTATTCAGTATATAATAACCCGCATAAATAGGAATTGGAAAATGTCTTATGAGCCCAGATAACCACACAGATGTACTCAATGATAAAGGCAGCCACGTTAGCAACTCCAAACTAAGTTTAAGGTATTACTTGCTTAAATTTTAAACATATTTAAGTTGTCACACAATGTCACTTACCCCTTTTGGTGATAAACTACGAGAACCAGCTTCAAGGAATGGTAGCTCCCTTATCTTGCCGATAGAGCTCTTGTCCCCGAAAATAGGCCTTAAGCTCATTGTATCAGAATACAGTAATCAACCCACTGATATCATATGTCCATTTGTGGTGTACTACATAGACTAAATGCCTAGTAATCCAAATGACCCGAGTTTGAATCTCGGGTGGCATAAACGACCTATAGCTTTCTTCTGGAGTTCTGTCGTGATAAATAAATAAATCTCTGGTCAAATACTTAGACCTTGCATTGACTTATATGTTTTGGTTGCTAAGAGACATTAATATGTAACCATATGTACGCCAGAGATCAAGTGTACTGGCTCAGTTTTAACATAAAGGAACATCAATGTTTAAAACTCGGTTGCCAACGTGACGAGAGTTTATGATGTGTTTCTCTAAATGTACTGGTGTTAAGACTTGTGACTCAAAGTTCCAACTGGTGAAAAAAAATGCTACCTAAGGAAATTCTAGGGTTATCTGTCATCATAAGCCAAATACTCATATTTGCAACAATTGCAGTTGCAAATGCAACCTAAGGATGTTGTAATCAGATCCGAGGAGTTCAGACAACAATATACGTCTCAACATTTAAAGAACTGAGGAAAGAAGGCATCCCTGGACATTAGGGAAATGGTACCCAATGTTCCAATTAATATAGAATCCCGAATAAATATCCCAAACTCATAATGGACTTCGTTTGGACTAATAATCAATTTATTAAAGAGGTTGTACACATGTTGTCTCTTAACACATGTGATACAAATAGGCACGAAATAGAATCTGAATGTAGACAAACATCAGCATTGGAGCTAAAAATGAAATAAAAGCTGGGCGGAGTAAGGAATTGGGTATACAAGAGAGGACGGGAATGGCAGGCTTAGATTCGGAGGGTGGAAAGGTCGCAAGATTGTTGATGATGCTGGTAGGAGAATTTTCCCATTATGTGGGGAACAGGAAGACTGGGTGCATATTTAGGTAGCATGCATGCAAACGGAGGGGCTAGGAAAAAGTTATTCCCGGAAGTATTTTTGGCTTGCAACAGACGGAGGACAGATTGCTAGGACTTAATTCTAAGCAGTCAAAGCTGGCCAAGATTTGGCACATATTTAATGGAGGTACGTACTAAGGGATAGGGAATTTATGCAAACTTTGTTTAAACCTATGTGGTACTTCAGCATTTATATGCGAGTATTGTGTGTGCGCGTGCGATTCGTAAGATTTTTCGCTTTTTGTGTATTTTTAAAGTGTTTTGCATTCTGCAGGTCAAGTTTACAGACTAGGTATTTTTCTAGAGAGCATGTACGGTCTTGTGACCCATGTGACTGTGTTGCGCAATTAATTTAACACTAAGTATTTAATAAATACTACCGCCACTACAAGCGTTTCTGCTCAGATTTCCCAATTTTACTTTCTCTGCAGTAAAACATAATTTTTCACGAAAAACATTGAGCTTAGTATAATAAAATTGTTAGCTAATGATTTTAGATACCTGCACCAGGTTTATAAAATTGGACGAACCTCCCACAATATCTGCAAATTGTAAATTCATAATAATACACTATTTCACTAGTACAAAACCAAAAGAAGTGATTTTAATTCCAAATGCAAGGGAATTACATGCAGGAGAACAATGGGAGCTTAGCTAAGGATTACTGTTTGTGTATTTTCTGTCTACGCATGTTAAAATATGTTCATGTGTGTAGGTATTGTCCATTGCATAGAAAATTCCACTCCAAAAACAATTCACACGTAAGACGGCTTTAAGGCAATTTTTATTAATATTCTAGGTAAAGAATAAAGAAACTATTAGTTTCTATACGACATTTAGAACTTCACACACTGTTCCTTGCCAGATAGCTGTACAGCAGAACGGTTTCAGTGTCAGATCGTCTGAAGTACAATGAGACAATACTAATGAGCTAAAAGTAGTGCCATATAATCACGGAATTAACTTATTAGATAGTCCGTCACTTATTTCGTGTTTTGGGCTCACAAAATATCCAGGGTTCCTCCAGTGGAAGTTCCTTTAATTGGTTCGTGGTTCGCATATTAGCATGTGAGCTCTAAGTTTTCCTTAAAATGAGATTATCCCTATCCCTATCCCACCAATGTTATCCTTTTTAAACAATAAATAGTTAAGTTATTAACACTAACGTAGACCCACAATAACTTTTATAGCTTGTTTTTTATAACCCTAAACTATAATTTGGCTATATTCAATAGTTTTTGAGAAAATGGGTCATTTATACCTGAAAATGGCATTCACATAAAAAGTGTTCAAAGCAAAAGTGCAGGAAACCAACGCACATATATTCGCAAAGAAACAAACCACATGGCTTCAACAAGAGTACCTGTAATATCTAACAGTAGTGCCAACTTTTAGAGCAAAGCTTTCCCTGAAAGATAGGAGAAAGTTCACCTCTGTGGTCGAAGTGTATGGGAGTTATGAGTTTTACTTTCTCCACCAGAGTGGTTATTGCATTCCACCCAAAATTCGATATCGACATTTCAGTGGAAATACGGTTTTGAGGCCTCTGAATCCAAAAAAGGATTTACTTTCTCTACCACGTACATAGTAGGTAGAGAAAGCATTGAATTTAACACAAAAATTCGATACCACATTTCACCGGAAATACATGTTTTGAGACCCCCTGAGTCACAAAAAGTAGAAAAAAATCCGTATGTATGTCTGTGAAAAGCATAAGTGGTATTTAATTCAATACCTTCCACAGATGTGACATGAAGATTTTTAAGAAAATCCCATTACCCCAAACTACACTTTACATGGAATATTTTCAAAAGCTTTTATTTTCTAAAACATGTCATTAATGTCTTTGATTATAATACAATATATTAACTATATTTACATGACAAATAAAATGTGTATCTTGAATATTCTGAGAAAAGCCTGTGAATTCCTCTTCATTCGAAAGGAATCTTTATGCACATATATAACTGGTAAATGTTAAGGTAGAGATGAAAACATACTATACAAACTATGTAGACTCGTTTTAAAACACACAATTTATTTCAAATAAGATTTTTATGGCATAAGCCATTTCTGAGGTATCCGTTATTAGTGGCACAAGTTGTTCATCACTTGGTCATTCTCTTAGTCCGCTTATTTCTCGCGATTGCATGGAAACACTATGGAATTTTAAGGCAGCATATGTTGCCTAGTTCTTAAATATTTTACTATCGTTGTTCCCTTTGTATCTATAAGAAAATGTGTAATGTACCTATTTCTGCAAAGGTTTATTTAGATTAAAATGTAGTAGACAAGAAAATAAGCTTTAGTAACCATAGTTGTATTCCCACTAATAAAGGTAGAGAGGGTAGAGAAAGTCATGTGAATGTATCGTATCGAATTTTTTCTGTGAAGTATGCAAAATGCACAGTGAATAATTACAGAGTATTTTATGTACAATAAAATGTATATATCAAAATAAGGAGGAAATTTCAGTTAATAAGACCACAAAACACTAAAAACGTCATATTTTGCGAATGTTTGCCATTTAGTCTCCTGTTATTACATCCCTGTGTCAGTTGAAATTTGACTTTCAAATAACTTATTTTATTATGGTTGAGAATTATCTCGATTTCTTTGATGAATCCATAATGTTAATCTAAGCACAGGCTTAAGCTGCTTCAACGCTAGTTCTGCGTTTGTTTTAATTCTCCTTCCGTGGGAGCCCATTTTCAGCCTAGTACTGTCATAGTTTCATGTTATTTTCAAATGTTTCTTTGTCAGATTTCCGGTTATAACAATATTACTATGTCATTAAGATGATGAAATGTACTAAGTCTAGAATCCATATGCGCTACAAAACAAATTGAATAGTTGAATTCTGAGAGCGCTCCCTGAATTTGGTCATTCAACGTTATTTTCGTTCTTAAATTGATCTTTCCTTTTGGTGCCAATAACTTGTGTTTTTCCAGCAAATACTTTTGTTTTCTTTGTTGGCAAACAAAAAGTGTAATCATATGTATTTGTTTGCAACCTGTAAGTGACTTTAGACATTGTGATCTGCTGTTGCGTGCGCTAATCAGTGAGAGGAAATGTCACTGTGGGAATAAAATGTATTCCTCTTCGACTGCAAACAATGTTCGCAGCTATGAACATTGATAAAATAGCCTCACCTCCGAATGTAATGGGCGGGTCTACCCGATAATGACACGCATAAAGCTATTCTCTCGGGGTACTCATTTCCCAACAATGGGGAGTGGGGAGGTTGAAAACAATTCCCATTCCGCCTATGGCTGCGATTTCCGCGGCAGGATTTTGAAACGTGGGTCCTGGCTGTGCACGATTGATGGCAGGCAATTAAACTGCTCCTCTGCAGCCATTGTTTTGTGAGCTCATCAGCCGTGTAAACTGGCCAGGTGAAGGTGCTCTGCCCCCTTTGCTGATAAACCTCACATCATATTAGCGTATAATGGCGCCGTACAGTTTTCCAGAACGCTACATGACGTGACTGTGTTTCGTAAAGGACGGATATCCTAAATGACCCGGATCCTTCCTTACGGTGCCATTAATCTTGGCAGTGTCCTTTCTAATTTCCTCCAGCACGAAGCTGCAAGCTTTCAGACGCCTCTGATATCCGAACAGCATCCATTAGAGGCGTGACATGGTCATTGTCCTTATTTTGCTTGCAGATATTCAGAGGAGAGTTTCTGAGGGCAATCAAAGACGCTAGACTCAGTCATAGATGGGCAAAGCTGACTTCTATATCAATACGGAGCTAAACCTTTAACTGCCACTTATTTTATAGCAGTTTCTTTCTTCTGTTTTTAATTTATTGTTCGTCATTCTGTTCCGACTGTTTTAAGTTCACATATTTCAAGCACTTTTTATTTCGGTTATCATGTATAGGATTTTAATGAATATCGGAATATTTTCGCAGCTTATAAAGGAGTGTTGAACAAGTGATTTGTAGACGATATGTAGACGAAGTCGAAGGTTTCTAATGTAGTAGTTTTAGCATGGGTCGTAAATTTTGTAATACTGTAAAAACGACTTTGTTTCTTATAACCGAATATTTATTAACAACTAATGCATAAGTTAGCGATCATGAACTTTCTTCGATTACCTTAACATTAAATTTTTAAAATGCAAAATAACTATTGGCAGATAGGTTTATTTGAATTATAAGGAAGCCGAAAGCCATTAAAATACGTACTTTAAATTTAAGTTTATTATGGATTTGGAGCAACCATATCAAATAATACAATTTCCCGTAACTCAACAATTCACATCTCATAACGTAGGTCTCTTTTCTTAAATTATTATCTGTAGGGAAAGATTAATATTCAGCATACATCTTGAATAATTTTAACTCCGAAACGTAATACAGTGTATTCTTCTCTTTGCCTAAACGTTGTAGCGAATGGATATTATTATTTTGCAAGTTAACTCGATAATACTCATTCACCCACCTACCTTCTACCTGCACATTTTTAAAACCTTTTACTCCTGAAGATTAAAATCAATTATTTGAAATAAAGTGTATGCTCTAACGAGAACTATACTTTTTGTGAAGGTAGTAACACTTTATCTATCTTACTGTTTATCAATTTTACATAAGTAATGCAGAATGAAGAATGATTCACAGGCTTCACCCAAAGAATTCAAGATATACATTTCATTTATCACGCAAATCACTTTAACATATGATACTTGAATCAATGTCGTTAAGAGTATTTTTTGAGAAAATCAAAAATAAAGAAAAACTTGGTAAAGGGTAGTTTGGGGTGAGGAAATTCTTCATGTCGCATCCTTGGAAGATGCTGAACCTAGATTCCACGCTTGGAATACAACCGACTGTTCGTTTTTAAGTTATACTGTTCACTGACACACACACGCGCCTAAAAATCTTCTTTTTCGATTCAGGGAGCTTCAAAAGGTGTATTTCCAACGAAATCTCGATATTGAATTTTTTGACGGAATGCAATACTTCCTTTACTTACTATAAAATATTTTAGGGAAAGTAAAACGAGTAATTTTAGCAAAGTTGTAACTCGATGCCATCAGGAATACGTCAAAATCACTTTGACTCCCATGGTCATTCTTTACTAAAATATCTTACCAGCGTTGCTCTGCAGAGTTCCTGTATTTTATAATCCATAATGTGGCATATGCTTTTATAAAATATTTATGTCTTCATGTTTTATATCTCATTCTTTGGTCTTAGGAACTGTCATATCCCAAAGGAAAATACACTGGGGCTTGGTTTTCAACAATGGACTTTCTTTTAGATTTCCTTCTTACATTGTGGACAATTTCAATAATTTCTACACTTGCGTCTGCTTTTATGCGTATTTACTGATGGAGCTATAATTTCAACATTTAAAACAAATCGTTTACACACCGCAAAGCTCTCGTCCCTATTTATTATAAAGCCTTCCATGTAAAGATTTAAGTACATTACTCCTTTAAGTTTCCACCGGCTGGGTATTAATCTCTCTCCCAAAGACGGTTAGGTTTAAACAAACTGCCCGCTAGGGTATTTCAAGCGTTGCATCCCTTAATCTAAATTAAATACATATTGTTAATGGGATCATATGAGAGAATTATATGCGCGTACTGATATTCCGCCATGGTAGCTCGAGCGTTAAGAGCATCTACACCGAAAGTCGAAGGTCCCTGTTTCGAGTCTCGGCCGTGGCATTGAAGCTTTAATTTTCAGTCAGCTTTTTATTAATGGTATAGTTAAGGAACTGCTATTCATTGGTCTTTTATTAACTACATTACGACACACATCAAAACACCAACTGCCAAAAAACTGTTTTTGTATGTAATTGCACATTTAGTTTGTATTTTGTTGAAAGCACAAACTGTCATTTATTTTAACCTATATGTATATTTATTTTATTTCGTATAGGCAATGACTCCTAATTTGTTTTGACTTGTAACTAAATACTCCCTTTAAAAGTTTAATCATATTGAAACTAATCCATACACAGGGTATACTTACTTTATGTGTAGTTTTCCTAAATAAGGAAACTGCTCAACGTGGAAGCGGAAAACATGTACAGTTGCTTAAAATGAAAATATGCAATATTAAAATACATTTTTGGAACATACTGTGCTTCTGAGGAAACCGCATTAAGGTAAATAAAAGTTGTCTGTTAACATATTTCCCTGAGCGGAGACTGCGTTAAGGACGAAAGAAAGTGGTTACAATTGCATGTACGTGTTTTTCCTCTCAATGATTTCTGTGAATTGGTGCGGGTAATTGTGAGAAAAATAATACATTTTGTGACAAAGGATGCCGCATAAAAATGCGGTGCTTCAATTAAAGGATAAAATGAAACTGATTGAATTAAAATAAAAAGAAAAACGCAACACGAAGGAACTAATGCTACAGTTCAAATATGACAAAACGAAAATCTACGAAAGTTTAAAAAATGTTGCGTAATACATTCACATATCCTCTATTTTTTACTGTTTATTAGTGGGTATAAAAATTATTATTATGGAAGATTATTTTCCTATTTAGTTAATTTTAATCGAGTTAAACCCTTCCGGAGACAGCTGCATTACACATTTCGTTATAGATACAAGGGAAATAGCGATAATGAAAAGTTTAACGCTGGCGTTAAATTTCCATACTATATAACATCCCGCGAAACAATTGAAAATCGACTTAACTATAAAAGAATGGCTAAGTATTGAACAATTTGAACCATTAATAACGGATGTCTCGGATATGCTAACGCCACAAAAAGATATATTGCGTGTTTTAAGGATATCTATATTTCTACTTGCTGTGCTACATATAGTAAGTAGGGGGAGTATTGCATTCCACTAAAAAATTCGATACGGAGATTTCACCGGAAATACATGTTTTGAGGCCTCCTGAATCCAAAAAAGTTATTTTTGGAAACATGTCCGTGTGTGTGTCTGTGTGGCAGTCTGTCTGTCTGTCTGTCTGTGAACAGCTTAACTCAGAAACGAACAGTCAAATAAACATCAAACTTGGTATTTAGGTTCAGTATCTTCCAGAGATGCCACAGGAAGGTTTCCAAGAAAATCCGACCACCCCAGATTGCCCATTACATGGAACATTTTTCGAAAATTGTATTTTTCTCAAAAACGGCTCAAACGGTTTTAATTAAATTATCATATGTTTAAGACATTCGTATGCCAAATAAAATGTATATCTTGAATTTTCTGGGAATGTCTACAAAAGTATTCTTCATTGTGAACGGTTTTGATTAAATGATCATGTTTGACATTTTTATGCCAAATAAAATGTATATCTTGAATTTTCTGGGAATGTCTCCAAAAGTATTCTTCATTGTGAACGGTTTTGATTAAATGATCATGTTTGACATTTTTATGCCAAATAAAATGTATATCTTGAATTTTCTGAAAATGTCTCCAAAAGTATTCTTCATTGTGAACGACTTTTGCATAACTGATAAACCATAAGAGATAGACAAAATTTTACTGGACAAAAAATGTAGATCACGTTAGAATACACAATTTATGTCATATACATTTTTTGTTGTTGAGTGTACCATTTTCGAGATATTGCTTGTTAATCCCTCTAATTTTTCACTACTTATATTTTTTCTCAAATGGGTATTCGTCATTCATTTTCTGCCTTGGATATGCAAAGGGTATTAATCTGTGGCAAAGAGAATGGTGCTATACATAGCAACCAGCTATTAAGAGATATGGCCATGCTTAAATGATACTGTATTTCTATATTCCCCTTGCAAACACAAAACAAGGTCTATGTCTTGCGGTTTACCAGTTATGGAAAAGTCGTTCTGAATGAAGAAGACTTTTGGGAATATTCCCAGAAAATTCAAGATATACATTTTATTTGCCATAAAATGTCTTAAACATATGATACTTTAATCAAATTCCTTAGAGTCGGTTTTGAGAAAATAAATTTTTTTGAAAAATGTTCCATGTAAGGGGTGGTTTGGGGTGGGGGAATTTTCTTGAAAACTTTCATGTCGGTTCCCTGGAACATATTGGACATAAATACCAAGTTTGGTGTTTATTCCACTTTTCGATTTTGAGTTATGCTGTAGACAGACACATCACACACGGACATACAAGACATACACGTGGACATGTTTCCAAAAATGCTTTCTTTTTTTATGTCCTCCACATAGCAACCAGCTCTAAAAAAAGATTTGGCTATCGCTTAAAACCTACCATATTCCCCTTACACCTACAAGAAAATTAGCAATAAGATAGAGTCTGCAAATTTTTATCTCAAATAACATGAAGGAGATGGAGAATAAGCGTTTGTAAAAATAGTTTGTACAAGAGTAGAGAAAGTCCTGTGAGTGTAACACATCAGATTTTTTTTCAGTACGTTTGCGTCTACCGCATAACGTTTACCAGTTATGCAAAATTATACCAAACACTTTGCCCATGAAGAAGACCTCATAGGCTATTCCAGAAAATTCGAGATATTCATTTTATTTGTCATGTAAATATCTTTTGCATATGGTACTTCAATTACAACAGTTTAAAAAAATGGAAAATCTACCATATAAAGGGCAGTGTTGGGTGGGAGATTTTCTTGAAAACCTTCAGGTATATCTTTGAAAGGTGATGAACTTAAAAAGCAAGTTTGGTGTTTATCGGACTTTTCGTTTGAGAATTATGCTGCTCACAGACACACAAACGCACCTTTTTCGAAGAAATTCTTTTTATGATTCAGGAGCACTAAACATGTATTTTCGTTGAAATCTCTGTATCGAATTTTTGTGTGGAATGCAATACCTTCTCTACCTACGTACGTGGTAAAGAAAGTAAAAATAAAGTGCATGTAATAAGTGAATGAAGACAGAGAGACTGTAACATACACAATATGTACTGGAATACGCAAATGATATAAAACTACGTATGTACTAAGGTGTCTGCGATTAATCTTAAAACTATGCATGGGGAATCATTCGGAATATCTGAATGTGCCCGAGACACATGGAAGATTCAGTTCAGTTATCCTGGCATTTCTTCCGTGGGTGCAAATAGACATTTAGAACCTTTTTGCAGGGAAAAATGAAAGCCATCTCCACTCCACCCCTAACCCAAATGACACCACACAAGGCATCATTAGCGACTGGCCCCTCATTACAGAAAAAAATGAGACGCTGCCAAGTTTATTTACCTTCTTCTGAGAATTTTCTCAGGTGCTACCGGAGTGGCTAGTGTGCAGAAGGGTGTGAACTTCTTCAGCTACCTCATTCCTTTCTTTGCCCTATTTATGTAGGGAGAACTTATAAAAGGACATAAAAGACGATGACAGGAGAAATATGATTCCCAATTGCTCTAAAAGTGTGTAATTATACCTATGATTGCTTTTATATTTTATGTCATAGATCTAGTGTGCTCTTAACTTTATCAGCAAAACCCTATATGTTTATCCTTCTTTCTAGATGCATTCGCTAGTTCGCAGCACTTACTGGCACTATTTCATCCCTTCTTATACGCATTAAGAAGTTCCGAAACAGTTCGCTTACGCATTTTAAGTTATAGGCATTGGCAGAAAATGTTTTAATAACTTCAGATTTCCTGGAATGTTATGTATAATTAACAGTGTCTAGTTTAAATGAATAATATCCCATCAATTTCTGTTTTAAGGAAAAGCTGCAGCGGGTATAGCGGGTTTGTAACAATTGTGCACACTTATGTTAAATTTAAATCAAACTACACAAAATGTGTTAGTTTATGTGAAGGGTCTTATAAAATACCTGCTATAATGTTTCGATCCATTTTGTAGAAAAAATGGACTGGCGTTAAATTCATGTGGGGTTATCATGATGGTAGATGCTTACGAAATTCATTGTAAATCAACATATCCACAATCCATTTCATAGCATTGTCCCCATCGTTCGCCTGTAGTCCAAAACACATTCGTCAGCATTTCGCCTGTAATTGCTGCAATGCTACTCGAGTACGATTTTTCAGGTCCTGTAGATGTCGTACTTTCGTTTTGTACACTTTTTGTACAAAGCTAAAGCCCCGGGCGAAAAAGTATAACGACATCAGGTCGGAAGAACCTGATGGCTATACTCGTGGTGAGCCTCTGCCAATCTATATGTTAGGAATTCGTTGGTTGAGGTGTGCTCTAACAGGTAATGCAAAATGCAAGGGTGCACCATCTTGCTGAAATACAACACTGTCAACAAGCCATCCTGCCCAAGCTGTGGTTCTAGATACACTTCCAGTATCTCTAGGTATGTGTTGGCTGTAATACTACCTTGCGCGAACATGAAAGGAGAGTAAACAGTGGAGTTGGTAAACCCAAGTCACATATTGACTTTCGGAGTGTCCCGATGCCATTCATAGGTTGTGCGTCGTGACTTGTTACCCCATATGCAACAGTGGTGTTTTTTGACTTCACCGCAAATGAGGAATGACCTCGTCGCTAAACAGGATATGTTCAAATAAGTTTTCATTGTTCACAGCCTCCATTAAGACGTAACACGTTGCCCTACGAGCTTCATAATCTCCCTCTTTTAGTTTGTGTAATACCTGAATGTAATAAGCACGTTTTTTCAATGTAAACTCAAAATCTTCAACACAGTTGCTCTGGGCACCTCTAGCTCGTTACTTAGATGATGTGGCGATAATTGAGGATTTCTTTCGATAGCTTCTAGAATCCGTGCTACATTCTCTTCGGGCACAGCAGGTCGACCGGGACGTGGCTCATGGGTTACATTACCTATTCTCTGAAATTTATTGCCCCGAATTCTAATATTTGCTCACGTTCGCGCCAGTCTGTGGTATTTAGTCTAAACTTCTCTTGGATTTGTGCGTAGGCTAATGGCGTAATCGAGGACCGACAACAGCTAACCTCCTGCAGTAGTCAACATACCAGTAATCTGGAGAACTAGCAGAGTGACATTCATTCAGAAAGCCGGCAAAAAGGATATACAAATCCAAGAGCCTTTCGTCCAATGTCTTTCCTTCTTTATTCTGAAAGTACTGGAAAGACTGATTCACATATATAATATCCACAGGGATTCCAACAAGAAACCCCCTACGTGAAAATCAACATACCTGTCGACGCGACAGATCATACAATACAGTGTTACTCAATTGGTCAGCATAATTGAGGAGTCTATAGAATCCAAAGAACTAACACAGGGAATCTCTTTAAGCATTCAAGGTGCTTTTGATAATGCTATCTATGATTCCATAATAAGGAAAATTAAAAAACGGGTCTGGATGAAACCATATGTGAATGGTTAAAATACTTACTCCGTAACAAACTATTCCAAACAGATCAATTGGTGATAGAATTGATGTGTCAGCAGTGAAAGGAACCCCTCAAGGAGGAATCCTCTCACCTACCCTATGAAACATAGTAGTAGACACCTTAATTGACAAGCTCATTAAGGGTACTTTCACCCAAGATTATGCGAACGACATAGTCACATTAGAGGAAAATTTTCTAATACAGTTTCAGAAACGGCTGGTGTAGAGAAGCGGGTTTGCCTAAACTCCCAAAAATACTGTCATGGTACCCTTCGCCAGGAAAAGGAAGCTTTCGGGTTTAAATAATTTAAAAAAAATTGACAACATCAAATTGAAATCTCAGGAAAGGCTAGTAGCTAGGGGATATATTTGATGATAAGCTTACCTGGAACCCACACCTAGAAAAAATTACCTGTAAAACTAAATGAACATTCCTATCTAGGAAAGGCTTAATACGTAAAAACTGGGCTCTAAAGCCTTAACATGTACCGGTGGCACTATGATTTGTGGTTAAAACCACAAATCAATTATGGAGCATTGGTATGGTGGCCAGAAGACTCTACAAACTAAAATAAAAGAAACACTAAATAGTCTCCAGAGATTGGCTAGTTTAGGTCTATCTGGAGCTTTTAGAAGCACACCCTCCTTTATTTTGGGAACTTTACTAGGTCTTACCCCTCTGGAACTATGTATCCAAGCTGAAGAACTCTAGCAGCATACAGAATCGTTCGGTAGGAATGTGGAGAGAAAACCGCTGTAAATCAGGTCACCCCTCCATCCTCAACGAAATGGAGGATTGTGCATTATTAATGAAATTTGATTGTGTCAACTTTTCAATGTAAATATTGTCGGTAGAAACATTGAGGAAAAATCTGATCTAAGGCATAAGAACCATTAATATATTCTATGGTTCACGCATAAATGGGAAAACTGACGCAGGTATTTATTATTAATTAACGGGCAAATGCACAGCATAAGCCTAGGAAGATTCGCTTTCAGGCAGGGTTACTTGCTATACTTGAAAGTGCACGCCTATGCTGGGAAAAGAGAATTGTAGGGAAATGTATCTTTATAAACTCTGACAGCCAGGCTCCACTAAAATCCCTCAATTCTCATCACTTTAAATAACAATTAATGTGGGAACGTTATCAATATTTATAAAACCTTTACACCCACAATACAGTAGGATTGCGGTGGTTACCTGGGCACACAGGTGTTGAGGGAAATGGAAGGGCTGACTCCTTAGCAAAGAAGAGAACATCCTATTATAGGACCGGAACCTGCCTTTGGAATAAGCATGTTAAACGCGAAAAATACAATTAGACTCCAGTTTTGGAAAGGAATCCAAAAGAAATTGAAAATCATACACAAAAACAAACTCTATAAGCGATTACTTAATAAGCTTAGAGAAAAATTAAGCTTACTTGCGAATTACTAAGCTTACTAAAACCTCACTTAGAACAGTTATAAGCTTCATTACTGGATATGGAAGGTTCAGAAAACACCTGAAGACAATGGAATTATAGCATATGGAACCCATTCGTCGTGTATATCTACAAGCTGATGAAACAGCCAAACAATTATATGAGAATGCGAAGCCACAGAAGGGACAGGAAATCAATTTCTTGGTCTTACTGCAAAATGAGAAACAGGCCCTGATTTAGTGGGACAAATACTACGAATAATAAAAAAGGTAAATATTGATTCCTAAATTAGAAACCAGGAAGTACACGAAGGTCTTTTAGATTGGGGTGCTTAAAGGAAAACCTGCTTCTTAAATATTACTGTATAACTAACTGAGTGACTGACTAAAGGCGAATTACACCAGCAATGATACTAATTTGCTTAAGGATATTCCAGTGACACAAGGAGTTCGCTCATTAAGAATAGTGCACCAGAGTCCTGAGGAATGCGTATATATTGTAAACAAATGGCCTCATCATTCTCAGACCACTGTTGCGAACGATGTCTAGAGGACTCTGGTTTGGCCTGGAAAGGAAAGAAGCCTGAAGATGCGTGGTGACCAGTGGAAGGTTCTGCACTTACTAACATGAAAGTGGCTCCGCTGGAATATTCGGCTTGTTACAGAGGGCAAGTTGCAGTGCAGGCAACGTGACCTGAAATCTAACTACATTAGTTTTAGTGTTCCTATGAAGTAAAGCATCACTCCTCTGCGCACGTGCATATGTTTTGGCAAGCAGATGGTGAAGTTGTGCTAATCTTTCCCTTTAAGAAGAGGTGACTAATAAATATCACACCTATTGTTATTGTTACTACTGTTATCACTTAAAGGTCCTGGAGATGCGAAATGTTTTAACATAAAACTACTTATATGGAAATGGCCCTTTTCCCTCAAGATCTAAGTGCAGGGCGTTCTTTTCTCGCACTTTATGTGTTCATCTTAGACACACCAGTAAATTCTGAGGTGGAGTTCACATCAGTGAATGTCAAGGTTGGATACTTATCGTAAAACATACTTAACGCGTTTAGAACGATTGTTTTCTCTCCAAAGTTTAAATATTTGCTTTTTCTATGTTTTGCTGTTGTTTAAGTCGCACACTGTTCGTTGTTACAATGTTAACATTCAGAAGCAACGGACTTATTTGAGAGTAAAGTTGGCCATACAGCTACAACAATAATAGTAGGGCCTGAGCAGGGAGTTACTAACCGTATTCTTTTTCTGGTATTATATTCTCAATCCCCAATTCGTATACTTTATAGTGCGTTAGTATTGTGCTGATACTCTACCTGTATTACCTATCTAATAGCTACAAATTCCGCATAAGCACGCAAAATATTTCTACGTGAGCAACCAACGACAACCATGACGGCTGATGCACGTGCCTAAGTTTGTTTTGGTTCACTTTAACTTCACAAGTACAGTAACAGTGATTACATTGTCATAATGATTTAACAACTACCTGTGGAAGTACTGCGGAAACGAGGTTGTTTTGTCTTCAGTTGGATCGCTATAAAAATGAGCAGAATTGGACAGACAAGTTCTAAGGAAGAGAATAAGAACAAAGAATATGTCCAGTCGGTATCGATTTAATCAATATGGCTGCAAGCGGTACACTCAGCACAATCATGTGTCACGTGTAAACTTCTGGCACAATCTCATGTGTCTGTGTACGACTCGTCTTTTGTTCTGAAGAATGCTTTTAATACCCTTAAATATTTCTCCTTTATTGTGCTTTTGTATTCATAGATCTATGTGATCGTATAAGCATCCGCTTGAATTTTCGCCATACAAAGAAGATTAAGGATGAATGAGCAAGGAAAGTATAATTGCTATGCATGTATTTTTACTTTTACTTCTTCATTTTTATTTTCTCATTTTTACAGCCGCCTTATAACTACAATGGTCATACTGTCGACTTTACTTCAGAAAACATCCTTGGTGTTGTCGATTCCTACACTCCAATATTTTCAACTGGTTCATACTTTTATTATTAATTTATTATTATCACTGCACAAATTACCATGGAAATTAGAACATTATAATTTAACTATAATTTAAGGAACCAATGCCGATAATGTAGACAGTGTCTGCATTGCATCTTATTGCAAGGGCTTTCGGGGAATGTATTGCATTACGCTTCCGATATACAACATCTAATTATTAGCACTCTTTGGTTATAGCCCCAGAATATGCTGAAAAGTATAGCTCATATCAGCAGTACTATCAGTGGTATTATAAATTATGAGACTAACTCATCGATATATAAAAATTTTGTGTTACTATTGGTACTACTCAGCAAGAAGCTGTTCATGGAACAATAATTATATTGAGTAAATTGAGCTAGATATGAATCATTAAATGTCATAATCGGTTATTAAGTATTCAAAGAAATTTATAATTACAATAAGCCCGTTATTTTGAAATTAAGGAGACCTTTTGGTAATAAGGACGTTATTACAAAACCTGAAATAATGCGAATACTTTCCAAGTGTAAAAAGTATTTTACTTATACTCATATTATCCCATTTGCGGATAATTACTTTTCCTCTTTACAAGAAATAAAATCAATTTTACACAACTCCATGACCTGACCCACTTACCGTAAATTTGTTTAACAATTAAGGTAGCAGAGGTGATGAACGAAGTGCGTGAAATGATGGTCAAATAAACAGGGGTGGAATTAGCTGAAGCTTCAGACGCGGAGTAAGGTGTGCTGCAGTTTCACTAACGATGGTGTACAAGTTTCGGACAGTAATGATGCAAATTTAAGTGTAGTAGAAACTAATGACTGCCGGCAAAAAACGGACTAACCAGGAATTAAAAAAGAGATGTTACTTGCTTCTGTCTACTGCGGAAACCGTAATATAACCTCTCCAGTGTGGTTAACCCTAAGGAAATCTGTATGATGTGATACAAAACCTTGAATGTTTTGAGAGTTTATATAAAATAATATTTGTTTTCGTTATAGCAAAATTAGGTTCATTTCGCACTTTAGACAGGAGACATCGAACATAGCCTATCCTCGTAATATAATTGTATTATCTCATCTTCCTCAACGAATCCAGATCCAGAGGGATACTGTACCTACGACCCACAAGGGGGCGTCCCCGGGAGGAAAGTTGAGGCGAGATGAGACACCGGGCAGCCGGATTCAAGAGCAACGGTGCAGCAATGACAGGGTTCATAAGTTTTCAGAAGTCAGATGGGCAGCAGATCGGGGACCCTGCCTCACACAGAGGAGATCCATGCCGCTCAAGGGGGATCGGATACCCCGGCAACCAATCTAAATCCGAGGACGGAGAGAATTCACAGAGAGCATCCTGTACCAAAACACCATCGCTGACACTTCCGATCCTGAAACAGACCAACGGGATGAACGATGAATGAAATGATGAATGGGCGGTAGCCGGGGATCGAATCCGGGACCTCCCGAACGCGAGCCAAGACGTTGCTGCCTGAGCCAAGCAGCTCGGTATGACTATATTACTATTTTATTTCTATGTGTGCAAAAACATATGGGTGATTTGTTTTATTGGAATTTGCAAATGCTGACATTTCTCTGTTTTGATAAAATGATGGTTAGTCCATTTGTGCTAACACTCATTCAAATATTTAAGTATAGTCTAACTTCTTTAGTCATTTAAAATGAAGTATAATGTCCTGGTCGAATTAAAACCTTCGCTTTGAAAGTCCAAAGCAGCTATTTTGAAGCTGTCTCCCAGAGGTCAGTCACCAGCATCACACCTATCAAATTTGCACGACGTTTTCCTGTCCGCGAGAGGTATTTGATTTTCCCTTTCTTCTCATAACCTGAGAAGTGCTTCCCTGTTTGTCACAACAGGTTTCACAAAAGGGTAAACGAAAAAATAAAAGGAATAACAAATACTAAGAGAGAAATGTGTGCATCCTGCTTAAAGGGTTTTAACTATATCTCTGCGTACCTGCCGAGCTTGGTGTTGTGTAAACAGCCTACGATGAGAAGTAAGCGCCTGAAAAATATAATAGAGTTGGGAGCTTTAATACTCTGGGTTATCTTTGGTAGCCAAAAATATTTATTTTGTCCCCCAATGCGTGCTAAGTAAACAATTAAGACAAAAAGCATTTGGATAGTCCAAGAGTGTAATAGGATCTTTGTTTAAATTTTTCTGTTTGACTACATAATTGGTTTCTAAATGAAAATAAAACTTAAATAACCTTTCTTGGGCTATGGACCAGGTGAACTATGAAGATAGCTTGAGAGAAGCACTTTAAACATCGCCACCAGGAAAGTTTCAAGTGATGGTTCACAATATAACTGTATCTCTGTATGTTCAAGAGAAGTATTGTTCACATATATTTTATTTTGTATTTGTTTCTAGTTTTAGATTATCATCATATTCAGCTTTGACCTAGGTTCGGTCGAGAACACCTAGTAATTAGGCTCGGCTCGAGGCTCAGACTCAGGCTCAGGCTCTCAGCAGCCAAGGCTGCCATCGAAGATCAACAACGCTCTATCACAAGACAGTTCGCAGCAGCTCTGCAAGATTTATCCGACTATACACAACCATTCAGCACATAAGGCCGACACGGGCCCGGGGGTTCTCGCTTCCATACAGCGCAAGCTGTACAGGATAGAGAAGTACCTGGAGGACACGGAGGTCCAAACTGCCACGAAGAACACAGAAACTTCACTATCCCTAGTCCCTGCAGGAGAAGTACTATCCACCGGAACCGCCGGTCTGCTCTCGCTTGCAGCCCGGGTCAACAAATCCACGAAGCTCAGCAAAACTGCAAACTGACACTTCCACTGGAATTCAGAACCTACCCACCAGCAACGATACCCTCAACCGAGGATACCAACAAATATGAGCGTTCTTGGCCACCACGTTCCGCACTCCTGCAGCCAGCAAATGCTACAACACCAGATACTGACTATAAATGATGATTAAGACTGAACATTTTCTCCTCTCCTGTCCCTTCCTTTTTTTCCCAAACCGCCGCCACTCCGCTAAGGCTGTAGCTAGGGTTTTGTGTCATGACTATAGCCTAGCCACCAACCCTAACCGCTTATCGCTGCTCTTCAGGTGGCAGCAACAAAACCCCGCGATAATAACAGAGGTGCAGTCAAAAAAAGGTCAGTGCCACAAATAACCTGTTGTGGCTTACCCTCCAACGGAGGGACTAAATATGCTGGAGCATATTACGTCGCGTCGTCCGTACTACAGCCACCAGTAGAAAAACTTGCTATAATAAATAGGCGTTCTTTCGTACAAGCCGTGTGTAGAACAAGGTTGGAAAGTTAGAAATAGACTGAAAACTTTAATGTCATAGCTGGGTTTTGAACAACGGATCTTCCGGTTTCCGTCCGGTTGCTCTAACCAACTTAGCTACTATAGCAACATGCCGGCAGGACATTAAATTCACCAACTGGCTCACATCTCAAAATTAATTTGAGACCTTTTTGTGGTTTACCGGAAAAAATACGACTCACTTGGGGAATTTAATGTCATACCGACATTAAACTATGAAGCTCGGTACTCTGGTCTTAAATTAGTTACAAAATTATAAATCGCCATTGGGATATGTCATCTCAATACAATTTGAGATCTCCTTATTGAACAAATACGAGTCAGTTAGGAACTTAAATGTCCCGGCGGCATGTTGCCATTGTAGCTCAGTTGGAGCAACCGGACAGAAACCGGAGGTTCCGTGATTCAAATCCCGGCTATGGCGTTGCATTTTTCAGTCTGATTCTGCCTTTCCAACCTTGGTATGGTTGCTCTAAATTACAAACTTAGAAGAAGTCAGCTCCAGATGTTCAGTAATGAGACCACTATCCATACATGTTCACTTACTTCAGATTATTGGAAACAAATTTGTGCTATCGGTGTGGGTTAATGTTATTTGATGTTTCTGGCCTTCAGTGTGCGCCACCAATTATTATCACTTCTTACTTAGTATCATTACATTAAAAGGGAAGGAAATACCAGGGTCCGTAAAAAACCACGGTAAGATACATTTCTATTAATTATTTACCATATGCAAAACATTTAACTGAAATTTTGTTATTTTACAATATCTTAAGAAATAATGTTTCTTTTAAGGCCAAAATTAAAAAAATTGGAGCAATATTCCTGGATTGCTTTTATACGTAAATGTCCCACTACACAGCACAGCTCAAATTAGCCTCAGTAAGACAAGTATGGAATTTGTAAGATAGAAGTAATGGCAAAATGGTTGCTACATAATCGTTATGTCCAAGACAAGGCTAAAAACAAAAAATGGCATCCCTCACCTAGCAGACGCTGAGCCACACGTCGGCAATGGACTGGTCTAAACCAGCAGCTCCGAACTCCGGCGAGCTTAACCATCCAGCTCAGCAAAGTGATGTTCTCACAAACAAAACACAAGGTATAACCGGCGTCAGTCGGAAATTAGAAAAACTAATGTAACGCGGGCGTTTAGAGAAAGGTATAAAATTGTGTCATGAGAAACAATCGGCAGAGCTGTCTTCGTGGTAGATAGGTGGCGGCTCCTGTCTTCTCAATAGGCGCGCCACACAATACCAAATCTCGTGAATGCATGTCTCTAATTCAATAAATAATAGTCAATGGCCTACTTAATATGTCTGAAGGTGAAAGCTTATAAAGCCGAAACAACCTTTACGCTAAATTTGACACGTAGTCAGTTGCGCTCAAGTCAAATGCAATTAGGTTATACCGAAGAAAAACAAAGTCTTTATTAATGCATAATCTTGGTTATAAAAAAATTGCATGTGATACATTCAAAATACTTTCTCTACCCTCTATCGTTTATTAGTGTGTATACAAACTATTCTTACTAAAGCTTATTTTTCTATCTACTTCATTTCAATTCAAATAAACTTAGGTAGAAATAGCCACATTACACATTTCGTTATAGATACAGTGATAGTCAAAAGTTTTAGAACCGGACGCTATACACTGTCCTTAAAATTCAATAATACGTTTATTTGAAATAAACTACGTGTTTTTAAAGAGATCTGCACTTTATATATAGTACGTTTTCGGCTATCGCTTAACGTTTACCAGATTACACCAAATTCCTTCCGAATGAAGAGAACTTCACAGATGTTTCCCAGAAACCGCAACATATACATTTTATTTGTCATGTAAATATCAGTAATATATGGTATTTTAATAAAAATTTCTAAGGAAATTTTTTACAAATAAAAAAATTCAAAAATGTTCCATGTAAAGGGTAGTTGGGGTAGGAGATTCTATTGAAAATCTTGGTGTCGCTTCTTTGGAAGATACTGAACTTAAATACCAAGTTTTATATTTATCGCACTTTTCGTTTTTGAGTTAAATGGTTCACAGATTCATAGACAGACAGACACATAGGCTCGCGCATGTATATTTTGTCTAAAAATACTTTTTACTTTCTCTACTACGTATAGTAAATAGGGGAAGTATTGTATTCCACCCAAAAATTCGATACCGAGATTTCACCGGAAATACATGTTTTGAGACTCCCTGAATCCAAAAAAAAGCATTTTTGGAAACATGTCCGTGGGTGTGGCAGTGTGTGTGTGTGTGTGTGTGTGTGTGTGTGTGTGTGTGTCTGTGAACAGCATAACTCAGAAACGAACAGTTGGATAAACATCAAACCTGGTATTTAGGTTCAGTATCTTCCAGAGATGCGACACGAAGGTTTCAAGAAAATCGCCCCACCCCAGACTACCCTTTACATGGAACATTTTTCGAAAATTTTAATTTTCTCAAAAATGGCTCTAACGATTTTGATTCAAATATCATATGTTTAAGATATTGTCACGAGAAATGAAATGTATATCTCGAATTTTCTGGGAATGTCTCCAAAAGTACTCTTCATTGTGAACAACTTTTGCATAACTGGTAAACCATAAGAGATAGACAAAATTGTACTACACAAAAAATGTAGATCGCGCCAAAATACACAATTTATGTCACATACATTTCTTTTGTTGAGTGAACCGTTTTCGAGATATTGCTTGTTATTCCCTTAAATTTTCCAATACTTTTCTCAAATTCGTTAAACATTTTTTTTTGTCCTGGACATGCAAAGAGAATGGAAGGCGCCATATAGCAACCAGCGTTAAAATATTTGACTTCGCTTAAAACCTACCATATTCCCCTTGCATCTACAAGAAAATTAGCAATAAAATTGACATCTCGATATCTGGATTAACATGAACCATATGGAGCATAAGCGTTTGTAACAATACTTGTACAAGAGTAGAGAAAGTCATGTGAGTGTAACACATCAGATTTTTTTGTGTGTTCAGGAGGCCTCAAAACATATATTTCCGGTGAAATCCCGACATAGAATTTTTGGATGGAATACAATATTTCCACTATTTACTGTACGTAGTGAAACACGCAAAAAGTAAGCAGGCAAGGAAGGCCTTCTACGGATGTGGAGCTCCGGAAGTGTATAGTCTGCAAAGTTTCTATCTATTTCTTAACAGATTTTTCACTAGTAACATTTTAGTATAGTCTTCATATTCTTTTCTGTAATTAACTGTTGTTTACATTTACTTGCCTCCTTATTTAAGATTTCTTTTCTGTAATGTTATGCATTGCGTCAAGAATTGGTTTCATATTGTGAATGTCCTTCCAATGGCCCTTAATTGTTTCCCAGGGACTTGGTTACGATCCGTACACTGCAATTTTTTATTCAATGAATATGTTTTGAAAGCTTTCTCTTAACCTGCTTAAAGAAGATCTATATTTTTAGTCATTATTAGAGAAAAAATACAGTAAAAGCAATTCAAAAATGCTAAAAACCTATTCAAGTGCTAATGAAAGCACAAGAAGAAAATAAATGAATAGCGAATATAAACACAACCTGCTTTTAATGATATTTTACTGGCTGTTACAAATTCACCATGAAGCTATAGTTTTATGACATTGAAAGTAAACACGTTAGATCGTATTTAAAGAAGCATAACAAAAAATGAAACGTAAGCAATAGGAAGTGAAGCCATGTTTTAAATCTGTAAGTGGGAATGGCAAAATTCCAGTTGCGCTAAATGTTGCATGAGTATAGAGAAATTAAATGCTGATGTAGATATGTAGTAATAGTATAGAGAAGCTGGGTTGGGGCAAAAGTCATGGCAACTATTTTTTTACTTGTAGATATGTGAACGGATGAGAAACGTATATGTGTCGTATGGAAGTTCTGAAGGCATAGTGTGTATACAGAACAACAGATGGCTCTGTGATAGCTGGTAGCTATCGAAGGCTGTGAAATCAGTCAGTTGGTGAGTGTGTTGCGAGATGGAAGTAACCCGTGTTGAGCAGCGCACTTACATCAAAATAGCCGTTCTCCGAGGGAGAATGCGATGGAATGTCACAGTGAATTAGTGGAAGCCCTTGGGAATAATGCCTTACCATACCGTACAGTAGCACGGTGGGTAGAAAAGTTTCAGCAAGGACGTGTGTCAACCAGTGATAAGCAACGTTCAGGACGACCTGTCAATGTGCGGACCGACGTGTCACGTGCCGTCATCGAGCAGCTCCAGGATGAAGACAGACGATGGACGCTACTGGCGGTAGAGATGGCAAGTGGCATCGAGAAACGCACCGTCCACAGGATATTGTGTAATGAGCTGCAACCACGCAAAATCGCATCGCGGTGGGTACCGCATGCACTGACGGAAGTTCAAAGGTGGGTGCGCTATGCAATATGCTCCGACCACCTTGCACGCTGGCAACAGGTCGGCGGTCAATTCTTGTCACGAATAATCGCCATCGATGAATTTTGGGCCAGGGCATACAAACCAGAACTCACACGTCAGTCCTCGGAGTGGTGACATGCTGGATCACCAATACAGAATTCTTCCCCAGTCAAATTGATGGTTATCGTCGTGTATGACGTCAGGGGTGTCATTGATTGCCACTTTGTTCCACATGGCAGAACAGTGACCGCACAGCACTACAGGGACTTCCTTGTGCGACAGGTACGTCGTGGCGTTTGTGAGAAACGTCGGATCTTGTGGACAGTGCAATAATCCTGCACGACAATGCAAAACCACATAAAGCAGAGTGTGTAGGGCAGCTACTGCAACGTTGGGAATGGGAAGAATTGGAGCACCCACCGTACTCTCCCAACATTTTGCCCTGTGACTTTGATCTCAGTTGAAAGATTAAGGAACCACTACGTGGTAGGCGGTTTGCAGCACGAGAGGACATTGCTAATGCTGTGCGCGAACAGGTCACCCGATTTACCCATGGCTTGGCAAATGCTGAGGCAGATGGTATTCAGCGCCTCCCAAATCTCTGGCAGCGTGTGGTAACAGTAGCAAAGGACTACTTTGGGGGTGTTTAGGCCCAGGTTTGTCGTGTCAACAGTATGTGTACTGCGTTGTCATTCTTTTGCACCGTGAATGCCATATTGCGCTGTTACTACCGTAATAAATTAGTGTGTTAGCATGTTTCAGTGCTATACGTTGTCCGCACATGTAGCTAACACCTTGTCCTTTCGTCTTTATATGTCACATTTTCCAACCAGACTGGTATCTTCAAGAAAATAAATAGTTGCCTGACTTTTGCCCCAACCTCGTATAACTATGGGTTTTTTATTTATTATTCTTTTAGTTTTTCTTATATCATGTGTACAGGGGTAAACTAGTCATAGTGCGTTTTAAAATAAACATGGGTTCAAAGAACTTGGAAATTACCTAACAGTTGCTTTTTAAGGATGAAGAAAAACCTTGGGCTGAACCTTATCTAGAGAGTACCCAAACTACATTCGAGTTAGTGCTCTTGGCCCACTATACGAGACGGCGTGCTTCACAGTACGGAGATGGGTTTAATGTACAATCCATTTAATATCTAGAAGCAAGGAATGTCTTCAATTTAAACTGAAAATCTTTGTTTAGAATTAAGCAGAGCTTTTAACGCAGTTTTTGTAAAGGAAGTAATTGACAGTGAGGCTTCGTTTAAGTGTAGGTGTACTGTAATTACTAGTAATGTGATGGAAGTGGCAAGCCATTACAGATGAGTCAAACATTACATTTGTTAACCATGCATCTGCTCATTTTAGAAATGAAATACCGAATCTTCAGCTTCCGGTTATTGTATGTCATTATAGGTCTGTTGGGTGCCTGCCGCGCCTGTCTGACCTTATTCCTTCGGTGGGTTCTATGAATGTGTTGTATACAAAACTGCTGTTGGTTCAGATAACCCTTTATAGAATACATAGTTATCTCTGCACGTGAAATAGGGAAAACGCTTGGCTTCTTTGAGAGGTATTGTGATAAACGTAAAGGTACGGAAAAACTGAGGGGCTCTCGCAATCGGTGTAGAACACTACAAGTAGGACGCAACAGCGTTTTTCTCCTACCGTGACCTCTCGAGGGAGGAATGAGGGAGAGGCCCGAAGGGCAACCATATCAGGATTACGACGAGTACAAGCATGGACGGGACCCCTTACGTTTCTAGTTCAAACGCATCTGACGCGCCCGGGGCCCACCCACAAGCCTTCGTATCACCGGCAGTCGTCCTACTGGGGCCTACTCGGAGGCGAGACCTAACTGAGCAGTCCCGCAACGGTGTCAGGGAAGATGCCTGCACAAACCTCACAGCCACCGCCCAGTCGCCACCCGCTCAACACCGTCGCCTGGTCCTGCAACTCAGACACGAATGATACTGGAGATGATGCGTACAGCAAATGAGGGGCAGGAAATCCGTGGTAAAAGAGGAATCATCCCAGTATGCGCCTTATGACTCGGGGAACCCACGAAAAAACCATTGGTCAGAGTGGGCAGTTGCCGGTGATCGAACACGGAACTCCCGAATACGAGTGACCACATCACTACGGCGCCACCTCGCTCGGTGAAAGGTTTCGAGATGGCATGAGCATTCTTTGGAAGTCAACATACCTACCTACGAATTTTTCATACTGGCCCTATTCAGTTAGATGCGCTGTTACTGGACGAGCCCATTATCTCCCGGGAGGGGCTTTGGGTTAGTGGTAGAACAGCCGATACTACCTTTAGGTATTCATGCTGCAACTTGCTAGGGACATACTCTCCAACCTTCTCCTCGTTTGCGTTTCTGCAGGGCAAGGCGAAAAATCGTGGTATACTGCGTTACAGCATTTGGTATAGAAATAATAATAAAGTATAATATCATTTATGGTTTCTACTGCTAAGTTAGCATTGAGGTAATTGGTTTCGTTTTGTTTGTTTGTTTTGTTTGTGCATTTTAACTTTCTACTGCTAAGTTAGCATTGAGGTAATTGGTTTCGTTTTGTTTGTGCATTTTAAGTTTCTACTGCTAAGTTAGCATAGAAGTAATTGGTTTCCTTTCGTTTGTTTGTTTTCTTTCTTTGCGCATACGGGTTTCTATTGCTAAGTTAACATTGAAATAAATGGTTTCGTTTTCTTTATTTGTTTTTTATTCTTTGTTCAATATAGGTTTCTACTTATAAGTTAGCACTGAAGTAATTGGCTTTGTTTGTTAGTTTTATGTCTTTGTACAATATGGATTTCTAGTGTTAAGCTAGCATTGAAGTAATTGGTTACGGTTTGTTATTTGTTTTCTTTCTTTGTGCTCTATGGCTTTCCACTGCTAACTTAGCGTAACTGTTTTGACTTTTGCGTTTTATTTCTGCACTGTTAAGCAAGTAAATGCCTAAAATAATGGATTCTCTATCAGACTTAAACAGGTTGACAACATTTAGTACGTTATTTATTTTCACATTTTAATCTCTGGAATTAGACTTACCCAAATTATGCATGAAATTACATTTTTTAATATAGAGTCACCCTGTATAGATACTTACTGCCGTCATCAACATGGCTTACCTGATTCGATAGAAAACATATCCGCATTTTTGTTTCAAGCATTTTTGGTTTCCCTCATCGCTGCGCATCTCGGTTTTGTTATTTGGAACGTCAAACATTCATTTGTCGAACCACAAAAAAATCATCATTGCGCTCTGCAATTAGAGACCGCAGTATAATGCTTTTCCACCTGGGAGGATGTAGGAAAATTAGTTCAATTAAAAGTTGCTCGTTTCAACTTTTATTTAAAAAAGTGCAACTGAACAGCAGAAATGTTATACATTCCGTTATAACAATGAAAGCGCGCGAGCCAATAATTAACACACTTATTTTTATGTGCACAGTAATTAAAATTCAGCGAAGAGACAGAAATAACCTTTTGCTTTATTATAGTTTTAAAAGAATTGGATAATTTATGTGTATTATTAACTTTCAATGCTCATATAGAACTTTTTTGTGGTTTTAATTAGTTTTAGAAAATTAATCTTAAACGCAATTATTAAAACACAACCTATCCTTTAAATAGCTTGGTTAACATTTTCAATGTAAAATTGCAATAAAAACCGCATACTTTCAAGTTGAACAGTAGGACCGTATGTCGTTCATAGTAAGCGTATAATTTCTGCTTTGCTTTGTTACTTTCACCATCACCTACCTATAGTAGTTATTCGGAACTATTGTATTCTGTCTAAATGTTATAATCGATATTTCTCCGGAAATACATGTTTTGAGGCATTCTGATTCAAAAAAGAAGTATTTTTAGAAAAAGGTCAATTAACAGCCTAGCTCTAAAACAAAATGTTTGATAAATTTCAAACCGAGTATATAAGTTTAACATCTCTCAAGGACGAGATATGAAGATTTTCGAGAAAATCTCCCCACACAGTTTCCCTTTAGATGGTGAGATTTTTCATATTTTTGATGTCAAAATCCCTTTGCAATTTTTATTTAAGAACCATAATTTTAATATGTGAGCCAGTCGCCACTATTTTTGCAGTTTTATACAAATCGCAACTTATACCCCAACATGAAAAACCGGCTTCTATAGTACGATCCCTCCAAGGTGTGTAATATGGATGTATTTAGTTGCACACTAACTTACTAATTACTAATAATATAGCCGTTGTTATAGCACCGCTTTGAATACACTCGTAATGAGAGGCTGACGTTTGCAGAACTGAAAATGTATAGGGACAAGTAAATACTACATATTATATTAAATTGACTATGCATATCTCACGTTTCTAGATAGCTTAATTGGAACGAGCGTGTAAATAATGCATCTGCAGTACAGATAGCTCAAATCACCTACATATATTATAATATTAAACATAATCTTGGTTTAAGCTAGTATCATTTTTAACATCCTTATCATTTTAATTTGCAATGCTTTAATTTTATTTACATTTAGTATAATATTATCCTTGGTATGTGTTTAAATGCGACATATGATATAAATGGAATCAGGATTATACGCATTTGATCTGAGACAATAAGGAAATTACGTATCACAGTTGTTGAATGTTTAATAGTTTCACGATTTGGGCTTTCTGTTACAGCATATAGGAGTATATTTTGTTATAATATCATTTGATGTTGGTTTTAATCAGAATACAAAAAATAATAATTATAAATGAAAATAAAAATCAACGCCTAGACGCAAATTCGTGTTCCCGGCGATTAGCGCATAGCATACAGTCACAATTCCACTCAGCTACAAGAACCATTAGTTGAGAGCATATCCTGGGTTTAACCTTAGAGCTTGCTTACCAGAGGCCACGCCAGTGTTACCTCGAGGCGTTTCATGTGTATTATAGGCTTTTAAGATAGAGGTTAAATCCTTTGTTGGACATTCACATTATTAAGTGGTATTAGCTATTATGTATGTTAATTTATATATATATATATAGTTTACACCAAAATTCATATAAACTGTTATTTAATAATCTGAGTATTTTGATTCTGCAGCGTCCGTTCTGGATATGGGCATACCTCTTATTATCATAGCCTATCCTGTCTTTAATTATTAAATTCCGCTATTTTCTTTATATGGTGGACCGATGTGATAAGTCCATTTTAACAGAGGCGTTTACATTATTATGTGGCTATGTATACTGTAATATAAAAGTTTCTAAAATCGGCTGGAAACCCGGAACCCGCTCTCAGTAAACGAGTGGTATATTTTTTAGCTTTACTTTAGTGCGGAGTACTTTGTGTTCAGGCGGCGCCGTGGCCAAGTGATTAGACCGCTCGCCTCTCACGAGGTGGCCGGGGTTCAATCCCAGGGACCTGCTTGTGGGATTTGTGGTGGACAAAGCGGCGTCTGGGCGGGTTTTCTCGGGTTCTCCGGTTTCCCCCGCCATTGATTTCACCAACTGCTCCATCATCACCTTTCCTTTCATCCATTTCACCATCATTTCGTTTCATCTACTTCCTTCCTCCCATACCAGGCATCGGGCTGATCACCCATCCTGGATATTCTGCCTGCTCCTCGACGGGCCTCTGACCCCAGCCTGGGGGGTGTAAGTCCTACATAAGAGGAGGTTCATTAGGGAAAGAAAGAAAGAAAGGAAATACTTATGTTCCTTAAATCGCTTTTCTCTGAATTTTAAGCTTTCGTCTACCTAAAAACGTCAAGTAATAGCTGTTGTTAAGAGAATAAAATGGACTTGTAGATTGAAGCGGCGGCTGTATATACTATACGAAAACTGTAAATCTTCTTAAAATACAATTTATGCATGTAATTATTTTGGTATAAACTATTTCTGATGTATTCTTTATTAATAGTTTAACTTTCAAATACTCTTACCTTTTATAATTTATAAGTCGCTATTTGGTCATTTCTTGTGATCATGCAAAGAAAACGGAATTTCAGAACCATCACATAGCAATGGATTAAAATATTGTATTCCGCTTATAAACTGTCCAACAAAACTATTTTCGCAAACATTTAACTCAATTAAGATGAAGCAGACAGAAGAACAAACTTCTGTAAGAATATTTTGCAAAAGTGTGGCTAGATGAAGTCATGTGAATGCAATACATAATGTTGTTTCTTTTGTAATTAAAGAGTACCGTTTTCATAGGAATCAAACGAATCTTCTGAGTGTTTAACATTTAATTGTGAAGCTGCGGGAACAGAGCCATAGCTCTGTTGAGCAAAAAAGTTAAATCGAGTTTTATTTATGGATGCTCTTTAACTGCTGTGGTCCTTAGCGTCCCATTCTACATTGGGAGTGAATGATCGATAATTTTGCTCAGAGGATCTTTATGAGGCTTGAGGTTCTTTTACGTGCGTAATCTACGACACGGGTCCTCGGGCTTTACTTCTCTTCCTAAGGAAGCCATACTAAGGGATTTTATGCCAGAAAAAATCCATCGCAATCCGCCGGGATTGAACCCGCGACCTCGGGAACACCTGTTGAGCAAGAAGTTAAACAGTGCATTTAACACAGAAGCGCCCAACATTTCAAACATTGGACAACATATTATTACGAGTAGGGATGTACCAATAACGCTTTCTAGGTAAGAATCTAACGAAACCAAAGCACCTAAAAGTTTTGTAAGCCGTAACGAGACATTGGATATGCAGGGAGTAAATCCTACAACAGTGTGTCAATAAGCCGAAAAAACAGAATATAGAGGAGGCATTACTGTTGACCTATAGCGATGAAACGCTCACGTAATGAAGAGGGCATATTACAGTGAACTGTTCGGGACACTCACTCTTGCCAAATTCAACGCGAGGAATATATTTAAGTTCCAGTTGATTATTCTTCACCATTATAAACCAGCAGCCCTGAGAATAAGAGTCCAAGTAAACAGTTGAAGCCACAAGCTAAGATCAGTTTATGTTATAGGTCGGCGGCATGGGTTTAATCGCTAATTGTTTACTAGAAGAGCTTTTCTGTATTTCGGGACCAGACAACTAATGCGGTACATTCAGAGTTTGTTAATCCTGATGGATTATTAATTATTGTTTGAATTGTTTTCATAATTATGCTTAAAATATGTAAAATCAAATAACTATTTATGTTTTTAGGCTTTACAAAGTAGGTCTCAACCTTAAAAACCAGTCTGTATCTAACGCATACATGTTGCCATTAGCTTCGTCCTTTCCTACTATTGCGCTGTCGCCAAATTGCCAATAACATGTATAAATACATTTCAGCTTTTCAGCTTTCAAGACAAATGCCACAGAATATTTTTCTCCATCAGATTATATAATCTTTAGAGTCTTTATAGATTTTATGGGGACAAATTTCTAAAGAAAACAAGTTTTTCAGTAAAAGTCCGTTATTCCTGTTTCTATGCTTATCACGCAGTAACTATAAACTAAAGGATAGAATACAACAATACTTTTTTTATAAAACCTAGTGTGCTGATACCTACTAGTTTAAATGCTTTACATTTAATAATATGAGCTTATAATTCTTTAAATTAAATATTTTCGGAAAATTCAATGCATTAGAAAAGTCAGCCAGCAAGAAAACTTTTTGTTGTTGAGTTTACAGCTAGAACCAAGCGAGAGAAAACGTTGAGGAGAGTTGGAGACAGTTTTTAAAAGAAGCCGTATCCTGTAACTTCTTGCATTCATTGTGTATGGCAAACAAAAGTCATCCATCTATTCAGCTAACAGTCAGAAGCAACGTAGAAGTCAGTGAAGGTTAATATCAATTATAAGAAAGTGGGTGTTAACCATAAATATTTATGGTTATAGAGGGAGAACATGGGAAAGGACTAAATGTTGGTAAACTAAGAAGAGTAATAATGAATGTGTTAGATTATTCAAGTAAGATGAGTGTTAGTAAGACATTGAAACCCGGTGGTTCAGAAACAATAGTATATAGGATAAAAAGGGTAACGAAAGCATGGAGGGAAACAAAACCACACTAGGTTAACGCAATATAATGGAATAGCGCAAAGCGGAATGTGGCACATCGTTCATTCTTTGCTGTTTGAAAGCATTCCACCCACGTAGAACTAATTCTGTCAAGGATAAACAGTGATTATACTTTATAAAATTATTGATTTTATCATTTTATATCTCCATATTTCTTTGATATATATTTTATGCCTATTAAATCGTATTTCAAAGTACTAAAAATACAAGGAGGAGGCATAAAATGCAGGCGAACAGTGTCTTTTATTGCCTTAAATAACAGTGCAGATATTTCACTACTTGGTGATGTATCATTCACAAGCTGACATTAAATCGTAATCGATCGCAGTTTGGTGCCGAATTTGCGAGCGTGCGTATAGTGCATGTGGTAACAGTGCGCCCCATTTAACCTGTACCGTCTTTTAAGCGTGACATGCGATGTAGTAAATTCAGAGCTTTAAAACAAGCCGAAACATATATATATATATGCATATGAATTCCTTATTTTATTATTTTATTGTGTAAATTTAAATTCTTATACTAAGTAAATTTGTTATTATACTGCTAAATTAAGACATAAAATTCACATGCACCCACCCACACGCACACACACATTTATATCATAAGCACTGTCTGAGACAAGAAAACCAACGACGAGCTAGAGGAATAATAAATATTATTGAATACATGCATGTAATAGAAATCGATTCTGAAGCCATTAGTATGCATTTGGAGTATTGTTTCAATGGGTATAGTTTAATCAATAAGATATACCTTTACAAGTGTTAATTTATTTATTGCAAAACTGAGAGAGATAGCTCCGCAATAACGTGTGAGGCTCACATTCGGAAGGTCTCAGGTTCAATTCCCGTTGACCCTCCACTCCAACCTTGGGGTTTTCGTGGTCTTCCCTGGTCGTTAGGCGAATGCTGAAATGATGTCTCGTCAACCAGGATTTTCTTTCCATCATTTTCCTTTAATTCTGCTTCCTTCTCACCTTTCAGGTGTGCTTCTAGGTTTCGAGGCGTATGGCAGTGCTGGACAGATGGCGCGGATACTTGCTCAAAGGAAAGAGTACTTCTCTTTACATAGAGGATTGCTTGGTCTACAGGTCGTTCATCGCCCTCTCTAGGCAGCTACAGCAATGGGACGGGTCTTTCAGCCTGGAACTGTTAGGCAATTCCGTGCGTCTCTATGGCCTGTCTGTCTGCGACGTGAAGCCCCTGTGGTTTCATCACCTCATCCCTTCCTCTGGATCTATAACCTATACTTATTGTAAAGTATAGAAACCCGTTGTCTTCGATTATTTGTCAGCTAAGGCAAGCAGGGAACACGGAACAGCACACATGGTTTAGCTGTTATTCTAACGAAGTTTTAAAAACATTGCGATGTCAAATCAGAACAGAAAAATTTCCAGGTTAATAAGTAGCGAGAGATAATTATTAGACGAGACTACGTGTATAATTAGGTTAATTAATTTTAAAACAAACATTTCCAGAGAGAAAATATAATCAATAAGTAAACACATAACAAGCCGGTATCAGCCAAGCAAAAAAAAAAAAAAAATATATTGAACACTTCTGATAGCAAAACTGTATAATGAATCACAGTATAAGGTGCGTTTGAAACTATCTCCACCACGCCTGAGAATCAATTAAACTAGCTATAAAACTCCCAAAATCAACCCAACCGGCTGAGAATAGCAGACGAAGAAATATAACTGCGGCGGTTTTAACATACCATCATCGCGCTGAACATTGCCACAACAAACACTCATCTACACAAATAGGTGTATCAAAAATAAATTTAAATACATTATCAAGAATGAATTTTTGTAACAAAAAGTTATGTCTTCTATACTTAAGTCAAATTATTTGAATATTAGGTACCTACTGACCGAGCGGGATGGCTCAAACGGCAAAGTCTGTGGACCGTATTCGGGAGTCCCGGGTTAGCTTACCTGTAATCGCTCACACTGATCATGGGGTTCTTCGCGGTTTTCTGTGGTCACCTAGGCGAAGGCTGGGGGGATGCATTCTACCACAATTTTTCCTTCCCCACATTTCCTCTCATTTCATCTGTCCCTTTCCCATTTCAGGCGTAACTTCGGGTCTTGCGGTGCTGGCCGTGTCGGGCAGATGGCGTAGTTGCTTTCGCAATGTAAAGATTTCTTCCCGTGACGTCAGGATGTGTTGTCCCGCCCGCTAAGATCGCTTTGTCGCCCTCTTTCGGGATTCTTCGCCTCTATTGGTGCGCAGATGTTCAAACTGGAAATATTAGGGACCTTTGTGCGTCTCTGTGAGACTGTTTATCTGTGGACAAGGGACCTATTACGGCTCCTTCAGCTCAACCCTGCCTCCCGGGGGATGTATCCACAATAAATAAGCTGGTCGCAGTATCGAGGTGTCCCCCACATTCTATATGCTTAATCCTATGTACCTACTGCTATCTGAAAATTATCTATACTTATCTATACTTAATTTCACTTAAATTGTTACTGTTAATTGTAGATAATTAATATAATATTGCAGAATTATGTATTAATTTATAGTTTTATGATTAGTTGGTATGCTAATTCGTTACTGCAACATTCAGGTTTGTACTTAGATTTATTTGAGGAATCTGCCCATGACCACGAGGTTTCCTCATTCAGGAATGATGATAGAATTTATGCATTATAGTTTTCTGCTGTAAATATTTGCTATCAATAAATAAATAATAAAAGTAAATATCTCTAGTTTTAATTAATGCGTAGTGAAACATTTGGTAAGAAGAAACAAACAAGCTGTTCCATTTTTTCTCTTTCTTCGCACTGTAAGCTATTGTCCCCTTTAATATTTGCATTTATTGTCACTTGTATGTTATAAATACAACGAACGTTAATTTCATTTGGATTATGTGGGGAATTCATAAAAAATTAAGAATGTTTGTTTTTTAGCTAATGTGTGTTAATGAGCAAGAGTCTCAAATACGCAGTAAATATATTAGTGAAAATATGTCTTACGTACATTACAAGCAATGTTATTCCAGGTATTTACACAAGTAAATTTGTATAGGGAATTCGAAGATGACAAGTCGCGGTTTTCAGGTCTTCTGCAAGAACAACTTGCGATGAATTATAGAAACATCATAGTGGAATGGGTATAGTGTTACTCTCTAATGTAGTTGTGCTTTTTAAAAATCACCATTCTAGCTTATTGAATCCAACAGCGCTTATAAGAGCTCACAATAAGAAGAAAGCACAATTGCTAGAAGCTACAAGACGCGGTCTAACTATTACTGCGATGAGGAGCACGTAATTGACTTGGCTTCAGAGAAAAGAGGATTTTAGTGTAAGTAATGATGAAATTTCGATAATCTTTCAGAGAGTCATGGAAATCAAACACTTTCTTAAGCACAGTCCATATGAGAAGACGTACTGTAGGGCTACGATTTGCTCGCGGAGGGCGGGACAAGTGGAATATCACCTCTCAATGTTTAAGGATTTAAGTTTTCCCGCTTACACGCTTACATCAGGCTAGGGAATCTACCCGCTACTTAACGTCCGGGTTTATCTTGAATAATGGGACTCGCGGTTGCCGAATCTGACTGTTTGCAGATATCGGTTTAAATGACCTCCCTCTACGGTAGCCTAGCTCACTCCGCTTATGGAGGGTACCGATAGTTGAAGTTCAGTGCAGCTATCCTTGGATTGGTGTGTAATGAGAATAACGTTATGTGAAGCTGTGTGTTTATTATGTTAACTGCTATAATGATTTATGGTATAGAATAGTGTGTGTTTGTTTTGTTCATCTTTGCTTAAAAGCAGTCATATAAGGACTGTCAGCTTGAATTTATACAGAAATTACCTGGTGTCACTATTTCCAATAAACCCACAATTTGTTGGTTGTTAGGAAAATATAAACATAATGGGTCCAGTTAGACAAAAAGTAGCATAGCAACAGTTGCAACGGGGAAAAAAATTAAACGGGATAGGGACTGTGATTGGAAAAAGTCCGATATCACCATTGTCTCGCATTACAACCTGGTTTTGGCGACAATAATTGACTGACCTGTTCACCTCCAAAATATAAATCCATATGGTTATTTTTTGTAGGAATGTATAATATGAATTGTGTATCAAACGTGTATGCGCTTGATGTGCGTTTTCCAACATTTTAAATGCGAAAATTCCTCGAATGTGTAATGATATGTTAAAACAGATGCCGGGTTTACATAGACGCCGAGGGGCAGCATACTTTTTATAACAAAGGCTAAGCGTTACACGTTCATATTGCTTTAAATCTTTGGCATTATCTAGGAGAGAAACGGCGGGCAGGTCCGCCCTATTGCACGAATGGATTCGCTCTATCGGTCGCGTTATTCGAGAGAAACCCAATGTATATGAAATAACCTTTGGTTACCACGAGGTTTTTGTATGGAAATTTCGTAAAATACAGAGGAAATAATATTGGTGATGAATAATATTCCATGTAGATCAAACACTTTATTCACGACCAAATGAAGATTTAGTATACCAAATATTTCGTCTCTAAATGTGCAGGATATACGTAGCTCCATGCGTACAGAAGAATCACAGAAAATTAATTTTGTATGAGCTATGGAAGTCTTCCGCTGCCAAACTAGTCAACAATATGCTTTATGCAGATCGCACGACAGTACAACCTGGAAAAATGTAAAGATGTAGCAAGCAAATAATATCGAAAACGACTAACGCTATATTTGACATAGTTTATATATTTGAATTAGACCTGCATTTTTTGTAGTAAATTTTTGTTCATCACTTTCTAGTCACCAATTATATAAAATGATGCAAAATTCATTCATTTTTAGCAACATTAAAAACAACAGATTTTTATGCAAAGATTTACGGCTAACTTTCTAAAAAAGCTTCGTCTGCCATGCTTAAGTAGTGTCTGATTTAAGTACAAATTTAATAATAACGTTCAAAGACGGCACGCGCAAATGCAAAACTATTTTCAAATTTCGTTGTTTCCTTTTATTTGGAGGGAGAAATGTTGATACCGAGTACAATACGTCTCGTGGTTACTATAGGTAACTGCTATAGAAAGCAAGTTGTAACAAAATTGCAAAACAGGGGAACCAGTAGAGGATACTAATTTCTTCAGATTGCTACTTGGCAAGAAAAATAGGGGGATTTACTGGCGTTCGGATATTGCTATGAGATAAACTGCAGCTTACAGCGAGTTTTATCAAGATAATACACCCACACACAAAACTCGAATTACAGCGGCTGTGCTTGAGGCACTATATTATCCCGAGAGATTGCATGTGTTCAGAAGAACGATAACTTCTTTCATGATAATTAAATTATGCAAGCAGAGCAACTTAGCCCACGAAGAAAACAGAATGTATGTGCGATTTGGAATCCGTTCTTCGTATTACTTTCTCTTTTCCTTATCTATAGTAGGTAGAGAAAGTTGTGTTGCATCAAACATATGCATTTTGAGGTTCGCTGAGCCCGGAAGGAGTCTTATGTGTGAGTGTGTATCTGTGTTTATCAGAGTGAACAACATGACTCAAAAACAAAGAATCAGATAAATACTAAATTTTTCCTTCGAGTGAGATGCTATTTAAGCATACCAGAAGACAATTTTGGAGGGAATTCCCCACCTCAAATTGCATTTTATGTGAGGAAAGTTCTATCATTTTTTATTTTCTCCAAAAATGATCTAACATTTTGACTAAGATATCAATTTTTGTGACTACCAAAGTATTTAACTTTTGCATAGCCTATGAATTCTTCATTTTGAATGAGTTTTGTGCAGTTTTGTGCAACCGATAAACCACACGAGATAGACAAACATTTGAATACTACACGAAAATTATATAGCTCGTTTAAATACAGAGTGGGAGTGGAATTGTGTGGCTTTACACCAAAATTACTATTCATCGAAAAAAATATAAAAAATCCTTCATGACACGTGCTTCATCTCCAGGATTTTGTCAGAACTAAATGATTTACATCTCAATATCGGACAAGACTGTCCGCCGTAGGCACTCAAGGAGCACTCGCCGCATGCTCTTGTCAAGAGAGAGTGAATCATAGGTCAGTTACGAAGTAAACAGCTAAACTTCGGTAAACGCTAGTAGGTGCTTGACATAGTTCCCGATTAAACAGAAGGGAGATGTACTCCTAGTGCAGGAGTTTTCAGTATGTAACAAGTGTAAGTTTGCCTAACTTTACTTTGTAACACATTGCTTAAGGAAATAATTCTGAGCAAAGATTTACGATGTAAGACAAAAGTAGTGGTGCGAACTTGCTATTGACGAAAGGTTCACAAGATAGAAAATCCTTTTTCGTGGATATCCTACAACACTTTAATAGCAAATAAGTTAACTAGGAGTTGTAATAAAAGCAGTATGCTGTAAGACAATATAAGTTATCAGATCTGATTTTAACGAACACTTAAAGCAGGTGATTGTATAAAACATTTAAAGCTGTTAGCTGTTCTTTATTGAAAATGCACTTGGTTTTAGGCAAGAAACTGCACATGTAAGATTATTGTAAAAACCAAATACACTAGGTTCTACAACACACGCTTCATCTGCGTATCTGATACGTGATTTCTAGGTACGAACAGAGTAGGTGTTAAAGACATATTGTCCTTATTTAAACTCCCTATCATGTGGATGCCACACTCTTTTATAATTTTAAGGTCATTTTTCATCACATTTATAATGTGTACTCAAACAAATCATCGAGAAAACATTTTTCGGCATCAAAAATGTCATCCAATAAGAACAAGTCGCTTTTCATGAAGTGTTGAACAGTATCTGGAGACTGCTAGAAATGTTAATTTCGTAAAGCCTATTTGGCTCTCCAGCTGCACATTTTACTTCTGCGTACATTAACACACGGTTTGCAAAATATTGTGAAGTTGATCTTTATTTTCTGTCGCACCCTCTCCACTTTTTTATTCTAAATCGGAAGTCATCAATGTGCAGTGTAGCTATGGTTATAGTGGGAACAAATGAAGCGAGTCACTGTCCGGTGTAGTCAGCACTGCTACAAAAAGAATCTCAGAAACACAGAGTCGAACATTTGAATCCAAAATCTTCTGAGGGCACAAAAGGAAGCATTAATTATTTTTGGGGGTCAGGGGAATGTAAACGTTGCCTATTGTTTTAAGGAAAATACTGTAACAACTAAGATTAAAATATAGTATCAGGAATTATAATGAAGTATTAAGTGTATACTCTAACAGGGTCAGCGTAACCCAAAGTGGTGGCCCAAGTTTAGCGTAAGTTCTCTGTTACTATCTGAAGTCTCAGGTTCATGTTCCGCAGACTGCCATCTCATGCTGAAGATGCTTTAAATTAAGCCTACCCCTATCACCTTTTATCTCAGGAATGGGCGACAGCAATAATACATCCAAGCGTTCGGTTATTAAGGGGATTTTGTTCCAATTGTAAAGGTTATTTCCCTTAATTACATGTTCGAACTGTATTCTGAACTCTTTCCCGATACCCCACTACTTTTAATAACTAGTAGGAATCTAAACTCATTTCGATCACAGTATATCTTCTCCACCCTTCCTCACACAACGTTTCGTAGATTCAGCACATCGCCGTTAAGAAGTCAAAATCAGAGTGGGCTGCTTGGAAAAAGTTTTTGTTTTAAAATGCCCTGATTCGCCCCAATAATTGTAACATAAATTTTGACCGGTGTTTTACGTAGCGTTGTATGAAAATTCAATCGTTCATATTTCTGCTGTCACACTTCTGATAAAATATCTGGAAATTCCTATATATCTCTGTCTCTTTCTATCGTCGATCCTCTCTCTCATATAAGCTGTTACTTTTTCCAATAACCTGTACCGTTAAATTACACTTGTTAATTTGTTTTAACTTGCTAGTACTCTTTCGTATGTCTCTTTTACAATATTCCATATATAATATAATATTTTATGTTACATGTTATTTACGACATTAATTACAATATTTGTACTGTTTACCTATTTTCTCTGCTGTCACTTTCCCTAACGTTTATTTACATTTCTGTGATCATATTCTTTATATTAATGTGTGTATGTTATGGGAGAGAGTGTCCCCATGCAGTATCTTGAATTCTCTTTCGAGTGCCTTTAAAGCGTCTTTCATTACAGAGAAATTTTTATCTTATTGGAAAAACCATGAAAGATGGACAGATTACTGTAAAAACCAGTAAAAATAACTATACATGGAAGTAGTTAAAATTTATGTTTTATCAGTTAAGTGTTTATGGCATTCACCATTTCCAAAAATAACTCCTGTTACTCATATAAACTTAAAAATTACAAATATTCAGTTCAGAACTACGTTTCACCATTTTATTACTCTGAAATAAAAGACTGGAGCGGGCTGAAAGTTGTGTATCCTTCGTTATGAGTTGTTCTCTCCTTGCAGGTATATGTGGCGAGTTCTTCCTCCGAACTCAACTTTTGAGACATTCAGGTTGAAATACTTGCTGCTTTTATGCCTCTGACGGGACCCTAAGTGCTTATAAGGTGACATTAACGCATCTTAAGGAAACGTTTTTCCTTACTTATGGAGTGAAGTCGTTGCTCCAAAACACAAAAAGCTGTGTCATCAGAACCATGATAGAAATGCTACACACCTGGCATTTATAGAGGCCTTAGTTGTCCCTATGGACGTATCCGTTTTATAAATTTAAAGTAACTTCTACGGAGCAGAAAATTCCCGAGCCATAACAAAGTGAAAGAGTGCATTCAACAGGCCAAGCGCTGCAGTAGCACTTTATGCAGCGGTGCATTCAGAAGAGCCGTTGCAGCGCACCACTGGCCAGCGAATAAGTCGAGGAAAAACTTTGCTGCAAAGGCAGCAGAAATAATAAAAATAGCAGGGTGCTTGCAAAGGATATTTAATAACGTATGTATCCTAGTATACATTTGGCAGCGTGGACTACATAAAAGGATGAAGAAAGGCGAAGCTCGATTTTAGTCATAGGACTATTTAATAAACCTCATCATCTATAGTAACTATGCATCAATAACAGTGTAAGCAGTTGTTTCCGACACCACATGTGTCGCTAATAGGAGCCAGTTTTCTACTCCTAGAATCTAGAAACATAAGGGTATATTTTAGCACTTAAACCCATCGTCGTTAATAATATCCCATAGAATATAAACATCTTACCAGTTTGGATTTTTATGTTCGGTATTCTTTAATAGGTTCCTAAACAGATTCGTACTTTTGGCTTGTATTAACTGTGATTAAATAAAAAAAAGTTGTGTTACATTCACATTACTTTATCAACCCCTGTCATTCATTAGTAGGTATACAAACTATTCTTACGAAATTTTACTTTTTATTAGTAGGTGCGCAAACTGTTCTTACGAAATCTAATTTTTCTATCTACATCATTTTAATCCAAATAAACCATTGCAGATTGGATTGGATTAGATTGACAATGGAGGGGACTCGGCACCGATCTAGAGCGGATATTGCACCTACACCCCATGAAGATAGTCTCCGGTAGGAAAGAGGAGGCGAGCCGGAACCCGGAGCGACGGCAGAGCAATGTCGGGTCCCTAAATTTCCAGATAGAGACACTCCGGCAGACGGACAAGGAGACCGGGGACTCCACCTCACACAGAGGGGTACAATGCCCCTTGAGGGGTTCGGATACCTCGGCAGCAGCCGAAAGCCTGGACGGAAGGAGTCACAAAGAGCATCCTTTTTCCCTGCCACGTTGCATCGAAACACCATCGCCGACACTTCCGATCCTGAAGGAGATCAACGGGATGAAAGATGGATGAAATGAAGAATAGAAGGAAATGGAGGGACGGGAAATTCGGGGATGAAAGAAACAACTCCAGCATTCGCTTGGCGAACAGAAATACCTCCGAAAAATCCTATGGGTCAGAGTGGGTGGTCACCGGAGATCGATCCCGGGACCTCCTGAATGCGGGCCACAGACGTAACCGCTTGAGCCATCCCGTTCGGTAACCTTTGCAGAAACAGCTACATTACACATTTCGTTATAAATACAAAGAGAACATGACAATAAAATGTTTACGAACTGGACGCTATACACTGGCCTTAAAATTCCATACTGTTTCCATGCAATCGCAAAAACTGCTGAGCATCCACAGGCTTTGAAAGAATGACAGGGTATTGAACAATTCGAATCAATACCGGATAATTCGGAAATGGCTTATACCACAAAAATTTATTTTAAATTAACTGTTTTAAGGAGATATATATTCTTTTGTCCCCAAAACTCAATATAATACTAATTTTTTAATCAAAATCGCTACAGCAGTTTTTGAGAAAACAAAAAAATGTCAAACAAAGTTACGATGTAAAAGCGCAGTCAAGGAAAATTACCTTGAAAATCTTAATACTGCATCTTCAGAATACATTGAACTTAAATACCAAGTTTAGTATTTATCCGACCTCTCATTTTTGAGTTATACTGTTCACAGACACACACACGGGCCCTATTCTAAACCGTTTTATTCACGGGCCTCAAAACATGTATTTCCGGTATAATCTCGATATTAATTTTTGGATGAAATACAACACTTGCTCTATTTACTGTGAGCACGCATTAAGAAAGTAATAGTGTTATACATTGTTGTACCTAACACACATGGCAGGTTATATTCAGTAAATGCAATAATTCATTTTATTAAAATAACAAACATAAGGATGAATCATAATTTGAACCTCTCTGCTGTTGCTCGTGGCATACAAAAAGACTCCGAGGCTCATCCAAGGAACATTGCGTTATCCTTTTCTCAAAATAATTAAACTCCTTACAGGAACTCCCTATCTCCTACCTAGATTTCTTCGTAAGCGATGGCCATAACCTTACCATTCACAAGTGTAATAACTTCATCAACGACATCGTTGTCATCTTCCGCTTTTATCTGCAACCACAAATCACAACATTTATTCTCGATCCATATTCTTAAATAACCGTATTTCCATGTGCTTTCACCATAAGGATTCAAAGAATAAGTGGTCCGGAAAACAAATAACGTAATTCCCGCTTGCAGCGATGCATTCCACAAATCCTGCACCGCTATACGCAGCAAAGGTATAAGGCGCTGTTACTGCGCTTGGCCCGCTGATTGTGCCCAAAGATTTAGAAATGATCCCTCTTTGTATGTGAGGGAGGAAAAATTCATTACATGACACTAAGAATGCCTAAGTATCTTTAGTGATATGACAAAAACAATATAATAGTGCAGAAATAAAACAGCGTTCTTTATTTTCATCAATCTTTAGCCATGCAGTACAACATTTTGAGAAAAATAACTGAGTTAAATTTAGTAACAGGTTTTATAATATCACGTGATATTTTTTTCCTCATTAGCTTATGCTTAATGAATCAGTATCTTCTTTTCACAAGCTTCCCGAGACCACGTGGCTAATCATTGAAATTGAAAAGTGAATACGTGAATGGACTTTCGCTAAAATGCTAAAATAATCGCAGTTCATCCTAAGGACCAGACGAATAATCTCGAATACTGACTTAAACCAGGTAAATTAATTCATTTGGAATTTTAACATTATACCACTCCTTTAAAGGAACTACATTATGCCTGCACCATTAAAATGATTTACCCCTCGCTTGTATTGCAAATACTTAGCTTATGATGTCACGAAGAGTAGTTTTGAGGTCTCAGGAATAATAACAACATATTTATAATATTCTTTCCAAACAGAAAATAATTTAGAAAAATTTACAGGAGCTTACGTAATTATAATAACAAATGAAAAGTGGGATGGCTGCCAAATCCATTAAAGACACTGAGGAGCTTTTAAGTAACTTTCTAGCTCTATGGAAACATTACGTAATTTTTTATTTTCTCAATTCGCTCTAATGATCTTGATTAGACTATCATAAGCTTATATTTAGATAAGGAAAGCAAAGCGTGAATCTAAAACTTTTTTCATATATAACTTACGGAGACCCTTTCATTACCATTGGATTTTCGATATCTGGCATAAACTATTATAGGAAGCACGTTGATTACGAAAATAAACAATCTGTATAAGAAAATGAAATTGCAGGCCATGATAACATGCCTGTCTTCCGGTGAAGGCCGCGTCACATTTGATTAACATTTAGTCCCCGACATATCGCCCTTCGTGTTGAAAAGTTTCCGGGCACTGCCGCCGGGCCGTTACTCACTGAATATAACACAATTGGCAGGTTACCAACTAATAGGAGAGTTAGTAGTGGGGACTCCAATTTACGGTGAAAATATGAGTGCAAGCAATGCTCAGAAGAAGCCCTCAACATGAAGGACGAAACGTCGGCGGTTAAATATCAATCAAATGTGATGCTGCCTTCACCGAAGTCAATATATAAGAAAACGTTTGTATACTATTTCCAAAATATCAGCTGTTATACCGCATTGACAACAGTTCGAGTGCATGATAACGTGGTGGAGGTTAAAAACATGAAAATTCCCTTTCCATAAATGCCATTCATGTAATGTACGCTGGAGAGGAATGGTGTTGAGGAAAATGTACTGCTCTCACATCATCGTAAACACTTTAATATAATGTGCCGATCCGTTTGCGACTCAAACTGTTTCCTTATTCCACCCCTCTGGCGTTATTATCGCGGATTTACCTTAGCAACCTCGCGTTCACTTTCTCTCGGAGAGTTGGTATGTCTCTTTAGACCGGTGTGCTTGAGATCTAGGGGTAAGTTTCCTGCTATGGTGTAGACGCTAGTATTAGATATTTACGGCTATCTGATTGCTTTTTTCATTGCGGTTGCAATTTCCTGTCTTGTTGTGCTCCTAAGGGTTTTGAAGATTTATGGCTATGCAATGCCACATAAGATCCTTAAACATTATTATATTTTCGTAGCAGTGCAATTATTTGGTTCTGAATTATTTATTTACATTATTTCATTCTTCGTGATTTTTTTAAGTAGTTTTAACGCTCTACTTTTATTCAGATTGGTTTATTTGATCTGTTATAATGTTCGTGGTTTGTCTTAACCATCATTACTTTAGTTTAAACTATATTTAAATGGCCATAGTGCTCAGGGCTTATTAGGTGGTTTAACTCCGAAGCTTATGGCACCAGTACGGTTGTCCACAGAGATATTGTAAAAAGAAAGGGGAATTGTGAATGTCTGTGAGGAAGGCGTAGTTTGGCAACCTCTAGATCGCAATCCTATTTTATATAGCACGGCGTTAGGTGAACTGTGTACCATTTCCACAGCCCTCTTCCTGCTCAATTTTAGCTCAATTTGGCTAATTTCTTTTGTTCTTCTTTCAGCATTTTATGTATAACAGTTTTGGCTTTAATTGATTTGTTTCGTCATATATGCTGCATTTTTCTTAATATGCCCATTTAAAATTAGTTCAAGTGTGATTTCCTTGCTTCGTCGCAAAGTAAACATTTTAGCACTACACAATGGCTCACCTCACACAAAGCGCTTCACCAATATCTTTCTTAGTGCCAACATTTATTTTTTTCTTTAAAATTTGGTTTATCATTGTTTATCCCTTGAACAACAGGTCATAATATCACACATGCTCATCCCAAATGTTAAACCAACTATCTGTACCATTACCATCTGTACCCGAAATCTAAATTAATTATTTTTTTTCTCTCTCTCCCTCTAGCTTTCCCTCTTTCTCTCTTTCTTTCTTTCTTTATTCCTTCCGATAGATATTGTTTTTATCCTTGTTACCCTTATTATTCATTCCGCATCCTCCACCGATATAATTTTACTACATTTATTCTTTCCTTAGAAATTTCTCCTCTTCTGCTAGCACTGCTACATAATTAGCAGATCATTTTTAATTTCTCCTTTTAAGGGGAGACTAAATGGCGAAATTTGCCGAAGTATAACTTCAGTTTTCTGTAGTCTTATAATTTGAAAAACCATCTTTAATTTTGTATGTTTTTATAACTTTAGGCGCATTATTACTGAGTATTCCAAATATGTTTTTAAAAATATTTCGTTTTCCATTTTGTACTCTGAATTCTGCACCAATTCACTGAAAAACATTTAACTCTACTCTCTGGATTAGAAGATAAATTTTAGCTAATTTTTAGGGAAAGTTTTGCTTTAAATATTCATACCATTTCTAAATGTTATAATTATATAATTTGCGTATGTCTAAGTAATGCGATATTTTTTTGTAAATATATGCGAGCTGTTGTTCTTTGAAAAGCTGTTCTTTTTTACTTCCTATACTACATATAGTAAGCAGGGGAAGTATTGCATTCCACCCAAAAATTAGATACCGTTATTTCACCGGAAATACATGTTTTGAGACCTCCTAAATAAAAAAGCATCTTTAGATAAAGGTCTGTGTGTGTCTTTAAACAGCATAAGTAAAAAACGAAAATCTGAATAAATACCAAAGTTGGTATTTAGATTCAGTAGCTTCAAGGATACGACACCAATATTTTCAAGAAAATCCTTCCACCCCAAACTACCTTTTACATGGAACATTTTGTCGAAAATTTTGATTTTCTCAGAAATGACTAACAAATAATCATATCCGAACATATATATTAGTTTTATTAAACAAAAAGATCGAAATTAATAAAAAATATAAATAAGACTTGCACCTACTATTGAACTTGGATCCTTTTGACCGCGTGTGGGAATTTTTCCTTTTAATGCTCTTCAAGTACTTTGATTAAAATATCATATTTTCATGAGAAATGAAATTCATGTCTTGAATTTTCTGGCAATGTCCCCAAAAGTCTTCTTCATTGTGAATGTCATATATATTTTTTGTCGAATGAACCATTTCCGAGATGTTTTATGTTATTTGTTTGAATTTTCCAATACTTATGCTTTTTCTCAAATGGGAATTCGTTATTTTTTAATATCCTGGATATACAAGGATAATGAAATGCTTCACATAGCAACCAGCTCTTAAAACATTTGACTATCGCTTAAAGCCTACCATATTCCCCCTTGCACCTACAAGAAAATTAGCAATAAGATTAACATCTCGATATCTCGATTAACATGAAGTATATGGAGAATAAGCGTTTGTAAAAATAGTATGTACAAGAGTAGAGAAAGTCATGTGAGTGAAATACATCAGATTATTTTTATGAATTACAATTTTCTTGTATAAATATTCCATTTTTCAGATACTATTGAAGACAGCTAATGTAGTAAAATGTTGTTAAAACAGCAACTTAGTCTAGTATTGATCTACGTTAGTGGTAATAGGTTGGTGTATTGTGTTTTAAAAACGAATTTCTGATAAAATGTAGTTAAAAGTGTGTAACTGATGAAAATTCCATCTTGTTTAATAAACCTATTTATTGAATAAAAGTAGTTTAGTGAACTAGGAAGATATGCATCTATATTCGGTTGGAGGTTCTGTCTGATATATTAAATAGTTTGAGAGAATGGGAATAAACTTAGCAAATTTAATGTTGGTGGGGAGGACTTTTCATCTTCCCTTAACTTCTGCCAATGCCCCTTCCTTGTATTGCAAGCAATACTTCATTAACTATCCAAGCACAGGTTAAACATTGAAAGGTCCATCTTCAACTTTTTTTCGTTCCAATGTGTCTATTTCATACCTCTTTGATACCTCTTCTGTATGTATATTTCTTCATCATGACATTTAGAATACAAAGCAAAATTATGCGAAGGAGAGCATCTGTTCTTGCAAATACATTATTTTTGTTTACTACTTTCTTAAGCATACTTTAATGTTTAGTATGTTTAGAGTAGACTAAATATGCAGTAAAGTCGAGGACGTTACCGTATTATGAGGCAAGTTACATTGTTCCGTGTAAATAAGGGTTGTGATAAGGAAGCCGTACTGGTATGAGAAAGCACTTGCACATTTATCTGCTGCAGAACTTCGCTGTCCTCTGACGGTTTTTCTCCAGACTTGACACACTAATGAAACTTTCCTAGTTGATTAAGACACAAACAAGGACAAAAGTACGAGTTCTGCCCGCAGAAGCTCCATCCGTCCACAAACCCACGCACTCGCCCACCACTCAAACACGCACAAAGAGTTTTGCAATCTAACGCACGAAGCTTTGCCATGGAATTGTGTGTTTATTTTTAAAGCTTTTGTAAAATGTTAAAACTTTATTAAAAGAAGGATCTGTTACAGTTTTTAAATTAAAGTGTTCGTTCTTATTAGATAAGATTTATGGTTTTTATTTACAATTTCTGACTTCAATAAAGCTTGCCATGACACAATAGCAGAATATTAGTTCAACAGAAAATATATAACAATGTGTAATACTGTATTTATCTTCACAGACTAAAATATAGTGTTTATAATGAACTTAGTTTACAAATGAATAAAAGGTCTTCCTTTTAAAGGAGGCAAGATATCAATTTTTACTTTCTCTACTACGTATAGTAAGTAGGGGAAGTGTTATATTCCAACCAAATATTTGATACCGAGATTTCACCGGAAATATATGCTTTGAGCATTTTTGGAAACATGTCCGTGTGTGTCTGTGAACAGTATAACTCAGAAACGAACAGTGGATAAACACCAAACTTGGTATTTAGGTTTAGTATCTTCCAGAGATGCGACACGAAGGTTTTCAAGAAAATCCCCCACCCCAGATTACCCTTTACAGGGAACATTTTTCGAAAACTTTAATTTTCTCAAAAATGGCTATAACGATTTTGAATAAAATATCATATGTTCAAGATATTTTATGACAAATAAAATGTATATCTTGAATTTTCTGGGAATCTCCCCAAAAGTATTCTTCATTGTGAACGACTTTTGCATAACTGGTAAACTATAAGAGGTAGACAAAATTTTATTACACAGAAAATGTAGATCGCGTTAAAATACACAATTTACGTCATATACATTTTTGTTGTTGAGATATTGCTTGTTATTCCCTTAAATTTTTCAATACTTATTTTCCCAAATGGAAATTCGTTATTCATTTTTTTGTCTTGGATATGCAAAGAGTATTAATCTGTGGCAAAGAGAATGGTGCTGCACCTAGCAACCAGCTATTAAGAGATATGTCTATGCTTAAAGGCTACTGTATTTCTATATTGCCCTTGCAAACACAAAACAAGGGGAACATAGTAAGCCTTAAGCGATAGTCAAACATTTTTACAACTGGTCGCTATGTGTAAAATGTAATTCTCTTTGCATGTCAAAAGATCGTTTCTGCAAATATTTATCTAGATTAATACGAAATAGATGGAGAATAATACTATGTAAAAATAGTTTGTACAAGAGTAGAGAAAGTCATGTGAGTGTAACACATCCGATTTTTCTTCTTACTTCACATAAAAGCGGTTAATGGGAATCACATGCAGTCATTTTTGATATGCAATAATTTGCTCTCATGCTATTTATAATAGGTATTATTACAACTTATTTTCACAGAGTTGATCACATGTTTTTTCATTTAAGCTTCCACATCACCTGTTCTTGGAAGGTACTCGTCAATGCCTATTACGTGTCACATCAGTGCATCAAAAGAGAGAATTTCGAACTTAGCGAATTTGTGGATAACATTTACAAATGATTAACTCTATTCGGGAAGGTTTGCTCTTCTGTATTCGTTTTCCTTGTATTTACTTTATTTTTACGTTCTTATGAGGCAGAAAGCATTTCATTCCATCAAAACATTCGAAACCAAAATGTCATACGAAATGTACCTATGTTTGGTGGTCCCATGAATACATTGTGTACATTCTAACAATACTTTCGTGTGGCTCCGAGCGTTTGAGTTAAGATTTAATGAATCTTGTTTACCAATTCCAATTCCAGGTTCCAAATAACAGTCGCGTACCTCCATAAATATTTACCATTTACACCCAACCATATCGGGAAGATACACTTGGTTTCCTTCCTCGGGTTCTTTCGCATCAAATCGTGACGCTTCGTTCAGGGAGGATATGTGCTCCTCACTCTGCCCTACATTCAGTCATGCGCGCAGGAATTTATAACATGATGTTAGCTACAGCCTACATGCATTATACCGAAATGCTTGTTATAAATACTGCTTACTTACTCGCACATCATCGCAGTGACCATATTACATCCGTTTCTATGATGCTAATGATTGCTTAAGGGTAATCGCGTTTCGCATGTGTATCGCAAGAGCTCAATAGCACATTAAATCTAATGGGCCGGAAATTTTTCAGTTGGCGTTGCTTTCTATGGGAACTTGGAAACACCAACGCAAAGACGGTACATCATATGCTTGCTTTTTAACTCTTGTTTTGTTATGCAACATAATCTTTACGATTAGAGCGTTCGTTACCTTTGCATCATTTACAGAAACATTTGAATGTCGTTATAAAGTAAAGTTGGAGGACTTCTATTATGATTTTGTATGAGAAAGGTAAAAGTATAAACTAACAGAAGGAGCCTCCGAAACAGAAGCAGAGCGCCTCACGCAGGCCAGTCCGCCCCTTTTGCTTCTTTCAGTGATCCCCGGGAGGGAGGGAGAAATGAGGGAAGAGATTCTAAGGGAGCCAAATCCGATGACGACAGGCGCAAGCACAGACGAGGTCAGCATCCGACGCCGCCAGTTCTGTCCATAAACCACCAAAGCGGCATTGACCCTGGGGTTGGGAGCCCACTTGGAGGAGAGAGATAACCGAGCAGTCCCCGCAGCGACGCCAGAGAAGAAACCTCTACAGAACGCACAACCATTGCCTAGCTGCAACCCGCCGAACACTGTCGCCTGGTCCTACAACCCTGAAACACATGGCAAAGAAGATGATGGGTGCAGCAAACGAGAGGGAGGAGAGCCGTGGTAGAAGATGAATCACCTCTGTATTCGCCTGTTAACGCGGGGATACCACCCATAGGCCAGATTGGGCGGTCGCCAGGTATCGAACCTGGAACCTCCCGAATACGGGCTACAGATGTTGCCCCCTAACCCATCCCGTTCGGTATGTAATTGTATAACTCGACCTATGAATTGTGGAATAGTTCCTTCTCAGAACTATTTCATACATACATTTACCTCTAATATCTCTACTCTTAAAAGCTGGATCTTTACATTCGTATACAATTTCATAAATGATAACATGATCCTAAATGACGCCATCATTACGCTTAATACTGGTATCAATCCAGACGTTTTTGAGACGGGCTGTATATCCACCTCTTCTGAATCGGTCGATGTCCGCGCTCCAATGGTGCGATACGACAAATACGCGAGAATATTTAAAATTGAAATTCTCTGGAGCAATGCAATTCTTCCGTTCCCCGCAGTTCATCTCCCTCACAGTCTACTAAAACATACACAGCACGCGTAAAAGAATCGCTGGCTTTATTTTAAAACAGGAAGAGGGATCATCTGAATATGCAAATTGCTACAGACAAGCATCTATGTGTGTGACGTTATTTCTGACTTAACGTTTTAGCTAGGGATTGCCAGATATAATTTATTTCAATGAAACGCACACATTCCATCCTGCGCATTCTCGTGTAGCCTCTGGACACGTTAAACAGCAGGGATTTAGACGTATGGTGGAACATAAATATATGCATATAAATTTTATTAATGTAAAAATGCCTGTGGTTGATAATACTTAGAGTAAAATTAGATTCTCTGCTCCTTTTCTGATAAAACACGATTGATGTATAACTTCTTCGCTTTAAGCACATTTAAGGTTACAGAAAATATAATTTTTCTCTGTTGCATACCTATTCACCTGAAGTAACATATCGATGTTTCCTTAGAAAAATATGGCGTTTCTAGAAGAAACAAACTGTATATGTGTTTAAGAGAGACAAATTCACCTATTATATAATTTGGATATCATAATTGAAACTGAAGTAGAGTTTCCAATATTTGAAGAGTAGGTGGTGTGCAAGAAATCAAGAAAAAGAGTTTGGTAGTATTTGTCCAACAATGTGTATCTTGTACAAGTCGCGATAGTTTAAACACCTTTCTAAAGGAGTACCTATCCTGTCTGTTGCATAAAATTTAGAAATCATTTTTGAGTACATGGCATTTCTACACCTTTTTATTTTCTTGAAAGCTGTGAAAGTCAAATATTAAATTATTAACTTTTATTTATAGCACTGAGTTCTTTCCATTTCCAGCTACCACTATTCTACTACTCGATGCCGTAATTATTGACAGGAAGATATAAATAATTATGTAGAGAAATAATAGTAAGATAAGGAGATAATTGCAATAAATAATTTCCTTATACTAAATCAATGTATAATAACAAACTAGAGATGAAAGATTTGTCCGATAAAAAAGGTCATTAGCTAGTCAGGTTAAGCAAAAGCATTAGCAACAACCGAGTAATGAAAGCGTTAGCATAAAAGTTCCTGGAATGCAGTTAAGATTGCGTTCTGTACGTTTGAATAGTCGCGTAGGCAGAATTGTATAAGAAAAAGGCAAATGAAATATGTCAGAGACGCACGTATAGAGTTTTTAGTATTGGGCTGCATATGCAGGTACATTGGTGGGGGTATTAATATGTGAACGGAGCTTAAGTAATAAAAAACCATGTACAACCAGGGGCTTACAGTCTTTCACGGTGATTGGCAGTTCGTAGCGCCTAAGACCGCGCTAGGTTATTCAGTTACTTACGGTACCGCGAGAGGTTTTGCCGCTAAGCATTTTAGCGACTCACGGCAATTATACTTCTAAATTTCTTTTACTGCGGAAAATTTTATTTCAAACCGTACAATTGATACTGCATACGTTATCAGGTATAATAATTCAATTGTTATAGTTTCGAGTGCTACGATTCATAATACGTTTCGTCTTTATCTTCAAACGGTCGGCAACTCGGTTTAATAGCACAAGTAATCGCATTAAATTTCTCAGTCAATTTAAACTGGTGTTTTCCTTTCACACTACTCACACATACCCTGAGAGAAAGAACTCATAGCTAACTACTTTAGCAGCCGGCAGCGGAATTAACAGCAGATATTGGAGACGACGTCAAAAGGTGACACCGGGCATTTGGCTTCATCCTTTTACCGAAGGATCACAAGGATAACATTTCAAAATAAATCAAAAAAATCTGATGTGATATATTCATATGACTTTCTTTACCTTCTATATTTATTAGTGGGTATACAAAGTATTCTTATTAAAGCTTATTTCTATCTACTTCATTTAATCCAAATAAACCTTTGCAAAAATAGCTATATTACACATTTCGTTATAAACACGAAAGGAACGACAATAGTCAAATGTTAACTGGATGCAATATACTGGCCTTAAAATTTCATTCAATCACGAGAAACAACAAAGTCGACGGAACTTTGAAAAAATGACAAGTATTGAACCATTCAATCCTTTAACAAGCAATATCTCAGAAACGGCTTACGCTACAAAAATTATTTTAAATAAATCGTTGTGCTTTGAAGATTTACAGCTTCTTTGGGGTACGTTTTCATCTATGGCTTAACGTATACAAATTATACAGGATTATACAAAATTCCTTCCGAATGAAGGGGACTTCCTAAGCTATTCCCGGAACATTCAAACATACATTTTATTTGTCTTGTAAATATCATTCATATATGTATTTTAATCAAATTCATTAGAGGATTTTTTTAGAAAATCAAAACTTTCCAAAAACATTTAATGTAAATGGTAGTTGGAATGGGCGAATTTTCTCGAAAATTATCGTGACGCATTCTTGGAAGATACTAAACTCAAATAGAAAGTTGGGTATTTATCCGACTTTTCGTTTCTAGTTATGCTGTTCACAGACAGTCACACAGAGAGACACAAGACACATACACACGGACATGTTTCAAAAAATACATTATTTGGTTTCAGGGCGCCTCAGAGTATGTATTTCCGGTGAAATCTCGGTATCAATTTTTGGGTGTAATGCAATACCTCCCCTATTTACTATACGTACCAGAGAAAGTAATAAAACGACAGTGCTATGTAAGAAACAAAGCGTGTTTTGTTGCCCAAAAGGTGTAAAATAAGCTTACATTTAATTTCTGCCTGAATTATGTCTTGTAAATTTAAATACCAAAATTTGGCTATTTAACTAATAACGTTTAGAAGAAGCTATAGAGCTAAACTTGTTCTAGATGGCTATGCATACAGTAAAACATCAAGTTGATAACGAGTTCTCGTTATCTGTACGTATAAGTGAATTTAAAATGCACTGGGCTTCAATTTTACGGTGGCTGAATGTAATATTAGCACTCATCATGGAGAGACTACACTGGTTCAAATTTTGCATAATTACCATAAGACATTCTACTAAATGACATTGAAGACCACCTGTAAAGCACGACATTGTATTGTTAACCATTATATTAATTGTTAGTTTTTGCAATTTCATATATTCTTCTTTAACTCGTGTCTTATTTACAAATGTTTATATCGCAAACATATTTATGTTAGTGAAATCAATTTGATCAACCATATACATTGTTTCATTGTTGGGTTGGTTTATTGCTACCAGTGGCTTGTATAACATATTTGCTGATCAGCCAAAAGTAAATTTTAAAAACTGGTTGCTTGTCTCCTCGTTCTTTAATAGGGTTCAGACATAAATGAACAAGGCGTGTTCATGTGACCAAGGCATATTGTGGAACCTTATTAAACGAAAAAAAGGATTTATTGGGTAATTTTAAAGTGTCAAGAATGAAAATAATTACCCATTCTAAAAGAAAACATTATTTTAACGCCAGAGAAACAATTCACGCGGTCGCGAAAATATTAGAAGCTTTTAAGAAATTTCTCAAGCAGCGGAGCCACAAATGGAGCCCGAGTTGAGCCTTTTGCCGGGTCTCCTTATTCTCTTAGCAATTCTTTCCGCCGCGAAGTGAATTCCTAAGGCGATTAAAGTCTTCCAGTAGATGTTTAAGCACGGGGGATTGTGGAAAAAGATTAAAAGTCTTTTCGTCGCATTCCGTAACACACCGACGCCGGAGGATGCAGAATTCATGGTGTTTAATATGCCATGATCTTGTGGGGAAGAAAGATTAAAGGTCTGGGGGCGGGTACAATGGCCCCACGTCTTTATTAACAATAAAGCGAGAGGGAGCCGCCACACACCGGTTCCTCGGTCAACCCACTTCCGGAGACGGATTTACGGCACTGGCAGCCCTCCCTTTTCTTTATTAAACGGCGACATTTTCTCCACTGTAACTCTACCTCTAGGGATCTCATCAGAATACGCAATAATATTACGTGCTGTTCTTTTTCTGAGGTGTGTGATTTCTGTTTTATGTTTAATATAACTTTTACTGCATATTAGTTATATAATACGGCAATGCTGTTTTTTTCTCTTTAGTTAGTTTTCAAGGAATTCGCCATAGAATAAAGAAAAAAGTACAAGCGTAAAAGTTTATTCTTTAGTGCCTGTTACACATTAAAAATGTCTGATGTGTTGCACTCACATGACTTTCTCTACTCTTGCAAAAACTGTTTTTATTCTCCATCTACTTCATGTTAATCCAGATACCGAGGTGTTAACCTTACTGCTAATTTTCTTGTAGGTACATGGAAAATGTGGTAGGCTTTAAGCGATAGTCAAATCTTTTAAGAGCTGGTTGCTATATGGCACATTCCATTCTCTTTGCATGTCCAGGACATAAACAAACGAATAACGAATTCTCATTTGAGAAATGTATAAGTATTGGAAAATTTAAGGGACTAACAAGCAATATCACGAAAATGGTTCACTCAACAAAAAAAATGTATATGACATAAATTGTGTATTTTAACGCGATCTACATTTTTTGTGATGTAAAACTTTGTCTATCTCTTATGGTTTACCGGTTATGCAAAACTCGTTCACAATGAAGAATACTTTTGGAGAAATTCCCAGAAAATTCGAGATATACGATTCATTTGCCATAAAAATGTCTTAAATTTATGGTATTTTATTCAAAATCGCTAGAGACATTTTTGAGAAAATAAAAATTTTCGAAAAATGTTGCATGTAAAGGGTAATCTGTGGTGGGGGGATTTTCTTGAAAACCTTCATGTCGCATCTCTGGAAGATACTGAACCTAAATACCAAGTTTGGTGTTTATCCGAATGTTCGTTTCTGGGTTATGCTATTCACAGACAGACAGACAGACAGACAGACAGGCAGGCAGGCAGGCAGACACACACACACACACATAGATACACATGGACGGACATGTTTCCAAAAATGATTTATATGCATTCAGCGCACCTCAAAACATGTATTTCCTGTGAAATCTCGGTATCGAATTTTTGGGTGGAATGCAATATGTCCCCTGCTTACTATACGCAGTAGAGAAAGTAGAAATGATCGGTTTAAACATTTTATAATTATTTCACCATTTCTAGGGCTTACCTAAGGTAATTTAAATGTGTTTGCTACAGATATTTCAGCAGAAATAAACGATTTAAGTTTATGAATAAGAAAACCTTCTTTAGAGCAAACTGCTCGCCTACGTCTCTCTGTCTCTCTCTCTCTCTCTCTCTCTCTCTCTCTCTTTCACTCACACAAACTTTGTGCATGTGTTGATGTGTGTGTTTTGAACAGTGTTTAAAGTCCGCTCTTACTTCATATGGCCCCACAGGCAGCAAATAAAATATAAAATTATATTTTGGAAGGAAACGTTCAGGCCAAGTTTAGGGTATGTCACCGACATTTGTCAGTAAGTTCTATAATTTTTGCTGAATTATTTCAAAATTAATAGAAGTTATTTGATATATCCCAGCTAATATATCCAATAACTTTGAAGCCTCTATTGAATAATGGATTTATATATTACTCGTACATATTGTATTTTAAAAATGTTGAGAAGTTATTTGATATTATCTGAAATTTATACCGGCTGAACATCTAAAAATTATCAGCCCTATCTTTAGAATGATAAACTAATGCAGTCAACAAATGTATAGGGTCCCTGATTGTTGGATGACTAACATCATATTTTGTGTATAGAATGAAGTGCGGTGGGTATTTGAGAATGGAGAAGAGAAGAAAGAAGGACATGAATATATCCTTTAGCTGATACATCCGCTGCTATAAATGGTAGTACGAATCCAATGCTGCTGATTTACTATCTGTCTAGCCCGACATCACATGACAGACTTGCTTTCTAGTCACAAACCAATGGCGTTTGAGGTGTTTCGTTCCTGGCGCTGTAGTGTTCCGAAATGCAGACCCGCAGATGTCTGTATCTGTGGAGGAGTTGCGGTCTTAAGCGTATAATCAGCCAAACGACGCTCTATGGGCCTCTTCCCAATACCCCATCGTGCTATCCGACGGGCCCCCATTATATCGCAGGCTCTCAGTTCCACTCCAATTTCATCTACAACATCCCTAACTTCATCTTCAGTCACCTCCTAGTTTTCTCCCTTCTCTTCCTTAGAATATATATATATATATATATATATATATATATATATATATACATATTGTGACGTATGCAGAGATTATAGGACATACGTCTCTCTGGTCACCGGGATTTGAGATGGCAGTTGGACTTGGGGTAGGGAGAGTTAAGAATCTTTGGGAGGGGATGAGTTGTTTGGCGTCACTTGAGGATGGCGTGGCTTGGGAAAGCGAGTCAGGAGGTAACCTTCGAGCTGTAAGGGTGTGCAACTGCTTTCTCCGTGCCAAGGCATGATGGCCTCGCCGGCAGACATTGGACTAAGAGTAAGCACTACGTTATCTATCTTTATATAATAAATTCCTTAGCCATCCATTCTTTGGAAGTGTTAATTATGTTAGTGTAGAGTCCTTTCCTTCCCTTTAAGCCATGTAACGTTTCGGTTTAGTAATATTTTCTGTATTTTCTTTAGCTGCGTCCCTCGTCGTAGCCTCGCCGCGTAAGAAGTTTGATTAATTTCCCGGTACATTCTCTTGTAAGCGAGTAGCTCCCCATCATTTTTGAGTAAATATAAGAAGAGGCTACGACAATATATATATATATATATATATATATATATCATTATACTGCCTCACCTAGATTGATTTTAAAGGTAGTCGAGTTTGTTCTCCAGGAAATCATCCTTCTCACCATTCACCCCACACTGCCCTACAGAATGCTCATGCGACCATATACGTTGTACTTACGAAAGCCTTCACCTACTTCCTCTCGAATCTGCTCAAACAGATCCCGCACACTCTCCATTATACTGTTCAGCACAAAGCGACACACTGTTCTCCACGGTGGTCAAGGAGAGACTACATTATGTAAGAAAGGGGCTGAAAGTAAAACTATTTTCAAAGCCATAAGTAGACCACAATTTTTTCCAGTTCCTGAAGCATAGATTTTGGCACCGCACTCCTTCCATTTATGTGTGCCTTTTAGGTTTCTTCTGGTGGTCCTACTAGGTATCCCGCCTCCGTTACTCTTCTAGGACGACACTAGTGGTGAGGCAGAGGGAGTTCTGTGGGAGTTTAGATCTTTCCTACTAGACTTTTTGTTTATCTGAATTTTTATATGCTTTTATGTTTTGGTTCTAACTTGATGCACAGTTTTTGGTTTATAAACATTTAAGTTCAGTATTAAGCGAGTAGCCAAGGTTATTTGTTGCATATATAGATAGTTTTGAAAATGCCTAAATGGCGTACTTAGCAAGCACACCAACGGCAAATGATTAAGCTGTTTTAAAGCAAGTAATTTGCTGCTCATGTTATGAGTTGGAGCTGTCAAAATGTAAAAACCACATTTATTTTGAAATGTTAATAAAACCCCAGAATCATTTTTGTTATGGCTACTAACCTTTATAAACGAATAATATTGTTATTCAATTCCCAAATTCGCTAAAAGAAATCGGAAATCCTCCTGGTAACTTTTTCTTGGTTGACCAAATTCATAACTCACTTCACTTATCCTATGGACGTAAGCACCATTTATTGTAACAAAGGTCATAAATTTGTGGATCCACCTAGTCACGATTGTAACACGCTTAATTGTGTAATGGTTTGTCCAGATTGGTCCAATGCCACAAAAGTGAACATAAGAATTTGAAAATAATATACTTAAGGGTAATTTTTTGAAGCTGTCAGGTATCATTTTTACTTTCTCTACTGCGTATAGTAAGTAGGGAAAGTATTGCATTCCACCCAAAAATTCGATACGGTATTTCACCGGAAATACATGTTTTGAGACCCCCTGAATCCAAAAAGGATATTTTTAAAAACATGTCAGCGCGCGCGTGGTTGTGTGTGTGTGTGTGTGTGTGTGTGTGTGTGTGTGTGTGTGTGTGTCTGTGAACAGTATAAATCAGAAATGAACAGTCGGATAAACACCAAACTTGATATTTAGGTTCAGTATCTTCCAGAGATGCGACATGAAGGTTTTCAAGAAAATCCCCCCACCCCGGATTATCCCTTATATGGAACATTTATCGAAAATTTTAATTTTCTCAAAAATGGCTCCAACGATTTTTATTACAATATCATATGTTTAAGATATTTTCATGATAAATGAAATGTATAGCTCGAATTTTCTGGGAATGTCTCCAAAAGTATTCTTCATTGTGAACGACTTTTGCATAACTGGTAAACCATAAGAGATAGACAAAATTTTACTACACAAAACATGTAGATTGCGTTAAAATAAACAATTTATGTCATATACATTTTTTTCTTCAGTGAACCATTTTCGAGATTAAGGAAATCTCCAACACAAAGTACACTTTAAATAAAACATACTTCGAAGTTGTTTTGTTTTCTCAAAGATGGTTTCAATGGTTTTCCTAAGATACCATATACTAGCTGGTTTACAGAACCTTGCAGGGTAGTTTTATAAACTCGAATGACAATCTCATTAATTTCATTTCTCTCTCTCTTGTTTTACGAAATCATTGTACAATGAGCTAGAGGCATTTTATGCTGAATCCTTCACTTTACTCCTTATTTCTTTTATTTCGTACAGCCCCAGTTATTCCTAATAACGGATGATATTGACCCAAAGCAATGTCAAACTTCGGCGAAACGTCCGACTTCCTTAACCTCCTGACAACAGCCTTTCAATCTCTGGAAATGCTACATAACCTACACGGACTGTAATCGGTGGAACAATCATCGGTAGCAATGGTAAGATAATTTTTAGATGACCATCGTAGGGCCTTTATGCTTTCTCTCTGGTGTTATTTAATGAAAATAAAATATACGATGGTTTTCACACAGTGCAGACACTCTTAACATATGCAACAAAACGGAGGTAAAGCTGGTGAGTATGAGGTTTCCCTACTCCCAGTCCATTGGGAAAGACACATGGTCTGCAACCAATAAGAAAAATAATCTGCTGAGTTTGTAATATAAAATATTGGTTCACTGATTTGTAATTTTAGCTCGAATTAATTTTCTCTCGTTATAAAATTATTTAACCACCATGCTAGCGAACTTGGTTAGAACACACAAAGTAAATAAAGCTTTCTTATATGAGGGTCATTAAACTACCCTAGCATTAGTATCGCATGCGTATCTAGCGTTATAGGCGTATACGGTTTTGCTTTGTTTTGCTGCTCTTAGTTGCTAAATCCTGACCATCATTGCTTGGAATGAAGCATTTTCTTTCTGATATTAAATCTTATTTTGTCCTGCACCTCGCGCTGTGGTCAAAGATTTGTTTCCCGGTCACGGCATGTGCCCTGGATTCGATCCCAACCATCCCAGTGCAGGACCGGTGCCCACTCAGCATCATGAGGAAAGTCAGGAGCTGCGATAGCCATCGAACCCGGTCACGGAGACCACCATTCCGGCTGGGGGATGTACTTTACCTTCCTGTAACAGTTTGAATAATCGTCCACCGCTGCTGTGCGTATGTGGGCTTGAGGCCTGCGGTCGGGTTGACATGACTAGGCCCTTCATGTGCTGTGGCGTTATGGGATTATTATTATAATTATTATTCTTTGCATTATTTTATATCGATTTTCTCTGTGGTAACAACAAATATTTTCTGCTCCTTGCAACTCTAAAGGCAAAGACTTCTTCGCAAGCATGTTCTTTCATAACATTCTAGTAAGTACATGGGCTTTGTAAATTCTTTTATGATCGTTTAGTAATTTATAAACTAAAATTAGGTGTTTTATAACCCATGTCCATCGAAAAGGATAAAATTTTTCAATTTGAGGAAATTATCAAATTCGGTTGAGTTATTTTTGAGTTTACAAACGCACATATAATTCTCTCTGTTTATAATATTAGTAGACATAGATTTTCCTACTTACTATTATGCTTGTAGCATACAAATTAGTTTGTGATTATTTTCTTCTTTTTTAGAATGCTTATTCTGACTAAATTCGCTGTTTCTTTTGTTTTCTTTCATTCTGCTCTTTCATTGCTTTGAAATCTTGTGTATTACGATCCAGCACATCTTGATTTTAAATCCTTGCGGCCGTGTGAATTCAATCACAACGTATTAAAGCAAAATGCGTACTTATTTTAATTGTAAGTATATAAGCACTTGAGAATAAAATTGTAGTTTGCATCTCACATGGTATTTGCAAGTTATCGCAGTACAACAGGGAAAATAGAAACATTGCACCACAGGCTTCTTGCGTAAAAGCTAAAAGCTAAAATTTGAGGCAGTATTTTTAACACTTAAATGATTTTAGTCAAATTATATAATATATAAATTCAATAACAGCCCGCCTTAAAGCAATATGTGTATGTAACAATATATAAAAAGTGCATATTACAGTCATTGTATATCTTTATATTATTGTATACATGTAATAATGTTATGTGAATGTATTATGTAATTTAGTAATGTAGGAGCTGTGAGAATGATAGGCTGGAAGTTCCTAACAATGAGGTAATAATGAGGTATCATTGAGGCAATAATGAATTAGAAGGTTTAATAATGCTACTAGTCATTCTTGGAGCTACAATAATGTAACTTTTGTGACTTCATAAAATAGCCAATCAACAACTAGAAAAAGCTTTAGTTAAATGAGGGTATTCTATTGGACTAGGATTAGCCAATCAGAGACTTGAAATACAGAAATTTACAAATTTTAAGGCGGTTGAAATCAAGTCAGCGCTCATAACTGGACGCGTTGGTTGCAGACAGTGTTACTAATCAAACGCGAGATGCGTCCTCGAGAAACTTTATACGTATTCGTCTTGAGACGAAAATAGTTTACGTGTTAGAAAAGTGCAAGTAATTAATAAAAGAATCTCACAGCTCTCCATATCAGTGAAGTGTCATTTAAATTGTGTCAAGAATGAATAAAAACGAGTGAATTAAAATTATAATTTGTGTAAGCCTACATTCTTCAGTCGCACTACGCCCTGCTAAGACATCCATGTCTCTAACAAAAATACTCACGCTGCCGAGGCAAACATAAATATATAACATTTAAAAAAACAGTGAAATTACGAATTTAATATTTTTTAAACATTTTAGGCAAGCCCACCGGGAAGTACATTTGGGGCTAAGCCCACCGGAAAGTACATTTGGGGCGAAGGCTACCGGAAACTTTTTACTATACGTGCGGTTGTAAATAATTCAAGTTCGGCTCCCTAATAGTTGAACCACAATGCAACTGCATCAAACAAAACCTACTTCAAATTGACGCCCAAAACGTTGGGCAAATAACATTACAATAAACCTTCTACTTCAAATTGACGCCAAAAGCGTGGTTCAAATGACTTAAAAATAACTTCAAATTTTAAAAATATATCCGAATTATCTGTTGGAGAAGTATGGAATATTATAATAATTAATGAGATGAATAAGTAATAAATTGTATCTAGGTTTGTAATATTTAAAGAATAGGCATACTTATCAAAATAAGAAACTGTCCCATTCTATCATGAAGAACGATGTTAATAGCGTAAAGCGTTGTAACGTAAATTGCAGTGGTAATACAGACATGTTACCTTTAGGCCAAACACTAGGTTTTTCACCTATCCTATCCTCTGCTTTAGCTGTGCAAGAACGTGAGAGCTGGCAATATGTGAACTGTTCAGGCAATTTTACGAATACAAACTATTGAAATAAAACATATACGAACATATTAGCATGATCGTAAGAAAATTTAAGTAAACTAACTTGCACCAAAAATTCCTTATGCACTGTAACCAATTTTAAGTTCAGAATCCGAACACACTATGTTTCTTTTGTAGATATTATTCCAGAATCATTTTTACATACAATCGTTATGAACTCAACTGTGTTGCTTTTATATTCTCTTTAATATTTAAGTTGTGTGTACAATTCATTTCGCTATGATGCTGTAAATTCTGTTATTAAAACTTTCGATACGACTGGAATGTTTACATAAACAATGTTGTTTAGAATATTTATTCAAATTATTATTTTCTATTGCCTCATAAGTTACGTAGCGTTGTGTAAGCATTTAATTTCTGAAAGTAAATTAATACAGTAGTGCATAATTTCAAACATTTTTTATTTATTACTATATCCGCAAAAAGAATACACTTCTTGAATACACAAACACACACTTTATCAGTTTAAAACAATAAGTGAAAGCAAACCCAATTAACGCATATGTGATACTAAATGTGTTATCAGCGAGTAAAAAATTTGATTGCTTAAAACTAAACACACTGAATATAAAAATAAAAACAGATCCATATTTATTTTATCATACTTGTAAAACATTACATTAATATTCTCAACACATTTATGTTTTTAATGTTATAAACTGTGTTTAGGTACCTCCGTACATATTTGATATAGTGAATATTTCTTGCAAACTGAGAAAATAAGCTCTTTGAAATCAAAGCTCTTTGTCTGTAGCACACATTAAATTGAATTTAATTACGGAGAGGTAAAACATAAATTAAACGGTAACGTTTCGCTCCACAAAATTATTCTAATGGAGTTTACAGAGGTAATGGAAGCATATCCCATAGCTTTATCAAATCCAAAATACACATACTTTCATTAAGAGTGAAACTAAAATAAATGGAAATCGTTCAGAGTAAAACCTAGACAAATATGATTACAATTTAATTAATTAACGTGACCTATATCCGTAATCCATGTTATCGGATTTTCTACATTTAAGAGTGAAAGCATATTAATGGATTTTCACAACTCCTGTCGGTAGAATCCCCTAAACACAGATAAGTTACATATTATAAACACAGTATAAACCTTTGAATGCTTTAGTAATACATCTATTAAGCCTTTAAATTTCAATAAGGGACTTATATTGGCAAAATGTAAATGTAATAATTTGTTATCGAAAATATAACCCGCTCGATATGTGTTTCCCCAGATAACGTCCCACTAAACCGCAAGTATTTGGATTTATTATTAGAACGGGGTTGAGCTCCTTTTAGTATAACTTAAATCCATACCCACTTTTAACAGTATCACTGAGGTTAGCATGAACCTTACCAAAACTTGAATCCGAGGTAGAACACATGTTTATAATACCAGAGAAAAACATTTTGGTTAGGAATACGTCAGTTACCATTTTTTCTGGAGAAGTCATCTGCACGCCTAAAACCTGAGACAAGTATGTCTACCTCCGAGTACAAGAAGAACCCGGGTCGAAAAAACCAATATGCCACAGGGACGTGGCTTGAAACACGTTAAACTGACCAATTAATTCAGCCAATACATATCGTAAGAAGACAGCAACCAATCAGCTTTCTCTTCCGAAACTGCAATCACCTTCGTCGACCGTAAAAGTCTGGGCACACCAAAAATTGGGTCATTTACTTTCGTGAAGAAACTTTAGCACTAGCGCAGTTTACTAGCGGCTATTTAAATATTTATTCATTTTACCTTTAATATACATTATAATTAACTATTTATTTTTACACCATAGGTATCTACCTATATCATTATTTAATACCACAATTTTAAGTAAAATATTACCAAATTCAACTTTAAATAATATAATTTATGTTATTTGAATTCACAGTATAGCATTTCTCTACCCTTCTCATTCTTATTTAGTTTCTGGTTTATTGTTCATTTAATTTTTGTAATTCTTTATAATTTATTTAAAATACTGCTGTATTTATTGCCACCGTCGAGAAACAAAAGTACTGGTATTCAGCATTACACAAATCTAATTACTCCTTTCTGTCACTTATCACTTCACCTTCTCTCCTGATTTTTATACTTTGTTTTAGTGAGTAAAAACTATATTTCCTAAATTGAACCTGAGTGGATCTAATAAAGCATTTTATCACCATTTAAATTCACTTTAAACACCTTTAATATTCTTTTGCACATAATAGTATTGTAATAAAAATTGCTTAATCACATCTTGGATCTCACTAATTATCTGCCATTTTTCTACATATCACTATGGAAGCATCCCTCTCCTCTTCAACTGTTCCAAGTCATCTGCTTGCGTCCGTGGACTATAATCCCGCCTTCTTTCCCTCATGTCCCGGTCTCCCTTAATCACCATTCATAAAGTTAAACCAGAATGTGTAAAATATGAATACAATGTATTAGCAAAGCATATAAAAATAACGCATTTTTACTTTCTCTACTACGTATAGTAAGTAGGGGAAGTATTGTATTCCACCCAAGAATTCGATACCGAGATTTCACCGGAAATACATGTTTTGAGACCCCTGAATCCAAAAGAAAAGAATTTTTAGTAATATGTCCGTGTGTGCGTCTATGTGTCTGTGAACAGAATAACTCAGAAGCGAACAGTCGGATAAACACCAAACTTGGTACTTGGGGTCAATATCTTCCAGAGATGCTATACGAAGGTTTCTAAGAAAATCCCTCCACCCCAGATTACCCTTTATATGGAGAATTTTTCGAAAATTTTAATTTTCTCAAAAATGATTGTAACGATTTTTATTAAAATATCATATGTTTAAGATATTTTCATGACAAATAAAATGTATATCTTGAATTTTCTGGGAAAGTCTCCAAAAGTATTCTTCATTGTGAACAACTTTTGCATAACTAGTAAACCATAAGAGATAGACAAAGGTTTACTACACAAAGATTAAATCGTGTTAAAATACACAATTTATGTCATACATTTTGTTGTTGAGTGAACCATTTTCGAGATATTGCTTGTTATTTCCTTAAATTTTCCAATCCATATACTTTTTCTCAAATGGGAATTCGTTATCCTTTTTTTGTCCTGGTAATGCAAAGAGAATGGAATACTCCACATAGCAACCAGCTCTTAAAATATTTGACTATCGCTTAAAGCCTACCAATTCCCCTTGCAGTTACAAGAAAATTAGCAATAAGATTAACATCTCTATATCTCGAAAAATATGAAGCATCTGTAGAATAAGTGTTTGTAAAAATAGTTTGTACAAGAGCAGAGAAAGTCATGTGAGTGTACACATCATCTTACATAATCTATTAATGTTAAAAGACACTTTTACCAACAAATTAGCAATTGCTGTATCCGTTCTTTGAAAAAAAGTATGGAAAGACGGGTGCATAACCATTTGCGAACAACCCTCTCTTTACTTGCGTCATCTTCCAAGCGCTGTCCTTCCAACGACGCTTTAAGCAGTCCCAAAAATAATGTCATAGGCGATAAATCTGGCCTATAAGCAGAATGTTCCTAAGTAAACCGGTTCTCATAGCCGTGGTCGCTGGAGCGTATAGCTTTGCGTTTGGCCAAGCTGAGTGTCCCGGGTTCGAGTCCCGTCATGGGCATGGTTATTTGTGTTGTATGTGTAATTTCGGTAATAAGCTGTAAAACTATAACACAGTAATCATAACCTGGGTAAACAAGTGAGGCAGTATTTTATATCACAACACTGTGAATGCCAGAGTGATTGTAGTGTAAATTAACATTATTGTATGATAATGATTTTAGATGTTTGTTAGCTATATGCATTGTTAGGAAATAAGTTTACACGGTCTCACTGAAACTGACAATAGGAGTGGGTAACAATGAAGCGATGGGGTGAGTTGTTTATCACTTAGAAGAGACAAACAAATGACGTCAGGTTATCGTGCCTTTCTTTAGAAATGGAGGGAATATCTTCCCTAGAGCATATGTGTTTGTAATTATGATTGGCTGACAAACTAGACGCTAATATTGGCGCGATTTTGTAACCAATAGCAGCTCTATTATAATGTTTAGGCATATCGGGGTGAGGGAGTATAAATTCTTGAGCCAAAAGCAAGTATCGTGCAGTTCTACAGAATCATTCACGAGGTAAACGTCGCGCAGTTCTACAGAATCTCTCGCGTCGTAAAGTTAGTTACAAAATCTGAAGTACGCGACAACTATTACGACAGTAATTACATTCCGAAATATAACAGTTTCAGTCAGGCGTGTATAAAGATTACAGATGTGAACTATTAATTAAGTGTGACGGTAATACAAGTGTAAAAACAAATTCTTTTATCAGTGTTATCTTTTAGTAATAACTCCTTTCCGTTTACACGCCCTGTTCAGAGATATTTGATCGACTGAGTAATAATAGCTAGCCGGAGGACAAAAAACCCAAAATTCAAAATAGTAATCAATAACAGGTGCCAAGTAAAAAAGATAACACGAGCATATTACTGCGACACAAGAGTACTTTTAAAAAATGGCGTCCAATGAATGTCTTACAGCCCTCACTTGTAAGCACTTTTGCAGCTGAAAAACTATAGTTTGGCCTTGACCGGCGAAGTATCTCCAATCCACCCTCGTGATTTTTCATGCAGGAATGCAGTGGTGGACCAATGTTTTGGTGTAGGTTCACAATAGACGCAAAACAAATCCTCTTCTTCCTTCTCATAAGGATGTTCGTCTGGAAGTTTGCCAGGAGGCTGTAGAAAACTTCCGGGCGAACTTGCTCGTACCTGAATAAGGAGATGAAGAAACCACCTGCTGGAACTTACCAGTATTCAAGGTCATTATAATGAGGCATGTGCACTTGTATATCTTATTCGTATTGCTGCTACTCCCGAAATGCGTGTGCGCCCATGCGCTTTAAGGTCACGGACAGCAATAATGATTTCTGTGGTAACGCTTGTCCGTGGTCGTCCTGCTGAGGTTCGTTTTGCTATAGCTTCCGTTTCTGACACCCAATTTTAATCCCGATCATATACGGAGAGCTGTGCCTGGAGTCTTCATAAGTTAATTTGTAATACGCCTTCGTAGGCGAGAAACTTCATAATGCGTTGCGTAACATTATCATACTATCACGAAATACGGCTTGCTGCACGTGTTCGCTAGAGGGAGCACCCACCACTACTCCCATCCACGGCCCCAAACTGTTCGCATTGGATCCACTAAAGGAAAAGTTCGGTTTATGTTTATAGAAGTAGCAATTTCGTTTTGCGATTTCGTGTGTTGCCAATTCATTGTACAGTTCCGAAGTGATCACATCTAATTATAAATGGACTTTGAGAAAACCTCTTTCAGGACATAGTTTCATTTGAAGACTAACTGTAGAATGTGGCTTCTGGATAGTCTAAAAATGGTGGACCATTAATGGTGCAAATTAGTTAGTTTGTCCGGAGCTATAATGAAAAGGTGTATCTTTCTAACCAGTGAGCAGTGTAGGGTGGAAAATAAAATTTAAGATGTAAGCATGTGTGTCAATGTGGATTTTCGTGGAGGATGATTTCTTGGATTCTCTCTATAGGGCGGTAAATATTAATTTCGAGCCAAGCGCAGCAGGGCAATACTTTTATATTGTAGAACTGAAATCTCACTCATTGTGTTTTCGTGTTCCATATTGTGTTGCTATTTAATCAATTTGAAATAAGAATATACTTTAATTATGTATTGAAAGCTTTTCTCAATGATGACTTGGATATATTTGTAACATATAGAAAGGTATACCATATTGATAAAATACAGCACAGCTCTATTTGCGTTGGCATGATTCTTATAGAAGCGCGAAAGAATACGTTTATAGAGTCATGTCATGTCCCCGCACCTGAGGCGGGGTCCCACTCAGCCGATAAACTATCGTTTCCCGCTTCCTGATTAATATTAGTGCCTATTGTTTAGCAAGGTGTAGTGTTTGGCTAATAAATTCAAATGTACTTTAAAAGTCGTGTACCCACCGATGCACTAAAGTAGATGCTGAAACTGCGTTCATTTGTTTTCAACATATCTTTGGCATCTTCATAAGAAATTACCCATTAATTTATTTAGTTCTCTTTGAGAAATTAAATGGATCTCTTAGTGATTGTTATCCTTAAGTCCGTCTAAAGGGTGCGGATTCGTTCTCTATACGTTTTGTTTTAGTGATTCCAGTTATAATAGTCACAGGTGAATAGATCAAGGAATCTTGAGGGCCTTATGTTATTTCCGGTAACTCTATCGTCAAATACGTGTCAAAATGCCTGCAATGAAACGTTGGCTGTATGAACCGACGCTTAGTCCTGCTGAAAAAACGCGAAAATACGTTTCCTCTTAGCAAATTCAGCAAAAAGTGGTCTGAAAATGTTACTTACATACCTCTCACTGTTAACAAGAAACAAGAAACAAAAATGGGCCTATTATTTTGGCACAATAAAATGAGCAGCACATACCTGCTTTCCCGTCCCGAAGAGGTTTTTCATGAAGCAGAACAGGTTTTTTGATACTACAATATCCACAGTTTGAGAGTTTAATTACCGACGTAAATGAAACCATGCTTCATGTGAAAAGGAGAATGAGATTGGATTAATTTCACTCTCATGAATTGAATTCAAAATCCATTCACAAAATCTAATCCCACAAATAGGATCGTCTGGTTTACGTTCTTGCCCATCAAGAGGTTCTTCTGTGAGCACTGTACGTCGCGTTTTCCGCTTCTTATCAACGAAGCTTCCCGGTTCTCGAAATTTATTAATTATGCAATGATCATTGTACATCTTGGACTCAAAAACGTGGGAAATTACGTACAAATAACCTCGTGACAGCATGAACAAATTTTTTACGGATATACGAATCTTAAATAAACACTATGTGCTGTAGAATAATTAGGTATATTATTTTCCAGTACTCTCTCTTCTCGTGTTGCTTCAACTGAAACTCGGTACAAACTGCGTTGCGAGACCTTGTATAAACCATTAATCGCCGCAGTCGATTCCCTTCCCCCGCAAAAACGCTGTTGCTATTGTCGAGTCTTACCCCGCCTCAGCTGAAGACACGATATATAGATGACCCAGAAGTAATTGCTAGGAAAAATTAATAGTAAACACAAATCTTCATATTGCTTTCAGATCATAATTTTACTATCCTGTTTGCAGTATTACACACAGAATAAGTTATTTTTAAGATAAATAGAATTTACATGGACTATTGCTGTCAGTTATCTGACAGACAAATCATTTACTAGAAAGTGTGAGATGTTGACCCATCGTGACAGGATATATGATAATTTAGGACCATAATCTGCTCTCTTTGGACAGTTGTTATCCCATAATCCATTGTGATCGTGGTTAACGAATATGTATGCAGTGGAAACAAACCTAAAGTCAAACGATAAAAATGTAACAGAAAGGTTTGGCCAAGGTATGAAACAGTAAATAATGCAAACGAAATATTATGAACTGGATAAACAAAAAACAACATAGCAGTTAGCAAATACGAATATTTTAATATTCTACGTAGCTAACATATGAAAAGTAAACTAAACATTATAAAGATTTATCACAATGAGCAACATCATATTTAATTTATGTTCTGTAGGATTAGGGTTAGGGCTACGCAACGGAGAGGTCATCTAGCACGTCGACCCACACAGGGTCTATTGTGCATACACTCAGCCTCTAGTTCCCAAGATCGCGGGTTCAAACCCGGCGAGGGCAATGGATTTTCTCGGGTGTAAAAGTTCTTAGCATGGCTTCCTTGGGAAAGGAAGTAAAGCCGGTGTTCCCGTGTTGTAGATTTACGGCACGTAAAAGAACCTCAAAGCCTGATAAAGAGGCCGGTCTTTCACGCCAAATATAGAATGGGACGCTAAGGACCACAGTAGTTAAAGTAGTCAATTTAATTTAACTCCCGGGAGCAACGGATGGATGAAGGGGCCGTGTGACGTATGGACTACAGGACCGGCCAACGCAAGCGACAGAGAGGCGCAGAAGTCTCCATGAGTTATAGACTTGACCACCAAGCCGGAGAGTGGTCAAGGCGGCCCTCCTAAGTCAACGGAGGGTGGCTCACAGACTCCCCTCCAGCGGAGATTGGGAAAAGCTATACCCAGAAGCGGAGACTTGCGCGGCCTCCATCTGATGGGGCCGAAAGAGGTTCAAAACGCAAGTCATCTGCGCCATCTGTCCTCAGCCATCCGACCCACATTCCCGGAGTCAACCTGTAACGTGAAAGAGGAAAAGGAAATGAGAGGGAATGCGGGGGAGGATTTCGGGGTAGAGAATTATCCTTTCCAGCATTCGCTTAGCGACCCAGGAAACCCCCGAAAGAACCCATGGGTCAAGGATATCGGCCGCGGGAATCGAATTTAATAGATTAAATTATGCTCAAATGATCCGAATACATATAGAGGTTACAGTTACCTGTCAATCGTCTTTTTAAGATAAGGTAAAACCCCGAACAAAAATGTTATTCCAGGCAACTCACACTGAGATTTGATCTCGGGTCTCGTGAACACAGACAAGCTACCTCCTACATCACGGAGGTGGGCCGAGATTAATTTATAAATTACTGTAAGCATTTTAAATATGTTATTTTGTCGGTTATAATGGCTTATTTTATTTTGAAATAGCTTTAGAAAATGCAATTATTTTCTAGTTCTCTTGATATATTCTCTCGCTACATCTGACGAGAGTACGTGTCGATGATTTGAAATGTGTGGTATTACAAACAATCGTCAACATGGATACGTGACATTCACATATATGCATACATTTTAATTACGAGTATTGGCACTTTCTATGATTAAGTTTGTCATAACATCATATCCTCATATCTATAAAGGAAATGAAAACAAATACTACATATGCATATGGTGTTTTATATAGGATAAGCGCTTGCCAGAACGCACATAATCCCAAGTTATGCTCTACTCTGGTGGTTCCCAAACTTTTCCACTTGACGCCCCCTGTATAAGTTTTGCAGTCACAAAGCTCCCCAATGAGGTGCCCTTTAGTTGAGATTCTTCCATTTCAGTAAAAGGTTTCTTGAATTTCACATCCAACATGGTGTCTAAAAACACAGCTTGATTACGAGTTTTATGTTTTGTTATATACATCACTAATATTTTTCTCATGAGTGGAATAAATGAAAGGGTTTCAAAATAAACCACTTGTTACTAATTGTAACAACTAAAGGATATTGGCCGAAACCAAAATGTAAATTCAAATACATATATGACATTATATTCAACAAATCAATAAAGTCGCTGTTTCAAAATATTTTGTGCTGATATTTAGAGACAATTAAACAGTTAACTATATTAAATACATATTTCCCGAAAATATTTATAAACGACTTCATTTAAGTGAGCAACCATTTATTTTGATGTGAAAAGAATTCTAACAGGATGGATGTTCCTTTCCAAGTTGTTGATTTACATATTTAGTGAGTTATTCTGATTTCATTTCTCTGCGAACAACAAAACTTATAACGAAATTCGTGTTCGTTACACCAGAGGTATTGTAATTATTGTTACATTGACTGCTTTAACACAGGCAATTAATGCAGAAGCGTGTCTTATTGTGACATTCTTGAATAATTACAATACCAAAATGTATAAAAACAATTCTGTAGCAATTGAAATATAATTTTAGATCACCTACGTCTTAAAAATATGAGAATGCCTGTTTGTTTGAAGATTACTACACACTGCCGTTTGTGAAAATTGCATTACCAAGAAGGAAACACATGAATCCAATGAATTTAATATCACAGGTTAGGTACATAACAAGTAACAAATGATAAACTTTTCAAATCTATACGTGACATTTGAGCCCAATGTTCAGTATTTGATGTGGCCTCCATACGCTGCAATTAGAACTGCTATACGCTGTAGCATTGAATCAAAAGGGTTCTGAATAAGTTCTTGAGGGATTTCCCTCCACGCAGTTTGTATTCAAGGCCATAAATCTGCGACACTGTCACTGGAGAACCGTGACGCACCAGGTGCCGACCAACCATATCCCAGATATGTTCGATGGGCGACATGCCAGGCGAACGTGCAGCCCAGGGAAGCAATGGTACCCGTCGCTCTACGAAGAAGGCTTGTACATTCCTCGCAATATATAGCCGGGCATTGTCCTGTTGAAATGTGGCCTGTGGAGATGCACGAAGCAGGGGAAGTATCTCGGGCTCTACAACCACTGTTAGGTACCAGTTGCTGTTCAAAGTGCCCTCAATTCGTAGGAGGCGAGAGCTTGTAACCAATTGCGCCCTACACCATTACACCTGGTGTGTATCCGGTATGCCGCTCAACAATGCAGCCCTCCAGGTTGCGCTCACCACGGTACCACCGGACACGTATGCGGCCATCACTGTAGGACACGTTGAAGCGGAACTCGTCCAAAAAGATTTTTGCCACTCAGTACACCAGTGACGGTGTTCACGTGCCCATTGCAGTCGGAGGAGCTTGTGGTTCCTGGACTATGGAAGCCGACGTAATGGCATGCATGCAACCAGTTCAACCTGCAGCAGACGGCGACGAACCGTTGATGCAGACAAGTTCACACCTGTTGCAGTGCTCCAGCGTCGAGCCAAATCTGTGGATGAAGCTGTACGGTCCGTTATGGCCATGCGGACAGATGACGGTCATCCCGTGCTGTGGTCATGTTCCGTGGTCCAGTACACGCTCTTCGCTGCGTAGACCTTCATCTATCCACTGCTTCCACACACGCATCACTGTCCTAGCAGCATGCCCTGTAGGAGACGAAATGTCACGGTGTGACAAACCCGCTTCCCGGAGACCGATCGTTCTGCCCCGTTCGAACTCGCTCACGTGCCGATATGGCTCGCTTTGACGTCGACGAGGCATAGTGGCACTCTCTTTATTGTTTCCACCTTGTTTGGCAGCTATGCACTGACTACACTGAGCGCAACACAGACCTTGTCGGATCGACACGAGAGGGCTCTGCTCGACCTACGTATACCCCATCTCTCTGCAAATCTAAATCACTTATTGCTTGCAGCTCGCTTCTACACTTCCACCAAGTTTGGAGTTATTCGGGAAATTATTTCTTGGGGTTGCAATTTTCACGAACGGCAGTGTAGATTATATTATTATTAATAATACTTTTTGTTTATTATATATGCATTTGAGTTATTTGTCTCGTAAATTTCTTCGCGCTTGCCGCTTATTTTTTAACCACTGTTCTAAGTGACTACATTGTCATTTTCCAGACAATATTTTAACATATGATCTTAATGACATTAGTAGGCAGAGGAATTCTTAAACAGTTGGCGTCAAGTTATCTACATTCAAACCATATGGCGCCTCAAACAATGTAAAGAACAGCGGCCAAGAATCCAATAGGCAGGTAAACACCGTCTAGTTAGCTGTATGAAAAGTTAGCAGTGTACGAGGGATGGGGGATGGTTTGTTAACTACGATGTCCCTCCCTAAAGTCCAGTAACAGATAAATCTTAATTCATTTCGTCGTGGCTTTAATGCTTAGAAGTTCCTATGCTTGGTGATCAAATGTCCCCAATTATACACACTTTTCTGAACCTGGGGGAGGATGGGACAGTCTAAGACTGAGGCTATCTGGGAAGAGAGCTTGCAGGACAGACTGGGAATTGCTAAGGAAGTCATCAAATATGCAAAATTAAAATTGAAGGTTTCCTCATTTTAATCCTATGAATCTCCAGGAAGCAAAGGAGATGCCCATGATGCCGCAGCGAAACTTTGATGAATTATCAAAAGTTTTGCTACGAATCCTAAGAGCAAGTTTGGCCTTAGGATAAATGCCAGTGAACTGGAGGTATCTTAGAGTGATATTTATACAAAAACCAGGGAAATCCTTGACCATTGCAAGGTCCCTAAGACTTATCAGTTTAATGTCAGTGTTCAAAACTCCAGAAATTAATGAATAGGTTGCGCTTTGGAGGTATACCTTCTGAACCAGAATCAGATCCTGCAGGAAGATCAACTGAAACTGTTCTTTTTCGGATTGCCTATAAACTTAAGACAATTTAGGAAATAAAGATCGCACTTAGTGCCTTCACTGATATTGAAGGTGCCTTTGATAATACCTCCAGTAATTCAGTAACTACTGCTTCAAAGAAAGATGGAATTGATTCAATCTTTGGCGGTGGATTAATCCATGCTGAACGGCATACAAGAGAATTCATACAAATCTTATGGATAGTAGCCTAGCTGCAAAGGTCATAATGGTTCTCAACAGGGTGAGGTGTTATCACCCCTACTGGGGAGCCTGATGGTTGATGGGCTACTTGTTCAAGGAATTAATCTAGGCTTTGATATCACGGGCTTTACTGATGATATGTTATCATAGTTCGAGATAAATACACAGTAACAGTCCGGAAATCATGTTTTCCGCTCTGGATACTGTAACAAAATGGGCTGTGAATGAGGGCTTAATTATTAGTCCTCATAAAACAGCTATAGAACCATTAACTAGAAGAACATAAAGAGATTAAGACCTCTAAATCTTCAAGGTAAAGAACTTAAAATATCTGATGGTCAAACACTTCGGAATCATTTTGACTTCAAAATGGACTGGAATCGGTATTTCAAGAAAACAGTAAAACGCGCAAAAGCAAAATTTGAAGTACTTGGACGCAAGCATGGTCAAAGATGGGGGCTAAGTTCTGCTATGATCCATTGGATATACGAGTATACCAGGACAATCATAGAATCGATAACTTATGGATCACTGATTTGATGGCCTAACATCCTTCAAGCAGGCTCTAAAAATCAACTAAATTAAGTTCAAAGTACAACATGCATGACTGTTACAGGAGTTATGAAACCCACTCCTAATGCAGCAACGGAGACACTCTCGAACCTCACTCCATTGCATTTAGTTGTGATGATGGACGCAAGAATGGCACTCTATAGAGTGAAACGCGTTAATCAACTGAGAGTTCCTGAAATGGACTCAGATTTGCTAAGAATTAGGAAAGACATGGATGAATTTTTAGAAATTCCGTCACACTATATCACTCCAGTTATATGTATATCACTTTATAAAGAACTTCTGGGTGATCATTGTTCCCGAAAGTTTGGCGAATAAAACAATGGATACTCCTGAGAAAAACTTCATGTGGTTTACAGTAGGCTCAAAGGGTGGCTCAGGAACAGGATCTGGAGTATACGGCATGAGACCAAGGTGCAAAAGTTTTTTTCCCTTAGGACATTATTGTGGTTTTGAAACAGACATTTGTGCTATTATTCAATGCATACATGAAAATATAAGGAGAGCTTACACTGGCAAACAAATCCTTATCTTCTCAGATAGCTAGACTACGTTACCCATTAGTCATGAGTTAACGCCATGACTGGTTTCAAACTGCCTAAACATACTCACTAGCTTGGCAGAAGAAAGTGAACTTCAATTCATAGGGTGCTAGGCCATAATGGACTAGAGGGAAATGAAGACGTTGATGAACTTGAAGACAAAGAGCAGCTTCACAGTTTATTGGAACAGAGGTTCTAGAACATCTAGAACATCTCGAGGCTATTAAAAACTGATCCAGAGAATAACATAAAACTCCAGGAATCAAGCATGATAAAATATTTATTATAAAACCATGTAAGAAAAGAGCTGAAAGCTTACTTAAATGTAACAGACTTCAGCTGAGAACAATTATTGCATTTCTCGCAGGACATGCTCCTATGAAAAAAACATCTTAACACGATGGGAATGTTTCAGCTAACTTCAATTTCAGATTGTGTAAGAGTGAAAGTGAAACAGCCGACAATAGCCCAAAACAAAGCCTCACAGGCTGTTGGGCAAATATTTTTAGAATCAGAGGAATTTGAAACCATATCTGTTATGAGACTGCTTTCCTTGGTAAAGAGAGGAAGCATAATGAATTGGCTTTAAATAGATACAGGTAGCACAATAAGTCCAGGCTGAAGTGCGTCCAGAGCAATGATGGAAATCTGTATCGCATGAAATAAGACAAGGCCCACTTCTCATTGAAGTATCTTCAACGAGCAGAATTATGCATGGCTTAGAGTTTCTTCCTAGTTGCAATCTTAAACCCCCAAGTGTAAACTATGGGAACTATGGGATGTTAAATCAGATGTTGTTTATAACAAAACTACTTTGAGGATATTAAGTTGTAGTGTCCTCCAAAATTTGGGAAACGATGCCGGTAGATAGTAAAATAATTCCCCGGCATCGGTGAGCATGTCCTGAAAGTTAAGTTCTGTGCATACCTACATACGACTACTCTATCTCGAGACCAACAAGAAAATCAAACTTCTGCTGTTCTTAAGCAGAACAAGTATAATCTTAGGAGTGTAACAATTCAAATAGATCGCATTTCAAATACAGGAACGAAAGCCCAGTTTTAAATACATTTTATTAGTGATGGCGTAATGCTGTCATGAAGGACATTTAACGAGTAGTCAGGCTTTAGAGAAGAAAAACTAATGCACAAATCTCAAAGCCTCTCATGGAAGGTTAATGAGCCAAACCCTGTTTGTTACACCCTTGTTCTGATTGCATGTATTCTGCAGCGCTCCCTTTCTTTCCCCTTTCTCCTGATTGACTAATGGACATCTTTGAATGCTGATGATGACAAACAAGCCCAGTGCAATGGAAGGTAAGGAGATAAAAGCGATATAAATACCGTCATGATAGACGCACGTGCTTTCGTCATCTTGAGAGGCATGTTTAAACCTAAGGACCCTCCTAACTATTTGTTGATAAGCATTTACGTGATTTCCAAGACGTGTATCAAGAGACTGTGAACAAAGAATGTTAAGTAATATATTTGATTTATACTGTTATGAATATGTTAGACCGCTCGCCTCCCACCGAGGCGATCCGGGTTCAACCCCAGGGACCTGCATGTGGAATTTGTGGTGGACGAAGCGGCGTCTGGGCGGGTTTTCTCCGGGTTCTCCGGTTTCCCCCGCCATTCATTCCACCAACTGCTCCATCATCACCTTTCCTTTCATCCATTTCACCAACATTTCGTTTCATCTACTTCCTTCATCCCATACCAGGCATCGGGCTGATCACTCATCCTGGTTGTTCTATCTGATCCATGAGTGTCTGCTCCTCGACGGGCCTCTGACCCCAGGCACCCGCTTGTAAGTCCTGGGGGGTATAAGTCCTACATAAGAGGAATATGTAAACTTGAAAATAGTCGTCGAATATATTGAGATAAATGATGCTAAATAAGAAGCCAATAAGATGTGACTGATTTATGAGATAAGGGGCCAAGTTACATGGAACAGGGTTTCGTAGTAATTCGCCTTAACATTTTCTCAAGAACTGTTTATAAAAAATTATGTTTATAATATTTAATCGCCAATGTTATACGGGAATTAACGTCACTATGAACAATATCACTATGGCTGTGAGATTCACAGTTGTTGGGAATGGTGCACTTCACACAAAAATCCTGCAGTGCGAGTCATCACACTACGGAGAATATCTGGATGCGGGCTCTGTAATGCAGCTGCAGATGAGTAGAGAGCTTCGGAAAAGACCATGCCGTTCTCTCTCTCTCTCTCTCTCTCTCTCTGAAGCAATGCTAGAATTGGCTGATGCCAACAAGCTCTAATATCAACTCTCATTAAACAAATTGAGAAAAATTAAGTGACTAGAAAACAAATAGATTAATTCTGAAAATGGAAGCCATGTGCTAGAAGAAACTGTTGGTATCTAAACGTTTACAGCATTTACGTCACGTCAGTTGTTAACACAGGTGACAATCCAGCTAAAAGCATGCCCTGGAAGAGTATTTCTATTTTTGTAGCTTTTAACTCCTGCTGTTACTGCATACAGCACCAAGAGGACACCAATCCGACATGAAATGAAATTATGATTGGTAAATGAAATTTGGGAAACGAACGTTCCTGGCCTACGTTTAAAGGGACGCTAAATGGCAAAAGTTAACAAAAAAATTTACATTTTTATTGTTCAGTGCAGCCTTATTAATTAGAATTTCCTCTTTAATTTGACATGGACTTCATCAATGTAGGCGTAATACTTATATTTAAATATATATTTTAAATGTACTGCAAATGCCAATTGTACTGTGAATTCTGCACCATTTAGGAGAAAAAAATATAACGCCTACACACTTTGGAGTAAGGTGACTTTAGCTAGTCTTTTAAGACAGGTTTTTGCCCTACAAATTAGTACTTCTGTAGAGCAAGGCAGCTTCTATGTGCTCAAGTCATGTGGTTTATTTTTACTTTCTCTACTACGTATAGTAAGTAGGGGAAGTATTGTATTCCACCCAAAAACTCGATGCCGAGATTTCACCGGAAATATATGCTTTTAGGCTCCCTGAATCCCAAAAAAAGCATTTTTTAAACATGTTCGTGTGTGTGTGTGTCTGTGTGTCTGTGAACAGCATAACTTAAAAACGAACAGTCGGATAAACACCAAACTTGGTATTTAGATTCAGTATCTTCCAGAGGTGCGACACGAAGGTTCTCAAGAAAATCCCCCCATCCCATATTACCCTTTACATGGAGCATTTTTCGAAAATTTTAATTTTCTCAAAAATGGCTCTAACGATTTTGATTAAAATCTCATATGTAAGATAATTTCATGACAAATAAAATGTATATTTTGAATTTTATGGGAATGTCTCCAAAAGTATTCTTCATTGTGAACGACTTTTGCATAATTCGTAAATCATAAGAGATTTTACTACAAAACTGTAGATCGCCTTAAAATATACAATTTATGTCATATACATTTTTTGTTGTTGAGTGAACCATTTTTCGAGATATTGCTTATTATTCCCTTAAATTTTCCAATACTTATACTTTTTGTCAAATTCATTGTTCATTTTTTTTTGTCCTGGTAATGCAAAGAGAATGGAATACTCCACATAGCAACCACCTCTTAAAATACTTGACTACCGCTTAAAGCCTAGCAATTCCTCTTGCATCTACAGGAAAATTAGCAATAAGATTAACATCTCAATATCTGCGATTAATATGAAGCATATGCAGAATGCGTTTGTAAAAATAACTTGTGCAAGAGTAGAGAAAGTAATGTGAGTGTAAGACATCAGATTTTATTTTATTTTAATTTATTTATTTATTTGTAAATACAGGCGAGTTTGCTTTCTCCAGGTTTGCTTCAAACAGCTTTTTCTGCGAGTAATATTTTCTGGTAAAAATAATCAGTTTTTCCAGTTTTGAATACAGCTAAATTAAATTTTATGATAAATAAAATATGATGCGATACATTCACATTACTTTCTCTACGCTCTATCATTTATTCGTGAGTATACAAGCTATTCTTATTAAAGCTTATTTGTATATCTATTAGGTTTTAATCCAAATAAACCTTTGCACTGCACTGCACATTCGGTTATACATGCGAAGAGAACAACGTCAGTCAAATGTTTAAGAACTGGACGCTATATACTGGCCTTAAAATTTGATACTGTTTCTATGCAATCACGAGAAACAACTGAATGTTGACAAGACTTTAAAGAATTACCACGAAATGAACAATTTGAACAAATAACAGTGTATCTCAGAAATTATTTGTGCCACAAAAATGTATTTGAAATTAATTTTGTACTTTAAAAGAGATCTACATTTCCTGTGTAGTATGTTTTCGTCTATCGCTTAACGGTTACCAGTTAGGCACGTTTATACAGATTTTTTTCTGAATAAAGAGGACTTCAAAGGCTATTCCCAGAAAATTCAGATGTACATGTTATTTGTCATGTAATTATCTTTCATATATGGTATTGTAATTAAAGTCGTTAGAGCTGTTTTTGATAAGCTTAAAATTTTCAAAAACATTTTCATGTAAAGGATATTTTGGGAAAATCATCCTGGTGCATCCTTGAAAGGTACTGAAGGTACTAAATAAAAAGTTTGCTATTTATTCGACTTTTCCTTTTTGAGTTGTACTGTTCACAGACACACACACACACACACACACACACACACACACACACACACACAGACAGAAGATATGCAACACGTGAACCTTTTTCTAAAAACTTTCTTTTTTGTATTTATGGAGCTTCAAAACATGTATTTCCGGTGAAATCACAGTATCGAATCTTTGGATGGAATACAATACGTTACTAGCTATACGTAGTAGAGTAAGTACTAATCTCTGGGAGCTGTTGTAGATTTACTTTGGTAGATCTAGGTGATCTACAATATTCTTTTTAAATAATTGATACATTTCAATCAGTAGGATATACTTAGGAAAATAATCCTATCTTACTTAATAAACAACTGGATAACCTTAGTTCAGTGTACTTCGAAGGCATGCATTACATCCTGTAAAAATTTCAGTCTATTATCTAAAATAGGTTGCGAGATAATTGGTCTTACCTTTAGAAGATATAACATTAGCGGAATAGTTATTATTTCACTCCCTCTAAAAGTTATCCTCCCGACATTTTACAGTTATGAGGGCTGAGGAAAATCTCAAGAAAAAAACCCTGTCAGGGTGAAGGTTCCTGGCCGGCTTTGAACCGCGGAACTCCCGCACAGGAGTGTCGTGTTTTTAACGAGCAAGACTACTCATGTGGTTTTCCAAATGGCAACAGAAAGCATAGTTTAGGGATAGGGATTAAAAATGGAGGGTCTGCTATATCTCAGGAAAGAAGAGATGCCGCGAGAGAAAAGGCAGAGAGGTCAGGTCCGATGGTGGCAGGCACACCTCAGCCTTAACTTTTCCAGGTTATACATTCCCGGTAACCCTTCCGTCACTTCCTATCCTCACGGATAGGTTCCAGCAGAAGTTTCTATGCCAAGGAAGAAACAGTTCTAAATATACCAACTGCTTACGCCGCACGCCATCGTCCACTGCGCCTAACATGCTACGAAGGAAATTAAAAGGAACCGAAATGACAAAAAATGGGGATAAGTAGTGGTATATAATTCAACCCAGCATTCGCTTACCAGTTGGGGGAAAACACAAATTGGTTATTGTAGCAGGTCCAAAGAAAGTCAAACACGGAACCAACCGCCGGGTTACTGCATAAGGGGGTATGCGTTAAATTTAAAAAAACAAAGCATGTAGAATCAAAGTAGCACTGCAATAGGGACTTTTCATGATGGAATATGTTTAAAATCAACGACAATAATAATAATAATAATAATAATAATAATAATAATAATAGTAGTAGGCATAGTAAGTAGTAGTAGCAGTGATAGTAGAGCCAAGTCTAACACGTGAATCACCTCATGGCCCAAAATAAGTATATACAAAAGAGAGTGGCGTAATGGCCAGTGATGGACTAGTAGACGTGAGTACAGATGCTTTCGATACAAACTGCATTTCTCGCTGCTCCTCGAGTGGATTGGCTTTGTACGCTCAGTTGAGGTAATTCAGTTTCTAAGAAAAAACAAACACAGTTTCTTGCTAAATACATTAAAGAGCCTGCTGAAATATCAAACTTTCTCTACAAGAGACGCTATCTTTTCGGCAAAGAATATTTTATTAGAAAAAAAATAGAATAAAGGAGAGGAGAACTATATATTTTTACAAAAATCATAATACTACAAGACAAAAAGAAGGTACCAAAATATGCTAAGAAGCTACCTCAAAATCAAAATCATTGCATAAAATAAAAACAATACTATGTGTAAGGTTTACCTGTATGTCTTTCTCTGCTTAAAATATTTTTTTCTATTTCTTCTATAAAATATTCTTTCAAAAGCTTTTTATTATTCCCCATCTCGCGTTCATTAAAATAAACGTTTGTAATAATGATTTCGTTATACATTTCATTGTAAATACAAGAGGGATACAGCGGACTATGGCTATACGTAAAAAATTATAAAGCAGGTCGCTATATGCGAGCTTTGAAATTCCACATTCTGTACATAATTTCACAGTGCAAAAGTTTAGCTTAGCAGTTTGAGAGGGTATTCGGCAAGGAGGTGATCTGCGCTAATTTGGCGGCACGGTATTTATAGGAATGGTCCCGGGTTAAATGCTAAATTAGGTTCTTGCATGGATCTTGAATCTAGGGCGTGTCGCATTACACAAACGGTTCTTTTTCTGCCTGTTTATTTTCCGTCACCTTTTATATTTTATTCCTAATGGAGCCTCGACACACACGCACACAAACATTTCTTTCGACACCGCATTTACTACTATACTTCAAGCTATTACGCCTACCCGCCGACACTTTTCTATGAATTTTCTTTGAACTGCACCCAAATTTGTTTGTTTAGAAGAACCTTCAAGGGAATATACCGAATAAAGTGATTTTCAAAATTATCGTGCTTCTTTATTTCACATTTTTTTATTCCCTCATTTCGATATCACGTGATTTCTACCTTCTTTCTTATTGGTTGTCTACTTTAAGTTTCTACATGAACACGTATGCCTGCAGTTCTCAGAGCACTGACATATCGTTTCTACGCACCTGCTTTTCAGGCGACCTAACGGTATATGAACAAAAGCGTCTTCTGCTTTTACTCGGCTACAATGCGGAAAAACCAACCCCGTTTCCTGCCTGCTGTTTACATTGCCTCTCCAACTCATATTAATCTTTACAAGTAATATTTATTTCCCGCTTTATTTAATAATATTATTCCTGCTGTTACTAATATTTACTTTCACATTATTATGGCTATCATTTTATATTTCTAGCAGCGCAGAACGTACTGCCTCAAGTTATAAAAATCTGATGTGTTACACTCACATGACTTTCTCTACTCTTGTACAATCTATTTTTACAAACGCCTATTCTCCATATGCTTTATGTTAATCGAGATATCGAGATGTCAATCTTATTGCTAATTTTCTTGTAGATGCAAGGGGAATATGGTAGGTTATAAGCGATAGTCAAATATTTTAACGCTGGTTGCTATGCGGCGCATTCCATTCTCTTTGCAAGTCCAGGACATAAAAAAATGAATAACGAATTTGAGAAAAAGTATAAGTATTGGAAAATTTAAGGGAATAACAAGCAATATCTCGAAAACGGTTCACTCAACAAAAGAAATGTATATAACATAAGTTGTGTATTTTAACGAGAGCTACATTTTCTGTGTAGTAAAATTTTGTCTATCTCTTATGGTTTACTAGTTATGCAAAAGTCGTTCACAATGAAGAATACTTTTGGAGACATTCCCAGAAAATTCGAGATATACATTTCATTTCTCATGACATTATCTTAAACATATGATATTTTAATCAAAATCGTTAGAGCCATTTTTGAGAAAATTAAAATTTTCGAAAAATGTTCCATGTAAAGGGTAGTCTGGGGTGGGGGGATTTTCTTGAAAACCTTCGTGTCGCATCTCTGGAAGATACTGAACCTAAATACCAAGTTTGGTGTTTATCCGACTGTTCGTTTTTGAGTTATGCTGTTCACAGACACACACACACACACACACAGACACACACACACACACACACACAGACACACACACACACACACAGACACACACACGGACATGTTTCCAAAAATGCTTTTTTTGGATTCAGGAGGTCGCAAAACATGTATTTCCGGTGAAATCTCGGTATCGAATTTTTGGGTGGAATGCAATACTTCCCCTACTTACTATACGTAGTAGAGAAAGTAAAAAGTGTAAGGTTTGGGAAAATTAAAACCAATAGGAACGAATATCTTTAAATTGGCGAATTCCATAGAAACATGTATCCAGTATAAACTGTGTATTTAGTGAGAGCAATGATATCCTGTCTATCCTATAAGGCTTACTAGTTGCACAAAAGTAAACACATTTATTTCGGAAATAAGGAGACTTACAGGCTATACACAGCAATTTCAATGCATGCATTTCATTAATCAGGCAAGGATTCTAAATATACAGTAATCTCGTTAAATTCTTTAGAGCTAATTTTCAGTAAGTCCGAAATAAGTATACATTTTTAATGTAAAAGTGGTTATCCTTCACATGGAAAGCTTTATTTTACTTTCTAAAAAAATTCTGACAATTTTGATTACAATATGTCAAAGACATATCTTCAGAAAAAAGAATTATATGTTAAATTTTCTCGGAGGATCCTCAGAAGTCTTCTTCATTCTAAATAACATTTGTACACTTAGTAAACCGTAACAGATAGACAAAATGTTACTGCACGAAAATGTAGATCCCTTTAAAGCATATAATTTATGTAAAAATTGTTGTCGCTAGTTCACATGTTCGAGATATTCTTTGTTATTGGTTTGAATTTCCAAATATTTTATCAAGTGGTAAGTCGTCATTTATTTTCACTTTCTCTACCACGTACATACTAGAGAAGGATTGCGTTCTACCCAAAAATTCGATACCGGGATTTAAACGGAAATACCTGTTTTGAGTCTCCTGAATCTACATTAAGCATTTTTAGAAAAATGTCCCTGCACAGCATAACTCAAAAACGATAACTCGGATAAATACAAACTTGGTATTTAGGTTCAGTGTCTTCTAAAGATGCAACATGAAGATTTTTAAGAAAATTTCCCCGACACTAAACTACATTTTACATGGAACATTTTTAGAATTGGTTTATTTTGTAATAAACTTTCTGTAACGATTATGATTAAAATACTTTATATTAAATATATTTGCATGAGAAAATCTATACCTTGAATTTCCTGAGAGTAGCCTACAAGGAATTTTGTATAATGTTGCATACATTATAAACGTTAAGGGATAGAGGAAAACATAATACACAAAAAGGTGTACTTCTCTTTTAAAACACAATTTATTTAAATAAATTTTCTCGTGGCATAAGTCACTTATGAAATATCCGTTATTAATGGTTCGAAATTTCATTACTTACTCGTTCTTTTAAAGTCCTGTCAACATTCAGTTGTTTCTCGCGATTGCATGGAAACACTGAAATTTTAAGGCCAGCGTAAAGATTCCAGTTCATAAACACTTGACTATAGCTATTCCCTTTGTAAGCATAACGTAATGTAGCTACTTCTGCAAAGGTTTATTTGGATTAAAATATAATAGAAGGAAAAATAAGCTTTAGTAGGAATAGTTCGTATATTCCACTAATAAAAATAAATGGTAGAGAAAGTTTGAATATATCACATCAGATTTTTTATTTTCCCTACTACGTATTGTAAGTAGGGGGAGTATTGCATTCCACCTAAAAATTCGATATCGAGATTTCACCGGAAATACTTATTTTGGGACATTCTGAATAAAAAAAATAATTTTTAGAAAAAGGTCCATGTGTGTGTGTGAGTTTGTGGATGTGTATCTGTGAACAGCATAACTCAAAAACGAAAATTCGGATAAATACCAAACTTGGTATTGAAGTTCAGTATCTTTCAAGTATGTGATAAGAAGATTTTCAATAAAATACCCCACCCCAGACTACCCTTTACATGGAACATTTTTCGAAAATGTTGATTTTCTCAAAAATGACTCAAAACTATTTTGATTAAAGTATCATATGTTTAAGGTACTTTCATGGTACTGCTTACAAATAAAATGTATATCTTGAATTTTCTGGGAATATCCCCAAAAGTCCTCTTCATTGTGAATAAATTTTGCATAACTGGTAAACCGTAAGAGATAGACAAAGTTATACTACACAAAAAAATGTAGATATCTTAAAACACAGAATTTATGTCATATACATTTTTAATTTTTTAATTTTCCAATACTTTTTCTCAAATGGGAATTCGTTCTTTTTTATGTCTTGGACATGCAAAGTGAATGGAATGCTCCACATAGCAACTAGGTCTTAAAAAGATTTGACTGTCGCTTAAAGCCCACCATATCGTGGCATATGGGTGGCTATTATCATACCAGACACATTGTAGCGTCGCAGTGTCGACATTATTATTGGGGTGATTTGTTATTTCTTTCGGCTTGTTGGGAATTCCATCTGGTATGACACTCGCCAGCTCTAGCCCGCGTGCCTAGCCAGAGTTAGAGAGGGGGATAGATGTTAGCGCTACTACTTTGTGTGTTTGAGCGTCCTTGAGTAAGTGTTTAAGAAGTAGCTTGCGTATGTGAGGCATCTCCCCTCAATTCTTTATTCCCCTGTGCATAGTGTAGCGCCATCAAAAGTTTTATTAATAAATAACAGTTAATGTGTGTGATGTGAAATTTGTGTATTTTGTTCAAAAGCCCCATGCCTTCATTGGAATTTAAACACCAAGTTCCTGGTCCTCTCACAGTTTCTGTGCTACGTTTCCCCCATGTGAGTGTTGGGGTGATTACAATTTAATAATTTTCTGGGAACCTTTTGGCCTTCACCCCAGCATGTAGCAATATTCCCCTTGTACCTACAAGAAAATTAGCACTAGGATAGTCCTGCAAATGTTTATATCAATTAATATGAAATAAATGGAGCATAAGCTTTTGTAAACACAGTTTGTACAAGAGTAGAGAAAGTTATACGAGTGTAACACATTAGATTTTTTTCTCGTGGTTATATAAAGAACATTTTATTTCAAAGCCATCACATAGCGATCCAATTTCTAAAAATATGACTATCGTTTTATTCTACTCTATTCTTCTTATGCCTGTAACAATGTATGTAAATGTGTTATGGAAGTGTATTAAGATTACCAAGAAGTAGAAATTAGAATAAGCTTTTATAAGAATACTTTGTATAAGGGTGAGTAGAGAAAGTCATATTAGATCATGGGGTTTTTGTATTACTGCATTTGTAAGTTAAGAGTTCCATTTCGCCGGTTCTTGAAACTCACTATAACAGCGCTGAAGGAGATGCATTAAATCGGCGAGATCTACTCTACATGTTCTGAATCATTACACTAATTACAACAGCTGCAGTGCTTCAATCAAGAGCAGCGTCAGTATTGCTCTGTACACTACATTTTTAAATATATGTTTCCCTTTGATTTCTTTGCACAAAAAGAATAAGCTGAATACCCTGTTTATAAACCGTAGTAGTACCAATAGAAAAGAGTAGCGCTGATATATTTGCAGCTTTAAAGCAGTTCTCAAACTGGGGAACGTAAACTAAGAGAGGCTATACTATACTGTACTATAGTACAATACATTAGTGTGATGCAGAGAAGTGGGGATAAGATTTATTTAATCATAATTTATTTAATACTTTCTTATAAAACATTCTATTTGTTTTATAACCCATGCATGTTATGAATGTCTTTCACACTTAATAGTTTTCTGGTAAGTTTATAGTGAATTTACAGTTTAATTCCACTTTTCTTGTTATCCATTTTATTAGCACTTATCATAACTATAAACATTCCACATAATATAGTTTACATCTAAGAGGTTAGAAACTTGAGCATAGGTTCTGGAAAGGCAGTAAATAAATGTTTTAAAGTCAAAAATTCACACATTCACGCATTTATAATTCTATTTTTAAATTGTATTTTGTATTTCTTGTTTAAAAGTAGAAAGATATATTTCACAATTTTATTGAAGAACTATAAATGTAATCACTAGTTTTTATTATTTAAAATAAATTGTCACACTTATAATTTCAGGCTCGTACAATATCTGCGCGTTAGATGACTCACAGAGGCAGGAAAATATGCCGGCGCTTCTTCGTGCTTATACTGCGAGGTTGCTAACGGCAAAACTCCTCAAGCAGTCCTGGAGGAAGCTGCAGTAGAAACCAATGGATCTCTCTCCATTTAGTTACTTTTGAGTAATGCTTGGTCTCCTAACCACATGTTACATAAGGATTACTGATATGATGTCTTACGAACAATAACCGAGGTTACCTCATGCCAAAAGTATAAAATATAGTAATTAGAGTAGAGTAGAGTGGTGTATTTGTTGGTTTTAAACATTTTACATATTGAGATTCATACATCTCACGGATGAGATAGACCATAAGTGCTCATATAATACACAGATGATAAAAAATTGTGCTTTTGTTAGAGTACAACCCTTAAGGCTACGCTTTAATATAACAAGATGATGATAAAAAGAGAGAACCTAACCTAACTTATGTACCTAAGGTGTGCATTTTTTTTATTGACGCTCTTTAACTACTACGGTTCTTAGCGTCCCATTCTATATTGGGCGTGAAAGACCGGTAATTTTGCTCAGAGGCCTCTTTATCGGGCTTGAGGATCTTTTACGTACCGTAAATCTACGACACGAGACTACCGGCTTTACTTCCCTTTCGAAGGAAGCCATACCAAGTATTTTTACGCCCGAAAAAGTCCATCGTCCTCCGTCAGGTTTGAACCCGCGACCTTGGGAACTAGAGGCTAGCACGGTACCACTAGTCCACGGAGGACGACTTAAGGTGTGAATATTAACTTCTTAACATATCTATAAGTCCCCATGCTTCAGTCTAAATTTGTTGTCCCATTGAATTATAAATTTAATGATATCCTATAAAATTAAAAAAGAGACAAAACAGCAAGAAACAGACAAACACAGAAGAAAACAAGAAAAGATAAAACAACTTTCTCACAAGTGCGCGATATTGTTTGTTAAACAAACTCAATACCGCAACTAAAACACCAACCCTCCCCATCCCAACCCTTGTCCTTGTTCTTTATACTACGATCTGGAATGCATCATCTTTGTCAAAATGTACCAATCGCTTCCTCTTCCCAACGAGCGTGGTCCAGCTAGCTTGTAACCCTCTCCTTTAATTAACAAAAAATTTGGCAGATACGTTCTGCTGAGCTGTTGTGTCTTAGTACAATGCGCCAGAAATGAATCCAAGTAGCTTCCTATCAACACTAGGGACAGATTGTTATCCCGTCGTCGTTAACAAATGCCGCCATGATCCCAGTCTAAGAAAGCAAGCCCTTTTTTGCTGACTCTATTTATCCACAAAATATGAAATATGGTAATTAAATACACCATCCCGTATCATGCATACATCGTCTGCAAATAAAATGTCACTTGCAAACAAGGGTTGACTACTGTCTGCTGTTGCATCCACCGACAAAAGGTCACTCTAGGACAAAAATCCGGATCACTGACGCATTGAACCTGTTAGAGGTGGGAAAGGTACAGTGAATTGAGATGAAAAATTCTTTATATACTACTGTGGCTTAGTACAGATACTTGTATTGTAATTCTCCTCGTTTAAGTTCCTGAGGAGAGTTACTCAGGGTTACTCAAAAAAAAGGAATAGACTTTAAATATTTATTTTTACTGAACGACAATAGAAGGCGTCACATGCAATACATCACTGAATAGAGGAAAGTTCAAAATTTTACTTTATGTGTTCAAAATGAGCAACATTTGTTAAGCAAAGGCGACTAGTGCTTTTCCGTTTGCATACAAAACCATCTTCTGCGAATTTATAGTTACAATTGTAAATTTTTTATGACGAGGTAGCTCTTTGTTGAACTTACAACGAAATGCACGCTGCAATGAAACAATGGATTCACTCCTGGCATACTGCAGCACACAAATTGACTTTTCCTGTGGTGTTGCCGTTTTCTCGTAAACAAACTCAGCGCTCCTGTAGGCACTGAATGGAACTAATAGGCGGGGCTTAAAACTTTTAACTTTCCTCTATTCAATGATGTTTCGTATGTGTTTCTATTATCGTTCATTAAAAATGAATCCTTCGTTTTGCATAACCCTGTACTGCTTCACACACCATATCCTCGACCTCAGGTGTAATCTGTTCCTCTACCATGTACGAAACTACCCTGTTCTTTGAGACACTGATGGACTTGTAAATGTGGTACTTTCGGGGGGGCTTTGATCAGGATATCCTTCTTGCTACAAGTGTGCAGCCTCCCATGTATTGGCATTAGCCAGGCCACACATGAAATGCATACTCTTCGTTGCTGTAAAGTTTCATTTTACATTCAGTAAAGCACAACTGACAATCCTCAGACAGGTGACGTGACCTTTTGAGACTTTAATTTGATAAAAGCACTTAAGCATCACTTCTCAGTAATATGCAGTATTTAAAGCAAAAGAAACAACTGTGACCGCATCACGAAAGAAGTAAAGCATATGGTATTCAAAACAATGAAATCACTGGTGGCCTTAGTTACGTTTTCAGTTCTCTCACAAACGCCTCCACGTTTGCTGGAACTTTTCTGCTTCTATTTGCGTGTGCTGTCATCTTTATCGATTTATGCTATCAATTATCTTACACTCCGTATTCTGGAGGCCTGATTTTATTCCAAAGGGAAATGGTGAAAAAGCTTTCACTTCTGTCCCCTCTTCTTTACACCAATATGAGTTAGCTTTACGCACATAAGAAAAACATTCTTATTGGTGTTCCATGGAAAGTGATGAATTCTGTATTCGCGTCAACAATATGAAATTATCCTAAAGGAAACGATTTGCATGAGAATTAAATGAAAAATATAGGTATTTTGAAACAAAATACTCCAATAACTGGGCTTAATTGAAAGTCAACTATCGTGTGGTATAGGGACACCTTCCTGTATCTCAAAATGCATTGAGTTCAAATCCGGCAGGGCGAAGGTACGAAACTTAGACTTAATTCCCTTTTCCTCCAATAAGGTACCTTGTCTGTCTATCTATCGTTAGAATGAGTATTTTAGCTTTACAATAATTAACAACTAACACAAAATTAAGCATGTGTGAAAGTCAGCCAAACACCTGATGCAACGGAGTTTAAATCCCGAACACGCAGCGCTACAGTTAAAAGTGTTACCTCTGCTCCACAACAGAAAATGTGCCACTTCAATGGAAAACAGAGTCGTATAATTGCATACGTTTGAAAATTTCATTGTGGCAATAATGGTTTAACAGCAAGAACATGATTATCGTCGTCGTTGGGTTATTGGAAATAACCCCGAGAATTCTAAATAACAGTTGGAGTGTGTCCCTAAAAATAACTCTTAGTTCTGTAAATATTTCCAACAGAACCAAAATATATTGATAAATTTACTTAAAGCTCCTGTATACAATTTTTCAATCTCGTACGTTCAGCTGCTCGGGAGATCTGATGTACTGGTAGGCATAACCGACGCTAAAAGGTGCTATGTCTTAGCCAGTACATGTAATAAACAGACAAAACTGACCTTCAGCTATGATGCATAAAGTCGTAGTATACAGGAATTTCAAGCGATTCGTAGTGATAGAATTTTAATTCTATTTTCAATCACAGCGAAAATGAGACCCTTGGTAAGTATAGGTTAGCTTTTAGAGAATCAGAATTTTTTGTATATAGAATTTGGGCCGCATGATGAATGAAGAATCTGCGAGGGGGAAGAAAAAATAAAATAAAAGCGAAGGAAAATAAAATTTTAAAAAATCGGATGTGTTGCATTCACACTACTTCCGTCAATCACTCTTCTGGAACTATTCTTACAAAATGTACTTCTTTTATCTGCTTCTTTTTAATCCAGATAAACTTTTAATTCACATTCATCATTTCGTTGTAGTACACAGTAGGTAAAGGTACTGTCGCTGTATAATCGCTTTGAAATATGCTCTTTCCATGACCACGGGGAAAAAATGAATAACGACTTTCCAGTTGAGAAAAGTGTAAGTATTTGAAAATTCAAACCAATAGCAAGGAATATTTCTAAAATAGTTTAGTTAAAAAGTATATTACATAAATTGTGTGCTTTAACGAGATTTACGTTTTTTGTGGACTAACAATAAGGTTTTATATATTACGGTTTCATAATCATGCAAAAGTCGTTCAGAATAAAGAAGATTCCATAAACTATTTGCAGTAAATTCACAAGATGTACATTTAATTTGTCATTAAAATATCTTAGGTATGTAACAAAATTATTATAGCCGCTTTAAAAAATAAATACATTGTTGAAAAATGTTACCTTGTAAAGGATAGCTTGGGTAGGAGTTATTTTCTTCGAAACCTTTGTGCCCAATTCTTCGATAAAACTTCAACTCTAGTTTGGTACTTAACCGAGTGTTTGTTTTTGAGTTATGCTTTTAACACACACACACACACACACACACACACTCACACACTCACACACTCACACACTCACACACTCACACACTCTCACACACACACACACACACACACACACACACACACACACACACACACACACACACACAGTACCAGTTTCTATAACTGCTCTTTGTTGGATTCATAGTCTCAAAACAGGTATTTCCGTAAAATCTCTGTATCGAACTTTTAGGTAGAATGTAATACTTTCTGTACTTATTATAGGTAAGCAGTAGGGAAGGTAAAACACTACTAATCCGATAATGGGCTTGTGTAATAACAATATATAGAATTGAATGTAGGCAACCTATTCAATCTACCGTAAACTCGCTGCTATGCAAAGGTTTCTAAAACAATCGCTGCCGCAGAATATGCATTGTGGCAAGTTATATTTGGGTTACATCTAAATAATATTTGATTAATATAAAGCAAACACCAGCTGTTATATCCGCAGAGATCGTATCGTTTCTCAAAGCTATGGTGCATGGAACTCTGGTCGTATGCTTCACCAGTCTCATATTGAGCAAGGTGGCACAGGCGGTAGCGCGTGTGACTTGCATTCGGGAGGTCGTGGGTTTAATTAAATAAATATATAAATAAAATTCTTAAAATACTCCTAATCTCTTACATCCAGACGTGTTTTCCAAATTCTTATATTTATTAAATAACAAGTAAAATAAATCCAAAACCAACAACATTGTTTAGGCATCCTAAAACTAAACAGGAAAGAAAAATATATAATAATAAAATTTAAAACAAAATACACTAAAAATTTACTCCAATTACATACAAATAAGCAACACAAAGCAATACCGGTATCCAGAATTAAATAGTTGGTATTCAGATAAACTCAAAACAAAGTAATCTAGATAGAAGACACTTAACCTAAAGTACCAGTTTTACTTTATTCTTTTGCTTTACCGCTAACCGATAAACTAGGAACTGGTATCACATTCACTTATTATATATATTAGTTTATTCTATTAATTCATTAATTTAAAAACCTTCAATGTAAACTTTAAAAACTTTAATTAAAATGGATCCTAGTTTAGTAAAAGATTTATTTTATTTTAATTATGATTTTCAGTATTTAATTAATAACGTAAATACTATTTTTATTTATTCAATACCTTTTAATAACATTTTTGAATTTGGTTCCCGCGGCCAACCTTCCCGACCCATAGGTTCTTTAGGGGCTTTCCCCGGATCGCTAGGTAAATGCTGGAAAGGTTAATTACATCCCCTAAATTTCCTGTTCCTCCACTTCACCTTTCTCATTTCACTTCATGTTTCATCTGGTTGATTGTTTTAGGGTTTCAAGTGTCGAAGGCGTTGCATGGCAGGGAAAAGGAATGCTCTCTGTAATACTTCATCCTCCAGGAGTCCCGGTCCCCTAGCTTGCAGGGAGAAAGGGAGCTTTCCTTTAAGGGAAAAAAGTAAAATGCCTTATTCAAAGGGATTATTGTGATAGGAAAAATTATGTACTTTTATTACTTTTACTATCATCTTTATACTATATTTAACAGATTAAACTGCAATCCTAACATATCAAAATTTTTGTGTACCTTACATCAAAATGAAATAAACTCAAGCTTATTTTATTTGTGTGTTTCCAGCTGCCACAGGGAAGTTTCAACCTAGAAAATGCTTCTGCTCTGTCGTACCCCCTGATACGGTCGTCCTCTGACTCCTGTCACCTCCCCCCTCCCCCCTCCTGAGGCCCCTTTTGGGCCTAGACAAAAATATCTAAGTTTATAATTAATAGAAGTGCTATAAACTGTGATGTTAGATTCATTATAAAACAAGCTGAGTCGGTTGGTTTTTACTCACATCACATACTCGCTTGGATTTTCTTGCTCTGAAGCAACTGCTCCTCCATCCTCAGCTGAAAATCGACTGAATTCAGCTTCGCTTTCCTGACCCGCAGGGTTTAAATTCAAAGACGGAATTGCTGGCCCCAGTTGGGAACAGTTGTTACCCATTTGAGCTGAAATTACCCTTCTGTGGTAAAGGCTGGGAACTCTTGATTTTCAGTATGTAGAAGAGAAGGGAGAAGACAACGAACGACTGCCAGCAGAGAAGCTGCCCAGGTGTTACCCTCCAAGATGGCAACCAAAGAGTTAACCGAATCGACGGGTATAAATAATTTTACCTTTAGACCACGGACTTCCAGTCCGTAAGATTTTAATATTTTATCGATTAACTCCGGCCGTGAAAACCTTTGACATGTTTAAGGTCCTGTTTATTAAATATGTCATTTAAATGGGACAAAGGATATGGGCAACAAACTGAAAATTATTGCCCTTAATGAGCCAGGGCCGCGGAGCTATGGAGAGCAGCGTCAAACTAGTGGAAGAAATGCCACGAACGGGGTTACTGGACACGAAAATAACGTAGCGTATTTAATTATAAATGTATACTGTAGTGTAGATGGCACCAGAAGCTTAAAAAGCATATCACAATGGGATGCACAGCAAAATTAAAGGACATGTGGAGAAAACCGTTTAATAAACAAGGTTTTAAGGAGGGATAAATACGTATTTTACTTTCAATAACTAATTTAATAGGTTAGGGCATTAAAAGATAAAGATAATAATAATAATAATAACAATAATAATAATAATAATAATAATAATAATAATAATAATAATAGTCTTATACTAATAGTTTTTGCAAAGTAGTAAGACCCATTCATTTTGGTTTATAAAATATCGCAAACAATCATGATAAGGAACTACGTAATACGAAATGAACCACGCAAATGAACAAGCATTACATAACTGTCGTAAAAGATAGCATTTTCGCATTACATGTAAAAGGTTGACAACCTTCTTTATAGTCCTTTTTTTTTTTGCAAAACTTTGATAATAAAACTTATTTACGATAATACAATTCCATATTAACTATGGAAAGGTAGCATCAAAATAAAAACATTCATTACCACAGTCGATGTTAGAAACACCAATCTTCAATTTTCCGTACCGGTGCTTTACCGTTTGAGCTAAGATGTCAATATAACAGCACTTCATGAAATTCCACTTTTCCCGGTAAAAAGCAAGGCATCCTCAATTTCTCTTGAGATAACACACCCCAATGTCGACCTATATACTTTTTCATTCTGTTTCTACCTTTATAGCCTGCGGAAAAACAGTTAATGAAACTCAGTTGATTATATTTTCTCAACGAATCTGAAACTTCCTTGGATCCTAGCCTCTGGTGCACACCACAAAAAGAAAACAAAAAGAAAGAGTTGTGCAAAAGCCGCAATAAACTTGGGTTGCTAGAATAAAGTAAGAGTGGGGAGGAGCCATGAATGAGAAGGAGCTGCTTTACTAATCCCTTGCAAACTTAAACACGGCTCATTATATCGGCACGTTTGTTTTGCTTTTTTGTTTTCATTGAAGTATACGCTGCTGTCCATTTAAAAATAGCATGTATTTTATAGATTCTCTATATAGTGAAAATAATACAATATTAACAATATTAGTTTAATAACCCTTCCAGTCTCTATGGGCACTTTTCAATTAGATGTTTTTTTATATTTTGCAAACGAGTTTTCCCTGAATGATCCTTTGTGATTTTTGGAGAGTATTAAAACATAATGGTAAGGGAAAAAATCCCTGTAATGGTATTTAGAATTATATTTTTATAGTACGGTGACAGAACTGTTGATATAATTATTAAAAAATAACATGGGTCAAAACACTACTACCAGTTGTGCAAAATTAAGAGCTATATACACACGACGCTTTAGCAAATATGAGCAGTTTTCTGGGGTATTAATTGTGCCCCTCCTTAAACTGTGTAACGCACAGAATATACAAATTTACATGTTGTTTAGTACTAGCCTACATGCATCTGTCAACTGACTTCGAAAAAGTGAATCATTTATATCTTCTACTGCCGAATTCAAATAACGCTTAAAATTTGAGGCAGTAATTTTTAACACTTATATGATTTTAGTCAAATCATATAATATGTAAATTCAATAACAGCCCGCCTTGAAGCAATATGTGTATGTAATAACGTGTAAAATATATGTAACAGACATTGCATATGCTTATATTATTGTATCCATGTGTAATAATGTTATGTGAATACATTACGTAATTTAATAATGTAGGAGCTGTGAGAATAATAAGTTTAAAGTTGCTAACAATAAGGTAACTGAGGTAACCTTGAGGCAATAATGAGTAAGGAAGTTTAAATGCTACTAGTGATTATTGGAGTAACAATAATGTAATTTTAGTGCATTTAATAAAATAGCCAATCCACAAACAGAAAAAGCTTTAATTAAATGAAGCTATTCTATTGGAGTAGGATTAGCCAATTAGAGACTTGAAACACAGATTTACAAGTTTAGACGGTTGAAATCAATTCAGTTGCCTCCAAACAGTGCTCATAACCAGACACGAGATGTGTCCTCGAGAAATTAATTACGTATTCGTGAGAGACGAAAATAGTATATGTGTTAAAAAGTGCAAGTATTAAATAAAAGAATCTCACAGTTCTCGATATCAGTGAAATGCTATTTAATTTGTGTCAAGGATTAATAAAAAGGAGTGAATTAAAACTTTAAATCTGTTTTAACCTACATTCTTGTCGCATCACGCCTTGCCATGATATCCACGTCTCTAAAATAATACTGACGCAGGTGAGGCAAACATAAATATTAAATATTTAAAGAAAAAGTTTAATTATAAAGTTAATCTTTTTTTAAACTTGGGGCAAAGACCATTTGAAAATACATTTGGGGCGAAGGCTACCGGAAACTGCTTACTTACGTGCAGTTGCAACTAATTTTAAAATCGGCTACCCAACAGTTGAACTATAATACAACTCCTACTTCAAGTCGGCTTCTCATACGTAGCAGCAACTACCTACTTCAAATTGACGCCCAAAGCGTGGTGCAAACAACGTAACAAACCGTCTATTTCAAATTATAAATTCAATTAATTATCCTACTAGTAATTCTGGCTGTAATCTGCTGTGACTTCCTCTATTATTCCAATTGAAAAGAATGCCTTCTACTAATATTGCTATTCCATGTTGTCTTGTACGTTTTGTTTTTACAGCCGTTACAACATGCTGCTCTTCAAAACTCTTCGTACTGAACGCCTTATTTCCAAAATAAAAATTACAATATTTTTAAAGCCGCTCACACAAAATTCATTGTTTAAATACAATGGCAAAACACAGCGGATATGATTTTCAGTTACTAGCTAAATATGCTTAGAAATACAGTGCCTTCGTTTTATGCCAAAGCCTCAGCCCCCTAAATGCGTATCAGCCGAGATAGGAGTGGCTTCGGCATTATGCCACCATGCAGCAGCTCACATGTGTCAAGGGTACGTTTATCAGCTGCGAGCTGTCCTAGTCGTTACTTTGTCTTCGTGTTGGAGGTGTTTCGACAAAAACCTGTGTTGTGTGTCATTTCTTTAGGATTGATATTCTCTTAGTAGCCCACGGAAATGCCTGACAACAAATCCACACTTGAAAAGCGTATTTTTATATACGATTTATATGTGAAAATTGAATGATGTAGACAGATGTATACACAACTTTAGCAGCAATTACGTGGTTATCCAGTTCCGAGTAGAGACACTAAGATTTTTGGTCAATAAATGCAGAACAACGAGATCGTTAAACGCTAAAAAATAAAGTTTATAGGAACAATACCCACACCATAGACGAACTTAAGGACAATATAAAAGCAGAAATTGCCATTACGCAGGAAGAACTTATGCATGTAAATGGTAATTTCATCCGAAGATGTCAAGATTGTCTTCGCGCAGATGGACACCACTTTCAACAGCACTTATAACAAGGTTAGCACTCATTGCTTATACGGGGTGAATCATTTAAGTTGAGACTGAGCAATATCTCCAGATCTAAGCGTAAGCGTGTATAAACAAATGTCTCGATGAAAATTGCCTCATATTGTGATGGAATGTAAATGCCATTAGTCGTGTTTTATTTGGAGGACGTCGTGCTGGAAATTTTAGGCTCAATTTATTTTTTTTTAATGGGAACCTACCTTTGTTTTCTCACTCCTCATAAAAAACTAAACAATATTTGTATAAAGCATTTTGCAATTGTTCTTACACCAACGTAAATAACAACGAAAATTCTGAATGACTGTGTACAAAGAGCACAATGGATGGTCAAGTTATATTTCGTAATTAGGAACCAATATTTTTTTTTATTTTGTTTCCTTCTTCCTCACCACAAAATAAACATTTTTTTATAAACCATTATGCGACGAGAAAACATACAACATGTACTTTTCGATTTAAAAAAATTAAATTGACCCTAAAATGACCATCAAAAAATCCCCCTAACTAAACACAACTAACGTCATTTACTTTCCCCCATAATATCAATCAATTTTTATTAAACGCATTTCTTTCTACAATGCTTAGTTTTGTAGATATTATAAAGTCTAAACTTAAATGGTCCATCCTGTATATTACTAACACCCTTCAATAAGTAACGCGGGAGTTACGAAAAGGAAAAACCCGCAGTGTAATAGACTATGTGCTGAACACGCATTCATGCGTTCCGCGGCCTTGGCATAAAACGAAGGCAGTCTATATATTCACATGTAGTAGTTGGTATTAACAGAATAATCTCTAACACAGTTTTGAAACGCTAGATTCAATCAGTCCAAACCTTTTACAGCAGTAACACCAAATGATTTGTTCTCTACCCTCTGCAGAGTTTTTATATTCTAAATATTGCTTTACACAGTAATATTTCACGTTAGAGGGAACATTTAGTCATGAATATTAGTATTTGTTTTTATCTTATATGCAAGGATGACAATTTTCACTAGTGTGAACATAATTCGGGTGGGTGGCTTGCCCTTATTGATGTCACGAATGCAATGGATTCATAGGTACTGTATTGTAAAGGAAAGGGCAACCTGTCTGTGCATCGTCGGAGAAAGAGCTGTCGAAGGACTGCTCTTTTCTACTATAAAACGGATATTCCCATTACAAGTAAAACTCCGGCGAACTTGGACAAGGTCATGCCTGCTTAAAGTATACAAGTAAACACTTGACTTCCTCTTATTATGGAGATTGTATAGCTACCTTACTTTCACTATTCCCACTCTACAGGTTCAAATTGATTATTACTTAATCACTGATGCAGTAATTTGTATCATAAATTATTTAAATGTAAAGAGTGATTATAGTATGAATATGCATTATTATGTGACATTGATTTGAGATGTTTGTTGATTGTAATTATTGTTGGGAAGTAAGTTTATACTGCCTTACTGAAACTGACAATAATAGCGTGCAATAATGCAGCGAGGGGGTGAGCTGTTTATCATTATTGGAAACGAGGAAGTTACGTAATATTGGCGCGTTTTTCTTTTAGAATTTTCTGGAACATTTCCCTAGAGCATATGTATTCATAATTTTCATTGGATATAAAAATAGACGCTAATGTTGGCGCGTTTTATTAGCCAATTGCAACTCAGTTATAATCTTTAGGCATATCGGGGTGTAGGAGTATAAAAGGTAGGTTAGAGGTAAAACCCGTCAGTTCATCGAAAATATTTGTAAAGTACACGTCGCCTTCAGTCAGTCAGTTCGTCGAAAACATTTGTACGGCACACGTCGGATATCAATTTGCAGGTTACGCGTAACAGATATATGAAAAATCTTAAATGTTGTAAAGTTAATTATACAAAAAGTTGAAGTACGCGAATTAAGAGTGATCAGTAATGAAGTTATTATAACAGTTTCAGTTTGGCGAGTGTCAAGATCAATGTGTAAATGTGATAGTTAACGTGTTCGACAATAAAAGTGTAAAACAAATTTCTTCATCAGTGTTATCTTTGGATAAAAGATTCCTTTCCGTTTACACAACCTGTATAAAGAGAAGTGCTTGACCAAAAGGATAATAGCTAGCCGGAGGACAGTGAAACAAAATTAAATAAAATAAAAGTAGCATTCCTTCAAACAAAAACTAATTCTGCCGCAAATTGCTAACACCAGATGGAGCTAACAAACCTAACAAATGAATCACGTCACAAAATGGCTTCACCACATGAAGTAAACACACATACACCAATAACATTATAAATTTACCATCGCAAATTGGCTCCCAAACGTGGGGCTCAATAAACAAATTAAATATAACAAGTATACTACCACTTTCATCACGAGAACGAAATGATAAAAGTGCCGTAGCGTCACAATAAATGATTGATAAAAAACACTCTGAAAACGGATATTACGCTATCAATTAGTATATGTGGGTCCCAATATAAGCTAATCAAATATGAATATAGAAGGTAAGATGAAATTTAGATTGATCTAAAGCTATCCCACAGTACGGGAAATGTTGGAAAATATACATAGTCTGGTAAGTCTGACCTATCTTATGGATTGATACAGTTCTTTAATTACCTGCACCTACACTGAGAACATCGATGGAAACATGCCAAGTAGACTGCTGGTCCACTTCAGTCTAAGGGTTTCAAGTCTGTCCTTTAAGTTCTGGTCCTTTTCTATGCTTTCTGTAGATTTTATAACTTGATAAATGTGGTTTTTCTTATGTTTCAAACCATAGCCGTCATAGACAATAGTGTCGTCCTTCGTGGTGTAGTGGTTTCATGCTAGCCTCCAGTTGTCGAGGTCGCGAGTTCAAACCCGGCGGAGGGCGATGGATTTTTTCGGGCATAAAAATCCTTTGCATAGCTTCTTTCGGGAGCGAAGTAAAGCCGGTGGTGCCGTGTCGTGGATTTACGGCAGTAAAACAGCCTGAAGCCTGATAAGGAGACCTCTGAGCAAGATTACCAATCTCTTACGTCCAATATAGAATGGGATGCCAAGGACCACAGCAGTTAAACAGTCGCCTTAAACAAAAGGGCGAAAAATAGCAAATAGTGAAAGGATATCCACATAACATTCAGTCCTAAGAACATGTATACAAAGTAGGTTCTTCCATATTACAAGCTGCTTTAAGGTTTGCTTTCGGAGGGCGATGAGATAGTCTTGAATGTTCAGAGATATACAGGTAACGAGCTTTGTGGAATTATAGGTTTCACAAAGAGGATCTTTTGTGTCAAACAACCGATTATGGTTGATACTCTGTTTAGGAGCCGTATCTTATGACAATTCACTGCACGAGTTGCGCACTCATTTGACCAAACTACTGCATAAAAAGTTGTTCGCGTCTTGCCATCCAAGTTGCCACCATGTTTAAACGTAACTGTGAACCTTGGGATATTTCAATCGGTGCCACTCTCGGTGAATGTACCCCTTATACCCGAAATGATATGTGATGTTGGTGCTCCGCCACTCTGCACATGCTGTAAGGGAACTTCTCAACAACATCTACAGGGAGAGGACATGTTGCATAGTCAGCGCGATCACCCGACCTAACGCCACTTGACTTCCTTTTTTGGCGGCATGTAAACAATGATGTGTTTACTGTTGGTTGTCTTCGGTGTTGGAGTCTTCGTCGGGTGATAACAGTTGGTTTTGCGGAAGGTGACTCTTTAATCCTTGTGACTGCTGTGGATCTTCTTCCAAGTGAGAAATGTACTGCCCCAGGCACATGATGAAGTTGCTGATAAAAAAGTGAGCAAGAACTTGCGTGTTCTGAGATAGTGCGTAGTCCAATTTCATGGTGAAGCCGTGTGGTATGTAAAAATCAAGGGGCGTTAAGGATTGTATGCAATACCTTGTTCTGAAGAAGTTGTAAACGGTGAATGGTGCTAGCAGTAGCTCCGCCCCAGATTGGGCAAGCATATGTGAGCCGTGGACGAGGTAGAAATTTGTATATAAAAGAATCATATTGGAAACGTATAAACGACTTCGGTTAAGAAGTGGTTAGTGAGATTTAACCAGGAGTAGCCAAGTTCAGCTTTGAATTGATGTGAAACTTCCAGCTTAAGCCTGGTTAAAAACTAACCTTTAGGTATTTAAAGTTTCAACATTGCGCTTCCAGGGAAGTGAAATATTGTTATTACGCTATGCAAATTTGTGGCAGGTTGTCGCAAACTAAATACCATGGCTTCACATTTCTGGTGCTTCAAAGCTGTTCTACAAGTTTATATTTATGTGATGGAGGGTTTTAAAAGCTGTCTGTAATCTCAAACTTGCAGTTCCTATATCTTGGCGAGTGGTAAAAACGACAATATCATCAGCGTACAATGCAGTACTTACAGACGGGACATTAGGGATGTCACGTGTGAAGATATTGAATAATATAGGTACGGATGTTGAACCTTGAGGCACTCCCGCCATAAGGTCGAGTAGAGGATAAAACAGACTCAATGCGAATTTCGAATGTGCGATGCGACAAGAAGCTGATATTAATATAATAAAAGTAATCAGGGAGTCCAATAGTTCTGAGTTTATACAGAAGGCCATTGTACCAAACTTGGTCGAAGGCCTATTAACGTCTAGAAATGCTGCAACCGTAATCGGTTTGTTTTCGAAGTCTTTTACAATGCATTTTGTGGCACGCAGAAGTTGCTGTGTTGTAGAATGCTGATGACTGAAACAAAACTGTTGAGGTGGAAGAACTACAGCATCCATTATGAATCTGTTCAGCATTTTGTGAATTACTTTTTCAAAAATTTTAGAAACAGTCGAGAGTAAACTTATAGGTCGTTAGCTATCAGACAAACTTGGTAGAGAGCTAGGTTTATTAAGAAAATTATCTCAATACGTTTCCAAGATATCCGAAAAATACCAGGTGAAAAGAAGCAGTAAAATGGAGAATAAGTATGCCAATGGTTTAGAATCAAGGTGTTCTGGAACAAGGGTGGCGAAAACGCCTTTCTTCCGCGAGTCACCAAATATGCAACACGCACTGCATCAGTCAGCAGCATGTGAAAAACAAAGGGACAGTGGCAGAGAGGAACTCACGAGTCCCGTTTTTGCCACAACGATAGGGATTCGATCAAGTTCTAGGGTTTTATTTGCGAATAGTGTGAGTGTAATCCAGCGAAGTTCTCTTGGTAAAGGACAACGAATTTACTGTGGGACAGATATGTAAGTAGCAACGGCGTGATCCATTTTCTACGTCAATTCTTGATGTATTGTAGGATTAGGTATGAATGTCCGCTGAAAATGATCTGCAAGCGATTCACATTTTGCGGCGTCACACTCATGCGTGTTGCCCTGATATCTTAGTGGTGGTATTGTGACGTATGCAGAGATTGTCGCGCATACGTCTCTCTGGTCACCTAGATTCGAGATGGTGGTTAAAGCTTGGGTGGAGGGATTAGCAGTTTAGGTGGGGGTAGTTTAGTCAGCGTCCCCACGCTTTAGGAAGCGTTGCTTGGGGCAGAGAGTCAGTGAGTTGTAGTCAACCAGTACAGACGTGTAGTCGCCCTCTCCGTGCAGGAATGCATGGCGGACTCGCCCGACAGGCATGGAACTAAGAATGTGGGGTAAAGTATCCAGTTTTATCTAATAAACCCTCTGTCATCTATATCTTCACCGTCTTATTTATGATAGTGTAAAGTTCCTTCTTCCTATTTTGAGCCATGTAAGTGTCCTTTTGCCAGTATTTAATAATATTTCTGCCCTTTCACTTTAGCTGCGTCCCTAGTCATAGCTTCGCCATTTTACAACTTGTTAATTTTCTGGTACCTCTAAGCGAGTCGCCCACCTCCTAATGAGCATTTGATAAGAGCCTACGACAATTGGTGGAGAGCCGGGCATAATTTAATTTTTTCTAAGGTTTTTAAGTGCAAATTTTTTTTCTCCTGTAAAATGTAACGGTTTTGGTCCTCCACGTGGTTGTTAAAAATGTAAATCTGTTTCTTGGCTTAAGGGTAAGGGTTTCTGTGGTATAAGGTGTGGTTTCTGTATTCTAAATTCTTGTTGCATTGTTTTCTGAAAGTCCCGTGTCTTAATTCCAATTTTAAGTTCGTTTTTATATTTTTTCCATTGTCTGTCGGCGTGACGCTAAAACTCCTGGCTCCATTTTCCCCTAACCTTGGCTTCACTTCTACTAAATTCTGTTACTGTGGTAAATCATTCGTGCTGGTCATTTTAAAGTACATATTTTTGTGAATTGTGAAAAATTGGGATATAGTTGTAACTTTGATAATATAGTTGCGTGTGCTAGCTGATCTACGTAACATTATTGCATTTATTGGTTGCGTCATCTTGTAAGTTTTGATTTCTTAACGACTCGAAAGTGCAGCAAATATTTTAAATTTCGCGTGTTGCGTGTTTAAAACTTGCGTGTGTATAAAAAGTGTGGTGCATCTGTTTGGAATAATAAAATAATAAAACGAAAGAAGTCAAGAGTATATATATTGAAAATTTATATTTGTGAATTGTACACTCGCGCTACGCATAGTGGTAATCATAATGATGATAATTTTGCTTCACCGTTGCCATGTTTGGTTTATCTAGTTACGCAATGCATATTTTTGGGGAAAAATGTTTCAAAATGACTCATTTAAGTAAACGTTTCAGGAGCTACTACCAATCTTGCCAGTATCTTCACCTCATTAGGTTTAATGTGCCTCTAATAAGGACCACTACGACGTGGATGTTGATGGATCAGCTATATGTGTGTTACCAAATTTTGGAAAATTGCACTGGAATTTTGTGGTAAAAAGAAAAATTAAGAAAAAGAAACCTCTAAGTATGTGAACATTGTGTGTACTAAAGTTTGGACGAATGAAACAGTTTCACAACTCACACAGGTATGCTAAATTTTTATTGTTTCACTGACTGATGCTTAATTAAGCTTTGCTTTTCTGGAATAATGTGTGCTATGTATGTCTCTGCTAAATTGAAAATTTTGAATTCTGTTTTGGGTATTGTAAATCATTTGTTTTGTTATGTTATGCTGTAGGAATGTGTTTGATGTGTACCGTGTGCTTAATTAAGCTTTGATTTTCAGGAATGTTCTGTGACAGTATTGTTTTTGGTAAAGATGTGATTTGTTCTGTTGCATTCAATTTGGTTTGGTTGGGTTTCATTATGATGCTGTGATCTTTTCTTTGCAGAAAATTGTTGCATGAATAGTGTATTATGTATGTATGTATGTATGTATGTATGTATGTATGTATGTATGTATGTATGTATGTATGTATGTATGTATGTTTTGAAGTTATGTGAGAGATATGAGTTAATATTTACCTTGGTGGAAGTGCCTAAGAGTAACCCCGACGGTGGTAAAGTGAGAGATGAGATGAGATGATGTCAGCTTCGGTGGAAGTGCCAAAGTGTAACCCCGATAGTTGAAGTGTAAATGTGTTGATTTTTCAGGAGGGCTACATGTACCTGGAAATTCGATTTGATGTGATGATATGAGAGATTTTGCTTATTGATGTTGCTGTAACGTGCCCAGTATAGCGTGTGTGATGTATTCACACGAGAGAGTAAATGTAATGAAGTGTATGCAATGAGAATAATTTTTTTGTGTTTATGCAACAAGTTTAGTACCATCTTATTTAGCAAGTTTTAATACCATCTACTTTCCAGCTTAATTTTGATTCGGAGGATATGGATGCAACAGTATAATGTCATGTTATTCGTGTCATTCCTGAAATGTTAATGTGATTTCTTTAAGGTTATGCCTAAGTCAGGTATTTTTGACTTTGCAGCATGTTGAATGGTACACGTCAGTGAAGATGTTTTAATTTCTCAGTAATTACTTCTACGAGAAAGTTGAGAGCTAAGATAAAGATTATGATGATGATGATGATGATGATGATGATTGAGATGATGAGGATAATAATAAGATGGAGAAGATAGTAATGTAGAGGAGAATTTGTGTTAGTGACAGTAGAGTATGATTATTGTAGTTGAAAGAATGTAATGTGGTGTAGTTTGAATTTGTACTGTGGATTTATTTTTGAAGTCTGTAGTAATGCATACAGTAGTTTTGAGTACCTGGTTAAGTGAGTGTTGTGTATAATTTGGGCCATGGTCAGTATGAAGGATTCCATTTCATTGTCATGTATGAATGTAGTGTAAGTGCACTTATTTTCTTTTCATTAATAGTACCAGCTGGTCATTAAATAATATTGGGATCCCAAATAAGTTTCTATATTTCTGTCATGTTATTGTATGGAAACAATGAATGTCACTGATGTAATGTTTATGTATTCTGGTCCTTTTGTGATTTTGTATGTGGATTTTATTGCATTGTGTGTTAAATTTTGGATGGTAACCCCCTGTAAAACTTAGTTTTTATGTCAACATGTAGTAATTTTTTTCTCTCTCTTTGCCCCATATTAAAAGAATTCATTGAGTGTAAACCTTTTGGAAATTTTAAATATTTTATTGTAAATGACATACTACTTCTTTTATGTGTGATGATATGTTGGAGCACCGTTTCTACCGTTCTATGGTTTCTGTTGTAGTCACTTTGCTGATGGCGGAGCTCGAGTGGATAAGACGAGTACTCCCCGCATATCACGCCAGAGGTTCCAGAGACACCACAGGAGAGCTGCCGTGCAGCCACTACACTGCAGTGGCATAAGGAGCCACTATTTTGGGGGGCAGTCCAAGCCAGCGATTGCCCACTCCTTCCTCATTTTCAACGACGTGCAGCATCCAAAAGATTACAGCTAGGACATAATTCGTCGTTGTGGGTCATCTGCAAATTCCACCCACAAACAGTTACGTCGGAACATCAATCCAGGTGCAGTATAGTGTGCATGTGACAGTGGCAGCATGGTGCGTGTGCGTGTGCGGGGTGCTCGAGAATAAGTGATCTGAAGAAACATAATCCGTCAACACTCGAGACTCATAAATATGCCAATTAGCATTGCTTTTCCTGTCTTCGTTTGGGTGCTCCATATATGTTCATAAATACTACTTCTTTAATGATCTCATTTTTTTGTATGTCATGATTTACTCTGTCTTGTAATTTTTTTTCTCTTTGTCTTTTTATTATGTACAACATTTGCCTTGTGTCGACGAGGGCGTCGATCTCGGTGGCCAGGGGGAGATGTGACGTATGCAGAGATTGTCGCGCATACGTCTCTCTGGTCACCTAGATTCGAGATGGCGGTTAAAGCTTGGGTGGGGGATTAGCAGTTTAGGTGGGGGTAGTTTAGTCAGCGTCCTCACGCTTTAGGAAGCGTTGCTTGGGGCAGAGAGTCAGTGAGTTGTAGTCAACCAGTACAGACGTGTAGTCGCCCTCTCCGTGCAGGAATGCATGGCGGACTCGCCCGACAGGCATGGAACTAAGAATGTGGGGTAAAGTATCCAGTTTTATCTAATAAACCCTCTGTCATCTTATTTTCACTGTCTTATTTATGATAGTGTAAAGTTCCTTCTTCCTATTTGGAGCCATGTAAGTGTCCTTTTGCCAGTATTTAATAATAATTCTGCCCTTTCACTTTAGCTGCGTCCCTAGTCGTAGCTTCGCCATTTTACAACTTGTTAATTTTCTGGTACCTCTAAGCGAGTCGCCCACCTCCTAATGAGCATTTGATAAGAGGCTACGACAGTATCATAGTAATTTCTTGAAGTATTTTTTTAATCTCCTTCTACAGAGAGTTGTCATCTGAAGAAAGCTTGGATAGGTACCTTTGGTATGACGAAAACGGTGCTCTGACAGTGCTTTACGACTTTGTGGTAATAATTGGTTTAATTGTTGTCTCTACCAGTGCAATCTGTGAGTTAGCCACAACTGTCGCAGTTGATGTTTGGCCTTTAATAGTGCCACGACCCTTTATGAAATTGTTTCATGGTGTATAGAACTGCGACGTGGACGGAATATGGTAGCCGCAAGTGTTACAGACGCACATACAGAATCTGTGAACTGTTTAACAGCAACATTAATTTAGGATCAAGACAGTGAAAATAAGCTGCGAATTAGTATCCAGATATTACAAAAATGGGCTCAAGATTATAGTCTAAAATTTCGGTCGGAAATCAAAGTAATATTGGCATAGAGGAGCGCAAATAGAATATAAGGTTGTTTTAAGTAATAAAGTGTAGGAACAAACTGGGCTGCAATATATCATATAAAACAAATAACGAAGAAATAAGCAATGAAATGAGGAAGTTTCAGTACATTTTTGGAATAAAAGCAAACACTCTGGTAAGAAAAACCGGAAAAGAAGTAAATTTAAAATTTTACAAGACAATGACAATTGCTGTTTTACTGCGTGGTACGGAGACATGGACTATAAAAAAGAGGGATTAAAATAAAATTCAAGCTGCGGAAATGAAACACCTCCGAACAGCAAAAAGCGTGTATAGGATTAGACCGTATTAGAAGTGAGGACATAAGAGAAAAATTATATATATTTTCGGTAAATAATAAAATATTAACAAACGGAGAAGAATGGAAAAATCATATACCAAGAGTGAATAATACCCGCATTGCATTTCAAACATATATGTACAAACCACCATGTTATAGAAACATAGGAAGACCGTTGAAGTGAAGTATAGAAGTATGATGCCGGAATGGGAGATATCTCCTAAACCGTGAAGTGTTTATGATGACGATGATGAATTTGGAAATATGTTTGCAGGCGGTAAGCGTTGCGCAGCTGAGTATCTAACTGCAACTGAAAGCGTTACCAGTTCACAATTCCCTGGATGAGGCTTGGGGAAAACGAGGTGGAGTGGTATTCAGATTGGAAAGAGGTGATAACAGGCAGTGGTAGGAATCCAGTTCAGCTATAGTGTGCATACCTAATGTCTGACTGAAATGTTTAATAAGTGCCACATCCAAAATCTCCCATAGAACAGCAGGATTGTATGAGTAAAGGGTTGGATCACTTGGAGTGGGTATGTGAACTCAATTTTGTTCCGATGTTGCAAGAAGCCAGCGGCTGTGGCTACTCGGCATACCCATCGTACATGTTTGCTGTTTAAGTCGCCAAAGAGACGAGACATAAAATAGAAGCTGAATGTCTTGATCATTTAACCTGGCTGCAGGTAGTTTATAGGACGCAATGATAAGCATCTTCGGAAGGTTGTGTTACTGAAGTTTAACTGCACAGGCTTCAAGGATAGACAGCCTGTTGGAACTATACTATAGTGTTTAGGGTTTTTCTGACAATAGCTACGATACCAGAAACAATAGCACCAGAATCACAATTTGATCTATACACATGATAGTCAGGAATTTTGAATCTTTCAAAAGGAAGCAGATGAGTTTCTGAAATACCGGCAACGCCTACATATTGCAATCGGCAGAAACCGCACAATCATTTGAAGGTTCGACAGGCAGTAGAAGGACGGTGTCGTGAATGAATAGGCCCGAAGGTTGACAATTTGAAGGCCTTCTCTGAATTATTTTTTCATTTAGTTTGCTTTGTTCTTACAGCAACAAATGTGCTTATGTAACTTCTAGATCTTTTACCCTTATTCATGTGGTTATTAAATAATATAATCAGACAACATCGGTTGTATGACAAGTAATTATCCTCTTTGTGAGACCTATCATTCCTCAAATTTTGTTACAGAGGTTCTTACTCATTCTACATGAGTTAAATGAATGAACGTAATGTGATTCAGTAGTTCAACAGTACAGCAACAGCATGGAAAGCCAATGATCTATTTTCCAAATGTCATTAAAATTTCCGACCTTAGCCTATGTAACCAGTATGGAGAAAAAATTCTGCGCCATTAAGAAGAGTTTGTAAAAACGGATAACCAGAATTCTTAAAGAGGACATGAAAAACCCACATTTGTGAAACAAGCACATTATAAATGAAACAGTGGATACAAAATACCCTTGTTCCTTACCGCTCCCTCCAATAATGCACATTTATTGGCAACATACTTTGCTGTTGCGGTTATTATTATTGTTATTATATGCATAGCAGCTAATGTTTACCTCTCTCTCTCTCTCTCTTTCTCTATCCAGAAAGGAGAGTTGCATAAAAGTTCCATAAGAATTCGTCTATGTAAAGTCAGATTTTATGAAGCTAATACTTCATTAAACTCAAAGATCGGAAGGAGCGGTTTCGCAAATTTGATTAGCTTTACAACAATTTAGAATGGAACAGCCTCTTGGAAAACGCGTGACCTAGAAGAGCTTGTGTGACGTAAGATTGCAGCAACAGTTGTAGAAAATCTTTGTTAAGTGATAACAACGAAGGGCAGGCTAGCTGCTTCATCTCTCCTCATGTCTATGGTTGCTAAATCATTTGACTTCTGTATGCCATTGCGTGGAGTAATGCAGTTTTCGAGTCTGCACTCGGGCATGAGCGTTTATGTCCGTGTAAGCATGTGTGAAAGATTAAAAATCAAATAGAATGGCAAAACGTGAAAATGAATACAGAGGAATACAGGATACATATTACTATATTCACCTTTCACCTGCTGTCCAAAACTTTGGCAAGTTACTCTCTCAGTGCAAGGACCATAGAAAGGTCAGTGATAATTCAATTACTTTACACTTATTTGAGATTAGTTTCATTAGCCAGGAAGTTGTTTTTTAAATTACGAGGAGCCTTTTCAGCAATAAAAATTGCAATATGAACTCAGTATGATTTTGTTGAGAATAAATTGAGAATAATCTACGTTTTGAAGTTGTAATTCTCCCTAAAATCGCAGATATTCATTATAGTTTTCAACCCCGTGTCTTCTACTTTGAGTAATCCTTGTGTCCTTTTTTCTTTTTGTTTGTTTTTAAATTTTTATTTTGACAGATAGGCCCAGATTTTCAATAAATAGGATTTATCAGGGTTTAATAGGCTGCAGCCATCAAGTATTCATACTAAACAGTGAATGGAATTTCAGAATAAAGTGTTCTGGCAAACAACTGGAAGAAGCGTAAAATCAGACTCAAAAATTCAATGTCAGAATTATAATATGTGCATCACTGGAGAGAGACAGAGATAGAGAGAGAAATGTAAAACTTTTAAAAAAGGCTTAGAATCCACTCAGTAGCATACAGTAATGATGCTTGTTTATAGGAGAATGATGATAACGGGAATATTTACAGTGAATCCGGTGTTCAATTGCAACAGGTCACTTTTGCAGTATATTCATTAAACAACTGTCTGGTTACTAGCTAATTTAGATGCGCCATAACAAGCTTAAGTAAAAACCCATTTATCTGCTTTTCGCAAGAAATTGACTACCCATGTCTATGTGCAGCAGATGTTTCTGCTCAACAGGTAACTTTCCTGTTGAAATTATACAGCCTTAATAACCACAAAACTACATCATTATAAGTGGTATAGGTTCTTCGTTTTCGTAACCGTCGTTTCTTGGATATTAGGTTCTGAACTTCTAGATGCAAATGGTGCTCTATCTGCAGGGGATGTTACAATAACCAAGAGACATTTACCTAATAGTAGAGGGAAAATGCATATAAATATTGCCGTTTTGATGTTTTAATAATTAAATATCTGCAGATATGATGCAAGGGATGTTTGAACGGTCATATATGGAGCCAGAAAAATAGTATTGTTTTTATAGCCGAGTAGACATAAAATCAGAATAAAATAAGTTCACCTTCAAAAGCTTACCGGAAATATTAAAACCTAAAAGGGAACCTAATTTTATGTGAAAATTGAAAATTTAAATAGCTGACATCATAGGAAAGAAGTCTGTACATTGCCGTGATCAGTAGGAAAATTTCATAGGTTGTATTTAGCGTGGATGCATAGAAAATCATGATGCATGATGTAATTGGAAAGGTAGAAATCAGATGACTGAAAAATTCAATGCCATAGCCGGGATTTTAACCACGGATCTCCCGGTCTCCGTCCGGTTGCTCTAACCACTGAGCTACCATGGTAACATGCCGATACGACATTCAATTCTCCAGCTGATTCGCATTTTTCCCGGTAAACCACAAGGTGATCTCAAATTGTATTGAGATGTCATACCTCAATGGCAACTTACATTCATTGTGAGTATTTTAAGTCCCGGGCTTTATAGTTGCAACCACTATTAGGTCAATTAATGGAATTAATTGTTCTTTCACACAAGGGTTGTGTTGGACAGAGTTGGAAAGGTTATGGCATTGAATTTTTCAGTCATCTGATTCTACCTTTCCAACCCTGTCCAACACAACCCTTGTGTGAAAGAACAATTAATTCCATTAATTGACCTAATAGTGGTTGCAACTATAAAGCCCGGGACTTAAAATACTTACAATGAATGTAAGTCGCCATTGAGGTATGACATCTCAATACAATTTGAGATCACCTTGTGGTTTACCGGGAAAAATGCGAATCAGCTGGAGAATTTAATGTCGTGTCGGCAAGTTGCCATAGTAGCTCAGTGGTTAGAGCAACCGGACGGAGACCGGGAGATCCGTGGTTCAAATCCCGGCTATGGCATTGAATTTTTCAGTCATCTGATTCTACCTTTCCAACCCTGTCCAACACACGGCTTGTGTGAAAGAACAATTAATTCCATGATGTAATTGTTAGTGATTTGACATTGTGATATGTTTAATCACCTTCTTCTTCATGGACTTAGCATTTTGCCTGTTTCCACATCAAGAGATCGAATCTCTCCCATCTTGTTAGTGGTCGAGAAATATTTATTTTCCTTTAGTTGGTAATTGAGTAGAGTGAATGATAAATCTGTTGGCTGGCATTCTTTCATTGTAAATGAATAGACAAGTAAGTTTTGAGTTTTGGAATCTTTATGTGAGGTTGCAGATGTTCAACTCCATTCTTATTCCTTCACTGTGTTTCTTATCTAACCTGCTATTGAAATGTACGACTATTTCAGCTGTTTGTATTTTCCTTTTATTGATCTACTGATTGTCCAGTTTTCACACACACGTGTTTGTTGACTCTTTATAGACTTTTAGGTGCGTGAACTTTAAATTTTTATTTTTCAATGCTCATCTTATTGTTCCAGGCATGTTATAGACTCTGATTTGTTTTACATTAAAATCACTTCTCTCGAAGATAGATACATGAAGTTATAAATAATTCAAATTATTTACCTTAAATAAACTGTAGTTACATTGGAAAATATTTTAGTCTCAATGCTTGGAAATCAGTTGCATGTGATTTACCTTCAGTATAATGTATTTCTAATTATTGTTGTGTATGTATTGAAGCATATAAAATGCTGTCGTAGATAAAACAGTTAAGCGAGCCACCCTGTATTATCAGTTTGTCGTCCATGCTGTCTATTGGCATCATTTATTACTTTTTTCAGTGTTGAATATATATTGAAGTATCGGTGAAATTTAATACACGTATTGGAAAACAGATTCAAACGATGAATAGATTACATTCCGCCAGCTGCTCGTAATGGGGTTTAAAAAAACATATGAAGGCTGACATGGTGATCAAGGACTGCAATTGTCTTTCATTTACCCAACGACAACCGCTGTTGCGTTATCAAACTGTTAGGAGCACATAGTTTGTGGGCCGTTCTGTTTCACATAAACTGTTAAAAATGAAAATTATTAAGAGCTTGAACTGTCAATCTAACGTCGTTGACATGAGGATCCAACATTCAAGTGAAGCAAAGCTAGATTACCTCCCTAGCGAAAAGTTTTTCACTGGTGATATTGAAGGAAGTATAAAGTCCATCAGCTTACAGATGGACAGATAAGCACATTTTTAGGGAACGGACTAATGAAAATGTGAGGGTTTTCAAATATGGAATTTGAAATGCAAAGCCAAAGAAAGACGGACTTTGTTGCCCCAAACGAAAACGTTAAGATATTAATTTGCACTTATATAAGTTTTTAATATATTTAAGGCGTTAAAAACATTGTTTGATTATCAACTTCGGTATCTATTTTCCCTTTTAAATGGAGAAAACTAGAACTTGTTATTAATTAATTGGCGATCGTAATTTAGTAAACCTTAAAGAACATTCTTCCAGTTAAAATTAATTGCTCTTTCACACAAGCCGTGCTTAGGTTTAAGTTGGAAAGTTAGAATCAGACCAAAAAGCTCAATGCTATAGCCTGGATTTGAACCACATATCTTAGTTTTAACGTGCCGTTGTTACAACAAACTGAGACACCATGACAACATACTGGTACGAGATTTAAGTCCGAACTAACTCGTATTCTTTCCGGCTAGCAAGAGGGCGTTACCAGTTCCTCCTTTTTGAGGATTTTGTAAGAAACTTATATTTAATAAAGACTCCTAGACTAGACGTCTCTTATTAGCTACCGTAGACAATAAAGGCATCTTGGTTCTAGGCTTAAAATTAAGTATTTTATTTTAAGCCTAGTCTCAGTTTTAAGACTAGCCTTAAGCCTAGTTTAGTCTCTTGATTAGTCTTATATAGTTACGTTTTCTTGGTGCATCACAAAGAGAGGTAATATTTATTTTTTAAAGAACAAAATAATCATACATTTGGTTTCGATGTTCGTGCACTTATTAAATATTCCAACTCACATACATTACTACAATAAGAGATTATTTATATGATTCAGAAACGTTTTAAAGCTGTTTTATTTTTGCAAAATGCAAATATACATCCCTAATATTCCGTAGCGCATTCAGTAATTTCAAAGAATGCCAACCTTCATAGCCATTCTTGCTAAAAGCTTTAGAGTCAGTTTTTCGTACCTTGCTAGGGGCAAGAGTTTGGAAAGCGATAAAAAAAATAAAGAAAGAAAAATAGGGCAAAATATTTGCTCCGTTATTGCAAAACGGGAAATAAAAATCAATAAGACGCTCTTATAAACTTAATACAGCAGAAAGTGGAATCTGGAAACTATAAAGCCTCTCTTTAACCGAAATTGGTGTTCTATTAGGTTAAAAAATTACTTTATAAAACACAGGATAGTGGAGGCAATACTTCATATTTTGAGAAGAAAGAATAGCGACGTAGAAGAATATTACTCAGAAACAGGTAATATCCCAACAACGATATTTTCTTTACATTTTAAGCATTTTTTATGAAACAGACGCTAGAAATTATTTTAAATATTCCTTCTTAAAAACTAACTCTTACTTTCTGTGTAATACTCGTGGTTTTCCAGAAAAGTAATTCCTGCTATATGTCCTTCCACTTTAAAAAAAAATACAAATTAACTTTTAAAAATAAATCCATTACCACGAAGCTATTTTAAGTGTGGAAAAGCAATCCTAGAATTCTTTGCTATCTTTTAAAACCTTACTTGTGCTGAAAATTTCAAATGGATTGGATGAAAACTTCATCTTATAGAACATTTTGCAGTGATGAAAGTTTTCTAGAAAAGCAGAATTAAGTTGTAAATTCCTATTAACTGCCACACACTGACAATCTAAATCTCATAGGACATTTAAATTCAAATAAGGTTTAAAATGCAAATAACTTATTATTTAACGTTTAAGAATTCCTTTTTAACAAAAAATAAAAAAATCTGAGTTATTGAAAGAATTATTAGTTGGTGTCTCTGTTATTTTCTGGATATCTTGGTGTCTTTAGAGAGGAGAAATGGTGAAAGGTTTCACTAGAACATCAGAAAAGTAGAGTGTAATGCTGATAAATTGTTGGGCGTTAACGCGACAATCCTTCAGAAATCTCTTCTAGGAAATCAAACTACGGGAAATTCAAGTCGAGTGGGTAGCACGTAAGTAATATAACTTACTAAGCTCATTATTTAATCATAATTTTTAGTATTACATTGAATATATTGATAATTAATAAATATGATTTTCATCTACCTGTCTAAAAATATTTACCGTTTGTTTTATGCGTTGTGAAAGATTCTGACCTATTAGGGTAATGGAATATAATTCCGAATTCTGCACAAAAACCCATGTATAAGTCAACAATGCAAATGCAAATCATTGTAATAAATAAATGCAACCTTAAGGTTTCAGCTAAGAAAGCTCACACTGAAACATTTAAAAACAAATAAATTTTGAAAGATGCAGCATTTTTACTTTCTCCGCTGTTCACTTATCGTTAGTAGAAAAATAATTTCATTCATGCAAAAGTTAGACGCTGAAGGTTCAGTGTAAATACACGTTTTTAGGTTGTTTGAGTCCAAAAAGGCAGAAAAATGGCCCGTATGGGCGGTGTGTATCTTTAAGCATAACTCAAAAACAAGAAGTCGATTAAACACCAAACTTAGTATTTAAGTTCAGTATCTTCTAAGAATGCGACACAAAGATTTCAAGGAAAGTGCCCTACCCCAAAATAGCCTTTACGTGGGAAAAATTCCGTCATTTTTTTATTTTCTAAGAAAATGGTTCTAACAATTTTTATTAAAATATATATATTCAAAATATTTCCATGATATGACACATAAAATGTGTATCTTGAATATTCTACGAATACTGTGAAAGTCACTTAATCAGTAATCAATAAGAGACAGACAAAATCTTTTTAATAATAATGTAGACCTTACTAAAGCAGGCAATTTATTTCCAATAATCGTTTTGCGTCAAAGATCTCCGAGTTATTCTTTGTTATTGATTTAAATTTTCAAATGTTTGTACTTTTTTCAAGTAGAAAAGTCACTATTCATTTCTCTTTTGGTCATGCAAGGTAAATTAATGGAATGTCAAATACATCACGTACTAGCGATCCGCTTTTTAAGAATCTGAAGTAGGACGAAGAATAAGTTTTTTGATTTTATTATGAGCAGACCTACATTATGTGGATGCAACACACCAGAGTTTTATCTATTATATCTAACAAACAATTAAACATATACATCTACCCACTATTATAAATGTTTTCGCGACTGTCACAAAATTATTCATTAAAAAGCTTATATTTCTGAAAAAAAGTTTGCTGAAAAAATTTTCAATTAGGTAATTCTGTACTGGTTGGATGGAGTAGAGATACTATCATTTAAAGCTCACAGAGAATACTCGAAGGGTAAAAAGAAAGAAGAAAGAAGCACGTGGGACTTTGTTCGCTCTTTCATTGATTTGTAAAAAACATCACTTCGAAAACCAGGAACGTTAATAACAGCGTGGTCGTATTTTGCAGGTGGTGAGAGTATCTCTGTTGACAAGTAAGTTCAGGTCTGTATGAGTGTATTGCTGTATTACGGTGATAATATTAACATTATCCAGAGATTTTTACCTCGCATGATGAATCTTTCAAGTTTTGAAGTGAAATATTTTGTGCTCCTCGGTGAAAACAACTAAAAACGTATTCAATTGTTCATCTTTAAGAGGAAGAATAAAATAAAAGAATACGTTGTTATTAATACACACATATAAGGGATTATTTTGAGTTTTTATTTAAGATTTTGAGAAAACTTAACAAAGCAAAATTGTTTTGTATAATCATTGAATAATTAGCTTACTGTGAATATTATAACTAACAACACTGGGGAACACTGATTATGGTGCCTTACAATTATGACCTATTTCTGACTATATTTGGGTCACGGATTCCAAATATGCTCTCAATTTTGCCCTATCAGCTCTAGTTTTTGAGATACAGCTTATTCACATTATACACCAATTTAGCCTTACTGATCTGCATATACAACTATATTACTTGCACACAATTAAATAGAGAATACATTTGGATGGATCAAGCACATTTTTTTCATGAAGCAACTTTCTATCAACTACCTTAATTTATGTATACACTAGTCGCATTAGGTTCATTGACTTTCACCCATCAGGTCGCTGAATCCTCGTTTGTGTGATTTCCTGCGATGCATGATATTGGGCATTCGCGCTGAATGCTCCAACAGTAGTCCGTCATCATCGTCCACGAGACCGTTCTTCCATTATACTTATTTCCTGGTTAAAACGCTCACCCTCTTCCTAGCTTACATTTCCGAGATTGTCTGGAAATCGGTCCAAATGACTGTGCAGGTAGTGTAATTTGATGCTCATGTTACAACCAAGTGCACAAAAAGCAGTGAGCATATTCTTAACGAGTTTTTTATAGTTAAGCTGCCACAGTATCATCCATTGACTCTTGAAGTTTCTCATCACTTATGAGTTGTCGGATTTGTGGTCCATCAAATATACCTGCTTTTATTTTCTCCATACTTAATGCAGGGAATTTTGTACATACATAACCAAAACTTTCTCCATCTCTATTCAACATCTTATGAACTGCTTCATTAACCGAAGTTTGATATGCAGTGGTGGCAATATGATCTTATTTCTGTCAACCAAAGGTTCTGTGATGATTTTTTTCTCCAACGAGCATGCTTTCTACAAGAGGCCACTGTCTTGTCACCCAATGTTGATCTTTAGCTTTAGAGTTCCATAGGCATATAAATCATTAGTATTTGGTGCACCCACGTTGTTGTCCTAGAAGAAAATTCATCATCTTTATGTCGACACAGATAGCCCATTGGTGATCATGGCATGAGATCTTCTCTAGGACTGTAGCTATTGTACCTTGATTTTCATACACAGTAATTGAGTGACCCATTGGTATTTACCTGTATTTGTTCCCTTACGCAAAAGAACACATTTGAAGCTGCGTTTTGAGCTATCAATAAATAACCGCACTCCGTTGGTGTGTATTTTCTTATACCCAGTTTCATTAACAGTACATCAGCATTGATGCAGCAAACAAACTGGTTTTTGTTGTGAAGAACGGCAGGAAGCCTTGCTCTCTTTTGCGATAGTCTCACTTCTGTTCCCGGTAACAGACACTGTTTCTGTGCCAGCCTAGAAGCTAACAATTCTGACGACTTCTTTGGAAGACTAAGATCCCTAATAAGGTAATTCAATTCTGTTTGATTACAACCATATACAACTGATGAAGGTCCTGCAAAATCACTGTAATTTTGCTTAGCATAGGTTTCAGCTGATTCATCCACTTCTTCTGATGACTCTGGAAGATTGACAAATACTGAAACAGGTATCTCCTCTGAATGTGGAACGGAACGTCTTGCAGAGCGTAGATCGGGAAATTTCCACGTATTCCGGTTTTTGCTATTAATGCCCTTTACATTTACTGCACAAAAGTAACAATCGTCATTGTGGTTTATTGGTTCTCCAAATTTCAAGCACTTCCGCTTCCCATTTTTCCACTATCACAGATGCTCTGTGCATGTATTATATATGTGAGGTGCCCAGGCCTTATTTTGATCTCCAAGTTTTATTTTTAAATAGGCCAAATAAGCTCTATTCTGAAATCCGTTGTGGGTTTTCTTTGCTAAATGAATGTTTATTCCCCACAGATGGACAAAACACATCAGGATTATTCACACATTTTCTTCGTGATGAAGCCATATCATTGCCTATTAAGCCATCTCAGTGCCTATAAAAAGGAGACATAAAGGTCAGAATAGTTAAAGTACATCTGCAAACAACATGAACAGACCTTGGATAAATTAAATTAGTACAATGCAAAAATATAGTCAAATTACAAATGGTGCTGTAAAACGAAGTAGTCATAAGAGCAATTTATGAAGATATCATCAGTATGTCATAAACTAGAGCTGCTAGGATGTGTCGCGGTTACTTCGTGTTATCTTATTGCTGAGCGCCTGTTACTGTTTTACTAGTTTGAATTTTGGGTTCTTTGTCCTCCGGCTGGCTATTATTACGCAGTCCAGCAAATCTCTTGAACAGGGTGTGTAAAAGATAACACTGATAAATGAATTTGTTTTTACACTTTTATTGCCGTCACACTTTATTCATTTCACATAGTTACTCTTGATACACGCCAGACTGAAACTGTTATATTTTAGAATGTAACTATAATCACTTATTTGCCGCACATTATTAATTCGCGTATTTCACATCTTTTAACTAACTTTACGACGTGAGAGATTCTGTAGAACTGCGCGACGTATAACCCGCGAATGATTCTGTTGGACTAAGCGTTACCCGTCTCTGGCTTTAGCTTTTTATGCTCCCTCACCCTGATATGCCTAAACATTATAACAGAGCTGCAATTGGTCAATAAAACGCGCCAACATTAGCGTCTATTTTTATATCCAATCAAAATTGTGAACACATATGCTCTAGGGAAGATATTCCCTCCATTTCTAAGAAAAGCGCGCTAATCTGACGTCATTTGCTTGTCTCTTCTAATTACAGAAGAGATGTTGCTTACAGTAAGTTCTAGAAGTGGTGATGGTGCAGTGAAAATGAATTCCAACCTTCTCCTGATAACAGTTTAGAGTCGAAAGTGTCTTCACAGTGTACAAACTTTACAGCGTCACTGGGGTTTATTACTAATTTGAAAAAGGAGTTTAGTATGTCATCCCGTCGTATAACCATGCTCCAAGCACGAAATGATAAGGATGACGAAAAGAGATGACTCAAGAGATCAAACATTTGTAGCTGAAGTCAATGCGTATATCACGACAGAAAACATCCAAACGGCTTTTGTATGAAACTGTAATCAGAGTCAGCTGAACTATGAGTTTTCTTCCAAAAGAATGCTATCCATGAAAGGGGAGAGAAACACTGTCTCAACGTTGCAAATATTTAACAGTGCAACACACAGCTACACGATCGATGTTGCTATATCAATGGACGGATGATTAGCAGAGCTCTATATATGCTTCCAAGAACCAAGTGAAAAGTTTGGACCCCATATGTCAAGGGAAATAGAAAAAAGGTCCCCCCAAATGTCTTCGTAGATTCAAGCGTGAGCGGGAAGATGAAAGAATACCTGAAGACGTTTTTTCTGTCAGTTTTGAATCCACATTTGTCGATAAAGTCATTAGTACTTTGTGACTCCTGGTCTGGACATAAGGATGAACAACTACTACTGCGAGCCTCTTGAAGACAGGATGTAGATTTAAAATACGAAATATGCACAACCTCTGAACATGTATTTCTTCAGGCAATATAAAATATATGCCAAGAGAATATCAGAATTTCTTAAACTATGTTCCAATAACATGCAGCCAAAATTGCATGACATTATCATGAAATTGCATTTTGTCATTTACAATCAATTATCTGCGGAAGTATATAGACCAATGCTTAGTTACGCGTGGCACAACCCTGGTTACGATATTGGTAACCTGTGGACAACTTCAAAAGTGTCAGTGACGTGGCGTTCAGCATTGATATTATAAAATGCGTATTACGAAATGTGATCAACTTGCTTTTCTTCACTGTGCGTTTTGTATTCATCCATATTGTTATGAGTATTTTATTGAAAGGTAATATATCTACATTGAGTTTGGCTGTTACAATGGCATGTGCAGTGACATCTAGAGCACGTTTGCAGAGTTTTGCAGAAAAACTACAATCACTAGCTCATTGAGAGGCACGTAATGGCCTATAACCAAATTTTTATATAGATTTGTTCTTTCGAATGTAAATATTTAACTTGTCAGTTTAGTATTGTGCTGTGAAATAGACATCCACACAGAAAGGGATATAAATATAAAATTAACAAAATGTGAAACAATATGTAGGATGATTACAAAAAGCTGAAGACGAGATCCTAGTATAACATTTTAGAAAACAATGGCTAAATCTATGTTAATGTATGGATCTGAGACATGGATACGGACTAAACACGTTAATAATAAAATACAAGCAGTAAAGATGGAATTTCTAATATAACCAAAAGGACACAAAGAATTAAAAATAACTACAAGTAAATAAAATAGAAGAAGATACGATACGATACGGGTCTAAATACTCTTAGACAATTTGGACGTGACAGATAATGTAAGACTACCTAAACAAAACTACAATTACAGACCTTCTTGTAAGAGAGCTTTAGACAGATGGATGAATTACATTGAAGACGGAACCGTCAAAGATGTCTAAACCGTGGAGTGAAGATGATGATTTAATAAATGGGACTAAGAACTGCAATATTTTTTGTTTGTATAAAGATTTAGCAAACCTAAATAAAACGACGTAAATGTTCGAAGCATACTAAATATAGGAACTCGAACCAAAATTAATGAGGCGGCCCGGGTTCAATTCCAGGGACCCGCCTGTGGGATTTGTGGTGGACAAAGCGGCGTCTGGGCGAGTTTCTCCGGTTCTCCGGTTCCCCCCGCCATTCATTCCACCAACTGCTCCATTATCACCTTTCCTTTCATCCATTTCACCATCATTTCGTTTCACCTACTTCCTTCCTCCCATACCAGGCATCGGGCTGATCACCCATTCTGGATATTGTATCTGATCCATGAGCGTCTGCTCCACGACGGGTCTCTGACCCCAGGCACCCGCCTGTAAGTCCTGGGAGGGGTGTAAGTCCTACATATGGGGAGGTTAAACAGATAAAGAAGATGACTACAGCTGAGACATGTGAGAGTTGTACAGTGAGTTATGCAGTTCGCTTATACTATATAACACCGTCGTAAATAACGATTTATGCAAGAAAAAGAAAATGCTAAATAGTGTCAAAGGAATACATTTATGGAAGAAAGCGAAGATTACATAACATTTTAAATTAAAACCTATTCCTTCATATACAACCTCAACCCCAAATTACTCCTTACAGGAACATTTTTTCTAAAATTATTTTCTACTTTCCGGATTTGTATTTACTCTACCACGTACATAGTAGTAGAGAAGGTATTTTATTCCACCTAAAAGTTACATATCAAGGTTTCACCGGAACTACATGTTTTGAGGCACCCTGAATAAAACATGAATTTTTAGAAGAAGATTCGTGTGCGTGTCTGTTTATCTGTCTTATGTCTGTAAACAGCATACCTCAAAAATGAAAAGTCGGATAAGCACCAAACTCAGTATTTAGGTCCAGTATCCTTCAAATATGCGACACATAGATTTTCAAGAAAATTTCCCACCCCAACTACGCTTACATGGAAGGTTTTTCAAAACTTACTTTCTAAAAGATAGCTGTACCATTTTTATTAAAATAACATATATTAAATATATTTACATGAAAAATAAAACGTATATCCTGCGAAGTCCTCTTCATTCGAAAGGAATTTTATATACTCTTGTATAACTGATAAATGTTGAGCGATAGACGAAACGTAGGTACTACAAAAATGCACCATTTCTTTCAAAAAACCGTTTTTGGCATAAGCATTTCCGAAATACTCTGGGTTTTGTTTTGGTTCCCATTGTTCAATACTTTGTCATTCTTTTAAAGCCCTGTCGACATTCAGTTTTTTTTCATGATTGCATTCAAGCAGTATGGAATTTAAAAGGACAGTATATTGCGTTCTGTTCTTAAAATTAGGTTATCGCTGTTCCCTTTGTATCTATAACGAAATGTGTAATCTAGCTATTTTTGCAAAGAAATGTCTTGATTAAAATGAAACGGATAGAAGATAAGCTTTTTAAGCATAATTTTCATGCTTACTAATCAATGATAGGAGGATAGGGAAAGTCAGATGCATGCAACATATCATATTTTTACTGCAGTGCTTTTGACTTAGTGTTGCAGTAGCAGTCTTATTCTGGAAACTCCAGAACGATCAGTGATCTGAAAGTGATAGCAGGTATTCAGGATCTGATGGTAATTATCGCTTGCAAGAGTTTATCACCAAGCAAGTAGAATTTAAGTTATCTTCTCTAGTTCATAATTCAGCCCAGGTGTGTGTGTGGGGGTTGCTAAATTATGATTAGAGACAGGTAAAACATGAAGAAACATTTGCCAAAAGATGTAGTGTTTGGCCAAAATATGAAGATAAAGTTGCAAAATGCTATGAACAATATATTTTAAAGCCAAAGCATATTTTGCCTTAAGAGTTTGGAGTAGGTTCACTTTTTAGTGTCTTTGTAGATTTTGTCCATAATTAATAATAAAATATAAAATTAAATAAAGATTTTAAATGTTAATCATTATGAAACCCTTAAACTTATAAAAAATAAAAACATGTTACTGGCTATTTTGTGCTTGTTTAATACTAATTGCAATATGCCGGTAAAAGTAACGGTTCGCGTAAATAAAACCTCATCAATAATTGAGATTATTCGCACCTGACGTCATATAGAGGAAATGCTTACTTTCTCAACGCACATGACATGTTGGAAAGGATGCTGCGGTTTTTTTTTTTAAGCATTCCTGAAAAAGTTGCTTGTGTTTCCCATAAATCTGTCTGGATAGATGATGTGGAAAACTCGTTTCATTGATAACGAAAATTATGTACTTTAAAAGAAAAAATATTAAATCTTATAAAATATGAAGAAATATGAGGATTATTAAAAGTATGAACATTTTACAAAAGTTTAAGAAATACGGAGTTGTTTTTCACGTACATTAAATTCTATAATTGCAAAACGTAAAAACGCTTGTTCTCATAATGATAGTATGCATCGATTAAAATATGAAATTTCATTTTTGCCCGTTTCTTATACGCATAAATACATTAAGAAATAAAGTAGAGATGCCTAGCTTAAAGTATAACTATAACAGAGCATTTGCGAACATGTGTGTAGCTATTACATCTGATGTGTTACATTCGCATGACCTTCTCTAACCTCTAATATTTATTAAAGAGTATAAAAATTATATTTATAGAAGTATATTTTTCAATCTACTTCATTTAATCGAGATAACCTTTGCAAAAGTAGCTACATTACACATTTTGTTAGGATAAAAAAGCGAATAGCGATAGTAAAAATGTTTAAGAACTGGACGCTGTATGCTGGCCCTAAAATTCCATACTTTTCCATAACATCGCGAGAAGCACATGAATGCGACAGGACTTTAAAGAATTAACGGAGAACTGAACAATTAAAACCATTAAGGAAGAATATCCCGTAAATGATTTGTGCTGCAGAATAAGTTATTTGGAAGAAATTGTGTGTTTTAAAGAATTCCACATTTCGTCTATCGCTTAACGTTTACCAGTTATATGGATTTATAGAATTCCTTCAGAACGGATGCCCCTCGTATGTAACATGGATTTTGTATAACATAAAATACTGACAGTGAAAGCGATTTAAATAATGTTAATATGCATTGCAGTGCTATTCAGAGAAATATTTAATTATATGCATAAAGCTTTAATTGTTGCCGAAATTAACTGATGAAGCATGTTGCTGAAATTAGCTTACGAATGTAAATTAAAGTTTGGGGTGTAATTACATGCTTTAAAATTTTAAAAAATCAATATTTAACTTTTTATAATGATTTTCACCAATTTTCATAGGCATTTTGGCTTGCAATAAATGTTCTCTCACCTTTTACCCAGGCTTGAGTCTGGCAGCTCTGTTTGCTGGCGGTTTAAAAGTTGATTTGCAGGAAATGGTTTTCGTCAGTGCTTTATATCCAGAAATTTTCAATAACTTTATGGTTTCGTTTGCTGTACCAAGAATACACATTGATTAGTAAACACAGAAATAGAAATCAGATGAATTCTGAGATCGAATTATTCATCGACGCAATATCAGTATCTATAAGAAGCTAATTAGCAACCCATCGTGCATCTAGAGGGTGTAATAACTTTCCTGGAGAAAGGTCAGGGGGCACAAATTGACCATCGGTGCAACAGAACGTAGAGGACTTCACAGACTATTTCCAGTAAATTCAAGATATGCATTGTATTCGTCACGCAAATATCTTTAATATATGATATTTTAATCAAAATCGTTTGGGCCATCTTTTACAGAACAAAACATTTATAAACTTGTTCCATGTAAAGGGTAGTTGGGATTGGGAATTTTCTTGAAATTGTCCGATGTGGAAGATACTGAACTTAAATACCAAAATTGGTATTTATGCGACTTTTCCTTTTTTAGTTATGCTGTTCACAGACACAGACACACACACACACACACACACACACACACACAGGAAGCATTTTGTAATATATATTCGCACTCATGGGCTTCACTATATGTATTTTCGGTGACATTTTGGTATCGAATGTTTGGGTGGATTGCAATACCTTCTCTACCTACTATGCACGTGGTAGATAAATTAATAAGCATTATCATCCAAAATGCTGTTATATAAAAGAATGTCACCAAATTAAGATAAAACGAAGTTGTGACTATTAAAGTTAAGATATTAAATACGATATCTCAATGTGCATACATTGGATAGATGTTAACCCCGTGGATAGATGTTAACCTTTAGACTGAATACATTTTCACATAGTGTTTCAGTTACGCCATGACAATGTTTATTTACGTGAGCATGAAATTCATCACGCTATGCGACGACACGTTAATGGGTACAAAAACAAAATTAGATTAAAGCGTAAATGACAAGTGCTGAAACCAATGAGCGGATTAACGCTGTAACACCAGTGATGTTTTAATTTATCTTGTAGCTGTGTAATAATAACTGATACATAATTTTAACAAACACTGGCTATTCAAATCAAGTTGCGAATAATAGTATTAATGTCAAAATGTGTATAGAAAATTTGTCTGTCGTCCGTAGTCTAGAGGTACCAATCCTAGCCGCTAGTTCCCGATCTCGAGGGAACTCCATGGTGGGCAATGGATTTTTTTCGGGCTTAAAAATCTTAGTAAAGCTGGTCGCCCCGTGTCGTAGGTGTACAGACGTAAAAGAACCTCACGTCTGAGAGACGCCTCTGAGTAACATTTTCAGTCTTTCACGCCTAATATACAATGAGACGTTAACAACCACATTAGTTAAACAGCATCCATAAATAAAACTCAATTTCAATTTTGTGGATTTTTGTTCAGTTTTCTGTTTACCAATTACTTTCTCTACCACGTACCTACATAGTAGGGAGAGAAGTTATTGTATTTCACCGGAAATTCAAGTTTTGAGGCCCCTGATTCCAAATAAATGTTTGTAGAAAATTGTCCTTGTGTGAGTGTGTGTTTGTGCGCCTATGAACAGTATAACTCAAACACTAAAAGTCGAATAAATACCAAACTTGGTATTTAGATTAAGTACCTTCCAAAGATGCGTCACGGAGATTTTCCAGAGTCCCCCATACCGAACTACTCTCTCTTCACATGGGATATTCTTAAAAATTCTTTATTTTCTTAAAAAGGCTAACGATCCTTATTAAAATAATACCATACATTAAAGATATTTACACGACAAACAAAATGTTTATCTTGAAGTTTTGGGGAATACCCCCGAAGTCCTCTTCATTCGAAAGGAATTTTGTATAATCTTGTACAACGGGTAAATGTTAAGCGATTCACGAAAACGTACTAAACAAAATACGTAGGTCAGTTTATTTGAAATAAATTTTTTGATGGCAAAGCCATTTTTGAGATATCCGTTATACATTTGTTTCGATTTGTTCATTTCTTTATCATTCTCTGAAAGTCCTGTCAACAATCTGTTATTTCTCGCGATTGCATGGATGCAGTATGGAATTTTAAGGCCAGCGTATTAGCGCCCAGTTCTTAAACAATTGACTATCGCTGTTCTCTTTGTACCTGTAACGAAATGTGTAATCTAGCTTATTCGGCAAAGGCTTATTTTTGGTTAAAGTGTAGTAGATAGAAAAAAATAAGTTTTGGTAAAAATAGTTCGTATACTCATTAATAAACGATAAAGATAGAGAAGCTCGTGTCAACGTATCGCATCAGATTTTTTTTATTTTCTCACCAATTTGTTAAGTAGAAGAGGTGCGCATTCCAGCAAAAACTTAAATGTTAGGATTTCAATAAAATGCACTTGTTGAGGTCCACTAGACCCTATAAAGCATCATTAGAAGAAGCTTCGTAAATGAACATAGTTTGCTTGCATTTAAAAAAACAGAAGTCTCTGGTCTCAAAATATCCCTTACTTGCAAGTACTCTAATTGTTTTTTCTCAAAATTGCGATTATGAATACCATGACATTTCAACAGATAAAATGTATATCTAGAATTTTCTGAGAATTGCCATGAAGTCCTTTATTTTTAACGAACTTCGTATAGTTTCACTGCGTACGAGTAGTAAACAGTAAAAGATAGACAAAAATTAATACAAGAAAGATGCAGAGATTGCTGAATGAGAACCTATTTAAAATGTTTTTCTGTGGCCATTTATGAAATGTTCGTTGTTAGATCCTAATTTTAACTCTTCGTGCGGTAATTATAAAGCATCTTACGCTATTCTTGGTCAGCATGGCCAGTTTACGAGGCGTTTTTTCAAATTAAGTACCGTTTTATACTTTGCCGCTGCAGCGCTGCAGTCAAGATTTTGAGCATGCGTTATCACTTCTTCCATTTATTCGCAAGCCAGACGCAGTTGTCTCTTTGTGTTTTCCTATTGTTAGAGCTTTTTGTAATATTCAAAACATCCGAACGACCCGTCGGCTGTGAAGCCAAATCAGTGGTTCATTTTTTGAGTGTGAGAAATGTTACGCCATCAAATATTCATGCCAGCAATTGTGTGAGGCTTATGGAGAAGCAATAATGAGTGATAATACCCGACCACACATAGCCAAATAAGATCTTCAAAGATCTGATCGCATCATTTGGGTGGGAATAATTCGACCACCTTCCTACAGTCCGGACTTGGTACCAGCGATTTTCACCTGTTTCTTCATCTGAAGAAAATTCCTGGTGGGAAATATTTCAACAACGATAATGTAAAACAGGAATGCAGTCATTTTATCACAGGCAGCATCATTATCAGGCATACAAAAACTTATTTCCGTTAGGACACATGCCTGAATAACAACGGTGATTATGTGGAGAAGTAGTGTAAGATGTAATGTAATGAATGATAATAAAGTACCTGGAAAATAATAATCTATTATCGGAACTTACTTTAGAAACACGCCTCGTATTATGTTGAACTGCTTCGATTAAATAGAGACACGTCAAGGAAAGAAATTTGAACCCGAGCAGTATAAAATTTGACTCATCTACATTTTAATTTTTAAAAAAAACATCGCGACTGTTGTTTGAAGCAAAATAAATAATATAAGAAGGTGCATGCAAAGCCGCAGTTTACGTTAAATTGTTAACAGACTGTGTATTGTCAGTATTGTTATGTGCATGTCAGTGGCATAAACAAGTTGCATTGATTACACGTGCCCAGAATGACAACAGTATAAAGCAAAGTCATCTACGTCAATATGTATTGATTGTTGTTTTTTAAATATGTCATAATAATTAATCATTTTCAGACAGTGCTTTTCACAATATGCAGCTTAATATCATAAAGCTCTTTTTTACATAAACTTTACGACTTAATAAATAGTGTAAAGCAGAAAGCATTTTATTTTTGTGAAATTTCATATATATATATATATATATATATATATATATATATAAATTCAGGGTCTTTCCTGTTCCCCTACGAACATAGAAGTCAAGTGTTGAAAATGGGATATTTTTAGATTGATTGTGTAGAAGTCTACCCAGACCCGGTGCTCCCCTCAAACCGGGGGAAGGCCGCAGCCGTCTCACTCCCATTGCCCTTTAGGCCCCCCGCTACTATTCGCAGGGACGCAGTGGTTACGCCAATAACGCGCGTCACCCATTTGGGATGACTACTTAAGAACATAGGTAAGCGCGAAAATCATCTAGCAGACCGTTTACCAGCTCCCACTATGGTTGATACTGGATAACATCTGGGCATCATACAACCCGCCTGGGTGTAAAATTTCCAGCCGGGCGTACACAACCTCCCATGGAAATCAGGAACCACTGCCCCACCGAGTCCAACCCAATTCAAACGACACCCTCACGAATGGGGCTCGAAATTTGGCCCAACGTACTTCTAGTAACTTCAGAAGTACCACGAGTGCTCAGGGTCCGCAGAGCCCGCACCACGGCAGCTTAAGAGGTCGGAACCCCTCCCTTGCGGGAGGGACATTATTAAACCGTGCCTCTTATACAATTTATTATTTGCTTTACCCTTAACTTCATCCTTATTCATGTCCGTATAGTTCACTGGTTGCTCTTGGAGCTGTCATAGCTTCACAGTCAGAGGCTGGGATAGCGGAATATAAGAATTATGAGTTCTGCATTTTCATATTTTAAAGGCGACATTACATAAGAGCGACTAAGTGATAACATCAGTTTGCGAATTATTTAGGCTGTTAACACTTGAAAGACTATTTAATGACATATCCTAATGGCGACTTACAGTGCTGTTAGTACTTTAAATCCCGAGCTTCATAGTTAAGGACCACTATTAGGTCAATTAATGGAATTAGTTGTTTTTCCACACAAGCCGTCTGTTGGACAAGGTTGGATATGTAGAATCAGGTGACTGAAAAAAGAATTCTTCATTCGGCTGATTCTACCCTTTCAATTTCGATTGTTATCAAGATATGGTGCGAGTCCTACAGGCTAACCTAGGGAGATACACTACGTGATCAAAAGTATCAAGACACCTGGCTGAAAATGACGTACAAATTTGTGGCGGCCTCCATCGGTAATGCTAGAAGTCAATATGGTGTTGGCCCACACTTAGCCTTGATGACAGCGTTCAATCTCGCAGGCATACTTTCAATCAGGTGTTGGAAGGTTTCTTGGGGAATTGCAGCCCATTCTTCATGGAGTGCGGAACTGAGGAGAGGTATCGATGTAGGTCGGTGAGGCCTGGCACGAAGTCGGCGTTCCAAAACATCCCAAAGGTGTTCTATAGGATTCAAGTCAGGACTCTGTGCAGGCCAGTCCATTACAGGGATGTTATTGTCGTGTAACCACTCCGCCACAGCCCGTGCAGTATGAACAGCTTCTCGATCGTGTTGAAAGATGCAATCGTCATCCCCGAATTGCTCAACAGTGGGAAGCAAGAAGGTACTTAAAATATCAATGTAGGTCTGCGCTGTGATCGTGCCACGCAAAATAACAAGGAAAGCAAGCCCCCTCCAGGAAAAACATGACCACACCATACCACCACACTTCCGAATTTCACTGTTGGCACTACACAATGCTGGTATTCGCCATAACCACACCCTGCCATCGGATCGCTACATAGTGTACCGTGATTCGTCCCTCCACACAACGTTTTACCACAATTCAATCGTGTAATGTTGATGCTGCTTGCACCAAGAGAGGCGTCGTTTGCCATTTTCTTGCGTGATGTGTGGCTTATGAGCAGCCGCTCGACCATGTAATCCAAGGTTTCTCACCTCACGCCTAACTGTCATAGTACTTCGAGTGGATCGTGATACTCTTTGGAATTCCAGTGTGATGATCTGGATAGATGTCCAACTATCACTGTTTACGACCCTCTTTAAATGTCGGCGATCTCTGTCAGTCAACAGACGAGGTCCGCCTGTACGCTTTTGTGCTGTATATGTGCCTTCATGTTTCCACCTCACTATCACATCAGACACAGTGCAACTTGGGATGTATACGAGTGTGGAAATCTCGCGTACAGACTTCTGACACAAGTGACACCCAATCACCTGACCATGCCGAAGTCCGTGAGTTCCACGGAGAGTCCCATTCTGCTGTTTCACGATGTCTAATGACTACTGAGGTCGCGGATAATGAGTACCAGGCAGTAGGTGGTAGCACAATGCACCTAGGATGAAAAACGTATGTTTACGGGGGTGTCCGGATACTTTTGATCACATAGTGTATCTTGAGACTAAATAATGGTGCAATCTGTTATTACTTTAAAATGAACTCTATAAATATACCCCAAGTTACGTTCACCCATATACGCTTCAGGGGTTGGGCGGTCCGTTTCGGGGTAACGGTAAGTCACTCCGTTGGAGGAATTAATAGTATTATACCATATATGGCCCTGACATTATATCTGTTTATAAATTCTTTTAAGTTTGAATAAGCCTTTGTGAAGTTTTATGGTACATCCTCCTATAGTTTTTCTAAGAATACTAATTTATTTTACATTCACTATAAGGGTGATTTTCCTCATTTCGTCGTTTAAAGGAATATCGGTTATAATTTCTAGTGCTGTGACCGGAGCAGCCTTAGTACTAACTATAATTTTTGGCGTGCCTTAATTCTGCACTATTCCAAATTCTACTACCTTATCCATTATTAAATGCTGCAGGTATTTTAAAAACTGTTAGAAATGATATTCCTTTCCTCAGAGGTAGTACCTATAGAACTGTGAATGACCACAAGCGTTATCAGCTACTGCAATATATACTTTTTCCAAGCGTATTTGTGTCCAAGTCACTCCGAGGTATTCGTAAACGTTTACAGCAGATGCACAGAAGTACTTGTATAATTATCAAATTTAGTTTTTAAATTTTTATATTAGTTTATTTTTTCTCTTACGGAATATATCTTGCTCATAAATTATTAATCTTAATATTACATTATGCAGGAAATGTGCTTTCAATTTCATTGACTGCATCTAAAACTGCTGGTTCGTGATTTATTCTTAAATATGTTTAGGTGATAAAATATTAGTAATGCCTACAGGGTGATTCATTTGCGGTTACCCGTTGTTTTTGTTACTCATTTCGTGTAATTAAGGTTCTTGAAATCTCAGAGATGCTTTAAATTGCTTTGAATACATCACAACTTTATCCTACAATGATTAACTACTTCTTCCATTTGAATTTAATGTGGGTTTAGTTACGGAACTTTCCGGTACAGAGCTAGAGGCTTTCAGCTAGTTGACAGGCTGAGAAAAGGAGCCATTTCCCAGGTAATGCTCCTAAGCAAATGCATAACACTGAACCATCACTGTTTCTAAACAGCATGGTAGTTATCATAACTCACAAGTGGCAATAAATGCAGGCTATATCCCCTACCCATCTGCTTAACGATATCGCGAAAGTAGGGCATTTACACCAAGTCTCCCAGGTTTCCTTGTTTCTAAATGAAAATTCATGGGCCATAATGTTCTTGCAGAGTTCTACTTACAGCGATATGAGCATTGCCGGGATTTTGCTGTGCTGACTTACCGGCTTCGGTGTACAATGTATTCGTGCATTCGCCAGTGTATGCACACTCTTTAGGTTACCCAAGCACGGCATGTTCACATTGCAGATTATTCAAATATCTCACATTGTGAATACGAGGTTAATTTAATTTCGAAACTATGTGTATAATAGTTTCAAATTACATTCCTAATTATCTCGCCAACATATTGCTCCAAAAAACTGGAAGTAACTCCACGTAATCCAAAGGCAACAGAAGTAAATAAAAGGAATAGTGTTTTACGCTTTTATAAACAGTAATAAGCAACAGAATGTAACATGCTAAAAATAAATAACATATTACATATGACTTAAAGAGCATTCGGTCTAGAGAACGGCATACGGAACCAAAGTATGACAGCACAACAGGATGTAACCAGCTCGAATATACAACTGGCAAGATATCCTACACTCATATTTTGGATAAGATTTGTTATAAGCCTTGAGCATCCTCAACATGCGCGATTATATTGAGTCTGAGGAGGATACATACCACTCAATACAGGTTGTACCTTGTCTCCAGAAACTCACAATCACACCGAATATGGGACGGCGAAGGCGTGCATTATCGTCCATGAAAAGTACTCCGGACCAATGCTACATTGTAATTACGTGTGCACTGTTTCAGAATTTCGTTGCGTTGACTTCGTGTTTCGGTAGTTACATAATATAAAAATTCGGTTTCTTAATTCACCATATCAACCCATTAGAAACCACAACTGAGGGAAGGCGGTTGAAGTATGGAGTTAGGATGATATTGCATTCATGGTTTCGTCACATGAACTCTCATCCCGAATCAAAACGGCAGACTGAAGCGAGAACCATTTGAGAATATTACTCACCGCTGTTGCTTCTTCTCCTCACGTAAGTAAACCTTTTGTAATGGATTATCAATGCAATACATAGAGTACCCTGAAACAGGTATTCGGTTCATTTAGCTCTCTTCAAGCACTCCCATGGTTAAACACACTGTCATGGTTAAACACACCTTGGATAAGATCGTTTTTAAGTTCGGAACACGAGGCCGAATTCGTATTTTTGTGAAAACCAGAAAGTGATCATTTGCTGCTGATGCCTTCCTCAACAGCTTCTTGCACGACGCAGAATCATGTTGGAAATAATGTCATAACCCCGAAACGCTACTTTTAGCGACATGAAATTCTTTGCCACTCTCAACTGACAACAAAGCAATTCCAATTCTGTCAACGATTATGGTTCATCAACGCCTCTCAAAAGATGCCTGCCATTATTTTTCATATATACGCAGTTATCATTCAGAAAGCTGACACTACACTGCTTCACATAGCAAGTGAGACTATGTCACTGAACTATACAAAACTATCTTCTGATAACAGTAACCGGCAAGGTCAGTTTTAGCGATGTATAGCGCACTCGACGCGAGGTCGTTGCTGTGTGGGTATATATATTGCTTGATAAAGTCCGTGGGCGCGTGTGTAATTGAGAGAGCGAGTCTTGCAGATTGAGAAGTTATGCAGCTCCGGCGTTGTACAGGCTATACTGTAAACACTGTCCACTGCATCGCGTGGTATCAATTTCGGCCGAAATGACTGTTTGGCACCGCTGTGCGTGCAGTGACTTCACAATTTGCACGTTGACCTTTGTGGTGAAGATTTCAGGTTCAAATACTACCAATTGAAGGTGATCATAAATGCACTAAATATATACTAAATCTTTTCGCTCTAATAAAGTAAAAAAGCAACTCATGGAGGTATTGTTCCCTTAATTAGTTTAATTATGTGATTTCATTAATACATAAATTCTTCTCTAGTTAGAATACGCAAATCCGCTTTCTGGTGCATTCGGAAAGAAATATGATTTGCTAGAACGTTCCCGAAACATGAACAGAAATAAATTAAAAACAATTTATTCGCAGACGTAATTTTAACTTCCAACCTTCACCATGACTTTCTGGCACGTTAACCATTGGCTACTAGAGCAGGTTAACAATGAAGACCACCGTAGACATAAACAGCGGGCTGGTGAATGCGGTGTCAGCACATGCATCATCAGTAAAATGAAGGGTTGCCTAGTTATCAATCCGTAGGATAAAAGTTACACGTAGTATATATATATATATATTATTTTATATTCTATTATATTTATATATGCGTATGCTCCAGAACACTTGTATTTATACCATGGTAATTTGCTTAAGTTGCATGGAATGTGTACATAGAAGAGTTTATTTCTGAATCCAAATACAAATATGATGGCGAAAGAGGAGGTAAACTATTAATATTAATATGCGGTATAAAAATATAGCCCTGAAAGATAAACAAGGAAAGTACATTGACAAAAGCTGCTGCATAACGTGATAGTATTATCAGTTTGGCTTTGCGAATAAACACCTTTAACATCCAAGAGGAGAACCCAAAACTACATATATAATTTAAGAGATTGAGTTCTAAAATCCTTCTGCGCCGTGTCGCTGTGCGCTACAGCGGAGCTATGCTTCTCGGCTACGGAATACGTCGCGTTCGATTCCATCCATGAGGATGTGGATTTTAAGTGCCGTTGTGACCACTCTGCATCGTGAGGAAAGTGTGGAATTACATAGGCTGCAGTCCTAGCCTCCTGAGCCAACTTTTCGGCTGGGGGATATGTGATGCTGGCCACATCACCTCCCCGTATAACTTGGATGATCGTCCATCTCTGCCTTGCGTAATTGGGTGTGAGGTCGACGGTCGCTTTAGCAAGCACAGGTTCTTAATGGGCAGTAAGTTCACAGGATTTATTTCTGTGTTAAACTCTAAAATCAGGTGTTACAAATTGTACTAGACTGGACGGAATTAAGAACGAAGGCGTGAGAAAAGAATTCACTGTACAATCAACGTATTCACTTTTTGGAAGGATGAGTTGCGATTGTATACTGAATAAAACATTGAATGTAAGCCGAAGGGAAGAAAAACCTGACGTGTTACATTCGCATGACTTTCCCTAACCTTTAGTGGGCATAGAAGTTTCTTTTGCGACAGTTTGTGGATCTAATCCAGTTTAATGCAGAAATAGCTACATTACGCATTTCGTTAGGATACAAAGGGAAAAGCGATAGTCACCTGTTTAAGAAATGGAGCTATGTGCTGGCCTTAAAATTCCGTACTTTTTTCTTCAATCGCGAGAAACAAGCGAATGCAGAAGACTTTAAAGAATGACACAGTATTCAACAATTTGAGCCGTTAATAACGGATATCTCAGAAATATTTTATGCCACAAATTATATGAATACATTGTATGTTCTAAAGAGATATACATTTTTGTGTAGTATCTTTTGGCCAATCACTTAACGTATACCACTTATACAAGGATACATAAACTTCCTTCCAATTGAACAGGACTTCACGAGCTATTCCCGGAAATTCAAGATATACGTTTTGTGTCATGTAAATATATTTAATAGATCATATTGTAATCGAAATTGTTAGAGCCATTTTTGAGAAAATCAGGTAAAGGGCGTTGTAATGGGGAATTTTCTGAAAATCTACGTTTCGCATTTTTGAAAGACACTGAACTTAAATACCAAGTTTAGTATTTATCCAAGTTTTCGTTTTTGATTTATGCTGTTCACAGACATACAGACACACATACAAACTTTTTTCTAAAAGTGATGTTTTTGGATTCAATGGGTCTCAAAACGTGTGTTTCCGATTAAATCTCGAGATTGAATGTTTGGTTAAATGCAAAACCTAAACACAAACTGTAATTTCATAACTTTATGTCCCATTTGACAGGTATTACACCCCAAAGTGATGTTTTGAATGTCAACTGCCTTCACTCCTCATATGTATCACATTGACACCACACTTTCAAATTTGTGCCAGTCCTTCGATGCTTATTCACAGATGGGTACGTGGATATGCCCATTATCTATGGAGAGGCGAGAGTGAATGCACAACAAGCTCAGCATTTATATAAGAAGAGATATCCAAAGCCAAAGCCTAAAACTTTCCAGAATGTTGTAAAATATGTATGTACAACATCGTCACTAGAAGAGATGCCTCCTGTGAGAGACGCACCAGTGGCATCCGGTGTTAATTTGGAAGCGGTTTTGAATGCCATACGAAATAATCCACATACTAGAATACGGGAAATTGCACAAGAGGTAAACATTAGCCAGTCTTCCGTGGTGCGAGTACTGCGAGCCAAAAGTTTCATCCATGTCATTTGCACCTACACCATCACTGCACAGGAGAGATTTCGGGTGCAATTCCGTAAATGGATGCTGGGCGGAGTGGTAAATGATATGGGCTTCGTCTCCAGAATCCTGTTTTCGGATGAAGCAAGATTCCAGAACTGGAACGTAAATCTCCACAACATGCATTATTAGAGTGTTAATAATCTTCACTGGGTAAGGGAGGCAGCTTTCCAGCTAAATATCCGGTGCGGAATCTTTGGCGACCATCTAATTGCATCAGTTTTCTTCGAGAGGCACGTAACAAGAGCACGCTAACTGGAACTTCTCAGTAATAAGCTCCCCTGCTACTTAAAATGTACCAGTGCAAACGTGATCAGCGATGTGGTGTCAACATGTTGGTGCTCCACCGCACAAGTCGATGATCATCTGCAATCATTTAAATGCGGCACATCCTGGTAATTGAATAGGAAGACAAGCACCAGTCTCCTGGTCAGCTAGATCACCTGGTCTAACGCCTTTGGACTTCTTCCTCCGGGATTATTTAAAGCAATTTTATGCGAGGAGCCAAAAGATTCAGAAGGCCTTCGCCAATGTATTACACTGATCTGTAGATCCACCACACCCGCCATAACCGAGTCAGAATTTCCATTCATCAGCGTGACCAGGTGTGTATTAACCAACAAGGACATCAGTTTGAGCACTGGTTAAAAGAGTCGTGTTCGAGCGTTTGTAATCGGTACCGATTAGGAATAGGTAGACCTTTGTTAGGGTCCTTTCAGAGCCACCATAACATACTAACAGGATGTGATTTATTACAAAATACATTTCTGTGCACTGCATCAAAGAACTCTATTACAACTTACATCCTAAACATTATGGGATATGTAATTTGCTTATTTTTCGAGATCAAATGTGAAGAATCCTATTCCATCCACATTTGCGTTTAAACAGTTGTCTAACCGTAGCTTACCAAAAAGAAACACTAATACTACATAAAAACAAAACATAACTGCAAATTAAAACAATATTAACAATGTGAAACATAGTATTAGTTAATTAGAACGGACTAGTTATAACGCCTTATTGTTATTTCAATATTCACATAAATAGGATAGGGTAAAATGTAAAGATAAATCTAGGCCCAACAGAGGGGCTTCCGCAGCCAGGGCAGAGCACCCCAAGTAGGTCGCAACGGCCCCTTTTGCTCCTATCGCGATCACAGGGGTTAGGGTAGACATCCGAAGGGCTACCAGACCAGGATGACGACGGGGACAAGCATCGTGCAGACCTTAACGTTTCCAGTTTGAACGCATCTGACTCCGTCCGGGCCCACTACAAGCCTACTAACCCCCGGCGGTCTCCCGCTGGTGCAGCCCCTCGGAGGCGGGTCCTGATTGAGCAGTACTCCAACGACGCATAGAGGTACAAATCTCTACACCGCCCAGCCGCAACCCGCCGAACACCGTCGCCTCATCCTACAACCCTGAAACTGATGACACTGAAGGAGATGATGGGTACATGAAACGGAGGCAGGAAAGTCGCGGTTGAAGAGGAACCATCCCGGCATTCGCCTGCCGACCGGATGAAACCAGAAAAACCCATGGAACAGAGTGGGTGGTGACCAAACATCGAACCTGGACCTCCCGGATGTGACTCACGCACGTTACTGTGGTGCCACCTCGTTCTGTATATAAGAGGTTAAAACCTTTAGAGTTCTGCCTTGAATCTCCTGGTGGTAAGAAAAGGAAAATACCAATTAAAAACTACGTTTCGTAAGTGGGTAATTTTTAAATACTAAATGGATGATGCAAATGTTGAAAAAAAGAATGAACCAAAGATCATATTGAAAATATTGCAAAAGACCGAGAACCACTGCCTTGGCAAGACCTACTTGAGATTGCCTGTGCGCGAAACTTTCATTGTTGTGGATTGTCATGCTACGACAATTGTATGCCAATAAGCGATACCTCTTCGTGAAAGGCAGTATTTCGTCCCCATATTCTATTAATTTGGCTGAATGGAAACGTACCATGGGAGATTTGATATGTGCTGATTTAGTTTGCGACACAAGGAGCACATATTAAATATCTGTGACCTAGCAAAATAAAGCTACACAGCTGATCGGTTAGGCAATATTAACTTGTTAGTGATAACACTTACCAGCTTTGATTAAGGGGAGATTATAATCCCCATCCTACCAATATTTAATCTACCAAGGCCATGATCCAATAACTTATAAGTTAGTTTAGATATTAGAATGAAGTTTCTACAGGATTTTAATGCATATTTTCTGAGCTCAGTGATTTATTTTTATCGAATAACCTTGAAAAGTAAGGAAAATAGCACTTGTTTTCTAAATTACACCATCTTTATTTATCACCTTCAATAGTGTTTGAGGAAACGGGACATTTATAACAGAAAATGCCTTTCACAGAAAAGCTATATAAAGAAAAATGTATAAAACAGACGCAATATATTTGCAAGAAACCATGTGGTTGGGTAAAACAGAAGCTAGCATGCTTAACAGCAGTACCAATTCGTAGAGCAATACCTAACTGTCTACTGTGTGTAGAAGTTATACAGAGTGTACAAATATGTACGGCAGAAATTGCAGGACACATTCCTCACAGGTAGACAAAGGAACTATGTCATATGAACATAGGTCTGGAAACGCTTTGTTTCTATGTTACAACTCATTTTCTCCAACTCATTAATCATGGGAAACACACGCAAACAAAACGTTAGAATCATGGGGAACGTGCACTCTGGTTACGTCTGGTTACGTTGTCATTATTGTAGGTGAACCGCCAGTACTTTTTTCACATGTCTCTGTTGCCATGCGACCTACGTCATTGCTTGTTTACAGGTAACATCAACTGTTCCAGTGAGCAGTACGACCTTACCACGTACTAATAGAGTTGTTCACAGACTTGGCTCGTGCAATGACAGTGTACACAAATGCAGAGATGGCAGATGCCCATTTAAACTATGGATTAGCAGACGGCAATGACGCTTGCGCTCAACGTTTGTACCGGGAGAGATTTCCAGAACGAAGGTGCCCTGGCAGAAAAACGTTTGAAGCCATTGATAATCATCTTAGGAAACATGGAGCATTTCAGCCTGATACTCGTGAGCGGGCGATGCATAGAAGAACGAGGACACCGCAACGGCAATTTTTCAGGCAGTTGACGACGATCCTAGTATCAGCACAATACAAGTAGCTGCAACAATGGATGTTGACCACATGACTGTCTGGCGAGTGTTACACGTGGTCCGGCTGTATCCATACCATTTACAGCGTGTGCAGGCACTATCAGTATCTGATTTTCCTGCACGGGTACGCTTCTGCGAATGGTTTATGCAACAAAGCGTCAACCCTAATTTTAGAGCAACGGTGCTGTTCATATATGAGGCGTCGTTTCAACGAGATCAGATTGTAAATTATCACTATCGGCATATATGGGCTGACGTGAATCCTCACGAAACTGTTGAATCTGTCAATGTTTGGGCCAGCATTGTTGGCGACTGTTTAGTAGGGCCTCACGTTTTTCCACCCAGGATAAACAGACAAAGTTACTATAATTTCGTAGAGAATGTTCTACCTGATCTATTAGCATATGTTCTTTAGCCGTGCTACAAAACATGTACTCCATGCACGATGGAGCATCTCTTCATTTTAGTGTTAATGTCCGTCGACTTCTAAATAACAGATTCTGTGATAGATGGAAGGGTAGAGTTGGCCAATTGCCTGGCCTCCACGCTCTCCGGACCTAAACCCACTGAACTCGTATTTGTGGGGCATTTGAAAGCTCTTGTGAATCGAACCTCAGTACTACATGTTCAGAGTCTCCGTGCCCGAATTATGGAATGCTGCGAAACCATACGCAATACTCCAGGGATACATCAGCGCATCCGGGATTCACTGCGATGGCGTGTTGATGCATGTATCAATGCTCACGGGGAGCATATTGAATATCTCCTGTGAGAAAGAGTTGCATATGGTATGCTGGTAAGTTCTATTCTTGTGTGTTTCCCATGATTAGTGAGTTGGAGAAAATGAGTAGTAACATGGTAACAAACTGTTTCCGGACCTGTTCATGTAACATAATCTCTTCTTCTTCGTGTGAGGAATGTGTCCTGCAATTTGTGCAGAACATTTTTGCCACACCCGGTAGTATATCTTTGGGAAGTGGTGCACAATACCGGTGGAAAGTGGCAGATGTAGGACCACTTTTTAAATATATATTAAAGTATAATAATTTGATCTACAATAATAAAATATACAAATTAAAGAGGAAAATCGCATTTATAAGACTGCGCAACAAACTATGTAACGTAATTTTTTTAGGAACTTTAGCCATTTAGTCTCCCCTAATTAAAAAAATTAAAATTGATAGATTTTGTAGCAAACCTGTAGCTCTTTTAAATCAGACGTGTCCTCCGTAGTGACTGGGAGTGAAATCAAGTTTACAGAATACAATTTATTAATCGTAATGGCAACACTGATAAAAAAAAGGGAAATTCATGAATTTAATACGTAGTAAATAAGGCAATTTCAAACGTTAGACATACCACGGAAGCTCAAAGAAGATAATTGAAATGTATTTTCATTATGATACCGGTTTGATGTGAACTAGAACGCAAGCTGTTATCGTTTGGGAAATTAGAGTTCATAACCACTGCCTCCCTGTTCCTGTGTTATGGTGTTGTGAACTCGACAGGGACAGATTGGTAGGGCTTAAGCAACATGACCAGCACTAGGCATGTTTGCCGCCTGGTGAACAACACAAAGACAAAGGACAAATAGTTTAAAATCCCGCTAGGCTGCTTGGCAGCCCATGACTCTGCGGTTACTAGGCACTCGCCTTAACGAGACTGACCACTGGGACCGACAAACTTCCACTATACCATGGCTGTGCTTTGCTCTTCTGCACTTCAGAAATTTAGCGTCTTGATGCAATACCTTTGCTTCATATGCGTAACTTATTACTGTCCCTGTCTTCGTCGATGCGTTTTGTTTTGTACTGTCGATAACCAATGATACAGATAAAATCCTGGCAAAACAAGTTTTTTTTTTGTTGCTTAACGAAGAAAGTACACCAACAAGAAAAATTCGATTTTCCTATAAAAAGTTGAATTATGGCGAAGTCTATAAGGAACATGGAGCTGAAAGTTCATTGGGACTTTCTTACTTCGTGAAAACTAAGAACTTTGTACATATGCTAAGCTATTGTGCTAGGATGGTACACAAAGTAGTTGCACATGCATATTGTTGACATCAATGTGTCAGCGAATATACCCGACATCTAGTTCGCGTTCCAAGCAAATACGAGTGCGCACATTTACGGCGAATCCTGCAACTGCCGAGGACTTGATATGACGTCATAAGTATAACGGGTATAATTTAACCCAACACATTGTTGTTAGTAAATGGCAGAATACAATTCAAAAAAACAAATTCTCGATAGACGGAATAAATAGAGAGAACGCAAAAGACAAAAATATTACAAGAACTAGATTATAGTGCAGCAAAAATAAATAAAAAAAATCTGATGTGTTACATTCATATGACTTTCTCTACTCTTGAACAAACTATTTTTACAAGCGCTTATTCTCCATTTACTTCATGTTAATCGAGATAAACATTTGCAGACTCTATCTTATTGCTAATTTTCTTGTAGATGTAAGGGGAAAATATATTTACAAGGGCAATATAGAAAAACAGTAGCCTTTAAGCACATACATGTCTCTTAGGTGCAGCACCATTCCCTTTGCCACAGATTATAACTCTTTGCATATCCAAGTCAAAAAAAATGAATAACGAATTCCTATTTTAGAAAATAAGTATGGAAAAATTTAAGCAATATCTCGAAAATGGTTCACTCAACAACAAAAATGTATATGACATAAATTGTGTTTTTAACGCGATTTACATTTTTGTGTAGTAAAATCTTGTCTATCTCTTATGGTTTACCAGTTATGCAAAAGTCATTCACAATGGAGAATACTTTTGGAGACATTCCCAGAAAATTCAAGATATACACTTTATTTGTCATGAAAATATCTTAAACATATGATATTTTAATCAAAATCGTTACAGCCATTTTTGAGAAAATTAAACATTTCGAAAAATCTTCCATGTGAAGCGTAATCTGGGGTGGGGGGATTTTCTTGAAAACCTTCGTGTCGTATCTCTGGAAGATACTGAGCCTAAATACCAAGTTTGGTGTTTATTCGACTGTTCGTTTCTGAGTTATGCTGCTCACACACACACACACACACACACACACACACGGACATGTATCCAAAAATGCTTTTTTTGTATTCAGGGTGTCTCAAAACATGTATTTCCGGTGAAATCTCGGTATCGAATTTTTGGGTGGAATACAATACTTCCCCTACTTACTGTACGTAGTAGAGAAAGTAATAGTGCAGCATTAAGTGCAAATAGCAATGTAGCTGAATCTCACTATATAATGAATGTCCTTTCTAAAATAAATTTCTGGATATTTATGAATAAGTATACCGTATTGTAGTGTGAAGTATTTGATTTTTCCGTTTATACTTTTTGTATATATGCAAAAAAAGATAATAATGAAGTAGTTGTCCGATGCAAAAGAAGAAAAATTAGTTTATTTTAATATAAAACGCTAGTCCCGCTTTATTATTTCATTATGGTCCTTCATATCAGTTTTGAAATTAGCTTCTTATTAATTTACATTTATTTTAATTTAATAGCTATTATTGGTTTTTATATACAAACACATATACTCATATTCGGCAAATATAACCCATCTCTTCCCTTTCATTATGAGTGCTAGTCGATCATGAGATAAGTACTCTTGGAAGAGGGTGCCACTGTTTGTTGACATGCATAACAACATCAAGGTTTAGGGATAAGAGGGAGTGAGGGGCAAGGCGATAGGAGAACGTACAATTGCACAATGAAAACGGTACTGCATTTGCAGGCCTCATCCTCTCTAGTAAGTGCAACTCGGAACTGCAGATGTTTTCTTTACCTGACTGCCTTCCGATTTCCCGCACAGTAGTTCCTCTTTACACTGAACGCATTCATATTGTAGCCGATTAGTACATAGAAACGGACGCAGGTAGAGGAACTCCTTAATCACCTTATACATATTCACTGATACAATAATTAATCACAAAGCTTGATAAACTACATAGTGAAAAATAAACATTTTACATCCTTGTTAAAGGAGGTTTAAAAATTAGGTTTAGGTTTTTAGCAGCATATTGGAGTCAGTAATGCGCTTAGTTAACAGTTGTACGGATAAGTTTAGAGAAACGGAGTCATTAAGTTTGTAAATTCTAGAACAAGTTGTATCTGCCAAAACAATGATTCTTAGATTTAGATTTCTAAATAGAAAATAAAGAGTCAAATTAAATTACACGTTTTCTATTTATAATTATTCATATGACTACAATGTGAAAAGTTCAACGTATAATCCCCGAGTTAAGTCTCTTCTCAACGAGTTTAATGAAATATATAAATTGTTGTAATCCATTTTAACTTAAATATTAAAACATAAATTAACCAAAATAATATTTAAGATGGAATCTAACAAAATGATACAACCACCCAACCCACCAATCAATCAAACCATCACGTGGCTAGTCAGTCATTGTACTCGTTTCTGAACCATTGTCCTGAGCTTCACATCTAGCATAGTGACAGCTACATAGGAAATTATGTATTTTTACATCTAATCTCTGTTGCCACAAGTGCTGCCCGCCTGAAAAATTAAGGTTAGTACCTCATCATTTTCTAAAAAAAAAGTTATTTTTGTATATATTTGAGGTAAAACTTATATTCAGGTGAGCCTTTTTAGTAAACAGGATGGGAATAACTTAAAGAAAAAAACTTGTCAAAAAAACTGCAGAGAAAATACCATACATTATTATAAAGTTACTGTTTTTTTTATATGATTTCACAGCTACTGATAATATCTACTACGTGTTTCTGCAGACAGTTCAATAAACCTACTACCATTTACGAGACTTCAGCTGATGTATATTCACCATAAGAAAAACATAAATAATCGGAAAATCAATAATTCAAACTTCATAATTGCAAACAGTATACATTTTTTGAGATATGTTCACCATGTTCAATACAAGTATCAGTTCAATTTTTATCCCATAGTACGAACATATATTAGAAAATGGTTTCAATGATTTCAAAATAATTTAGTAAGGGGGCTTAAACAAGCAACTTTTGATGACAATAAATGCAGAAATAAAGAACTACTCATGGACAAAAAATAATCAGCAGAGACAAACTGTTATTTTTAGGAGAATCGCATATTATAACTTTCACCACTTCAAATATTTGTATAGTAGGACATTGTAACATTCTGTTTAAAAGTTAGAGCATCCACTAATCCTCCGGATAGGCTTGCAATTCGCAAACAATTTGTTTTTGATTTTGAAAACAATGTTACATATGTGAAGCATACTTTTTGATTCGATGCACATGTGGCCATAATAAGATTTATTTGTTTATACCAAATACATTCTCCAGATGGACAACTGTATTAGCAGATTACAGCAAATGACATTTGGAGATTTAAAGATGTCTCGAACTGTCTCCACTATTAATACCTAAGATTCCCCACATCACACAGCGCTTCTTGCAAACCCGAATGAACTTATTGGTTGCAACAACTCGGGTAGCCAAGGTCGTTAAGGCACTGGTTCGTGAACGGGAGAATTACTGTTCAAATCCTGCAAGGACCGTCCTTCCTGGCTGAGGTTTGTTACAGTTTTTTCAGTCATCATAACCAACAAATGCCGGGGAGGTACACTAAATTTAGGAGTTTAGTGGTTCCCGATATCCATGGGAGATTGGGTACGTCTGGGCGGTTTTCCGTCTAGGCATGTTGTGAAACGCCTCAAAGTCCTCCGGTACCGCCCTGGATAGCCGGTAGACAGTTGCTAGATTATTCGGTAGTCCTCCCTTTCGGAGGTTGACACACGCAAGTGGCGTATCCACTTCCACGCTGTAATCGGAATAGGCAACCACATATCGGCCCACGGCAAAGCTCTCGGGAGTGGGTGTGTCACTTGGATGACTCTCGCTCCCCTGGGTCACGTGGGGGCATGGTCCACTTGTGTCTCATGCTCATTATGATGTTAATAGTCGTATTATGACTTTAGTGTGTAAGCGAATTTAAACAAAAATAAATAAAAAAATTTCTTTAACGCTTGAGAATTATATCATTATCTATTCGTGTTTTTATCAACACTCGAGTTTGCGGATTCGACCGCTACGTGGAATACGATTCGGTTTTATTTCTTTTCGATTAGCAAAGCGACTTTTATTGCAAGAGCTTCACATCGAAATACGAGAAATTTCAGCTTGTGGTAGCTGATAAAGGTGCAATGGAGGGATAACGAGAAGGTTATAAAATTAATGGAGCTTTACCAGAAATACCAGGCTTTGCCTTCTTGTAGTTAGGAGTGTTAGGGAAGATGTATGCATGAAAATTACCTCTTAATATAAGTTAAAAATTGAATTTTGAGTTTAACCAAGCATTCAGCTTGGTCCAGTCACTTAACCTTCAACGTTCTGGAGTAAAAGAAAATATTCCAGTCTTAGAGACTATGTTATGTTTCCCATTAAACATAAAAATGCAACATAACTTCTAAATTTAATTTTTCCGTTTATTGTTCACAATTTAGATCTATTTTTAAGGACTACAATAGCGATAAGTGATTATAGTTGGGGCGATTACGAATTTATAGATTAAGGCATAGGCTATTTTAATTTTCTAAACTTAAATTTATAATACATTCAAATATGTTTGCTTGTTAAATTTACGTCTGATCCTTTGTGTCATTGTCATTAAAGTAATGAATGACAGAACAGTAAATATTTTAATTTTTCTGATCCTGTCCATTGTAACCTCACAAAACATTTGTTTCCTTATGCGCAGAAAATTAAAGTCTTTTAGCAGAATGAATAAGCATTATAACAAATGCTTTGGTTAAGAGTGTTTGCTAAATGTTTTTATTAACTTGGATGTTGACTCTCCATAAAGAACACCTAGTTTAAATAATCTGATGTGTTACACTCACATGACTTTCTCTACTCTTGTACAAATTATTCTTACAAACGCTTATTCTCCGTCTACTTCATGTTAATCGAGATAAACATTTGCAGAGTCTATCTTATTGCTAATTTTCTTGTAGATGTAAGGAGAATATATATTTACAAGGGCAATATAGAAGTACAGTAGCCTTTAAGCACATACATGTCTCTTAATAGCTGGTTGCAAGGTGCAGCACCATTCCCTTTGCCACAGATTAATACTCTTTGCATATCCAAGACAAAAAAAATGAATAACGAATTCCCATTTGAGAAAATAATTATTGAAAAATTTAAGGGAATAACAAGCAACATCTCGAAAATGGTTCACTCAACAAAAAACTGTATATGACAAATTGTGTATTTTAACGCGATCTACATTTTTTGTGTAGTAACATTTTGTCTATCTCTTATGGTTTACCAGTTATGCAAAAGTCGTTCACAATGAAGAATGCTTTTGGAGACATTCCCAGAAAATTCAAGACATACATTTTATTTGTCATGAAAATATCGTAAACATATGATATTTTAATCAAAATCGTTAGAGCCATTTTTGAGAAAATTAAAATTTTAGAAAAATGTTCCATGTAAAGGGTACTCTGGGGTGGGGGGATTTTCTTGTAAACCTTCGCGTCGCATCTCTGGAAGATGCTGAACCTAAATACCAAGTTTGGTGTTTATCCGACTGTTCGTTTCTGAGTTATGCTGTTCACAGACAGATACACAGACACACACAGGGACATGTTTCCAAAAATGCTTTTTTTTGGATTCAGTGCCTCTCAAAACATATTTCCGGTGAAATCTCGGTATCGAATTTTAGGGTGGAATACAATACTTCCCCTACTTACTATACGTAGTAGAGAAAGTAAAAATATATTCAGATATTTCGCAAAATACTTTCACAGCTGCATTCTTGTTTCTTTCCCCTTTTTGTGTAATTCATATTGTTTTCAGGCTGTTTTCAAATGGATATCGAGGCAGACACTCTCCCACTCCGTGTTTGTTTTGTTCAGTACTTAAGTGAGATTACTCTACGAGTAAGACTTTCTTTTACTCCTACTCTGTCTTGTCTTTTTTCTCCATTTTGGCTTTCAAGGGAGAAGTTACTCTGAGTAAAGCCAGCAACGCCATACTTAATCTAATTGATACTAAGTTCTAAATCAATATACCTGAAATTAGTACATAAAGAATTTCTTCTAAACTTTTATTCATTTTGCTAACTTAAATAATTTGTGTTAAACGTACTTCTATGTTGTCAATTTCCATTAAATGCAATCATAAAATATAGGCGACTTCATGTACATTCTTCTGGTAAACTATCAGCTGCATAACATCATCAGAATTTCGTATGTATGTTCTTACTGCACTTATAAATAAATTAAGCATAATAAACAAATATATTATGTGGTAAAATTTATTTAATTAAGTATACTCCTTATTTATACTCAAAATGTGTATAATTTCATTTGATTGAAAACTGTATGCATTTTTAATCTATAAAAATACAATTACCGTTATCACTTTAGATTACCATGCGCACTTAAGCAGAGTAAGAGGGATATTGAAATCTTAAAGGCTACTCTGGGCGAAGTTTTACCCATGAGAAACTTGTTTGCAAGTTTGCAATCTGCAAGTCTGCATAGAATGTTATCCTTCCAACTTTCTCAATCTATACGGTATAGTAATTCAAGATAGTTTCATGTTACTGCTTGTGTACATTTTGTTACTTCTGGGTTGTTTTCTGGAACGTACCTGAAGTGTGATTTTATCTGACTGTAGGCATTTATTACTTTAATTTATTGGATCAGTGTGGCTCTAACAATGCCAATATATTGCTTTGAGCATAAAGTAATTACGTCTAGTGTTCTGCCGAAGACATTTTAAGCACTCAAATTGGAGTAGGTAAGGAAATATCGTGATGTCATTTACGAAACCATCCCTCACAGACAGAACACTACAATTTAGTATTTAATAAAAATACTTAGAGTCTCTTAATTGTGCTGAACAAGGAATCGATTTCAGACCAAAAGAGAGATGCCGCACGATGTGCTGGAAAATAACAAGAGGGTTTCCGTGAAGTGCTTCCTTCTTCTGGATTGTATGTCTGAAGCATCACAGCATTGTATTGAAAGCTTGTAGGGAAGCTAAAATAATATTTATTAAAATATTTTTCACACTGTTAATTCTTAAGGAAGGTTTCACCGATTTTGACGAACTTAAAAGCTTCTTGCTCTTTTTTCCTAATATTTAGCATCTTGTCTCTTACTTTTTACTTACAAATAAAGTAATAGACTGACATTCCCTACAAAAAATCACATTAAAATATTTAAACCAATATGTAAATTTTGCAAGAGCAAAATGTCTGACAAATGAGTGTTGACCCAGAGTAGCGTTAGCATGGAGTTCAACGCTTAATGAAAGTAATTAATATATATTTAGAGATAATTAAAAGCTTTTGATACCATAATAACCACAAAACGAATCAAATTTGGAGTAACTTCACAAAATGTTTATATGATGACATTTTTAGTACTGTATAGCAGTGGCAGCTTGTAGTCTAAACGAAGCATGCACTTGAATATTTCTTGTATATTAAGTTGACTATCCTATCGTTTCGGTTCGTGTACTCAACATAACAAGGAGCTTTAGAAATGTCTTATCCAACACTTCGCACCTTTCCTTTCCACTTTATATGCCGATACATTATGAATTGGCTTAGGTCTAACCGTACGTATCAGCCTCTTTTACTGTCTTCAGACCACCGTGAGAAACATTTTACTTTTCCTACTACTCTACTAGTAAGAGTATTACTTCTACACTATTACTTCTCTACTAGTAAGTAGAGGAAGTATTGCATTCCACCCAAAAAATCTATACTATGATATTACCGGAAATACGAGTTTTGAGGCCCCCTGAATCCATAAAAATTTCATTTTTATAAATAGGATCCGTGTGTGTGTGTGTGTGTATCTGAGGACAGCATAACTCAAACAAAAAGTTGGTAAAATACTAAACTTTGTATTTGAGTTTAGTATCTTCCAAGGATGACGGAGATTTTAAAGAAAATCCCACCATTCCCAACTACCCTTTACATAAAACATTTTTAGAAAATTTTATATCTTGAATCATCTGGGAGAGGCCTAGGAAGTCCTCTTCATTTGGAAAGACTTTTGTATAACTTGTAAACGATAAGCGATAGACGAAAACACTCCACATAAAAATGTAGATTTATTTAAAACACACAATATACTTAACATAAGTCTTTCTATGACATAAGCCGTTTCTGAGATATCCGTTATTAAAGGTTCGAATTGTTCATTTGTTGGTCATTATCTTAAAGCCCTTTCAACATTCAATTCTTTCTCGCGATTTCATTGAAGCAGTGTGGAATTTTAAGGGCAGCGTATAGCGTCCAGTTCTTAAATATTTGAGATGGAGGGTGGAGAAAGCCATGTGAATGTATCACATAAGATTTTTTGTAACACGCAACACACATGTAATTTTGTGGTTTCATTGCAAATCACCAAGGGTTAAATGTTTTAAGACAAAGTTGTTTTAATACCTTAATTCACACTAGCCAGCTTCCAAGATTATGCACACAAGATGATAATTTCTACCAAAGATTGTTCTCGCACATGAACTGAACCGACACTGAAGGTATGAATCCGAGAACTTGGAGTTTGGGATGTTTGCAAGTTTACAAAAGATTTCGTAAGTATTAGCGACTACCGAATAGCCTTTACAAGGGGTCTTTCTACTCAAAGAATTCGGCATTTTATCATCACCATAGCCGCGAAGCAAGTGTTTGTGGGAGCTACACAGCACTCAGACAGTCCAAGTCTGACTTGGTTGGCATGGCAATCAGACATAGACAGTGTACTTAAACAGTGCAGAGTAACTGCGCCAATACATCTATACCTGCTTATGAACATTTCGGTTTTCCCATTTCGCAGGTTTACAAACCATGAAGTTGTTATTTTAGTTGTATTGTTATTTTTAAGTTGTTATTTGCCCCACGTTTTGGGAGCCAATTTGAAGGAGGTTTATTTTTGCTACTTATGGAAACTCAGGTTGAAGTAGGAGTTGTATTGTAGTTCAACTGTTGCGCAGCCGAACTTGAAGTAGTTGCAACCGCACTTATGGTACCCGGTAGCCTTCGCCCTAAATATACTTTCCGGTGGCCTTTGCCCCAAATGTTTAAAAAAATATTAACTTTGTAATTTTTTAACTGTTTCGTTAAATATTATATATTTATGTTTGCCTCGGCTGCGTCAGTATTTATATATTTTTTGAGACATTAATGTCTTAGCAGGGAAATTGTGCGACTGAAGAATGTAGGCTTACACAGATTATAACTTTTACTTCACTCCTTTTATTAATGTTTGACACGATTTAAATAACACTTCACTGATATATATATATATATATATATATATATATATAGAGAGAGAGAGAGAGAGAGAGAGAGCTGTGAGATTTGTTTTATTAATTACTTGCACTAAGCTATTTTTTGTCTTGCACAAAATACATATTAAATTTCTCCAGGACACATCTCGCGTCTGGTTAGAAACACTGTCTACAAGCAACTGACTTCTAGATTTGTAAATTTTTCTATATTGACTATTCCTAATCCAATAGAATACTTTTATTTAACTAAAGTTTTTTTCTGGTAGTTGATTGGCTATTTTATAAATTGTCTCAAAATTTACATTATTATTGCTGCAATAATGACTAGTAGCATTTAAATTTTAAAATTCATTATTGCTTCAAGGTTACCTCATTGTTACCTCATTGTTAGCAACTTTTAACCTATTATTCTCACAGCTCCTACATTATTAAATTATGTAATACATTCAGATAACATTATTGAACATGTATAAAATAATATGAACATATATAATGACTGCAATATACACTTTTCATATATTGTTACATACACATATTGCTTTAAGGCGGGCTGTTATTGAATTTATATTATATAATTTGACTAAAATCATTTAAGTGTTAAAAATACTACTTCACCCATTTTCCTTATTTCCTACCACTGTCACAATAACTCTTCAGAATAGGTGGTTTTTCACTCTTAAAGTAGTAATTCATAAAATTATATTCCTGTATGTAAGTAGTGGAATATTTAGATATAAAATGTTTAAAACTGAAATAAAATCATATTCGACTTACCTAGTTAGAAAACAGCTGAAGTGGCTTCACTAGCTTCACATGAAGAACCATCCCTGCTGTAGTAGTAAACAGAAAATAAATTGAACTCAACGCAAGACATTATTATTTCGTCCTATGTTATATTAGATTCCAGCATTTTCTACCGTGTTTTTTATGCTCGGACTTTCGGAATACCTATAGCCTTTAAATATGTTATTCTTTCGAAGAAACAAAATAAGAGCTTAAATAGTAGTATTTTAGCTCACGCACATATAAAGCTAAATAGGTGGTTTTTATATTTTGAGGGGGAAATTTCCATACTTCTAAGGTGTATGTGATTTGTGTTTAATATGCATTCCAAATTTCTCTTTCGTCAACTATGGACCCAATAGCAAGAAAGTTTTTCATTTTCACTCGCATTAAACCCACATTTTTGCGTCCGGCTAACACAGCAACTATTGGAAAACAGCGAAAGCATGATTAACAAGAGAATATGGCGGCAATGGAAGTTCAGATGGCAGAGGAGATGAAAGTCCCTCCCTCTGTGTCATAGCACCACTGATCTCTACAACACGTTTTATTTTATCAATGGATATTTTTGTGCTCTGGTCCTTTTTTTCTACCACGCAAATACTAGGTAGAGAAGTTATTGAATTCCATCCAAAAATTCGATACCGAGATTTAACACTGAATAAAAGAAAATAATTTTTGGAAGAAGATCCGTGTGTGTGGCCGTATGTCTGTGTGGACAACATAACTTAAAAAGGAAGAGCCGAATGCAGCCAACTTTGTATTTAGGCTCAATACCTTAGAAAGATGCGACACCAAGATTTAAAAAAAAAACCCACTACAAATCACCGTTAACATGGATCGTTTTTCAAAATTGATTTCTAAAAAATGGTTCTAATGATTTTGATTAAAACACCACATATTAAGATACTTTTACGGCAAATAAAATGTGTGTCTTGAACTTTCTGGGAATAGCCTTTGATATCTTCTTCATTCGGAAGGAATTTTATATAATCTTCTATAACTATCAAACGTTAAGCGATAGATGAAAATGTACTACACAAGAAATGTAGATTCCTTTAAAATACAGAGTGTACTGTAAAATTATAATTTTTATAGTAGTATAAGCCGTTTCCAAGTTGTCCATTGTTAATGTTTAAATGGTTCATTATTTGGTCATTCTTTAAAATCCTTTCAACATTCAGTTGTTCCTCGCGATTGCATAGAAACAGTATGGAATTTTGGATTACTTTAGATTGGATTGCATTCTGCAAGTTCACTAGCAGCCATAAAGGCTTGTGAACATAGAACATGTCAAGGAAATGTACAAAAATTACATATAAACATAAATACTACACAGAATATAGAACATTTGAAATAAAATAGAGACATACTATATGCGTGTCAAAGAAATGTATGATATGCTTACATATATACATAAAATATTACATAGAGTACGGAACATTTAAAATAAAATAAAAACATATTTTATACAAAACGAAACAAATCAGGTGTAATTTTGTACAAAATATTTATAGACAAGACCAGTTATTTTAACTTTCACTAGACTTGTATCTTTGTTCGTCCCATCGTTTTGTTCTATTTGATTTGTAATGCATATCATTTACTTTTAGTTCTTAATATACATACATTTAAATAGATTCATTAATTATAGAGCATGCAATTGTCATTAATATTTACTAATACTTTAGAGAGCTATATATGTATTTTGATCAGGATAATTTGTCATTCAGATAATCTTGTGCAGAATAATATGCTTTTGAGCATAGGCACTCTTTAACAGCAGTTTTAAAGTCATTGAAATTGTCAACTTTCCCCTTAAGATCATTAGGGAGAACGCAGCGTATAGCATCCAGATCTTAAACATTTCACTATGCTGTTCGCTTTGTATCTATAACGAAATGTGTAATGTAGCTATTTCTGCAAAAGTTTATTTGGATTAAAATGAAGTAGATAGAAAAATAAAAGTTAGTAAGAATAGCTTGTATACTTACTAATAAGCGACAGAAGACAGAGAAAGCCATGTGAATGTATCACATCAGAATGTTTTCCCATTCTCATCTGATTTTGTGTATTGCTCTTCCTGAGCAATATGCATATATCCTGTAACCTAGTAAAACGCATTTATACTTCTCTCTGGGAGATATTCTGATTCCTAAATCCTGCCATCTTGAGGAATTATTTAAATGTATGAGATGATATTTATTCGACTTTTCGTTTTTCAGTTATGCTGTTCACAGACACAGACACACACACAAACACACGGATCCTTTTTTAAAAGGCTTTTCTTGGGTTCGGGGGGCTTGAAAACATGTATTTCCGGCGAAAGCTCGCTATCGAATTTTTGGGTGGAATGCAATCAATTTTCTATCTACTATGCACGTAGAGAAAGTAAAAAATCTGATGTGTGATAGCCACTAAATAGACTTTTCATGTCATATACCATTTACTGCAAAATTCTTTTTTTCACATATATTATGACCCTCATATATTTTTGCCTAGGAAGGATTTCAAAACAACCAATAATGGGAACAAACAGGGAATTTGGACCAAGTGAAGATTGCATTTTTTAAACGAATTCCGGGGTAGGGAGGGATAAGGTCAATTGCGGAATTATGAGGGAATTTGGAGCGCATATTGAGACAATAGAGTGCAGAATCAGAGCAGTTAAATACTGGATGAAAATCGTTCTCGGAGACCAATCTCTAATTAGGACAGCCTGCTACCGTGAACAGCTCAGAATGAAGGGAATTCGATATGGGCATCAAAACTAAAGAGGGGTTTGGAAACCATAGGAATGGGCAATATTTGGATAGCAGGTCAGGCAAATAGACGGAGTGAATGGAGAAAAATTAAGTACCGCCTCTGTGATATTGACAGGCAACAAACAATTGCCAATGCTCGGTTTCATTAGAAGTTTAGTCTGGTATAGAATCTGAGTGGGGTGTGGAGCAATACATCAAAACGGGCACCAAACTCATTAGACAGGGGCTCGCGTTGCTTAGATTGGGAGCGTGGTGGATGATAAAAATTACTGATGAAAGTGGTAGGAGAATCTCCCCATTTGCGAGGAGGAGGAGTCATGGGTGCTTATCTTGACAAGATGTAGGGGTACGAAGAATGGAGGGGAAAATATTTACCGTGATCCTTTACTTTAACATCTCAAATGGAGAGTTAAGGGCATGTTTGACGCTACTGGTAGGCAGCGAAGACATGGAGGGGATAGGTAAATTTCTACTTAAGGCACCACCGCTGAGATCTGAGAAGGCTGATAATAGGGAAGCGGGGATGCAGGAATAGCTCCTCGTTGATGTTGGTGCTTTATTTTTTGTATTTTATCACTTATTGTTAGTGTGTTGTATATATTCTTTAAACTGTTCTTTTTTTACTATATTAGGGTATAATAATGCACCAGAATACGTTCACAGCTGTTTTGGAGCTTGTGATATTTCAGATGTTATATTTAAATATTTTCTGCTTTCTTTTACGCGCAATAGTGCTTTCTTGTAGCGGTTCTTTTTTCTGTTTCCTTCTATTTGTTGTGTCTTTTTGTTATGATTACTTTATTATTATTACTATTATTATTATTATTATTATTATTATCATTAACATTGCTTATTATTCTGCGTATTATAACAGCACGTACGGTCTGTGAACCCTTGCGATTGATAGAAAGTTATGTATGTATACCGTTATGTAAATAAATGCACTCATTCATTCACTTTTTTTCCTGCGATATGTGGAATAAAGTTTCAGTATCAGAAACAAGGAAAACTGAATTAATAAATAACAATGAAAAATTAAATTAACCCACCTTGATCTTAGTAATGTTGAGCTAACGAAGTAAAAGAAAGAGAAAACAATGAAGCATACAAGCAACTTCCGTCAGCTAACTTTTACATTCAGCTAAGCGTATATGTGGAATAGTTTAAAAGGTCTAAGCCTAGGAATAGGTTTTTTGACATAAATTTTATTAGTTTAATGAAGTCTAAGTTTGCTTAATGCTTGTAACTTGAGGCAGAATTTTTAACACTTAAATGATTTTAGTCAAATTATATAGTAAGAGGAATATAATAACAGCCCACCTTGAAGCAATATGTGTATGTAACAATAAATAAAGTGTACATTACAGTGATTGTATATGTTTATATTATTGTATACATGTTCAATAATGTTATGTGAAGCGTAATTTAATAATGTGGGAGCTGTGAGAATAACAGGTTAAAAGTTGTTAACAATGAGGTAACAATGAGGTAACTTTGAGGCAAGAATGAATTTTAAAGTGTAACAATACTACTTGTGATTCTTGGAAGCAATAATGTAATTTTAGAGACAGTTTATAAAATAGCCAATCAACAACCAGAAAAAAGCTTAAGTTGTTGCGGTAATCTGTCGTGTTATCTTATTTGCTGGTGCCTGTTATTGTTTTACTATTTTGAATTTTGGGTTCTTTTTCCTCCGGCTAGCTATTATTGCTCAGTCGAGCAAATATCTCTTGAACAGTGTGTGTAAACCGAAAGGAATTGTTACTAAAAGATAATACTGAAAAAAGAATTTGTTTTTACACTTTTATTGCCGTTACACTTAATTAATTTCACATATTTAATCTTGATACACGCCTGACTGAAACTGTTATATTCTCGAATGTAACTACAATCACTTATTTGCCGCGCACTATTAATTCGCGTATTTCACATTTTGTAACTAACTGTACGACGCGAGAGATTCTGTAGAATTGCGTAATGTGTACTTCGTGAATGCTTCCTTAGATCTACCTGACGTGTAACTCGCGAGAGAGATTTCTTAGAACTGCGTGATACTTGTCTTTGGCTCCAGAATTTATACTCCCTCACCCCGATATGCCTAAACATTATAATAGAGCTGCTATTGGTTAATAAATCGCGCCAACATTAGCGTCTATCTCGTCAGCCAATCAAAATTACAAAAACATATGCTCTAAGGAAGATATTCCCTCCATTTCTAAAGAAAGGCACGCTAACCTCACGTCATTTGTTTGTCTCTTCTTATTGATAAATAACTCACCCCCTCGCTTCATTGTTACCCGGTCGTATTGTCAGTTTCAGTGAGGCCGTGTAAACATATTTCCTAACAATGTTTGTAGCTAACAAACATACTAAATCATTGTCATACAATAATGCTAATTTACACTACAATCACTCTAGCATTCACAGTGTTGTAATATAAAATACTACCTCAAAGTTAAATGAAGGTATTCTATTGGACTAGGAATAGGCAATCAGAGACTTGAAATACAGAAATTTACATACCCTGTTCAAGAGATATGCTCGACTGAGTAGTAATAATAGCTAGCCGGAGGGCAAAAAACCCAACATTCAAAGTAGTAAAACAATAACAGGCGCTCAACAATAACATAACACGAAGTTACCGCGACAAATTGGCTCCCATACGTGGGGCAGATAAACATGAAGCATCTTCCAACTACAAAAAAAAATATTCATCTTCAATCTATCCTAGAAGTGAGTCAACATGCTTGAAAGTTTACGATTATCTTTCTTTTTTTGTTTCCATGATAAGAGATTGTTATGCAAATAAACATTTGAATGCTGTTTTTGAATGTTATAAATAAGCACTTCTTGCTTAATCTGAAATCACACATGTTTATCTTCTATCAAAGGACCAACCACCCATCAGCCACCAATGTAACATACTGTTAAGGATCAAATACATAATCGTGAAATGTCCACAATACGACCAATGGATACAAAACTATCAGATACCCAATGAGCTATAAACAGCATTCAATTGTCTGATTTACCCTAAGCTAATTGAATGTTTTAAAAGCCTAAATATATACAAAGTATATAATGTTTAATCAATTTGGTTTGTTACAGTGCCGCAATCTTATATAGTCTGCGGTAATGCTGTAAAGCTGTCAGGTCGTCAAATAGCCTCATATTGCGTTATTTAGTTTATAAATAGTTGTAAGGTCGCGATATGACTAATACGTTAAAGCGACTATATAGTTTCAAATAAAAGAAGTCTGAAGTGAAACATCTACATGACTTTCTCTAGCCTCTATCGCAAACTATTCTTACTAAAGTTTATTTCCCTATCCACTTCATTTTAATCCAGACAGACCTTTCCGCAAATAGCTACATTAAACATTTCGATACGGATACAAAGGAAACAGCAACAGTCAAATGTTTAAGAACTGGACTCTACACGTTGGCCATAAAATTCCATACTGTTTCCATGCAATCGCGAGAAACATCTGAATGTTGACAGGACTTTCAGAGAATGACCGGGAAATGAACAATCTAAACCTTCAATAGCGAATATCTCAGAAAGAGTTATTCCACAAAAGCTTGTTTTTAATAAAGTGCATGTTTTAAGGAGATCTAAATTTTCTCTATAGTACTTTTCGTCTATCGCTTAACATTCACCAGTTATACAAGATTATAGAAAATTCCTTCCGAATGAAGAGGACCTCACAGACTATTCCTAGAAAATTCAAGTTATACATCTTATTTGTTATGTAAATACCTTTAAAATATGATATTTTAATTAAAATCCTTACAGCTAGTTTTTAGAAAACAAAGAATTTCGAAAAAGGTTCTGTTTAAAGGCTAGTTTGTGGTGGGGGATGTTTCTGGAAAATGTTTGTGTCGTATCTTTGGAAAGTACTGAACTTAAATACCAAGTTTGGTATTTATCCGAACTTTCATTTTTGAGTAATGCTGTTCACAGACACACACGCACACACCAACGTGTGCCTTATTACGAAACAGGGGACCTCAAACCATGTATTTCTGTGAAATATTGGTATCGAATTTTTGAATGGAATGCAAAATATTTTATTATTTACTAGGAACGTGGTAGAGAAAGCATATATAACTTGAATAACGTTACGTGGACAGAATAGTACCATTTTACACGAATGTTACCCATACTATTAGCGAATATGGAATAATATACCTGGTAGAAGAGGTTGTGATTTTTTTTCAGTAAGCTACTAAATACGAAATTAATGTAAATTTCGACACCGAAATTTCACAGGGCATATATGCTTGAGGACCCCTGAACCCACTATGAAAAGCATATTTTAGAACAAATCCATGTGTGTGTGTCAGTGAACACCATAATTCAAAAAGGAGAAGTGGATTAAATACCAAACTTAGTATTTAAGTTCAGTATCTTCCAAAGATGCGAAAAAATTTTTCAAGAAAATCCCCCCATCCGCAAACTACCCTGGTATATTTTTAGACATTTTGGATTTACTCAAAAGTGGTTCTAACGAGTTTTATTAAAGTCCTGTATATTATAGACATAAACATGGCAAACAAGGTGTATATTTTGAATTACTTGGAAATAGCGTTTGAAGTCTTCTTCATTCGGAAGGAATTTTGTATAATCTTGTATAACTGGTAGACGTTAAGCGATAGACTTACTACACAAAAAATGCAGATCTCTTAAAAACACACAATTCATTTCAGATAACCTATTTTGTTACATAAGCTATTTCCAACAAATGTGTTATTAATGGTTCAAATTGTTCAATACTTAGTCAGTATTTTTAACTGCTGTCGATTCTCAGTTGTTTCTCTTGATTTCATGAAAACACTGTGTAATTTTAAGGCCAGAGTATAGCGCCCACTTATAAAACATTTGACTATCGCTGTATGTTTTACTCCCCAATGAAATGTATAACGTAGCTATTTCTGCAAAAGTAGACATAAAAAGAAACTTCTGTGAGAGTAATTTGTATACCCACTAATATATGATAGACGTTAGAGAGGGTACGTAAATGCAACACATTAGCTATTTTCACTATTATTTGAGTATTGGGATGCAAATATTTTACATGTTTCTTGACTATATGGAGATACTTCTTTTCGTCATATTTAACCATATTTTCCCATTCAAATAACTCCAGTAGATGTTTTGAATATATGTTTGTGTTTAAACTTTTTTTTGCATTTTGGGACGCAATTATCGGACAGTGGGAAAATGAGGATGTGACTAGGGCTGGCACATCTATCCTGATATAAACTTAGTGGATTGCAGAAACCACCGGCAAATCCTTTTAGGATAACTATTCATTCGAAGCTTGTATGTGGACATTCTCTAGCAGTAAATCCCTATTTGCAATATATGGGAGTAATGCTGAATAAGCTCTTAAACCTTGTTGATTGTTCTGCACCCTTCCGATGCTATTCGAAGTCCATTCATATGGCAAAATACTTAAACTAACAGTTTTATACCTTTAACTTTAAGGAAATATTGTTCAGTAGCAGGGGAAAACAAATCATTTTTAATTATTGTGGTGCTTATTTAATGTGTTTAGAATAAGTTTGCAGAGGTCACGTCTCTGATAATATTAATACTTTCTTGTTGCATGTAACTGAAGCATCTGTTTGGGCTTTTACGTAGCAGTGTTATGTCCGTCTGTTTCTTATTTCGTTAAAGTATTAATTGAAGTGATGTTGATATTAGAAGAAAAGTTCAAAAATATCACTTGATGAATGAGTCGTGTACGTAATCTTATGTATCGGAAGAAATAATTCGAAACTGTGTACTTTTAGTCATGTAGGTTTTTTCAATTGAATAATATAATCAAAACATTAAAACGGGTCGATCCTAACAAAAAATAAATAGTTCATAAATAGTAGTTGTTTACTAAACTAGTGGCTAAAGTAGGCCATTTTTCAACTGAAAGAATTTTCATTAAGAACTACACTCGTAATAATATTCAAATTATAAAAGAAAAGCTTAGTTTCCATAAGTTGCTCACATAATGAAACTTACAAACAATAAAAAAAATCACATTTGACCACGCTATCTTCAAAATCCAGAGGTCGCGGATTCGATTCCTGGCTGGAGGATGGAAATTTTGTTTAGCCAGGATTGCTCCCCTTCTCCATAGAGTCTGGAGGTATGAGCGAGAGTGTAAATGTGTGAGTGAAATTAATATTAAAATGGAAAAATCAAAAAACCTAAAGATTATCACCAAATAAAATGCGTGAACATCATTACCGATGAGAAATTGCTACAAAGGCAAAGCCGCCGATATTATCTAGGATGTTAAAAAAATCACATTTAACAGTTTTGCCAAATCAAAATTAAAATATATGGGGAATTTAAGTTAAGGGTCGCATTCTGCATAAACAATTGAACAGCATACACAGCGTGTCTTAAAGAGGAAAATTTTGTTTACAACACTTGAGTTTATAACAAATTGTGCTTCACGCACTTATGTGATTGTAAATAAAAATTAAATACAGAAAATAAAATGAACACTTTCTGTCGAGCTCATTTCTGATATATAAGAGGACAGTGACGCATAGTTTTCGTATACTTAATACGAGACAAATACCTTCTGGAGTATAACCGTCAACTAGAGACATGTGGTAACTTATTAGTCACAAGACGAAAACAGTATAACATTATTACTAAAACAAAGGCTGATGTGTTACATTCACATAACCTTCCCTACGCTCTATCATTTATTAGTGGGCATACAGATTATTCTTACGTAAGTTTACTGCATCTTAATCGAGATAAATCTTTCCAGAAATAGTTGCATTACACATTTCGTTGCAGACATCGTCCATGACATCGCGAGAAACCACTGGAAATCGACGGGACTGGAAAAGAATGATTAAATATTGAACAATTCGAATAATGCATAACGGATATCTCGGAAATCGATACTGCCATAAAAAAGTTATTTTAAAAAAAGTTGTGCGTTTTAAAAAGGACCCATTTTTTGTGTAGTACGTTTTTGTCTATCGCTTAACGTTTACCAGTTATAGAAGATTACACAAATTTCCTTCCGAATGAAGAGGACTTTAAATGTCATTCCCAGAAAATTCAAGATAAACATTATAGTTTTCATGTAAATGTCTTTAATGGGTGATATTTTAATCAAAATCGTTAGAGCATTTTTTTGGAAAATCCAAAATTTCGAAACGTGTTCCACGTAAAGGGTAGTTTGGCGAGAGGGACTTTCTCGAAAATCTGGATGTCGCATTTATGGAAAGTGCTGAACTTCAATGCCAAGTTTGGAGTTTATCCGACTTTTCGTTTTTGAGCTATGCTGTTCAAAGACAAAGACAGACAGACACACACACACACACACAAAGAAACACACGCGGAACTTTTTCTATTTTTTTTTTAGATTCAGGGTGTCTCAAAATATGTATTTCCGGTGAAATCTTGGTAGCGAATTTTTACGTGAAATACAATATATTCTCTACTACTATGTATGCGGTAGAGAAAGTAAAGAGGAATACATCGTTGAACGGAGCAGAATGTGTTTAACCAGATACCGGCGCAGGAATGAACACTTTTAGCGCTTACATTTAAATCAAAAGGAGCGTACTTGGATGCACAAGTACATTACAGTTAATTTTGAAACTTCTTTCGCCTGAAATAAGTGACCCTTATTTTAGGGTAAGTAAAACTTTATATTGAAATCGAAGACTCAAAAATTGTTATATGACGTATTTATTTGATAATGTTGCGAGAGGCAAAATGTTGCAATTATGAGACAGTCCAATTTCGAGAGGTAACGCTAAAATAAGAGTCACGTGGTCCTTACAGCGTTTTCACTGATTGAATTTTACTTCACCATTCTCAGTTGAATTAAAGTGACAATAAATATTGTGGGTAGAATGCAGTCAATTAATGCATATAACCGCGGTTATTTTATATACATTTTAAGCAGTAAATTTTGCACTAAATTATGAATTTACAACTTACAGTTCGCTTTAAGTATACGTGGTGCCCTGTGAAGAATCACCCAAATCAGCTACAATTAATACAATGAGAGCGAACTTCACATTAATCCTCAAAATTTATATTATATCTCTATACTGTGGGCTCGAACTTTAAAATTCACCTCAGCGTTATGACACTTTCAAGATAAAAGCTTCAATCTTCTGGCTTAAATAAGAAACTTCGGTAAATCCACTTGGTTCCTAATTGCACACTATGCCTCGAGAAAGTTCGAAACTTAAGTTTACTCTTACAAAACCTCGGATACCACAATTGTTTCAAAGAGTGTATATCTGTCCTTGTTCCTTATGATACATATAACTTTAAGGCATTAATTGCTATCTTGGTGTCAACACTGAAAATAATGCTGCCAAATTGCAACCAAAGAGGCGTTAAGTACTAAATACTATTGCATTTTAAGGCATTTACTGTCATATTAAAGCTTTCCTTGCAGATAATGTTATGCGGTGAATAGTAATGCGATCGCGGGTTGGTGTGTTCATAAGTGTCATGTAATATGTGCAGGGCCTATAGTAGTGCAGCAGGAGCTGCATAGCACCATATTCTGTAGATGTTGTAGGAACAAAGAAAGTTGTTGCGGTATTCAACAGGTGAATGGCATGATGCTGGATTTATCATTATGTTCGTGTCACGAATGCAAAACCTTGGCCTCACCTTGCCTCATGCTGATAACAACATGGCAGGGAGTTTGACGTGAAATTTTCGAATGTTGCCATTCTTACTGTAAAGTTCTTCCTTCTTCACTCCCTTCCTCCATCTGCCTCCTTGTAATTGTTCAGTAACAACGACAAATATTGAAGGACTTTCTTGTTTTTTCTTTGTTGATTCAATGCCTAAATGAAATCGCGTGACAGCAGGATTTATTGCCTCTTCTTGGGCAGAATATTCTGGTTAAGATAGGAACAATGGTCAATTTCTGAGGCCCATCTATCACTCACGGGAACAGCAACACTACAGACTGAGCAGTAAACACCCAACCCACTCCGTTTACTAATGACGAAAATTCATCGCCTTAATACAATTACTTGTAACTTTATACAAATCTTAGGCACACACCAAAATATATAATATATAAAACTTTAGCAACTAATACTAATTTTCATTCTGTGTACGTAATACTATATCAGTATACAATGTATTTATTCTCCAAAAGTAATCAACCTGTATTTAAAAGCATCAAGAATTACGGAATTGTTTATTTTCATAATCTACTTCACATTTTATCCCATTAAAGACTATTATATCTCCAAAATAATCTTGTATAATGATTTATTTTACGAATGAACCAAATTTATTTTTTCGACTAGAAGATTTTTAACCTTCAGTTGATGTGATTTCCTGAATCATTACTTTTCCTGTTATAGAATTAACTACACTTTTAATTTCTTGTATTTTATCCCCAATTTCTTTCCTCTGAAGTTACAATTCCATCATTGCCCTTAATAAACTTACTTAGAATCATAAACACTTCAATGAGAATTAACCATACTATCAGACATTTTGTAACGGTGAAAAGCTATATATCGGTCTTAATTCTAAGTGATATGAGAAAATGCTAATATTACTAATGGAGACAAATGTAAACAATAATGATTCAATAGTATCTAAAACATTTATCACTATAAGTGGTTCCATAAATCTGTAGATAGTTTAGTACAAAGAGATTGTAGCTGTGAAAATATCAAGCGTAACATACTAGAAATCAGAGGAAATCTGGAAATTCACACAGAAACTTTAACATAATTTGACAATGTTCAAATTCTAAGGTGTGTCCATCAATATTTGTTTTATGCACCTAGAGAAAAACAAATACAGAAACTTAATTCTCCAAATGATATCAAAATCCAGGTATGCGGGAAGGGCCATAGTTCTTAAACCCATAAACACGCGGGTGCAGCTCAAGTCTTGCAAATAAGAAAGTTTTCGGCAAGAGCGAAATTTTTTAAAGTGCTGTTTCGTTTATATGATGGCTGTTCTAAACGTTCTCAACCTGACGCATAGATTTCGTTAACATATCAGGTTATATGATAGTTGGCAGTGCGCTGCTGAATTTAAGCCTAGTCGTACATCTATTTGGCGTTTGGCGTCCCAACACCGCTACAAACGCCAGATTGTGAGAAAAATTCGTAATGCCGTAATCAGCTATTAAGGTACACAAGTTGGCTGTCAAAAACTTCAAGAGGTCAATATTGAACATGAAGTTTTGGGTATAAGAAAGCCTTTCATTTAATGTGACAGGTTTGTTAACAATGGACCAAAAGGTCATTAAAATAAACATTTATCAATGTTTTCAGGCCATTTAAACGCCATTCCAATAAATTTATTGGACGTTTCATAACATTATATAAATATGGATTCATCGCTACACGCCAGAGACGAAGGAGCAGTGAAAGCAGTTGGGAGATACGAAAGAAAGCAAAAACCGTTCAATTTGCAGAAAAACACATGGCTGCGTTTTCTAGGGATCTCATGGTGTGGTTACTTATAAACTACATCCAGAAGGGAAAAACCGCCATTGGGAGGTAAAACTGTTCACTACTGATTCAACAGAATTATACTATTCATGTTTAACGTGCTTAACATCTGAATGAACGGAAACATGCGGATATATTGTTTCAATCGGGCATAAAATTGTAAATCACATTTTCTTCGCGTGACTGTATTTTTACTGTGTTCTTATGTTCAGCGCTCGTTGCGCCACTGTAGAATCTTCGGCTTCAGCCGGGTTGAATTCACCACGAATAGTCTCGTCTCTTTCGCTATTGTTGAAGTGTTCCGGTCTCGGGTGAGTTTTCTGTAATGGTGTAGCCACCATATTCAATTTTTAAGCCGAGGTTGACTGACGTTGGCCTTTACTTGAGTTTGCGTTGCATTTTGTGATTAATAAATATAAGAGAATGTGTACACGGAGCCACACACGTAAACAGGTCATATTTGTATTTATTTTGAAGTACAAGTAGAATGCAATCTAGCTTCCATTTAGTGTGTGTTGTTTTATTCTTGTTGTTCAGTACTCGGAGTTTTCTCTCGGGTGAGTTTTCTGTAATGGTGTAGCCACCATATTCAATTTTTAAGCCGAGGTTGACTGACCTTGGCCTTTACTTGAGCTTACGTTGCATTTTGTGATTAATAAATATAAGAGAATGTGTACACGGAGCCACACACGTAAACAGGTCATATTTGTATTTATTTTTGAAGTACAAGTAGAATGCAATCTAGCTTCCATTTAGTGTGTGTTGTTTTATTCTTGTTGTTCAGTACTCGGAGTTTATTTAAATTGTTAAATATTTAGAATATATTTAAAAGGTTCAATATACATCGTTTATGTCATTTGTTGCGGTGTTAACTTGGATTTGCTTGTGTTGAAACTTTATCTAAATTTTAGTAATTAGCATCCCTTGCAGAGCTGTGGTTAGATTCTCTTTGAATGTAAAATTCTTTATTCGGATTTTTAATTTGGCTGTTTACGTAATGTGAGTGAGTCACGTCAAGTGAAACGGGTTGCTGCTGATGTCTCCCAAAACCTTTGTTACTTTCCTGAGTGTTTTTACAAGGTTTTTAGTTCAGCAATGTAAAGATTTATTTATCCACCTTTGAATAATTATGCTGTTAATTGTGTAAAATTTTCCATTTATATTTTCTTCTCTTTGGCTGGATTAATATATGCAAAATACCCAGTGTTCACATAACGAAATTAAAGGGCAGTCCACTTGACGCGTATTTTCTGTATACATTTTTGGGGGGAGCGGGGCATTCCTATAACTCCTAGTAGGCGTTACCATGACCTCGTTCCAGATTCGAACGTTTAGGCTCCTTCATGATAAATGTGAGTAGTGGAATGAAGAAACACTTCTAGCATCTTTACTTCTTCTAGCAATTCACTTATGTTGATTGGCACTACACGTTTATTTTTCTACGCGATAAACGGACACAAATTGCATATAGCCCGTACAGCTAAAAATTCGAACAAGGAATTATGTTCTCCAAAGAACAACGCTCCAACATACTGGTCGCTCCATGAAAGCAATTTCCTTACAAACTATAATGCACCTGTCTGGCCCCTCCGTACTCTCCACATTTTTCTCTAGCTGCTTGCTCTCTCCTTCCCATAATCAACGCGTACGGAGTTTCTCTTCGACTGAAAAGGTGAAGACATAACGATGCGTCACTTACGGGAAGTGTCCAAAATTGAATATTTGGAAAAGTGGCACGAATACTGGAGAAAATGTGTCAGGGTCCAAGGGGTTACTTTGAAGGCGATAATGTGTAAACATAATATTTTCTCTTTAATAAAGTTTATACGCATGTTTGTTTCTTTTGAACCCCATTAGCACTTCGGAATGTTTAACCACCTATTTGCTTTACTGGAGACAGCACATTCATGCTCTACCTTGGAGTCCATATCTTTTTGATGACCGCACTTTACCTTTTATTCTCGTTAAATATTTACAGTGAAAGGCCTTAATGTACTCAGATGTCTGGGATTTTGCAGTGCTTAGAGATTGTGTGGAGGTTTTCAGTGCCTTCACTTGCAATACAGAACAGATCATGTTACTTTGCCAGCCCTTCCTATGATGAGTCCCAGCAGCCGGCATTGTTTGTTCAGAAGGGGAGGACAGTACACGTCAGGCCTTAATCTGGACTTATCGCTCGTTGCTAATTACTCCGTGTTTCGCAATCCCCCTTTAGTCCTTTTTAACTTTTAGGTACTGAGTGTCAGTGTAATGATTGCGTAGTTATCCAACTTTCTCACGCCACCTTAGGGTGAAAGAAAAAGTAAGAACAATGTGCTATCACGCGTTGAATTATTTTAATTGCTCTTTTTCAGTTGCCAAAATTCCTTTTAACACATTCTATGCACACGAGTTCTGTTATATAAGGAATTTACAAATATATAAAATGGATCATGTATACTCTCTAGAATTATCATTCAATGTATCCATGTAGAAATATTAAATATGAGTACTACAGAGGTATATACACAATAATGTGAAAATGGTGGCATGTCGTGACACAGTATATTATATATACATATGCGAAAAGCAATCCACAACATTTGGAAAGATGCAAAAACGGGGATATGTCCGGTGGTATGGTAGATAATTACCGCCTTTATTCTGATGTAAGGGACAGCTAGAGAAGACAATTACTTGGGGACATCACATAAATCAAAGAGATACCTATATTGCATTATAATATGCACATTTTAATAGAGCAATTATACTAAATTATTGTTCTTGACTAGAAATATGCCCAAACGGTGTTCGCGATAATCATAATTTGCAAGAAAGGTGGCATGTGGATCATTAAAACTTATTGATTCCCTTCTGCAGGAACTCACAAAATTCAAATATAGTAAAATCTACATGTAAATGAATTCTTCTATCCAAAATTAGAAAGGGTTATTGATTATTTAAACAGCATTTTTGCCTCTTTCGATTCAATTATAGTTATAATTAAAATTATGCAACTATTTTCATTAATAAGGCTGAACTACTTCCCTCACCAGTGATCCATTTGCAGCTTCCATTTCCAAGAAGAGGTATTCTTCACATACTTCCAATTTCACTGGCCGTTTCAAGTGAGAATGATTATTGGCATAGATCATATATTTCTTTTGCACTCCGCATTCATATTAGCTACTTCAAAAAATCATGTAATACTCTGTTCATGTAACACAAATGTTACATAGACTGGCCGCTGGTGCTGGTGTGAGTGTAGCAACCGAGACTCTTGCAGGTGGATATACAGGGGAATTTCAGTTGTTTTGTTTTTAAATGTATTTAACTGCTGTGGTCCTTAGCGTCCCACTCTACATTGGGCATGAAAGACCGGTAATTTTGCTCAGAGGCCTGTTTATCAGGCTTGAAGTTCTTTTATGTGTCGTAAATCTACGACCCAAGACCACCGGCTTTACTTCCCTTCCGAAGGAAGCCATGCTAAGGATTTTTTACGCCCGAAAAAAAATCCATTCGTAAGCTCCGCCGGGTTTGAACCCGCGACCTCGGGAACTAGAATCTAGCATGGTAACCAGTACACCATGGAGGACAACATCTACAGGGGAATAAATGACTAAATTGATGTTTCTTAGCGTCCCATTTTATATTGGCCGTGAAAGACCGAAAACTTCACTCAAAGACCTCTTATCAGGCTTGAGGTTCTTCTACGTGTCGTAAATATACGGCATGAGACCTCCGACTTTACTTCATTTCCGAAGGAAGTCATGCCAAGGATTTTTACGCCCGAAAATATGTACCTTCACCCTCCGCCAGGTTTGAAGCCACGACCTTGGGAACTGGAGGATAGCATGGTTGTATGGCTGAAGTCAACTGTTTCGCACATATTGAGGACGACTATTCTGCAAACACTGTACTAACTGCCGAAAATGATATCACTTCTCTCTTCATCGGCAGGTAATAATGAATTATAACACTATGGGTTTGAGTTCGGAAGGTCCCGGATTTAGATTCCATTGTGAGTGACCAAACCGATCGAAGGATTACTTTCACGGTTTTCCTCGATTTCTAGGTCAATGCTGGCTTGTAGTAATTAATTTCAGAATGTGGTGTTTTTTTCTTCATTTGATATCCTTGCGGGTTAGCACCTGATAGAGGGGGTTAAGAAAGAAATGTTAAAAATTCGGACATAACTTACTTTATGATTGTAAAATGAATAAAACAGCTTTATTACAACTATAAGAAATAATATTACTATTCACATTCAAGCTATCATTATACTATTTTAAAGAGGCTTCTGTTAAATACAAATTACTGTTGGAAGATGGTAAACATAAAGCAAAATTTGAAACTATAAAACAACTGATAAATTTTCATAACCAATTTAATGTTTTAATGTTCTACCTCATTTGACATGGATAATCAGAAAAATTATGAAAATATTAAGTAACCGTCATCTTACTAGCGAAGCAAATGTCGACACTAGTATCAGAGGTTCTTAAGGTACGACTCGTTAACGGGAGGTCCTGTGTTCAAATCCCTGACTAAAGCTTTTTTCTTAGTTTTTCTTGGTCTTCATAATTGACAAATGCCGAGAGAGATACCCCAACTTAAATTGAAGTAGAATATTTGTTAGCCCCACGTTTGGGCGCCAATTTGTAGTAGATTATATTTGTTGGTAGTTGGAAGATGCTTCATGTTTATCTGCCCCACGTATGGGAGCCAATTTGTCGCAGTAACTTCGTGTTATCTTATGCTGAGCGCCTGTTATTGTTTTACTACTTTAAATATTGGGTTCTTTGTCCTCCGGCTAGCTATTATTACTACTCAGTCGAGCATATCTCTTGAACAGGGTGTGTAAACGGAAAGGATTTGTTACTGAAAGATAACACTTATAAAAGAATTTGTTTTTACACTTTTATTACCGTCAAAATTAATTAATTTCACATATTGACTCTTGATACATGCCAGACTGAAACTGTTATATTTTCTAATATCACTATAATCACTTATTTGCTGCACATTATTAATTCGCGTATTTCACATTTATAACTAACTTTACAACGCGAGAGATTTTGTAGAATTGCGCGACGTATAACGCGTGAACGATTCTCTTAAACTGTGCGACGTATAACCTTTGTATGATTCTTTTGAACTGAACGACGTATTACCCACGAATCCTTCTGTTGGACTAAACGACGTTTGCCTTGTGAATTATTCTGTCAAACTGCGCGTTACCCGTCTCTGGCACGGAATTTATACTCCCTCACCCGATATGCCTAAAGATTATAACCGAGCTGCTATTGGTTAATAAAACGCGCCAACATTAGCGTCTATTTTTATATCCAATTAAAATTACGAACACATATGCTCTAGAGAAGAAATTCCCTCCATTTCTAAAGAAACGCGCGCTACTCTGACGTCATTTGCTTGTCTCTAATAATTGATAAACAACTCACCCCCTCGCTCATTGTTACCCGCTCTTATTGTCAGTTTCAGTGAGGCCGTGTAAACTTATTTCCTAACAATGCTTATAATTAACAAACATCTCAAATCATTGTCATACAATAATGTTAATTTACAGTACAATCACTCTGGCATTTACAATGTTGTGATATAAAATACTGCCACAAAATCTGGAACTTTTTCTTTCCGAATTTGCTTTCCCATTTATCATTCGTTGCATGTGTCTTCAGTATCAATCGCCTTTGGTGCCGAATGCAGTAAGAACAGGCGTTAAACACTATTAGAAAAATCCGATGAGTTACACTCACATGGCTTTCTCCACTCCTGTACAAACTATTTTTACAAACGCTTATTTTCCATCTACTTGGTGTTAATCGAGATAAACATTTGCAGAAACTTATTACTAATTTTCTTGTAGGTGCAAGGGGAATATCTAGTCTTTAAGCGAACCAAATCTTTTTAAGGGCTGGTCGCTATGTGGAGCATTCGATTGTCTTTGCATGTCCAGGACATAAAAAACGAATAACGAATTCCCATTTGAGAACAAGTATTGGAAAATTCAAACAAATAACAAGGAATATCTTGGAAATGGGTCCCTCCACAAAAAGAATGTATATGACATAAATTGTGTGTTTCAAGAGCTCCAGATTTTTAATGTAGAACATTTATGTCTATCTCTTAGGGTATACCAGTTATGCAAAATACCATTCAGAAAGAAGAGGGCTTTTGGGGACATTCCCAGAAAATTCAAAATATGCATTTTATTTGTCATGAGAATCTACTAAATATATTATATTTCAATAAAAATTGTTAGAGCTATTTTTGAGAAAATCAAAATTTTCGAAAAATGTTCCATGTAGAGGGTAGTCTGGGATTTGGAGGTTTTCTTTAAAATCTTCGTGTCGCATCTTTGAAAAATACTTAATCCAAATACCAAGTTTGGTACTTATCCGAATTTTCGTTTTTCATTATGCTGTTTACAGACACACACACTGACTTTTTCTAAAAATGATTTTTTGGAATCAGGGACATCAAAACGTGCATTTCCGGTGAAATATCTATATCGAATTTTTGGGTGTAATGCAATATTTGCCCTACTTAAACCTAAATCGCCAAAATCAGAGATGCGACATATTAAATCGTGGCATAATAATTAAAACCATTTTCAATGTAATGGAAATTATCAGATAAATGTTCCTGGTTTGTACTGATAAGTCTCTTCTGTTTCTCTAAAGGGCATGGTTATCGGGAAGTTACGTACTGAGTTAAATAACAACACAGATTTTGCTGCTATTGTTTGAATTCATATTCAGAAAATGAATCCTTTTTACTTTCTGTAATACGTATAGTAAGTAAGGGAAGTATTGTATTCCACCCAAAATTTCGATACCGAGATTTCACCGGAAATACATGTTTTCAGACCCCCTGAATCCAAAAAACAGCATTTTTGTAAAAATGTCCGTGTGTGAGTCTGTGTGTGTGCGTCTGTGAACAGCATAACTCAGAAACGAACAGTCGGATAAACACCAAACTTGGTATTTAGGTTCAGTATCTTCCAGAGATGCGACACGAAGGTTTTCAAGAAAATCCCCCCACCCCAGATTACCATTTACATGGAACATTTTTCGAAAATTTTAATTTTCTAAAAAATGGCTCTAACGATTTTGATTAAAATATCATATGCTTAAGATATTTTCATGACAAATGAAATGTATATCTCGAATTTTCTGGGAATGTCTCCAAAGTATTCTTCAGTGTGAACGACTTTTGCATAACTGGTAAACCATAAGAGATAGACAAAATTTTACTACACAAAAATGTAGATCGCGTTAAAATACACAATTTATATCATATACATTTTTTTTGTTGAGTGAACCATTTTCGAGATATTGCTTGTTATTCCCTTAAATGTTCCAATACTTATACTTTTCTCAAATTCGTTATTCATTTTTTTTGTTTTGGTAGTATAAAGAGAATGGATTTCTCCACATAGCAACCAGCTCTTAAAATATTTAACTATCGCTTAAAGCCTACCATATTCCCCTTGCATCTACAAGAAAATTAGCAATAAGATTAACATTTGGATTAACATTAAGCATATGGAAAATAAGCGTTTGTAAAAATAGTTTGTACAAGAGTAGAGAAAGTCATGTGAATGTAACACATCAGATTTTTATCGTAAATTTGTTACCACAAATCTGTCAATCCCTATTTAGTCTTCTCTTAGCGTTTAACGCAACACATGTGCTCTTAATGTTTGCAAATAATGATAAGAGCTTCACGGCCTCACAAAATAGAAAAGGAACAACGAGCTCACATATTATTTGTACATCTCTTTCCTAACATTGCTCATTGAATAATAACAGTCAGACAAATTACATCAGCTATTCCACCTGTGACTACGATTGCGCAAATGAAAAGGGTTACGACCGCTTGGTAAAAATTAACATTTTCCACTTATTCTACCTATTGGACTGTGATAACAGCAAGAGCATCAAAGCAGACAAAATACCACTTCTTCTTTATATTAATATGATTGTTTACTGCGTATTGATATAAAATAACACAAAAGCATTCAACATAATCGATTGGTTACAAAATCCTCTATGGTGCTCAAATATTGCTAAAATAAGATTAAAATAAGTCGAAGTTAATATTCATTTATTTTGCGATCACACTCCAATTTTCGGATATTCACTTATTATAATTTGTAGTTTCTCATTTTTGTAAGCAGCGGGTTTCTTTCTCTATAGAAAGTTTATGATGCTTTTATAATCATAACAATCTTATGTGTTACACTCACATGGCTTTCTCTAATCTTGTACAAGCTATTTTTACAAACGCTTATTCTCCATATGCTTCATGTTAATCGAGATGCTAATCTTATTGGTAATTTTCTTGTAGATGCAAGGGGAATTGCTAGGCTTTAAGCCTATTTTAAGAGGTGGTTGCTATGTGGAGTATTCCATTCTCTTTGCATTACCAGGGCAAAAAAAATGAATAACGAATTTGAGAAAAGGTATAAGTATTGAAAAATTTAATGGAATAACAAGTAATATCTCGAAAATGGTTCACTCAACAAAAAAAATGTATATGATATAAATTGTGTATTTTAATGCGATCCACATTTGGTGTGTAGTAAAATTTTGTCTATTTCTTATGGTTTACCAGTTATGCAAAAGTCGTTCACAATAAAGAATACTTTTGGAGACATTCCCAGGAAATTCAAGATACAAATTTTATTTGTCATAAAAATATCTTAAACATATGATATTTTAATCAAAATCGTTATAGCCATTTTTGAGAACATTAAAATTTTCGAAAAATCTTCCATGTAAAGGGTACTCTGGGGTGGGGGGATTTTTTTGAAAACCTTCGTGTCGCATCCTTGGAAGATACTGAACCTAAATACCAAGTTTGGTGTTTATCCGACAGTTCGTTTCTGAGTTATGCTGTTCACAGACACACACACAGACACACACACACACACACAGACACACAGACACGCACACGGACATGTTTCCAAAAATGCTTTTTTAGGATTCAGGGGGTCTCAAAACATATATTTCCTGTGAAATCTCGGTATCGAAATTTTGGGTGGAATACAATACTTCCCCTACTTACTATACGTAGTAGAGAAAGTAAAAATATGTATTTCCGGTGAAATCTCGGTATCGAATTTTTGGGTGGAATGCAATACTTCCCCTACTTACTATACGTAGTAGAGAAAGTAAAAATATGTATTTCCGGTGAAAACTCGGTATCGAATTTTTGGGTGGAATACAATACTTCCCTTACTATACGTAGTACAGAAAGTAATAAAAGCTGAGTGAAATATAAAATTATAGTGGGTATGGATAACAACAACAGCATTAAAACTGCTTAAGTACTATTTACTGATATTCTTTGCTTTGTTTATTCATTTTGACCTTCATTTCATTTTGTCTTTCGTGTGTTTTCTCAGTAGTTTAGTGTATGTTGGTTATTGAGTATGAACAAGGTTATATTGATGTTTCTTAAACTATTATTATTTCTTCTAACCGAGATTTCCTCCATAATAGCGGCGAAACAGCCCAAATGTGACAAGGTGAAGGCCACTCAGCTACACTTACGATAAATCATCATTACAGACTGTGTCTTATGTGTTTGTTCAGCATTGCTTTTGCATAGTGTTTTCTCAGAATTTTTACTTTCTCTACCACGTATAGTAAGTAGGGGAAGTATTGTATTCTACCCAAAAATTCGATAGTGAGATTTCACCGGAAATATATATTTTGAGACCCCCTGAATCCAAAAAAAAGCATTTTTGGAAACATGTCCATGTGTGTCTGTGAGTCTGTATGTGCCTGTGTGTGTGTCTGTCTGTGAACAGCATAACTCAGAAACGAACAGTCGGATAAACACCAAACTTGGTATTTACGTTCAGCATATTCCAGAGATGCGGCTCGAAGTTTTTTAAGAAAATCCCCCACCCCAGACTACCCTTTATCGGGAACACTTTTCGAAAATTTTAATTTTCTCAAAAATGGCTCTAACGATTTTGATTAAAATATCATATGTTTAAGACATTTTTATGACAAATGAAATGTATATCTCGAATTTTCTTGGAATGTCTCAAAAAGTGTTCTTCATTGTGAACGACTTTTGTTTAACTGGTAAAATATAAGAGATAAGACTAAATTTTACTACACAAAAAATGTAGATCGTGTTAAAGTACACAATTTATGTCGTATACTTTTTTTTGTTGAGTGAACCATTTTCGAGATATTCCTTGTTATTCTCTTAAATTTTCCCATACTTATATTTTTCCTTAAATGAAAATTCGTTATTCATTTTTTTGTGTTGGTAATGTAAAGAGAATGGATTTCTCCACATAGCAACCAGCTCTTAAAATATTTGACTATAGCTTAAATCGTACAAATTCCCTTTGCATCTACAAGAAAATGAGCAATAAGATTAACATCTCGATATCTCGATTATCATGAAGCATATGGAGAATAAGCGTTTGTAAAAATAGTTTGTACAAGAGTAGAGAAATTCATGTGAGTGTAACACATCAGATTTTCTTTTTGTTCTCTATGGTGCCCCGAACGCTTTAATTAACTCTTTAAATATATTGTGTAACACATTTTAAATGCCTCCAGAGACGCAAACGTAAGTTTAAACTAAGGCTAATTGTTGTAGCTGTCAAATGTCAAATCTGTCAAATCATGGGCAACGCCAAGTATTTCAGCTAGTATTGTTATAACAACGGTCCGTCATGTTTCTCGACAATTGTAAAGCAACTTTTTCATGGTTTCCAAAACCTGCTTTGTGATGTATATTGTAGCTTATGCAGGACGCATACATGAAACTGTAGCTGTCCTTTAGTGTTTGGATTGTCGGAACCTAATTGTTGATTTTAAATTTTGTCGCATTGCACCATTCGAAATTACGTTATTTTAACATTTACATATCGGCGAGTATGATTATATAATATACCAACATATAAGGCATAAAAATATTAAATTAAATACAATTAAACATAATGAATGAGCTTAAAACTATGCCTATGCTTCGAAATCAAATTTGATTTCATTTAAGAGTTAATTAATTAATTTAAAAACTTAATACTTATAAGCTAGAAACATAAGCAAACCATAAGTCTTCCGAATTGAAATGTTAAACGTGTTTCAGAGAACAGACTGAAAATTAAAATTATAACTTGAATCTGACACCATCTGGAAGTTTCTATCTAACGCTTCAAAAAATAAAACGGAGTAAATATTACTTTGGGCCAAAAATATTCTAACGTTTGAGTACTCCGCCACGTGAACCAATTTAGAAGAGTGAAGTGTTCTTTGTCACATTGAAGAGACACATACGTTTTAAAGTCCAGAATCACGTGAATAAATTATGCTTATCAAGGCCGTCTCTTTCAGTTTATGCTGTATTCCAAAACGCAATAAACCTTTACACCGTGGTGTCAAACAGTCCATAGTTCTCTTGAAGAGAGCCAGCTGTCTTTTGGACTTGCAACCCTGAAAAAGTGAAGGAATTAAAGTAAGAGGAAATGAATAATGAGCTGATATTTATTATCCTACAGTGTAGTGCAGCTTTTTCATAAGAAAACCTATGTTCAATCTAGTATTTCACCTAGGGATTTGAATCCAGAACCTTCCGAATTTAACTGTCACACCTGTCGCCATGTTATCTCGTTCGTTCATTTGTCATTATGCTGCTTGACATTAAGTAATAAGCCTGCCTAGGTAATTCTTTATTGCTAAATTAGTGAGTGGAACAAGGTCATATCAGAAGATACATAGTCATAAATCACGCTAATTCTATAGTTACAGAGATGAGAAAGAGGGCGTGGTATGTTTTTACTCCGGAAGTTTTACATCTAGTACCATGCAAATAACTGCTTCATAAACAAGTGTTATGGTCTGAGCTTAACACACATTTGCTGTGAATTCGCAAACCATTTTATTAGTCAAAGGTAATTTACCTCCATTTTCCTTTTTCTTGTTTTTTCTGTTTTTTATTTTGCACTATACCTTGTATCTTAAATATGCATGTACGGCCAATGACCCATGTACTAAATACTTGTGTAATAATTGAGTAATTTGAAACCAATAAAGACATCTTATCTATCTATATATGTACAGAAGTAGTACGTAACCAGAAGGTTACGTAACTTCCAGGTTTATTCAACTAATTTAATTTGTTAACACTGTTCTTGGAGATTTCCTTAACGCTCTCTTAAGGGGAAGGGAATAAACAATTTTAATAAAAAATTAAACGTCAAAAGCTTTTTGAGGTCTCTAAATAAAAGGAAAGAGAGTGTTAGAAGAAGGTTCAGTGTATATGTGTGTATATTATAAACTAAATACTCAAATAAAACCAAAATTTATATTTAACTCAGTCAACTTTCAAGGAAACAAGGCCAAGATTTATAAGGAATTTTATCCCACCGCTCACAATTCTTCGTAATGAATATACATTTGATATTTTTCATATTATTAGAACAAGACACAAACGATTTCATTAAAATATTATAATGCTCTAATACCAGAATGACGAATTATCACGAGTTACTTTAAAATCATATACTGGCATGCATAAAATGTGGACCATAATGGATCGGAACTGTTTATGTTGATACTGATATCTATCCCCACCCCTACCAGCGTGACCACCTCTGTTTTTCGAACATAATTCTATCCACTGGATTTTCAGGGTACTTTACCTCCTCCAAGTAACACCAAAGGGTAACATTACAACTTAAACCTTACATTTTCATGTTTCATTGACGTTTTCTTTATGTCGGTTTTCTATTGCCGTTTAGTGCGGCAACAACTTTAACATTCGTCTCGCTGTCACCGATGAAAACTCTTATATATGTAAATGTCATAGCTGTCGTTCAATTTAACCTCACATGTAAATAGTTCTGCACCCCTTCCTCTAGAAGGCCGAATTATTTTTAATTGGTTTAGCCTTTTCTTGTATACCAATCGTAATAATCTTCTTTCATAAAATTAAAATTAAATAGAGTTTTATTTATGGACGCTCTATAACTGCTGTGGTCCTTAGCGTCCCATTCTATATATTGGGCGTGAAAGACCAGTAATTTTGCTCAGAGGCCTCTATCGTGCTTGAGGTTGTTTTAACCTGCCGTAAATATACAACACGGGACCACCGGCTTTACTTCCCTTCCGAAGGCAGCCATGTTCAGAAGGTTTACGACCAAAAAAATCCACCACCCTCCGCCGTGTTTGAACCCGCAACCTCGGGAACTAGAGGCTACATGGTAAACACTACACCATGAAGGACGACACACGTTCATAGAGGTAGTATCCGAACTAGCCCTTCATTCCACGTAGATTATAAACATCGCTCATTGGTTAATTTGCCTGTCCCTATATTGTTTTTCAGGCCAGTCACATAGATAGCTCATACCGACTGGGTGGAGTCAAAATTTGGTTACCAGAAAATAAAAATCCTTAAACAGGGAAAAACTCTATGGCGATCTAAGGGAATGGGCCAGTTGACAGTGTACAATTTATATCAAATAAGCTTTTTTTTATGACATTTATAGTTTATTTACTATATTTCGCCGTTGCGCAGTGCAACTTGTAGCCTTTGGTTCTTCAAGACCACATTAAAGATATTGTAACATAGTCATTAGCTTGTAAGGTATTGCTTTTTAAAGCCAATTGTGGTAACAAACTCTGTGTAAACACAACCTTCCTGGAAAATATTTATCGTGATTAAGGCTATATAGTTAGGAAATACTTTATAAGTAACTAGGAAAATAAGTTATATAAAAAGCATAAGAACCGTACATATAAATTGTCTTTGTATATCCATACGTGTTTTATTTATAGTAATATACATTTAGGTTGAAATAGTATAACAAAACTAGACATGACTTTATACTCGCAAAATGTTGCTAGACACGGAGAAAACAGTTTAGCGCACTGCATAACAAGAGGGCGTTATTTGTTTATAGATTTTCTTATTTGAAATGTCCCTTGGCGACGGCTGCTTATGGAAACAAGCTGCTGCACCCCAAAGAACTGTGGAAGTGCGTGTCGTGCATGCCTATTACAAGCTTTAGACTTCTCCGAACATCATCAACTAAGTTTCCGTTTCTTTTATCTGCCTTAAGCTCGTGTTTGCAATTCCTTCTTCCTACGCAAGTGGCACTTTTTTCTCGGTTCGCCAGTTTCGTGCTCCACCTCCCAGACATGAAGCATAAAGCTTAAGGTGTGCGAGCGAGACGGCGAACGAGAAAGAGAAAAAGCGCACGTCTTTGCGCTATACAGAACCAGACATGGTCTCAAATGGGGGGAATTGATTTTTTTTAGATATATAGTTTTCCCATAAGACCACCCCTGTTCTGTACTTGTTTCCGGAGTTTTTCTTTTTATTTCTTCCCTTCAATCTATAAACCTTAAGAGAGAAGAGGTGGTACCAGAACCGGAGGCCGCAGACGGAGATGCAGAACTATAGAGAAGAAAGGAAGTGAGCAAAAAGCAGAGAAGCGAGGGGGAAGGTAATAGGACATAAGGATTGGAAACTGGAGGTGACTGGAATGAAATAACAGAAAGAAAGAGGGAGGGAAGTGGCGGTACACAGAAACTGCCTCCTACAGCTGTTGTTACAACAAGAAATGAGGTAGTGGCGGATTGAGTGCAAGCTGAAAGAAACAATTTTGTGGGTTTTGTAAGCTTAAGTGCTGACAAGGAAAATATGTTGCTCATTAGTGTAAAATGCTTCCTCTATGTTCTAATACAACCTTTAGACAATAGGTTTCTTTTAGGGTCCGATCTTGCTTATTGCGTTGCGAGCCTACGCAGGTTTCAAATGCTTATACACAAGATGTAACTGAAATAAAGCTCAAATAAGTGATCATTATAGGCACGTTTTGTGTAAAAAAATTTACCTTTGTAAAGCGAATGTCATGATTAAAATTGCATAAGCTCAGTAAGAGTAGCATGCTGATTACCTTACTTGCATAACCTACCTTGGTTCATTCAAACTCTTCAAATAAATATACTTATTATGCTACTTAAAACAACTCAGAATGTAGGAACACTTAACAGAATAATAATAAATCATTGTAAACGCCATTGAATAGAACCCTTAGGGGTTACGTTTATTCAGGAATCTAGGTCGTCCCTCTTTCTTCTTCTTCTTCTTCTTCTTCTTCTTCTTCTTGAGTAACTGATATATTTTTCATCAATAGGTCTGTGTGTTGTACTTGTTTTATATATCCTTGTAAACTATCTTTTTGATTATTATTCCTTTATTTTAGTAAATATGGCGGCGCCGTGACCAAGTGGTTAGACCGCTCGCCTCTCACCTAGGTGGCCCGGATTCAATCCCAGGGACCCGCATGTGGGATTTTTGGTGGACAAAGCGGCGTCTGGGCGGGTTTTCTCCGGGTTCTCCGGTTTCCCCCGTTTTACATTCTACCAACTGCTCCATCATCACCCTTCCTTTCATCCGTTTCACCATCTTGTTTCATCTACTTCCTTCCTCCCATATCAGGCATCGGGTTGATCACCCATCCTGGATATTCTGTCAGTCCTGGGGGTGTAAGTCCTACATAAGAGGAGGTTAAACAGAGAAAGAATGAATATTTTAGTAAATATATTAAGCTTAATTATGATTTAGAATCGTCTAGTATGTCCATATACCTACATATTCTCAAGAATTTAATCTTAGTCCATATTCTCTTAGAATTCCTATTCGGCACTCAAGTTTCACTTCCAAAACAATAAAGTTAGGGTGACCATGGCGACATGACAACACAACATTAAATTCAAAAATGAATATTTTGAGAGCTCCTTGTGGCGTACCCTAAAAATGCGAGTCAATCGTACCGACATGTTGCTATGTAGCTCACTTGGTAAGAAAAACCGGACCGAAAGAGGAAGATCCGTGGTTCAAATCCCGGCTATGACGTTGAAATTTTCAGTCTAATCCTGCCTTTCCAGTAAGTGTATTGTTACACACAAATTAAAGTTCATGATAAAGAAAGCAGTACCCAAAATCAGTCCGCAAGAGTATTCTGTCATTTTTACTTTCTCTACTACGTATAGTAAGTAGAAGTATTGTATTACATCCAAAAATTCGATACCGAGATTTCACCGGAAATATATGTTTTGAGACCCCCTGAATCCAAAAAAAGCACTTTTGAAACATGTCCGTGTGTGTCTGTGTGTCTGTGTGTGTCTCTGTGAACAACATAACTCAGAAATGAACAGTCGGATAAACACCAAACTTGGTATTTAGGTTCAGTATCTTCCAGAGATGCGACACGAAGGTCTTCAAGAAACTCCCCATCCCAGATTACCCTTTACATGGAATATTTTTCGAAAATTTTAATTTTCTCAAAAATGGCTCTAAAGGCTTTGATTAAAATATCATATGTTTAAGATATTTTCATGACAAATAAAGTGTATATCTTGAATTTTCTGGTAATGTCTCCAAACGTATTCTTCATTGTGAACGACTTTTGCATAACTGGTAAACCATAAGAGACAAGACAACATTTTACTACACAAAAAATGTAGATCGCGTTAAAATACAGTTTATGTTATATACATTTTTTGTTGAGTGAACCATTTTAGAGATATTGCTTGTTATTCCCTTAAATTTTTCAATACTTAATTTTCTCAAATGGGAATTCGTTATTCATTTTTTGTCTTGCATATGCAAAAAGTATTAATCTGTGGCAAAGAGAATGGTGCTGCACCTAGCAACCAGCTATTAAGAGATATGTCTATGCTTAAAGGCTACTGTATTTCTATATTGCCCTTGCAAATACAAAACAAGGGGAATATAATACGCCTTAAGCGATAGTCAAATATTTTTAGAACTGGTCCCTATGTGTAAAATGTAATTCTCTTTGCATGTCAAAGGATCGTTTCTGCAAATGTTTATCTCGATTAATATGAAATAGATGGAGAATAAGAGTTTGTAAAAATAGTTTGTACAAGAGTAGAGAAAGTCGTGCGAGTGTAACACATCCGATTTTTCTTTCAAGAGATTAGCAGCTTTAAAAAGAACTGTTTCTGCTGGATTCGCAACAAGTTAGAATTCCAAATTCCGGTCCGTTAACACCGTATGTAAGCACAGAATACTCCCACGAACAAGAAAACTCTTTATCATATAAAATAATGCAAGCTACTTCTGGTCTTACTCACAATTTGGAGGATAAAAAGTTTGTTTTGGTTTGCATTTCTTCCGAAAATAATGCCACATGTTAATGTTACATTATGTGATCAGTTACGGGTAAGGATGATGGATTCAGTGAAGTTAAAACTATGCAACCCGTTTATTCGCCAAAGCAATTGGAGTCAACCAAAGTAAAACGGTTGATGCAGCACTTCGAGTTTCACATCAGTATTCCAAAAGCACGTTTTAGGAAAATTAACCCGCAGAGAGTACTAAATAACGTATAAAAATATGCAAATGTTGTTGGAAGATCATAGCTGCTTCAAGTCCCAGGGACGGGGTAATAATACTAGACCAAGATAGCTTTGAATTATTCACTCAGATTTTTCATGAAAGAGAAGTTAGTATTGTTAGTGATCGATACAGTGAACTACTTGTAAATAAACTGAGAAAAGAACTGAGCATTCTACATGAGCTCTAGGGTTTACGATATGATTCACGATATGATTCCGCTCTTTCAATTAAGGTTGAAAAACAAATGGCGACATTTCGAAAATTCTTGTGAACTATCCAAACCGCTTTTTCTTGTCTTCGAAGTGGATAAATATCTTTCTGAGTAACACCTTGGATTAGGATTACCTCACCTCTGCTGTTCATTGGGAATAAACTTGTGACAAACCTGAAGTACTTTAACTGGAATAATCCATAAATTCTACATGAAATAAACATTGACGTATTGACTTCATTTCCAAAGTAGACGATTTGAATACCACTCCCCCCCTTTTAGCTCAGTTTTTCCCAGGCTTGTAGCACCATTACCACTTGCTATTCTTGATGAGTATTTGTATAATCCCTTAAAGGGATTGGAGACGGCTTTGAGCTATTGCAATGCAAACTGCATTGAGCGTTCTAATATTTGTCTCATTAGTGTATCTGCATCTGCTCTAAAGTCTTTCCCTTCTATGCTCTTCAGAATCCTCAAACTTTTTCTTGCCTTGTTACAAATGCAGCTATACATTGGACATAATTTAGGGATCAGAGTATGTCCTAGGTATTTAGGACATTTGTTACATTTTAGCAGTTGTTGTTTTTAATATTGGTTGTTAAATGTTCATATTTATTAGGGTTAAAGTTTAGTTTGTGTACTCTTGCATATTTATTAACCAACTGTATAGAGTTATTTAAATGTAGATCCGTTTCTTGTACATTATTATTCTGCATATGCAGAAATATATTCTGCAAATAATATACGTGGTCCTTCATAAATATACTTCTAAATTCCTACTGAACATAGTGTGTTAAATATTAGTCTTAAAAGCAACCCTTCTGGGATACCTTGAAATTGTTTATACACTTATGGATATCCACTGTTGTGTTTTAATTTTAAGTTACTCCTTAGAAAAAAAATATGATATATCGTGTGGCCCAAAAGGCACTATACAAGTGCCAGTATTATGGAGTATTGTTCGGTGCATTTTAGAATCTGATTAACTGCAGTGACAGTTGGTAATATGATAGCAATGCAGGCAACGTTGGTTTGTCAAAACTACCATAAAACAAATGAAAAAGTTTTAAAAATGTGCAAAATCCAAATTATTTTCTAAAATACATTTTTTACTGACTTATTGTACCTGCACAGTCATGCCCATCCTCAAAATGCACGATGCTGATCTAAGCTAAATTCAGCTTGGATGCTTGCAACTAATGGTGCGGTGTGGTCTATTAGGTGATGTAGTGATGGGCCCACATTTCTTTGAAGGTAACGTGAACAAGTATTCATGCCGTGAATTATGAGGCAGTATTTTTAACACTTAAATGATTTCAGTCTAATTATATAATATATAATTCAATAACAGTCCGCCTTAAAGCAATATATGTATGTAAATACATATAAAAACTGTATATTACAGTCATTGTAAATGTTTATATTATTGTATTCATGTTTAATAGTGTTATGTGAATGTATTACGTAATTTAATAATGTAGGAGCTGTGAGAACAATAGGTTAAAAGTTGCTAACAATGAGGTAACCTTGAGGCAATAATAAGTAAGAAAGTGTAATAATACTACTAGTCATTCTTGGAGCAACAACAATGTAATTTTTGTGACAGTTTACAAAATAGCCAATCAACAACCAGAAAAAAGCTTAAGTTAAATAAAAGTATTCTATTGGATTAGGATTAGCCAATCAGAAACTGAAATACAAAAATTTACAAATGTAGGCGGAAGAATTCAAGTCAGTTGCTTGTAGACAGTGATCATAACTGGACGTAGGCAGACGCGAGACACGGTCTATAAAAAATTAATACTATTCGTGTGAGACGAAAATAGTTTACGTATTAAAAGGTGCAAGTAATTAATAAAAAAATCTCACAGCTCTCTCTATATCAGTGAAGTGTTATTTAAATCGTGTCAAGCATTAATAAATGCAGTGAAGAAAAACTTAAAATCTGTGTAAGCCTACATTCTTCAGTCACACCACAACCCTGCAAAGAGAAAAGCGTCTCTAACAATAATACTGACTCAGCTGAGGCAAACATAAAATATAATATTTAAAGAAACGGTCAAATTACAAAGTTAATATTTCTTTAAATTTTTGGGGGGGGACGAAGGCTACCGGGTACCATACGTGCGGTTGCAATTACTTCAAGTTCGGCTCCCCAACAGTTGAACTACAATGCAACTCCTACTTCAAATTGGCTTTCCATACGTGGGGCAGAAACTATTCTACTTCAATTACTAGATTCTATCGTGTCCTATTTTTGTTGAAGATAGTACTTGCGTGTCTTCATGTAGTATACTTGACCTATAGTAACAAAGTGTTCAGCGACTGCAGACTTATCTGTTTGTGCAAGGCGACAATGTCGTTAATGCTTTTTTATTCGGGTATTTATACTACGTTTTGTTGTTCCGTTATAACCTGTATGAAGACACGTAAGTATTATCGTCAACAAAATATTATCACGCTAGACTTCATAGAGAAGCAATTGAAATTTATAAGCACTCCAACAACTTTAATAAAACGGAAGAAAATTTTAAGCTCAATCGCACGTGGATACCAGCGATGGCACGCCACTGCAGACCCGCTAATCATGCGGCAGTTTTGACCTTGGCGTGAGGTATAAATTGCGAACATCTGTTGCTTAGTTGGCAGTCGTTATCAAGCTGTCCTGAGTGTTACGCTCTTGAAGATGGCAAATAAAGAGCTGACCGAAACGTCGGGTGCTAGTAATTTTAACCTTAGACTACGGCCTTCCAGCCCGAAAATTTTAATATTTTATAGGAACAGTGATAGTCAGATGTTTAAGAACTGGACGCTATACGCTGGCCTTACTGTTTCCATGCAATCGCAACAAGCAACTGAGGGTTGAAAGTACTTTAAAAGAATTTCCAAGAAATGATCCGTTTGAATCTTTAATAACGAATAATTAAAAAACGACTTATGCCACAAAAACTTGTTTGAAATAACTGTTTTAAAGAGATTTACTTTTATGTTTAGTACATTTTAGTCTATCACTTACCGTTTACCAGTTATACAAAACTCCTTCCGAATGAACAGGACTTAATAGGCTATTTCCCGAAAATTCAAGATATAAATTTTATTTTTCATGTAAATATATTTCAAAAATAGTACTTACATCAAAATCGTTGGAACCATTTATTTAGAAAATCAAAATTTTCGAAAAAAATTTCATGTAAAGGCTAGTTTGGGATTGGGAGATTTTGTTGAAAATCTTTGTGTCGCATCTTTGAAAGCTATTGAACCTAAACACAAAGTTTGGTATTTATCCGAATTTTCGTTTTCGAGTTGTGCTGTTCACAGTCACACAGACGTACAGGCAGACACACACACGGACATTTTTTCCAAAAGTGCTTTATTTGGATTCAGGGGCCTCAAACAAGCATTTCCGGTGAAATCTTGGTATCGAATTTTTGGGTGGAACGCAATACCTTCCCCTGCTTACTATACGTAATAGAGAAAGTTAAAAAGCTGGTCTCTGGTTTGAATACATATCCTTGTCTGAATGTGCTTTCCTTTAGGAAAACAATTCTGACGCCTATGTGGCACACAAGTCTTCGAAAGTTAATTTGTGAAGAAATAGGTATATAAGTGCAATTAACGGATATATTTGGTGTCCATTTTATTCTCTCTTGCCTTATGTATAAGTAAAATGGTAGACTAATGCCATACTATGAATAGTAATTCCCTCTGAAGTCTTATTAAGTATTTGCAACAAGATTGCTTTGCCAGATATGCAGCGAGTGCACGGAAACGTGCGATGCTTTTGGTTCCCTATAGTGCGTTTCATTATTTAATGCTGGTAGGATCTCCTTATCACATCAACTCTGGGTGAAACAATCTCTTATTGGTTTTCAAGTCAGACCTTGGTGAGGCGTACGGGGAACGTATCACTTCAGTGGCTGGAAGGCATGCTTTGCAATGACGCTTCACACCAGGGTCTCGATGAGCCCGTTTGGTATGACTGAGACGGTTTAGTATTTCCTTGTCAACATAAAGTACTGCGCATTGTATCAGCACAATTCCATCCACTCATCTCAGCCTTCAGTTTGGACGACTTGTGGATTTACTCTCATCTTGGTGATTTTTTGCGGAACTGTTTAGCTAATGCACACAACAATTCATTTTTACTTCCTGCTCAAATAAGGAACCTTCGCTACATCTATCTTTACAGATTAGAAACATTTTCCTTGCTTATTTGCCTGCATTTTTGTCCTTCTTTTGCTGTTCTCTTGATAGTGTTCTTCAAAGCATTGGCAAAGCAATTTGTTTTTTCTTTAATTTTCAAAACTTTATTTTATAAGTTTTTGGAGTATTTATTTTGGAAGTTCGTTTCCAGGGCAGCCTTTCGCTTCTGTAAATCTTTTTAATGTAAATTTTAGAACTCTACTTTGGTGAGTATAATATTGTTTTGTAGATTCTGTAGTAATTCATTTCTGTTTTAAGAAGTTTTTAATTTGAGTTTTTAGGAATATAATTTGGTAGCCTTGGTTTGCTTTCCTTCTTGGGCAATTATTTGCTGCTTTAGTAATAATTACTGTTTTAATGTTGCCTACATATATTTATAGATTTATGTATTAAAAGTATAATAGAAAATTAAGAGGAAAAATCAATGAGTTAAAAGGTGTAATTTAAGGCACATGCAGCATTTTCTGCATGTTGATTAAATCTCTGCTCTGGTTTTAGCCAATTTTCGGGCTTAAGCAAGTTAAAGTTTGTGGTAAGCAACACAAATTGCAGGAAGTTTCACATTCAGGTCACAGGAAGTTTGAGAACTGTTGCGGTGGATTACATAATGGTCATAAAGTGTTGATCCACCCTGTTCATTAAGGTTCAGAACTTAATTATCGATGCTTTGCTACAATAGGTACTGGGTCACCGACGTGCAACAAAATCACCGCATTACAGCAAGTGCAGCAATCCCTTGGGCATAAATCCATGGAGACGTAATCCAGAGGATTTCTGTCATCAAGCATGTCACGCGGATCTCTGTTTGCTGACCGCTTGGTGCTGTAATGCGCCTAGCCACATCAAACCATGTTTGCTCGCCTCAGCTCACCAAAGGGAATACTAATTCAAACTGCCCATGCCGCGGAGGCAAACTGACGTCACCTATAGTGTACCAATTAAAAGCATGGCTAATGAGAATTTAATTTGCTCTGAAACAATGCGCAGGGCCGGGCGCCGCGAAATTGTTTTCAGTGCAGAAACCCATAGCAGCGGGCAGTTCTGGGAATCCTGTGGACATCTCAATGGAACCTGCTGTGCCTCATGAAATACCACAACCTCGGCAGTCGAATCCGTTATGGATTTCTACCAAATTAGTTTATGTTTTCAATAGTTTGTTGGCGCACCAGCTATGCTATTAATTTGTTCTGCCATTGCTTTATGAAGAGAGTTCCTAGAATCATCGATAGAACTTTGAGGAATGCATTCGTTGTGATAGGAACACTATGTCCAATTAACTGACTTCATAAACATTGTAACAGTGTCATAAAACATTCACATATTATTTAAATGGAAGAAGTAATATTGACTACCTATATCTGACATTAATTTAAATTTATTTTAAGAAACTGCTATTACGCTTAAGTTAGTAACTTCAACAGCTTTAAATTCACGGTTAGAAATCTTTACTACAAACTTATATTATTAGCAGTTGACATAAACTTTTAAACAGATGTATTCTATTAAGTTCCTATTAAATGCATCAGCTATAGGAGCTACGGTAATGTTTGAGGGAAGGTGAGTATCAGCGGAAAGCAGAACCACGAGATTGATTAGCAGATGGGATTTTACTTCGTTGTAAACTAGTCATGTGGTTTAATTGTGCGTGCAGGATGAGTACCTGTGGAGGTGATGTTGGTCAAAGAAGCAGCAAATAATGATGTAGAAAAATTACTATCTGTACATTTGTACGCCGAAATACCCTAGAACACGTACAGTAATAACAGTATTAGGATCATGCATAACCAGAACTAAACGAAAGAATTTCGCGACAGAACTTAGGAACGTCATCAAAAGTTGATGTTATGATTTCCCGGATGTTGTAAACAAAGAGTACTAAACCCATATTAAATCTTGACTACTTTATGCTAACATATAATATCCTCACCATCAACCCGTTCCGAATTCCAACTCCTTAGTATATTTCGTTGCGAATACTTTCAGGACAAACCTTACAGTCCACGTCGCATCCCGCTGTTGCTGTTTTATAACACCGTGTGACTCGGCTTTCATTCCGGAAGAAAGATCGTTAAAGTTTGCCCCTTACCACTTATATGAGCTTCTCAGTCTCAATTTCATAGGAATTTCCCGATTTGCGTTTGAAGCACATTATAACTTTAGTTCATCGCTGTCGCTGAAACACTGATATTTCTTCAGCTGCGGAAACCTTACGTGAAAGCCACTGGGTGTTTGATGCTCTAAGGGTCACAACTCAGAGCTACCGAGAGAAATAACGATGTTGGTTGTATTGGCCCGATATATGAATCAACAGCAATTTGTGAAAACTTCTACCTTTGCACCAAAAATTGTATGACAAAAGCATCTTAAATTCCGTGGAATTCTGAATCGGGGCAGCCAGTAAAATATGTACTACTTGTACAAGACTCAATATAGAACTACTGCCATTAGTATGAAAGAAAATATGATCATATTACGTATAAAATCCTGCTGCGATGTATTTTTACTTCTGAATACACATACTTATAGGAAGATCACTATAAACAGTAGTAGACTTTTAGCTATATTTAGTCCAACTTCCATTTTATAGTCACAACATCTGGATTACAGTAAGACGTAACATTAGCCATCTAGCAAATTCGGTTGTGATCATTACTAATTTTATAAGGCGAAAAATAAATAATAAAAGGAAGCTCTTTCTTTTCTCATTTAATGATGTTTAAAACCTGAAAAAGTACCAACCGGCCCATCTGAGGCTTGTTGTAAGAATGTATTCAATAAAATAGTGGGAATGATAAATAGCGTCTTCAAAAAAGCTTTAGTACAAAGGTACGCTCATCTAAAGCTGTACAAAACTTTAGTAAGACCTGTCCTATGCTACGGCAGCGAGGTTTGGACCTTGAAGAAATGGGATAGAAGCAGAATAACTGCTCCAGAGATTAAGTTCAAGCAAAGGACTGCTGGTAATCCTAAATGAGATCTAAAGACCAATAAGTTATTTTACAAGAGCTGAAGATGCAACCAGTCCTGGAATACATACATTACCAGACCAACTGACACAACGCCTACATAGGATGGGCCCAGATCGCATTCCCAAAGCTGTAATGCAGTATATTCCTAGGGGAAAGAGATCACTTAGCCGTCGCAAGAAGAGATGGAGGGAAAAGTTCTTAGTGAGATCGTAACAGGTCTGATGGCCTTAACACTTGGTTGCATGAGGAAGAAGCAGCATGTACCCACACTTTAAATAAACAAAATCTTTGACTCTGTAATGTATGGCTTAAACTCAAAACACACCCACCGATTTTGATATTTCCTTCACTACTAAAAATAATGTTACCTACGGACAGAGACCTAAGATATTTAAACAAATATTGCAAAAATGGAGGCTTTTAGGTAGTTTTTATATTCAGGGCACCCAAAATCGTTTAATATGAATATCAGAACATATTTTTGATCGTTCAAATGGAACAAAATTTTATTCACACCAGCTCAAAGGGATACGAGGGAAGCTTAAAATCTTGAAAAATTAGTTAGTGGAGGATACATCACATCCATACAATTTTCATATTTTCTAGAATTTTTGCCAAAATAATAATTTTTGAAATTCATACGATTTTCCTGCCATTTTTGTGAACATTCTTATCAGCGAGTATTTTGGTATTATTTAGCAAACATTCCTGTACTTGGTTTAAATTGACCTAAAGTTGATAAAAACCTCCGCTGCCTTCATTAGTATCCCATAAAATAAAAATTATTAGTATACTTTTAGCTACCTACACAAAACTTATTATATTACAGCTACGCAGCCAAAGGAAAATTATAGAATATCTTAAAAGTTTTAAAAAGTACCTGTGTCATATTTTCAACCCCTTATATAGAAAACTGTATCTTTTAATAAATCTGGAAAAAATAACGTTATACTGCAGGAGTTAGCAAAAGTCATAGAGTACCTTATAACTTCCCAAATTTACCCTAATCATTATTTTCAGTTCTATAGAGAATAACACCTTTTTTAAAAAAACTGCTTTATGCTTAATTTTCAACAAATTATATATAAACCATATCGCTTGGTTATTCGGGGAAAAAATGTGCGCAGCTGGGCTATAGCTCTTCCCAAGCTTCACTTTACAAATTCCTCTCAGTCGCATTTTTTAGACTTTTCAGTTTTCCATCATTCAGCGTATGAACTTACCATTCAGATGCTTTGGAAAAAAACAAAATGCTAAAAGTAAAAGGCAATACAAAACAGAATCTAATATTTCGCATTCACATTACTTTCTCGACTCACTCTTCTATAAGCTATTCTTACAAAAGCTTATTGTTAAATCTAATTTTTTCTTGTTACTTCAGATAAACCATTATTACTCATTTACACATTTTGTTCTAGTATAAGAAGAATAAAGGAAACTAAAGCGATGCTCAAATATTTCAAATCTCTCGCTAGGTGATGCGTCTCTGAAATTATGCTTTCTTTTCATGAACACGAAAAACAAAGAAAGAAAAATAATTCAATTTGGGATTGAGAAAAGTATCAGTATTTAAAAATTCAAACTAATAACAAGGAATAGCTCAGAGATGGTTAACGATACAATTTACTATCTCTTACGATTTATCAGTTATGCAAAAGTAATTTGGAATGAAGAGGACTTCAGGGACTATTTCCAGAAGATTCAAGGCATGTACTTCATTTTCAAGTTTATATAGTATCTGAAGTATATGATATCTTAATTAAAATCATTAGATCCATTATTTAGATTAAAAGATAGTTTGGGGTGGAGGAATTTTCTTGAAAATCTTCGTGTCTCACCCACAGAAAACGCTGAAATTAATTATCAAGTTTGATATTTAACCAACTTTTCGTTTTGAGTTGTGCTGTTTACAGACACACTGACACACACGGGCCATTTTTCTGAAGAGTTTTTTTATCAGGGGACATCAGAATACGTATTTTTAGTGAAATTGAGATTCTGGTTGGAATGTAATAATAAAAGTAAAAACGAAGCATTGTTGCAAATAAACGCATAATATAATAATACAATCACTAGAATTACGGATGTAGCATTGTCAAGTCTTAATTATTATCAAAGATATGGGTTACCAGCACAACTGCGCAGCCAGTGAAATTAGCGACTAAGTGCATGTATACCATACCACATGCAGCTGAGGCAGAGAAGTTGCCTAAGCATGGGAGAGCCAGGCGAAATCCTTAGAGGGAACACTCCCTGAAAAGTATTTTAGAAAAATGCCCGCGCCTGTACGCCTTTGAGTTTGTGAACAGGATAACTAAAAAATGGATTAATACCAACATCGGTATTTACGCTCGGTTAATTCCAAGCAAGCGATACGACTAACTCTGCTACTCCAGACTAACTTTTACATGGAAGAAATTTCGTTAATTTTGATGTTCTTACGTATAACTGAATTGTGTAACATTCAGAGAAAATGAAGAGAAATTCTTAGGCAAGTCATAGGAATTTAATGCAAACTTCTGTTCCATCAATATCTTGAACTTACATTTTGTTTTAAATAGTAATTACGATTATTGGTAAAACGCAAGTAGCAGAAAAATCTTAGTGTAAATGCTTGTTGGCAAAAAGTATTTTAAAATATTCTCCCTAAACCTCAAAATGATGGGAAATCCGATCAGAGAGAGAGAGAGAGAGATCCTAAGCAGTCCAAAAGATGAATTTCCAGTTAATTGTAATTAATTCATTAATCAATAAGTAAATACATAAATGTACACAATTGAGGAAAATTCAACGTGAAATGCACTTATTCTTAAACAAAAAAACTATAAAACATTAAGTTCATTTCAGTGTTCATACAAAAACTAAAAGCGTTCTAATGGTTATATTAAAAGATTCTCCATATTATTGTTATGATTAGCAGTAATAACTTAAACAACAAATGAACGCGTAGTATTCATTGCAATCGTAATGCGAGGGATTTCTTGCCCCATTTATTCCCGGGTGAATCGTTTGTTTCATGCTATTACTATCACTATGTGCTTTCCCTTAAGGTTACAATACCGTGTTTATTTTGAAAGACTACGACTGGTTGACTTGCGCTGCGATAGCCTAGCTCAAAATTAAATTAAGTTTTATTGGACGCTCTTTAACTTCTATGGGTCTTAACATCCCAGTCTATATTGGAATGAAAGCCTAAGAATTTTGCCGCCGGGCCTGAACCCACGACCTCAGGAACTAGAGGCTAGCATAGTAGGCTAGCCAATGGAGAACGACAATAGCCTAGCTCGGGCGCCTTCGGAGGATAACAGCATTTGCAGTTCGGTTTATCGCTGTTTGGTATGGTGTATAGTGAGAATAACATTACATGAGGCTGTCAATTGCGTTTGCGTTAGTAATTACTACAGAATAGTACATATTTATTGTGTTATGTTTTGGTTGAACGTACTCACATGTAACTATCAACTTCAATTTATGCAGAACTTCCTAATTTCACCTTCACTAACAATTAAAAAAATTATACAGCTTTATAAAAATTTAAATAGCCTGGATCCGTGTTGGACATGGTTATGGGTATCAGGAAGTGGAGGAGGATTTTGTAATTAAGCGCACATGAAAGCCAATTGGAGTTCTGAAAACCTCAGGGATAAAGGGGTGAAATGAAGGATATAGATCTGGGACGACTGGTGGTGTCCCTAACGTGTCCAGATACTACATTTTAACGCCGGTGAGATCCCCCCACAGCCTACCACACCCCGTAGACTGATCTCTCCGAGGGCCCGTCACACACCGAAAGCCAGGATAATTCTTCAAAGCAAGCTATACTGTCACACGCCTTTCCCGCTGTCTACTAGCCTGATCCTTTGACCCTGAAACATGACAAGGAAATGAAATGATAGCGAAATCACGACATTCACCTACCGTTCAAGATAAACCCCAAAAGAGCCAAAGTAGGAGTGGCCGCTCAACGGGAATCGAACCTGACATCTAAGTGAGAGCCTCACACTTTACCGCGAAGCCATCTCGCTCGATCCATGTTGGATATAAATAAACACAGGGAGGCAAAATTCTAACCAAGGAAACAGAAAACCAGATAGTGCCTGTCGTGGAAAAAATCCAAGTAAATCCCTAACTCCCACTGCAAGGTCTTATTTTTAATAACAGAATAGTTCATCGCCCTGTTCCATCGTCAAATATAAAATGGATGTAACTTTTATGTATGGAAACTACTAAGTATAAAGTTTATACAATAAATCCTGATACACTCGACGAATTAGAGCAGTATTCCTCGCCCGTTTTCCAAATTTGGCTTCAGAATTTCATCGAGTTTCGCTAATATGTTCAAAACTTGCAAGGCTTTTATAGAGGCAGAGGGGCATTAAATAACGAGAATTAATAAGACTCCATATTTTGTGTAAAGAATTGTCAATCGGAGTTCTCCATAACGAAATAGCATACCAAATAATGCAATTTTTCTCCTATTTCTATATAGTTTAACCCAATGAATTTCAATGAGGTTTCGCGGCGGCTCGGATGAAAGCTTAACCCCTGCACTGACAAAGGATTTGGGCTTAGAATGCAATTGGATTCTTATTCGTGTTGTTTAGCTTTTTAGTTCTATGGCATGATAAATAAACGGTTAGAAAATAACATTTTACTTTTTCAACTACATTTACATTCGGTGTTATTCTGGGGAGGTGCTGTGAGCATTCGTAGACGCTCTGTATGTATATGGAAAGCTGTTTATTTTCCTCAGGCTTATCTATTTTGCAGACGTTCGAAAATTTTAATTTGTTTACATCATTTCTTCCAGCTCCATATAAAGTTACATAAATACGTTGAAATTATTTGTGTGCCTTTTTTCCTTAATTTTATGGCTAATCTCATTTTTTTATTCCAACTTTAGCTACCTGCAATATCTAAAAGAACGACAGCAGCTTTTTATTTAGAAATAACTGCTGATCCGTAACGATTTTAACTTCAATACGTATTCTAATCTACACATCCGGATTTTCCTTCTATTAGACTTCAGAGATAACAGAGATTTGTAATAAGGAAATTTAAGAACGCTGTGAACGTTGAATAAGTAATTTCTAAGGCAATATGATGAGGGATAAACAAAAGAGAACTACTGCATGTGGAAATAATATAATGTGTAGAACTAAACATAGTGTATAAACTGGATGGTAAAAATGACAGCCAAAGTGTAATTTTCTTCTTCTTCTTGGTATGCTTGATGCATTATTTTATTATTTTCTCTTGCACGTACCTAGTAGTTTGAGAAGTTATTGTATTTCAACCAAAAATTTTGTACCGAGATTTCAACGGAAATACATATTTTAAGGCCCCTAAATAAAAAAGCATATTTAGAAAAATGTCCATCTGTATGTCTGTATACCTTCCAAAGATGCGACACGAAAATCTCCCTACACCAAACTACACTTTACATGAAAAATGTTTCAAAATTTCTTATTTTCTAAAAAATGGCTAACGATTTGGATTAAAATACCATATATTAAGGATATTTACACGACAAATAAAATGTATATTTTGCATTTTCTGGGAAGAGCTTTTGAAGTCCTTATCATTCGGAAGGGATTTTGTATAATCCTGTATATCTAGTAACGTTAAGCGATAGACGAAAATGTACTACACAAGAAATCTAGATCACTTTAAAACGCAGAATTTATTTCAAATAAATTTTTCTGGCACTGTCCATTTCCGAGATATCTGTTATTAATGGTTCGAATTGTTCGATGCTTAGCCATTCTTTGAATTCCTCTCAACATTCGTTGCTTCTTGAAACAGCATGGGATTTTAAGGCCAGAATATAGCGTCCAGTTCTTGAAGAATTGACTATCACCGTTTCCTTAGTATCATAACGAAATTTGCAATTTGCTATTTCTGAAAAGATTATTTGGATTAAAATGAAGTAGATATATAAATAAGCTTTAGTATGAATAGTTTGTCTACCCAATAATAAACGATAGAGGGTAGAGGTCATGTGAACGTATTACATCAGATATGTTTTTAGAATAATGGACTGTATAACAAGCTTCCAGCATTGATTAAAAGTAAGTGATTTGCTTTTAAGTCACAGCTTTTAACGACTACTTTTATAGTTGATATCAATATATGGATTGTGATTTTAGTGTAAAACATTTACTTGAGAAAGCCTATGTGTTATTAAACCTGTTTCGGCTATATTTAACCCTTCCGTCGCTTTGCTGGTCGGCCAATAGGTTTTAGGTAAGTTGTCAGGTAACTCTTAGTGCACTTTGAGAAGATGGTTTGTTGGAAAGTCAGTTTGAAGATGATGATGTATTGAAGGAGTTGTATTATATTTCAACTGTTGGTGAACCGAACTTGAAATAGTTGCAACCGCACATATAGTGAACAGTTTCCGGTAGCCTTCGCCCCAAATTACTTTCAGGTGGCCTTTGCCCCAAGTTTAAAAATATTAACTTCGTAATTTAAGCTGTTTATTTAAATATTATATATTTATGTTTGCCTCGGCTGCTTCAGTATTATTGTTAGAGACACGTTTCTCTAAGTAGGGTTTTGGTGCGACAAGAATGTAGGCTTACACAGATTATAATTTTACTTCACTCCTTTAATTAGTACTTGATATGATTTAAATACCACTTCACTGATATAAAGAGAGAGCTGTGCGATGCTCTTATTAAATACTTGTACCTTTAACACGTAAACTATTTTTGTCTCACACAAAATACGTATAAAATCTCTAGAGGACCCATCACGCATCCAGTTACAATCACTGTCTGCAGGCAACTGAATTGATTTCAACCGTCTAAACTTGTAAATTTCTGTATTTCAAATCTCTGACTGGCTATTCCTAATCCAATAGAATACCTTGATTTAACTAAAGCTTTTTCTGGTTGTTGATTGGCTATTTTATAAACTGTCACTAAAATTACATTATTGCTTCCAAGAATCACAAATAACATTTAAGCTCTCAAACTTATTTTTGCCTCAAGGTTACCCATTATTAGCAACTTTTGACCTACTTCTCACAGCTCCTACATTATTAAATTACGTAATACATTCATATAACATTATTGAACATGTATACAATAGTATAAACATATACAATGACTGTAATATATACTTTTTATATATTGTTAAATAGACATTTTGCTTCAAGGCGGGCTGTTATTGAATTTACATATTATATAATTTGACTGAAATCACTTAAGTGTTAAAAACACTGCCTCAAATTAGCCAGATTATTTACGCTCATTCATTGTACAGGTTTCCACCAAATTACCAGATTTATAGATTACATCTAAAAATTATGCACATTGAAGCTTTCTCTCATTTTCTCATTTCTTCTACAGTGTACTATTGTCACTGGAGTTATACCATGCAGGAATTTCTTCTCTGTTGCCCATAATCTACTTTGATGTTAGCGTCAAAGTATCACATCCATATCATGGTTCTGCAGTTTTGTCTGAGTCTCTCTTTTATTACTTAATGTCGCCCATATGTTTTAAACTAGCTACCTATCGGTTTCTCCACTATAAGACATGTAAAGCTTAAAATGAACTTGTTCCAACTATATAACTAACGAGTACAGTCTCACTTTAGTTCCCTGTGCTGCTTAACACCTTTATATATTATATAATCCTAAACAACAATTTAGATATATTTGTTACTAAATAAACTAGCTTGGAGGTCAAAAACATAAGGTTATGCTTACGAAGGCCTGTGTTATTACATATATTCAGTTGCATTGTCTAAATTTGGAATTTAGTATGCCATTTAAGAAAGACATTAAGTCGATGTACATATAAGTTTAGAATTATTATACTGACAAATATCTGCCCAATATATTGATTTTATGATGCTAAATGCCGGTGTTATACCCACTCAACTTTATAAAATTGATAAATCCTTAAAATACAGGAAGCCAGTTCAGTTTAAACCAAGAGGGAGATAACTATACGTCTATAACATTGTTCGTTTTACTTCTCTTCTTTTCCAGTACAGCTATATAAAATATTATATCTGTGTTCAGTTAAATAAATTTTCTTATTCTTCCCATTTATTGAAATTTGTCTAGTTCTTTCTGATGTCGCCTTCCTTTTGGGAGTCTTAGCGCTTACATTCAACCAACTCCTGTCCCATAATCAAAACTTATATATAATGGGACCTCTGTAACATCTGCATTTGCGTTACAGCATATCACTTTATTCCCAGTAAGAGTGCATTTGAACGCAGAGGTGGACATTTCAATTTTGCGGAAATTCATTAAGCTGCTTTATGACTGTTTAATAATATATAAATTACATTTGTTATGATTAATATATTTATTTAATCTTATTTATTTTCTATAAACATTATATTTTCAGTATAAACAGTTCAGTGGAAAAATAAAAGGTTATGGCATTCAGACATAAAAAACAATCGAAGATAGTTTAAATAACGAAGTGCAGAAGAATTTGCAATGTTTAACTATCTGAGCAGGAATGCAACATACTAAACAAACCATGAAAAAGTAAAAGAATAAATTAAGTGTGTGTTAGCATATTTGTGGTATAAGAGCCAACATCTTGAAAAAGAAACCCGCAACGAGACACAAATTTAAAATGTTACGGGAAATGGAAGTTTCTGCTTTACTACATGGTATGAAGACATGAACTATAAAAAAGAGATTGCAGCCAAACGGAAATTGCAGAAATTAACTATCTCCGAACAGTAAAAGGATGTATAAGATTAGACCGAATAAGAAATGAAGATATGAGAAAAGAATTAGGTATAAGTAAGAACTATTAAAATCAGAGAAAAACTTAACGGCCATTTACAAAAAAGGCATTAAAATTCAAATACATAAATATAATCCTTCAGGAAGACCTACAAAATTATCGGAAGAAACATGAGGCCAGAGGGGGAGATCTCTTCTAAACCATAAAGAGTTGTTGATGATTTAATGGTTTTTACTTTAGTTCCTTTTTAACTTGTTGCATTTATGCTGCGTTAAATATGATATTCCTAGAGAGTTTCAATGTGCAGTGACACAAAGATGTTAAATGAATAAAGATAAGAAATTAATTGCAAAACACCTCAGAGAGATTGAATCGAGTATGGCGGGAAGGAATTTGCTAACCTAGCAGAAAACATACACTAGGTAAACTGAAATATCCTTCCCTACCACAAGCAGTTTTTCCTTCATGATTATTTTTATATTTTTGCCTTACGCCATTTTTGTTACCAAAGATATGAATTTATACAAGTTGGAAGCAGCAACGTGGCTAAACAACAGATTCAGCATTAACAGATACTCCAGTCAAACCTCTGTGTAGGTAAGTTCTGTGTTGTGTATATACAGAATGAGCTCACGGAAAACTTTTACCTCAATTACGTGCTGCTATAAATAATTCAGTTGTGTAAGGTTGGCGGAACTGTCAGGCGGTCTTCTCAGGACACGGACAATCCATTAGAGCGTCCTACTTGCCGGCCAAGATGACGCCAATGGGGACCAACACCCTTTCCGTGTCTCTGCCTGTCTGATGAATCGGCGGAAACTGCTGCTCTGATTGCTTTCCCTTCTTTCTTGTAGTCCGTGCCAATGGCTGACATGCTCGTATCCTGATCCAAGGGCGGGTTGCGCGTCTTCTTTTCCTTAGCCTTTTCAGCTTATTTTTCTTTCGTTTCAAAAGAAATGAAAGGAACATGTTGAAAAGATCATAAAAAGAGCACAGTTGGGAGAGCGTGCGCGTTTCGTTCCACTAACCGTATCAATGTGGAACGTCGTTGTCAGTCTCTCTGATGGTTCATAACTTGGTCAGGCTTGGAAAAACGTGCTTACGTGCTAAACAAACTCGCATACAACATTTTTTCCCACTATTAAGGCGTGTGTAAGTATGTGAATTAAGAAATATTTACTTTGCTGTGGAAACATGAGACGTTCTGTCGGAAGCTAGTCTCTGTGCCCCTGGGGGTTATGCTGACGTAATAACTAGCTAGGTATACTTACGTGTTCCCAGCTACAACCACACATTCTCCCTACCCCGCTTCCTGAGATAACGCTGTAGGGAACTTAGCATTAGAGTGTACACTGACCTGCATAAAATGTGCTCCATTTCCCTATATAGCCATAGGGTTTTCTTTCCATAAGATTTCCACAGTCAGTTAACCAACCTTTGACTCCACGCAGCAGATATCAGTTCTCTATTTGACTGCTCTTAAAAACAACACAGAGAAAAAACAAATCAATGAACGACGTTATAATCCATGTGAAATGAAGGTAAGGCTCGGATACCATCTCTGCGAAAGATTTTCACTACGACTGGTACATAAAGAAAAGTTAAACCATTACAAGATGATTCTGCCTTCTAGAGGAAGCGGTTAAAAATCATTTGGATGTGTCTTTAAGCTGAATCAAAGCTAAGACATTTATATGAGAGCTTATGTCAACAACATGGAGACGGAAGTTTAAGTTATTGCTCATCGAACCCAAAGCGGTAGTATAGCATGAAAAAACAGAGTTTAAGTGTGGTACAAAATATAAAAGTTAACTTTCGTCTTTAACTCTACATTCTTATTATATTTTACTTTTACGCCAAAATTGAACAAAAAATTGCCGTAACAATACTACGCTAGTGATGATATAATAAGTATTTGGACAACTAGTCTGTAATGTTATCCTTGTTGGGGGAGGGGGTTAAAGTACCTTGCGAATCTACAGCCTATAAATATGCTAGAGGAATAGAGCAGGTCACTCTGGCAGAAAGTGGGGTTTATTTGTGAATACCAACATAAACAGATGCGTTCCATTAAGCACTCAAAATATAGTGAAAACAAAATGGAGCTTGCCCGCCTCTGTGGTGTGAGGGTGGCCTGTTTGCCTCAGAACCAAGAGGTCTCGAGTTCGAATCTCGGTTACGGCGAGTTATCCGGATAAGAATTTTCAGGGATTATCCCTTACCCTGTAAACACGAATGTCGGGTAAATCCAATGGACCCTAGGTTGATCCAATCGTCCAATATGACCTAATCGGCTAAACTAATAAAAAGTCTGATGTGTTACAATCACACGACTTTCTCTATTCTTGTACAAACTATTTTTAGAAACGCTGATTCTCCAAGCACTTTCATGTTAATCGAGATAAACATTTGCAGAAACTATCTTATTGCTAATTTTCTTGTAGGTGTAAGGAGAATATGGTAGGCTTTAAGAGATAGTTAAATCTTTTAAGAGTTGGTTACTATGTGGAGCTTCCATTTTATTTGCATGTCCAGGATATAAAAAATACAATAGCCTTTAAGCATAGACATATGTCTTAATAGCTGGTTGCTATGTGCAGCACCATTCTCCTTGCCACAGATTAATTACTCTTTGCATATCCATGACAAAAAAATAACGAATTCTCATTTGAGAAAAAGTATAAGTATTGGAAAATTTAAGGGAATAACAAGCAATATCTCAAAAATGGTTCACTTACAAAAAACAAATGTATATGACATAGATTGTGTATTTTAACACGATCTACATTTTTATGAAGTAAAATTTTGTCTGTCTCTTATGGTTTACCAGTTATGCAAAAGTCGTTCACAATGAAGAATACTTTTGGAGACATTCCCAGAAAATTCAAGATATACATTTTATTTGTCCTGAAAATATCTTAAATATGACAGTTTAATCAAAATCGTTAGAGCCATTTTTGCGAAAATAAAAATGTTCGAAAAATGTTTTATGTAAAGTGTAATCTGGGGTGGGGGATTTTCCTAAAAACCTTCGTGTCGCATCTCTGGAAGATACTGAACCAAGTTCGGTGTTTATCCGACTGTTCGTTTCTGAGTTATTGTGTTCACAGACACACACACACACGGGATATGTTTCCAAAAATACTTTTTTTGGATTCAGGAGGCCTCAAAACATGTATTTCCGGTGAAATCTTGGTATCGATTTTTTGGATGGAATGAAATACTTCCCCTACTTACTATACGTAGCAGAGAAAGTAAAAAGAATTCAGCTTGCTACCTTACCTAAAGGTTGTGTTTTTAACCTACATATTTTAGTTCATAGATTAAATAAACTGAACAGGCTTAGGGATATCTTCATAGAACTGAGTGTGCAATAAGGAAGTCAATAATATTTGAAAATACTTATGTTAATTTCATATAATATGCTATTCGGCAATATACACTGATAATACTGAGACTTTGTCCAGTTTTCACTGTCACTTCACTAATGTGATGTAGTTCAACTTTCACTATCACTTCACTTTTCTTTGCCATTTAGTGGCGTAATAAAATGCACGAGAAGCAGTCTCTTCTTTCCTATACTTCGCTCGCTGGCGAGTCGAACACACAACCTCCCTAATCTCCTGCTGCAACACTACTCACTATAGGCTCAATACTCACTCGCAGATAACACTTTTTATCGAATCAAAAACGCACTCATTATCTCACTAACTGACCTACTCGCGAACAAGATTACTTATATAGGCGCTGGAATTTTCCTCAGAGTACTAGAATGTTTGGGAGGCTGGGAGAAAGCAGTTCCAGAACAATCCCATTATCTATGAATAACATTTCTGGTGTTTATGCTGGTTGACAACGACTTGTTCTTCACTCGGTTAGTCGGTCGGTTGGCGCCTTCTACCGATAACTGAGACGTATAGTTGCCTTACAGTACTATCATATACAGCGGGAGACAATAGGTTTGGGGATGAAGTCTTTCCTAAGCGAAAAAACCTCACCCTGTGCACGCCCGATCCTATTGCCTTGGTTCACGATAACTAGATATATGCTTCACTTTTCCACGTGGACACTCCAATAACCTCTATGCTAATGCGGAAATAAAACATAAGAAGCCATTGTTTCAAAACATTTACAAATGTAGCAACAAAAAGTGCAATACTTTGTGGAAAGTAAAAACAAATCTAAAATATGCAACTATGTAGGATTAGTTGAGTGATAGAAAACCAATCGATTTATATACCTGAATTTATATGACTAAATTTCACGCTTTTCAAATGACAGATCGCCCTTTTGTTTTGAGCTATGCTATTCAAAGACACACGGACATATCGAAAGGGACACACGCACACACACACACAAACACACACACACACACACAAACCGGGACTTTTCTCTAAAATGCTTCTTTTTGGAGTTCAGAATACATCAAAGCGTGCATTTCCAATGAAATCTGGGTATCGAGTTCTTTGCTGAAATGCAACATTTCATCTACTCACTATAGGCAAAACCAGCAAGATGGCGCCTCGGTAACGTATGCGACTCGATTCGGGAGGTTCGATTCGATCCCCGGCGACCGCCCAATCTGACCCATGGATTTTTCGTGGTTTCCCTGGGGTTGGCCGGCGAATGCTGGTGATTTCTTCTCTACCACGATTTCATTTATATCACTTCCCTGTCATTCCGTTTCCATTTCATCTTTCAGGTGTTCTTTTAGGTTTCGTGGCGAATAGCAGTGCCGGACAGATGGCGCAGATTCATGCTCTATGGAAATAGTATTCCCGGTTAAAACCAGAGGGCTGTTTAATTGGTGGATCGTTCTTCGCCCTCTCTCGAAGGCTCGACGGGGGACGGTTTTGCGAGCTTGGAAATGTTAGGGACTTCTGCGTGTCTCTGTGGCCTGTCTGCTTAGGTCTGTAGCCTCCTTGTGGATCCTTCATTTCATCCCTTCCTCCTTAGGGGTGGTAGCCGCAATAGATCTAGGTGTTTTCCTCCGTTGATTCACCTCTACCTCTACTATACGCAAGCGGTAGAGGAAGTAACAGTCATCACTTGGCTTGAAGCTGGAGAAAATTTAGGCCAGTTCTACCTATGCCTTGTAAGTGTTGGAAAATAACACTACTACTGCTACTTTATCAGGGATACTATTTTTATAATCTATCAACATACGAGGGTTTAGCTTGCTTGTGGTAGAGGTGGTTTGTGTGGTTTTTGTACCTCTGATGTCAACGGTCATTAGCGTCCTATTTACAGCTGGCTAAACTGCGGACTAACCACATCCAGTATATGCGCTGTTCTACAACTGCATAACATCACCTAAAGAAAATAATACCTAATATATCAAAAGGCAAGAATACCGAGCACAATAAATTCTAAACTTAAAAATTCTATTTTTTCGCAAAATTCCCAGCTTGGACTTGAAATAATACCCTTAAACCTGTATCCTTACCAAACAACCATGTTCTAAATCCATTAAAAATAGCAAGTACCCGATAATATTGGTTTATCTCGTAAATCAAGTTGTAGGGAGGAAATTAAGCCAATACTGGATAAAACAATAAATTATTCTCCCCTTGGAATCAGTGAATAGTGTTTTAAACAATAGTTTAGCAAAAGCTGGTTATAGGTCTACACAGTTTCAGATAGAGAAAACATTGGTACCAGGATATACCGAAATAATTACTACAATGTGTTTTTTCGTTATCCTACATTTGCGATCTAGGTTTGGTATTAGTTCAAATATGCATCGCGAGGTGTGTTTGTTTTTTTTCTATAAGCTTGCGGCTTCTAAATATGCATCTGTGTGTTTTATGCGCATCCCTTGAATTCTGAAGTAAGCATAAGGACCAAACCAGTTTTTTTCTATCCGGAGTACGAAGTCGACCAGTGGCGGTTGTAATTGATAGAGTAAAATTGTCATAGCGCAAGAAAAGGCATTTCAATTTTTTCCACAACCATCTAAATTGCTATTGGCAAATAATTTGTATGTTTAAGCTTAAGGGACCCTGGGACCATTTGAAGTTACCTAGTTTATAATCTATCTCCTAATGATAATAATAATTATCGTCAAGAGTTTGGTTTGATACAATAATTAATTTTCAAGATATTGATATTTTATAAAACATTTATACAACTTATTGACAGTACTTTGATGACGTCTTGCAAAATAAAATTGAACTGAGGAATTAATAAATTGTTCTCTTTTAGGCTTAAAAATAGGACTAGTTAATACCTTTTAATTTATATCTTATCCTACTGAGATACATTTTGTTTCTCTTCAGATTTTATTCAATAACATTTCGTAAATATTATAATTAATGCTTTGCCCAAATCAGTATGCCATTACAGAAAAAAAATCACTAAAGCTATGGAATGCTTATGAAGGCAAAAAAAAAAACTATGTATATATTCAAAATGGCATGTTACAGAGAAATACAAAGGAACGTCATATAAGGATTTAACTCACTGACAGTTTCAACATTGTTAATATACCTTTAAAACGACAGAATGTCTTCCCAATAAAAAGGATAGTGTTACACAATGTGTAGTGGTCTCATGTGTATATATAAAAACATCTAGAAAAGCATTTGTCGTTTTTTGCTAGTTCTGATTACCCCGGTTACTTTAAATGATGGTGCAAATAAAGTAACACCTGGAGGATTAGAACGGCTTACTTATTCATGCTCAGTGCAGCGGCGCCTTTTTACAACAGGTATAAACCTCTGTGAAGTATGATAGAATAGTATCAATGAGATAAAAATAATATAATTAATAACTTTACAAATCAATATTTATTTTAAAGGAATTCGTATATAAATGCAATTTTATTTGGCTGCAGTAAACACAACGATGGTGTTTTGGTTAATGTGTTTATTGTACCCACAAGTAATAATAATGCGCCTTCAGCACTGAGATTAGCTAATTTGTTGTGTTATAATTGTTCATATAAATTTCAGTTCTCACCGATCACTTTCCTTAATTTTATAACACATTCTCAAATTATCTAGCTTTTAATTGTTTTCAAATAATATACTGTCTTCTAAATATCTTTAATTATTCGAATCGTTTGTGTATAGAGAAGCATACATTTCTGCTAATATATCAGAAATATTGACAATAGTTGTATATATCTATGTGTGTGTAATGATACTGTATGTGCTTCTCCCTCTAACATATCCTACGTTACTCAGAAACAACACTGTACGTTATATAGTGCTGGATAGTATCGACTGTGCAGCAGCATCGTATTGGACACTGTCGTATCTTCCGGCAGATTCGCTCTCAAACTCACGACAAACTGCAAGTATGGTTTATTAATTGAGTTCTGGCAGTTGTACGGAGTGAAAGCTTGTCGTTATTTAATAGCAAAATCGTGATGTGTGTTGTCGATAAGTATTTCGTTATAACCGAGTATAACTTAAAACACAGTGCTTTCTGTACGTTCTGTGTGTGGTAAATATTCTTATGCTAGAAAATGTTGCAGAAGCTTTGAACTTTAACTCCCAGATATTTTCTATCAAGGCAGTTATCGATGCTTTTCTGAGTAAAGTCAATGCGTACAGCCTTTTAAACAAAACAAACAAAGAAAAAGTTCAACACTGTCGTATGTTGACTGATGAAAATGCGCTGAATATGTTCGAAAACAAGGTTTTTGTTTTCTGTACTACTGTAAGGCATGTAGGCTATGCATTTGCATTTACATAACTATTTATATGAATTTCAATTGTATTTATCGTGACTTGCCCGCTGTTTCTATGTTATTTGGACAGTAGTAACTACCTCCTAGTCAAAAACCGCTGTTCAGTCGATCTAGTCTAACTCTAGGCTTATTGTGAAAGCAATTCCGTTTAATGAAAATGCTTATTTTAATTCACAATCTCCTTTATTTTCTGTCATAAGTTCGTAAAATCAATTAATATCACATTATTCTTATTCTGTAATTGATATCAGTATCACTTGCAGGTTTACCAATCAACCTCACTAGTACTATTTACGGTAAATTTAACTCACCACACGTTAGGCCTTAGTAGAAGCTTACTGCTTACTCACCTGCAACAAGAAAATATATTTGCATTAAGGAAGTGAAAGTTAATTATCACCAGGGTGACATTTGTGTCACCTCATTTCTCTGTCTCTCTCTATTTCTCTCCCTCTGTTTCCAACGCTCTCTAAAGTAAGCACACCGACACAAGACTTATTTACACTCACCCGCAGAGAAAGCATCAATATATTAAAACAGTGTCAGCCAACTGAGAGCTCTGTCAAGCTGGCGAAGCTTAGGGAATGCATGTTGTAGTTTGTACACACGTGAATTATAAAAAAGATACATTCAGCTGCTCTTTTCTACCCTTTGTGCACCTTACTGACAATGATAATTATAACTCTGTTGCTATTTTCTTAAAATACACAGACTATTTACTTCAGTAGCAATACATTTGGCTGACCCTGTATTAGCGTAACGCCATTAATTGCCTTCTCTTGTGTGTTTCCAAATTTCTACATGTAGATGGGCTAATGAACAAAATAGTACTGCACTGCTTTTGTTTATTCGGTGAATTTTCAGGAGGATTATCTTCAATAAACAAGACAATATCCTGATATGTTCAAAACAAAAGGAATTCAATATTTCATCATTACTTCTGTAGTGGCTATTGCAAAGTTGAAGTCTGAAATTTTAGGGCCAAGGAAATGGCGGATAAATAGTCCCGAAACTGAAGAAGGTATTTTGTTATGAAGGAGTTATAACTTGTTTGCAACACGCTTTGGGCGTCAATTTGAAGTAGGTCGTATTGAAAGAGTTGTACTCGTATTATATTTCAACTGTTGGGGAGCCGAACACTTGAAGTAGTTGTAACCGCACGTATAGTAAACAGTTTCCGGTAGCCTTCGCCTTAAATGTACTTTCAGGTGGCCTAAGTTTAAAAAAGTATTAACTTTGTAATTTAACGGCTGCGTCAGTATTTATATTAGATACATATATATCTTGACAAGGTTGTGGTGCGACTTAAGAACGTAGGCTTATCAGATTATAATTTTACTTCACGCCTTTTTATTAATGCTTGATACGATTTAAATAACACATCACTGATATATATATATATATATATATATATAGAGAGAGAGAGAGAGAGAGAGAGAGCTGTGAGATGCTTTTATTAAATACTTGCACTTTTAAATACGTAAAATATTTGTGTCTCACACAAAATACGTATTAAATCTCTCAAGGACGCATCTCGCATCCGGTTACAAACACTGTCTGCCGGCAACTGAATTGATTTCAACCGCCTAAACTTGTAAATTTCTGTATTTCAAGTCTCTGATTAGCTATTCCTAATCCAATAGAATACCTTCATTTAACTAAAGCGTTTTCTGGTTGTTGATTGGCTATTTTTATATACTGTCACTAAAATTACATTATTGCTTCTAAGAATTACAAGTAGTATTGCTAAACTTACAAATTCATTATTACCTCAAGGTTACCTCATTGTTAGCAACTTTTGACCTATTTCTCACAGCTCCTACATTATTAAATTACGTAATACATTCACATAACATTATTACACATGGATAAAATAATATAAACATATACAATGATTGTTACATACATTTTTATATATTGTTATATACACATATTGCTTTAAGGCGGGCTGTTATTGAATTTATATATTATATAATTAGACTGAAATCATTCAAGTGTTAAAAACACTATCTCAAAACCCAGGTTGCTATACTGCACCTACTGCTGTCTATTTCGGGATAGGGAATTGCTTGCATTGCTCTGCACCTTACTCCGACTCAAGCGATCTTCTCTTATCCCGTGTCTGTGATACCAAGAAGAATCTTTGCATCAGACTTGTGAGTGTTGTTTTGGGAGGAAGGTGCGTTCAATCAGTACTACAACATAACATACCTTATTTTCACATAAATTATCGAATTTATTGTTAGATGAGTGCATAGTTCGTATCTATAGTAAGCTTTTCGGCGTATACCGTTATGTTCATTACTGTACATTCAAACCTTAAGCGCTCATTGTATATCATCTACAGCAAGGGTGGCGAAAACGACTTCCTTCCGCGAGTCACCAAATATGCAACACGCACTGCAACACTCAGCAGCATGTGAAAATCAAACGGACTGTTGCAGAGAGAGAACGTGCGCCTGCGAGTCAAAATGACTCGCGAGTCACGTTTTCGCCACCTCTGATCTACAGTAAAGCCCTGAAAATCAGATATGGGGAAGAGTGTTATAAAAGTAAAGTGAACAAAACGAGGGGAAATACTTGCGGAAATTTAAGAGATGACTGTCTAGAATAGTGTGAAAAGCTAAAAAGTCTCACAGTACAGCGTGTAGGTGTAAAGAGCCGGATTCGTGTACAGCGAGAAAAACTAAGGAAAGCCAGGAGAAATACTGAGTTGGTTTCTTCTCCAACTCTTAACGGGTGTACAAGCTTTAGGAGCTATTATAGTCACCTATAGTAACGTTACGTATGATAACATGGACGCATGGTAATTTTAAAATCATATATACATAGAAAATTATTGTTACAGTCGGAGATACTTTCGAACATGTGACGCAGGAAATTTTCTAAGTCCGAAGGTTCTCCAATGCGCTTGCGCAGACAGACAGAAACGACCGACGACTATTAGTTTGATTGCTTCTCGTATAGCAGCCAACATGTGCTTCACTTGTAAAAACTAGCTAACCTCTGAAAAAAAAATCCCATACATGTGCACAACTATCTGAAAGCGATTAGCAACTGGTCACTTTTGACCATGTCTTGACCATGCTTTCTCTCGGTTCTATTGCTTTACAATTAGGGTGAAGTAGAGTTTGAGTGCGAAAAGCATAGTTTGTATGTTCTGGAGGATATTCTTGCAAATAATAAAACTTATAAAAATGGTTCATCAGATTAGTAAGACGGATCTGTCGGTTTACTACAATGATAAAGAGAACACACAGATGCTCACATCTGACAGTATATGTGGCATCCTGACACCAAGAACTGTTCAGCAGACTCTTTCCAGGAACTAATGGGAGACATTAGGCAGGTCTAAACTGCTGTGTAGTGATTAGGTTTAGTACGACTTTAGGTTAATTTTACAACCATAAATCGTAATAATCGTAAATACATATTACTTCGACAAAATATGCCACAGACGACACCCGTTGTAAAGTTGAGACGTTACAGCCCTTTTAAATAATTTATATCACCTGTGGAAAGAAAATAAGTGAACAGAAAGGCGTTAAGTGGTGCAGTGGAAATGAAAAAATCTGATGTGTTACACTCACATGACTTTCTCTACTCTTGTACAAACTATTTTTACAAACTCTTATTCTCCATCTATTTCATATTAATCGAGATAAACATTTGCAGAAGCGATCTTTTGACATGCAAGGAAAATTACATTTTACACATGTAAAATATTTGACAGTTCTAAAAATATTTGACTATCGCTTAAGGCAGTAGCCTTTAAGCATAGACATATATCTTAATAGCTAGTTACTAGGTGCGGCACCATTCTCTTTGCCACGGATTGATACCCTTTGATACCCAAGGCAAAAAGATGAATAACGAATTCCCATTTGAGAAAAAAGTATTGTAAGGTTTAAGGGAATAACAAGCAATATCTCGAAAATGGTTCACTCAACAAAAAAAATGTATATGATATAAATTGTGTATTTTAACGCGATTTAAATTTTTGTGTAGTAAAATTTTGTATATCTCTTATGGTTTACCAGCTATGCAAAACTCGTTCACAATGAAGAATACTTTTGGAGACATTCCCAGAAAATTCAAGATATACATTTTATTTGTCATGAAAATATCTTAAACATATGATATTTTAATCAAAATCGTTAGAGCCGTTTTTAAGAAAACTAAACTTTTCGAAAAATGTTCCATGTAAAGGGTAATCTGGGGTAGGGGATTTTCTTGAAAACCTTCGTGTCGCATCTTTGGAAGATACTGAACCTAAAAACCAAGTTTGGTGTTTATCCGACTGTTCGTTTCTGAGTTATACTGTTCACAGACACACACACGGACATGTTTCCAAAAATGCTTTTTTTGGATTCAGGGGTCTCAAAACATATATTTCCGGTGAAATCTCGGTATCGAATTTTTGGGTGGAATACAATACTTCCCCTACTTACTAAACGTAGTAGAGAAAGTAAAATAGAAGGGGAAGGAAGCAAACACGAAAATAATGGTGATGAAGTCATTGAAGATCCTTTTCCATGATTATTTTCCCTTAGAATGTCGAAAGTGAATCTGCCGAGGTTATCGCTAACTATGCAGCGAAATAACACAGAGGGAAAAAAACTGTAATTTTTCCAAAAAAAAAAAACAGCAAAACAAAAAGGATTTTAAGCTATTTGAGAATGGTAAACAAAAAATGCAGCAGCATTAGTATTAAGGTGGTAATTTGAACTGAGAGCAACAAAAGTTGTTGAATAGGCCGATAAGGAAAATGGGTAAGGAGCAAGAGCGGAAGACAGAGACAGAGATATCACTGAAATAAGGAGCTAATCTTTGTTGTTTGCATACAGCGCTATATATAAAATTAAAGGGAAACCTCTCCCACTTGCTCTGTGCAGACACCTTACGCGCTCTGGGCGGGCACAAATATAAATGCGCACCTTGAGGATTTATAACCTCCCATCTGAACGTCTTGATTTAAGTGAACAAGTAGTTTTCCCACCGCGCTCATCGGCCAGATTTGTTGGACATGGAGGCACTTTGATTGACTACCCGAGTGGAAAGGCCGGTCCCTTCATTGCTATCTGAGGACGTCGCTTGCTGGCTGGGGAACTTGTGGCATGCACGCTGGCTTTATCATGTTCCTCTGCGAGATACAAAGGGGGTGAGGGCGGAGAGACCACAGGGTCGTACATAAATCTTACCGTCCCTCCCCCGAGCTTTCTATCCAAGAAATACTGAGGTCATGAACACCTCACCATGCCTTAGAAGAGGTGCTTTTCCTTTCTCCCTTGTGTCCTTTTTATTCAGAGTATGCGAAAGCTAACTTAAGAGAGATCTCGGTTATCTTCTTTTTCTCAAACACCCACTCTAACTTCGGGCAGAAGTTTACACGTGTTCTACTACTTCTGAGAGGCAACAACCATTGATTAATTCTTGCCGAGTGAGGCTTAATTGTAGCAGATGATAAGCCAAAGTTTTTTGTTAGATGGCTTTACTGCTGTACTGTATGGATTTTATGCCATGTTTTTCCAATGAAATTCTGTTCTGTAATATAATGGTGACAGTATTGGTCAAACGTTTGGACGTTTGCGAAACATAACATGCCAAAGATGTAGGACTGCGTATATTGGGCGAGAGAAGTTATCATCACCTTGCTTGCAAATATACTTGGTGACAACTCATTGTTAGTGTTCTATGCGCGTTAATATGATGGTTATGATATTACAGAGACTGGATTGATACCTTTTCTTTCGCTGTTGTGAACTCCAATTTTAAAAGAAATCATTGAGCAGTATATAAGTGTGATAATTACTATAGGAAAACAAAACAAATGTGGCATATATAATATATACTTCTCATTTCCAAAAGAAAAAACATGCTTAAAAATGAGAACATTGTTACCTAAGGCAATACACTTTGCTAAATCACCTAACTTGACGCTCTATAATTAGCAACTGTAGCATAATGCGTAATTACTTTACAACGTTATATTTAGGGACATTGTTTAATTTCGGCCACATTTCAGGAATAGTCTTTGTGTTTGAGCTTTCAAAGTTATAATGCCTACACCTGATCTTTCTGAAAAGAAAGAAAAAAATGTATACTGCTTGTGAAATAAGCCAGGAAATAAAGCGCAGATACATTACAAATGGAGCTTTGTGCAACGGCAGAAATTATTTAAAGGAATCTGAAACCAGGCGGAATAGACGCTCAAAAACATAACGAAAATGCACCAGAAACTGTGAAATATCGCCACAGAAGCGAATCTCAGGAGGGACTTAAATATATTGCGGGTTACACAGCATTTAAACACATTCATCAGTATCCCGACATGGAAATACACACAAAAGTGATGCCAACTTACAACAAAAGCTGGATTAGCACTGTTTCAAAAGGAAATTTACTTCTGCCTTGCATGAAACTCCAGCTGGTTGCTAGTGTAATGGAAAGCAATTTTTAAACGTGCGTGGGGACTTGGTTGACCATGGTAAATATACACTCAAAAGAACCGTGGAATTACTCAATAAAGCAATAACAAATTAGAAAATAACTTCTACTATTCCATAGGAAGTAATAAGAACATTGATTAGAACGAAAACTTTTAGAATAAGAGAACTTAATAAAAAATTAATAAAAGCATTCAATAGATCACAAAGAAAAATCAAAAAGAAAATGAAAGAGCTCACGTAAGGGTACCCATTTGTGGAATTTCAAAAATCAATTTCAGTATGATTCATTTCAAAACTTAATATATCATTTAGGGTTCTAATGCATATAAAATGTCATGCATCTGTTCAAATTGGCTCCCGAGATGACTTTTATTATTATTTATTTTATTTTCTTACGGTTTTGGAAAAAAACGCTTCAAGCAATGCAAGTATATGTTTTAAAAGAAATGTTTTATAATTTTACTCTTTGAAAGTACGTAAATAAGCTATAGATATGAATGTTAAATTAATTATCCTAGTTTGGGAAAAACGTTAAGTATTGTCTTCAAGGTTAGATTAAACATTTACATAACATTGATATTGTTTTTAATTACTCCATGTTAACAAAAAATCCTCATGATTTGGAATGTTGCTGTTTATGAGGAAGTATAGCAAATTTCACACATATATATCGAAAACTGATTTATGTAGAACAATTTTATAATATCCGATATTTTAGAACACCCCCAAAAAGAGTTTAAAACTACGACGCCAAATAATGTTGTTTCTGGCCTTTAAGCTGTTTTAAAACATTTAATATATGTGCAGGCCCTCTTTACTCATCTGCTACTCTGCACTTAAGCTAATCATTTTAAAATTTTTGCGGCTTCTTTGAATGTAATCTGAAACTTTAATGTACAAAAACTTATCCTTTTTACTACAATTTTGTAGGAACTTGGGTTTACAGACAAATGTGCATCTCCCGTGATTTAAACGACTATATGGCTATAAAAACTGTATAGAACTAAATAAAAACTGTAATAATACTAAATAATGATACTAAATGCATATTTATTATTTTTAGCATTTTATGACCTTGTTTTCATCCTTAAGGGCAATTTGGAAGGAAGAAGCACATGGTTAACGTGATATTTGCTCCATATGCAACGTTACTATTTATCGTGTGTTCTATAAACAAAATATTATTACTATTGTAACCAAAATGCAATTAATTTGCTGTATTCAGATATTTGTAGTGTCATTTTAATTCATAAATAGTCTTATTTATTGAAATTGTATAGCTGTTGCCTATAATGATGTTTTGTATGAATAAATGTATACAAGCGTCTCAGAGTGGTTCTGCTTCAGCTTACATAAAAAGATAGACTTATTTGTAATAAACGATAAACATTATTATCTATGCTTCATGTTCTTTCCAATTGCTATTTTGTATTAGCACTTAGATAAATAAAGCATTCAGGCTTTTACGTTATAACTGTGTTGTTATTGTCCTCGCGGCATTCATCAGTGAACGCCTAACCCTGTTCCACACGTTGTAGTCAATGTGACGTCACCGCGCAGACCGAACGTAAGCAGCGTTTGTCCCACACCTTTATTTGAGCAGACCATAATAGGTAACAAACGCCTAGAAAGCCTCACATCCTTAGTTTGCGTTACTGCTTATCTGGCATTTGTTACGGAAGTACCAAAGTAACGACTCCTACCTGGTTTATCCTCATATTTTTATGTAATTAATATAGAATATGAACAATGTACAGAAGGATTACAAACTGAGGAATATATCATATATATATATATATATATTTATATATGTATAAAATAAAGTGTCATGAATGTATTTCTCATTGCAGAAGAAATAAATCCAATTGAGATCCAAGGACCAAAAGTGTGTACACTAACATTGTAGTGATATGACAGAGCTTCCATCCAGGGAAACACAAAGGTGAAACTTCTGACATAGTTGTATGGCGAAAATGTTACACAACAATCTTTACTGTAGCAGTAGCCTGTACAGCAATGCCAGTCTCGATGATTATTAATTGGGGGGCATAGTCTTTTTGGATCCACAACTGTACTGACCAGCCGAACCCGGAAAGATACAAAAGCTTCTTAGACGATACTAAGTCAAGAGAGAACATTTTGTTATGTATAGTTGGGGCAGATTGGTTTACTTCACGATACTTATTGCCCAGATATGGAACATACAAATTGTCATATTGTTTACCCCTTAAGTGATCTAACGTCTTAATGTTATTGATAACGACGGATCTTCCGCACAGATCTCCGGAGGTGCAGCAAACAATATGATACAAGCGCATAAAATGAGCATGACAATAACAAAACTTGACAGAAATAGCCATGGAAGAAAGTATAGTTTTTCAGTGAAATCTCATAAAATAAACACAACAGTTGCACCAAAAATCTAACGTTTAACACTCACGGGACCTTATCTACCTATTACCAATTAACAGCTATATATTGTAGAATACAACAGTGAGTTAATAGTATATAATATTATGTTTTAGTCATACATTTTACAATTTATAACTATGTCCTATTCCATGTTTCCCATTTAAATAAAATTCATTTAGAATGAAGAAGTTTAAGAAACTCTTAACAGAAATTAAAGATAAAAATGTACCTATTGTGGTATCTAAATTCGTTGATGCTTAAATAAAAGTAGTTAGAGCAATATTTTTAGAAATTAGAAAGAAATACGAGAAGTGTATAAAGCCTCGCTGTACCCAAACTGAACCTTTCGTTCTTTGTTAAGAGTTCTCATCTATAATAGCTTTGTGGTTTTGGTTCCGGATCATACGCTATATTAATGACTCAGTGTTATTTTGAAGTGAATTATTGAACTCTGTATTACGCTATTGTGTTCGAATGTTGTTTTAGAGTAGGTACTGAATATGTTCACAGTACCGAAGTGAAGCTTTTGGAGACTATAGTTCATTTAAGAATATGAGATCACCTTGCATATCTTCACTTTGTTTTAAATTTTACATAGTGGCAAAACACAATAAATCTTAACATTATAATCGAAACGAACTTACAACGGAAAACTCATTAACCTAAAGCTATTGTGCCTTTGCCTTACAACGTTTACAATAGTAGCATACAGGCAAGCACCCAGATTTGTTTTTCTTCTTCTATCTTTATTTTAATCTTGTACGCCGTTTAAAAATAGTTTGGAGTAAACGCTGTTTATAATAGGAGTCCTGAATATATGAATTTTAGCCCACCTCAATCCATCATTGATTCATAAAGTAAGGAAGCTTGTACGTTGAGTTTGGCAAACAGGGAACAACCAGAGGTCAAGGACATTCCTATATGTATATGCTGCCCTAAAACTCCTAAATGGCTATCCCTGAATAAAGCTCAAGTAAATCTTAAAAATAATTCTGAAGCTTTGACTTAAAACATATGTATGTAGGCTATTAATTCTAAAGAAAGCACTTTTTTAGGTGCGAAACTACGGAGAACCTATTTCTATCGCTTTGTACGGCAGTCTGAATCAAACAACGGCTGAAAGTATGTGTTGCAGTACCTAGTAGCCTGGACAGTAAAGGAATTTGGATCACAAGAAAGAGTATAAAGTACCGTAATATTTACATATTATATTGGTTCGAGGTGGCGCCGTGGCCAAGTGGTGATACTGATCGCCTCTTGACAAGGCGACCCTGGTTCAATCCCAGGGACCGGCATGCAGTATTTGTGGTGGACAAAGCGGCGTCTGGATGGGTTTTTTCAGAAATCTCCGGTTTGTCCCGCCATTCATTCCACCCACTGTTCCATCATCACCTTTCCTTTCATCCATTTCACCATCATTTCATATCATCTACTTCTTCGCTCTCATACCAGGCATCGGGCTGATTACCCTGAATATTCCATCTGATCCAAAGTGTCTGCTCCTTGACACCCGCACTGCTGATTGTAAGACCTGGGGATGTAAGACCTACACACGAGGAGGGTAAACAGAAATAGAAGAAATTCATTGGGTCGACATGGAATACACAAATTTAAACACGGAGGAATACAGCATTTTCAAACTCTGATTGTTGCGAACACTCACGTGAGATTTTCTATCCATGACTTCACATACTCACTTATATAATAATGATAATTATATCATTATTTTTATTGTTCTTAAGTGTATTTAATGGCATTAGAAACAGCCAAGTAATATCGTTTTCATTGTGCCGGAACTTTATTTTGCAAAAATCCTTTGTCATCCCAGTAATTTATTGACATGAATGTATGGTTTAGACTCACTAAAAGCTTTTGGTACAGAAAAAATGCCTTGTGTAGGAATGAGAGGATTTAAATGGTGAATTTTTCTAGCTTCACCCTCTCCAAGTATCGCCTATCCTCTTGATGACGAATGCCCAGTGTCATGTTTTTAGGTAGATACTGCTGCCGGCTGCTAAAATGGTTAGCTAAAATGGTTAGCTATGAGTTCTTTCTCTCTGAGTATGCGTGGGTGTAGTGTGAAAGGATAACACCAGTTTAAATTGACTGAGAATTTTAATGTGATCTAATACTTGAGTTACTGAAGGCAGTGGCCGACCGTTTTAAGATAAAGAATGAAACGTATTATGAATCGTAGCACTCGAAACTATAACAATTGAATTATTATACCAGCTAGCTTCTAAGTATCAATTTTACGGTTTAACATAACTGTTTCCGCAATAAAAGAAACTAAAAGCCTAACTTGCCGTGAGTCGCTAAAATGCTTACCGGTAAAACCCCTCGCGGCTACCGCTAAGTAACCCATCGCGGTCTTAGGCGCTAGGAACTGCCGATCACCGTATGACACTAAGCCCTTAAGGTTGTACATAAAGAAAAGAAAAAAAGATCTAATTTTAGAAATACACACTCTTTTATTAACTTATCCCCGCCTAATTTAGAGACACCCCAACAAAATTCTACATTATACGTTGCCAAATCTTAGGATGTGAAACACAACTTTCACTCTTTGACTACCAAAATCTAAGAATTCTTCCTCTTACTCACTTTTCCGAACTGGCCTACATGCAGTTTCATAGATCTCTTATTTTTTAAAGTTTAGAATTCTAGCTACCTGAACTTTGTGCTAATGGGTTTTCTGTTGACTTAAATTCGCCGTAATGCTTAATTACCTTAGCTGTCCTATACTTTAACTAATTACTTTTCCTGAACCAGTACTGTGCCTGGTACTAACTTCCTTATTCACTTACAAAGTTGTAAGCCTTTCTTTTCCATTATGCATTGATTCAATATGTGGAAATTATTTATTGCAGTTATTTATCTATTTCCCTGGCATGTTGTATAAAATTACTCATCATACGAGTTAATGATTCCGGTATGACGCTTGAATACACCTAGCCAATTGACAATATTCTAACGTCATAACAAAAGATGAGCGAAGCTAAACGGTGACAAATATCTATTTATGTTTTTAATAGTTGAATACCGTAAATTGATAAAAATTATCATTTGATAATTATTGTTTCACTCCAGCCATATGTAGGCACTATGTTGGAAAACTAAATCCGAATAAAAAATCCAATGTCATGGATGGAACTCGAACCACTGATAATCGACCCTCCGTGCCAATGCTCTTACCACTTAACATACTATGTCGAGATATCCTTTCCGTTAAATCCTACGTAAAGGCATGCAATTTAAATATTTGTAACTTTGTTATCTCTAACTCTTGTATTAGATGATAATGACTTATGTACTAGTTTCTCAGTGACTGAAATACAATGTGGACGTCTTAAGGTAAGGCCACAGACCGGCTATATGCGTAGTACGCTGTACTGCAGTGGCCTTGTTACTCGGCATACGCGTGATCTGTGGTTTTATCTTAAAATGCCCCGCACTGTATATTACTGCAACCAAACATTAACCTATTAACACAGGTCATTTCTAGATGAGAAATGAAATGGAAGGAGCAAAGCTTTCTAGTATGAGCAGCTAGAAGGCGTTAGTTTGTAAAGCAACTGCGTTTTTAGGAAATGCATTTGGTTGCAAAGTCTATTGTACCAACTGACACAAATTAAAACTTAGCATCCGTCTTTTCAAAGCCTCTAGCCGGACACACCATACAAGTGTAAACGCAATTTACTTCCAGTTTCGTTTCTTTTGTCAATAACTGGTGTACCCTTCCCCTTGAATTGGTGTAATTACAAATCAATATGTAGGTACCTTTGAGGAGCCCCACGAAAACACTGGAGGAACAAACAGAAAAATCAACTGGAAGCAGTCGGTAAATAAAGAATAAAACTCTCATTTGTTACATTCACATGACTACCTCCACCTACTATTGTTTATTACTTTCTCTACTACGTATAGTAAGTAGGGGAAGTATTGTATTCCACCCAAAAATTCGATACCGAGATTTCACCGGAAATGCATGTTTTGAGACCCCCTGAATTCAAAAAAAGCATTTTTGGAAACATGGCCGTGTGTGTGTGTGTGTGTGTGTCTGTCTGTGAACGGCATAACTCAGAATCGAACAGTCGGATAAACACCAAACTTGGTATTTAGGTTCAGTATCTTCCAGAGATGCGACACAAAGGTTTTCAAGAAAATCCCCCATCCCAGACTACCCTTTACATGAAAAAGTTTTCGAAAATTTTAATTTTCTCAAAAATGGCTCTAACGATTTTGATTAAAATAACATATGTTTAAGATATTGTCATGACAAATTAAATGTATATCTCGAATTTTCTGGCAATGTCTCCAAAGGTGTTCACTGTGAACGACTTTTGCATAAGAGATAGACAAAACTTTACTACACAAAAAATGTAGATCGCGTTAAAATACACAATTTATGTCATATACATTTTTTTTTGTTGAGTGAACCATTGTCGAGATATTGCTTGTTATCCCTTAAATTTTCCAATACTTGCTTTTTCTCAAATTCGGTATTCCTTTTTTTTGTCCTGGTAATGCAAAGAGAATGGAATACTCCACATGGCATCCAGCTCTTAAAATATTTGACTATCGCTTAAAACCTACCATATTCCCCTTGCATCTACAATAAAATTAGCAATAAGATTAACATCTCGATATCTCGACTAACATGAAGGATATGGGGAATAAGCGTTTGTAAAAATAGTTTGTACAAGAGTAGAGAAAGTCACGTGAGGGTAACACATCAATTTTTTTTTATATACCTTCTGCAAAAGATTTGTACGAACACTTAGTTTTACTTTCTCTACTACCAAATAAAGCATTTTTGGAAACATGTGTGTGTGTGTCTGTGAACAGCTTAACTCAAAAATGAAAAGTCGGATAAATATAAAACTTGGTACTTGTGTTTACTATCTTTCAAGGACGCGATACGAAGATTTTCAAGAAAATCCTTCCCCCCCAGACTAACCTTTACGTGGAACATTAATCGAAAATTTCGATTTTCTCAAAAATGGCTCTAACGATTTTGATTAAAATATCATATGCTTAAAATACTTACATGGTAAATGAATGGTATATCTTGAATTTTCTGGAAATGTCCCCAAAAGTCTTCTTCATTCTGAATGATTTCGCATAACTAGTAAACCGTTAGAGACAGACAAAAGTTTACTACACAAAAAATTATATCTCGTTAAAACACGCAGTTTATGTAATATATTTTTTTTTCTTTTGTGGAGTGAATCATTTCCAAGATATTTCTTGTTATTTGTTTGAATTTTCCAGCACTTATACTTTTTCTCAAATGGGAATTCGTTATTTGTTTTTTATGACCTGACATACAAAGAGAATGCAGTGCTCCAAATAGCAACCAGCTCTTAAAAGATTTGATTATCGCTTAAAGCCTACCATATTCCCCTTACACCTACAAGAAAATTAGCATAAGATAGTTTCTGCAAACGTTTATCTCGATTAACATGAAGTAGATGGAGAATAAGCGTTTGTAAAAGTACTTTGTATAAGAATAGAGAAAGTCATGTAAGTGCAAGACATCAGATTCTCCTATCTACGAGTACTTAATGTTAACCGAGATGAACATTTACAGAGAAAACTGCATTGCATACTTTGTCGTAAGTACAGGGGGGATAGAAGAAACCGAATCGATACTCAGATCTTTAAAACCCGGATTGCTGCTTGCTTATCAAGAAGTTCCACTCTGTGATGACGTCGCCAGAAGTAACAGAATGGTGAACTATTGAAAAATTCAACACAATATCTCGAAAATGACTAACGCCACAAAACAAGTTATTGTAAATAAATTTCGTGTTTGTAAAATATATCCATACTTTTATGAGGTGTGTTATATTATTTATCTTACGATGTTATACAAAATTATACAAAATTGTTTCCGAATGAATACCACTTTACCGATTATACCTAGAACATTTAAGATACAGTTTTATTTGACATGTAAATATGATAGAATATATGGTAATTTAATCAAAATTACTAGAGGCACATTAACAAAAACAAATATTTCAAAAACTTCCATTCAAGGGGTAGTATGGAGTGGGAAGGAGTTTTTGAAAATCCTCATGTCGTATTTTTGAAAAATACTGAATCTGAATACCAAGTTTAGTATTTACGGACCTTCCATTTCACACATAAGCGCGCGAACGTGCGCGCGCGCGCACGCACACACATGCATACATTTTCCCAAAATGATTTTATTTTTGATTGAAAAACTTGAATTTTTTCGCCGAAATTTGCATATCGATTTTTTGGCAGGAATTCGATATCTTCTTTACCTATTAGTCACGTAGTAAAAACCAATTATGATACATCCCATTTCCAGTTTCCATATATTACGATATTCCTGCAACACTTTGACATGATAAGCGAGTAAACAACTAGGCCAATGCGTTTACGTAACATGTGTAAAATGCAGGCAAAAATATTCCCCACGAGTTTTTGCATTTCGCTACAAGATAACTTTACTCGAAAACCAAGAGCACGCTTTATAATATATGACACAGAGCGGGCAAGGAAATACTTCACTTTGATGAACTATAATGCGCGCAGGTGTTGCACAAAAGCGTGAGGAACTTTTGCCATTAACGTAACTCCGGAAAAGCGGTTCCTATCGACTTGCACCGTTTGGTCAGGGAAACATCGTGGCCAGGCAAATCGGCTTTGTGAAATCCACAGCCCAACTGTGCTGACTAAGGCACAACAAAAAAACAAGGTGGCTCTAGAACACGACAAAGTTGTCGCTTCTGACAAGGATCATCTCTGATGGAAACCTTACGTAGGGAGCATATGACCTTCCCCTCACTTTATGAGGATTAGTTGTTGCTGCTACTCTCGCTGTTGGGATGTTAGAGCTTCCTGCAATCTTGGGCTTCCAGCAACCAAGCTTTTTTCTGCACTTCCATCCTTATTGTAAGTAGCGTACGAGAGAAAATACGGTACGAGGCTCCCTCAACAATGCTGCATGTATCCACTTAAGAAAATAATGAGCAATTCCTGCAGCTGGAATTTGCTTATTTGTATATACTTCTTTTAAGGAGGGGATACTGCCAGTTCCTACGACCGAGTGGGTTGGCGCTGCGGTAGCGTGTGCGACTCGCATTGGGGAGGTCTCAGAATCGAACCCCTTCGACCTTTACACTCTGATCCAAGGGATTTTCGTGGTTTACCCGGGTCGGCCAGCGAATGCTGAGCTGGTTCATTTTCTACCACTACTTTCCTACCCCTCATTTCCTGTACCCATAATCTTCCTTATCATCTGTTTCAGGATTTTAGGAGGAGGCGATTGTGTTCGGTGGGTTGAGGTTCTGCGCTCTGTAGAAGTTTTTTTCCTGGCGTCCTTGCGGGACTGTTCAATGAGGTCTCTCTCCGAGTGGGCCATGTTGGGGGGGGGACACCCGGGGGTGCCCGGACGGCGTTGGATGCGTTCTATCTGGAAACGTAAGGGATCCCGTGAACGCTTGCGCCTGAATCATCTGGATCTGGTCACCCTTCGGATCTCTCTCCTCATCCCTCCCTTCCAGAGGCCGCAGTAGGGGCAAAAACAGCTTTGCGTTCTACTTGCGGTGCTCTGCCTCGGTTGCGGGGCCCCTCCTTTCGTCATCCGTTTTCGTTTTACTACTTTCCACGCTCTATGGTTCTAATGCAATTTCAATTATACCAAGCAGAATAAAGAATTAATAATAATAGTAATAATAATAAATTGAGTTTTATTTATGGACGGTCTTTAACTGCGGTGGTTCATAGCGTCCCATTCTATATTGGGTGTGAAAGACCGGTAATTTTGCTCAGAGGCCTCTTTATCAGGCTTGAGATTCTTTTGCGTTCCGTAAATCTACGACACGGGATCATCGGCTTTACTTTCCTTCCGAAGGAAACCATGCTGAGGATTTTTACGCCCTCCGCCGGGTTTGAACCCGTGACCTCGGGAGTTAGAGGCTAGCATGGTAACCACTACACCACGGAGGACGACAGAATAAAGAGAGGCAATAGACACAATTCAACACAATATTTGTTACTGAGGTTTCTTAAGATACTTAGTTATTGCATATGTGTCTGTCAAGCTCCTAAAAAATAATTAAAAAGTCGAGCTACGTAAATATAAAATTTCATACTTAAATCGACTGATTTTAAAAATACAAAGCAAACATTTTCAAAGAATTACCTCCACCTAAAACTACCCTCTATATATCAGTTCTCAAAACAGCTCTACTGGGAGACAAAAACACCGTTTTATTATTTGTTTGAGATATTCCCATGACGAACTAAATTATATCCTCAATTTTATGGTAATAGTGTGTTAATTTTAGTACTACTTTGGCCTCTTTAATCACGTAAGTTTGAATTTATCACAATTTTAAGCAGTTCAGTTTAAGCTACTAAATTATTCATGTGAGCATACCGTAACATCACGGGCAGTGTTTATTAGCCCATGTTTTAAACAGTTGATCCATTATTCAGCCTTCTTATGCTTGTAGCACCCACAACAAAATGTATATTGAAACTATTTGTGGTAAATATTTAACATGAACAGGAAGTGTGAAGATAAACGATAAGAAATATATGATTTGAATTCTTTTAATGACCAAATTCAAAGCCTTACTCTGAAAATAACTTGGACTGTAACCCACGTCTTCTTTTTTTACAGTTCTAAACTCCAATTAGGTATTTTTAACACACGCAGTAACATATTTATTCTGATTATTTCCTATAATTTTTCTTTTTCTCTTTTTTGGGGGTTGAAGTTTTTAAGTATTGGATGATATAGACATGCTTATTGTTTAAATGTCATTAAAAATCTGAATTCACTTTTTAAAAATATATTCAAGTTTATATGCGCCACAAAATTAAACCAATCACAATATTTTTCCCCCAGAAGGAGCACACTGAAAATACAAAAATATACATTAGAGAAATTAGGAGCTTTAAAAAATAAATACATAAACTCTAATAATTACAACTAAAGCTGAGGAAAATATATGTATAGTTATAGTAACTGCGATGTATTCATTGACCTTAAGCATATTTCATGTTTAAACTCATACATCGCACGTGCTCATATAATACACTGTAGTTCATATTTTTCAGGCTATATTCATTACATTGAACTTCAAAGTTAATTATATCTGCAAGAAATGAAAAATAAAGAGGAAAAACAGATAAACTATCCACAAAAACCATATAAACGAAACAGAAAGAAAGAGAAAAAAAATTCAAGCACGCGTTAGAATTAAGTCCAATGCAAAGTTAACAATGTATCAAGGTGACAGTAAATGGATTGCACTAATCGTGAATTTTTGTTAGAATTTATATGCAAAGTTAATAGTGTTTGTCTTTCATTATTACATAGAAGTATTACTTGTCTATTACTTTCTCTACTACGTATAGTAAGTACGGGAAGTATTGTATTCCACCCAAAAATTCGATAGTGAGATTTCACCGGAAATATATATTTGGAAACATGTCCGTGTGTGTGTGCCTGTGTGTGTATCTGTGTGTGTCTGTGTGTCTGTAAACAGTATAACTCAGAAACGAACAGTCGGATAAACACCAAACTTGGTATTTAGGTTCAGTTACTTCCAGAGATGCGACACGAAGGTTTTCAAGAAAATCCCCTCACCACAGATTACCCTTTACATGGTACATTTTTCAAAAATGGCTCTAACGATTTTGATTAAAATATGTATGTATGTATTTATTTATTCTGCAATTGGGTACTTCCCGGTGGCAGAATTAAACCGTACAAAATTTACATCACCATGACTAGCTTACAATAATAATAATAAACAAGACTAACAATACAAAATGATTAATTTTAAAGATTAACGAAGCTTTTAAAATCCCTAATTACTGAACCACTTAACTATTCACCATTTACTTCACTATTCACAATTTACTTAACTATTCACAATTTACTTAACTATTCTCAATTTACTTAACTATCTACAAAGTACTTAACAATTTACAAAGTACGTAACTATTTTCGAGGTACTTAACTATTTACAATTGGTCCTTATATTTAGTTACCAGTATTTTCAACCTGGTAGTGTCAATTTTAATGGTATAGTTTGTGAAATGAGTACACTAGTTAATTAACCAACATTTATTCTGCTAATATTATTTCTGAACTGCTTTAAGGTCAGAGGACAGCCCTGAAAGGCTGCTACAGGCAATTCATTCCATTCCTCAATGGTTCTATTAACAAAAGAAAATTTTCCCACGTCGGTTCTGCACTTTCTACCCCTAATTTTAAACAGATGATCGTTTCGACCGTAGTGTGCTGGATTCTCTAACCTTTCTCTAACATCCGCCCAAGCATTTGAACCAGTATAAGCTTTAAATAACGCAACTAATCTATGTTTTTTACGCCTAACTTTTAGCGGTTCTCATTCATTCTCTTCACCTTTTGTAAACCCAAAATCTGTACCTCTCCTTATGAATTTTATAGCCCTTCTCTGTACTTTTTCTAAGGAATCAATCTGATTGACTCTGTATGGGTCCCAACATGCTACTCCATATTCCATAACCGGCCGCAATAAAGATTTGTAGGCTAGTTCACTGGTCCTTGCGCTCCCCTTTTTCAGTATTCTCATTACGAAATGCAATGCTTTCCACGCTTACCTAGATGTACTATTTATCTGTTCCCCCCATCCAGCATTACTTGACAAGCACACTCCCAAATATTTGCAGCTGTCCACCTGTGGAATTGGTTCCCCGCCCATTTGATAGTTATGTATAATCTTCCCCTTAGTTCTGCTAAAAACAATGGACTTACTTTTCCCAGCATTAATTGTCATTTTGTTTGCTTCGGCCCACCGCTTGATTTCATTTAGGTCGTCCTGAAGAGCAGTCTCATGCATGGAGTTCCTAATCTTATTGTAAATAATACAATCGTCTGCGAACAGTCTTATCTGGCATTTAATGTTTATATGGATATCATTAACAAAGATAAGAAACAGTAACGGGCCCAGTACCGAGCCTTGGGGCACGCCCGAACTTACGGTCCCCCCTTCTGACAGTTCTCTACCTACTCTTACTCTTTGCGTCCTCCCTTTCAAAAATTGTTCTACCCACAATACAACGCGATTATCAAGTCCCGCATTTGCTAGTTTCCGGATGAGTAAACTATGTGGCACTACGTCAAAAGCTTTAGAAAAATCTATCACCACTGCATCAGTCCTTCCCCCTGCATCCACCTCATCTGCCAAATCTTGAATTAATGAAGTTGTTTGACTTTCACATGACTATCATATGTTTAAGATATTTTCATGACAAACAAAATGTATATCTCGAATTTTCTGGGAATGTCTCCAAAAGCATTCCTCATTGTGAACGACTTTTACATAACTGGTAAAGCATAAGAGATAGACAAAATTTTACTACACAAAAATGTAGATCGCGTTAAAATACACAACTTATGTCATAAATTTTGTTGTTGAGTGAACCATTTTTGAGATATTGCTTGTTATTCCCTTAAAATTTTCAATACTTATTTTCTCAAATGGGAACTCGTTATTCATTCTTTCGTCTTGGATATGCAAAGAGTATTAATCTGTGGCAAATAGAATGATGCTGCACATAGCAACCAGCTATTACGAGATATGTCTTAGCTTAAAGACTACTGTATTGCCCTTGCAAATACAAAACAAGGGGAACATAGTAGGCCTTAAGCGATAGTCAAATATTTTTAGAACTGGTCGCTATGTGTAAAATGTAATTCTCTTTGCATGTCAAAAGATCTTTTCTGCAAATGTTATCACGATTAATATGAAATAGAAGGGGAATAAGAGTTTGTAAAAACAGTTTGTACAAGAGTAGGGAAAGTCATGCGAGTGTAACACATTAGAATGTATTAAAAACGTTTGCATATAAAGTAATCGCAATAAATTATTATTACTTTTTTCTGAGAACTGAATTGCAGTGAATATGCACATGAAAATTTCTGAGGGGGAAATGTTTAGTTATGTTCGCGAAGATCATCATCATCAATAGCAGCGGCAGCAACTCGGAGATTGGGCCAATGGACCCATTCTGTCTCCAGCGGATACAAAGATTTCATCTCTCCATCGTATTTCAGGCAGTTCTTGTCTCCTTTATTCCTTCAGGTTTTAGTAGTATATTTGGTGATATGGTAGTATCGTTTTTAGTGTAAATTAATCAGGGTGTCCAGGATTCACCAAGCTCTCCAGGATCTCTTAATGTGAACAGTTTGGAGATAAAGCGTATTAAATGAACTTCTTGTAAGTTCCAGAGCTAGCATACCACAGCCGTAAAATGTCACACAGAAGACCTGAATAACTTCCTGCATCCTCTCAGTAGGTAATTATAATAAGACATAAGCGTGATCATTCGAGGACAAAACAATGAAAATACTTCGACTGCTGAAATGATGCACATTCCTGTAGATAAGTGGATGAAAGAGCAACATAGGAATTGCATATAATCAGATACCACAATTATTCGCATTAGCAATAAAAGCGACAGATTACTAATTAAAAAGAAAAGTATTTTTCTTTGCAAATACGGCGGTAACAATAGCTAAAACTGTAATAGTTTTATCACGAATTTTCATAATACATGTGTTTTGAAGCAAAGTAAGTTATTTTGGCAAATCAATTGTGCACTGCATTGCTTTAAAAAGAAATACAGGACGTATCGTTTAAATATCTGAAATTGTAAACCCGGTCGTTGACACTTGATAGCGGAGAGAAAAATAGTTGAGCATCTGAAACTATTAAAGCCAAGTCCGCCAAGGTTGTCGTCGTGTCGCTAAATAAAAAAATAGATATTCTTACAGTAAAATAATACTGTTTCTCACTGTTCTAAAGTTTGTGTTTAAGTTTAATATATGTGCAATAAATTCATCTAAAACACGTTAACACTGTCCTTGTGTAATATATAGTTTATTTACATCAAATTCCTTTGAAATTTGTACAATATTACTGTGATAATCTTACTACCAATTAGCGATAATACGTAGAATGTAACATTCATATCACGATTTTTTCGAAATTAATCTACAATTCTGAGGTCTAGCTATAATTATTAGCGTACATGTTGTATTTTTCACATACCTGTACTATGTTTAAGTTCATTATATGATGTAAACTCTTTGTGACAGTTTATAACAAATGTTAGCCTACCTATTCTTAAAATTTGAACTCTTCATTAAATTTGGGAAAAAACATATGTCTTTAGATACTGTATCTTGTATTACATTTCACTCAAAAACTATATGTCAAGATTTCAAGGAAAATACACGTTTTGAGACCCACCTTAATAAATAAACAAACACTTTTGGGGGTTTATATCGTTCCAAATCTCAACGGTTCAAAAACTTGTTTCTTAGGAGGAGGGATCATTTTAAAGCATTTATAGGTCTATCCCAATAGTGTATAAACGCCATGACTTCTAATCCCAAAGCTTTCTGATTCTTTAGTCGGCTGGAGGAGGCAGATGTTCAAATTTATTGTCATTAAGTATGACAGAGCGTGTTTTTCATATAAAAAGAATAATTTCAGTGATTAAAATTTTCAGCATTGTGTACCTCAATGAGCTTTGTATTTTCCTGTAATTAGTTATATTCTATGCTTATTCTAGTAACATAAAATTATATTAAGAGTAAAAAGGATTGCTCCATCTATCTATAGGCAATCTGATATGATTTATTTTCCATGAAATACTTCCAACGTATTATATTTATATAATATCGTTAAGTCTAAATTTGATAAAGTAAAAATCAACACTTTGTAAAACGGTATTTGAGGTAGGAAGTGCTTGCTGAAAACATTACTGTTCCATTCACAATAGTTCTTGATCTAAGAAAAGAATAGCTTATTTTTACTTTCTCTACTACGTATAGTAAGTAGGGGAAGTATTGTATTCCACTCAAAAATTCGATACCGAGATTTCACCGGAAATACATGTTTTGAGACCCCTGAATCCAAAAAAAAGCATTTTTAGAAACATGTCCGTGTATGTGTCTGTGTGTGTGTGTCTGTGAACAGCATAACTCAGAAACGAACAGTCAGATAAACACCAAACTTGGTATTTAGGTTCAGTATCTTCCAGAGATGCGACACGAAGGTTTTCAAGAAAATCCCCCCACCCCAGATTACCCTTTACATGGAACATTTTTCGTAAATTTTAATTTTATCAAAAATGCTCTAACGATTTTGATTAAAATATATGTTTAAGATATTTTCATGACAAATAAAATGTATATCTTGAATTTTCTGGGAATGTCTCCAAAAGTATTCTTCATTGTGAACGACTTTTGCATACCTAGTAAACCATAAGAGATAGACAAAATTTTACTACACAAAAAATTTAGATCGCGTTAAAATACTCAATTTATGTCATATACATTTTTTTTGAGTGAACCATTTTCGAGATATTGCTTGTTATTCCCTTAAATTTTCCAATACATATACTTTTTCTCAAATTCGTTATTCATTTTTTATATCCTGTACATGCAAAGAGAATGGAATACGCCACATAGCAACCAGCGCTTAAAAGATTTGACTATCGCTTATAACCTACCATATTCCCCCTTGCATCTACAAGAAAATTAGCAATAAGATTAACATCTCGATATCTCGATTAACATGAAGCATATGGAGAATAAGCGTTTGTAAAAATAGTTTGTATAAGAGTAGAGAAAGTCATGTGAGTGTAACACATCAGATTTTTTAATTATGCTATCCCCCACCTAAACACACAAATATTGTGTCTTTATTACCTCTATTGTTTGAAAATAAAGAATGAAACTGATTATGAATCTTAGCACTCGAGAACTATAAGGATTGGACTAATATTTCTTCCAACTTCTGCAGTATTGATTTTACGGTTTTAAATAACTGTTTCCGAAATACAAGAAACTGAAAGCGTAAATTGCCACGAGTCACTAGAATACTTACCGGCAAAACCCATCGCGATGGTAGCTAAATCTTACTCATACAAGCGCTTAAATGAGTGCTTAAAATAACACACGAGTATTTACCAGATTAAATGATTAATTCTCAGGAAAAAAAGGTCACGAATATGTGCATGAATGTGTACATGAATGCGCGCACGAACGAATGTCTCTGATTAGAATACACGTCCTTTATTAACTCAGGCTCCGTCTACAAAATCCCTTAAAATGCAGTTTAATTTCAAAACTCCTACATATGCATATTTGATACTGTTACTAGTCGGTACCTCCCCGACTCTCAGAATTTCATTACCTTTCTCTTTTTCAGAATTTCTGTCTACGTTACTATTCAAACTAACTGAACTTATAACCTAACTGCATTCCAAGAATCTTTAAGCTAATGCTTTCGCTCTTCACGCTGTTAGTAATAAGTGCATAACATGACTCGCTAATTACTTTTTTCTTTCAACAAATCTTTCAGCTCAAGCTTATTATATTACATTGATTTAATATATGCAAATTATTTATTGCAAATATATCTTTATCCTACTATAATTTCTATATTTAATTATATATTCTCGTCAATAATTACCAACACTTAGACTTAAATTCAAGATCATCTTTATTTTCCTTCCGTTGTTGTTGCCAAAATTTCGGAACGGGCATTATATAACGCTTGCTGCTATAGGTAGTTCATATCGGGCTTATGTAGCTGCATATAAAGTCCTTTGAAGGAAAGAAAAAAGAGGGAAAAAAAAGAACCTGAAGTCTGCATGGAACTCGACGTGCAGTGACGTCAGGAGAGGGAGGTAAAATATCACTCAGCCGCAGGCCATGGAACAGAGGGGGAGGAAGAGAAGGAGGAAAAAAACACAAGGGCTTTTCTGAAAGTTAATTTTCCCTATGATGTTTATACGTGAAGAAGGACAAGGGGTGAGGGGAAAGATGGAGAGGAATGGCATACACACAGGCACCTCCCCGCGGCCATAAGGAGTAAAGCCAGATGTCGATATCAACGGAAGTGGACCTTAAGGATCTTCTGTTGCATTGTTGAGCCTTTCCACATCGATACACATCGGATTTTCTGTGCAACAGAAGTCTGTTTGTATACAATGCTGCATTTACTGTGCAGCAGTTTAGAAATCTCTGACGACCAGGACTGTACTCCTTAGTGTATGTTTGACAAAGCATCGAGAAAATCTAACCTACATGGAAACTTAATGCTGAGCAAACTACAACAATAAAGGGATGTATTATAGTATAAGCCATTGAAAATTATATCAATATATCTTTTTTCAAATCGAAGTTATCAGTTTTTTTCTGTAATACAGGCGCTATACTTATAGCCCTATATTGCATTACATACTTTTGAAATGCACATTTTATGAAATTAAATTGCAACTTTATTTGGTGTAGTCTAATATTCCTATATGTATATAACACTGGTCTACATGAGTTCTGGGGTTTGGAAATTAAGTGGTGTTGTTTACTAGTTTGGCACCCCTAAATACGAAAACTATATCAATTTTTTTCCATCACCCTCAGTTTTCTCTGCACAGCTACCCCACCTCCAAATCTACTTCAGACTATTTACTACAAGCAACTAGTGGCGAAATCTATGTTATGTAGCATAATTTCTAAATCTGGCAATATTGCTTTTGTTAGGTTGGCAAGAAAAGGGAGAAAATGCCCTTGAACGTCGACGGTTTACTGACAATGAGTAAGAGGTAGAATCTTGCTATTACCATGGTATGGCATGAACAGAAGAACCATGTGGATGATTGTTACTTGTGTATAACGAATAGCGGGATTCAACAAAAAAATATAAACAAATGTGTATTCAACTTGGATTCGGAAATTAAAGCCGTCCTTCATGGTCCAGGACTCCCAATCCCCTCTCCACCATCAATGGATACATTTGAAGTCCATGAATCAGAGATAGCTAGTGAAAGTGGTGAATCTGACGACTATCCCGAGGGTGATACTGATAGTAACCATAAACCTTCCAATCTAAACTTAGTAACTGGTGTGAGAATTGGACTCTCAAAAAGAAAATACAACGTTCAATGAGAAATCGTGACAAAGACTTTTCTGTTTAAGACGGTTTAATGATGTTCTGAAAAGACACTGCTGTACTGTTGACAAAAGTGGATGCTCAAAAGTATGGCAGTAAGCAATGGAACTTATTTATATATTCTTCGAAGCAAATTTTGGAAGCCTTATTACTACACATAGGAAATGCACTAGCATCAATTCCAACTGCGTATTCAATACACTTAAAAGATACGCAGTACGTGAAAGTACTCCTTCATACTGTGAAGTATGACGAACTGGCTTGTATGTGGTGACGTTAAAGTGATCGGCACTAAGATGCCTTGTAATGTTTTGAATAGGACAGTAGAATATATCATGGACATTGGGGTAGGAGAGAGTGGCCTAAGATGGAAAATCTGGTAGAGGGATCGAAGAACATTGTAAATGAGCATTTGGTTGATGCACATAGCATTTTATTGCCTCCACTGCACATAAAATTAGGACTGATGAAGCAGTATGTGAGAGCACTGGACAAACAGTAAAGTTTTCCAATACTTGTGTAGCCAAGTCTATCATACTACAAAGTTAAACGAAGGGATACTTGCTGGACCGGGTAGTAGGTTGATGTCTAATGTACACTTTGAAAGTACAATGACGGAAATAGAACAGAAAGATTGCAGGAGTTACAAAATTGTAGGGCCTTATTTCCTTGGCCAGAATAAGATTTAACCATCGCTGAACTTTGTGTATCCACATTTCTACAAATCTTTATCTGGATTAGCATAAGTATAAAAATAAGCTTTTATAAACAATAGTTTGAAGAAGAGGTATAAAAAGAAATGATAGTGAGTAGAGATAGTCCTGTGATTACAGAATATCTAATACCCTTGCTGGTTATCGTTCTAAATTCCTTTTCTATATTTACACTTTTCATGTACTGCATACTAACAGGAGGGCGCTGCTTTGCTTGCATTCCGATTTGTCTCTTCTTTTATAAAACTATACCTTTTTCACAGTAATTTGGACTTCTCCATTCATCCTGGTCTCTGCATGACTTCAGGATAATTATTCCCTCCCAACGAGTCATTTTCAAGCGAGAGAAGGTGTCATAACTTGAAAGCCTAGTTATACATCAGCACAATTGCTGAGGGGAGGAAAGAAACAATCATGGAAGTGCGAAATACAAAGTAAATTATTACATTTCACTGCTTTAGAAAGTAGAGGAACATATACAAGTAATATTCCGCTCAGCTTAAATGTCTCCATAATACGATATGGAAGGAATAACAATTTACCACAAAATATTTTTATTGGCTACGTATAGTGTATTTTTTATATTAAGTATGCTGTACTGAAACTGGTTCGTTAATCTAGGGAATAATTAGAGAATTTTAATTAATATACAGCCCCTACCGCATTGTAAGGAATCATATTTTAATGTTAGCGTTTATTAGCTCAAACATTAAATTATCCGATCTTTGCTCAATTTTGTAACTCAGAGGAGAAATTTGTTTATGTTAGCTGTTAGTTTTTAGAAGTCTAACTTATTTACAAAAGTGAACAACACCGAGCAATCACTGTGACCAACATTCAGAATAATATATCCAATCAACCTATAATAAATGTGTTTTCTCTAACCACTGAGTTATTGGAAGTTATTTCATGTTTATGCTTTAACAGTGGGTATAACTTTGATTATTTGTGCGACGTTTCTGTTCTCCAGTCAAAGTTAAATAATGTTTTCTAACACAATACTTTAATTAGTATCTATAGAAATATCGACACCGTTGAGCTCTTAAACATCTGCTGGTTCTTGAAAAGCACGTGGAGTATATCAGCATTTGTTTATCCATACTATTCAGGAAATCAGGGATACTTTATTAATTAATACAAGGAATGGGTCCTGGGAATTTTGAGTTTAGAAAAAAAAGAATACAAACTAATAAATTAGAAAAGGAAGTGTGCAATTCTTGTGGAATTTTTAAGTCTATGTTCAGAAACATACTAAATACAGTTAGGGGTATTATTAGCACTATAGTCTCTGTCAGGAACGAAGGCGGTGGATGACAGCTGCTGCACAGAAAGTTGCAAGGAAGGGGGAGCCCCATTGGTCGTAAGCACGTGGCCTTCTGGTGTGAATGGGGAAAACACATTATTTTGTTTTACACTTTCATGACACAGTTCATACGTGTCCTTCAAATGAAGTAGTTATTTTGCTCAGATCAACTAAGTAATACATTGCTTCATCGGATGCATAATTACAGAAATCATTTTCTATTATACACTCGGGAATTACACTCAACGGCTGCCAGGGCAATGCTTGTTGAAGGCACTAGAGGGTGGGATCATTCCAGAGTCTGTTTAGAACAGCGATAGGTTTATAACATTGAACAATCTTTTAATTTGGTTTGGTTTTTCTGTTCCAAATGTGCACGTTTACATCGCTGCAAATAAGTATATGCAATGTTTATATTACCAATTTGACAGGAAAAAGTATGGAAACAATTCGCAAGATGGAGAAGACTGTAGCAAGTCAGTTATCTCGGCATGTATTTTCTGTTGAGTAAGTGGAAACCATCTGCGGACACTTTAGCATATGCGTGAACTACTACTTCAAAAATAGCGTACTAAGTAGCAGAAGCTCCTTTGAAAGAACTGGTTTGGCCAAATTGGTTCGTTACACCTATAGTCATCATTTATAAATCAGGGAAGCTTTAAAGTCTAAATTACGAAATAATTTACTACGCATCTGCAGTACACAGGACCACCAGTATGCAAGCTAACGCGGACCTTTGAGAACAGTACGAGGTCAACCCATTTGTTAGTTTTAGTTAAGTGTTGTGAAGCAATAAATGCTGCTTTGTATTCGTATAACTGCCTTGCGCTGCATATAAAATAAAGATAACTTTCCTTTAGAATATTTGTGTAATTATAACTACAGTATTTACTCTTCTCTGAAACTTTTAAACAATATATGACATGAAGCGTCCATTTATACCCATTTGAGGTTTCTCTAAGCGGAGCCAAGCACATAACGAGAAGCCATAGGCAAATTTTATTAAATGTATCAGGCCACTGATTATATTTAATTCCACTTTGAGAACCTTTAACTTCGGAATGGGAATTTCTGCTCTTAAACAACACTGTCTGTAAGGAATTGAGAGTCAAGATATGCTGCTGTAGCTTCGTTTCTACTACATTACCTCTGTGCGCTCTAGGCATGCAATAAACTGTAGAAGCCCTTTGTATATTGTCATAGAAACCAGCTTGCTCCTTTAGACTTGAGTAACCTTCTCACAACTTTATTGATGATTAGTTATATCAAAACGGCGCTGGCCGGACAACTTTTGAGTCAAAATTTATCATTCTCATTTCAATTACGGACAAAGTCGTGCGAAGTTACAAAAGATCAAAGCTTAATTAAATATCTTCCAATAAAATATAAATGCAGTGTTTCTTGCTGATCTTGTAACTTCTCTATAAACTTGCAAGTATTTTCCGAGGTTTTGTACCTTTGAATTCTAAAAAGAATCATCAACCTCTGAAATACAACGCAAAATAAATATATATTACATAACGTTTAGGCCATCTATATGTCGGAAAATCAAAAGTATTGGCAAGACCAAATACAAATATTTTAAGCTTTGACACTAAAAGATATGCTCAATTACTCCTATAGCTCTCACTAATTAAAAGCGGGTGCCCGCAAAAACGGGCTAACCATCAATTTATAAACAAAAAACCTCATGGTTAATTCAAAAAATAGATGAGCTCATAGGCTATTTCCATAAAATTCAACATACAAATTTTGTCATGAAAATATCTTAAACGTATGGTATATTAATGAAAATCATTATGGCCATTTATGAGAAAATAAAAAAATAATGAAAATTTAACTTCATAAAGTGTAGTTAGGGAGGCGGGATTTTTTTGAAAAACTTCCTTTACATCCTTTGGAGGACCCTGAACTTAAATACTGTGTTTGGTATTTAAGTTCATTTTAATGACACTGCCCCAGACACACACACACACACACACACACACACACACACATACAAATACAGCGATACACATATGGGCCTTTTCCTAAAATATTTCTATTCTGGAGTCCTCAAAACATGTGTTTCCAGTTAAATATCTGTATGAAATTTTTGGAAGGAGTGTAATACTTCCTTTACTTATTCTAGATAAACAGTAGACGCGTTCAAAATTAGTTACCTCCTTGATCAACAGCTGAAACTGAAACACATTCTCAAGAAAATCTCTATGATGAGATACAAAGCTTTTAACTTTATAACAGTTTACTCTAAAAACATATAATTTTGTTTTATTATAGCAAAATTAGGCTCATCTGGGTGTTTAGACAGGAGGAAGCGCAAATGGTTTAATTGAGTAAGATAGTTTGTTTGCTATTTTATTCCCAAGTGTACTAAAATCTAAGGACCGTTTTTATTGGCATTTGCAAAAGTTGACTTTATTTTGTCTGCTTCTTCGAATTCAAACGAACTTCTCCAAAACATGACTCTACGTTATTAAATGACACTTTTCACAAATGAATAAACATAGCCATGGAAAGATACCTTCCCTATACCCCTTTTTTGGGACAAGACCAATATGCTTGTGAGCAACAGAAGAAAGGGAAATTAGTTTCAGATATACACAGACAACTATCCCCAACAGTACATATGTATAAGTTGTAGTGTCTTCATAAAGAGCGGGTAAAAGAAGCGGGAAATTTTCAAATGAAGCTTTGTATATTGCATTAAATAAATTATATTGGTTTTTAACAATGTCCTTAAAAGTTCGCTATTTATTACCAGCTTGTAAAATATTGGTTTGATTTTAAACATTCAATATTGTTATTTAATATATAAGTAGAAGCAGGAAGTTCTAAAGAATATAAACTGAGATTAGAGGAAGATGGTTATTTCCCTTTCTTCCTACAACAACCCTATAGTTTCACTGTTTACGTTTTACCTCGTGTCACTGAATGTTTGCGGTTAGGGCTGCATGAAGTACATTTAGATCCTGTAACAGGAAATGAATGTCAAGGGAATAGTAAACAGAACGTCAGGGGTAAAACACGTGTCATCTGGATTTGTTTTGACGTTCTTTCGAAAGCCTGAGAACTAGTCCCATCAGCATCTCTTGATGCTGAAATTGGTGTACGAGTAGTGTTTACGCGAGTTCATTCAGAAAAAAATACATAGCAAATGTCTTCTTTGGCAATTAGTAGTTGGTTCACACAGGCCGTATGTAGAGCAAGGTTGAAAAATGCAGAAGCAACTGAAAAAGTTAATGCCATAGCCGGTGTTTGAACCACGGATCTTCCGGTTTCCGTGCGATTGCTGTAACCAACTGAGCAACCGGCACATGCAACATGCCGGCACTGCTTTAAATTCTCCAACTGACGCTCATTTTTTTTTCCGGTAAACCATAAGAAATATCATATTCATTTTGGCATGACGTATCCCAATGGCGACTAATAATTTCGTAAGTTCCCGGGCTTCAGAGTTTAACCAACTATTCGGTCAACCAATGGTAATTAATTGTTCTTTCACCAATCCGTGTGTAGGAAAAGGTTGGAAAGGTGGTATAAGATTGAAAAATTCAATGCTATAGCCGGGATGTGTGAAAGAACAATTAATTACCATTGACTAACCTAATAGTTGCTTAAACTCTGAAGCCCGGGACTTAAGTACTTACGATATTCTATGTCGTCACTGAGGTATGTCATCTTAAAATCAATTTGAGATCTCCCGGTTTACCAGGAAGAATACGTCACTTGGGGAATTTAATGTCACACTGGCATGCTGCCATGGTAGTTCAGTTGCTTAAGAGTAAGCGGACGGAAACCGAAAGATCCGTGGTTCAAATCCCGGCTATAGCATTGCAATTTTTCAGTCTCCTTTTATCGTACCTTTCCAAATGTGTTTTTTGTAATCAAGCCAACTAAGCAGGAAACCTATCATGGCTTGAAGGGCACCGTCACAGATATTAATGTAGACAAAAGCTTTCTTTACAAAACAAATTTCTAAAATTGGTTAAAAATGATTTGCACAACAATAGGATCATTAACTGAGATTTATTTAACGCGTTATGGATTTGTATTCACATACATTTTCCCTTGCGGTAGGCTGATGATGTTTATGACGATGAGAAGTGAGGGAAGTAATTATTTGAAAGGTTATTTATTTGAAAATGGATTTGTATGCTGGAAGCTATTGAAAAATTATGGTTTTCATCATCACAATCGTGGTGGTTTGGTTTCAGGTATAATAACCAATTAATGTATATATAATACCCAGGGAACACTACATCTGCCACTAAAGCGTTTAAGAGCACGTATTTACACTATGAATCAAGTACCTAAGGTTCCACCTTATCCAGAAGAGTTACTTACTACTACGAAAACGAATTGATATCACAAGAAAAAAATCTCTTCTGAACGATTGAACCTTTTCTGAATTAACAAGGTGGATTTTCCAGAAGTTAATAATCATCCCAAGAATGATTCAAGCGTAACTGAAAAGTGGAACTGATTTTACCTTTCAGTGTTATTCCCTAAGGATCTTTAGCGGTTCCAGGGCATAACGACTGCAAACTATATCCTCCGAATCTCAAAAATAACTCTTCTGCTCCTCTATTATGAAGCTATTTCAAAACCTTAGAGAACTGAAATTATGTGTCTCTAAAATGCATTGTAAATACTTGTCTAAAAAAGTTAATAATAATAATAATAATAATAATAATAATAATAATAATAATAATAATAATAATAATTAGTTCACTGCAATTCCCTTGAGATTGGGTTACTCCATTGATTTTCATGTCCTGTCTGTATGATGATTTATAAAAATAATCCATCCAGTTCATTCAAATAAACACCTTTGGAACACCGTTACTTCTACAGACGAAAATACAGTGGCATTCAGACCGCAGACATCTCTTGGAAATTAGAGGATATGAAGCAATATTTCGTAGACCCAGAAAGTATATAAAATTGCAGAAATGCGCTTAATCGTTTCAGGTTTTACTACACTAAAAACCTTACGAGACCTGTAAATGCTGCAACAAGCGTATACGGAATATGAATTGAGAAAGCTGCAGGTCTTGCAGTGGCATAATCCATTCAAGATGGAGCAAGAAATATTCACTGCATTCTAAAATATACATAAATGTAAAATTGAGGCTAAATAGTTCAGATACCTAAAAATTACTTCCTCTACCCTGTATCTAAAATGAGAGAAAATGTGGCTTTGGACCCACGAAATTCAATATTTGCTTTTAACTAGGAGAACGGGGGAGCTTCTTGAAAGTCATGCTGCATCTTTGGAGGATACTGAATTTAAATACCATATTAATTATTTATCCGATAATCTACAAATACACATGCACACACACATTTTTAAAACTGACGTTTTTATTAAGAGAACCCCAAAATTTGTATTTCCTTGAAATCTCAGTATGGAATTTTTGTGTTAAATACAGTTCTACATCTACCTACTACAGGATGTGGTAGAGAAATTAAGAAGTTGTGGGCACAAATATTTTCTCTGTTAGGTGTTCAGAAGTAGACACTGCAGTAACCATATTGCCCGTTAAAACTATTTTGTAGTTATTAGTGACACGTTACCATCAATCTCCTGTCATAATGTAATCAGTTTTAAAACAGAACACTTAAGTTGGTCAAGAGCTTTCCACAGTGAATTCAAATATGTAACCTTTAAGCACAGCCAACTGCTGAGAACGTGCATTTTGCATAATTAGAAGCAAATTTACTATTCAAAAATGTAGGGTTGTTTGAAAGTAATTGCAATGTCATATGACCTATTCCTTAAGCGGGACCTAACATTTGTTGTACACCAACCTAAATAGCCATTGTTTATACAGATATAAATTTAACAATACGATGTTTTTGTAGTAAATATATAACAAACGTTAACGCCAGCCATTTATGAAAAATTGGAAAAGGATATATGCTTCCGATTCATTATAATCTTAGATTTAAAGAATATTCCAAGTCACGGTATTGAAAGCTGAGCTTGTCGTACTGACAAAGCTGGTTGGAAAAATACTATCATTCAATGGCATTCAAAAGTAGCATTGCTAGAAACAAAAACTCCAATATGCTTAGCAGCTTCTTTACGCGTATGTTCAGCGTTAATGAATGATGTTTCAGTAAATTTAGTAATACAACCTTAATAATTTGTTAGTGAACCGTGGTATTTTTTATGTATGATTATTAATTGACTATACAATTTAAAGCAAAATTGTATATATTTAGAGGTTAGATAAAGAACAGATATTCGAAACATTTCCCATCCGTCACTGAAATTTGAGATATGAGATTTTTAAATTACAGTAGGGTCTGACAGATTTTACAACCTGTAAAACTATATTACTAGTTGCTGTTGGAGTAATCTGATCTTAAGAAGAATGCATTATATCCAAGTTACTTCATGGGCCTCCAAACATTAAAAGAAGCTGGCTTAAATTCAATCCCAACTACCCCAGGTACCATACTGTAACTTCTCGTTAAGGAATGGAGCAGTAAGTAGATATGGACATACGACGTACGGACATTGGAAAACGTTAAACATTACGTATGCAACCCTACCATTATAAACAGCACTTTTAGAATCAAGATGGATATACGGAATAGAAACAAGGGGAGTAGAAGAAGGATGAGAGAAAATGGATATGATCTTAAAAGCATTTTGGAAGTGCTATGGAACACAGATAATGTAGGACTGTTATTAGAAACGGGGAAAGTTAACGAGAGAGGAATGGTGATGGAAAACATTTTGAAGTTTTTGTATGGGATAATTCAGTTGCCAGAAGATAATGTTTTGAAGAAATGTTTAGATTACCAAGAAAAAACATTAGGTCCATGAATGTTGGTTGAGTAATATTAAAGAGCTCTTGGCGAGAGTAGGGAGAAACGTCAGAGAAATATATAAGGATAAAGATAAACAAGAGAATGAAGTCAAGGAGTACTGAAATCTAACCATTGTATTTTACAAAATGATAAAGATGGAATTAATAAAAGAAAAGCACATAAAATTGTAATAAAAAAGAAAGGGAAGCAATAGCATAGTTTAGGCTAGTGGTATATAATGTTATACAAGGAATATGTCTGATATACGGAGAGATGAGAATGAAATGCACATTATAAAGGAACAAACGAATGGAGGAGAAGACTTATTGGAGAGAAATAATAGCATTTTGAAAATAAAATGTTTTAGGTCGATCTCAAGTAACAGGTTTAGCGGAATTTTTGTGGAATGTGAGAATTTGATGGAAGTGGGAATTTGAGGGAAATTGAAAACAGTTGAAAAATATGGAGGTGAGGAAGATTGTATGTTGAATTTAAAAAAGTAAGATATATAAAGTAGAATGCAATATCGCAGATCTGGGAAATAAGTGGCCAGGGTCAGCCCTAACAGAACCCGAATGTGTTAATAACTTAGCACAAACAAATAAGTTAAAAAAAGGTTTTCAGTGTATTAAACATCATGTATAATTAGCTCATTATGGCACGCGTTTGGTGTCACAATAGTAATCACTTATTTCAATAGCAAACACTCAATATTGTTATACCAAGTTACCGTGCTTATAGAGAGAAGGTGAAGCCATTTTGTAATATTCTTTTCTCTGAGTAACGGACATGAAACAATCTCTGGACATTATTAAATGTAGAATAATTAATACTAAATTAATGGGAGCTCAATACCGTCACCTCGATACTCTCAATACTCGTTGGTATCGAAGTATGTCAAATGCTCTGAGATAAACCCTAGATACTTTTTCGATACCTTTAAATTTATAAATTTTCCATTATTCAAAGTTGTTTCGCTTAACTTTATGCTAGATAAGGCATGGAAGGAGTCGAGACTTCGAGTTATTCCTCGCATGTGTCCCCAAAGCGTTGAACTATAGTTCTTCAAAAACCTTGACTGCGTTTCCTATGGGTGAATCAATTTTACATTCCATAGACTCTTGCGTCTAAACAAAAAGATGTAAATCAATGGGGGAGGGAGTAGATGTACTCATGTAACATGCATAGTTAACTGAGTTGTGACTGAAGCTGATTTAGCTGACGTACATGAATCACATTCCTGCAATAACCTGGCTGGGTGACTCACTCTTATATTTACCTAATCCGGTGACCAAAATCCATGAATTCAGCAGAATCAATTCAGAACTTAAGATGTGAGATAATACAATCATGGAAATATTTGCTTTTTCTTTCTATCTGTTAGTTTGTGTTTACTCAAATCAAACTGGAGTCACGAGCATAGCTTACAGCTATACCGTACGATCAATTTCCATAATATGGATAGAAAATCCTTCAATTTTTTTTCAGCATGAAATACAGTTACATAAAAAGGGAAGCAAAGAAATTATTATTATTTAGTATTGTTATCTTTTACTAAATAGGGAATATATAAGCTGTGGCATTATCAAGATAAAAAAATTCTGCCAATTCGAGAATGTCAAACCGGAACAATTTCGGACATGCGTTTACACACAGAAAAGTACTAATAAGAAGCTACCACATTTATAGTTTTTTATAAAGTGAGTGTCGGATATCAAGTATCTATGCTCAAAAATCAGTATCGGTTTGCAGTATCGAGAAATAGTGGTATCGTCCCATGGCTATTACTTACCATGCTGTGCTGATAATAGGTTACATCACTGTCAGTAACACCTACTAATTTCTCTCCTAGGAAGGGAATGTATGTACTAGTAGGCCACGGTATGAGTGCGTTCGGTGGAAAGAGGAATTAAACAGTAACAGAACAAGTGGCGGGGCATCGGAAGGACAGCCAGGTAAAGAAATGATCCCCAGTCCCGAGTAGCATTTACCAGCGAGGTTGAGAGCTGGAAATGTACCATATACTTACGTTCCTTCACTCCGTTCTGATTCTATCTTTGAAGGCGTTAGGTATCGTCAACAAACACAGTAGCGCCATCCTCCAAGCTCACTCATATCGTGGCCGACTATAAGCATCTGCCTTGGATATCGGTTTATCACGTCAGTTAATAGCAAATGAAAATAGGAGAGAAGTTAACGTCTCATTTACGAACATATGATGATGGTGTCATTTAAGTCAGCTATGGATGACAAATTATTTCACGATTTATTTGCTACAACTTATTACGCTAAGATTGCATAAAAGGTTGTATTCAACCCATCAACAATTTTACGATGGCACTCGTGAAAATTATTGCACTTATGACAGTGAGTGAGACAGTCACTCGTGCCATAACCATCAAGATTATTCACTTGATGCGTAAATTAGTGTTATATTTTCTCCATGATTGGAAGTTGTGTAAGCACATAGATAACATAAAACTAAATACGAAGTAATAAACTTGATTTCGCATTCGTATGATTTTCTTCACTCACTCTATTACAAACTGTTCGTATAAAACCTTATTCTACCTACTTTTTGTTAATCCAGATATTTAATTCGCATTTACGCATTTAGTTGCACAATACTGTAATTAGAGGATATGACTATTGCCTGTCGTTATTTGATGGCTTTGAAATACCATGCTTTTTGCATAACTACCCGAGAAAATTCCCATTTGAGAATAGTACAAGTATTTGGAAATTCAAACCAATAACAAGGAATATCACGGAAATGGCTAACTCAACAAAACATTTATTTGAAATAAATATTGTGTTTTACCGGGATCTCAATTTATCGTGTAGTAAGAGTTTGTCCTCCTCTTGCGACTTACCAGTTATATAGTACTAAGTAAATAGAAAAAAAAATTCTAATGTGATGCATTCACATGATCTTCTCTTCCCTCTATCGTTTGTTAGTGGGTACACAAGCTGTTCTTACTAAGCTTATTACTTTCTCTACTACGTATAGCAAGTAGGGGAAGTATTACATTCCACCCAAAAATTCGTTACCGAGATTTCACCGGAAATGTATGTTTTGAGGCCCCTGAATCCCAATTTTTTTTTGAAACATGTCGGTTTGTGTGTCTGTGTGTGTGTCTGCACAGCATAACTCAGAAACGAACAGTCGGATAAACACCAAACTTTGTATTTAGGTTCAGTATCTTCCAGATATGCGACACGAAGGTTTTCAAGAAAATCCCCCACCCCAGACTACCCTTCACATGGAACATTTTTCGAAAATTTTAATTTTCTCAAAAATTGCTGTAACGATTGAATAAAATAACATATGTTTAAGATATTTTCATGACAAATAAAATGTATATCTTGAATTTTCTGGGAATGTCTCCAAAAGTATTCTTCATTCTGAACGACTTTTTCCTAACTGGTAAACCATAAGCGATAGACAAAATTTTACTACACACAAATGTAGATCGCGTAGAATACAAAATTTATGTAATATACATTTTTTTGTTGTTGAGTGAACCATTCTCGAGATATTGCTTGTTATTCCCTTAAATATTTCAATACTTATTTTCTCAAATGAGAATTCGTTATTCATTTTTTTGTCGTGGATATGCAAAGAGTATTAATCTGTGGCAAAGAGAATGGTGCTGCACATAGCAACCAGCTAATAAGAGTAATGTCTATGCTTAAAGACTACGTTATTTCTATATTGCCTTCGTAAGCATATATTCCCCTTACATCTACAAGAAAATTTGCAGTAAGATAGAGTCTGCAAATGTTTATCTCGATTAACATGAAGTAGATGGAGAATAAGCGGTTGTAGAAATTGTTTGTACAAAAGTAGAGAAAGTCATGCGAGTGTAACACATCAGACGTTTTAATCCAAACAAATCTTTGCAGAAACAGCTACATTACACATTTTGTTATAGATACAAAGGGAACAGCAACAGTCAGATGTTTAAGAACTGCTCTACATGCTGGCCTTTAAATTCCATACTGTTTCCATGCAATCGCCAGAAACACTGAAAGCTGACAGGATTTTAAGAGATTGGCCAGGAAATGAAAAAATAGAACCATTAATAAATGGCTAATGCCACAAAAATACTTATTAATGTAAATTGTGTGTTTTAAAGAGATCTATATTTTGTGAAGTACGGTTTTCGTCAATCGCTTAACGCTTACCAGTTATAGAAGTTAATACAAAATTCCTTCCGAATGAAGAGGACTTTACAGGCTATTCCCAGAAAATTAAGATTACATATTTTTTGTGATGTAAATATGTTTAATACATAATATTATAATCAAAGTCATTATAGCCATTTTTCAGAAATGTTATAAAGTGTTCCATGTAAAGGGTAGTTTAGGGGTGGAGAGTTTCTTGGAAATCTTCATGTCTCATCTTTGGAAGATGCTGAACTTAAATACCAAGTTTGGCGTTGATATGACTATTCATTTTTGTATCACACACACACACGTACACCTATACGCACGCACAAACGTTTTTCAAAAAAGCTCCAATGGGTTTGGCTTAAGTAATAAGATTCTTGTATGAGCAATAAAGCTTACCTATACCTTACATTTTATGAGAATCGCCTGTGAAGTTAGTTTATCTGATTGAATTTTATACAATTTTGTAAAACTACGAAACCATCAGACCGGTACCATAAAAAATGCAGGATTTATAACAATATAATTTATTTATTGATTTATTTCGACATTAACAATTTTCTATATATTCGCTTCTTTTGCTTTGCGTTTTCCAATAATTTTATAGTTTTTATAGTACTAAAATTAATTTGTTTTATGCGTTATCATGCAAAGATTCTGGAATTTCAAAGGCAGCATATAGCGACTCCATTTTATTTTTTCTATCGCGTAAATAGACAGTAGGAATGTATTGCATTCTTCTCAAAATTTTTATATTAACATTTCACCCAAAACACATGTTTTGTGGCCCCAGAATAGACAAAAATCCATTTTTACAAAAAATGCGTGTGTGTAATTTTCCCTTTCTCTCTCTCTCTCTCTCTCTCTCTCTCTATCTATCTCTCTCCCTCATCTTCGTGTGTGTCTGTGTCTGTAAACAGCATAACTCAAAACTCAAACGGTATTTAACTTCAGTATCTTCCAAAGTAGGAACACGAAGTTTTCAGAAAATCCTCCTACTCCAAATTACCCTTTACACGGAAGATGTTTGGAAATTGTTTATTTTCTCAAAATGGCTCTAACGATTATGACAAAACACCATGTATTAAATATGTTTACATGACAAAACGTATACCTGAATTTCCTAGGAATAGCATGCGAGGTTCCCTTTATTGGAAGGAAGTACTTATAATTTTGTACAACTGGTAAACGTTAAGTGATGGACGTGAATGCACCACCCAAAAATTGTAGATCTCTTTAAAACACGCAATATATTAATTCAAATAATTTTTGTAGTATAATCCATTTCTGAAGTATTCCTTATTAATATTTTCAATTGTTCAATTCTTTGTCATTCTTTCAAAGTCGATATTCAATTGTTTATCGCGATTACATGGAAAGAGTGTAGAGTGAACCGAAAATGGTGTCCAGTTCTTTAATATTTGACTATCGCTAGTACCTGTGTATCTAAAACTATATGCGAAGTATGGTTAATTTACAAATGTTTATCTGCTTAAAATAAAGTAGATAGAAAAATAAGCTATTGTAACAATATTTTGTAGAAGTTATATTAAAAGAAACACAGGAAGGTGAAGAAAGTCATGCGATTATAACACATCATATTATTTCTTTTTATCCGAGAGTTTCGAAACTTGTATTTACAGTGAAATATCGGAATCGATTTGGTGGGAGAGAAAGTAAAAATATAGTCATTAAGGAATCTTGTTAAACTTTCTCATATACCAATAAGGATATTGAAGACCATATACAGAGCTACTATTATATCTACTTTATCATATGAAGTAGAATTTGTGGGTGGGAAACTACTGAAAAATTAAACCAAATCCAAAAGCATTTTCTGGAGCGAATTTTATAGGTGGGAGAGTACTGCAGACTGTAAGGTTGTAAAAAGAATGTGTTCAATAAAGTAAAAGCCTGCATTTAAAATAAGGACAGTATAGTTCAATACAATACAGAGAGATCAGTGGCTTCAACGCGCGGGTTTTTCAGAGAAATTTGTTAGGGTGGACAGGTGTTGAGCAATGAAACTGAACAAGGGCTTAAAAGAAATATGAGGGATGTGGGGTGCAGCGTGCGGAATAATCCGGAGACAATTGCGTGGTATCGAAACACAAAATTGGTAGTCGTAGTGTCATCTAAAATGTGGTTCAACTTGCAATGTCAAATAGTGCGTCTTTGGGAAATAGAAGCCAATTAGTTGACTGAAGACGAGAACAAAGAGGCAGTTTAGCTTGGCTAAGACTAGAGGGGGTGAGAATAGGTCCATTCTTAGTATGGAAGCATGGAGCATATTCTGGCAGAGTACAGAGAAACACGACTATTAAGAAAATAATATTTACCACAGGGAGGACCGAAGACTCATTGAACGCACGCTCAGCCAATCATTCGACTTAGCTCAAATATTTACCACCCAGTCTTTGGATTCTAGTAGGGGAATGAAGGTTTGCTCGAATATAATGTTGCGACGCTCGGTGTCACAACTGGGGGCATTTCTAGCAAACGACATTGCTTGTTATGAAGAAGGGAAGAAGGGAAAGGAGTAACTAATACGAGAGTCAGGGTATTATCTATATTTAATATTAAGTTTATAATTTCACTTCTGTCCATTTAATTCTTATTTTTACTCTTTTTTACTTTCCCTACTACGTATAGTAAGTAGGGGAAGTATTGTATTCCACCCAAAAATTCGATACCGAGATTTCACCGGAAATACATTTTTGAGACCCCTGAATCCAAAAAAAGCATTTTTGGAAACATGTCCGTGTGTGTGTGTGTGTGTGTGTGTGTGTGTGTGTGTGTGTGTGTGTGTGTGTGTGTGTGTGTGTCTGGCTGTGATCAGCATAACTCAGAAACCAACAGTCGGATAAACACTAAACTTGGTATTTAGGTTCAATATCTTCCAGGGATGCGACACGAAGGTTTTCAAGAATATCCCCCACCCCAGATTACCCCTTACATGAAAATTTTTCGAAAATTTTAATTTTCTCAAAAATGGCTCTAACGATTTTGTTTAAAATATCATATGTTTAAGATATTTTCATTACAAATAATATGTATATCTTGAATTTACTGGGAATGTCTCCAAAAGCATTCTTCATTGTGAACGACTTTTGCATAACTGGTAAACCATAAGAGATAGACAAAATTTTGCTGCACAAAAAAATGTAGATCGTGTTAAAATACACAATTTATGTCATATAAATTTTGTTGTTGAGTGAACCATTTTCGAGATATTGCTTGTATGTCCTTAAATTTTTCAATACTTATTTTCTCAAATGGGAATTCGTTATTCATTTTTTTTATCTTGGATATGCAAAGAGTATTAATCTGTGGCAAAGGGAATGGTGCTGCATCTAGCAACCAGCTATTAAGAGATATGTATGTGCTTTAAGGCTACTGTATTTCTATATTGCCCTTGTAAATATATATTCCCCTTACATCTACAAGAAAATTAGCAATTAGATAAAGTCTGCAAATGTTTGTCTCGATTAACATGAAGTAGCTGGAGAATAAGCGTTTGTAAAAATAGTTTGTACAAGAGTAGAGAAGGTCATGTGAGTGTAACACATCAGATTTTTCTGTATGTACAGTATTCAATAATCTTACCGTATTTTAATCGTCTCTCTATGCATGAACTAAATGTTATGACCTGAGCCCGTGAAGTTAAAACATTAGGTACTATCTCGTTTATTCATAGGGGATGTCACTAGATGTCACTGTCGATCTCTTACCTTTTCTACAAATATCCACGTCCTTCAGTTCATGCACAACAGATAGGACCACCACACCGTGTATCTACTAATTATTTTAAATGCAGCTGTTTTAATATACTTAAAAATCCTGCATAAGTTGAAAGCGGAAATCACATTATTATAAGGAAGACACTATTTTTCAGCTATAAGTTTGTTGATTGCCTCTTAATCATCTTGAAAAATTTCGGACATGAAACCAATAAAGCAATAATAAATCTCGATTCAGCTTTATGGTAAACAATTTTGGTTTCTACAAAAGTTTTGTGATACTTTGAACTGTCATCATACAGTGTTTTGTTTCCAACACATTGCTGCCAAGAACAAGAGCCAGAATTCCTCTACTGTAGGAAATAACTAAAACAATTTTCAATTACTGCTCTAAGCACAAGCGAAATAAAATTAGGTTCATGTTTACTTTCTCTACTACTCATTCCATCCAAAAATTTGATACCGAGATTTCACCGGAAATACATGTTTTGAGACCTCTTGGACACAAAAACTCGGTTTTAGAGAATGGTCCGTGTGTGTGTATGTGCCTGTATGTGTCTTCTTTAAACCATATAACTCAAAATTGAGCCAAAGGCTAAAGTGCGTCCAGAGCAATGACGGAAATCTGTGTCTAAATTGACTAGACAGGACATAACTCAAAAACGAGAAGTCGGATCAAATTCAAACTTGATATTTCAATTTACATGGAAACGTTTTTAAAATTTTGGATTTTCTAAAAAATGACTCTAACGATCTTAATTAAAATTACATGTTTTAAAGATATTTACATGTCCAATAAAATGCAATCTTAAATTTTATGTAAAGTTCTCTTCATTCGGAGGGAATTTTGTATAATCTTGTAAACGTTAAGTGATAGAGAAAACGACTACAAAAATGTTGATCTGTTTAAAACACACAATTTATTTCAAATAACTTTTTGGTGGCATCAGCCATTTCCGAGTTATCCATTCTTAATGGTTCGAATTGTTCAATACTTAGCCAGTCTGTTAAAGTCCTGTCGATTTTCAGTTACTTCTTATGATGCCATGGAAAGAGTGTGGAATTTTAAGCCCAACGTGTTGCGTCCATTCTAAAGTATTTGACTATCACTATTTCCTTTGTATCTGTAACGATATGTATAATTCAGCTATTTCCGGAAAAGGTTATCTGGATTAAAATAATGTAGATGGTAAAATAAACTTTCGTATGAATAACTTGTATACACGCTGATAAGAGATAGATGGCAGAGCGAAGTTTTGTGAAAGTAGCACATAAGATGTTTTAAACTTAGGATTAAAAATAACATAAGGAACTGAATATGGTCACATAATTAAACTAAGCTCGCTGGTGCTCGTTTGGTTAAGTTCTCCGTTCACATGTTAATTCCTATACAATGGTTTTGGAATGTAAATAACCATTCCACTCCTATGCACCTACCAAAAGTACAGTGCGGGCGTGTTGAGATCACAGACTTTTCCGATGCGTAACTGGCGGCGCTTGACGCATTCAAGGCTAGCTGTATCAGTTGTGCTTCAGTCGCTGCTTTGTTTTCGTGATGTAAAGAGAGTTGTGCATTGTGCATCTCGAAAACGAATGCTTATTCAAGACATCTGTGTTGTGTGTGATTTGTTTAAGAGTGATAATGTCCACTGCAATGCCTGCCGACAAATTCACTCTTCAACAACAAATGTTTATGTACGATACATATGTAAAAACGGAATCATGTAGACAGCTGTGTAAACAATTTCAGAATAAATCTCCTGGTATTTCAGTTCCACGTAGAGAAACTGTTAGAAGTCAATAATAACTCCTATTATATAATCTTCACTACCAAGTATATTAATTTATCATATCGACAACGCGGTAAAGTTCGTCGAACTAAAATATATAAAAAAGCAACAAAAATTAATTTTAAATATAACATAAATGCATTTTGGTTAATAAGTTTAGGACAACGAAGGATCGCTAAACGCTAAACCTAAGAAGTGAAAACGAAATGTTCTAACGGAGGAAAAAGTTGACAAAATTGGTGCAGAGAAAGCTTATAGTAACAATCATCACAACATAGACGAACTTATGGTCAATATAACAGAAAATATGAACATTACCCAGAAGAACTTATTCGTGTGAATGGAAATTTCATCCCAAGATGCCAGAAATATCTTCACACCAGTTCCAACACCACTTATAACAAGTTAGTGCTCATTATAGTGCATGTTGCTATCACTCGTCAGTATCGCGGTAGTTACGGAACGGAAAATCCCCACTGTAATAGACAATGCGTGGAGCACGCATACGCGCGATCCGTGGCCTCACCATAAAACGATTGCACCGTATATAATATTTACTGCTGTATTCTAATTATAAAATTCCAGATTCAAGAAAAGAATGTACGGCCAAGAGCATCACGCTGTTGTGTTTTTTAAGGGTAGTGTGAAATTGCTTGGCAATAGCCACTAGTCGGGGCATCGCAGTCAAGTTATGTAAGCATGGCCTGATTTATAATGTCTGGGCCTAATACTAAGATCAGAACCACATTTTAAAGTGAAAGTATTATAATAAAAGTGACGAGGTTAGTAAAGAGAAATACGGGGGTGCGACGATATCGACGGAAAATAATGAAGCACCATCTTGTATCTCTGCTTTGCGGTAAGCGGCAATGTGCATCGTTAACACAAAATTGACTCACGCAGAGTGCCGTATGAATTTGAACGCGTGTTGCCTGTGCTGTAGATAAACTTAGCGTTATAAAAAGCAACGTCTCTTCAAGCTGTGCGCCCTGAGATAAGGACGGCTAAGTGGCGACTGATGCACTATATGTATGTCTACGTGTTGTGCGCGACACAGCAACAACTTCTTATGAAGTCCTCATCATTGTAGCTTCTGCAAAATATTGTGCTGTTCGGCTTTTATAATCTTTAAGGAGAGTCCAAATACAAATTTTTAGCTGCGTTAATTCCATACATTTTCTGAATTTACCCTTCATCCATATTGTCGGGTTACTTTTCTAAAGTTCTGCTTTCCAGCACTGCGGTAAGGATTTATTTCTAGACTACACACCAACAGTGACTTAAATGCTCATAAGGAGCAATGTATTATACGTCTAGAAGAGGTTCAAAAAGAACATTACTTACTAAGCGTACTTAATTCAGTTAAAAATATCATTTGACAAGAAATTTTACTTTCTCTACTACGTATAGTAAGTAGGGGAAGTATTGTATTCCTCCCAAAAATTCGATACCAAGATTTCACCGGAAATATATGTTTTGAGATCCCCTGAATCCAAAAAAGCATTTTTGGAAACATGTCCGTGTGTGTGTCTGTGTGTCTGTCTGTCTGTCTGTGTTTATCTGTCTGTCTGTGTGTGTGTGTATGTCTGTGTGTCTGTCTGTGAACAGCATAACTCAGAAACGAACAGTCGGAAAAACACCAAACTTGGTATTTAGGTTCAGTATCTTCCAGAGATGCGACACAAAGGTTTTCAAGAAAATCCCCCTACCCCAGATTAACCTTTACATGGAAGATCTTTCGAAAATTTTAATTTTTTCAAAATGACAAACGATTTTGATTAAAATATCATATGTTTACGATATTTTCATGACAAATAAAATGCATATCTTGAATTTTCTGGGAATGTCTCCAAAAGCATTCTTCATTGTGACTTTTGCATAACTGGTAAACCATAAGAGGTAGACAAAATTTTACTGTACAAAAATGTAGATCGCGTTAAAATAAACAATTTATGTTATATACATTTTTTTGGTTGAGTGAACCATTTTCGAGATATTGCTTGTTATTCCCTTAAATTTTACAATACTTATTTTCTCAAATGGGAATTCGTTATTCATTTTTTTGTCTTGGATATGCAAAGAGTATTAATCTGTGGGAAAGGGAATGGTGCTATACCTAGTAACCAGATATTAAGAGATATGTATGTGCTTAAAGGTTACTGTATTTCTATATTGCCCTTGTAAATATATATTCCCTTTACATCTACAAGAAACTTAGCATTAAGATAGAGTCTGCAAATGTTAATCTCGATTAACATGAAGTAGATGGAGAATAAGCGTTTGTAAAAATAGTTTGTACAAGAGTAGAGAAAGTCATGTGAGTGTAACACATCAGATTTTTTATTATTAATTCAAAATCTTGGTCCATTTATTTATTTTGCTTGAATCGTTTTCCGTCTTGTATTTCTATCCTTACTTTTTTCTAAGTTACCAGCTCTTCTCTATTACGAACTTCTCTTAATGCATGGGTTCTGTTCAAGCACTAGAAAACACTGATGTATATTGAAATGACTAGAAGGTATCTTCATTCTATGCCAGTCACACTCCATGACTACAACTAAATCGGCCAGATTTAACTCTTATGAGTACCAATTGCATGCATTTCAACCACATTTAATTTCTAAACAATATAACCGTATCCTTTACCTTAATGGTTTAAGGACACAGAGATGTTGCATGATTAAGCTTTGATATTCTCTCAGTTTCATGCCCTGCCTGAATTTTATTAATAATATTTACATTTGGACTAAATTAGAATTGAAGTATTGAAACATACGAAAAAGAATATATTAGATTTCAGTTCCTCATAACGTGGATTAAAAACCGGATAAGCTGCAGTAGCATTTGTTAACTTTTTCCTATAAAAGCTGATTTTTCTACCTGCTTTACTTTAACCCAGGTAAGTGTTTTTAGGAATGGTCCCATGATACATTTTGTTTTAAGTATAAGGAGAATACAGAAGGCTGTAGGGGTAGTGAAATCTTAAAAAAAAGACCGCTATGTAATCGCTATGAAATTCCAGTCTTTTCGTGATAAGTGAATAAGAGAATAGCTATATAGCACTTCAAATAAAAAAGAACCTTATGCGTGACATTCACATGGCTCTCTCTAACAACTATAGCTTATTTTTGTATCTCTTCTACAAACTATCTAAAAGACATTTTTTCTGCCTTCAACTTAATTAAAGTGGTTTTATTACACATTTAATTATAACTATACAATGCTGAAAAAATATTAAAATCTTTATATGCTGCCTTTGAAATTCCATACCCATTCTAAAAATATCGTGAGAAACAACTACGCTTCAGGAAAGGCGAAAGTATTAAAAATTCGAACTAATAATGAGTATATCGGAATTTTCGGAATACCACAAAAACTATATGAAACTTATGTATTTTAAAGATATCTGCATTCTTTGTGCAATGTATTTTTATTTTATAGTATACTGGTTATACAAACTGTCACGAGTTCACAGCTGTTCTCAGAAAACACAAACGTTTTATTAGGCATGTAAATAATTTAAATACATGGTAATTTAAACAAAGCTGTTGAAGCATTTTTGAGAAAATGAAAAACAATGCAAGGTGCTCCATATAAAAGGTATTTGGAATTATGATTTTTTTTTTAAACTTTTCCTGTCCCATCCTTGGAAGATGCTTGGCATTGAATCCTTTTATATTTTGAATTGTTTATGTTGTTCGCAAATAAAAACAGATGCGTATACCCATACAGACCTTCTGCTTTTTTCTGGATTCAGGGAACTCCAAAACACGTATTTCCGGTGAAATCTCGGTATCAAATTTCTGGATGGAATTCAATACTTCCTCTGCCAACTATAGGTAGGTACTAGAGAAAGTAAAAAGGTACAAGTATTTGAAAAACCAAAACATTAAGTACGAATATCTCGGAAATGGTTATTACTACAAATGTATGTTATAAATCGTGTGTTTTAACGAGATCTGTACGTTTTGTGTAGTGGTTTTGTCTATGCATGTCGAAAGATTTACCAGTTATAGAAAACCATATAAAACTAATTATAAATGAAGAGGACTTCACAAACCATTTACAGAAAATGAAGCCATACATTTTAATTTGACATGCGGATATCTTAAATATGTGTGGTATTTTAAAAAAATGTGTTAGATGTTTTGAGATAATACAAAACAACTAGACATTAAGGTATGTATTCGACATTTTGTTTTTGAGATATACTGTTCACAGACACAACACACACGAGCGAGCACGTATGTGGACCTCTTTCTAAACTCTGTTCTTTCTTTGGGTGGAATACAAGAATTCCTTTACCTACTAAGTACGTGGTGGAGAAAGCACAAACTAAAGGGAAGGAGAGAGAGACGGCGTTTTCCTAGTTATTTACAAATTGCATAGGAAACTCTAGATCCATATAATGCAATGGCTTCCACAAGTTTAGGAAGTTGCAAGGATATGGTCTGGAATACTCTTGAGATCAATACATAGTCTATTTTCCTTTGCGGATACACACTATGAACAGAGTCTATGCAGAGACAGAGAAACGCATAATAAAACTAAAATGGTCTTATGTTTTACTTTCACCTAGCTTGAACAAATATTCTAGAAACTATTCTAAAGTTATTCTTTTATTTGCTTCATGTTTATCGAGATAAACTTTTGCAGAAGTTCTTTCATTATGCATTTGTTATAGGCACCTGAAGTGATATTCGTATGTTTAAAATGGGTGTCGTCGTGTGCTGGCTTTGAAATTCCACTCTTTTATGAACCTGAGGAACAAACAAATGACGACTTCATGCTTCAATAACAAGGAATCGCTCTGGCAGAATTTTTACTAAATTTTTATAATATTTACTAACTCTAATTATTGTCACTAATTGTTTTGACATAAATTGCTTGTTTTAATGAGATAATAGATTATTTTTATGTAATATTTTTTGTTCATAGCCTACGGTTTGCCAATACTACAAAAGATTACAGAATTCGATCAAATTGAAGGGAACTTCACAGACGAGCATATTTCTTAAACATATGATATTTTAATAAAAATAGTTAGAGCCATTTTTGAGAAAATTAAAATTTTCGAAAAATATTTAATGTAAAGGGTAATCTGGGGTGGGGGATTTTCTTGAAAACCTTCGTGTCGCATCTCTGGAAGATACTGAACCTAAATACCAAGCTTAGTGTTATCTGACTGTTCGTTTCTGAGTTATGCTGTTCACAGACAGACACACACACAGAAACACATACGGACATACGGACGTAGTAAAAAACTTTCGTAATAATAGTTTTTAGAGCCACTACTATATGATAAAGGTTGGAGAAGGTCATGCGAATGTAACACATCAGATATAAATATATATTTGAACCCCATGTATTGATATCTACCTAGTTTAAAACAATGTATGTCCTGTGTGCATCAATTACACCTAATAATGTAATTCATTCAAAATGTTATTATCAAACTAAGCGAACCATTCACTATAATGAATTCGTAACAAATTCGAGAAAGCTGTTATTATTAATATGTAGAAATTCACAGCCTGATACGCCAGGAGTGTTTAGATTTTCAGCTCTTCCTAAAAGACAAAACAGCAAGGGTTATGTGACCACCCAGCTGCTTCCTGCAGAGTCATTTATCTCCACATCACCTTTCATTCTTGAGCTCCTTTGTGAATCCCAGTTCCACTGCGTCTTTCATCATTACCTGTGCTACACTGTCTTAAAACAAGAAGGTGCTTTGGTGCTGATTTCTCTGAAGTTGAAACAACATTTGTAATATGCATTATGCTTAACACTGTCGGCATATAAATCGTGGGACGTGCAAAGAAGCGATATACGTACCATTTATTCTGACAGATATGATCCAGCAACCTCTTACTTGTTCTTGTTTATACAGTCGTCCAAAAGGGTAAACGCAAAAAATGAAGTGTTCGTAGTTAGACTTATGATGTCTATTTTTCCCGATGTCGACATTTCAGAACCAGCTCAATTAGATTTGGGAGAAAATGTATTTGAGGAAGGCTGCTAACAAAAATATCTTGTGTTATATTCACATTATTTTCTCCTACTCACTGTCGTTTATTTTATACGGCTTCTACGAGAACATATTTCTATCTACTTTATGTTCAACGAGAAATAATTTCAGTAATAATTTCATTATGTAGAGGAAAGAAAATCAATAGTCAGATGATTAAAAGCTTGTGGATAAATACTGGCCTCTATATTTCACGCTATTTACATAATATCGCGAGAAACAAGTGAATGGTAACAACATTTCAAAAAAGAATTGAGAAACCCAAACCAATAACTACACATCTTAAAAATGGCCTATGGCACAAAAATGATTAATTGAAATCTACTATACGAAATTACATAAAATTCATTCCGAATTAATCTAATAATTTATTCATAGGCTATTCCCAGAAAACTCAACATAAACTTTTTATTTCTCAAATCATTATCATAAATAATACTTTAATCTAAACTGTTATAGCTTCATTAAAAATAACGAAACATTTTGAATGTAATGAGAAGTTTGAAGTGGTGAAATTTTCATGTCGCATCTTTGAAAAATTATGAACTTAAATACGAAATTTGGTATCTTCGGGAAAAACGAAGAATCAAAAGGTAGCAGGCGGATATAAATCGTGAATTATTAAAGTACTCCTCAGCAAATTTCAAAATAAGTAAGATTATTGAATAAATGTTGGTTAAGGAAAGATACACACAAATAATGGAGAATTTCGGCAATTAAAGGATATTCCAAAGACGAGAGAGAACAAAATGTGAAAACTATCATGGTGTATGTTTACTCAACACAGCTTATAAAATATATTAAAAATACTCACTAAAAGATTAAAACCAATATTATAAGTAATATTACTAGAGGAGCAGACAGGACTTAGAACGATACATCATGTACAGATAATGTCTTCATATTGCGATCTAACGCTACCTCTCTGGCGCTCCAACAATTGTGACCCAAGGGTAGAGGGTGAGATCGGCCCGGCGCCCCATCAAATGTGAGGGAAGGGTGGCGACGATGCTATCAGCGTCTTCACCAGACGTCACGTAAGAGATGGGGTAACGTAGCACAAGATGGCCTCACGAAGGTTACAGGTTGCGGTTGCTGAAAGGGTGGCAAAAGATGAAATGAAAGCATGTGGCTTGTGTTATTAACCTTTCTAACCTTCAATTTACCTAATTTGCATTTCCAAAAGAAAGAAATAATTAGAAAACTAGTGGATTTACCTGCGTGGCAGAGGTCCTGTGCTGCATCTTCGTCGGGTCTAGCGCCTACGTCGAGATTCTTGCTAGGCATATGGTTGGTCGAGAAGAGCACCGTCAAGACCCATATGTTTGAATACCCAACCAAAATGCTGATTAGTACTTAGCTTGTAACTGACGTAAACGTATGTCAGCAGAAATTACGTAAATCACCCATGTGTCGGACATGAAGTGATCTTTTCCCCCAAAACCGCGTGTAACCTAATCTCTGCTTACTTTAACATCCGGAAAATGACTAGGAAGGAATCTAAAGACTATTTGCTGTAGTTACTTAAAACGAATTTGTCCTGAAAATTTCAAACTGTATAAAATCTTATTTATCAAATGTTGTTAGAATATAATAGAGAAACGCACAAATTGTTTATTCATTATATAAAGGATTTTGTTAAAATAAGACATACAAATTGGAAAATTATGAGTGAATGAAGAATTTCATGTCACCTAACAAATACTTATTATCAAAAAACTAAAATTCAAATATCAGGAGATAAAGAGTCAAAACCAGAAAAAATTGACATAGGAATAACACAAGAACGGAGTAGGTCTTCACACACTATAACTTGTGGAAGTTGCTAGGCAGTGGATTAATAGACTATGTTTCTACTTAAAAAAATGTTAAAAGAATTATGCATTATCTTTGATGTTTGCATACGGCGAGATTATTATACCTAATTTAAAGAAAACCTTTAAAATTCAACTTATACTTGTTTGCAATTTCATTCGTTGATTAGTATGACAATATTCCTAAGTAAAACAAAAGTGATGTGTTCAAAGGAAAAGAAAGTATAATATCAAGAATTGTTATAAAAGATAGATTGTGGAAATAAATATTTAGGACTCAATTTACCATATAAAAATAATATGATCAATTCAAATAATGCAAGCCGTTAATTATTTTAATGGCACTATAAAAAGATATTTGTAGTGTATGAGTGAAGCATAACAGTGACATATAAGATATAAGAGATCATATAATGAAAGTAATGAAGATATAAGAATAAAATTAAATATATATAATCCGAATGCAAAAATAAATTAAAGAATATAAAACTAAGGGGATAAGTCAACCTCAAAGAATAAATAGTCCAATTTTACATGAAAATTCCATTTTAAGAATTATAAACCAACAGGAAACAAATTAAATAAAGATTAAATAAAAGGTGGCACGAACAAGATAATCTTCTGTCTGTAGATCGCTACAAATAGAAATGTTTAATGAGTAAAGTAAGAAGAAGAAGAAGACAGTATTTAGCCAATATTTCGCTTTTAAATTATGCTTTTCACAGACTCACACGCACTCGGAGCTTCATATAATTTTTGTTGGCAGGTATTTTTGGTTAAATCTCGACATCGAACTTCTGGATTCGATATAAAATATTTCCTCTATATTTTAGGTATGTGGTAGAGAAAGTAAAGCATTTTACTGAATTGGAGCCTCATTCAGTCACGGTTGCATACCTGTTCCTCCTTGATGGAAATAACTTGTCTGGTAGCTACGTTTCTGCGCTTCTACCATTTTATTGGATTGCAATAGGAATGAAACGAATTACCCGCCATAGTCCCGGTATTAAGGGTCCTCGATATTGAATAGACTAAAGATTAAATTGCTCATGGGGATAACATTAAAGACACTTACAAGATATTTTCTGGGAATAGCCCGTAGAGTTCTCTTCATTATGAAGGAGTTTTATATAATCTTGTATAATTGGTATACCTCAAGCGTAGACAAAAGCATATTTCACAAAAAAATGTACATCTCTTTATTACACACAATTTATTTCAAATAATGTTTTGTAGCATCAGCCATTTCCGAGATATGCATTATTAATGGTTCGAATTGTTCAATATTTAGTCATTCACGAAAGTTCTATGGATTTTCAGTTGTTTCCCGCAATATTATGAAAAGAGTGTGAATTTTGAGGCCAGCTTATAGTCCAGTTCTAAAACATTTGACTATCGCTATTCCCTTTGTATCTATAACGAAATGTGCAACGCAGCTGTTTCCGGAGGAGTTTATCTCGAATTAAAATGAAGTAGGTATGTAGGAATATAAACTTTCGTAAGAACAAAACGTGTACACACTAATAAGCGATAGAGGGTAGAGAGGGTCATGTAAAGTAACACATCAGATTTTCACTTTCTCTACTATGTATAGTATGTAGGGGAAGTATTGCTCTCCACTAAAAAATTCGATAGCGAGCTTTCACCGGAAATACTTTTTTGAGATGTCCTGAATCCAAATAAAGCATTTTTTTGAAACATGTCCGTATGTGTCTGTCTGTGAACAGCATAATTAAAAATAGAAAAGTCCGATAAATATCAAACTTGGAATTTGGGTTTAGTATCTTCCAAGAATGCGACACAAAGATGTTCAAGAAAATCCCCCACCCTAGACTACGACTTACATCGAACACTTTTGGAAAATTTTCATTTCCTCAAAAATTGCGCTAACGATTTCGATTAAAATATCATTGTTTAATATATTTTCATGGCAAAGGAAATCTATATCTTGAATTTTCTGGGAATGGTCTCAAAGGTTTTCTTCATTGTGAATGACTTCACATAACTGGTAAACCGTAAGATATAGACAAATTTTGCTATAAATAAACCGTAGATCTAGTTAAAACACACAATTTATGTCATATATATCTTTATTGTCCGGTGAACCATTTCCGTGATATTCTTTGTTATTTGTTTGAATTTTATAATATTTGTAGTTTTTCTCAAATGGGAAATCATTCGTTTTTTATGTCCCGGATATGCAAAGAGAATGCAATGCTCCACATAGCAACCAGCTCTTAAAAGATTGGACTATCCTTAAAGGCCTATCATATTCCCCTTGTACCTACAATATAATTAGCAATAAGGTAGTTTCAGCAAATGTTTATCTCTATTAACATGAAGTAGATGGAGAATAATCATTTGTAAAAACAGTTTATACAAGAGTAGAAAAAGTCATGTGAGTGCAATATATCAATTTTTTCTATACTAATCCTGCATGTTTTAATTGAATTCATTACCAGCGCATGCCATTTCCAAACATTTAATATTTTGATAGCTCGAAAATGGAAAATCTTTATATGTTAATGGTTTGTGTTTTATATGAAAACTGTATGGTCCTTGTGTTAAGGAACTACGGGACCAAAGGGAAGATGCAAATGTTTAAATTTTAACAAGTGTTATTGGACTATCCGCATTATATCGGAAGACTGAAAACTGATAAGTGATTTTGACTCACTTTTTATGCTGATTTCAGAACTGCTTTTAGTTTTTTTCTATCACATACAATTTTTTCACAATTTCAAAAATATAGAGTTGAGCCAGTAGATGATCAGTATTGTTGAAGGTAAATTTATCTTTTCTTGGAGGGAAATATGTGACTCCTTGGAGGGAAATATATCACTCCTTGGAGGGAAATATATCACTTCTTGGAGGGAAATTTCTCAATACGGACTTTTAAGTCTTTAGGTTGCTACACCTGTAGATATAGGTTGCTATTTGTAATTTAGGCATTGTTATTAACATCAAAGGCTTGCATTACCAGTGCTATATCTTGAATGAAGTTATAAATACATTATGTCTACACGAAAGTGTGTGAACAATCCAAATGTTTTATGATACGTTTGTAGAAATTACACAGTACTTCAGCAGAGAACTGATATAACAGACTAGGTGAAAAAGGTGTACCATGCTTATTTAAAATGAAACTTGGTGAGCCAGACAAGGCCTGGGCTCCAAAGACGGTTTGCCGTTATTGTGTTGAGAGGTTAAGATTGTGGATAAAAGGAAAGAAATCATGCATGTCATTTGCAATTCCTATGGTGTGGACGGAGCGTAAAGACCACCTTAAAGATTGTTATTTCTGTTTAGTTAGTGTTCATGGGTGCAATTCGAAAAATAAAAAACACATCCTGTATCCAAGTATTCCTTCAGCCATTAGGCCAGTTCCACACGGAGAAGATCTGCTGGTCCTCTTCCTCCAGCTGTGTTAGAGAACTTGGAAAAAGAGGGTATTGGAAGTGAACCTCATGCAATCACTGAAGACGATTCTAATAAGTGACTCCACAACTGTTCTCTCTGAGTGAACCAAATGATCTAGTACATGGTTTGAATTTGTCTAAGTAATCTGCAGAGTTATTGGTTCCCGTCTTAAAAATAAGAATCTTCTGGAACCAGGAACACATTACTCATGGTACAGACACAGAACTAGTTACTTTTTTCTCACATATAGACTCCTTGGTTTACTGCAATAACATATACTAGTTAATGCACTTTTATGACATTGAACATGATCGTATTCAGTGTAGACGTTTTATATATTCATCAAAGAGGAGCCTGAAAGGCATGTTACTGCATAATGGGAATGTGTATGGGTCCATTTCTGTCGCACATGCAGTTTAAATGAAAGAGGCAGTTGAAAACATGAAGATACTTTTAACAAGTATCCAATACGAGGGACACAAATGGCGTATCTGCGGTGATTTCAAAAGTATTGGAATACTATTAGGACAACAAGCTGGATTCATAAAAATGCCTTGTTTTCTCTGCGAATGGGGCAGTCGGGCAAAGCAAAGACATTGGAGTGTGAAAGTATGGCCACAGCAGAGAAACTTGTTTCCTGGAACTAAAAACATCCTGTACGAACCGCTTGTAGAGAGACAAAACATATTGCTTCTGCCACTACACATAAAATTGGGCTTGATGAAGCAATTTGTAAGGGCTCTATCACAGGATGGACCCTGCTTCAAGTACCTCTCCAAGAAATTTCCCTTCATTACGCAAGACAAATTAAAGGCTGTAATTTTTTTTGGTCCTCAAACAGAGAAATTGATGAAAGATAAAGATTTTCAGAAGACAATGAATAAGAGAGAAATAGAAGCATGGACCGCCTTTCGATCAGTTACTGAAAAATTCTTAGGCAATGACAAAGATCCCAATTACAAGGCCATTGTCAAAAAATGTTGGAAAGTTTCCAGAAAATGGGTTGTAACATGAGTGTAAAGGTGTATTTTCTGCATTCACATATCGACTACTTTCCAGAAAATGTGGAACGTTATAGTGAAGATCAGGGTGAACGTTTTCACCAATATATTAAGGAAATGGAGAGGAGGACCAGGTGAGATGGAATGAAACTATCATGGCCGACTACTGTTGGATGTTGAGGAGGGACAGTCATCTTCAAGGATCTGCAAGGATGTCAAAGAAGAAAAAGTTTGAAAAAAATTAAATGCAACACTCTAGCTTCTTATTTTGTTGAAATGTAGTCATAAAATAAATTAGGGGAGTTCTTGAGAGTATACTTAAAATGTTTCTTGAATAAAACTTACCTTGTGTGAAATGGTATTTGAATACTTTTCTACAATCATTAGTAAAATTGTCAAAACATTACCTCTTATTTTGTTTAAACACCTGACGTGATAGAAAAAAACGGAAGTTATTTCTGGAATCAGCATAAAAACTTGATTCAATAACACCTACTTTTAAGAAATCATCTGACAAAAGATTGAAAATGCAGACTAGTGTTATCTAAGACCATATTCAACCATTCTGATAACTGTTTCACAGCCTAAAATTAATTATATCATTTCCAGAATTTAGAAGATATCGAAGGGGAAATCAAAGACAGTAACCAGTGATACTTTATATCCATTTTTGTAAACATCGGGTTATAGAATATTTGATTAGGAGTACCAGAAGTCTGTACAATAGTTTCATAAAAGTAAACTAATTAAATTAAGTCGCCATTAGAGGTTTAAAAGGGAACCTGTGAAGACAGCTAGTATGCGATATGACGTAATAAAGCAATAAATATTTACATACAAGTCAATTTATGCAACTCTTGCCACGAGTCTATGAATTCCAACAGTTATCCGCAATTTCAGGAAAAGAATCACGTCCTATTCAGTTAGTACAAAAAGGCATTATCAATGTGAGTGTGTTTAAGTGTAAAAAACGAATTAAGACAGCTTGAAGAAACCCTACAGTACAGCGAGCAATAACACCATCAATTGTTTGCCAAGTTAATGCTCGCGATATGACCAAAAAGTTAAAGGGGCTACACACAAAGGAAACAAATTAAAAAAAAAACCTAATGTGTTACAACCACATGCTTTCTCTACTCTTGTACAAACTATTTTTACAAACTCTTATTCTCCAATCTATTTCATATTAATCGAGATAAACATTTACGGAAACGATCTTATGACATGCAAAGAGAATTACATTTTACACATAGCGACAAGTTCTAAAAATATTTGACTATCACTTAAGGCGTACTATGTTCCCCTTGTTTTGTATTTGCAAGGGCAATATAGAAATACAGCAGCCTTTTAAGCATAGATATATCTCTTAATAGCTTATTGCTAGGTGCAGCGTCATTCTCTTTGCCACAGATTAATGCTCTTTGCATATCCAAGACAAAAAATGAATAAGGAATTCCCATTTAAGAAAATAAGTATTGAAAATTTAAGGTAATAACAAGCAATAACTCAAAAATGGTTCACTCAACAAAAAAACGTATATGACATAAGTGTATTTTAACGCGATCTACATTTTTTGTGTAGTAAAATTTTGTCTATCTCTTATGGTTTACCAGTTATGCAAAAGTCCTTCACAATGAAGAATACTTTTGGGGACATTCCCAGAAAATTCAAGATATACATTTCATTTGTCGTGAAAATATCTTAAACATATGATATTTTAATCAAAATCGTTAGAGCCATTTTTGAGAAAATCAAAATTTTCGAGAAATGTTCCATGTAAAGGGTAATCTGGGGTGGGAGATTTTCTTGAAAACCTTTGTCTCGCATCTCTAGAAGATGCTGAACCTAAATACCAAGTTTGGTGTTTATCCGACTGTTCGTTTCTGAGTTATCCTGTTCACAGACAGACACACAGTCAGACGCACACACGGACATGTTTCCAAAAATGATTTTTTTTTTGATTCAGGGGTCTCAAAACATATATTTCCGGTGAAATCTCGGTATCGAATTTTTGGGTGGAATACAATACTTCCCCTACTTACTATACGTAGTAGAGAAAGTAACAACCGCTTGTTCTTGAGGGGTAATGATAATGGATAAGGTTATAAAATGCCCTCATTTATACTTTAACGGATTTAAAATATTGTTATGATTTTCTTTAGACACTAATATTAGTTATAAGAAGCATTAGTATCTTTGCCTATTATCTTCCATTCAGTGAAATGCATTGTTTTAATGGAAGACGAGTTATTCTATTGTGAAATGTAAGCTATATGTAAATTAGTACAATAACGCAGGGAGTTTCTGTCATCAAAGGTGCTGAGCACTTAGGTTTTACAATCAATTTTGAAGGACTCAATGTCAGAACACTATAATAATGTTATAATTTGCCTGCTGGTGTATTCAGTTTTTGTGTTTCCTTCCCATTTTCACAGACTTTGCTTTCCCATTTCAATCCTTTAAAATATGCATTTGCCTGACCAAAGTCTGCTTCTCCTCTTGCATTTTATTCACAACCACTTCGCCTGAGAACGCATTAGTAATACATATCTAGCTGCCAAACCCTTCGTACCTGAACCCACCTTAAAATTTCAATGAAAGAAGCCATGTGGAAGAAGATCGAATGCTACCAGTTTCAAATGCAAGATATCGAAGGAACCGCCGGAATTCTGCAATGGCACCGAATTGTGCCGTGAAGTTGGACACTCCTGCTTCAAGTGGAGCGCAATTGTATGAGAATTGTGGCACCACTCACTTTCCATTCTCGGTTCTAATAAGACATTAAAGCCGATAGGTACACCCTAGACAGCCAAACCAACCTTCAATAAATAGACATATTGCTTGCCTGGAGTTCACAAAAATACCCTGAAAGAATATACTGAAAATTTCGATGATGGCCTTTGAATTGAGTGTCCCGAAAACATTCTCTGAGTGTGTTTTCACAATAATTTTTCACTTCTGATATTTCGGACACTTTCTTCACTTGGGGTAAGATAAAAGCTTGAAAATGTTTTCACTTGAAATTGTGTTTTAGAGATACGCTTTTTCTCGGCGTTTTCGTTCCTTCAAAGTTTCCACACGACGGAGTTGTCGTTCAATTGAGTTGAAAGTTTCTAGCGCAATACGAAAGTGCAATTATTAAAGTTCTTGAGTAGTGTTTAAGTCTATGAAGCACACTGAAACTATTGCTTTTAAAGTAATAGCAGTGTACAGTATTCACTATTTAAAAGTATTTTATTTTATTGTTCCATAATACTCCGCGTTTAACTGCACTGGCCATATCGGTGGCCTTTTGCCTTTGGTACATATTGCCTATCGGCAGTGGTACATTAGATCTCTCACGCTCAAACACACACACACACACACACACACACATATTTGCACTCCCATTCATACTTCTAAACACTGGGGAGTATAGGGAGTATTGCCAGAGAAAAATTCTCATGCCCCAACTGGGAATCGAACACGGGACCCCTAGCACAGCAGACAGGTGAAAAAGAGTAATTTTCTCTTGAAGTAAAACTAGTATCATTTGGTGCGCTATGATTAAAAGATTCTTTTCTTATATTCATTTCACTTTTCTAAAATGCCATCATATGGAGAATTTAATGGAGAATTAAAATGAATAAATACTTTTAGAATTGAAATGAATATGTTTTATGAAAATATATGCAAACAAAATTTAAAACCGTTTAAACCTACGACTTAATTCTCAGCTGCATTGTTTGAATTTTTTTTCAAGGCTGCATCAACTAAAAGACGGTTGTTTGTAATCCAATTTCGGAATTTGTGTTCAACCCCGGGAGCTTATCTTTTGCACACTAGGCTTCAAAGATATAGATTCTTTGACAGAAAGTTTTAGGTAGATTCAGCATAAAAGGTTTCATACTTCTGTATATTCTGAATCAACTGAAAGCCTTTAGTGAAGTCCTCCCCAGAGTTACGTTACAGTCGCCTTTAGACGGATTCTCTTCAACAAGTTTCGGATGCATATTGCATTTATCGTGAACGCAAAGATAAACACGGGTAAAATTATTTCTATGATATTTTTTATTTTCTCTACTACGTATAGTAAGTAGGGAAAGAATTGCGTTCCACCCAAAAATTCTATACCGAGATTTTACCGGAAATACACGCTTTGAGGTGCTCTGAATACAAATAAAGCATCTTTGAAAGCCTGTCCATGTGTGTGTGTGTGTGTGTGTGTGTCTGTGTCTGTGAACAGTATAACTCAAAAACGAAACGTCGGATAAATACCAAATTTGGCATTTGAGGTTAGTATCTTCCAAGGATGCGACACAAAGATTTTCAAGAAAATCCCCCCACCCCAGTTCACCCTTTACATGGAAGATTTTTCGAAAATGTTGATTTTCTCAAAAATAGCTGTAACGATTTTGATTAAAATATCATATGTTTAAGATATTTTATGGCATATTTTTCTAGCAATTTTCCCAACAGCCCTCTTCATTCTGAATGACTTTTGAATAGCTGGTAAGCCGTAAGAGATAGACAAAATGTTACTAAAAAAATGTAGATCTCATCAAAACACAGAATTGATGTCATATATATATATTTTTTTCGAGTGAACCATTTCCGGGATATTCCTCGTTATTAGTTTGAATTTTCCGATACTTATACTTTTTCTCAAATGGGAATTCGTTATTCCATTTTTTAATGCCCTGGGCATGCAAAGAGAGTGCAATGTTCCACATAGCTACCAGTTCTTAAAAGATTTGACTATCCCTTAAAGCCTACCATATTCCCCTTGCACCTACAAGAAAATTAGCAATAACTTTCTGCAAAGGTTTATCTCAATTAACATGAAGTAGATGGAGAATAAGCATTTGTAAAAATAATTTCTACAAGAGTAGTGAAAGTTATGCGTGCAACACGTCAGATTTTTTCATCTGAAAACCTCATTATATATGTAAACAATTATTACTTATCCATAAGTGAAAATTAATAAAAATATATTCCTTAAAGCTGTGTAATATGTACGCAGATAACTGAACCATTTACTCTATAGTTATATTTTATAATTTATATCAACCAAAAGATCTCAGTATGAAAAGGTGATGTCTCCATGTAGGTCTTTGTGACCTACCGAAACTGAAATTAAAAATTTGTTTAAAACAGTCCAGTAATACTGATGATTTACTTTGGATTCGGAGAATTTTTACCTTCTCACCATGCACAAAGTATACACCACCCCAAACTACCCTTTACATCTAACATTTTTCGAAAACAATTTTGATTAAAATACGACATATTAAAGATATTTATATGCCAAATAAAATGTATATCATTAATTTTCTGAGAATAGCCTGTGAAGCCCTCTTCATTCGGAAGGAATTTTTTTTATAATCTTCTATAACTGGTAAATATTAAGCTATAAAACGAAACATACAAGCACTACAAAAAAGCTTTAGGTCTCTTTAAAACATACAGTTTATTTCAATAATTTTTTCTTGCATTACTCTATTCCGAGATATCCGTTACTATTGGTCCGAATTGTTCTATACTTAGCTATTCTTTTCAAGTTCTGTCGATATTCAGTTGTCACAGAAAGAGGCAGCGTATATCATCCATTTCTAAAGCATTTGACTATCGCTATTCGCTTTGTATCTATAACGAAATGTTTAATGCAGCTATTTTCGTAAAAGTTTATCTCGATTAAAATGACGTAGATATGAAAATAAACTTTCGTAAGAATAATGTGTATACCAACTAATAAGTGAAAGAGGGTAGAGATGGTCATGTGAATTTAACACATCTGATTTTTTTCCATGAACATTTGTTTTCAGAGACAGTTGAACATTCAAGCAACTTACAGATTTGTCTGTGTAATGAGTATTGTGGGTAAGAAATAAAGAAACGTGTTAGTAAATTTGTAGTCATACTTCAGCAGTGGATGTTTTCCCGCGCCTATCAGCAGGTGAATTTCCTTGCTTCAAGAAGTTTATTAAGCGATCATCTCGTTTGTATGTTAGGTTAGATATCATGCACAGAGACTTGAGACAGATTCACAGAAACGATGTTGGTTCCGTATTTCTCCTATTTGTGAGAGACTGGAGGAACAAATCTTATTCATTTTTTGTCCTTCATTTCAATATTGCATTATTGTCATATCAAATACCCTTTTCCGACATCTCAGAATATTAAATACATTGTATTAACACGAACAAAAATCATGGTTACAAAGATGCAAAACTCTTCTACCATTCACTGTATAATGTTGATGCATCGTTATGAAATAATCGCTCCTCTAATTAAAATTGAGGTATTGTTAACGCAGTCTAATTTAACAAAACGCCCGTAATGTGTCTTTCTTGTTGGAATGAATTTGTCACTCCATTTAATAGTGAAATTTGATTTCAATGAAGAAACGTTCTTCATAACGTCTTTGTATAAAATATAAATGTACACAAATAATGCAAGATGTTTCCGTTCAAAAAATAATCTTAAGAAACTGCTACCATAATCTTAGTTTCACAAAATCTTGGGACATAAAAACCTTTTTACGTTTACCGATTCCTATACTCGTGCAAATGCACTTTTATAGAGATCGCAGAAAGACAACTTCCCGTTAAAATTCAACTACGGTACATAGGAAATAAGAAGTTCCTCAAATGAAAGTCAATAAGGCACCAAAAGGTGTCAGTAAGCATTCGTTATCCTAAAAGTAATCTCCCATGTCTGCTAATACATTTATCCCTCTGTCAAGTAAGTTTGTCAGTTTTATTCTTGTTGTGTTCTACCACATCCCAAATAAGGCCGTGTGATCCCCATCATACTGATATTCAATTATACCAATCACTCTTTATATTTTCACACGACTTTCTCTGCCAATTGTTTATAATAGTATTTATATTTATCCTGTAAATTATTTATTCAAAAGTGGATCTTGTGTATATTTCTTCTTAAACATAATAAATGTCGAAGGAAATGCACGTATACGAAGCGTGCAGCAGGATTAAAAACTGCTGTTTTGTGTATGCCTGCCTTGACATTAGATACTCTTTGCATTTGCTCTGAAGAAACAAATGAAGGGAACTTGAAAACGTTTTGTTTAAAACAGTAGAAAATTAATAATAACATCTGTACCTATCTTAGAAGTGGCTAATGCAAGTAAAGATTGATTTGTTATAATTATGAATATTTTAACCATATCAAATTTCTTCTAAAGCAAGATTTTGTCGTTTCCGTAAGGTTAATTAATTATACAAACTTATACATGAGGCCATAAGAATAAAGGGTCTATCATAGGCTATTCAAAGATAATTCACGATATGAATTCATTTGTAATCTGATGTTAGTCATTTTATTCAAAGCATTTCAGCCACTTTTGAGAAATTAAAAAATCAACGAAATAATTTCCAAGTGAAGAATGGTTTGAGGTGGGCATATTTTATTTGGAATCATTATCTTGTATGCTTAAAACTTATGTGATTCAACCATGAACTGTAACATTTATTCAATTTTGTCCCTTTGAGCTACTCGTTTACAGACAGTAAATACGTATAACACATGACTTTAATGTTCTCCAGGTAAAGTAATCGATAAAACACTTTTTGGATGGAACACACCACTTCTTCAACCCATGGGTAGGTAAATGGTAGAGAAAGTAAAATCCAGACTAGAATCCATTAATGGAAGCAGATGGATTACCCTCACAAACAGTTTTCGGTGAAGTCACGATGATGCTTTTTCTGGAGTTCATTGTTCCAAAGCTTATCACGTTTTACTATAATAGGGTGATATTTCAGAAAATACTCAAAAAGCTTTTCAAAACCCAGAGATTACAGTGTTAAGTTCTGTATAAGAAGATGCATTATGGAAATTGAACGTATTCCCTTTAGATTCTTGGTAGCAATTTAGTTCTGGAAGGTGCCTGACCCGCAGTCCAGTTTCTAAGCAAAGAAAAAAAAATTGGGTCTGGACAGTTAGCGAAACTATACCTGTATTATAGTTTTAATCTTTTATTAATGTTTAAGAATCAATCACCATCAATTGAATATGACTAAGAGTTTGAGCGGAATGCAGGTCATATTAGCATTATTAGTTTAGAATGAGGGACTAAATGAATAAACAATAAATAAATCGTGACATTTTAAATTGAAGTATACCTACATGTCACCTGGAGCATAAAAGTATTTTCTCTATGAGAAAACAACTAAACATACATTAATAATGTACCGTAGCAATGTAGTAATTCAATGAACAGTTGAACGTACCTTTAAGCATTACTTTGTCTGTGGAAAAAAGTTTAATGTGGTACATTCACGTGACTTTCTCTACCCTCTATCTTTATTAGTGGGTACACGAAGTATTATTACTAAAGCTTATTTTTCTATCTACTATATTTTAATCCAAATAAACCTTTGCAAAAGTGGTTGCACATCAGATTTCGTTACAGATACAAAGGGAATAGCGATAGCCAAATGCTTAAGAACTGGGCGCTAGATGATGGCCTTAAAACTCCATACTGTTTCTATGTAATCGCGAGAAACAGCTGAATGTCGAAAGGACCTTAAGAGAATGACCAAGAAATTAACAATTCGAACCTTTAACAACGGATATCTTATAAACGCTACACCACAACAAAACTTGTTTGAAATAAATTGTGTGTTTTAAAGATGTCTACATTTTTATACAGTGCGGTTTGGTCTATCGCTTAACGTTTACCAGTTATACAAGATTTACAGAATTCCTACTTCATAGGCTATTCCCTGAAAATCCAAGATATACATTTTAGTTGTCATGTAAATACCGTCCATATGTGGCATTCTAATCAAAAGAAAGCTGTTCCATATAAAGGGTAGTTTGCGGTAAGGAGATTTTGTTTAAAATATTCCTGTCGCATCTTTGGAAGATATTGAACCTAAATACCAGGTTTGATACTTATCTAAATTTTTATTTTTGAGTTATCGTGTTCACAGGCAGATACAGACATGGAAAAGTTTCCAAAAATGCTTTCTTTGAATTCAGAAGACCTCAAAACATGTATTTCCGGTAAATCTCGGTATCAAATTTTTGGGTGGAATATTTCCCCTACTTATACGTAGCAGAGAAAATAAAAAGAAAACAAAAGCAAGCAAATGATACATATATGGCAAAGAATGCATACACATGAACAATTGCAACCATATACAGTCTGTATGCAACTTTATAATGATTGATGAAATGTATTGAACAGGTATCTCTTTATAGCCCAGAGTAAACTAAAACTGCTTTCAGAGTGACGAATTAGGTAATTAATTAATATGATTATCTTTCACAGAGTTGGATAAACCGCATAATTATTGTAGTAGAAAAAGGAAAAATGGTATTGAATAGCAGTCTCATAGCGACACAATTTCAAGGATGGATTCAATTACCCATCTTGTCGCAGTAATCGGCACGTGTTATCTTATTTGCTGGGCGCCTCTTGTTTTATTATTTAAAAATTTGGGTTCCTTATTCTCCGGCTAGCTATTATTACTCAGTCAAGCAAGTGTCTCTAAGCGGGGCGTGTAAACGGAAAGGAGTTGTTACTAAAAGATCACACTGATAAAATAATTTGTTTCTACTCTTTTATTGCCGTCACTCTTAATTAATAATTGACATATTTAATCTTTATACACGCCCTGACTGAAACTGTTATATTTCCGAATGTAATTACTGTCGTATTAGTTGCCGCTTACTTCACATTTTGTAACTAACTTTACGACGCGAGAGATTCTTCCGAACTGTATGACGTGCACCTCACGAGAGATTCCTTAGAACTGCGTGAAACATGCTCATGGCTCGAGAATATATACTCCTTCACCTCGAAATGACTAAACATTATAATAGAGCTGCTATTGGTTACCAAATCGCGCCAACATTAGCGTCTGTTTTGTCAGCCAATCACTACTACTACTACTAACATATGCTCTAGGGAAAATATTCCCTCCATTTCTAAGAAAAGCACGCTACCCTGACGTCATTTGTTTGTCTCTTCTTAGTGATAAACAACTCAGCCCCTCGTTTTATTGTTACCCATTTCCATTGTCAGTTTCAGTGAGGCCGTGTAAACTTATTTCCTAACAATGCTTATGGCTAACAAACATCTAAAATCCTGTACATACAATAATATTAATTTACACTACAATCACTCTGGCATTCACAGCATGTTATGATATAAAATACTGCCTCAACCTTGACACCAATACGTCTCCTAGACGCTATTTGCGTTGAACCCGCGTATGACAAAGCTGGGTACACATTGCGAGCTGAACACCATCGGGAGCTGCATCCATTACTCTTCGCAGAATTCCTTGCCACGTGCAAACAATATTAGTACACTGAAATGCGCTCGCTCCGATCAATGCCTTTCGCATTGTTTGAACGTGTACTTGGGAGATTAATTGTTTTGAAACTACCACTTTAAGGTTCCAGTTATTTCAGGAGGTGCAACCAAATAATGAAGAAATGTTTTCTTTGTTTGTTGTTTATTTTCTCTACTTCATACTTGTAGCAAGTAAGGAAAGTTTTGCATTCCAACCAATTCGATACCGAGATTTCACAGGACGTACAAGTTTTGAGAATCCCCGAATAGAAACAATTAGAGAAATGCCCTTTGTCTGTGTATGTGAGGGTATGATTGGGTGTATGTCTGTCTACCAGTCTTAGTGTCCTTCAACAGTATAACTCAAGAAATGAAAAGTTTGTTAAATATTAAATTTCATGTTTAAGTTCAGGGTCTTTCAAGGGTACACACGAAGATCTTCAAGAATATCCCCGAGCCGAAATAAGGTTTTACACGGATAATTTTTCATTATTTCCTGCTTTCTCAAAATGGCTGAAACGAATTTGCTTAAAATATCAAGTGTTTAAGATATTTTAATAGCAAATAAAATTTGTATCTTGCATTACCAGCGAATAGCCTGTGAACTCCTATTAATTCTGAATTAATGCTGCATAACTTTATTGGCAAACCCTAAGACAAGTCTTTTGGTTTCTCTAAAGCACAAAATTTATATCAAATGCATTTGTTGTTACATTAAGTATTTGCAAGGTATTCTTTGTTACTGGTTTGAATTTTTAAATACTCATAACTGTTTTGAGTGGTAAGTCGCTATTCGTTTTTTTCTCGTGGTCATGCAAAGCGCATTTATTTCAAAGCTAGTAGAGAGTGATATGACTATCGCTTTAACTCTCAACAAGAGTGTCCTATTTTTAATATGTGATAGCTGCTGCTGCTATTGAGTTACAGCAGTCATTTTTTCATGTGGATACGGTTGTTATTGACAAATAGCCATGGAACGTTACAACATTCAGCAACGCGTAGAAATTGTGAAAATGTATTATCAAAATCGATCATCTGTTCGCCAAACCTTCCGTGTATTGCGTGAAGCTTACGGTGTGCATATCGTCCCTGCAAGAGAACGATTCGGCGATAAATTTGAAAGAAGTGGTTCCGTCAGCGACCAAATAACGCCTGTACGTAATCGACGTAAGCGCTCCAACGAAAACATAGGTGCCGCTCGTGAGAGTGTACGTGAGAACGGAAACACATCAATTGCTCGTCGAACACAAGAATTGGGGCTTTCACCGACCACAACTTGGCGAATTATGCATCTGGAATTGACGTTTCACGCTTACAAAATGGTGTTAACTCAAGAACCTAAAGCCCAACGACCATAGGTGCGCCGTGTATTCGCTGACTGGGCTATGGAGCAATTGGAAGCTGGCTCGGATTTTTGTCGAAAAATCATCTTCAGTGACGAAGCCCACTTTTTGATGGATGGTTGTGTTAACAAACAAAATTGCCGCTATTGGAGCAATCACAATTCAATGCAGATTCAAGAACGACCACTTTATCCCCAAAAGGTTACTGTGGGTGTGAAATTTGGTATTGTCGAATCATTGGTCCATGTTTTTCCAAGATGAAGATGGAAAACCTCTAACTGTCAATGGAGAAAGTTACCGGGCTCTTATAAGGGACTATTGCTGGCCTCAATTGGATGGTATGATCTCAGAAACATCTGGTTCCAGCAAGATGGTGCCACATGTCATACTTCTCTCGAAACAATCTCTTTTGAAGGAGAAGTTCAGAGGTTTCATCATTTCCCGTGGTGGTGGGGATGTTAACTGGCCCCCGAGGTCACGCGATTTAACGCCGTTGGATTACTTCTTGTGGGGTTATGTTAAATCTCGAGTTTATGTCAACAAGCCAGAAACAGTAAATGATATTATGAATAAAATCGCGTGTTATGTTCTTCTGTCATTGAAAATTGGGTCAACCGTATACGCGCAACCCAACGAAATCGCGGCGGTCACTTAGCTGGTGTTCTCTTCCGAACGTAATGGCATTAATTATGCTCCAAAATAAAAAAAATATATATAAACCTCTATCATTTATACAACGTGTTTTATTTAAGTTCAATGATAGGACGCTCTTGTTGAAAGACCCTATACTTACAAGGAAATGTGTAAATGTAAATGAAAGGTTATCTCAAATGATAAGAAATAGATAGAAGAATAACCTTCTGTAAGGGTAGTTTGTAAAAGAGTGAGTAGTGAATGTAATGTAAATGGAATGCATTAGTTTTAAAATTTCGTTCTTGGTCATCTAAAATTAAGCATGCTTTATAAACGAAATTATGCATGTTTGGAAAGGTAGAATCAGACGACTTAATGTTGTGCCGGTATGTTGCCATGGTAGCTCAGTGGTTAGAGCAACCGAACGGAGACCGGGATATCCGTGGCTCAAATCCCGGCTATGGCATTGAATTTTTCAGTCGTCTAATTCTACCTGGCTTGTCCTTGTGGAAGAACAATTAGTTCCGAAATTATACGTGTTTTAATACGTTGAAAATACCTTGGTGGGAATAAGCGACGTCCTGTATAAGGGACATCGAATAAGACACAGGAAAATTGAATTTTATTTATGGACGCTCTTTAACTGCTGTGGTCCTTAGCGTCCCATTCTATATTGGGCGTGAAAGACCGGTAATTTTGCTCGGAGGCTTGAGGTTCCTTTATGTGCCGTAAATCTAGACACGATGACTGTGCTAAGCATTTTTACGCTCGAAAAATATCCATCGCCCTCCGTCGGGTTTGAACCGGCGACCTCGGGTACTAGAGGCTAGCATTGTAACTACTACACTACGGAGGACGATGACATGAAGTGTTATCACCTACATTGGAAACATGGGATACAGAATGTTAAAAATTGGTATTACATCACAGATGTAAAGTTTCGTAAAATAAACTTACTAATTGTAAACAAAAGAACTTGAAGATGGCTGAAAGCAAGTCCTGTACTGCAGAGAATATTCCGCCAAGTCCTGTATCATAAATGTTTCCGTTCTGGGATAAATGGAAAGTAACACTTTAAAATGATCCAAACTACGTCAAGTATTTGAACTGCGGGGCTATGACAAGAGATATTTTTGTAATACAGGGGGGAGGGTAATGAGAGGAGTAGAAGTTTACTACTTAACGGGAGTAACACTACTGATTCTGTAGTTTTGAGTCATATTATGGTAAAAGGTATTTCCTTAAATAAATGTTGGCAGCTGAGATACGCCACTGTATGACGCGCGCAGGTGCGAGAGAGAGACAATATAGAAATGTTAAACTGTCCCGTGTTTACCTGTCGCGGATGTCAGAACGTGCCCCGAGCAACAATTTGTCATCGTAACCCTAAGAATCGATCCCCAGATATCGACCTGAAGTTACGTCTGCACAGTTTCACGCAGTGAATAGGCTAATAAATGAGCGGAACAGAAGCAATAATAGAAAACGGGAGCCCAGGGCCGCTTTACCAAATAAGCAGAGTACAACGCCTTTAACTGCCGGAAGCGAACATGTGCAACGTTTCGGCTTTCCGGAAAGTAAATAAAATGGATTTTGTGTTCGGAGTTGTGCAGATGGTACATTGTTTTCATTTACTTGTTACATGCGCGTTGTATTTATCTTTGTTCCGCAGCCGGTGGGAACTGACAGGCCTAAAATGAAATTACACACTATACCAGCTTTAGCTCGGGGCCACCATTTTGCAATTAGCTAAAACGTAAGTAGGCACCAAGAGTGTTCATCTGTGAAGAAAGCAGACTGAACAACTAGTAAACGAAATAAAGCCTACCCTTAGAAAGAGTAATGTAAAATAAGGACTTTTCAGTTCCGCGAAAATTCACCCCAGACACAAACTAGAATTCTTGATTACAGGAATTGAAAATTTTGAATAAATAGGGTATCAGAGAACCCAAAAAGCCCACCCTTCTCTCAGCTTCCTTTAAGAAACTTACATGACCACTATGTTGGTCAGCACCAGAATTTACGACCCAAAATTTTTAAGTTTCTCTCTATTTTATTTAAAATGTTCTATATTCTGTGTAATATTTATGTTTATATGTAATGTTTGTACATTTCCTTGACATGTTCTATATTCACAAATTTTGTGGCTACTAGAATGCAATTCAATCCAATCTAATCTAGAGAAACAAACGATTGTTCAGTATAGACAGACCGCTTGGTTATTTTTGTTATTTGCCGGGCCAAATGTCTCTAAGTAGATAAATAAGTGTTTCGTCGACGACATTGTGATACAGTAAGTAAAGTAAAAGAATCGTGGGCTTGTCAAACTATAAAATGATCCAAATTATCACGAATTATATGTAAGCTTATAAGTAAACCACCTGAATGGGTGCTCTCAAAAATAGGCTAAGTATAACTTCATCAGAACTGAGAAACGTCAACCTTTGTAAATGCCAATAAAAGAAATCGCCAATAGATTCTAGCATTCATTGTAATAAAATAACAATACAGCCATCTGACACAGTTACGCCATCTGTACGGCCTCGTGTGTAAAGTACCAAGTGAGCCTACTTTTCCTATAACAAGACAAAATGGCATTTTTCAATTAACTGTTATTAAAATTGCAAGCTTTGAATCTCATCACAAAGGCTTCTTTAAGGTTTGCCGAACTCTGAAGGGATGTACCGTGGTTTCTGCAGTAGATCGAAGCATGTAGCATGAAGCATATATCACCATAAGAAAGACGGTAAAGTCAATTACTGCAATTTACTAATATGCGAGAAACATATAATATAAAGAAGTCCAACCAAATCTTAAGAAAATCTGTGTGACAAGAAATTAAAGTTAGCTATTCCAAAGTTAGCACGAGAACTATGATTTCGTTACACTGTCTGTAGATCCACGAAACCATTCTTACCAGGAGACCACACAAACCCCTTGCTCTAGGAATGGTACCTAACCCTCACATGTGAAACTACTTACGAGCCCAGTTAGGAGCAACGAAATGATAAATATTAGCTAGCCGAGACAAACCAAAAAAAAAAAACCATAAACGGTGTAAACCCGACCAGGAATGGGACACGAGTAGCTCCAGAACCACGGTTCGAGGAGGCGGCTGCAGACTGTAACTTCAGAGTGTAACCACCTCATAAATCGCCACATGGAAAGAAAACCTGACCACTTTAGAGTCGTGTGATCGCCTCACCACGACGGGTAGTCAACCTCAATCTCTGTTGTTCATTCGTTGTCCATTCATATCATTGTTGCCTACACTGAACAAGATGGCTCCGCGGTAAAGCGTAAGACTCGCATTCGGGACGTCCCGGTTCGTTTCCGGTGGCCGCACACTCACCATGGGATTTTCGTGATTTTCCCTGGTTGAAAAAGGCGAATGCTGAAGTGGTGTATTCTACCACAGCTCTCCTCTCTCACCCATTTCGTTTCCCTTTCATGCTTTGGGTTGATATCGGGTCTATGATTCGGTCGGTGTCGAACAGATGGCGCAGAAGCTTGTGATTTGGGAATGTTTCCCCGTTTCCACTGGAGGAATGTCTCCGAGCGGACTTTCTGTCACTGGGTGGTCAATCGTGGTACTGTTAGGGAACTCTGCGCGTCTCTTACAATTGCGTCGGCTTCGCTCTGCAACCCGTGTGCCTACTGCGGTTTGTTCACCTCATCCGTTCCTCCCGGGGTTGTATGCACAATAGATTCCTTGAGGGTCGCAGTGCTAGGTGTCTATTCTGTTCACTAGTCCAGTCCAATGTTGCCTACACCAAACATTTTCCCCATATTTTCCTTCTAGCAGTAAATTCTATAAACTTATTAGAATGGAGGTCATTAAAAAGTAAACAAATTATGTAATTTAAAGAATGTTATGCAATCTAGCCTGGATTCTTTGCTCCCCATAATGTTTTCTTTGCAACAAGGTCATCTCAGTTTCCTACAAACTCGTAGCTAGGTTTTTCACTTATTATACTTTACCTGCATTTGAGCTTGTAAGTTTAACAAGCGTACAACGAGGTATCAATATTAATGTTGTTAATTGTACTTCATTCTGCTCCGAAAACAACAAGACCAAAAAGTTGCTAAAATAGCAATACGTTGTATTAGTTTAATTAGAGCGCCGGCATTGATGTAAAATTACAGGTACCAGACTCATTTGCCGTTGATGCTAAATTGTGCTGTAATATATTTGAAAATGATTGTGAAATATGATTCTCATGAAAGGCATACTTAATGAGTTTTATACTTGAGCAGTAATTAAAAATAACGTAACACACAACGCTATTGAATATTCTAGAGGGATTAAAAATAAATTATCGAAATTTGTAGCTGTGTTTAACTGCAATTCGACGCTGTGGTATATAGTTATTTTGCTTTATCTCACAGTGTTTAAGCGACGTGGTATCGATTTAGGTGAAACTTGATATAGTGGTTTGCAACGAAAACAGGAAGTTTAGGGTTTTCATGTAATGACGAAACTACAATGTTTGCACAGCGAGTACTTCCTGCAAATTACACCGCCTTGATAGAAATGTAACACCCTCTGTTTAGGATTTCCTACAGCTGTTATCTACCACGGACTTCATTAAAAATCTTCATTCTTGATTCAACATTAACATCGATGTAAACGTGGTACATAAATTATTCTTCTTCTTTTACGTCCGGTTTCACCAACTGTCGGGGGACGTCAAACTAACCCTGTTCGTTCGAATGCTGTCAGAATGTTTAGGGTGGATTTATCTGAGAAGAAACACATACAACTGTCAGTTATATTGCTTATAGTTGGTACAAAGAGCGCCAAAGAAAATCTCACTGCACCCCGCGTCTATGTCACATTATCTATCATTGTACGTGTCCTTGCGGAGCCATGGCCATTTCATTGATTGCTTTAGACCACGGTGCAAGGGTGCGCCAGTCTTTCTACTAAATAGTTACAACAAATGTTACAAAATGGCGTAGAAACGAAATATATGTTTACGCTCTCGATCGTATTGGCTATAAGAAAAAGGGGTAGAGTGAATGCATTCAGTTTGACATACAGACCTCTTACCTTATCGGCTAGTGCAGAACATGCCTTTGAAAGGGTTAAAAGTTAGGGGGAAAACCTGCCGAGCGCTCAGGTTGGCGAAAAGTAGAATGTGTAGTTTGAGAAGATTTTCTGGGGCTGCAAATTAAAGCTTGAATGGTAATTTAAATACATAACAAGGCAGCACTTTATAACAAAGAATAAACAGAACTCTATTCTCAGTGATATCAATGCTTGTTGCTGCATAGAAGCAAACATAACTAAATAATAAATAAATAAAACAGCATGTTTTCCCTGTAACTTAAACTATAATTGGTTAATGTACCTTTATTAACATATTGCTGACCATAGGAGTACAATATGATTACAGACAAAAATATAACCCAATTTGATTGTCATAATATGTATGTAATATTCCGTAAACCATATGCATATACATATTTATCTCTAGTTTCTAAACATGACCAGTCAATTATAACAAAACAGTAATTTGTATTCAGTAAACGAATATCATATCTGCGGATGTTTTACGGGGAGTGCCCACTTTATGACGAGTATGTAGACTGTCTTCCCCACTTTCCTGGAATATTTTTATCCAGTATATTACTATAAAAACCCTTTTATATACTGTCGTTGCAATTTCTGTAACGGTGTAACCAGCCTCCCACATACCCACGATACGTCCACCAGTAATTTCGCTGGTGTACGCTAGTATAACTGGTTCTGAGACAATAAACATGTTTTGGTTTCAATAACCCAGAAAAAGCAAAGGCATCAACCCCCCTCTTTTCCCCTTATTGCTGTGTTATCAAGCCACAACGCTCTGCAATAGGTAAGGTGAAGCACATGCCTCAAAAGACCAAAGAAAACGATACAAATCCGCTGAAGATCTTCTTTGGCGTTCTGTGTATCTTTTAATGGCATATCCAGCTAAGGAGTTGCCAACTAGTCATTTTGATAATCAGTGTGTCAACAGATTTACAAGAATTAGATGAACTACCTTTTATATAAAGCATGCACATATGTGACAGATTATCATAGAAATGTTAAGTCTAATGTAAACTGATTTGAAAGTTGATTGTACATAATTTACACCAGTCGAAGTTATTTTTCAACTGAAATGATTTTTTTTAATATGTTTAGTGTTTCTGAGAACATACAAATTCACTTTGACAGGTAGCAATATGCATCATATTATGCCATCGAGTGGCCAGCGGAACTATTCTAGGATTAAACCTGAAGTCTTTTGCATGTTCCAGACACAACAGTTGCAGAGATAGTTGAATACCCGCCCATTGAAATGCACCAAGTCCTGCAGATCAGTAAGGTCATGGTGAAGCAGAATGCTGGAAGAGGAGTAGCCTTCATCTGGTCCACCAGGAACAGAGACCTGCGAAAATCCATCAACCTGGGTTATCCATCAGTGGCAGCCATTGGTCTTCCAGAAATCGACGCCGGTTATCAAAATAAAAAAAGAGACAACTAAAGCAAGAGAAAAGCTGTGCTGATTACAGAAAGCAGCTGTTTAATGTTGAAGTTCCATTGATGACAGAGAAACAAAGAGGATTATGATTAATAAAAATGAAAAGACAAGTTAAAAATTAAACTGGAAATTTACAGGGCAAAAATGCTCCATTATAAATAAAATGCATTGTAAACAAACAAATCCTTTAATGTTATTGTATAATCGTTTTGCTGTGTAATGTGTACTTATTTAAATTTTAAAAATAAAATATATTTGAATACTGACCATAATTATCCTGATGCACACCTGTGTAAAATAATCTTTTACAGCCCTTTCCCTTGCAGCTGCTGAAACACCAGCTTGGACTGTTACGTGTAGCACTGGTATGTCTTAAAAGAATGTAATTCCTCTCCTGCTCGCTTTTTCTCAGCAGAAATTCATGTAAGGAGAACCTGTGGTGGCTCAGCTTCTTTAGTTTGCATTGCAAAGTTATGCAACACAGCAGTGGCTGCTATCTCAGCAAGTTCAATCCATTGCAGTATTCAGCTCTAAAGAGCTGGAAATCTTATTTTCCAGAGTCCATATTTCATTTACGCTGTATGTCTACTTCTAATATGGGCCCGATTGCAATCATTTTGGCTGTAGTTTCTGCAATTAAGGAAAGGCACCATTAAATATGGTTTTAATCGATAACCATTGTCACCAAGATAATACCATGTTGTCTCGAACAACACCCTTAATCGACTGTTGTCAAGTACAAACCTGTCGTGGACAGAACCTGGTCAGCGTGCCACAATATTACGCGGGTGAATCAGAAAACAATGCCTCCCATTTTTGTATGTTGCCTTTGAACGTCCGAGCCAGATTATATTGGTGTAGTATTAATTGTTGAACCTTCGCACTAGTGTCGTGTCAGTTTCGTTGTACTCGGACAGATAGCAGCAACAGGGGAGCATTCCAAAATGGTCACTAACATTGAGGTGCGTACAAAACCGAGATGCGTGATTGGATTCCTTACCGCTGAACAAATTGCGCCAATTGAAATACATCGACGCTTCTAAAGATGTATGGAGGCGATAAAGCTGATGTGAGTAATGTGAGGCGGTGGGTACAGCGTTTCAAAAGTGGTGAAAAGGATGTGCAGGACAAGCCACGCCCTGGTCGTCCCTGCTCGGCTATCACAGCAAATAATGAACAGTGTGTCAATCAATTCACCCGTAATGATCGGCGGATTATCACCAAAGAATTATGTGTAGAGCTGAATGTCGGCTGTAATGCCTTAGACAAGATATTACGCAACCTTTATTATCGCGAAGTGTGCAAGATGGGTCCCGCAGATGCTTTCACAAGACCAAAAGGCTCGTCGAATGGAAATTTGTAGGGACTTGCTGGACCAATACCAAGCTAAAGTGACAATTTTCTGAGTTCCATCATCAGTGGAGAAGAAACATGGTGTTACTAGTATGAGCCAGAATCTAAATTACAGTCCATGGAGTAGCGACATCCGACTTCTCCAACAAAGAAGAAGTTCAATACACAGCCATCTGTAGGCAGTCATGTGCACAGTCTTCTGGGCTAGGCAGTGTGTGGTTCCTTGGGATACCTTGGAACCTAGAGCAAACGTCAATTCTGAACGCTACTAGGCTAAAACCCCGAATTTCCAGAGTCAGGCCAGAGAAGAAGACAAACTTCTGCCTGCGACCATGGAACTCATTGCCAAATTCGGCTAGAATGTCCTAACACATCCACCGTACAGTCCTGATTTTCCATCTCTTTAGGCTTATGAAAGATACACTACGTGACCAACATTTTACAGACTCAAATGCTGTTGTCACAGCTGTAAGACAGTGGCTAGCCTCAGCTGATTCAGATTTTTACGAGCGTGGCATGCAGGCTCTTGTTCATCGTTGGCAAAAGTATATAATGAATTGTGGTGGTTATGTGAAAAAATAACAGCATGTAGCTCAAATCTTGTTCTATTTAACTGGGTTATTGTGCTTTATAGTTTCCATGAAAGTAAATAGGAGGCATTGCCTTCGGAATGATGCAATAGTATTTAGCAAGCTTGCATTGCAAACTGCCTGAATACTGATCGAAAAAGTATTACTTCCTCTTTCTGTATACCTCTTATTTAGGCCACCAGGTGACAGAATAGGTACATGCGTACAGTCAATGGTACATACAACGCCGGAGAAATTTGCAATTTCATTAAACTCTTGAGTCACTGCAGTAGGCTCTTCACCTTCCGGAAACTTGACACACTGTGGCCGCAGTAAAGCGATTGCTTCCGATACTTTCTTCACGTATCTGCAAATTGTAGATTTCGAAACGCCGTTGTAGTCACCATTACCAATGCGGAATGACCCCGTCGCAAAATGTCTTAGTGTTATCAATAATTGTTGGATCAGTAAAAGTAGCCGATTTCTGCTCGTAGGATATTCCCGTCTCGGTGCAGTTTCTTCTAATTTTTTTCAGTACGGCCTGCCTAGCATGTATCAAGTCACAAACAATACATCATTCATTGCGTAGAAATGATTATTTCTATTAGAATAACACGTTTGGACCCATATTTTCAATAGATTCGATGAACAACATTTCAGTATCGAAAATATCAATTGTTCACTTTATTGGGAGGAAAATAAAAGCAATGCCGTTTCTTAGTGTGCGTATGTAACCTGTAAACTGAAATTGATGGATCATCAATGATGTGACATTTTTTACCCATTCCTCGTTATATTTGTTTTTAAGTTTCATGAATTCCGAGTATTCCTTTCTATCCCCTTTCTCCAAAAATCGTCTATATTGTACTAGGGTAAGCGCGTGTATTGTTTACAGGGTATTCACAAATTTTCCCTCATTATAATATTCAAGAAGAAGAACTGGATGAAATTTACAACATAAAAATACCCTAAAATTTAATGCGGTTACAAAGTAGGTGATGAATTTCCTGCCTTCTATTTTCCTTCTTTAAGTGCTTACCTACCTACCTACCTACCTACCTACCTACCTACCTACCTACCAACCTACCGATTATATACACAAATACTAAGGAGCAATAGCTGTAATGCCTTCAATATCAAAATCTTAATTAATAGCCAGACATTGCTGGTAGCCTTCTTTATACAGAAAATATGAACAGTCACATAGCTACATATGATATAGTTATGCGATACATGGGTATGGGAGCAACACCGTAAACTGAATTCGTACTATATAAAAGTGTTCCGTAGGAGGATAACGAGGTATGTAAGAAAGAATGACTTAGTTCCTATTCTATATTATATAATTCAATTCGACTTGCCTTAATACTTCCGTGTGTGAATTTCAATGGTACACAAGGTGTGGAAAACATGTTTTTCTGTTGAGATAAGGGATTACATGCAAAACATTATAATTTTATTTGTATTAGAATCCCACCGAATTGGGTGGATACCCATGCCCCTTCTATCCGGTATCGCAGTTAAAACAATATGATTTTGCTCCTGGTTGGTTCCTTTTGTTGGCCTAATGGCAGATAGGCATTGAACTGTTTATATGGAATTTACTAGAAGTGCGTTTTGTAGGGATTCAAAATCCACAACGTGTTTAAAGAAGAGACGGAAAGAAAGATAGAAAGACAGAAAGTAATAAAGAAAGAAGGAAAGAAAGAAATGAAACAAACTCTAGTTGGCACCAGACTGTATTACTTCTCATTCGCACCAGGTTTATTTCCGAAGTGGGCCGTAAGTAGTAGTATACTACATCCGCAATTAGGCTTCATTGACGCTAGCATACGGAACGGAAAAGGGAGGCTTGGTTAAAACCTCTAATACAAAATATCATACCGAGGGGGATGCTCAGACGTCAACGTCGTCGGTTCTTGTAGCCGTGGTCGCTGGAGTGAATAGCTCCGGCGCTCCGCCAAGCTGATGGCCGCGGGTTGGAGTCCCGCCTTGGGCATGGGTGTTTGTGTGTGTCTATGTGTTGTGTAATTGCGATAATAAGCGGTAACGAAAACAGTAAAAAAACACAGTATACACTGGGTAAAACAAAGAAACTTCAAAAAAAAAATCTGTGGCCCGCATTCAGGAGGTCTTGGGTTCGGTTCCCGGTGACCGCTCACTCTGATCTCTCTCCCACTTCCTCTCATTTCATCTCCATTTCACCTTTCAGGTGTGATTTCAGGTCCTGTGGTGGTGACGGCGTCAGGCAGATGGCGTGGATGGATGCGCATTTGAAAGATTTGTCCCCATATACGACAGAGTGAGCTGTCCCTCTAATTAACGTCGCTGCGTCGCCCTCTTGAGCATTCCTCGCTCAAGGTGTGACGGTGTTCAAAATGGAAATATTAGAGACCTCTGCGTGTCTCCATAGGCCTGTCTGCCTGCGGACCTGAGACCACCGCTGGCCCATTCACTTCATCCCGGGTGGTGTAGCCACAATAGATCAAGATGGTCGCGCGCGAGGTGTCCCCCTCCGATAAACATATCTTACATCCTACAGAATAACGTTGCATTTAATTGTTATTTCACGCATAACGTGTGTATGCTAAAGTTCGAAAAGTAGAATCAGACTGAAAAATGCAATGCAATAGTGGGATTTGAACCGGCAGGCACTAAATTCTTCAATTGAGGCACCTTTTTCTTGTAAACCATAAGACTTCTCAAATCCATTTTTAAGATAACATACTCCAATGGCGACTTACCGCCTCGTAAGTCCAGGGTTATTCATAAGTGAGTGTCACATTTGGAAAACATCTTGTGTGTGATGTATGAGACATACGAGTCCAAATCATGTATATAGGGAAACAAAAACTCGTGTCACGTGAAGCGCGCATGTTGTAGTGACACGGTTGACCGCTAGGTGGCAGGAGTGTATAAAATGGCATTTGCAGGTAACGAGAGCGCGTTTTGCGTGATACAATTTGCGAAAACTGAGGTTAATGTGACTGTTCAGCGGCGATTTCGCGCTTGTTTTCACAATGATACGCCATCAAGAGGTGGTATGAAACGTTCAAGCTCACTGGTTGTCTGTGTCCAACCAAATGACCCAGAACGCGGGGACCGTCAGACGCCACTGTTGCAGGTGTTCGTGAGTTGTTTGCACACAGCCCACAGAAATCAGCAAATCTTGCTGGGACTATCTCAGTTGACTGTGTGGCAGATTCTTCCCAGGCAACTGAAGGTGAAACAGTATGAACTGGAACTCCTGCAGGCGCTCAAGAGGTGACAAGGAGATTTGCACACAATTTGCCAAAGACATGCAGGCTGCAATGCCAGTTGATGATGGTTTTGGTGACAGGCTGGTTTTCAGCAACGAAGCAACATTTCACTTGTCGGGGAAAGTGAACTGTCACAACGTCTGCATTTGAAGAACCCAACACCCACATGTGACAGTCGAGCGCATGTACGCGACTCCCCAAAAATCAATGTGTTCTGTGCCCTCTGAAAGGACAAGGTTTACGGCCCATTTTCTTTGCCGAATCCACAGTGACTGACATCACTTATCTGGAAAATTTAGAACAATGACTTATGCCGCAACTGACAGGCAGAGGAAACTTCGTTTTCCAACATGACAGGACCCCATCCCACTTCCATTGGCTTGTGTGCGCGTACCTGAACCAGATCTTACCGCGACTTTGGATTGGACGAAATGCTGACAATGACATCGCATTATTTCGGTTGCCACCCCGATTCCCTGGACTTAACACCATGTGGTTTATTTCTCTGGATATGTGTGAAGAACAGGGTGTTCATTCCATCACTTCCAGCTGACTTGAAGGACCTCCGCGCATTACAGCAGTGATAACAACGATCGACCGTTACATGCTGGTGCGGGTGTGGGCAGAATTGGACTATCGCCTGGATGTCTCCCGTGTAACCAGAGGCGCACCCATTGAACAGTTGTAAGGTATACAAACAAAGTTTGAAAGTTAGCCTTTCGTTTGGTATATAATTCACACTGATATGCCCAGTAATTATTTCACAACAAACTTCCGAAATGTGACATTAACTTATGAATAACCCTGTACTTTAAGTCCCAGGCTTCATACTCAACTCTATTAGATCAATCAACATACAGTATGTAGGCTCAAGTTGGAAAAGTAGAGTCAGACCGAAAAATTCAATCCATTGCCAAGATCCGAGGTTCAAATTCTAATTATGGCATAACAAGTTTCAATCTGATTCTACCTTTCCATCATTACATTTATTTTAAAGGCATAAATTGTGCCAAGTTTATATAAGGCTTGATTTTTAGTTCTTGAAATACACGGTAGTAAACATGCACACACATAAGAGAAATAAAAATCTGATGTGTTACACTCCCATGACTTTCTCTACTCTTGTACAAACTATTTTTACAAACGTTTATTCTCCATCTACTTCCTGTTAATCAAGATATCGAGATGTTAATCTTATTGCTAACTTTCTTGTAGGTGCAAAGGTAGGCTGTAAGCGATAGTCAAATCTTTAAGAGCTAATTGCTATGTGGAACATTTTATTCTCTATGCATGTCCAGGGCAGAAATAAACGAATAACGAATTCCTATTTGGGAAAAAGTATAAGTATTGGAAAATTCAAACAAATAACAAAAAAAAAAATGTATATGACATAAACTTTGTGCTTTAACGAGTTCTACAATTTCTGTGTAAACAAATTTTGTCTCTCTCTTACGGCTTACCAGTTATGCCAAAGCCATTCAGAAAGGAGAGGAATTTTGGGGAAATTACCAAAAGATTCAAAATATACATATTTGTCATGAAAATAACGATTTAACGAAAATCGTTAGAGCAATTTTTGAGAGAACAAAAATTTATGAAAAATGTTCCATGTAAAGGATTGTCTGGGCTTTTCTTGAAAATCTTTGTTTCACATCTTACAAAATACTGAACCTAAATACTAGGTTTGGTATTGTCCTACTTTTCGTTTTTGTGTTATGCTGTTCACAGAGGCACACGCGCGCGCGCGGAACGTTTCCAAAAGTGCTTTTTTGGATTCAGGGTATCTCAAAATATGTATCTCTGGCGAAATCTCGGTATAGAATTTTTGGGTGGAGTAAAATACTTCCTCTAATTACTATACGTAGTAGACAAAGTAAAAATATGAATTCTGTTTACGGAGTAGCCCATTATACAACTTAACGATATAACGGTCTCGTCGATCGCCTCAGGATGCTGCAGCGATGTTATTCACTTCTTCTTCTTCGTCATACCTATCATAATTCAAACAATGTAACTATACATTTTGAATACTAATTTTTCACAATATTATTCCTGTTGCACACTAATTATTCGCAAAAAATAGAAAAACTTCGGTTACATAAAGAGAACGGAAGTTTTTCTATTTACATAAAGAGAACCATGGACTATTGCCAACAATGATGACAGCAAGTAAGAACTTTCACAGCACTTGACAGCAATCCAAACCCTCTGATTTATACTATAGGGTTTATTTCGAGAGATTTGGACCGGTTGATTCAACTTCTATATATTGTGCGCAACAAAGTATTTTGTGTAATTCACTAAATTCATCTCTTATTTTGTTCTACATTTATGAAACAGGATATGTTTACTCTAATTTTTACTATTAACACGGAAAATCAAATTTCGTTACTCATTTTTACTTTCTCTACCACGTACCTAGTAGGTGGAGAAAAACTCGTTTCGAAATTTCTCCGGAAATACATGTTTGAGGCCCCCTGAATCCACATACAGCATTTTTTGAAAAATGCTCTGTGTAGTGTGTGTCTGTAAATAGGATAGCTCAAAAACGAAAAGTCGCATAAAAGTTTAGCTTGTTATTTAGGTTCTATATCTTTCAAAGATTTTCAAGAAAATTCCTCCACCATAAACAACCCTTTGTAAGAACATTTCCCGAAATTGTTATTTTCTAAACAATGGCTCCAATAATTTTGAATAAAATACCATATATAAAAGATATTTACATAACAAACAAAATTTATACATTGAATTATCTGCAAATAGCCAGAGATATTTCGGAAGGGGTTTTGCACCTATAATCTTGCGTTAAGCGATAGACGAAAGCGCACTCACAAAAAATATAGATTTCTTTAAAGCAAACAATTTATTTCATATATGTTTTCTGTGGCATAAGTTATTTCCGATATAACCGTTATTAATGGTTCGAATTGTTCATTTCTTAGTCATTCTCTCAAAGTTCTGTCAAACATTAAGTTGTTTCTCGCGATTGCATGAAAATAATATGGGATTTTAAGACCAGCATGCGTCCAGTTCTTAAACATTTTCGCTGTTTCCTTTATATCTGTAATGAAATGTGTAAAGTAGCTGTTTCTGCAAAGGTTTATTTAGATCGAAATGTAGACAGAAAAATAAGCTTTATTGGGAACAGCTTGTATACCCACTAATATGCGATACAGGGAAGAGAAAAATCATGTGAATGTATCACATCAGATTATTTTCTATAATATCAGCATGTTAAGGATATATAACCACAATGGCTGCATGAATTAATATTCATTGGCCGTATTATTATAATAGTGTTAGTAAGTGGCTTATAAAACAAACTCTTTTTTCTGGTTCACGCATTCCAGCACCAATATCTGGCGAAAGGTTCACTTTTTCTCCTCATCATAGTACCTCGAACTCAAATAGATACAAAATCAATAAAAATCAACTTCAAGTAATGTATAAATATATGGATAAAAATTATAACAAATAAATATAATATATATTTACGAATTAAACGCATAAATGTTGTACAGTTCACCAAATATAGCCGTTTTGGAAATAATAGTAATATTCATATTTTAGAACATATAAGGAAGTATGAGAATGTCGTTTTCATAACCAGCATCATCACCTTATATTGATTTATCTGCTAGGAAATTGCAAAAAGTAGGCTTATTTTCGTAACGACTTGAAAACGTTGCATTCATTTACGGCGCAATTATATCTAGTAGTTGTTAATGAAAAGCATTATATGAAAAGATATTTTTTATTATAATCCAAAATCGTTAAATGCCGGATGTTGTATATACAGTATTGTTTCAAATTAAAAAATATTCTTTTTTTCAATATCGCGGTATAAATCCTATCTACAATCGCAAATGATTATCCATTACAGTAAAATTCCTTTAAGAAAAGCATTTATTATCGCTTCGAGTAGAGTGATATCAAAATGGCATTTATTCCTTTTAGGCTTAGCTACACATGCTCACTCTTCTATTCCAGGTTATTCACACAGGTGTTACATAATTAATAGAATTAACAATTGCTCATTATACCTACTGTGGCCTCAAAATGTTTCTTCCTGCATTTATACCTCATCCAATTTTGATGCTGCTCATTTAAAGGGAGTTTTTAAAATTTGTTTTTATTCCCTGGATGTTTTGTCATTTTTAGTTTTATACACAATGTATTTTTACTTTCAAATAGTTAACATTTCATTTAGATGAAAAATTAACGGCGAAACAATGGGGACGCTTAAAGATTGGTAAATAAATTAAATACATATATAACGCATGCATTAGGTTTGAAGCTACTGCCCTCATTCAGGCTTACAAACGGAAACGACTTCTCGCTGCCCTAATTGCTACATTAGTCTCTCCCTCTCTCTCTCTCTCTCTCTTTCTCTTTCTCTCTCTCTCTCTGAGAGACAGAGAAAAGAGTCCAATAAACTGGAGAGGTATTCCGGCTGTTCTAAGTCCTAATCAATTTCTAAGCCATAATATACCATGCTTATCGATCAAAAGACAATTTTAGTTTACAGTTTCAGAATGTGACACCACAATTATTGGAGATTGGAGGATATTTTGTCGGAAGCTGTCGCATAGACTGAAGAGGAAGTATTGCTGCGAGCGTTACTGGAAATATAATTTCCTTCACGATAAAAACACAAACCTTTGCTCTAGAAGTGTATTCCCAATCATAACGGAATCTTTTCAAGAACAAAACAAGACAGTAGAAAGTATATTCCTTCACAGCCACCTCTTTAGCTGTTAGTATATACCTTAAACAAATAAAATATCAATATCATGTAGAAAATATGTATTTTATTGCGTACGGCTAAAGAAAATATAAATTCAAGCTTTTTGTCAGAATATTTTGGAATTATTACTCTTTTCACCTACCGGGTAGAGAGGATTATAGATGTAATTCTTTTAGATATTTTTCTAAGTACAAAGACCAATGAAACATTTAACCAATTCTAATACCATCTCGGAGTTAAACGGGTGTTTTTTTTAAATCTCGAATGCCGATTTAATTAAATTCATTTACACTCACTACAGCTCTTTATGAATCTACCGTATAATAAAAGCGTCTTTACATTGAATTATCTGCTCAAACACTAAGAACTGTAACTGGGTAAATCCCATTAATATTTTGGACGATGCTGTCCAGTTAATCATCGATATCATGCCGTGTTACTTTTCTGCATGAAGTAAAACACAGTAGGTCCTTGACTATTTCAGAAATATTTTACCACGCTCTATAATTATAACCGGTGTATTGAGCTAGATACGTAACTTTAATATCAAACAATACCAATTATTGGTATCCTTATACATTGCTCCAAATACAGTCATGTAAGACGAAGTCGCAACTCTCACTTATATCAGCAGTGGTACATTTTCAGAAGTTTACCCGTAACATCATAAAACTGCTAGTGAAGTTGCTATGCTCAGTAGAGAAATGAAAAAGCTGGTAACTGTTTACTGGGAAGTGTTTTGAGATCTCACGGAATTTAAGAATACACCTTTCTTTTGCTTTAGCTTTCAAACGTATATCATATGTATCTTACCTTTTTAAAAAATTGAAACTCTGTATCTCGTTTCTTCCAATCAACATCAGGTCATGGGTTTTTTTTTTCTTTTCTTTATTTTTTTCCCTGATGATTGGAGGGGACATTCCCCGGGAGAAGAGGTGAGAGGAGACACCGGGCGGCCGGAAAAAGGAGTGACGGTACAGAAGCTTAGCAGAGCAGAATGAGGTTCAACTCAACCAGATGGCGGGTCATAGTAACAGCGAGAAGTGAAAAAGCTGATGAACTTTAGGAGAAGTAGCAGCTTCACAATTTATTGAGCCAGAGCTGGCTCTAGGAACATCTTGATGTTGAGTAAGAGAATTCGTCCAAAGAAGATCATAAAATCTGGCTTAAAACTCGAGGAAACAAACATAGTAAACTATTTATTAGAAAAACATGTAAGAAAAGAGCTGAAAGCTGTAAGAGACCTCAGCTGAGAACAATTATTACATTTCTCACAGGACATGCTCCTGTGAAATAGAAATCTTAACACAATGTGTGTGTTTCAGGGTAACTTAGATTGCAATTTGTGCAAGAAGGAAGCTGAAATACCCCAGCACATTATATGCTCCTGTGAGTCCTTGGCTCACAGGAGATATATTGCTTTTGGGAAAATGATTTTAGAACCACAAGAATTTTAAACCATACCTGTTATGAGACTGTATTCCTTGGCTAAGGGTGCAGGCACAATAAATTGGTTTTAAAACGATGCAGTTAGCACAATAACGACTTCATCGTATAAGACAAGAAGACGGTATAGAAATGACAGTATCCCTGCAGTTTCCAGATTGAAGCGCCCCAACAGTCGGACAGACAGACCGGGAAACCCGCCCCACATAAAGAATCCAACGTCCCGTTCCGAAAGGGCGATCCGATAATCAACCGAAAGCCGAGGGACGGAGAAAGTTCCACAGAGGGCATGCCTATTCCCTGCAACGCCGCACCGAAACACCATCGCTGACATTTCTAACACTGAGACAGAAATGACGAGGTGAAGGATGAATTGAACGAAATGCAGGGACAGGAAACTTGGACGAAGGAAATCACTCCAGCATCGCCTGACGAGCTGCGTAGATCCCCAAAAAGTGTGCAGCCGCCAGGAGTCGAGCCTGGGATCTCCCGAGTGCAAGTCGCACGTGTTACCACGGAGCCGCCTCGCCGTAAGTCATGGGTTTACAGAAAGGAGAGGCAATTCCAGATAAATTCCAAAAAATTCTAGCGACTGCCTTTGATATTGTTTATTCTGTTTAACCATTCCAGCAATCAATTATTAAGATGACCTGAAACTCCACTTTCCATTTTAGATCCAAAGGATTTCCGAGAGTAAGGGGATTTGTGTGCTCCAGTGAATAATACAAATTTAGAAGGATATGTGGGTTGAAGGCATTCGATTTCTCATTCTAGTCACTTTACTGCTAAGCTTTACTTGGCACTGTTTTTTACTTTGGTACTTCTAAAATTTAAACTTTCAGTTGGGAGACTGGAGTGAAAAGCTACACAGCTAAAAACTAAACATTGCACAAAAAGTGACAAAAATAATTTCCCGCAAATAACGTAATACGCATTGTAAGTTAATTTTCTTCGGCAAACTTTTGCCACCGACCGAAGTGGCGCCGGGATAACGTGTGCCATGGCCGACCAATCTGACCGAAGGTTTTTCACGGGATTTCTTGGTTGCACAATTCAGGCTAATAACAGGACATGGCTGCCTAACAAAACACCTGCATAAGATAAACATCTTAACATCTAAATACATCTTACACAGCATTAATGCAGAAAAGATATGGAGGAACACCATCTGGACAACTTCATGCATTACAACGTGAAGATTGCAGGATAGCGAATTACTAGAGAGCAACCTGCTAATATCTTTGGTGTCAAAAGTAGCACATTAGAAAATAACAGCATATTTAAATAGTTTTTTTATCACCTCAGTAATAGTTTAATGGAGTATGAAAGCTTTAAAATTGTTTTACTATAAGTAAATTATGTTTCGATTCGGATTTGTGTAGAGTTCCAAATATTGAAGATACCGTATGTTAAAATTTGCAAAACTGTAAAGAAATTGAGTGAAATTATCGAACAGTAGCCAGTACAGCGACACCGCCATCTATGGTGATTGTATTCTAGTGCAATATGACAGCATGTTGCTCAAACCATCACTATAGCCTGGTTTGGGTTTATGGAGACACCAAATGTGCGTTAAAACGCATTTTGACCATCAATGAGGAATTGACGTCTTTATATTTATTTACATATAAATTATATACCGCAGCTATATGTGGTGTAAACTCTATAGAAATTACAGAATTTGCATTAAATTTAGCTTAATTTAGTCTCTAGGTTTAAGTTACTGTGGCAGAAATAACATCAACAATAGAATTCCTGACTGCTCTTATTTTGAATGTTTCCTCACAAGTGTCCATAGTCGTGGAAGGATAATGTGCAAATGTCCGATCCTGCATTTAGCACTGATGGTGTCATTTAGGAACCGCAGTCCTCGGACCAGTCTTTCACTTGTCTAACCTTGTCCTTATCTTACAAAACAGAGCGCACCACGTCACGTTTCCCAACTTGGACTGCTTATCGCTAAAGCTCCTCTGAATACCTTACTCAGCAACTCGTGGCCAGTACCTACCTAGCTGTCGCTTACACCCCACCCACAGTCTGAACGGGCATCATCAGCACCTACAGGATTTGTGAATCCTGTACTCACGCCATTCACTACTCCTGCTCTGTGTCTGCTATCTTAATGACCCTAAGCGGGAGACGCGAGACACCTTGGCAAACTAAAGTAAATAGATGATAAATTGTTGAAACTTACATCATATGGTCCACCAGAGGATTATAATATGATTTTATGCAACCTGCGATTTACGCAATCAGTTCCTGTTCAGGATTGACAGAAGAAAATAATATATACAGAGTTATTCAAAAAGAGGGAGCAGACTTTAAATATTTATTTCCAACGAACGACAATAGATGCCGACACCTGCGATACTTCACTGAATAGAGGAAAGCTCAACATTTCATTTTATGCGTTCAAAATTAGCACCATTTGTTATGCGAGGGCGACCAGTGCTTTTTCGTTTGTATACCAACCATCTTCTACGAATTTATTGTATTCATTGTACATTTTTTATGACGAGGTGGCTCTTTGTTGAACTTACAACGAAATGCACGCTGCAATGAAGCAGTGGATTCACTGTTTGCATACTGCAGCACACAAAAGGACTTTTTCTGTGGCGTCGCCATTTTCTCCTAAACAAACCTAGCGCCCCTGTAGGCAGTGAATGGAAGTAAAAGGTGGGGCTTAAAACTTTGAACTTTCCTCTATTCAACGATGTGTCGTATGTGCTTCTATCTATTTTCGTTCATTAAAAATGAATACTTAACATCTGTTCCTTCTTTTTGAATAACCGTGTATATATGCTATGTAACAAAATTAATCGCTGGACTGTCTCTGCGGTCTGGTGGTTAACATACTAACATCCAAATCCAAAGGTCCCGGGTTCGATTCTCTGCTGGTGGGGTGAGATTTTTTCTTTAGCAGGATTATTTCCTATGCTACCTGCAGTCTGGAAGTATGAATGAGAATGTGAGTATATGTTAATTTACTGCAATAACCAAAAGTTCCACACATACAATTTGAGATATTAAAATGGATAAAAAAATCACCTTTATGTATCTAAATTCTAACCTTAGAAAGTACTGACATACCTATGGAAAAAATTAATTTAATAAAGATGAAAATTTACTGTTATTTATGGACACTCTTTAACTACTATGTTTCTTAGCGTCCTATTCTATATTGGGCGTGAGAGACCGGAAATTTTGCTTAGAGGCTTCTTTATCAGGCTTCAGTTTCTTTTACATACCGTAAATCTACGACACGGAACCATCGGTTGTGTTTCCCTTCCGAAGGAAGGAAGTCATCTAAGGAGAAAAAAAAGAAAATAATCCATCGCTCTCCGCCGGGTTTGAACACGGAATGCTTTGGATAAGTGCTTTAAAAGCTAGAAATTGCTATGCAACTCTCTAACTACCAGTGGAGAAATTGGATAAAATCCTTTATCTTTAATTCAGAAATCATTGCGAGTCAATTTTGATTCGAATGCTCTTTCCCTCCTTTCCTTTTTAACGATACATTGACTCCAGCTTTTGTTGATGAAGCTATTTAGCCACAGTGAACACATTTAGTTACAAGGATTGATCGTAGGTGTGCTTTAAACCTCTTCATCTTTTGAACCATTCATTTAACACGTTACAATTGTATATGCATTTTCAGAAACTTATTGCAGACATATGCAGTAAGCAGTCAAGTTCTTGAAACAGATATTTACACTGCAGTGCTTAATCAGGCTTGAAATATTCAGTGCCATGGCTAGGGCTCGAATCATTGATCTTCGGCTTTCTATATTAATGCATTACTGCTAGTATGGCGAGATGCATTAGATCCTCTATAATGCATATCGCCATCTCCTCTATAATGTATCTATTATATCCTCCTGTATATGATGTATCTTAAAGACGATTTCAAAGATATATCGCACCCTCTAAGCGACTTCCATGCAGTAATTTTAGCATTTATTTCATTATTAAAATGTTTAAATATATAAGAAAGAAATCAAGTTTACATTCATTTAAACGGAAGCTAGTTCGAACGCATTCTCTAAAAATTTGTTATGTCCCATATGATTTTAAATAAGGGAGTTTGAAAACCAATTCGAAAAATCACTAAGACAAAACAGCTAAATGAGAAGTTTCAAAAGATTTTGTTGTATATCATAATACAGAAGTTCATTTTACCTGCATCATCCCTTGAAAATCCGCCTCTAAGTTCTTTAGTACCACGTAAGCCGAGCGGCCTACCCTCTGGCAGAAAAATGTGAATCTGCCAAAGTATTGTCACTAAAAGAGTGTTTGCTTTTACTTCCTTAATCATTCCTGAAAACTAGTAAACTTAGTTTTTGACACAATGTGAATTAAAAGTGTGAGTTCTTTGTCGTTTCTTAGGGCTCTGTCAAGTGAAATATAATAAAATTTGCATAGGTGAAACTTTTAGAGTCCGTTGAACATAAATGTCAAGAAACACGGAATAGTAAATATTGCTAAAAACGTTTCAATTCGAAAATATCTCGAGGCTTTAAGCTTCTAAGTATTGGTAAGGATATTTAATGTAACAAAAATATATAGAACGTATATTAAATATATGAATTATTTCGAATTTAAAGCATATTCTTTCAGCTACGAAATTCATTATGTATATTTTGAAAAATATTTCTGACATAAACTCATTTAAAATCTTTAATTTTCCTTCAATTTTGATTTCATATCACTACAGTTCGCTAAAATAATAAGGTTTAAAAGGCCCTTCCTGTGATCTAGTAATTATTTGACACCAATTTAAAAATGATACAAATTATTGTAAAGTTTGCCTCAGAATGTACGTAGCATTAATCTTAGTACACAAGTTGTTTTATGTTTAGGTACCAGTGGATGAAGGAATAGAAAAGCTACGTGATTAGTGCTTATGAATGTACCAAAACGACAGTTAAGCTTATCTATTCTGGAGTGAACCGTATTCTCTTCATTGATAACAAGAAATGAAAATTTAGAGACCACGACTTATGAAGAAAATAAGTTACCTATACATTTATGTTATTGAAGAATTAAAAAATACATTATTAAAAGTGACTGAACGACATATTCATTATGGATGTGATATATAAAGTTCTCCAGTTTGAAAAAAGCAAATAGGAGGACACCACATGAACTATAATGCAAATCGGACCTAATGATTCACATTACATACCAAGATTCACCTCAGTCAGTTCTTTTGTTCTGTAGATTCTGCTGAATTGTGTTACACCTATGACAGAATACACGCACACACTTTACAAAAAGAGTTTTGTTTTAGGGTAGTACTGATACCAACAATTAATGAATACTTCTATATTATCTGAAAATACTCGCTTCTATTTTAGGTATACAGTATACTACATCGTTAATTTGAAAAAAGGGTGTAAAATGAACAAAAAGTATGCCTGCGCTCTCTGCCAAACATATCTCAAGTAGTTATGTAGCTAGGGTATTGTAAACTTCGAGGATAAAGGAGAGAAAATGTACGTTTCTCATAAAAATCAACATTTTATGATTCTGTCATGACAGGCAACAAATAATGTGTATTAACTAGACAGCATATCTAATTAATACGCCTAATTAGTTTTATCCTATGACAAAAATCGCGTGCTTTACAATTACTGTGGGAAAAGCTGTTAAAAAGAGGGATATGAGTATATTAAAATGAAAAATCTGATGTGTCACACTAGCAAAACTTTCTCTACCCATTAAAACTTCAACTAATACCTTATGCGCTACACTGTTCATATACAAAGCGATTCTTTTATGCAGGTTACTTTACGTACTCACTCAAATTAAGTAAAATGTCCTAGTGTACACGATAAGGAAAACAAAGCACAACTGCTTGTATATCGTTCATCAACTTCTGTTACCAATGAAAGCATAAAGAATAAAGGAGAATCGCGTAATACGTTTTATAGATTCCGTATGACAATTTAACATGGGTAAATGTAAACAATCTAATACATATTTCGAAAACTGCTAATGCTACAAAAAGCTATTTTACATAAAGTGTTTGTTTCAGTGAGTTAGACATTTGCTTCAAGAAAAATGTGGATCTATTACGGTTTTCATTCATTTAGAATGAGCAATTCAAAGACTATTAACAGAAAATTCAAGATATACATTTCATTAGCCATGGAAATATCTAGAATATATAGCATTTTAATCAACATAAATTATTTTCTTGAAAGTATTCCCTGATAGGCTTAAACAGTATAACAGTATAAAATTTTAGTATTTATTCGTTTTTTCCTATTTGAAGTTATGGTGTTCACACATAAGCAGACCCCTTTATAAACATGACTTTTTGTGGGTTACGTGGATCTCAAAATACGTATTTCCCTTTAAATCTCGATATCGAATGTTTGCGTGAAATATAACACCGCCCTTGATTAATACAGAAAGCAGTAGATAGATAAGGTAAAAAGCACTCCAGTTTAGTTAAAGGCTCCCTGTTTATAGTATACAAGGATTATTAATTATGCGGGGTGATAATCATTTTCCAAGAAAATGCTTCTAAAAACACTGGAGGTTCACTTTCAAAAATACAGAATTATACTTAGCTAAATTTCAAAGCTACAACTTTAAATTAAGATAATGAGTATTGAGGGAAATATAACATAGATGGATAAATTGCACGAGTCTCTATGAAAACATGTAACTTATTTTGTTAACTTGGTAACACCAATTTGATAGTTCTTTCTTTTTCTTTCTTGTTTTTCTAAAACGACGGCTTACATAAATCAAGGTAAAATTTACAAATTTGTGTAGAAACCTTGTATAGTACTGATGGTTTTTTTCGCGGTTTTCCTCGGTGCTAGGCAAATTTAGATTTGATAATTTGATCCGCGAATTTTCCTATAATTGGAATTAATTGTTCTTTCACACAAGCCGTGTGTTGGACAAGGTTGGAAAGATAGAATCAGATGACTGAAAAATTCAATGCCATAGCCGGGATTTGAACAATGAATACGGTTGCTCTAACCACTGAGCTACCATGGCAACATGCCGACACGACATTAAATTCTCCAACTGATTCGCATTTTTCCCGGTAAACCACAAGGAGATCTCAAATTGTATTGAGATGTCATACCCCAATGGCGACTTGCAATCATTGGAAGTACTATAGTTGCAACCGTGGTTCAAATCCCGGCTATGGCATTGAATTTTTCAGTCATCTGATTGTATCTTTCCTTTCCTATTATTCCTTTCATCATTACGTTCCATTTTCTTCTACTTAACCGCCATTCCAGGTATCGACCCGATCACCCATCCTGGATATGCTATAATTCAGTTTGCTTGCTTCTCAACAGGCTACTGACCCAACACATTGGCGTGTAAGTCCTTGGGGGTGTAAGTCCTACAAAGAGGAGGGCAATCCATTAAATAAGAAATGAGTAGGATTATTATGCTTATATTGCAAATATACGAGTATCAACAGCTTGTGAATTAGTGGAAAGCAAAACAGTATATGAGGCAGTCAGAGGATTTGTACTCTAAAGATGCACATTCATTGAATACAAAATCTGAGGTAACGTTCATATAATTTCTCTATCCTCGTTATTATTAATAAGCGAGGACAATAATATTATTAGCAATTTAATAATTATACAAATTATTTCAAGAAAGTTTATTTTTGTGTCTTCATTTTAATCTATATACAATTTTTCGGAAATAGCGGCATTACTCATTTCCTTATAAATATAAAGAGAATAGTGTTAGTCAAAATATTTAAAAATTCGACTCATTATACTGGCCCTAAAATTCCATGCTGTTTACGTGCAGTCGCAAGAAACAACTGAATATCGAAAAGATTTGACAAGAATGACAAAGTAGTGAATAATTCAATCCATTAATTACGGATATATTGGAAATGGCTGAAGCCACAAGAAAGTTATTTTAAAAAAATTGTGTGTTTAAAGATATCCACATTTTTATGGTACCTTTCATCTGTCGCTTAACATTTACCAGTTATATAAGATTATGCAAAATTTCTTTGAATGAAGTCGACTTCACACGAAATTCTCAAAAAATACATGATATGCATTTTATTTGTAATTTAAATTATCTTTAATATATGGTTTTTTACTAAAACCCGTTATAGCTATTTTTTATAAAATCAACTATGTCTAAGAATCTTCCATGTAAAGACTAATTTGGGGTGAGGGAGTCTTCTCGAAAATGCCTGTGTTGCATTTTTTGAAAGGTAATGAACCAAAATACCAAGTTTGATGTTTATCGTACTTTTCGTTTTTGAGTTATGCTGTTCACACACACCGACACACACACAGACCTTTTTCTAAAAATGTTTCTTTTGAATTCAGGGGGCCTGTGAAATCTCGGTATCGAATTTTTTGGGGTGGAATGCAATACCTTTTCTACCTTCTATGTTCGTGGTAGAGTACATATAAAAAGTGTATGAACAACACCATTACTAGTATTTGCTATATTATACTGGGTGGATATCATTCATTAACAGAAAGTACTCTCGATGAGAACAGTGAAAAACTTCGCGACGTTTTTTCGACGTTCAAAGAATTTGTAGAAAAACACAAGTATTTTAAAAACCTAGTATCTTATTTAAAATTAAAGAGGTATATTAAAAGAAAGTAACTTATTTTATTTAAAAATTTATTGAAAGGATTTGAAGTGAAATGGAATTTTGGTAATTATTATATCAAAGATATGAACTCTGGTAGGAACAGACAAAAGAACCTTTATCCATGTGAGCAGTGTGCATGCTCAGTTATTCAGCCCTGTTGCAACTGCATAACTTCAGGGTAATTTACGATTTGTACAAAATTAACTTAGCAATAATATGCAATGCTTAAGGAACAAAATGAGAACAGTGTTAATGATTTCCTTAGCAATTATAATGCGACGAAGGGTACGGAAAGCTTTTCTTTAATTCTATAATGCTGTTATAATTTCTGCATTTGTGTTTTACATAGAATCGCTATACCAATGCAAGTGGAAGTATAAATTTTCCCGAGTTCCCGGTACCCGGCGGAAGGCGATTGATTTTTAGGGCGTAAAATTCCTGACCATGGTTTCCTTCGGAAGGGAAGGGGAACGTCGTAAATTTACGGCACGTAAAATTCTGAGCATGGCTTCTTTTGGAAGGGAAATAAAATCAGTGATCCCATGTCGTATATTTACGGCACGTAAAAGAACCTCAAGCCAGGTAAAACAATACCTCTGAGCAAAATTTTCGGGCTTTCACCCCCAGTATAGAAATGGACGCCAAGAACCATAGCAGTTAAAGAACATCCATAAATGAAACTCAATTCTAATTTTCCCAGAGTGAATGTTAGACAAAAACTGTTATGAGAATGCTTTTAAACTATGTTTCTTAGGTTTAGGTGATAAATTTCACATATGCTGTTCTACTATTCTAGAACGACTCACATTATGTTGCTCTGTAATCAATGTTTTAACTAGCAGTAAAACAAAGACCAGACGGCCGGGCAAATAAGGCATCAACTTGCTCTCTGCGTGAGAACGAAGACTACCAGCTATCCAGACGCCCCTGTTTCCCAGGTACCGAAACTCGGGAACTACGCCGATGCACTCCTGTTTCGGCTTTGTGTTTCATATACAACGTTCAGAATCTAATTGTTTGCAGCATTGATAATCTCGAATGCCAGTAAACCGATTTTTAAAATTCTTTTATCACTGAAAACCACGGTTCTTCACGACGGACATACGCTTTACGCCCTTAATTTCAACGTCTAAATCATTAAAAGGCTAAAAACTATTTATAAAGCCTGGAAACTGGAATGCGATATACTGGAGTTGTAAATGAGCATACTTCACTTTTTGTTCAGAATGCCATGGAGTAGAACATTTCTTCGTTGTTACTCCACAGAAAATAGCTGCAATAACACAAACACAAGCTGCAGATACTTCGTCACAAGCAATATAACATAGACGTAACGATTTGGCAGCTAAGAAAGTATAAGACACAGCGAAAGAAAAGCAATCCGATTTTGCATCTAACGGTAGATGCGACATACAGTGTGTCTACGTTACTTATTTCTTTAATTTATATTTTATTGAAATAATGCAGAAGTACACCAGAATTACCTTTATTTTAATTCTACAGATCTATATAAAGAAGTTTTTAGATTTCAAAAATTTTAACGACAGGCAAGAAAGTTTTCTGCACTTCCTCAGCATGCATCGATTTCATTACAGTGTTTATGCTAGATAGTTATATAAATAGAATAAATTGTGTCCAGCATAAAGTCTGAAATAAATCACCCAATATTTACAATTAAGAGCTAAGAAGATTGCTTTCTGGATAAAACAGACTGTGCTATTTTCAAAAAGTTTAAGCGGAGATAAGTGACTGAAATAAGCAAAAGTGTGTCCCTTTAGCAAAACACAAATCTCTCTTAAGCTATTTCAAAGCTCAAGATTCCATAGGGACGTATACTAATTTCTGCTACGTACACAGTATAAATTTTGTGCATATCTGATAAGTATCTGTCTGAATCAGCCATTTTTATTCTGAGGTTATACATATATTTTAATAGAAGTTTATCTTCCTTTTTTGCAGAACCTATCAGTGATATAACTTTGATATTTAGGACAGAGGCTCTAAAGAATATTTCCCTTAATTTGAACTAGAATCAATACAAAAGCTGAATTAAGCTTTCAAAAAAAAATTATAATTCATTAAAAAATTATGCTCGAAGAAATTACGCATATTGTTGTTACAAATAATATTTACTAATGTCCAGTTTATTGAGGATACCTATATGTTTGTAGTTCAAAACAAGCAGTCATGTTTTTACATGTTCCTGCAATGTTTCACTACGATTGGCCAAGTACTTAGAAGTAAAATATAGATAAATCAAGGCAACACTGACAAAACACAAAAATAATCTACTATAATCTCCAAACAAACGAACAGGCCCACAAAATTATTGTAAATTTGGACTGTGAATGTTAGAAATTATACATTTCATTACATTTATTTTGTGGAAAGCGCAATGATGTCCTCTACAGTTACACCTACGCAAATGATGATTCTCTCATACAGTTTCTCTACGATTCAAGTAAAACGTTCCGAATGAACAGGAGAGGGAATTCTTTTTTCTCAAAGACAGACACAGTTCACTTATCGTTTGGCATAACATGAGCGCTACTGTTGTAATCATCAGATTAGAAATTCAAGAGACTTTTATGTCAGGTTGTCGTGGAAAATAACAAGGATGACTGACTTGCAAAACAGCTTAATGCGGATAGCATACGTACTAGAATAAACCAGGTAATGAATGCCTAAGTTTCAAAAGAAATGTTTTTTTCTCTCAGTAACATCCATTAGCCTGACATTTTTATATGCGAGTTTGTATGTGAAACGAAGTCGCAATTATTGGTCACGACTTAGTTTTGATTTTATAATTTATAAATCTCCCTGTTCAGTAGGCACATTTAGCAGCAGAGAAGGAAAACAGAAAATGTTAACTCATTTCCCCAGATTACTTAAGAGATACATATTTAGAATACAGGGTGAATCACTTAAAACTTGCACCGCAAATATTTCGGAAATGGAAAGTGCTATTTATGTGCAGTTTTCCCAACATTGATTGGTAGTCAGGGGCTCGTACATTTAGCCTATAAACAGATTTTAATAATACTGAGAAAGTGTATTTTTTGAGCAAACATACAAATTTTTAAACGGAACAATGCCAGTTACACCAACAGAATAAAGGTAGGGTAAATTAGAATGTCAGTGACGTTTGTTGCAAGATTCTAGTGCAAATGGTTTACGAGAAATCTTATTTTGGAACTTTAACGCACCCACACTTGTACAACCTGTAATAGCACAAAATAAAAAAAACAAAAGGGAATTAAAATACTTCTGTGGATTTTTACAAGTAAAGAGAACATAGCCTTTCAAAGATTGTTACTATCCATCAAAAGATTTCGTATAGCAGTATGTTGTACTAAATGACACCCCGATCCCGACCATCCAAGGGATTATTTGAATTCCTTCTCTACCGTTAAAACCTGCCCTTTTCCTTGAATTATGTAAGTGACGTTGCATGCATTGAAAGGTTTTTTCTAAGGAAGGTTTCTATCAGTAGTCCTGAAAGAAGCTACTTTCCTAGCGCAAAATAAGTTACAATTTTTGTCATGCCGAAGGAAAACGAGGAACTTGTTATTAGGAGGAGGGGCTTAAGAGCAATTTAATTAGTGTAAAAAAGGCACGGTCGGTTTAAATCATCATATTGCGAAGTGTAACGTTTTGATTGAAACAACAACAAAGTAACAACTAATTTTCTCTGGAGATTATAGAAACGTTGTAAAGCTAAGACCAACATTATTGTTGCTGTATTTATTCCGCCACCACCAATAATTAATGTGTAAAAATTATTACATTTTGTAAATTCCCTCCCTCTTCTTCTTCTTCTTCACGTCAAGCATATAGACATTCTACCTATTTTCTGTCTTCGTATTCTTCACTTTACTACGACACTTTTCTGGGGTGCCCGATGTTTCTTTTCCTGAACGTTTATATTTATTAATCAAAAGTGGTATACTTACTTCACTCCTGCGGTTCGTGTTCTGTTTCTATTTTTTATTTTGTTAAGTTTAATGACATAATTTATACATAATCAGCTCTTCTCTAACCGCTTCATTTCTTATTAAGCCTAATCTAGTGTATCGTTTAGTTATCTAAAAATCTCATTTCCGCTGTCTGAATATTATTTTTGTTCTTATATTTTATTATTTACGATTCTCTGTCAGGGACTGCCATGGTCTCTTAGAAGTTTAGATTTTTTTCCTTTCTTGTTTCATTTCGTAGAGTTGTTATGGTTGTTTATATCTCTGTGTATATCGAAATTAACGTCACAACCTAAGCAATTTAAATTTGCGACTTGTTCTAGGGTATCATTTTCAAAACACATTTTTCTTCTCACTGCGTATTTTCCTTGGTGAACCATTAATTCTGTTTTTTATGGAAATCTTTATGTTATATTTATTGCCCAGTTGGAACACACTTGCAAATTCTCGTGCATCGTAACTCATTATGGTATTTCAGTAGTAGCATGTCTAGTTTACAAGGGTATATACTCCGTAATGAATTCCGTTCATTAACACTGAAAATCATCCTAAGAATAAACAGGATTAAGACGTTAAATTTCGTTTTTGAGCCCCAGTCTGTCTAACTTGCATCCTAATGATTATGATCTTAGGCATTTGAAAATAGGAAATAAAATTGAAGAACACTGTAATTCTCCTTGACCCTCCACAACTTTTGCTGCAACAGATTTTAGAAACTTTTTTATTGTTGCTTAATAATACCTTAGATGGAAGAGTAATTTGTAAAGAAAATTCTGACCTTGAATTCTAATAAATAATTAGACGGAAGCTTAACTTAAGTTAGATATGATTCAGATATCTAAACAAATGCTTTTAATAAAGTTGAAAACGAACTTTGAATACTTATCTTTTCGTATGACCCTTGATTTTGTCTACTTATTTCAACCCCGTTAATAGTGATTTATCACCACCAAGATTTTTTTTCTTCCGAGTTAATCTGTAAGGTTCTCTGAAATACTTAAACATTGCTTTAAAAGGCTCGTTATGTTTAAAATATGACTAATTTTCTCACGCTATACTTAAATATTATTAATTTTTTCCCCTTTGATAATCGTTTGCTCTTTTAAACACACTATGTGTACACTTAACTTGCATATTTGAATAAATGCATAATCAATAATACTCTTCCGATGCTCTTTTCATTTACTGTAACATTTTTCATTACATAATTTTCAGCAAGCATTGCTAACGTTTGGTATAGTTTGGTATCTGAAAAAAAATCCGATGTATTACACTCCCATGACTTTCTCTACCCATTCGCGTTTATTTTTATATGTGGTATAAACTATACTTACAAAAGCTTACTTATTTATCTAATTCTGTTAATAATTACACATAATGTACTTTCAAACAGGAAGATGCTTAAGCGACAATCAAATATTTGAAAAGAAGATCGATATATGTTTACATTTAAATGTTTCTATTTGCATAACTACGAGAAGCAAAAGAACGACGTCTTTAGCATTTCAAAGAGGTATAAATGCTTCAAAATTCAAACCAATAACAACGAATATCTTGTCAACGCTAATGCTACAAAAACATTTATTATGCATATATAGCGTACTTTAAGGAGATCTACATTTTTGTGTTGTAGATGTTTGTATATCCCTATTAGTTTATCAGCTATACAACGTGACACAAATTTATTCAGAATGAACCGGACTTAAAAGAAATCTTAAGATATATTTCGTCATACAAATATCTTAAACATACAGTACTTTAATAAAAATCATTAAAGCTATGAAAATAAAATATAAAACCTTGCATGCAAAAGGTAGTTGTGAATGGAGACATCCTGTTTAAAATGTTTTTTTGTATGCTTGGACATCATCAACAGGTTTGCCACCTTGATTCACAGATTTTCTATGAACTACACTATGAATTTCGGTGTTTTCAGGAACAAACGCATATAGCACATATCATATTATTGGCATTTTGGTGACTTTCACCCCACTTAACACGCGGGGTATTGTGTTCAATGTATAATTGTTTCTATCTCCATATCTAATAATAATACCTAACTTCTACACACATCGAATTACATCGCTGGTATTTCCTATGTAACGATATGTATATATTTTAGATGTTTATCACTAGTATAATATCACAAAGGAGTCTGAGAATGCCGAGAATTGACAAACAAGTGACTGGATTTATCTGAAAAACTTAGATCCAGGAGTATTTCATGCTTGAAGTAATAATTCAAATATGTTTTACGAAAATACGCTCACACAACGCTAACACTAGCATAATTACGAAGATTTTACATATTGAAGCATCTGTCGATTACCATTATTAATTCAAAATACTAATTTAACTACCGTCATTGTAGGTACCGCGCTTTTCTCTAGTTTTTGGATGTAACAACATTTACATGACAAGAAATCAAAGTGCAACTGACAAAAGCAAAGAATAAGCTACTACAATCTTCATACAAACGAACAGGATCACAAAGTTATCAAAAATGTGGGCAGTGAATGTTTGAAATTATACATTTCATTACATTTCTTTTGTAAAAAGTGCAATGACGTCATCTGAATAAAATAATTAGGTACATAAATATGCAGTTATACTTACGCAAATGGTTCCCTTATTTTTCGAATGACACAGGAGATGGAATTTTTGTTTTACAAAGACATACGCATTTATCGTTAGGCAGAATCTGAACGCTACTCTTGTAATCATTAGATTAGAAATTCAAGAGACATTTATGTCGGGCTGTCGTGGGAAATGACAGGGATGACTGACTTGCAAAACAGCTGTAATGTGGATAACATAGGTACTAAAATAAATCAGGTAATGAATGTGTTCAATTTCAAAAGCAATCCTTTTGCTCTTAGTAACATCCATTCTGTCAGACATTTCTATATATGTTAGTTTGTCTGTGAAACGAAGCTGCAATTATTAGTCACAAGTTAGTCTTTATTTTATAAATTAAAATTCCAGTTTTAAATTTCCCTGTTCCTGTAGGAACATTTAACAGCTAGAAGGTAACAAAAAATGTTAACTCATTACTTACGAGATACGCATTTAGAATTTAAAAAAGTTGATATGATTTAGTCACCAACTTTATCTATGCATTACAAATTTACTTACGCAGCTTGTATATTATAATATCCATTAAAACGATTCTGCTTTCCATGTAACGTTATTAGATATACATTTACATAAACATGATTGAAAATTAGGCAATAAGTACTTTGTTACATATCATAAAATATGCGGAATAGTCAACATTTTTATTTAAAATAACGTTGAATAAATTCAGAAGTCACTGCCATGGAGAAATAACATACTCTACTTTGGTATATGAACAATCTCCTGCCAAGGAAAAGTAAAAAATCTGATGTGTCACACTCACATGACTTTCTGTACTCATATACAAACTATTTTTACAAACTCTTATTCTCCATCTATTTCATATTAATCGAGATAAACATTTGCAAAAACGATCTTTTGACCTTCAAAGAGAATTACATTTTACACTTAGCGACCAGTTCTAAAAATATTTGACTATCGCTTAAGGTGTACTATGTTCCCCTTGTTTTGCAAGGGCTATATAGAAATACGGTAGCCTTTAAACATAGACATATATCTTAATAGCTGGTTGCTAGGTGCAGCACCATTCTCTGTACCACAGATTAGTACTCTTTGCATATCCAAGACAAAAATAATGAATAACGAATTCCCATTTGAGTAAAAGTATTGGAAAATTTAAGGGAATAACAAGCAATATCTTGAAAAGGGTTCACTCAAAAAAAAAAAATATGTATGGCATAAATTGTGTGTTTTAACGCGATCTATTTTTTTGTGTAGTAAAAGTTTGTCTATCTCTTATGGTTTACCAGTTATGCAAAAGTTCACAATGAAGAATGCTTTTGGAGACATTCCCAGAAAAGTAAAAAAAAAATGAGTTTTTATTTATGGACGCTCTTTAACTACTATGGTTTTTAGCGTCCCATTCCATATTGGGCGTGAAACACCGGTAATTTTGCTCAGAAGCCTCTTTATAAGGCTTGAGGTTCTTTTACGTGCCGTAAATCTACGACATGGGACCACCGGCTTTACTTCACTTCCAAAGGAAGCCGTGCTAAGGATTTTTACGCCCGAAAAAATCCATTGCCCTCCGCCGGGTTTGAACCCACGACCTTGGGAACTAGAGGATAGCACGATACCACTAGTCCACGGAGGACGACCCGGAAAAGTCAAGATATACATTGTATTTGTCATGAAAATATCTTAAACATATCATATTTTGATCAAAACCGTTAGAGCCATTTTTGAGAAAATTAACATTTTCGAAAAATGTACCATGTAAAGGGCAATCTGTATTGGGGGGATTTTCTGGAAAACCTTCGTGTCGCATCTCTGGAAGGTACTGAACCTAAATACCAAGTTTGGTGTTTATCCGACTGCTCGTTTCTGAGTTATGCTGTTCACAGACACACACACACACACAAACACACGCACAGACACACAGACTAATACACACGGACATGTTTCCAAAAATGCTTTTTTTTGGATTCAGGGGTTCTCAAAACATATATTTTCGGTGAAATCTCGGTATCGAGTTTTTGTGTGGAATACAATATTTCCTCTACTTACTGTATGCAGTAGAGAAAGTAAAAATGAATAACAATTCCCATTTGAGAGAATAAGTATTGAAAAATTTAATGGAATAACAAGCAATATCTCGAAAATGGTTCACTCAACAACAAAAATGTATGTGACATAAATTGTGTATTTTAACGCGATCTACATTTTTTGTGTAGTAAACTTTTGTCTATCTCTTATGGTTTACCAGTTATGCACAAGTCGTTCACAATGAAGAATAGTTTTGGAGACATTCCAAGATAATTCAAGATATGCATTTTATTTGTCATGAAAATATCTTAAACATATGATATTTTAATCAAAATCGTTAAGAGCCATTTTTGTAAAAATTACAATTTTCGAAAAAGTTCCATGTAAAGGATAATTTGGGGTGAGGGGATTTTCTTGAAATCCTTCGTGTCGCACCTCTGGAAGATACCGAACCCAAGTACCAAATTTGATGTTTATCCGACTGTTCGTTTCTAAGTTATGCTGTTGACAGACACACACACACACACACACACACACACACACACGGACATGTTTCCAAATATGCTTTTTTGGATTCAGGGGGTATCAAAACGTATATTTCCGGTGAAATCTTTGTATTGAATTTTTGGGTGGAATACAGTACTTCACCTACTTACTATACGTAGTAGAGAAAGTAAAAAGAAGAATCGGAAACTTTTAAGTATCTCTCGTCAGATGATACACTTACATTTAGGAAAATGTAATCATGGAATATATGATTCAAAAACAGCTAACGCTACAAGCAAAAAGAGATCGTATATTTGGATGAACTTTAATAAAATACAATCAGAAACCTCCATTTATAGCTTTTGTTTAGTAATGCCAATTCGTCCAATGTTTAGTATTTCAATGAAAATAGTAAGACCTGTCTTTGGGAAAATAAAACGAAGGTAACATATTTCCATACAAAGGGTAGTTTAGAATGACGAAAATTTCTTGAAAATATTCATGTGACTACCTAGAAGATGTTGGACAAAAATACGAAGTTTAGTTTTTTACAACTTTTCGCGAGTTTTGGCCACCGGTATCCTCCCACAGAAGTCGACGGGTTTGCAGGTCCTCTCGACATAGCTTCTTGATATGCCCTCTCCGTTGGACAAACATTTGTAAGTTTTTACTCTGGCTAGCTTTTATCTCAGCGGTGGAACAAGGGATTCTGCCCATGTGGAAGGAATTGGCGTCGGAGGTCTCGTTGTAGGAAGTGAAAAGCAGGGTAAATATGGATGTACTGCGAAATGAACTAGACTTATTTTCTTCACTCTTGCTGTTTCACCGAACTGCATAAATACTCCTAGTCACTCGGAAAGCTTATTTATTGTTCGCGACTCAACCGTTATTCTTTATTTTGCGCTACGCGTCGACAACAACAGCTGTTCAGCGCGTCAATCTTCTCTTGCGCGACAGTAATTAATCCTTGTTCGTACAATAACAAACACCTAAAACAGGTATAGCCCATATGTAACCTTGGTACCCAGGAACAATCGACTTCCCGTGGAATTATATCCTTTATCTCCGGCACAGTTTGCGCGCCAACTTCTTACATCGAGCTACTAGTGTTCTGAACCCCGCGCTCGGTACATAACGTTACTGCCTCATGATTGGTTAATTTTTCGCGGGGTTACAAGCAGGGGTGTCTCATGACGTCACTAAACTGACATCTGATAAGTCCTTTTACTTCATTATGTGACATTTCTAATACGTCATTAGTAATTCCCCGTCAAAATAGAAACTTCCCTCAATTACTGCCACAACTACACATCTAAGCGATTCCAACTTTCTCTATCGTTTAAACAGTAGTCTTGATGACAAAATTGATACTTTTAACTTGCTAAAATCTATCGGACTAGGAACATTCTGTACGGATGGAATATTACAGGAAGTAATAATTAATAATCATATTTGATCCATACTATCTATTTGTATCAAATGAATCACCAAACGAATTACACAGTATAACATTAACATGGGCATAATAGCGTATTCCGTCTTAGAGTTATGATATTTCTCGTTATAATGCTCTCTTTCTCATCCGCACGCTCACTTAAGACCATTAGCTACGCTTTTTTGTGGCTTAGGTATACCTAAAAATGTGCGTTTTAAATTAAATCTGGATATGGAAGTTCGTAGTGGAAACAACACGCTGTACTGTTTAGCGTTCCATTCTATATTGGGCGTGAAAGACCGGTAATTTTGCCCAGAGGCCTCTTTATCAAGCTTGAGGTTCTTTTACGCGTCGTAAATCTACGACATGGGACCACCGGCTATATTTCTCTTCCGAAGGAAGCCATGCTAAGAATTTTAACACAAAAAAAAATTCGGCCTGTAATAGCGATAGTGTTATAAATTGAGGTCTGTATTCGCCCTCCGCCATGTTTAACCCGCGACCTTGGGAATTAGAGGCTAGCATGGTAAAGATTACACCACGGAGGACGACTTTAATTGCTGAGAGAAGAAGTGAAGGTAATAATTAAAAATGTAAACGAATACTAAACGAATATACATTTCTATAATATGTTTGAAACTCGCAATATTTACGAGTTGTAGTAGTTGGGCAGTCTTCTAAAAATGCTATTTTTTTTAGATTTGTGTCCTAAAACATTCACTAATTATAAAAAACGCAACATACGAAATATTGCAAACGCACCTGATTGCTGCTATTTACGATTCTGTTTATTTCACATTCCTATTTTTCGTCTCTTTCACTTATCATCCACTTTAATTTTGTTGGACTACTCAGTATTGAAGTTTAAAATGCTACTCCGAAGTAACTGCATAAATGTAAATATTAATTTACTACAACAAGAAGAACTTACCCTTTTTTAGAGTACTGTACATTCCTTATACTAACTTATAAAGTTATCTAGTAGACGGTAAGATAATTATCCTTCAAACAACAGAGATTTCTAGTTTTCCACAGATTAAAGTTTACAATGCTTAGTAGACTTCATGAAAAATATTGCAGTAATATTTATGCTATTTTTTCAGTCATTTTATATCTGATTTACACTGGGCAGAAATTAAAATCACGTTATAATTACATTTTTATATTTCAAATGCCTTTCAAGTAGTTTAAAGTGGGGTAAAGTTCGTCATTATATATGACAGTAAAATGTGGTTTTTGAGTTGAAACGTGGCCGCAAAAGTATTAGCATGAACTCTACCCAAAATTTGGCAATTATGATAAGTAATTTGTACCAACTTTGCTATACTTTTAAGTGTAAGCATAGAAAATCGAAACTTAGGTGGAATTCAATGTGACATTTCAGAATTCAGAGTATGTAAAGATTAGGGGAAAGAAACATTTCCTTCAATAGAAGTACGAATTGAAATCTAATTTCTAGATGGGCTGCAGCCAAAATAATTAGTTCCTACAGATCCTCGTAGTTGAATATTGATTTTATATGCACAAAAGCCAGGGAAGTGATAATCACAATACAATAATTTGATAGTGATACAGTCGTGATTGCTTTAAGTTCCTTCCGTTTTATTGATCGAAAGTAATTTGACATACTAAAAGTGTAATAATGAAGATGCAATGCAATCAAGCTGGCTGACAAAACACATAATTTGTCAAATTCTATGTTAACATTTCAGAAGAAAGAAAGAAAAAAAAGAGAAACCTTTCAGGAAGATGATCTTCAGTTTTTCTTGAATTCGATCAAATATTGACTGCAATCTTCTCTAGACTATCGGCCTGTTTTAAAAATCCAATGTATTCTTACATAAGCGTTTGGACCACCGATTAAAAATTACTAGACCTTAGAGACCAAATGATAATCGACACAGTAGTGGGATCAGATTTATCAGTATCAAAGAATGCGATGACCTCCAATTTTCAGGGATGTAAACATAACGTTATTAATTAGTTTCAAACGAACAGACAATAATCCATGAAAATTATGCTCACACTCTGTAAAAACGTTCCATCAAACTGTGCAACATAACAGGCCGCTTTAGCGTATAAAAAATAATTTTCCTCAGAGTAATGCACACCTACAGAGTGTATTTACTACCGAAAGTATGGGTAGATGAGAATTGTGCACACTCTAAAGTTATAACAAATATTCAGTAAAATGCACTATACAATCGTACTCACTTAAAAATTACGAATTTAAAATTAGTTCTTTCACTGTATCATGCACACTGTTTTCTGTGGAATAACATTTTGGGTAAATTCAGCAGAAGAAAAATCTGTATTTATAATACGAAAAAGGATAATTCTGATAAAGCTACATGCTAATAAAGGTAACAGCTGCAGATGGTCATTTAGGGCTTTAAATACCTTGCATTTATATGTAAGAAACGATATGATATATTAAAAGTAATCTAGTATACACGATGTTTCAAAAATAGAGGGCATAAATTCACGCAGCATTCGCCATATGTAGACAATAAAACCCGTCCATTACATGTGTCCGAAAATGTTTGGTTTCTGAGTTATCGCCTTTAAAGCAGTGATATTTACCGGGACGTTTTTCTTCCCGGAGGTAGTTTCTGTGACAGAAGATACCGATCTGGACATTACCTATGGGTACCTCTCTTGCTACAAACGACGAGCCAGCGCAGCATTGCCGTCCGCCTTACCGTACATGAAGTGAATTTCTGCCAGCTCCTGGTTTCAGTACATGTCACTCAGTTGAATGCCAAACACAACACTCAATGTACTCTTCGCCTGTACCACGCTGGGACTGCATGACTTCTCAATCCGCAGGCTGAGAAGACTCACTTGATATGTACATAGGTGAATTATATTCTTTGCGTTTCTCTATCAATTGGGTTATCTGAAAACACAATCCAGATTTGAATGTCTTTTTGTGAAGCCATTTTGATGTTGTAGTATTGCTTCCGCTAATTTATTGGTTTTATAACATACGTTTTTTGTATAAATGTTATAAGCCGTGTTTAAAAGATTGTAGTAATTGGAAAATATATAGTGTACTCTGGGGTTCATTTGAAAAATCATTTAAATACTTCTTCATTGTTACAACAACATTATAATTTCACCTGCATGTCACGAATGTAGTTGCGTTGTGTTGGTGTGTATTCTTTGCTATGCCAGATATAGAGTAGGGGAAGGTCCCCTATTCTGGGGAGGTTACCCAATTTGGGGAGGTCATATTTTTCTGTCAAGTAGATGAGGTCGCCATGCGATGAACATTGGAACTAAAAGATTGTCATGTGATTGCCCCTGGAAGAAGAAGTTTTCAACACAGCGACATTGTCTTGTATTGATACAAACAGGGGGAAAAAATCACGTTTGTGAAGATTTTGTTCATTGTTAGAAAGCTGCAAATAGGGATCCTGATTAAATAATTATTAAATATAGATTGCTTCAGTTTATAAATTACAGAGAAAGTTTTGTCATCCATCAACTTCGAAGGTAATGTTTTAATGTTTCATTAGCACATGCAGATGCCTCAATTTGGGAGTCTGGGATTCCTAACATGGGGTCCCCGTATTTGGGAACCCAATTTATTCGTTGTAATTGTAATGTTATTTGCTATTAATTATAAAATACATACTTTTTCTCTGTTACTATTAAAATACCTTCTATGGTATGGCACCAAATCTAGTTTTCTGTAGAAAACTAGATTCGGTGCTCAAAATCCCTGAAATGCACGCATAAGCATGTGATGACCCTCCAGGTAAGAGATATATTTGTAATAGGTGCTAAACTTAATAAATGTATGAATACTTGGTTTGTATATAATGAATATAAGAGCTTCCCATATTAGGAACTATTTTCAAAAGATACGGTTTTGCAACATTGTTTGTTTTCCAGCATATCTCAAGTAAGTGTATAAAAAGAAAAGAAACCGAACATGCATAATCATTTTAGATATTATATGTTTAGTCTTTTTGTTAATATAATTTGTTTTAATTTTGTTGTACAACCTCCTAAAAAAAACTCCCCAAATTAGGCGACGTTAACCTATATGGGGTTATGGTTTCGTGATTTGCGGCGAGGATGGAAGAGAGAGTGGTGTTTTGTGGACAATCTAACAGACAGGACGTGAAGGCGAAGAAGTTCTCACGTACAATCTGTCTCCTCAGCCTATTATTACTGTAAGTTTGGGCGAATTAAAATTTTCAATGTTTCAACTGTATAGCCTTTATTGTTAACCCTTAACTTGTGAGGTGCGGTCTCCCATACGGATCGATAATTTTTAAGTTTTATGTTTGGCATTTGTGCTTGAGCATTGTCGAGATTTAAGTTTATCTCCAGTTGCTAGCGAGTGATAGCTGTGGCATTATTATTAGCACAAGCGGTCTGTCTGAAGCACTTTACAAGTTACGTTATGTCGAGCGGCGGTAATCCCATGCGTAGCAGCGTTCGTCTAAGTGATCCAGGCTTCAATTTTGTAATACTATCGTGGCTAAAGGACGCAAGTGATGACGAGTGTGAGAAGGACTTTTACATGGAGTTATGTAATGTGATGAATATGGTTTGTTACGTTATTCACGTTGTTTGCAACACACTTTGAGCGTCAATTTAAAGTAGTTTGTGTTGAAGGAGTTGTATTATATTTCAACTGTTGGGGAGCCGAACTTGTAGTAGTTGCAACCGCACGTATAGTAAACAGTTTCCGGTAGCCTTCGCCCTAAATGTACTTTCAGGTGGCCTTTGCCCCAAGTTTAAAAAAAATATTAACTTTGTAATTTAAACTGTTTCTTTAAATATTATATATTTATTTTTGCCTCGTCTGCGTCAGTATTATTGTTGGAGACATAGAAGTCTTGGCATAGCGTGATAAGACAAGAATGTAGGCTTACACAGATTTTAAGTTTTAATTCACTCCTTCTTATTAATCCTTGACACAAATTAAATAACACTTCATTGATATAGAGAGAGAGAGCTGTGAGTGTATTAAATAATTGCACTTTTTAATACGTAAACTTATTTTTCGTCTCACACGAATACGTATTTAATTTCTCGAGGACACATCTCGCGTCTGGTTATGAGCACTGTTTGGAGGCAACTGAATTGATTTCAACCATCTAAACTTGTAAATTTCTGTATTTCAAGTCTCTGGTTGGCTAATCCTACTCCAATAGAAAACCTGTATTTAACTAAAGCTTTTTATGCTTGTTGATTGGCTATTTTTAAACTGTCTCAAATTACATTTTTGTTACTTCAAGAATCACAAGTAGTACTGTTAAATTTTCTTACTTGTTGTTGCCTCAAGGTTACCTCATTGTTACCTCATTGCTAGTAACTTTTAACTTATTATTCTCACAGCACCTACTTTATTAAATTACATAATGTATTCACATAACATTATTACACATGGATACAATAAAATAAGCATATGCAATGACTGTTACATACGTTTTACAAATTATTACATACATATTGCTTCAAGGCAAGCTGTTATTGAATTTGCATATTATATAATTAGACTGAAATTATTTAAGTGTTAAAAATACTGCTTAAAATGATACTTCAAATTCTGAAATTTCTGAGGATAAAACCGAATATGTTGCAATAAACAATGTTCATAGTAAGGTTTATTACGGAATAAACAAGTTGAAGTGATCTTGTGTGCGTTTTATCATAAGAAGTAGGACGCAAAAACACAATATTTTTGTTCAGTCGCTAAGTATAAATGGTCAAGCACGTGCACTAGGAAATTTAGCTGAACCTCAGGTGGTTTGGAATCTTTTCTTTTCAGAAGAAATGCTGCAAGAAATACTAACTTGAAGCAATGTGAAAATGGGAATTGAAAGGCAGAAATATAAAGTTACACGTCACTGATATGCGTGACATACATTGCCGAGCTCCAGCCATTGTTGGGACTTTTATTGTAACTACAGCATTCAAGTCGAATTACTAGAGCAGTAGGGCAATTTTTTCAATAGATTGTTCTGGTAGAGAGATTTCTCGGTGTATAATGAACAAACATCGATTCAATATACTTATATCAATGCTACGCTTTGAAATGCTGTTACAAGAGAAGAGAAGAAGATAACATATCCTACGGCTGCAATTTCGGAACTATTCTAGAAGTTCGTGTATAACTACCAGGCTTTGATTAGCATTGGTACCTCATCGTGCGTTGATATGCTCATAAGCTTTTGTGGTCGCTGCAAGTTCAAAATATACATGCCAAACCGCCTAGTACAACAAAATGATAATGTGTCTTTCGGATGCTAGAAATGAATATTTTATGAATGGATACATTTAGATAGAGATACATTTTCAGATGAAGTACGAAGTTTCTCAAAGCAAACACTATCTGTAATATACGCCTATCGAAGCCTATTGAAGGAAAAAATAGGAGCATCACAGGGGACAATTGGTTTTCTTCTGTAGAGCTTGTGGATAACATGAAGACCAAGGGTTGACTTATATTGGGACATTAAGGCAAAATAAGAAATAGACCCAAGTGAATTCCCCACCAGTAAATACAGAGAAGTAAGTTGTTGTCTATTAGGATTTAAAGACAAGACTATAGTCTCGTACGTGCGAAAAAAGAACAAAGCAATGATTATTTTATCATCTATGCATCATGAAGTATCTGCTGACACCACCACTCAGAAACCGGAAATTATAGAATTTTATAAGCTCACCAATGGAGGAGTAGATTCTCTGGATGAGAAATGCGCCTACTGCTGTAGTGATTGACGTACTATACCATGGCCAATGGCAATATCTTGCTAGATTCTGGACATTAGTGTTTTCAATTCATATATAGTATACAGCTCCTACAAGGATAATCCACAGATAAATAGGCTTGATTACATGAAGGACCTTGCCAGAGCTCTCGTCACCTCATCTAGAAAGAAGACTAAATGACATGAAAATAAATCGTGAACTCCAAGCGTGTATTCGAAAAAGAGTTCTGGGGTTATAGAAAAGATGTTGCCTACACAGTAGAAGAAAAGGTTGAAAACAGAAAAATATGTTCCTTGTGGGAACATCGGAAGAAGAGGAAGACATTCTGTGTTTGTTTTCTCTGTAACATTCAGTGTGTCTTGAATGCACACAAAGAAAGAAAAAAAAACTTGCTAACAATGTGCAGCATAATTGTGAAGTTCAAGCGGCTTTCCTTGTTCCAAAAATGCTCATCCTTTTGTCTATAAAGTAATAGTATTATTTTTTTGAGTTTCTTTTCACATGTACTTAAAAGTGCACCTAATAGTGCACTTTAACATTTTATTTATACCAGAATGCTATAATGCTGTGAATAATAAACACATGTTTTTTTCTTTTTTTACGAAGTATCGCATTTGTGCATGAACAGTAAAAAATAACTGCAATACTGTAAACATTTAAAAAACAGAGAACATTATTATATATTCTATTTTTAATGCTTCAATCGCACACTTTCATCTCTCAATATGCAATCAATGATATAATATTTTTTTTACTAATCCAGTTAGTGCAAAAGTTGAAGTCAATATCTGTAATTTTCCTTATTTCTTTTTAGCTGAATTAAAACAAGTTATATAAAGCGTTTCTATAGAGTTTTGTCAACATATAGTATTTTACTAGTTATTATTAGTCACTACATACTAACCTGTACAATCAGGATATCAGATCTGAGATTTCTATAAAGCTGAGAAAAAATAAAACAAAGCGGTCGGGTAGACCTCACCTCACAAACTATATCCCAATATAAGTATCTCACAAGTTAAGGGTTAATCTATGTGCTATTAATGAAATGTATTAAAGAAAATGTATATTTAAAGAGTACCACCTGTTTCACGTTATTGTTTTAATAAATAAACGCTGATCACGCGCAGGATAGAAAAATACTTTTGCTATCCACACTACAAGAAACGATATTATCTCATTCATTTGCCAATTTGAATAATTAACAGTAATCAGTAAGCATTTAGTTGTAATAATAAGGTGTATAATTAAAATAATACGTTTACAATCTATAATGAGACGGTTTTACATTACTATTATTATTATTATTATTATTATTAATATTATCCTCATCATCAAACTGAGGCAGTATTTTTAACACTTAAATGATTTAAGTCTAATTATATAAATATAAATTCAATAACAGCCCGCCTTAAAGTAATGTGTATGTAACGATATATAAAAAGTGTGTATTAGTCATTGTCTATGTTTATATTATTGTATTCATGTGTAATAATGTTATATGAATGTATTACGTAATTTAATAATGTAGGAGCTGTGAGAATAATAGGTTAAAAGTTGCTAACAATGAGGTAACCTTGAGGCAATAATGAATTTGAAAGTTTAAATGCTACTAGTCATTATTGGAGCAACAATAATGTAAATTTTCAGACAGCTTAAAAATAGCCAATCAAGAACCAGAAAAAGCTTTAGTTAAATGAAGGTATTCTATTGGGTTAGGAATAGCCAATCAGAGACTTGAAATGCAGAAATTTACAAGTTTAGGCGGTTGAAACCTATTCAGTTGGTTGCAGACAGCGTTACTAACCAGATGCAAAAAGTGTCCTCAAGAAATTTAATAAATTTAATACGTATTCGTGTGAGACGAAAATAGTTTTACGTGTTAAAAAGCGCAAGTAATTAAAGAATCTCACAGCTCTCTATATCAGTGTTATTCAAATCGCATCAAGTATTAATAAAAGCAGTGAAGTAAAATTATAATCTGTGTAAGCCTTCATTCTTAGTCGAACCACAACCCTGCTAAGAGAAACGTGTCTCTAACAAATATTGACGTAGCCGAGGCAAACATAAATATTTAATACTTAACGAGACAGTAAAATTACAAAGTTAATATTTTTTAAAAAATTGGGGCGAAAGCTACCGGGTACTATACGTGCGGTTGCAACTACTACAAGTTCGGCTCCCCAACAGTTGAAATATAATACAACTCCTTCAATACAATCTACTTCAAATTGACGCCCAAAGCGTGGTGCAAATAACGTAAAGATACTATCTACTTTAAAGTGGCTTCCATACGTGGGGCAAATAACAATACAACAAAATACCTACTTCAAAACAAGGATTAGGCCGTTTGGCCGTTCTGACCAAGGTATTAAAGCTGGTCCTATCATCTGTCACTATACTTTTTTGGCCGACAGGAAACTAGAAACTTGTAATACTATTCTTATTGTTGAGCATAATTGCACTGGTGTTGCCCTGGTTAAAAAGTGCCGTTAAATAAGTGACCTATTATGATTAGCCTTATTGATATTATCATTATTATAGCTCGAGGTTTGCCTATTTCCTTATTTTGTATCTTTATTTATAATTGTAGGCTTTGCATGTGTTTCATGTTTACTGGAGTAAAATATACTAACTTTGTACTACCTATAATTGCTATTTCAGGAGCGTGCGCCTAAGGGATTATTATGGCTTCATTTTTGCAATGAGAACTTTTAACAAGGTTTTCGCCTATCGTAATTTCATTATATTTGTTAATGACGGTTATTTATTAATATTATCTATTAATATGATGTTAACCTTAGTATTGCAATTTATCTGAGCAAATGAGCCATTGTTCAGAACATGCCTGAGGAAGTTTATAATATCGGCATTCCTTTTCTAATGTCAGCAGTTGCTTCTACTTAGCACAATCAAGTGTACGGTAAATGGTCAGCTACAAAAGAATTATTGGATTACGACTTGAAAATCGGTCACTCTAGTATTAAGTCATCGCATTGTTCATTAATACAATGACTTTATGATTTTACTTCCCACGAGGGTGAAAACACAGTACTGACACAAAAAGACAACACTGATTTCATTGCAAACACAATAGCCTGTTTCACAATGATACATACAAAACTCAATAATAATTACACAGCAGCGTAGGAGTATACAACATATCGAGAGAGATTCTTTAAAAACTGATAGTAGGGTTTCCTCCCCCCCAAAAAAATGCATAGTAAAAGAAGGGTGTAATTTTAAAGAATTAATGTTTACAGTTTACACTTTATTAAGAGAATAATATAATTTTGGTAAACTTAGATATAGATTATTGGTATTTGATATTTCTATACTGATTTCTCGTTTCAAAATGTGTTATAAAGGGATACATTGTGTCTAGTTCAATGCTTTTTTTTCATTACTAATGCTGTCTATGTTAGTACCTAGTTTGAATTTGTTGTAGCACCTATTTTAAGCTTTTATCGCCTATTGTGCCGAGGTATAATCCTGATTACTAACTTAAAAATACTCCACTAGCAAAACGATACACAGCTCACTGATAATATTACGTTCCACCCGACTTTTGGAATCAGCTAAGCAACGCATTAGAAGGTGAGACTTGGAGAGAGCAGAGCTACACAAATCAGTACCAACTTAAATCCCCCCTGTTTCTATACGGGCACTTTTTCTCAAATCTACATTCAGTATTGAGGTCGCCTTTTAGTGTACATATGGTATCGGAGTATTCGAGATCGTTTGAAGGTTTAAGAGTGTATATCAAATGAGAATGTTATGGTAGCATCGGTACGTAGAGATAAAATCCATGGTTCGAGTTCCGGCCTTGGCATTGACTTTTCAAGCCTTATATAACGTATTAGCACGGTTCTCATTAGGTTAATATCGGCAGGTCAAATGCTGTTTCGCATCACATATATTGTCACCTTATTGAGAGCCTACTGTTATTGTTTCATTTTTCTTTCAGTGCAAGGAAGATGCGAACCTTTAGGAAATACTGGAGTAAAAGATATAACGGTATTCTTGGAGTCCAGGTGAAGACGGTAAGCAACTTTTAGATATTAAAACAAACGATTGGTAAAGGAAAAGGTTAACTGGACGAGGTTCACGACAAAACCTACTGCGGAATCCAAGACATGCAGCGTGCTGAGCACCGTGATAATAGTTACAAACCTTTTGTGTTCCATTTTATTTTCTGCATGAATATTAAATCTGAGAACTCGAATCAAAATACAGATTTAATACAGTTATTATTTTGGATGTCGTCAAAACGAACTGCGCAGGTGAAGTGGCCGCCTTTGCGAAACATGAAACGTAAATATCTGGGGGTTAATGTTTCAGATGTTTATTTTTCTTGCGTTTAGAAAGGCGGGTAGAAAGGGCCTAAAAATAACTGAGTCTCACACAATTGCATAGTCTTAAGGGTGCAGAGAGCACTAGAGCACTCGCGTTCTCCTCCAACCTTTTCATCTGTCACTTCTCTTTCTCACGTTACGTAGCCCCAAGCTTTACCGACCTTCCCAACGGAATGCAAAACCATTTCTCTCCATCTCTCAACTTCGTTTTATTTTTCATAGCTTTTCCTGCGACTCAATTTACTTCTGAAATGAACCCTTTATTTACTTTCTTATACGAAGCATTTTCTTTTTGCATCTAGATAATTGCATATCGTCGAAGTAAAAATGATGTTAGTCACTCGATATTAGCAAGCTTGACATTTTCTACAACATAAGCATCTATCACTGTATAGAAAAGAAAACATAACATGGTACTTACAGTGCGTAGAGAAAACACTACCCAATGGCAAGACTATAGGACAGAGAATAAAAACCAGATTAATTAAAATATGAAACAACATTCTACAAATGATTAGGGTTGGTATATTGAAAGAATCTGTCTTGCTGAATTCAATGCAATGCTTAACGATGCTTCTAATGTTTTAATATATATGCTATGTCTATAGGCTGCAATTAGCATGATTAGGCTATATGATATAAATCATTCTCAATTGAAAATATCTGTACTGATAATTGTGCAGCATTCTCTGTTACTGCTGGGCAATTGTCCCGTATTGCTTAACGATCGGATATAATGGCAATGTGTACAGTGGAAACAAGTACTAAATTTTGAAAGATTTAGACAAGCTACGGTACTGCACGTCAGTCAAGTGAAACGTTATGAACTGGAAAAAAGAAACGTCAACACGACTATCGCAAACATTTTAAAGGACAGGACAGACACCATGAGAAAAGCAAACGAAGGATTATAAGGATGTGTTACTATATGCAGCACTACCTTTAATATATTTTGATGTGTGTAAAATCACAGTTGAAATTATTATCACAGTTTTGAGTTTAAGCATTTGAAATGTGTTATGGATGTTATTAAATAAATTTATTCTTAACAACCTCAACTTGTGCTTCTTTAATGCTGTAGAAAATTCTCTTCTAGCTTTGTAACCACTCCATTTTGTACTATCAGCTACTCAAATGTCCCTTACCCATCTCAAGACCCTTCTCTCCATAGTCGTACAACAACGGGTGTCACCTGATGGTAGCAACTACCGCAAGTAAGCGAGACACGAGGTCATTATCACCCTCAGGGATCGTCCTCTTCACCAACTCCTGGAGACGACCCAAGAGATTTCATGGCAACCTCGGTATGTGCAACCCCTCTGTGTACTGGGGCCATGATAATTGCCTATTCAAGCACCGTCGGCTCTCCATCAGAGGAATGAGGTGTTCACAGTTGTTTTCAAGGCATATCTTAAAGGCGGCCGCTCACTATACTCCAAATGTCCCAATGGAGTGCTGTCATTCCAAACTCTCATAATGAATTGGGGAACCGCCATCTGTTTGGCGTGGTGTAATGGGTTTGCTAGATACGAATATCTGTCAGCGCAAGAATCCAACAAACCGTTCCAACACGCCACCAAACCGTCGCATTATGAATGGGAGGAATCCTACGTTGAGCTGCACCGCGCTACCTTCCGCTGTATCCTGGCCAGCAGCCGTCGAGGAACAATCTGCTACCAACATTCGCTCCCTCTACCTCATTCTCACCGTCACCCTAAACCCCAAATCCTCCTGCAAATGGTTGAATTCAACGTGGATAGGTACACTCCATAGGCCTGCCCTCAGCCTGCCATGATCCCTCGTACTACTTTGTTCTGGAAGTTATTGAAGCCTACAGAAAGTTGTCATTCCTAAGGCAGGTCACGGATATTGAAAACCATAAAGTGGTAACAAATGCCTATCTAGAGGAACTAGTGCCTTTTTTCATCCAAGGGCAAAGGACAGCAGTAATGATAAGTTCTTCTTCCTCTATTTTATGTCCATTCACTATACACAAACACAGTAGTTCCTTAAATAACGAAACGCAAGGTAAATAAAATGTCAAATAGAAACAGGCAAAATATGAAGAATAAATTTTCAAATATGATTTTTTTTGCCGAATATGAAACTACAAAGAAAGAAATTCCTAATTATTATAAATAGATATTTTAATTCCAAAACATTCAAATTTACTCTTTAAGGATTTGGAGTAAACTTCATTAGTTTAAAATAAAAGACTTGTGTTCATATTGTATAAATATTAAACGAAATGCAAGTTACATAGAATTTATAGATTTTAGTTATTGGGAATGTATTAAACTTATAACAAAAGTTACTGGCTGCTTTGTCCTTGCTTAATAGTAATTACAATGTGTCGCTAAAAGCACGAGAAAATAAATATATATATATATATATATATATATATATATATATATATATATATATCTTCAAGAATAGCCGGCGTTTAATTTTGCACGTGACATTACATCTAGAGAAATGCTACATTTTCTCAGCTGTACCTGACTTGTTGGAAAGGGAGCTTGATTTTCTAAATGTGCTTCAAAAACTGCTCTAATGGAATATATAGAAAGCCCGGTTCATTGCTAATGGAAATTATTTTAAAACCGAAAATTCTTAAATATTACTAAATATTAAAGATATCAAGATTTTACGCAAATATTACGAAATGCGAAATATTTTGTCACATGCATTGTTCTAGATAATACTAAAGATAAAGGTACGTGCCCCCATAATCATAGCAAGCATGTTTAGATTATGAAATTTCATATTTTGTCTACCTCTAGTCATAAATATTTCTTGTTGCTGAAGAGACTGGTGAAGTCATGTAGCGACAGTTAGTGACTAGTTTTGGACGTCATCTTTTAGATGTGTCGGAACGGAAACGCTCAATTTGGAGAGTCAGAAATGGCGGCGTTTAGTATTATCGGAATTTTCCTGGGTATTTGGGCAAAGTTTCATAAGAAACGCAAGCTATAGGCCTGTAGCATTACGACGTGCTTTTGCTACACAGTGTGTACTGCAATATAACTGTAGCATCATTTGTTGAGACAGAGGGATTTACTTTAGGCTTTTCGGGGATATTTAAACCACAGAACTCTAATAAGAAACTACATTTGAACATTTGGAGGGTTGATTTCTTCCCTCCTTTTGAAAGCTTTGGTTTCTTTCATCACAGAATATGTTTTCCGAAGAAATGTTTTTTACACTCTGTATATAACTAATCTACATATTTAATTTTACAGTAGAATTGTTCAACATGTTTGTGCCTATGCCTGTTTCAGTTTTACCTAGGTTTTAATAAAGGATTAAAATAGAGTTATTGATATTGGTAAATGATGTATTATTATGTTAATGGCTTCAACTCTAGGTAGCAGAAGTAACTGATTATATAGCTCAGAAAAATAAGCAACGGTTGGTACTCAAAGGTTATAATGCACACCTATAAAAACGAACTTATAAGGGAAGCATCAAAGCCTTCATTCACAACCAGTCCAATTTCTTGTGATAAATTACTGGACTCACATTCATAAGATCAATAGCCACTTTTAACTTCAACTGCTCAAACCACAGGATGCTATCAACAGCTTTAGAAAGTGGCTGGAGTTTAGCTCACATCCAAGGGGATTGAATCTTGGTTTTCAAATCTTCCTCTTCCTCCCATGCAACCTGAGATAGACAATTAGTAGTGCTTATCTACTGATAATATGGGTGTTTTCCAACTAGATTTTGAAACCGCTGCTAATTTTGTGCATGGGGCTTTATTTTGGCATACTGTTTCTCAAAGTCAATTTTGAAGTAGATTTCATCAGCAATTGGCCTTGAGAGGTTTAAAATCTGAAGACGTATTAGGGCAAACCTGGAAACCAATTATGAACTTTTATATAAAATATGACAGGAAGAGTTATAAGACATCCACCCAATCCTCATTAAGGTAATGCAAGCCTACATGGACTCTGAAAAGTAAGTTTGTCACAAAAACAACTTAAATGCAGAAACTGAAGAGAAAATCAAGTTATCACCATCAGTTCCACCTACTGCACGAGGCCTCTCATCGTCAATAGCACCACCATAATGATGCAATAACATTTATAAGAAATTCTTAAAATCTTCAGCAATCCATTATGCACTGAAATGTGTCACATAGGTATGTATACTTTACAATATTTCATTATACATAATGTATTAAGTTAGAACATAACTGAGATTGTAACAATAGTAAACGTACCAATTACATGCACACTGTAAAACTGTAGCCATCACAATATCGTTTCATGCATAACTAAGGTTAAGCGATTTAAAGAAGATTAATAATACTAAAGCAATTGGACAAGAAGCTATTTGCATTACATTTAACACTTAAAACATCAGAAGCTCAACAATTATTTCAGACTAAACGTTTAGCTTAGGCAGAGAAACAAAAATTAGCTTACATTTGCTTGAAAGCAACAAAATGGCACACTTTGGTTGTTCAGTCGTTTATGTAATATTGTTTTGCTCAAAGCCTGGTTTGCAATTTTGCGGATATTGAACATGGGTGGCCAGGAATTCAATATGAGAAGTAAGTTAAACATGACTTTTTACTGCGGCTCTGCTAAGTCTGTAGTAAAACCGGGTGGACCCACGAGAAATAAATGGTGATTGGTGCACATAGATGTTGACAGAAGTTCCGTTACATTGTGGGGAAACAATAGTTTCACTTTTAGATTAATATTTTTTTAATTTTCCAATTTTATTTAATACATCTGTGAACATTCGTGAGCTTATAACTACTGAGATAAAACTACCGCTTGATACAGAACTATCCAAATTGATTCGTTTCTTCCACACCATAATATTTTTGGAGTAAACGTATTTTGTAACGGAATTTTCAGAGAACAAAAAGCAAGGTATATTGAGATGGATTCTATCTTGAGTTTCTAAATCCCTATTCAATAAAAGAATTTCTAAAGATATGCTTGATCTAAGAAGCTCAAAAAGACAAAAACAAAACAAAAAACACGCACGCGCACGCACACGCACACGCACACACACCCCTTGTGCCGATTCAGCACATATCTATCGGTAAAGTTCGCGTTTTATTTAGTTCGCGAGCCGCGTCTCTATATTTTTGTGTTCCTTTCTTCTCCGATTACAGCGCCACCATCGTTCCTTCTGGCTGATGCAGTTTGGGTTGATTTCGAGAGAGTTAGTTGGTTTTTCCTCTTTGACTGAAGTGTACCGATCTCGGGATAAGTCTCCTTTAATGGCGTAGTTGCCGATTTGCGTTTTCATTCAAGGGCTTTGCTGACTGTTACCTTTAACTTAGGTTTGCTCAACTGCATTTTGTACTATCTGAATATGAGAAATTCCAGAGCACTATTGGCCACGTGGAGTCACAGACAATGTTTAAGGCATACTTGAATTTTTTATTGCGTCAGTTTCCAAATTTTATTATAGGGTTAGTTGTCTCTTAGCTTGCATTCTTATATTCTTGTTGTTTAATTTGTAGAGTTGGCCTAAATATTTAATATTCAGAGTTTAGATTGCATTTTAATCTAAAGTCTTTGCTCGACATTCGAAAATTTGGGCACTTTTGTAATGTACAGTTTGACATGTGGGATGGGATGGGCTGTTGTTTTGGATTGAGATCACACTGAATGTGCACACTGCAGTTCCTTTCCGTTATTATACATACTAAGACAAAAACATGAGCAGACTCTTGAAGCATATATTTGTGCAAGTATAAATCGTTTCCGCGGCCGGTTCAGAAACGTGTCGCGGGACGCTACTTTTAGCTTCGTTTTATTGTCACCTTTCATAGTGAGTGCCAGCCACTAAATGAACACATTGCCCTATGTTACTTCGATGATACAAGATGGAGTTTCATTCAAATGATTTTTAATATTCTTAGATTGCTGAAACATCACAAATAAATAAATAGTTAAAAGTTATTTTACTCGCTAGAGTTAATATTTTATTTTATACGAGGCGGTTGCGTTAATAGACTTGGTAGCGCTACTAAAAACTAACAGGATACATACGCAAATTTAAATAATAGGAACAATGATGATTATAATAGAGGGAAGACCAAGTATGGTCGAATGGTGGAGTCGATTCGATTTTCTCTTTAATTCACAAGTAACCATTGCCTTTCGCTTTGACACAGGCTTGAGCATGATTTTATGTATATTAAAACAATGCTGTGCTTTATTTTACCTAACATCTTTATTTTCTAAAACACATGTAAAATTTAGTTTTGAATAATTATATACCACATTATTAAAATAATAGCGATGGGACATCGATAACTTCAATAACTCGATGGTATGTGAATATGTGGACTACTTTGAAATAAATATTCCATATCTTTTAATAATTTTAAGTTTTCAAATTTCTATTCTAGACACTAGTATTGGTAATATCCTGTTTCACTTTGTAATAGACAAGGACCAAAGGAGGAAATTATTATTATTATTATTATTATTATTATTATTATTATTATTATTATTATTATTATTATTAATATTAGTGTTATAGTTATGATTACCATTATAATAATTAGTATTATATTATTATTGTTATGATTATTACTATTCATATAAATATTGTTTAATGAACTAGAAAGTTCTGCTATTTGCAGAATGAACATACTCGTATAACTCATAGTTTGTTATAATTGGTGTAATGACTTGATGTAAATGCTTATGCCCTGAAAAATAAAACTTGTTGACCTTATGGCATTACAATACATAATTTGAAATATCAGTAGCTCATCTTGCTTGTGTGAAACAAAACGGAGAAAATCTGGCTTTCCTATTTGTTCTATAAGTACAATTAAGACTTTTGACCTTCTTTGCTTATCTAAAGTAAGTAGTAGTAGTACCGTATTCCAGCCAAAAATTTTATATCAATATTTCACCAGAAATACATGCTTTCAGGTTCGCTGAATCAAAAGATAGCATTTTTAGAACAACATTTGAATGTATGAGTGTGTGTGTGTGTGTGTGTGTGTATGCAGCATAATTCAGAAACGAAAAGTAAGTTAAATACCAAACTTGCTATTTAAGTTCAGTATCTTGAAAGGATGCAACACGAATAGTTTTAAGAAATTCCCCAACCCCAAACTCCCCCTTACATGGAAACATGTTTGCCATTTTTATTTACTCTAAAGTTGCTCAAACGATTTTGATTAAAATACCATATTTTAAGATATTTGCATGACAATAAAAATGTATTTATATTATTTTGAACTTCCTACGAAAACCTATGAAGTCCTCTTCATTATGAAATAATTTTATATAATTGGAAACCGTACCTAATAGGCAGAAACTTACCACAAAACAATTTAGATAATTTACGTCACATAAGCTTTTTTGACATTAACTATTTACGAGATATTCCTTATCATTGTTTTGAATTATCAAAACCTTCACTTTTTAAATGCTTTTAGTGCTATTTTTTTCGCGGTCATGCAAAGATAAGCGAAGTTCAAAACCATCACATAGTGACCGACTTTTAAAAGCTTACTATGGCTGAAGCCTACTGTATTCACTTTGTATTCTACAACCTAATGATTCCTGCAAGTGTTTGTCTAGATTAATATGAAGCACATAGAAGGATAAGCTTCTGTAAGAGTAGTTTTCAGAACAGCAGTCAGAAAAAATAATTTGAATGTAACACAATATTTACTTAATCTGGTAAGGAAATAATACAACGACTCTTTGCATAAAAATGCTAATGCTCCATATTGAAATTATTCATAATTAAAGTATTCCATTGTAACATTCGTTTGCCACATTCCGTTGTTTACTATTACTAATTGACGATCATGAGGATTCATTTAGAAATAAAGAATATCAAACATAATTGGGATGAAGTAAACGAAGCTGTTCAATTAAGTTCGTTAGAAACATTACCCTTAAATGTAATTATAAAGTATTGCTAAACCAGAAGCCCACAAAATGTTATTCTAAACCAGGCTAAAGGCAGAATGATTTTAAATCCCTATGGGTTTCCATTCTAGAGGAACAAAAGCAAAAAAATCTGATGTGTTACACTCACATGACTTTCTCTACTCTTGTACAAATTATTTTTACAAACGCTTATTCTCCATCTACTTCATGTTAATCGAGATAAACACATGCAGAGTCTATCTTATTGTTAATTTTCTTGTAGATGTAAGGGGAATATATATTTACAAGGGCGGGCAATTTGGAAACACAGTAGCCTTTAAACACATGCATATCTCTTAATAGCTGGTTGCTAGGTGCAGCACCATTCCCTTTCCCACAGATTAATACTCTTTGCATATCCAAGACAAAAAAAAAATGAATAACGAATTCCCATTTGATAAAATAAGTATTGAAAAATTTAAGGGAATAACAAGCAATATCTCGAAAATGGTTCACTCAAAAAAAAATGTATATGACATAAATTGTGTATTTTAACGCGATCTACATTTTTTGTGTAGTAAAATTTTGTCTATCCCTTATGGTTTACCAGTTATGCAAAAGTAGTTCACAATGACGAATACTTTTGGGGTCATTCACAGGAAATTCAAGATATACATTTTATTTGTCATAAAAATATCTTAAACATATGATATTTTAATCAAAATCGTTAGAGCCATTTTTGAGAAAATTAAAAATTTCCTAAAATCTTCCATGTAAGCGGTAATCTGGAGGGGGAGGGATTTTCTTGAAAACCTTCGTGTCGCATCCTTGGAAGATAATGAACCTAAATACCAAGTTTGGTGTTTATCTGACTGCTCGTTTTTGAGATATGCTGTTCACAGACAGACACATAGACGGACAGACAGACACACGGATACACACACGGACATGTTTCCAAAAATGCTTTTTTTGGATTCAGGGAGTCTCAAAACATGTATTTCCGGTGAAATCTCGGTATCGAATTTTTGAGTGGAATACAATACTTCCCCTACTTACTATACGTAGTAGAGAAAGTAAAAACCTCTTGTGTGGCACCCACATGAGTTTACTCTTACATAAACTGTTTTTACAAACGCTTATTAATTTACATTTGCTTTACATTTGCAGAAACTATCTTAGTGCTCCTTTTCTTTTAGGTGCAAGATAAATGTGATAGGTTTTACACCATACTTTAAGAGCTGGTTGCTATGCGGGGCATTCCATTCTCTTTGCATGTCCAGGACCCCCCCCCCCAAAAAAAAAGACGAATAACGAATTCCCATTTGAGAAGAAGTGTAAGTATTGAAAAATTCAAACAAATAATGAGGAATGTCTCGGAAATGGTTAGCTCGACAAAAAATGTATATGACATAAATTGTGTATTTTAACGAGATATATACTTTTTGTGCAGTGCAATTTTGCCTATCTCTTACAGTTTAACAGTTATGCGAAAGTAATTCAGAATGAAGAGGACCTTTGAGGAAATTCCCAGAAAATTCAAGATATGCATTTCATTTCCCATGAAAATATCTTAAACCTATGATATATTAATCAAAATCGTTAAAGCCATTTTAGGGAAAATAAAAAATTTCGAAAAATTTCCATGTAAAGGGTAGTCTGAGGTGGAGAATTTTCTTGAAAATCTTGGTATCGCATCCTTGGAAGATGCTAAACTCAAATACCAAGTTTGGTATTTATCAACCTTTTATTTTTGAGCTATGCTGCTCACGGACACCCACACACACGCGCGCGCGGAATGCTTCCAAAAACTCTTTATTTGGATTCAGGGTACCTCAAAACATGTAGGTATTTCCGTTGAAATCCTGGTATCGAATTTTTTAGTGGAATGCAATACTTTCCCTACTTACTACATGTAGTAGTGCAAGTAATAAAAGCAACAACAATAATAATAATAATAATAATAATAATAATAATAATAATAATAATAATAATAATTACCTAAAATGTTGTGACACCACATACAAGAATTATTTAATTATTTTGTGATAACGAGGCTTACAGGTAACTGTGACTGGAGCGGCTACAAACGACAAGATAATTCTTGAGAATGCTGCTTGAAATTTTGACAAATCCTCTAAAAACTACTTTTCCACTCTTTTAATACATGAAGTTAAACCATTTCTACTTTACTTTCTACTTCCTTAAAATTTAATAGTGTGAATTTGCAACCTAATGGCAATTCTCCGACAACCGTTTTGTTTCTTTTCCATCTCACTTTTCATCATTGCAAAGTTGAAAAGAAATAATAATAATAATAATAATAATAATAATAACAATAATAATAATAATAGAATTTTCATCCAGTCTGTTCGAAAATTTATTTCTGAACAAGTCTAAGCATTTTTTCGTTTCTTAAATAGATAGGGATGTTAAGACTTTATTTATAATATATAATTCTATCTTTGTTTAAAGGTGGAATGCCATATTCTATGTTTTTTTTAGTTTTGAAGAAGTGAGTTTTAAAAGTAGATGCAGATACCTATAATGTTATATTTAAAACGAATACCTGAACTAAAACGTAAACTATTTTATGTTTGTCAGAAAAAGCTATAAGCCATTGAAATTTGTCAAACATAGCGTACTTAGTGGTGTCCCTTTAAACGTGTAGAGAAATAAACGATAGAGGTAGCCTAATTTTTGAGAAACGGCGCTGGATGACCACATATATATGATTTGAGATTTATTTTAGAAAATGCTTTGTGTTTTACAGAGCCATTAGAGCCACAATGCAATGTCCAGTCGTAGCGGATCTTGTCACGCGAATCTCTCCCTTTTTGTGTGTTAACAACCCAAGTTTCAGTGTTAACATCCATTACTGCACAAAATACAATACAAACATGGGTCACACAATAGCCGTGGGTGATTTTCGGCATAAGTAATTATAATTACCGTTTGTCATGTGTATTCGCAGCAAAAGGCTCCCAGAGCAACAACAATAACCTTCCATTTATTTGCACGGTAGAAAAATTATCACCCTGCAGGCTTATAATTTACATGTTGCTCTACCCCAATAAGTATTAAGGAAAACAAGACCAGGTTTTTCTGTTGCATATATCTGCTATTGTCCGTGTCGCTGTCTCCTGCAATACTGTTTTATGTTTTCACAATAAACCCTTGGGACGATTCAGGTTACCCACTTTGGGACACGAGTTCATGGAAACGAAAACTTATGTTTCTATTTACAAACCTAATCTCCTAAAACCAATATTTTGAATTATTAACCTCTTTTAGCTGCGAAATATTACATACATGTTTGTTTTTAGTCACCAGCACTCGTCCTTTGTTTCGTATTAAACTCTGTTGAATGAATCAAAACTCACTTGGGGCGCTTTTTACATCAAACATGGTTTGTAATAATTGCAATTCTACCATTTTTATTTTTACGTTTAGTGAATCTCTTAGTAATTTTGTACATAGTTAAACCAATTTACCTTTTATCCTATGTAAAAATAATCTGATGTGTTACATTCATACGACTTTCTCTACTCAGTTTCCTAGAAACAATTCTAATAGAAGTTTATTCTGTTATCTAGTTCTTGTTAATACAGATAAACCCTCGTTACTCATTTACACATTTCGTTGTAGGTGTAAGAAGAATACAGCAAACTTAAGCTATAGTTCAAATCTTGTCAAAGCCGGTCGGTATGCGATAGCTTTGAACTTCTGTTCTCTTTGTATGAACACGAAAAATAAATAAAAGTATAATAGGGATTGTTGAGAAAAAGTGTAAATTATTAGAGCAAAGAATATTTCGGAAGTTGTTAACGCTACAAAGAATGTTCTTTGATGCATTGTGTGATTTGAGAAATATACATTCTTTATGTAGTGAGATTCTGTCTATCTCTTACTGTTTACCATTTATGAAAACTCATTCAAATGCAGAGGAATTCAGAGGGTGTTCCCAGAAAATTAAGACATTACATTTCATTTGTTATAAAATATACCACAACACCGAACGAACTTAGACAAATTTACGTTTTGAGAACCCTTTAATTTTCTTTTTTCTAAACGTATACATTCACACTGTACTCGAGCACAATTACGCCAAAGTATTCTCCATTTTCGCATATCATGATCGTCATTATCATGAGTTATTGCTGTTCCTCAAGTAAAGCGTAATGACCTTTGGTCTTCAATGAATAATTTTAATGAACACTGAAATATTTAACCCAACATGATGTGATAGAGCTGTAATTTGAGATGCGCAACCTTACATATAAGGGGTTAAGGCTGACGTGTAGAAGAGTAAAACCATTGTGTGCTACGCCAGCAGACAGTTAAAGCCACGTTCCCTCCTTATGCCACAGTGAATGTGCCATTCGTGAACTTTACAATCCTCACTTGCTTGTTTAATTAAGATGAAGACGTCACAGATATGGTCTGTGAAAGGAAAAATTATGCTGTTTTTTTTTTCTTTTTTGCACACTTTCCTTCGCACTTCTGTTTTAAAATTCTGTGTAGTTATACATACCAACAACATTTTTTGCCAATTCCACCAGAATAAATCCAATAATTAAATCCCTATAAACACACAACTCAGTTGTGTGACCTCATAGGTTTAGCTTGAAATTCTGAAAAATGTATTTATAAAATTCAATTACATCCTTCTGATTTCTCAATGAGAGTTGCCTAATGACAAAGCATACTTAAAAATGAAGTCAATAATTAAAATGAATACAAACAAGGAGAATAATACAAAAGAGATTAAAACAAAGGAAATTATAATAATTTTAAATTTGTTTTATTAATTGTTTATACAAGCAACAATAATGAAATAAAAAGCATTAACTTTAGAATACATATTTTAACCCGGTTAACTTTCTCAGAAACTGACTTAACTGACTTTCAGAGAATCAAATTTCCTATAAGCTTAACATTTTATCCCTCTGTTTGCTGTCTCTTGAGCATTCTCTACAAAATAAAAACTTTTAATTGTTCATTAAAGCTCATCTGTAGTTTATGAACAGTTTTTCATTCTATACTCATGCTTATGTATTTTGATTTATTCGCTGTTTTCTCGTATTATTCGTATTGTTCTAGTAACTTGAGTATATGACTATTTTAAACCAAAAGCACTGTTAAATATAATTTTCTCTTGAATGAAATCGTTTCAACGTCGGTTTTCATACTCGTCTCTATAAATGTCTACCCTTTCCCTAAACTGAGAAAGTTATCCTTCCTTTGTCCGTTTGGGAACGAAGTGCGTTTCGTTATCGAGTACAGTTAATAGTATTATGTTTTAGTTTTTATTAGAAGGTTGAGGAAGGCTTTTGTTATCAGTGTCTCTCTGTCTTCGTCTCCCTCCTTCCCTCTCACCCCCCCTCTCTCTCTAGCTAAACAAGTTGCGATCATACAAATGGTAAAAGTGTTCCATATGAACGATATAGTGCTAGTGATTGACGGTTGAAAAAGAGACTGAGAGAGAGAGGAAATGGAAGGACTTGTACTTCGAAAAATCCAGCATTATATTGTGTAGAAACACAAGAAGAACAGAATTTAGTCTATGAAGATTCTGAAATAAAACTCCAAATCCGGAGGAAACATTGATTCAGCTTTCATACACAATGAGAATTGTAATTTTAGGGGAGAATTATCCAAAAAATCTTGTGTTACATTCACATAACTTTGTCTACACCTTTTGCTTATTAATAAGTATATAAATTATTCTTAAAGTTAATTTATTTTATCTACTTGATTTTAACACAGATAAAAGTCTCTGCTGAAATAGCTACGTTACACATTTCGTTATAGATATAAAGGGAACAGCGATAGTCACATGTTTAAGAACTGGACACTATATGCTGGCCTTAAAATTCCATACTGTTTCCATGCAATCGCGAGAAATAACTGAATGTTGACAGAACTTCAAGAAGATGACGAATAAATGAAGAATTGAACATTTAATAACGGTTATCTCAGAAACGGCCTATGCCAAAAAAAACGTATTTGAAATAAACTGTGTGTTTTAAACAGGTCTACAATTTTTATGTTGTACGTTTTCGCATATCCCTTAACATTTACCAGCTATACAAGATTATACAAAATTCATCGCAAATGAAGAGGACTTCATAGGCTTTTCCCAGAAAAATCAAGAAATGCATTTTATTTGTCTTGTAAATATAGAGCCAATTTTTAGAAAATCAGAAATGTCGAAAAATGTTCCACGTGAAGGGTAGTTTAGGGTAGGGGATTTTGTTGAAAATCTTTGTGTCGCATCTTTGGAAGATGCTAAACCCAAATACCACGTTTGTTATTTATCCGACGTTTGCTGTTCAAAAACAGACACAAACGCGCGCGAGCCAATATTTTTATAAAAATGTTTCTAGTTTTTTTTATTCAGGGTGTCTCAAAATATGTATTTCCGATGAAATATCGGTATCTAATTTATGAGTGGGGTGCAATAAGCTCTCTACCTACTATGTATGTGGTATAGAAAGTGTTATTAATCAGAATTTGCCCTTTAATTTCATAATTAATGTTATTATATCTTATCATTTTAGGAACAACACATATTTTAAATGCATTTATAGAATGATACTGCACCTGCAATTTTGTGCTTGGATTTCTACTCCACTTCACAGGAAAAATAGCTCCTGTACAATTTGGAGCAAAGTGGTCAATTTTAGCTCATCCTTTAGTGGAAATTTTGCTGAACAAATTTATACTACTTGTAAATATGACAACGTCAGCATGTTTAGCCAGGTGGTTTCTGTCTTTGAAACTATATATGAGTTTGTTGTCTCCATTTTGAATTTAACGGCTTTTCCTTTGAATTACATTTTCTGGCAAGAGTGACCTGTTTCAGAAACTATTGAAGTTAGCTCAATTAAATGTTATGGTAATAAGAATAAGTTCTAAGTGTTGTGAGCCTACTTTGGTGTTAATAATGCGTTCTGCTATTTGTAGAAAGTACTTTATGGTAAATTGTAATAAAACTTGTGTAATTTAGAGTGCAGTCCTGTCTTCATTAATAAACAAGTTTATTGGGTAATTATATCTGCGAATTTAGAAGGTATGCATCTACATTAAAATTTCAGTCTGATATCCTAAATACTTTGAGATAACTGATGAGTCACGAGTTTAGTAGATTTAGCACTGACGGGGTAGGGCTTTCAATCTCGCTCTTAATACCACCAAATTTATGATAAGCTTCGGAAGATATGAATATATATTTATTTTTGCAAATAACCGTGTTTTCATAAACTAAAAACAATAATAGGGAAATTATTATTATTAAGAAGCTTTAATAAACTAAAAAAAAGGGATTCAAGTTCTTTCAAAATATTCCAGCTAGTTATCCATTATTCAAGCATTTCCGTGTGAGTTAGATGTATTTTTATTTCTTCTTCTTATTATTATTTGGTATATTGAGTGTTATAGTATAGCTTTTTACAATATGTATTGCTATATTTTATGTCTATTCGTCACTCTGGTACACATACGTCGTGGCTGCCTAGTAAGATAGAATTTGTTCCACTGTGTCGCTAATGCTAACTTCCTGCCTTTGCGTTCAACCCTAAGTGGCGGTTAGATTACCCGGCTTGAGCTGGAGTGCCGTCCACCTCTTAGTGAGCGGGATGGCTCAGGCGGTCACGCCTGTGGCCCGCATTCAGGTGGTCCCGGGATTGAACACCGGCAGCCGTCCACTCTGTTCCATGGGTTTTTCGTGGTTTGCTCGGGTCACCAAGCGAATCCTGGGATGGTTCATCTTCTTCCATGACTCTGCTTCCTCTCATTTCCTGTGCCCATCATCTTCCTCGTCATCCTTTTCAGAGTGGTTGGACCAGGTGACGGTGTTCGCCGGGTTTAGCTGGGTGGTGGCTTGTGCTCTATAAACGTTTCTTCCCTGGCGTCGCTGCGATACCGCTCAGTCAGGTCTCTCTTCAGCGTGGAACTCCGTTTCGGGAGGTTGGTGACTTCTGGGCAGGCGACGTCGGAGCGTTCTGTTGGAAACGTTAGGCACCCGTTCATGCTTGCGCCCGTCGGCATGCTGATCTGGTCGCCCTTACGGGTCTCTCCTCTCATCTTTCCCTACTATGGGTCACGTTGGAAGCACAAGGGACCGACATGCCCTTGTGATACTTAACTTTACCTTTACCCTTCCACCTCTTTCCCCTTGCTCCTCGCTGAGCCCTGTTTCATGTAGTGAGGGGAAAAGTTCTTTTGGTTGAGATACGAGTATACGATGATCAGCTGGTAACTTATTTCAACACCTTACTTAGTTCTTTTCAGCTATCACAGCAGTTATTTTCTGATTAGTAGGAGATGTTTCAAGAGACAATTATAGCAGACTTTATGACCAATAGTTCAGGGTTGACATTACAGTTTGTTTATGTGCGCTGTACTGATTAAGCAACTAGGGAATTACTGTGCATGTAATATATGTAGGATGGCACGTTTCCGTTCCGTATTTATTGATTAATATTTCAAAACCAATACACAGCATGTGCACACGATACCAGTATTGTATTGCTATAGAACCTTGGTCGGAAAGCGTGGCCGTATTACGGGGAATTGCTTCAACTGTACTGCGCTGTTTCTAACCGTTTCTGTTCCTCCTCCACTTTTCCTCCTCTTCGATTGCCAGATAATCAGTTTACGCAAAGTCTGTGCTGTACAGAGTTTGATATGTTGTGAGACCATGTTTTACAGTGTTTTATAGTGCTGTGTTGTTATAATGCCAAAAAAGCCGCACACTTTAACACACAGAGTGATCATGTATGATTCCTATGTGATGACAAACTCTTGTAAAGAAGTGAAGGACGATTTATAAGCTGATTCCCTGATGTTGTTGGGCCTCATAGAGAAACGGTTCATAATCTTGTGTATAGAGTTAGATGAACGGAATCTACTCTTGATGAGAAAACAAAATTAAATCGCTGTGTTCTTACACAGGAAAAATTCAATGACGAAGCCCAAAGACATTTCTGAGAAAGCTTGCACAGGAATTGGGACTTTCGCAATCCTCGGCTTAGAATGCCACTAAAGTTTTGAAATTGAATCCTATAAGATAACTATAGTTCACAAATTGCAACCAAGCAATGTAAGTAGAGTTAATTTGCAATTGGGTTTCCATAATGTTGTTGATAGCTCTATTTATCCGCCTTTAATTTTTTTACGGACGAAGCAGTATTATATTTACATGATCACGAGGAATTAATGTGTGTTGTGCAAATTTTCTTAAAAGGTATGGGAGGACATCATTCCTATCATGTTCTGTAACGAAGTCGTGTGAGGTTATTATAGATATAATTTGCTTTAAAAATCTAAGCGTTTTGGGGCAATGAATGTCTGGCTCCACCGGCAAACAGCGTGCTTCCCGGTACCACGAAAATTCCCGTTAGATCTACCACGGGTCCAAACGAAGGTTCTGTATAAACGGGCTGTCTGCCTGCATTTTACTTTTTTGTAACCTTACTTAAGCACATTTGTAGTCGTAGTTCATCTGTTAAGTATGCACTGTGATGAGGCATTATTTTTAATAATTTTATCTAATTATATATGTAAATTCAATAACAGCCCACTTTGAAGCAATATGTGTATGTAATAATTTGTAAAATTTATGTAACAGTCATTGCGTATGCTTATATTATATCCATTTGCAATAATGTTATATGAATGTATTACGTAATTTAATAATGTAGGAGCCTTGAGAAATAGGTCAAAACTTGCTAACAATGAGGTAACAATGAGGTAACCTTGAGGCAATAATGAATTTTAAAGTTTAAATGCTACTGATCCTTATTGGAGCAACAATATTGTAAATTTTGAGATAGTTTAAAAATAGCAAATCAACAACCAGAAAAATCTTTAGTTAGATGAAGGTATTCTATTGGATTGGGAATAGCCAATCAGAGACTTGAAATACATATACTTACAAGTTTTAGAGGGTTGAAATCAATTCAGTTTCCTGCAAACAGTGTTTCTAACCGGACGCGAGACACGTCCTCGAGAAGTATAATACGTATTCGTGTGAGACGAAAATACTTTACGTAGTTAAGGAGTGTAGTAAAATTATAATCTGTGTAAGCCTACATTCTTGCTGCACCACAACCCTCCTAAGAGAAACGTGTCTCTAACAATAATACTGACGCAGCCGAGGCAAACATAAATATTTAATACTTAAAGAAACAGTCAAATTACAAAGTTAATACTTTTAAAAATTAGGGCAAAGGCTACCGGAAACTGTTTACCATACGTGCGGTTGTAACTACTTCAAGTGTTCGGCTCCCCAACAGTTTAACTGTAATACAACTCCTTCAATACAACCTACTTCAAATTGACGCCCAAAGCGTGTTACAAACAAGATAAAAGAAAACAACTTCTTCAGTGAATTCTTTGCATCAGTCCAGTACAAACCAGTGTTTCTGTATTGTACAAAACGATTGGCAAGCTTTTAATGATGTGTGTTGACTAATTAACTTTCATACACAAGTTGATGTCTTATGTAGTTGTACCGAGGGTTTAAATATATTGGAAGCAAAACAGGTTTCACTGTGCACTTGTTGTTACAATTTTCTGACAATATTAACGCTAAGCACGACATAATTACGGACAACGGCCCTGGAAGCCCATAATTTTATTTAACAAACCTCTACGGGATGATAATTATAAAAGAACACAAGAATTTTCTAAGTTACAGAAGAAGAAAAGGCTATTACCTTGTCAACTGGCCTTTCTAAAGCTTGATTATAACATCATGTCCGTCGTCAAGGCCAAACATCATATAAAACTCTCCGGCGCGGCGGTTCTTTTACGTGAAAGGATCGCCAGTACGAGGCGTGAGCTCCGTTTTACGGAAACAGAACTTTATAAGCCACGTTTAATACTTTCGTCATTGTTAGCCCCTAATAACGTTTCTACCTCTTTGGCATTTTATGCTATTTAACGAAGACTACAGGCCATAAAAACAAGTTCGAGAAGTTTTACAAGACTCAACATTCGCCAAAGCCATGTCTGGAGGAAGATCGTCTGGCAATAAATCTTTCGAATTCTAGAGGCTAGAATGAGGCTACCAAAACGATTTTAGCTAAATTTTAAAATTTGCGCCTACTCCACACTAAATTCCATGTGAAGAAATAATTTTCTGTATTGAGACACCAATAAATTCTCTTCCGTAAAAGCAAGCAAATGAAATACGAATAACTAGGTACAAGATTCTTAGAAATACAGAGACACATATATTCAAAGCCCAATTGCTAAAGAAGAACTTTGGGCAATCCGGATATTGCTTTTAATTCTGAAATTGTTATCTTACCAGCCACAGTTATAATGTACAAGAATAAGTACCATGATAAAATGCAAGTTATTTTGCAGGATTCCACATGTAACATGTTCAACCAGAATCCTACATCAGCTATAGGGAATACTGCAAAAGGATGATAAAAGAACTCATTTATATATATAAAGCTGGTTCACCACTAAGATCTATAATCAGTGCTTTAGGACCTCCAACGCACGCCAGAAAACTACAAACACTTTTAGGAAAAATCCTACATGTATAAGAGTTTCGTGAACCTAGCAAATACATTGAGATATTTCCAACTAGAATCTCACCATATTCTTCTTAGTTTTGACATCGAATCTCTTTTCACTAACAGCCCGGTGGAAGATGCATTGTTGATTGTTAGAAAGAATGGAAGCCAATGGATTTCCTGAAGATTAGCTAGAGATGATTGCTCATTGCCTGTCGTCAACATATTTTAGTTATAATGGGAAGTTATTCAAACAAGTGCAGGATGCAGCAATGGGTTCGCTCTGTCACCGGTAGTGGCAAACCTGTTTTTGGAATATTTTGAAAATACATCTATTGAGACACCCTCCAAAACCAGTACGTTCCCGACATTTCGTAATTTGGTAACTTGGGACGGATACGATTGCTTATTTTTTGAAACACTTGAACAATCTTCATAAAAACATCAAATATACGACTGAGTTAAAAAAGGATGGCAAACTTCTTTTTCACGTTCTTGTTCAAGGGGACAAAACTAAGAAGAAGTTAAAACGCCCTCTATCGTAAGCCGACTCGTACTGAGAGAGATATATACAAGCCACATCACCACCCACCGTCAGTTAAATGGGCAATGGCCAACACCTTGTATCAGCGAGCTCGTCGAATACGTACCGCAGAATTAACAAAGAAATAAGGAAACTGATAGGGTTCTTCAGGTCAACGGTTATTCCAATCAACTGATCAAAACCTTCTAAAATAAAAAGAACAAGAATAACAAAGAGAAAAAAGGAAGTGGCGAAGCACATAAATGAAACGAAATTTGGACCTTTATTTCCTACAACGTCACAAAATAATAACGAGATATATGTCAGTTAAAAAAATAAGATCCTTTACACCCCCATTTAAAGAAAATTTCGCCACTCCTTAACTCAGGTGTATGAAAAATTACATTACAAAATTATAATTGTGTGCTAGACAGAAAAGTCAATATTAACTTGATGCAACGAACACATCAGGTTTCTAAAGCACAGGCAGCATGAAAAATCAGAATTGAGTGAATATGTTCGCAAAACAGGTCACCACATTAACTTTGACAACGGTGTTGAGATATTAGCTGAATGTAACCGTTTCTCACACAAAATAGTACGAGCAAGCGCAGACAATTTTAAACATGAAAGTTTATTGAATAGAGATGGTGGAAAAACCCTAAATGAAGCATGGAAAATATTGCTCGCGGAACACAAAATTAGTGGCTATCAGCCAATTAGGAGCATGAGTAGAAGGGCATGTATTTTTAAGTATAAATATGAGTGCAAGCAATGGTCCGTTGGCAGTGCCCAGAAGTAGCTTTCAATATGAAGGGCGAAACGTCGGTAGTTTTATCAAACGCAACGTGGCCTTCACTGGAAGACAGTCAAGTTATTCTGGACAACGGCCGTGGAAGTCCACAATTTTATTTAACGACATAAGTTGGCGTTCTAAGTGATTGACTACGACTGGGAGACCTTCCATCTAGCTAATCTAGGGGTCAGTGCCATTGTAACAAGCGTAACATATTAAAGGTGTCAGATATTATTTTCATCCTGATTGTTCAATAAGAACATACCAAACTTCATGTAGGAGCTGTACGTATGCCATCACTTAAAGACAAAAGCTATTGTTATAAAATAGAAAGTGTTTATTTAAAATTATTTACAACAGAACGTCATTACAATTTCTTATGCGGCAATTAATTGAATTTGTTATTACTAAAATGTTGTTGGTCCACATTTAATCAGTGGGATACTTGCAACAAAAGCCCATATCCCATAAAAGTACGAAATACTCCACCTCTAGCTCTGGAATTGCTGTAATGCATTTTTGAGCTGTGTGATTTTACTGGTATCACGAATAACCTCCCGCAGCTAAGCCCATGGGATGTCCATGTGCAACTAGGTACCATAGAAGCTGCACATTTCTGTAATCATTTAGCATCAATTACTGGTGTTTGTATGCACACTTGCGGAATGATAAAATCCCTTATTTACGTGGCACTACATACTTTCCTTTCGTAATGATAATTTGTTTATCTCTCATATTCCTCGCTTAGCTGGTAATTTATATCCCGTTTAAGATTTTTATTTAGTATTTCATATTTATTTAGGTACAATTTAATTTCCCCCTGTTAGACATTTTTTTTTATTTTTTTTTATTTTTTATTTTATTTTATTTATTTATTTATTTATTTTGTAGACTTAACGTCATATAACCTGAGATAAAATCAGATGATGCATGAATTTAATAGATGGCATTACATTCTAATGATGGAGTTTAGAACTGCCCTATATTTGTATGTATAGATAAAGGGAAGCCGCTGGAGAAAAGAAAAAAAGAAACGCTGATGTAGGCAGCTCACCCTATCCGAGATTGGAGCTCAGGTCTACGGAGACGTTTCTCCGAAATATGAGGCAGACACACTATTCCTACACCGGAAATGGTCTACACGTAATATTGGCAGGTAAAAATTTATCGACTGGTTTCATCTTTGCCAAGCCAACAGTCAAGGAAAAAGGCATGAAATATTAAGTACATCATAAAAGATTACGCAGAAATAAGTATTCCAGGTTTACTTGTTTCTTCATTTGAGACATGATTTTTAGGTTACAATGTTCCGTAAAATCGTTTAATTAATTATGTGATGTAAGACAGCATATTATATAGTCTATGAGCAAACACACTTTCGATAAAACCGATCTATACGGCTGAAACGTCTTTAATTTCAGATATAGATAGCATTTTGTTATCTGTGACTCTCTACATCAAAATACATTATAAATGCATTGCTTATACTTGTTTATAAAAGTGTGTTAAAACGCATTTAAACCATGAAAAATAACTACAATTTAATATTTTGGCGCTTGATAAATTTAGAAGTATGTTCTAGGAATTAATAGGGAATCGAAAGTAACTATGCTCTATTCCTGTGCAACCTATTGGAAATGATACCTTGATTGTTTCCCAAAATATGTTCGCTGAAAAAGTTGTAGTGTCTTAAGTCTCTTTCTTGCCAGGAATGGGCATTAAAATACGATATGCGAGGCAGTTTCCTCATCCTCTTTGCACATTCTGTAAATGGGTTAATCCTTGTAAAGTTCTACTTTACGTAGATGTTTCCTGAAGTGACCATGTTCAGAAACTAATGCAACTACTTTCCTTATTCCTGTTCTGTCCAATCTCAGGAGGGATGAAAGTGTTGCATGGACCTAGACCAGTTTCCTGGCTTGCCTTTGCCCAGGTTAGGCTTGCCACCTAGGTTGGTGTGCTTCCCTAGTCCATGCTTTTACAGAGGTTTTGGCAGTACATATAATGATTCCAACCAAGGGCCAACATAGTGTATCTCAGTACACCTTTTAGCCAGCTGGTCAGCTTTTTCATTTTCATAGATGCCTTGATGTCCCGACACCATTGCATTTTGAGTCTGTTGTGAGATGAAAAGACAATCAGGACTTCAGGCATTCCCATAGCAGTTTTGATTTTACCTGGTTTGAATTTTTTAAAGCACTTTGACTGTGCGAATGAGAACTTCGCAATATGTGTTTAAGGACAGCTAAGGATAGCAAATACTTCATCCTGAACGACTGTGCAATATTTTCCAAAGCTTATACTAATATGTGTTCTTGGAGATAGGCCATATATGCCTGCAACCGATTGTGTCCTTATACAGGATTCGTCTGTGAACCACACAAGTTGGTCACATTCTTTACTAGGCATAGTACCTTCCATCCAGACTTCTCGAGACACGAGAATTACCAAATGGAGGTAAAGAACAGTATTGAGTATTCATTAGGTCAGCCCGCAAACTCATTACTGTAATATCCAGGAAAATTTAGGATAGAGGTGTATACAATTGTTGAAAAGCTACCTCTCAGCAGTAATCCTAGCCTCCGCTCGTAATTTATTCAAAGTATGGAAAATAAGTGGGCAGTATTTTTAACACTTAAATGATTTCAGTCAAATTATATAATATTCAATAATAGCCCGCCTTAAGGCAATGTGTGTATAAAATAACATACAAAATATATGTAACAGTCATTGTATTAATGTTTATATTATTATGTACATGTTTGATAATTTATGTGAATGTATTAGGTAATTTAATAATGTAGGGGCTGTGAGAATAATAGGTTAAAAGTTGCTAACAATGAGGTAATAATGAGGTAGCCTTGAGGCAATGATTAATTAGAAAGTAATAATACTACTAGTAATTCTTTGAGCAACAATAATGTAATTTTTGAGACAGTTAATAAAATAGCCAATCAACAACCAGAAAGAAGCTTAAGTTAAATGAAAGTATTCTATTGGAGTAGGATTAGCGAATCATAAACTGAAATAGGGCAAATTGTACGAATTCAGAAGTCAGTTGCTTCTAGACAGTGTTCTAACCGGATGAGAAACGCGTCCTCGAGAAATTAATACGTATTCAGTGTGAGACAAAAATAGTTTACATGTTAAAAAGTGCTAGAAAAGAATCTCACAGCTCTCTATATCAGTGAAGTGTTATTTAAATCGTTTAAATAATTAATAAATGGAGTTAAGTACAAATTATGTGTGTAAGCCTACATTCTTAGCCGCATCACTCTCTGCAAAGAAATTCATGTCTCTAACAATAATACTGACGCAGCCGATGCAAACATAAATATATAATATTTAAAGAAACAGTCAAATTACAAAGTTCATATTTTTAAACTTGGGGCGTAGGCTACCGGAACTTTCTACCATACGTGCGGTTGCAACTACTTCAAGATCGGCTCCCCAACATTCGAAATACGATACAACCTACTTCAAATTGGCTTTCCATACGTGGGGCAGAAACAATTCAACAACTTCAAATGTAGTATTTTGGATTTGATAAACCCAGAAGTATTATACTCTAGTTATTAATACAGAGGATAGAAAAAGAACAATCGAAAGCACTATGCAATAGCCACCCAATCATGGTTCGAGTGGATTGCAATCAGATGAGCAGCACCTTAAGGCATAAACGACAACAATTATTGTTTTTCTTTTGTCTGACAGATTTCAATGCTTCTACCGTCAATATTAGCGTATAAATTACCCAAGCTTCCAATAAAAGACTGTTGAAACATACTAGTGATACATTATATACAGGATGGACCATTTAAGTTCTGACCGTACAAAAACTAAGCGTTCTGGAAAGAAATGTCTTGTATAAAAGTTAATTCATATTATGGGGGAAAGGAAAATGCCATTAGCCGTGTTTTGTTTGGAGGACGTTATGATGATCATTTTAGAGTCAATTTAATTTTACCCTAATTGTATGTTCCAATTTGAAAAATGGGACTGAAACAAGCGTTTTGGATCTGTAATAGGAGTGGAATAACTCCCTAGCCGCAATTACTGAACGTTATGGTGCTGGTGGCGATTTGCCAGTCTAAGGTAAGGACCCTGCCCTCTGCCCTGCCTTGACTGCCTCCTGGTCCGTCCGGGGCATAGACAAAAGATCTTGTAGGTCGAGGGCTAAGGCCCCTCCGCTCCTACTCCTGCTCCTACTACCAGTCTATATCCATTTACTTAACTATATCCATCAAATGTTTTATAAACACATATAACCCCTCAAGAAAGTATTCGCTTGCACTTTAAAAAATTCTAGCAGCCACATTAATGCAGGGAAAGGTCAACTTCTTTTCGGTTTTAAATATCAAATGGTAATAGAGTTTGGCAACTTTTCAGATCGTTCATTTTATTACTTGTATAAGTCCCTGAAAATGCCAAAGTTGCAACTTTTTTGTACAGGTGTTTTCAAAATTATCTTTCATGTGTTGCGTAGAACTTTTTTTGTGCATACATCCACACACTTTAAACTTATAACTTAAATTGGTGGAGAAATAAATTCATGAAGTAGTAAAACGTGAACCAAAAATGAGGAATTCAGGCAAAAGCGTTGAAAATTCCCGGCTTTGACAAATGAAGACACATTTTCATCGCAAAATCAACTAATATATTAAAAAAATTGCTCTACGCAATGCATTTAAGATAATTTTGCATACTGTTTCCACGACATGACTAGGAACACCTGAAGATCGACAGAACTTTAAAAGAGTGGCTTAGTATTGAACAATTCGAACCATTAATAACCGAAATATCGGAAATGGTTGATGCCACAAGAAAAGTTTTTTGAAACAAACTGTGTTTTAAAGAGATCTATATTTCTTGTGTAGTACGTTTTCATCTACCGCTTAAGGTTTGCCAGTTACACAAGATTACACCGAGCGAGATGGCTCCGCGGTAACGTATGAGGTTCGCATTCGGAAGTTCCGGGTTGTATTCCCGGAGGCCGTCCTCTCTGACCATGAGCTTTTCGTGATTTTCTTTGGTTGACAAAGGCGAATGGTGGAGTGTGTATTTTATCACGGATTTCCCTTCTCCATTTCCTCTCATTTCATTTCCCTTTCATGTTTCAAATTGATTTCGAGTCTGTGGTTCGGTTGGTGGCGGGCAGATGGCCCAGAAGCTTGCGATTTGGAACTTCTCTTCGGCCCTGCTAGAGGGAGGCCTGTTAAACCTCCACTGCTGGGTCGTGTTTCCCCGCTTCCCAATAGAGAGATGTTTCAGCACGACCGTCCTTGGCCGGGTGGTCAAGCCTGGAATTATTAGGGAACTTTCTGCGTCTCTGACGACTTCCGCCGACTCCTTCAGCCCACACATCTGCGTTTCCCTCAATGCCTCCGTTCTTCCCAAGGGGTGTATGCACAAAAGATCCATTAAGGGTCGAGGTGCTGTGTGTCCCCTCCAGTAATTAGTCCTATTCTATCCATCTATTCAAGATTATAAAAAAGTCCTTCCAAATGAAGAGGATTTCAGAGGCTATTCCCAGAAAATTTAATATATAAATGTTATTTGCAATATCTTTTCTATCTACTATGCACATGGTATGGAAAAACTAAAAATTAACTCTCTTTTTCGGAGATAGTATAAAAGCTAAGCGTAACTATGTACTTTGCATTTGGTTGTCTTAGGGCGAAAGAAAACAAATGTTCAGATTTTTTCACAGAATAGATGTTTCAGCTTGCTTTAACTGTATAAATTCAGGATAGATGAGAGCTTTTTTTCAAACGAAACGCTTTCCAAATCCTTATGTTCTGTTATTCAACGTTCTATTCCCTAATAAGTTTAATTACCTCTAAACAGACCTCAGACATTCAGAAACGAATGAAATTAAATATGTAATATTAAGTTTGATGGTCTGAAGTCGATAAAATGTGTGTAATAAATGGTTCGGCAGAAGTTAAGCGGTAGAGCAATGAGTTGTGATTTTATCAGTCCTTGGTATCGAATTACAACGTTGATGAATAATAATAATAACAATAACATGTTTCTGATTTTAACTTACCTCTTGTTATGTTCGGATAATTCCGATTACAATTTGACACTTGTTTGAGAGAAGCTTCGTCTTCAATTTTTGCATAATGAATGTTAATATACAGGTGTATATATATATATATATATAAGATATCTTTATAAGATATTTTAACTAATAAAACCTTCCTTTCTACTGGAATAGCTAAGACTGTGTATTTAATTCCTATTGTAAAAATATTTTTCCCAACGGAATTTATGAGAATAAATTTATTTATGAACATGTTCTCTCTAGCATAGTAATTAAATCAACTGTTTATATCAAAAGAGGTCTTAGCCATATTCAAATTTTCTATAGAATAATAATTTACAGGATTTAACAATAAAATATCTATCGACGCATAAAAGAGTTAACAAAGTCTTCTTACCTTCCTCATTTCCTCCTCTGCATGCTTATATGGTAGTTTATAGCATATTCAGACCAAACCAGGAGTCATGTCAACGTTTCTTTGAACCTTCCATCCGCCGGTAAGTTATCTACTAGAATGCATACCATCCTATTTGGTGCCATTCGAGATACCTACTTGCAGGTTCCATTCATATCTTCTCCTGCTCACCAATACATTTGTTGCTTGAATGTCCAAATGTGTCTTTATTTCCTCATTTTTAATTTTATCTCGCTTCATTTTATGTAGAATTTTCCTAAGGATAATCATCTTATGTGTGTCTAAGATCTGTTTCGTTTTTGTTGTATCAGTTCTAGTCTCTGAGGCAGAATTCAGTGTTGGCCATATTGCTATTTTTTAAATCCTGGTTTTAGTTTTCTTATTTAAGTATTTATTGTTCTGATTAGGGATACCATTCTCATTTATTATGATGCTGCTGTTTTACTAGAAGCAAATTAATAAAAAATGCATAAATAAGCAAATTAAACCTGTAGATGTTAAAATAAGCTTAATCACTACGGAATTAACAGTCATATTAACGGATAATTAATAAGAAATGTGTTTCAGATGTGAGATATTGTTGCAGAGCTAAACCAATAAGATTACCGGATTAGGTAATCCCAAGCACCCTAAAAAATCCCAACAAAGGAACTACCAGAGAAGTTAATTCCACAAGGGTTCGAACCAGGACCTGTAAGATGCGAAGCAAGAAAGATTCCATTCAAAATTCCGGAATACAACTTCCCACAGTTCAACAGAATGTATCAAACTGGTTCGTGTACATGAAAAGTAATCGCAAATTCGTTTAACCCATTCTGATACTACAGACGTGAGGGAACACTGTATATCAATATGCCAGATACGGTAAAATTTAATGAATGAATAGTTAGTTTAAGTGTTATGCAGTGACGTATTTTTAAAGGTTCTAAATCCTAATGTTATGAAATAAGGACTCTAGGACATTCTTTCAATACATACACTAATAAAATACGTTATTCTTATTGTAAGTTATGTCATGGGAGTCATGGAAACCTGGTACAAAAGAATTGTTATACTTTCATTCATATTTATCTAGAAAGCTACTTATAATGCATTCTTAAAGCCTGTGGTTAGAATCTGCGTTCATGAAAGTTTATACAGGGTGCACGATATTATGTTGCTTGATATTATGTAGGAAAGTAAATGCCATTAGTCATGATTTATTTGGAGGACATTGTGATGGTAATTTTAAGGTCAATTTAATTTTTTTCAATGGGAACCTACCTTTTTATGCTGTTTTTTCACTCTTCATAAAAAACTAAACAACATTTGTATAAAGCACTTCGTAATAGTGCTTACATCAACGTAAATAACGACGGAACTTTTATTAAAGAAATTTCTTTCTACAACGCTTAGTTTTGGAGATATTGTATAATCTTAACTTAAATGGTCCACCCTGTATATATAACTTCTGCCTGAATTTTATACCCCACCAATAAGAATATGCACCTGAAATATTAACTTAACTACTATTGGCTACGAACATATTTGTGTATGACTACTGCTTCCGGTGGTCGCCGCTGCTGGAGTAGAGTTTAAAGCTGGCTAATCCTTCAATATTTCGATATATAAGGCAGTTGTAGGTCTGCCTTAGTAGGGTAATTTGTGTTACCCCACCAGACCCGCCCAACATACCTCTAATTAGGGCGTAGAGAGGTTTATGGCGCAATAGGTCACAAGTGAGAGAGATAAACAAGTCTCTTCTATGGACTAAGCACACGCTATAAAATAATACTCTGGTTCTATGCTTTGTTGGCTACTATGCAATCAAATGTAAAATAATATAAGTAACATTTATTGCAATTTGTAGTCCGTAAAACATTTATGTTGCATAACACAGTAATGACAATTTACAAAGTGCAAGTTACTAATATTATTAATGAATATTGTAAATTTCTGCTGCAAAACCACTTTTGATATTGCAGGTCATGAATATTGTAAATTTCTGCTGCAAAACCACTTTTGATATTGCAGGTCATACGATTCTTATAAATTCAAGAGCTCTCGTTACTAACAGTTAAAAGAGACTTTCATGAAGAATGCATTAAGGTGACTTTATTGCAAAATAAACCCTTAGAAAGCAATTATATTATGAAAGTTCTACTAAGAGAAGGAAATAAAGTGATTTTCTTTATATCCGCAATTACCCATTTCCATAGTCAACCAAAGCCCGGAGTGGTGATGCGCGGTTCAAGTTATATTCGGTGTTTAGGTAGTCTGGGGTTGAATGGTCAAACGCAGTTTCTTGGAGTTATTGATTAGGATATGTGTGAGGGTGCCTGGTAATCTTTATGCTCTTAAAAACCAGTTCTCTCTTTTTCCTTGGCCATTTTCATCTCTCCTTTCTGGTCGAAGGTTATGAGAAGACTTAGGATTGCAGTTTTATCTTCTCAAACCATTATTTCATGTAAATACGTGGCTAACCAGCTATATGCCCTTACCTGTACCTTTACTAACCGTTATTTCCCTCCCTATTAATTAAAGAAGGACCCCAGCTATTATCCAACTCTCGTACTAATTTTTATCTTGCAAACATTCACTTTCAAACGTCACCTGTAAATTGCATTATAAGTCTTTACACTACACCAAATCACAAGTATAAGATGCACTCGCAGCTCTTTATTATCGGTTCATGCAAATAGTCGACTCAAAACTAAATTACTTTTTGTTTTTTAAACCCACAGCTGTAGTCTCTCTCCGTATCTTTCTAGCTTGTACCTTTCTCTTTATAAAATTCCCAAAATTTGCAGCATTGGCATTTTCCTCGCCTGATATGCATTTAGCAGATAAAAGAAAGTTTTTAACATTATTGTCTCTTGTTTTCATATAACTGACGTTAAACACAACATAATATAGTTAAATGTACTGCTTTCAGTACACTATCATAGAATTAGGGTTCAACTGAGTTATTGTTTGTGAGGAATTTTTTATCTACTGATATTAATATTCTCACCTTATTAATTTATATTTTATATTTAATACTCGCATATCAGGTGGACCAACAGCGCCGTATTTTACGTGTATAGATATCCCTTTGTGCCTTGAAAGAGTTCCATAATTCAACGGGACAGTTCCAATTAAAAACACATCAGTGGGGAACTGGCGCATTAGATGAGCGACCTTCGTTCTGCTCCTCTTGCTTATCAGCGAAGACAATGAGCGGATCGCGCTCATGAGAGGCAGTTTCCAGGCTGGAGAGTACGTGATGTTAGACAAGAACACGATAAATATAACATATAAAATAACTATAAACGGATACTGATAGGTCAAATAGTATAATACCTACACTAATAATGCAGTGTAATTAATTATTTGCTAATCTAAAACAGGTACGGGCATACTTGACTCCGCTTGTAATCGTATGCCAGGCGGTTTCCACTCTCCCTTCTCTTTTGCTCTTTACAGCCTTCTCACTTAATGGTGGAACACTGTTGTACGAAATTAAGAGATACACTCCACAAGAATTGTTCGGACATTTAGGGAAAAATGAACTCTTTCATATTTTGTAGCCGCAATGTAATGTAAATACTGAGTATTATTTGTTAATTTTTCCTGCAAGTTTATAAGCGATTTTATATCCATTTTCGCAATTTCATAGATAGTATGAAATATTTGTAGTTTCAAACTATATTGTGTGAATAATACTAGTGAATAAAGCACTTAATGTTTTGTCATTTAATGCAAACCTTGCAATTAAATAAATAGGCATTTAAGTGGAGACTCCTGGCTTGTTAATAAGGAATTACAACTGATTAAAAAATATGAAAAACAATCTACGCAGCATAGCCAAGTTAAATTAAAAAGCCAATTAATAAATATAACTGTTAAAGCGTTATATATTTTCAGTTTGAAATTCTATACTATTCACCGTGGAGAATCCTCGACCCCGTTCCAAATAGATGTAGTTCTTTTTCACATTTAATGTGATTATCCGGGTCTTTATGCAGCTTACTGCATCTATAAATATTGTAACCACCATCATTCCACATAACTTTTTCGTCAGAAGACAATAAACAAGATCATTAGAAGAGGCGTTTAATACTCGAATCCTGAGGCATTATTTTTAACACTTAAATCATTTCAGTTTAATTATATAATATAAAAAATATCAGCCCGCCTTAAACCAAAATGTGTATAATATAATATATAAAATAAATGTAACAGTTATTGTATTATGTTTATATTATTGTATACATGTATAATAATGTTATGTGAATGTATTAGGTAATTTAATAATGTAGGAGCTGTGAGAATAGAAGCCGAAAGTTGCTAACAATGAGGTAACCTTGAGGCATTATGAATTAGAATGTTTAATACTGCTAGTAGTAATTCTTGGAACAATAATGTAATATTTTAAAACGGGTTATAAATAGCCAATCAAAGACCTGAAAAGTTGAAAGTTAAATAAAAGTATTCTATTGGAGTAGGATTAGCCAATCAGAGACTTGAAATAGAGAAATTTACAAATTTAAGCGGTAAACGCTTAAACGCAAAGTACCTGAGTAGTTCGTTCGCTCAATACGTATTCAGTGTGAGAGATATAAAATTTATTACGGCGAGAAAATTATAAAGTTTAAGTGCAAATAACTATTAAATAATCTCGGAGCTCTCTGTATAAGTGAAATGTTATTTAATCGTGTGAAGGATTAATAAAAGGAGTGAAGTAAAAATTATAACTTTTGTAAGCCTACATTTTTTAGCCGCATCACCCCCTGCAAATAGATACATGTTTCTACAAATTACTACTGACGCTGCCGAGGCAAATATAAATATATATAATATTTAAAGAAACATACAAATTACAAAGTTGATTCTAAAACGTTGGGGCGAAGGCCACCGGAAACTTTGTACCATACTTGGGACAGTTACTTCATCAAGTTTGGCTTCCCAACAGTGGAACTACAATGTAACAACTTTTTCAATCCACAAATCCAAAAGTCACTTTCGTAAATATTTGGGTTCGTACTTTCAAATCTGCCATGTTTGTCCATTACTAATAATCTTACTTTTCTCGGTGAATAAACGCTTATTAAATGGCCATTTAAGGCAACTGCATAATGGTCAGATCTTATTTTCGAATTCGCGGCTGAAACGCCGCGACATGCTTGAAATGGACTGTGATGTCATTTTTAACTCGCATCATTTTCACATCTTAATATTGTATTATTTACTTTTCAGAAACAAGAAACTCTGTACGATTGACAATCACATTAAACACTAGTCATGTAATTTCTTTTGCTACATATTTAAACTCATTTATAAGCACGTGCTTCAGTATTTCGTTAAATAATTATTAAATGCCACACACACACACACACACTCACACACACACACACACACACACAATGGTTAACAGCATTCAAGATATTCGCTATTACCTTAGCGGTTTCGATACAGACCGTTCCACATTCCTAATGTGCGGAATTGTTCAACAAACGACAAGTTTCCTTAAGCAAAAGGTGCTGGTGATTGTGACAAACGTGCTGCCACTGCATCTTTAGTACTTATTTCAAAATTACAAAACCGGTAGCGAGGGTTAAAACGCCAAGTTCTAATTTTATATATTTACAACTATCAACGCTAATTCTATTTAAGTAAAAGCAAAAATAATAACGAAAAATACACAATGAATAATAATCACTAAATGGGATACGACATGTTGTCGTAACCTCTTTTATTTTCACATAATTACAGGGGATAGAGCATGGTATCGAAATTTAAAATCACCACATTAAACAAACACGAGGTCCGACGGGGCAAGCTGATAAAGTTCCTAAATCACCTGGATACTACCTAAATATTCATAAAATCATCATGGGTCAGGAAAGAAGGAACTATCTACATAAATAATTTACATAGCATAAATATACATGTACAGAATATATTATAAATTAAAAACGATACAATTTACCTTCCTGCATGACGAAGCGCCATGACTATCACACACGTCTGTACTTTTCACTGGAGACGCTAGAAGAGAGAGTCCTACACGCTAACACAAGATAATACTGGATTTACTCGCTTTCCTATTACGTCATTAACAACTTAAGAAAACACCATACAATGTTGCCACTCCATATATTACAATATAACCAACCTCATGCCACCATATCGATCGCATCAAAGGTAAAGTCGCCACTGAAGCGTTTCCAACTTTTCTAAACTAAGAATCAGCACTACGCTTCTGCTTCGATAGAGCAGTTACGTTACGTCACAGTACACCTCCACAGCCCTTTCTCCTGAATGCGACACTCGACTTGCCCAAACCTGATAAGAAGGGGGTTTATTCCCTCGAAAATAAAGTATCTGGAACTGAAGACCTTTTAGGACTGTTTAAACTGTTCTTGTCTATCATCGCGGACTATACACTCTAGTGGAAGCCTGGGAACTGCTTCTCAAAGAGCACTATCCGCGCTGATAAGAGGAGTAGAAAGAGGGTCGCTCACGCTAATGCACCAGTTCCCCACTAACCTATGTTTACTTAGAATTGTCCGTTGTGTTCCACAATTCTTAACGCGCGAAGAGATATGTGCACAACTGAAATACGACGCTGTTGGTTCACCTGGTATATAGAGGGATTTTATTTCTTCCTAATTATATCCCTTCGAGAGAATGAATGACGAAAGCGTTCCTACAAGGAGGGATGTACTCGTATGATTACGTTTTTCATCAAAGGCTTCATTTTGTTTGTCTTTAGTGCTCTCCTAATGAAAAACTTAGAATAGAGGTTAGAGTGTGGAAGAGAGCACTGTTAGTGCTTCCTCTTTCCTACAGAGGGTTAGCAGGGGAAGAGGATGATGGCAAAGGAGAAGTTAAATCAAGCTAAGAAGTATTTGTTAGGAGATGTGTGAAATATGAAGTATTTAACTTTTCAACACCACCAGCAAGTCATGTAATAAGCTGTACGTGCTGACTGGACCGAAGACATTTTCTTTTTCATTTAAAATTAGTTTAAGTTTGTTGGTTTAATACTAATCTTGTGTGGATAAATTGCCTATTAACAAAGAATAGGATAGGATTCAAGCCATGAGTAGGAACGTTACATGGAATTCTCATATCCATTGGAACTCTCCCCCCGAGCGCAACCTAGGTCAATGTTATGTCACCCGTGTAGCACCCAGTATTTCCCGGTCGTCACAACATAAAGCACGCATTTTAAATTCCTAATTTATAAAACACCATTATGCTTCCCTTTCTTGCGTACCACTGACGTGGATTGTCGTATTACCTATTGAAACTACTGATGTCTATCGTGATTGTCTTGAAAGGAATTTATTTCAACTGTGCCTAGAGTCATTATTAAACGGAAAAATGGTAGATAATGTCATACAAATGTTGTAGTAGATAGGGTACTTTTATTTTTTCTACTGCTTACCTGAATTCTACCCAGAAATTCTTTACCGAGATTTCACGTTTTGAGACTCATGACACAAAAAATTAATTTTAGAAAAAGATCCGTTTGTGCGTGAACGCGCCTGTGCACATTAAATACCAAAATTATTATTTAAGTTCAGCATCTTGATACAGTAACTACAGACGGGAAAATATAAATAATTAAATGAAAAATGACACTAAGAATCAGTGTGTAGTGTAACAAGTTTGAGTTGAAATGTTTGTCCGGAAAGATTAAGATAATTAGGAGCCAGATTAAACGAAAGTTATTACTGGTTCGTAATTAGCAACAGCCGAAGGAGTGAACACGAGGCATAAAAGCTCCGGGAACGCAGTTTAGAAGTAAATTCAGTATATCCTTGAACAAGCACGTTGGCCAACTCTGGAAATTAGATAGTCGAAGGAAATTCTTAGAAAAGCGAGCCATCACCTGGTAACTGTCACATACGCTTACTTAAGAGTTTGGATATTTGACAACGTATAAGGTAGAATGTTGGTGGAAGTAATTCTAATGCAGGCGTATTTAAGTTATGGAAGACGTGCAATTAGATCAGAGAGCAACTCCTCTCGGGTACCGTAACAGGTCCGGATCGATGTTCGTGCACACAGTTGTGCACACATTAATTACTCTCTCTGGTTCCGCCAGAGATACTTGCTAGTGTGATATTTTAAGCACCCAGTGACGCGCTTGTGTGAGTAGGGGCTATCGCGAGAGATCATGCCGGTAAACCTTTTTCGCGGCAGGTTACGCTTCTAGTTTCATTTATTGCTGAAATACTTATTTCCAACCGTGTCTTTGATACTGTAGAGATTAATAAATATAATAATTCAGTTGTTACAATTGCGAGTACTACGATTCATAATAAGTCTATTTCTTCATCTCAAAGGTCGGCAACTCGCTTCAATTGCTCAAATAGTAATTTGCAATAAATTTTTCAGTCAATTTAAACTGGTGTTTGTCGTTTAACAATACGCACACGTATACCCTGAGGGAAAGCACCCATAGCTCTATCAATGGAGCAGCCGGCAGCAGGATCAACATCAGATATTGGAGACATGAGAAAAAGTGGCAACTACATTCCCGTACCAAACTGCAGCACCATCATCGCGGCATCCCGTTTCCGGCTTCAATCCTCCAATAATGCAACACGAATGTTATGATGAAGATTTTCCCACCCCAATTTACATATAAAATTGTTCTGAAATTTTAATTAAAATGCACATGCTCAAGATATCTTCACGCAAATGAAATTTATGTCTTTAATGCTATGGGAATATCCTCTGAAGTTCTCTTCATTCTGAATAATTTTTGTATACTTAGTAAAGCGTAAGAGATAGAAAAATCTTATTACAGATAAAAAATTGATCTCCTTAAAGCACACATTTAATTTCCTTCTTTCTTTCTTACTTTTTTGGGAGTTGCCTATTTCCAGGATATTTCTTGTTGTCTGCTGGTTTGAATTAAAAAATACTTAACTTTTCACAACCAGAAAGTCCTTATAAATTTTCTTCTCCTGGACATTCAAAGAGCATGAAATTTCAAAGCCATCACATAGTGACAAGCTTTAAAATTTGACTATCACTTTACCTGCTGCATCCTACAACGAAATATTTAAATGTGAATCGAAAGTTTAAACGGAATAACGAGAAGTAGATAGAATAATAAGCTTTTGTAAGAATATTTTGTGGAACAGTGAGTAGACAAAGTCACATGAATGCAAAATATATTTTTTTGACTCCTCAGCATGTGAAGGCACGAGTAACACATACCTACAGTTTGTGTATGGCTCACTGGTCGTCCGCAGTTGCAGTATTTGTATAATGCAGCTTTGAATCACAGCTCTCGTTCATATCTGTGAAACCTTTATACAAAAAGAAAGCGAAACTGTAACAAAAATAATTTTAATGGAACGATTACAGGAATTTTTGTTTGTACTGAACCGTTATGGCAGCTTTAGCGATATAAATAAACACGTTGGGTTGACGTGGACAAAAGAGGCATAACGCCTCGGATCACTTTCATTTACCAGCACTCTAATTTCGTCCATCCGCTCGCCCGGCACACTTGCAGAAGAGAAAATGTTGTCGTGCTGTGTATGTATAAATAGTCATTCCCCTTTGTGGAAGCAGCAACCGCGGCAGATATCGACTGAACCAGCGTGAAAACAAATTGCCGTCACAGCAGTGCGTCCCCGCTGGTGGTAATCTGAGAAGGTAGTATACTGCAGCTTTTTATTATACACTATCGGAATGTCGCAGCTGATATTACAGACTCCCTTTCTGATCCTCTGTTTACACAGCTTCCGCTTAGATCTTGCATTAAAGACGAGAATGCCTAAGGTTTACCAAGAACGTTTACTTGAATACCTTAGGAAAGGATTGTGGTCTGAATAATTCAAACATAATTGGGGATATTCACGAAAATGTAATTATACTCACATGTGAGATATTCTGAATGAATACTTCACGTCACGGCCTCACTGAAACTGATAATAGAGTGGGTAACAATGAAGCGAGGGGGTAAGTTGTTTATCACTATGAAGAGACAAACAAATGACGTCATGGTAGCGTGCCTTTCTTTAGAAATGGAGGGAATATTTTCCCTAGAGCATATGTGTTTGTAATTATGATTGGCTGACAAAACAGACGCTAATGTTGGCGCGATTTAGTAACCAATAGTGGCTCTATTATAATGTTTAGGCATATCGCGGTGAGGGAGTATAAATTCTTGAGCCAAAAGCAGGTATCACGAAGTTCAAAAGAATCATTCGCGAGGTACACATTACGCAGTTCTACAGAATCATTCACGAGGTACACATTACGCAGTTCTACATAATCTCTCGCGTCGTAAAGTTAGTTACAAAATGTGAAGTAGGTACTCGACAACTATTACGACAGTAATTACATTCGGAAATATACCAGTTTCAGTCAGGCGTGTATAAAGATTACAGATGTGAACTATTAATTAAGTGTGACGGTAATAAAAGTGTAAAAACAAATTCTTTTATCAGTGTTATCTTTTAGTAATAAATCCTTTCCGTTTACACGCCCTGTTTAGAGATATTTGCTCGACTGAGTAATAAAAGCTAGCCGGAGGACAAAGAACCCAAATTTTAAAAAATAATAAAACAATAACAGGCGCTCAGCAAATAAGATAACACGAACAGATTACCGCGACAAACTTCTGGAATTGTGACCTTGATTGCCACCCCAGCTGACAAGCCTAGGAATGGTTTATGTTTAGCTTAATCAACGAAAGCGATATAATACCTTTGCTTACTCACAGTGCGTAACACGTACAGTCTGCATATAAAGTGTTCTGCATATGGTTGTAGTTTCAAAGAGAGCAGTACCTAAATAGAGCTTATTTTATATTTGTTATATTTATAACCATGGCTCCTACGGTTTCTAAGTTAAGTGATAAGGTATTAATTACATAGTCAAAGCAGGGAAATAATTGAAAATGTCCTCGACTTCATGAAGCAAGAAAATATATGTTCACTCGAGTTTCCAAAGGCCTTAAGAGAGTGAAAGAAAGAGTAGCCAAAGCAACTGCCGTTTAACTGAGTTCCGTTTCCAGAGTTCACAAAGATAAGAAAAAACACATAGATGAAGGAGTACCATTTGACACACCTGGGAAGAAACATAGGCCCTTAAATGTGTTACAGAAATAGACGAGTTCGAAAAAGGCGTCATTCGTCGTAGGATTCACAATTTCTTTGTGTAAGAAAAAACTGTGCCAACAGTAAGCAGATTGCTCATCAAATTGAAAGACAGCATACATTTTCAAGGTGATGCTACAAATCTGAAAAAATTATAAATGATTTAGGGTTCAAGTGGGAGGAAACGAAATCAAATAGAGTTCTAATAGAAAAGCATGACATACGATCTCAGCTGGAAGAGTACCTTACTCAGAGGTACAAATTAGAGGGTCAAACTATACTGTATGGAGATGAGTCATACATACAAAGCAGTCATACAACACCTAAAAGTTGGAGTAACGAGAGCAAATTAGGTTTGCAGTCACCTCTTGCCAAAGGGCAAATACATATAGTTAAATATAGTTAAATATGCTGTATATAACTATAAACTTATTAGTGCAGTGCAGTGCAGTGCAGTGCTGTGCATTACCGGTGTGCGTATATTTGACAATGGCTGTCCCACGCATGCAAACGACCAGTCACCTCCTGATTTGGTACGTAACTAGCTTCATAGCTGTCATTAAGATTTTCACGTGTCTAGAACTGTTGCGCCAATTATACTTACACAGTTGTGCTTTGTGAAACGGAGATACACTATTTATTTCCACTTTATCGTATACCAAAGTGCAGCTTTTGTGTAACATATGTATCAGAAGGTTTTCGTTTCGTGATAAATATAAATTCCGACCAGTGATGAAGCAGGACCACCATTTAGTTTCTCGTTTACCTTCAGCAAATATTATTCATTGGCTAAACATCCTGAAAAAAGGAATAAAAATGATTTTGATATGAAGAAATGTCTACAATATCTCGGAGAAATCTACATTGCATTATTGTGAGGATAATTTTTATGCAAGTTAAATATATTGTAGCATTTTTCTGTTTTATGCTTAATTTTTCTGTAATGTCAAGTGTTGAAACTATACATTTACCATCTCTTTAAAAACCGCACTTAACGTTCTAGTTGACTGATACGTATTTAATAAAGGCTAATAATATATACAATATTAATCAAACATAACCAAATTGAGAAACCATCACATAAAACTAAAAATATCTCATAATGATAAGCAAAAAATTAATGTTTCTCGTTAAAAATTTTATCATCATCATAATCATCATAATCATCATCATCATCTTCATGTAACAAATTAAAACCTTACATATTTACGTACCCTATTCTTCATATTATCCTTATAGCATAATTTCATTAGAGGTGCCTTCGAGCATTTTAAGCAACGCATTTGTGTTTTATAGTCTCAACGTTTTCATTCACCCCATTAACCCTGTGGTGTTTTGTGCTTGTATACTCGTAGTACTAATTAATGGGCAACAAATGTGCTAGTCTAATAAAAAATTAGACCTAATAGTTTGTTGCGAATGAGAAATACGATTACCATGTTTCACTATTAGTTTCTGAAAACTAATCAATACCATAACTTAGTTTTACATATAAGCATTAGATTTTATGCAACTTAGCAAACTTATATAATGGGGTATACATTCGTTTACCTAACTTTTTGCTGATTTTTTAAAAGAGGTTAATAAGCATTAGTTGATCTGTTAAAAATGACAGACTAATATAATAAAAATTTATTATAAAAGAAAACGAGGTCATCGGTGAAATTTACTAACATATCGTAAAATCCCTATGTTAAACTGTTGTTTGAGCTTCCATACATACTGCAAATTTTGATTTACAATTCACAATACTCTCCGAGAGAACTTGTGATTTATAACTAAAATTTCAAAATAAATGCAATTTTACTTGAATAACACTTATTTTTTAATTCTATCATGTAGGCATCGATCTTGCGAAGCTTTCGATTTTTATTTCTATTTTGTCAAATCTTCTGCTAGCTGTCAGCTAGAATTATACAACTCGCCTCTCCCGATGATTATAAAATTTTTAATTCCAAAGGACATAGAAAGAATGTAGTTTATCTGAATATCGTTTCAGCTTTAGTATTAGTTAAGGCTTACAAGGAACACAATCTCCAATGCTAAGTACCACACTAAACACACATAGAATATAAATCGTTCATGAGAATAAAAACTGTAGCATGAGTTTTCTTTATTCAAATTTTTGAATCTTGCTGCCAGAGGCATTTAAATAATAACCCATTCGATCCCTAACATTTGTAAACGAAATTTTGTAAACAATGAATATAAAAGGACCAAAGCTTACATAATTTATTATTTTTTTTACTATTACTATTATTATTATATATTGTAACATTGTTCTAATAACGACATCACAATACCTCTGTTCAAAGTAATAACTAATTCAACCTCAAACAAGAATTTAGGATTGTCTGGGAACGTAATCAAGCAACTTTTTGCTGAGGGAAAACCTGTTAAGTCATATAATTACATTACAGTTTATCTAAAATCAGTAAAAGTAAATGACACAAATTGGGTCTACCAAGTTGACAGATTAAACAAAACACTATTTTTATACATTCGTGTTCCTTTAAAGCGAGGATAGAATTAATGATATTCTATTAGTGCAGATTTCATAATAACATGTTCAAATACATGTTTGCCTTGATGGATGCATTGATGTAAGCACCTATTAGTAACAGCTCGGCATTTCTTAGCGTTTTCTGATATTTAAGCTCAGACATGACTTATCATTTCTTTTAACATGTATGGATTTTCTGGTTCGTTTCGTAAAGCTTGGCTTTGATATATCCGCATAAGAAAAACATCCAGGGGGCGATCTCGCTGGCCACCGAATGCACCACCTTTACCTATTCATCGTCCGGGGAACACATTGTTGGCATTTTCTTTAACTCCTCTGAAATAATGGAATGGTGTTCGATTATGCTGAAACTAGTTATATATGATGTATTCTAAAAGGTTCTCAATATTCAGCCCATTCTGAAGCAGTTGCAAATAAGGCTTCCCGATATGCCAAGGAGTCAAATAAACTGGCCGAATGATCACTTCCAAAATGCCGTACCACACGTTAATACTCCACTGATGTTGAAACCAGTGAGGATTCTCGGGAGCCCAATAATGGAAATTATTTTGTTTGCAATGGAATCGACGGACTAACATTCATCTCCCCATTAATACCTGCCTAGTGAAAACCGAATTTGCGTTTATTTTCTTCAAAAGCCTTCTGAGACTCTTATCAATACAAAACCACGAACTAAACACATGCAGAGAGCAAGCACTACTACAGTGCACTTCGGTTCGTATCAGCACTGCCCCTTTGAAAATCAGTGAAGTGACAACTTCTTTTGCACTCATATATGCGAGAAACAAAACTGTAAATAACGACTTCTTTCGGCTACCTGGCATTGCAACAAACACTGGAAGGTCTTCATATTTTCTAATGCAACATCCCGTTAAAGTTTCCTCTTACTCCAAGAGGGTGTGGCGAAGACTTAATATCTGCTTTACTAACGGTTCAAAAAATTAAAAACGACATTCTATTATAACTTGGAAGCACCCAAGCAAGGTGCAGTTCCAAAGTCTCGCATCGTAGACATACTTGCATCTTATGCTTTAATGCAATGGGTCCCCTGCTATCACAGAGTTACTTTTGAAGCTGGTTATAGAATTACTGCAAGATCGTATAATGAAGGGTAAAGTAACTATTACTTTTGAACCTTACCAAGAGGTTATTTTTGGAAAAATCAGTTTTAGAATGTTTTAAGGTACAGGATATTAAATATATTATATGACCGTCACCTGTGCATGCTACCTATTTTACACACATCCTTTGCAATTTTTCACCAACCCTCGGTCGCATTCAAGTTCATCCAAAGCATAACGAAAGCTGTAAACATTAATATAAACAATAGATTATAAGCATATCTGTTTACTGCCTTATAGTCTTTCTATACATACAAATTAACATTTGAAAGAAAAGAGAAATTAATTATCCTCACAGGAGATGTTGAAAACGACCTCTTTCCTGTAGGCACATCTGTGAGCATTACTGAATGTTTCTGGCAGTTTACTATATTACCTGCAGGTCTAAATTGTTCATTTCGATGTCACTACACCATTTGGTTATCTGAATTACTAGTTTATCCTTTTGTTTGTTAAAACAATGCCAATGAAAATATAACTGGTATGAAGGTGTAGCATTTCATTTGTCAAGATTATTGTTAGCTAAAGAATGATAAGTCGATATTTGCAATGTACGCTTTAAGGCAAGCATTTGGGTTGGCATCAAATTATCAACACTCAAACCATTATACCGCAAAGAATCCTGTAGTGATAATGGTTTGAGTGAGATAAGAGAGGCCAAGGGTTACTGACAGGCAGGTAAAAACCGGTCCGGTGCTGTCTGCAAATGCCAAAAGACTAAGAGGGATGAAGGGGATGGTTTGTTATCTCCGACCCACCTGCCTACAGTCCAGTGATAGTGCAGTCGTATTTCCTTCCGTCCTGGCTTTAATACTTGGAAGTTCCTATGCCTGCTAATCACATACTTTCTACTAGCTTATACAACAAAGGAACGCGCAGGATATAAATGCAGGGCACTTCTACAGAATTCTGAATATGATTATAAACAAGGAACAAAATTCAGACTAAACTTATAGAAAAGTATAGCATATTGAAAGGGAATATACCACACATATACGAGCATATACACGTAGATATATAAATCAATATTAAACAATTGTACATAATAATATAATTCAGCAAACAAATGTTAGAATATTTAGCAACCAAGATACGTAAAAAGCAGATTGTAACTTAGATAAGTAAGGGACGGGCGAGCTAGCTAATTCCAGGTAAAAGATAATTCTAGTTATAGCCCACCTTTCACCAAGCTAATGAGCAGGGAACTGGAAGCAATAAGGAAAAATAGAAAGAGTCAGATATAGAAAGGTAAGAGACAGGGATGTTGAATCTGCTTCCGGCGCGTCACTAGTATGCGTATGCGCAAAACTTTGCAGCAGAATATTTTCATACATAATAAGGTAATGCGGTCTGAGGATTAATTATAAATTTCGTTACATTTTGAGGCGCAAAGGTGAGCATCAATAGGCTTAGGTATAAAAAGGGGAAGAAAGCCACAGATTTTCCTTTCTTATGGAATCTCGTCGACACACAGTGACATTCTCTGGACAACAGATGCACGTGTGTGTTAGATTAGGCTCCTAATTATTATTATGGTGGGAATTGTTACATTGGGAAACGCTAGTCCCCATAAATATTTCTTTTATAATAAACTACGTTTTTAAGGGAAATGCAGTGTATTTTAATTTTCCTCACCTACGAAAACCCTGAGATCCGTGAAATTAGTTAGATAGGTAATTATTAGGAATGGATAAAACAGCAGCCGAGAGCAGCAATAGTCGCAGACAAGAACACTGCAACAGAGGGTATCAGCCAGAGGAACAACGTTTTCCCGCTATAACATATAATGGTGTTAGCAAATGTTTGTGGTAATTGCATTTCTCCAAATAGAGGGGTTTCTTTTGGTTTGAAGTAACAAATTAAAAGTTACAATATTAAAAAATCTGATGTGTTACACTCACATGACTTTCTCTACTCTTGTAAAATCTAATTTTACAAACGCCTATTCTCCATATGCTTCATGTTAATCGAGATATCGAGATGTCAATCTTATGGGTAATTTTCTTGTAGATGCAAGGGAATTATGGTAGCTTTTAAGCGATAGTCAAATATTTTAACGCTGGTTGCTATGTGACGCATTCCATTCTCTTTGCATGTCCAGGACATAAACAAATCTGATGTGTTACACTCACATGACTTTCTCTACTCTTGTACAAACTATTTTTACAAACGCCTATTCTCCATATGCTTCATGTTAATCGAGATATCGAGATGTCAATCTTATTGGTAATTTTCTTGTAGATGCAAGGGGAATATGGTAGCTTTTAAGCGATAGTCAAATATTTTAACGCTGGTTGCTATGTGGCGCATTCCATTCTCTTTGCATGTCCAGGACATAAAAAAAATGAATAACGAATTTGAGAAAAAGTATTATTGGAAAATTTAAGGAAATAACAAGCAATATCTCGAAAACGGTTAACTCAACAAAAGAAATGTATATGACATAAGTTGTGTATTTTAACGTGATCTACATTTTCTGTGTGGTAACATTTTGTTTATCTCTTATGGTTTACCAGTTATGCAAAAGTCGTTCACAATGAAGAATACTTTTGGAGACATTCCCAGAAAATTCGAGATATACATTTCATTTCTCATGATATTATCTTAAACATATGGTATTTTCATCAAAATCGTTAGAGCCATTTTTGAGAAAATTAAAATTTTCGAAAAATGTTCCATGTAAAGGGTAGTCTGGGGTGGGGGGATTTTTTAGAAAACCTTCGTGTCGCATCTCTGGAAGATACTGAACCTAAATACCAAGTTTGGTGTTTATCCGACTGTTCGTTTTTGAGTTATGCTGTTCACAGACACACAGACACACACACACACACACACACACACACACACACACACACACACACACAGACACACACACACACAGACACACACACACACACAGACACACACACGGACATGTTTCCAAAAATGCTTTTTTTGGATTCAGGAGGTCTCAAAACACGTATTTCCGGTGAAATCTCGGTATCGAATTTTTGGGTGGAATGCAATACTTCCCCTACTTACTATACGTAGTAGAGAAAGTAAAAAAGTCTTCTGTGAAATATTTCTACCAAAATACGATAGCTATAATACCACCGACAAGCCCTTTTATTTAAACACTCTTGATGGGATAAATATTACGAAGTTATGAGAATTTTAATTTATGCAAATTGAGCGCCAATTATGGATGCTTTAGTGCTTGCAGAGTATCAAAATGACAAACTTAGAACGGAGCAATACCAGAAAAATAAATAACATCAGTAGTTAGGTATGAAAATCTGCATGTTGTCTTATGTTAACAGGGTGCTGCCACCTTTATCAATGCTCGATGTATTTAAATTACCCAACTTTCTCCTTTGCTTTGCCCCGGGAGCTCTCTCGTAATGAATATTAATTGGCGTTTATATTTAACATGTTAATTATTGTTTACATCAATGAATGCGTTTTCATAAAATAGTACTCACAAATTAATGCCCATGCAGTGTAATCTAAACCAAATTATATGAAAATTATGTGGCTGTAAAGCCGCATCATCGTTCTTCACTCCGACATTTCGACCTCTTGTTGAACTACACTGGCCGCGAAAGCCTAAGACAATATATAAAAATTAATCCTCATTATCCAACAGAGGATTTTCTAAGCATTAAAACCTGACGGAAGGAAGTATAGTTGTATTGTCACTGGACTATAGGCAGCGACGTCGCAAGTAACAAACCACCACCTTCATCTCAACTACAGTCTTTTGGCGTTTTCAAACAGCACTCAGGCCCGTTTTTGCCTGCGCGTCAGCGACCCTTTACCGCTGTTGTTTACACTCTTTGTAGTGAGAATGGTTTGAGTGTAGACAATTTGAAGCCAAATGCTTAAGAATTATTAAGCCTGCTCATTACTTAACACACGTAAGCGAAATAGCAGATTTCAATTATGTCTTCGAAATCTGTTCGTAGGTATTTTTATTTGAACAGGAAAATAATTGTTTATAATAAGAATACCTAACCTGTGACATTTGTACTTAATGCATATCCCTTCGTCTTGAATAAAGATCTTTTAATTTTTCGTCACTGATTCAGTTCCATACGTCCTTGAACGTACACGTTATCCATTTATTTATTTCGAGTCTATTTCCAGTTTGAACGCGTTTAGCAGAAATTCTTCCTTAATCGACTAAAGCAACTGCTTTTTTATTTGATGTCTAATGAGACTTAATGTTTCCTTGTTAGTCATAACAACAGACTACATAATGATATCTCCGAGCTGCTGTATTTAGACTATTTCACTCGTATGTTGTAAATACTCTACATGTTTAGGAACTTCTTGTTCTTTACGCGACAGTTATATATTCCGAGCATGTGATAACTATCCGATAATTATTCCTTCTCCAATCGATTCTTTATGTGGTAAATATTATCCACCATTTGCTTCAGATTGTGAAGATTAAAAACAAAATGGCAGCTCTAGGTTTACTGAAGCGTCATTTGCTCTTCTGTTCTGTTAATCTAATATTTATCTTTGTTTTGAAGATCGAATACTGTTTTATAATTCAGTAGTTCATACTAATTTTGCAAAACGCCGCGATGTAATTGGTTTGTAAAATGAGCATAAGAAGAAATCACTTGTATTTTTTTTTTGCATATAAAGTATAGAAATAGGATTAATTATATCGATTTTATTTACGAAACAGTAATAATAAACGTTGCTCAAGGTAACGAGTTTAAATAGGTGAACTCGGGAATGCTACAATCTTGTTCAGTAACCTTTGAAGTAAAATATTTTTTGTAGTAGTAGGAAGTAGGAAAATTGGAAGTACCGATACGGGTGGACCTTAACTCAAGACATGGGTGTTACGCCCTATTGTTCTGGAAAGGAGGCAAATACAGAGAGATACTGACTTGAACCATGCCAACTTGAAAAATTAAATTTGAAGGGGCTGGCTCTTGGGTGACGTCTAGGAAAAATGAATTAGAGAGGCCGATGCCTGAACCATAACTCTCGCGTGATGAAATAATATGTAGAGGTAAGGAATTGAATTGTAATTTTCCCTAAGAAAACGCTGATCGCGGGGAAAAGCCGGTGTCATCACCCTAAACATCTTATACGGAATAAAAACAGAGGTACGGGGTCGAACCATACTTCTCAAAGATGATTTAGAGAAGCCGGTGCCGCCACCATATGCACTACTATAGGGAATTTTACGGAGAGGTACGGGATCGAAACCATATCCCTAGCGTTAAAAAAAAATGTAGAGACCGGCGCCTCTACCATAAAATAGAATTACAGAAATATAGAGGGTACCAGGATCGAAACCATACTTCTCAAAAAATTAAAGAGTACCCGGCGCCTCCACCATATGTCGCAACCTTAAGGGTTGGGACTGGGGAACGTAGCTTATTCTAAAGGTAGATAGAAAAACAAATAACCAATAATGGTTCTTGGTGATCCATTTTATTGTGTTAGCGAGAACATGAAGTGATGCTGGGGTTCAGTCCCCAGATTTCGGTCTAGAGGAGACCTGTATAAAATATACAAATGTAGTCCTGAAGGGACTAAGCATTCAGACTGAAACTAGCTGAAGGCTCAACTCATTACATTGCTGGATTCTTGTGTAGTCTTTAAGTGTTCAATAAAGTATGGTGAACTTCCCTAATGGGATCTTACCTTACGAGAGTTGTCAGGTATTGCAGTTGCAGGTCCAGCAGCATGGACAGCTGACAAGTTCAGAATCAGAACGACCCTAAGCAAGGGTCTGCAGCTCCTTATAAAGAAAGTTACTGCCTAGGGGGTTCTTGACAATTATGCCATGAGCCTTACCAAATATGGTGTGCCACCGCCCTAGGTTTGAAATATATCGGCCAATCATGGCTCGATACGTCAATGTTCTAGAACATTCTATGTGACGTATCGTGGTTTAAGGTGCAGCTAAAAGTCTGCAAAAAGACACGTACACCTCAGGAAGTGATGCTACAGTAACATCCCTTTGAAATGTCAAAGGAAGTAGCAGACCACGGTTTCCTGTTATAAGTTAACTTTAACTAGAATTCCAAGTCAAGAAAGTGTATGAAATATAAAAATGACCAAATGTATTAAAATGTAAGAGTTTGGCCAATATAGTAAAATATCTAATATATGACTAATTATCTTGCTGCCTGCAACTGTATACGTGACAATACTTCATGTTTATCTGCACTACTTATGGGAGCCAATTTGTCGCGGTCACTTCGTGTTATCTATTGTTGGGCGCCTGTTATTGTATTGCTATTTTTAAATTTGGGTTCTTTGTCCTCCGGCTAGCTATTATTTCTCGGTCGAGCAAATCTCTTGAACAGGGTGTGTAAACGGAAAGGAGTTTTTACTAGAAGATAACACTGATAAAAGAAGTTGTTTTTACACTTTTATTGCCGTCACACTTTATTCATTTCACATATATTTTGATACACGCCAGAATGAATCTGTTATATTTTCTGTTACTATAATCTCTTATTTGCCGCACTTTATTAATTCGCGTATTTCACATTTATAACTAACTTTACGACGCGAGAGATTTTGTAGAATTGCGCGACGATTCTCTTAAACTTTGTGACGTATAACCCACGAACACTTATGTTGAACTGAACGACGTATTACACGCGAATGCTTCTGTTGGACTGTGTGCCACCCGCTTCTCGGCTTTAGCTTTTTATACACCCTCACCCGATATGCCTAAAGATTATAACCGAGCTGCTATTGGTTAATAAAACGCGCCAACATTAGCGTCTATATTTATATCCAATCAAAATTACGAACGCATATGCTTTAGGGAAGATGTTCCCTCCATTTCTCAGAAAAGCGCGCCAATCTGACGTCATTTGCTTGTCTCTAATAATTGATAAACAACTCACCCCCTCGCTCATTGTTGCCCGCTCTTATTGTCAGTTTCAGTGAGGCCGTGTAAACTTATTTCCTAACAATGTTTATAATTAACAAACATCTCAAATCAATGTCATACAATAATGCTTATTTACACTAGAATCACTCTGGCATTTACATTGTTGTGATATAAATTACTGCCACACCTTAATGATTTTGTTATAAGCTCTCAAACTTAAAACCCTTCCTAGTTGTATTTGCTTCTTCCTTTCTACATTCCTATAGTAAGTAGAGTAAGCAATGCATTCCACTTAAAAATTCAATACCAAGATTTTACCGGAAATGCACGTTTTGAGGCTCCCTAAATTAAAAGAACATATTTAGATAAAGAACCGTGTGTATGTGTATGTGTGTGTGCGAATAACATTAGTATTGAAGTTAATCATCCTCCAAGGATGTGACAGGAAGATTTTCAAGAAAATCCCCCACCTAAGACTATAGTCTACTGGACTACGTCTGTTATTTGGTTTTTCCTTTACTTTAATCGAATTCTGTAAACGTTTATATTACAAGGGAACCTTAAAAGATAGAAAAAAAAGCTTAGAAAAATGTGGGAATCGTAAAAATTCACAATTTGTGACAAACGTTTTCGTAGTTAGCCATGTTAGCCGTTTTCGAAATGTTTAATATTGAAAAAATTTCATGTTTAGCTTCATCTAGCGGACATACCTGAAAGTTTACGATTATTTCTTCAACCATTTTTACCTTCTATATTCCTTACCTATTATAAATAGAGGAAGTATTGCATTCCAAAGGTTCAATAACATTTCAGAAACGAAGTCAGTTAAATACCGAAATTAGTATACAAGTTCATCATCATCATCATCATCATCATCCAAGGTTGTGACATGAAGATTCCAAGAAAATCCCTAAGCAGTTACTGCCCTTTTTAATGGAAAAGATTTTGTTATTTTGTTATTTTCTCAAAAGTGTCCGTATTCTAATTGAAATAGATATCTGTAGACTATTTTCATGACAAATAGAATGTATATCTTAAGTTTTCTAGGAATAGCCTTGAAGTCCTCTTTGTTCTGAATGACTTTTGTGTAAATTCCTACTACACAAAGAATATAGATCTCGTAAAAGCACATAATTAATGTTAAAAACCGTTGTTTGGCGTTAACCATTTCCGAAATATTTTTAGATTCCTTTAAAGTTTTAAATATTTCACATTTCTCAACTGCAAACCGCTATGTTTCTTTTCTGTTTATTTATTTTTTGTGTTCATGCAAATAGTATAGAATTTCAAAGCCATTACATAGCGACTGGGTTTGAAAAGATTTTAATATCGCTTTAGTTTACCTTATTCTACTGTATACCTACTACGAAATGTATGATTAATGAGAGTTTATTTGTAGATAGAATAAAAATAAGCTTTTGCAAGAATAATTTGCAGAAAGAGTGAGTAGAGAAGGTCATGTATGTGCAACACCACACATTTTTGTTTTGCATGTTAGTGAATAACCTATATATTTAAACTCATTAACTTGTTCTAGTGTTACTATTTATTATTAAGTTAAATCTAATTGGTTGTGGTCAGTGAATGCCACTGATTCTGTCTTATTTGGTGAATTTTCATATCAAAGATATACGCTGTTTGATTTAATTCAAAAAGTCATTTTCGTTTCACTCAAGATCACGTTAAATGTGATATTTTGGTGTTAAATGTAACAGGAGCTATACGTGGGTGAACGCCAACTCAGATACTGTAGCGTGTATGTGTGCGCATTGTCGCGTCGGACACATTATTGCTTTGCAGCATGACATTGTTGAACTAATCATTTTGATTGAGGTTTGAATTCAGTCCGGCGCGGCATTTCTTCCCCACCTCCTAGTAAGTAGCGTGGGCCAGTGTTGTGTGCGTCTTCAGGGCGTGTGGATGTGTATGTAGAGTGCGTGGACCGTGTGAATGTGGAGCATCCTCCCCGAATGTTTCTTCTGTAATCTGTTGTGAACGATGTAGTGACACATTTCCAATTATTTAATAAACCGCAGATAATGTGTTAATTGAGAATTTAAGTGCATTATGTTATGAATAGCCCCCGCCTGCTTTAAATTTGTGCAGCTAAGTTCCTGGTTCTCTCGTTGCCACTGCAGCTACTCTTACCAATGTTTATGACGGGGTAACTAAATTTAATATCTAGCTGCAAAACCTTTTGGCCTCACCCCGGTATATAACAATACATAGCAATGGTTACCTTTAGAGTTGTTACTTTAACGTTTTAATTTGAAATTATTTCTTATTCAGTTATAGCATCTTTTTGTTAGTACATTTTGTTATATGCCGTTTAGTTTAGTCTTTAAATGATACGTGATGGTCATGAGATTACGGTGTAGCACATTCCAGGAACTCCATGATAACCGCAAGGATGTACGGGTAAAAATCTTATATGAAATCCAAGAATATGTAACACAGATATTTTTGTTCCTTAAATAAGGATTTAAATATTTACTGTTTCGTACCGTCTGTTAGTATTTGCAGTGCTAACTGCAGCTCTTTGGATTCTAAATTATTACATATTATACGTGTGTGTTTGTAGTATATCTAATTAAGAGTTTTGTTTTATAACATGTTTGTACAACACACATTGGCAGTCAAACTGAAACACTTACGAATGCCTTGATTAATGCTTTCTCGTGCGACATATTTATTTTTAGTTAAAATATACTGCCTTATTAGTGTATTTATTAGGTTTGAAGTAGCCTCAGATTTCTTACTTGCAACAAACACCTATATGTATCCCTAAGTAAGGAGTTTTATCAGTGATGTATTGGCACAAAACATATTGTACTATTGCATATCATTATGTATTGGAAATTCATAAGTATACTAAGACATATAATTAGCTAACACTCTTGTGAAATCATGTATAATATACTATGAAACATTCTTATTACGTTATAAAATACAGTTTTTATTCTTTAAAGTAACCATTTGTCGCAGTATTTTGTTCTTAACTTATTTGCTTGGCGCCTGTTATTGTTTTATTATTTTAAGATTTTGGGTTCTTTGTCCTCCAGCTAGCTATTATTACTCAGTCGAGCAAATATCCCTAAGCAGGGCGTGTAAACAGAAAGGAGTTGTATTTGTTTTTACACTTTTATCACACTTAATTAATAGTTCACATCTCTAATCTTGATACACGCCTGACTGAAACTGTTATATTTCCGAATGTAATTACTGTCGTATTAGTTGCTGCGTACTTCACATTTTGTAACGAACTTTACGATGCGAGAGATTCTTCCAAACTGTATGACATTCACCTCACGAGAGATTCCTCAAGACTGCGCGACGTGTATCTCGTGAATGATTTCTTAGAACTGCGTGATGTGTACGTCGTGAATGATTCTGTAGAACTGCGTGATGTGTACCTCGTGAATGATTTCTTAGAACTGCGCGATACTTGCTTTTGGCTCGAGAATATATACTCCTCCCCGAAATGCCTAAACATTATAATAGAGCTATTATTGGTTACCAAATCGCGCCAACATTAGCGTCTGTTTTGTCAGCCAATCACAATTACTAACACATATGCTCTAGGGAAAATCTTCCCTGCATTTCTAAAGAAAGGCACGCTACACTGACGTCATTTGTTTGTCTCTTCTTAGTGATAAACAACTCACCCCCTCGCTTTATTGTTACCCACTCTATTGTCAGATTCAGTGAAACTTATTTCCCAACAATACTTAGGGCTAACAAACATCTAAAATCATTGGCATGCAGTAATGTTAATTTACAGTACAATCACTCTGGCATTCACAGTGTTGTGATATAAAATACTGCTTCACATTAATCAATAAGTTTCATTATTTAAACATACCTGCATTAAATGTACAATCGCAGTACAATTTTGGAGTTATTGGGTTATTGCATGTAGCAGTGTTACAAAGTACTTGTTCAAAAATCGAATCATGCATTGGTATGAGACTTTAGGAATTCGAATAAAACAAGTGGCGACAATGCATGATGCCAGAGTATTCAAATCTGAATATTAAGAAGGGATTAGGGATCAAAATCCCAGATGAGCTGTGGACTTTAAATGAGTTTAAAAGTAATCTGGGACTGCAAAACCGCTCAGGCCCATAAAGCACATCTGCCATGTGGTCGAGGGAGGTTAGATTGGTTTTCATGCGTGCTTTCTAATTTTCTTTAGCTACTGACCCTGCTATAAATCACGTTTAAAATGTCATGCAAAAGCTAAAGCACCTGTAATGTTGTTGCAGTACAAAAGCATCACATCAAACGGCAACGTAGATTTTGATATGCTATAGGTACGCTGTCTTTCGTACGTATTGATCATTCCATAGTGATTTCGGGGTATTCATAGAGTATTTATTTGTATAGTATCTCTATAATCTTTGGAACTAGCTACAAAGAAATGTCTATTGAATTAGAAGAGTAATGAATGGTTAAATATGGCATATTAAGGAAATCATGTTTACAAACTATTTTATGAGAGCAACACATGCAATGTTGCTGGAAGGCAGTGTGATAAGGTTACCTTAGAAAGTTCTTCACATTATCACGTTGGTATTAAAACGATAGTTATTTCTCCAAATGTATGACCATTTAGAGAGCATTAGTATTATGGCAACCGGTTTGTTATTTCGTATCGCAACATCCGTATTTATGACTAGAAATAATTAGCAAAGATATTTAATTTTTACTTTCTTAACCACGTACATGGTAGGTTGAGAAGGTATTGCCTTTCACCCAAAAATTAGATACCAAAATTTCCCCGGAAATACATGTTTAGAGGTCCTCTGTAACCAAAAAATCATTTTTAGAAAAAAGGTCCGTGTATGTGTGTGTGAAACGAAAAGCCTGACAAATCCCACACCCGTTATTTAGGTTCAGTACCTTCCAAAGATGTGATACAAAGATTTTCAAGATAATCCCCCACCCCAACTACCCTTTACATGGAGTATTTTTTCGAAAATTCTGATGTTTTAGTAACTAGCTTTAAGGATTTTGATTAAAATATTGCATACTAAAGGCATTTGCATCATAAATTAAATGCATATCTTGAGTTTTCTGCAAATAGCCTGTGAAGTCCTCTTCAATCGGAAGGAATTTTGCGTTATCTTCTGTAACTTAAATATTACGCAATAGACAAAAAATGTAGATCTCTTTAAAGCTCACAATTTACTAAAAACAAATTTTTCTGTGGCATAAGCTATTTCTGAGATGTGTTTTTATTAAAGGTTTGAATTGTTCAACACTTGTCATTCTTTTGAAGTCTCATCGATTTTCAGTTTTTCTCGCGGTTGCATAGAACTACAATGGAATATAAGGCCTGCACCAGTTCTCAAACATTTGGCTTCGCTGTTCTCTTTTTATTATAACGAAATGTGTAATGTAGCAATTTTTCAAAGAATTGTTTGGATTAAATATAGTATATGGAAAATAAGCTTTAGTAAGAATGGTTTATATAACCACCAATAAGGATACAGAGAGTAGAGAGAGTCATGTGAATGTATCACACCAGATGTTTGGGTAGGTATTCCACAAGAAGAATTCTTAATTATTAAAATTGATTATTGAAATTACTACTCTGATAAATTTTTTACGAACTTTTTTATGATTTAGTATTCAAACCCTTCAAAGATCTTCATATCTTCATCTCTCGTTTTTTCGAAATTCTAATTTCAAATGCCTAGGAAATGTTTTATGTTTTAAATCATTCATATCGAGGAGCTTTTTAAGCTAAAAAGTGCTACCTTTCGGGGAAGAGTGATTTAAAGTTGCGCTATAAATACCACATAAATATTGCCGTATTAGGAAAATAAATACATTTATAAATTATGAATACATTTTTACTTTCCCTATCGCATACATATGATACAGGATATGTTATATTGCGGGATTTCAGCGCAAGCTGAAGGAGGTGCTTTAAACTACAAAAATCATTTGTTTAAAAAAGTTCGTATGTATAGCATAACTCAAACGAAAATTTGGATAAATAGAAAATATACTTAACAATGTTTAAGCTGTCCAGATGTTCAAGAAAATTCCTCCAACATAGACTACGATGAACATGGACAGTTTTCTTTGATTTCTTAAAAATTGTGTTATGGATTTTGATTAAAATACAAGCTGTTTAAGATATTTTTATGACATATAAAACATATATTTTGATTTTCTGTGAGCAGGTTATGAAATCATCTTCATTCTGAATGGATTTTTTGTAACTAGACCATAAGAAATTACTCGACGAAAAATGTATCTAAAATTAATTAAAACATGCAACTTATGTCATAACATTTTTGTAGCATTAGCCGTTTTCCAAATATTAACTCTTGTATCTAAATTTTCCCAGGATATTAATATATGTCGTGCGACATATATTAATATCCTACGGGATTCTTCTTCTTGCATAAATTCATTATTTAAGACGATTGACCAGATATCCTAGCAGTTGTGTTTTGTTAACTGCATCGTGAACGAAATCAAATGCATATTAGATAATTTTTACTTTATCACGTACTTAGTATTAATGTAATTACATTAATTAATTATAGTAAGAACATGCTGTAATAAATAAACATAAAAACACAGTTAGTAGAGAAGACATTGCATTCCACACAAAAATTCTATACCGAGATTCATAGCAAATACATGTTTTGAGCCCCCCTGAGTCCAAAAAAAGTATTTCAAAAATGAAAAGTGGGATAAACTCCAAACCTAGTATTTATGTTCAGTACATTCCAAAGATGCGGCCCGAAGAAAATCCCCATCTCAACTACCCTTTATATGGAACAGTTTTCGAAACCTTTGAGTTTTTAAAAAATGGCTCTAATCATTAAAATGATTTTGATTAAAATGTAGCATATTAAAGATATTTACATGACAAAAAAAATTATATTGTGAATTTTCTGGTATTAATTTTGAAGTCTTCTTCATTCGGAAGGAATTTTCCACAATCTTTTAGAACTGATAAACTTTAAGAGATATACAAAAACAACACAAGAAGTGTAGGTCTCTTTAAGACACACAATTTATTCCAAATAACTTATTTTGTGGCATCGCCATTTCCGAGATATCCGTAATTAATGGTTCGAGTTGTTCAACATTCAAGTCCATTTTCAGTTGTTTCTTGCGATGTTATGGAAAGGGTTGTAAGGGCTGTGTGTAGTGTCCGGCTTCAAAATATTTGATTCGCTGTCCCCTTTGTATCTATAACAAAATACGTAATGCAATTATTTCCGAAAGCGTTTTTCTGGATTAAAATGAAGTAGATAGGAAGATAAACCTTTGTAAGAATATTTGTATACTCACTTATAAGCTAGAGGGTATAGAAGGTCGTGTAAATTTAACACATCAGATTTTTATTACTAATTTAGGCAAAATGATTCTGAGTAATGTAATCAGAATAATTACTTTTTATATGAATATAATAACACATAAAAGATTATGCTAAACTGTAATGAGTAGGGAATTCTATTGTAGTGTAGCACTTCATAAATATTGTGACTGTGCGCGCGCGTTACCTGTGAACGTACGTTACCATTACCATTAAGCGCGAAAGCATCCCGCCTCGCCTACCTGCCGACTGGCTGCGGCTATAACCGTTCACTTCAGAATAATGGTCACGAAACCAGCCCATTATGTCCCCGCAGTTTAGGCAAGTACTGTTCCATAAAATTACTTTGGGCCTGTTCTAGTGACCTCCATTTCTAGAACGTTCCACTTTATATGCGGATGCTATATAAGTGGCTGCTCTTGCCCGCACAGTGCAATTCTGTTAGTCAAAATATTACAAAGTGAAAGGTGGGCAGTGAAAGTGGACAATGCCAGTGCAGTTCAATTGAGAGTTGTGCACAGCAGTTTAGTTTTGAGTTGTGCTTCGACGGATCAATAATGTGTGTTGTATTTCGAGTGTGTACCAAAAGCGACTCAGTGGGAAAATGTGTCTCGCAGTAACTGGTGTTCTCATTTATTATTATTATTAATATTATTATTATTATTATTTTATTATTATTATTCCATGTTATATCGCTTTAACTCCATAGGTATATCGCGACGTATGTGTTAGTGGGTAACTGTTAGATGGATGTGTGTGGCGAACAGTGCCTTCAAGATCTCATCCCTGTAACCACTCACTTCGTCACGTGTCTACAGAGACCTTAGTGCATAGCAACTGGATCTTCTGCTTCGTACCGTGCAGATGGCATTAGGGTGCTGTCCAGTCTGACTGCTTTCATTGTTCGTGGATAGATGGCACAGTATTCGCTATTACCACCTATTTTTCATGTTTAGTGTTGTTTTAGACTTACGGTGGAACTTTGGATCGTGGTATTAAATATCCAATCCGGTGCCTACCTCAGCAGCTGAGGCTGAAAAAAAACCTGTCAGATTAGTCGACCAATGGGATTTGAACGCGGAACCTCCCAAATGCGTGCCACATACGTTACCACCTGAACCATCCCGCTCGGGCGTTTTCATTTGTTACAAGATGTAGTTCCCTTTTTATTTTGTCTTCTCCCTCATACGCACGACAGTGGTGTCGACATTTCTAATGTTACCAAACGTTACATGTGCCAGTATTAGGGCGTTATGTGCAAAGTAAATAGCTGGGTCTTATTCAGCGATTCGTTTTTCCTTGCAATATTTTTATGCCTAATTCTAAAAACCAGTGTTTCTTTCTGAAGCAGGACTCGTTATCAGCATTAACGTATTGAAAAGCACAAACTCTGATGTAGAAGTATCTTTTTCAAGAAAGTATGAATGATATTCTTCTGAATAATAGGGTGAAGTCTCGCAAAAAAGAGAATTGTAAAACCTTATTAGTCTTATTCTTTCCCTCCCTGTTTCAATTAAAAAATTGAAATAATCTTAAATTATGTGCTGCACACATAAATGCTAGTTTTTGTTTCCACAGTTCTAACAGGATAGAAAACCATCCTAAGTCACCAAAACAAGAGAAAAACGTTATTCTAGTACAGCGTGCATATGCCGTTGTTTTATTTTCATGCTATGCCGAATTTCATATCTTTTCAAATGAAAACAATACACAAAATAGGGATTTACTTTACTGCGTAGGTATTTTCCAGCAAAACATGTTTACCAACACACCTATATCCGGTAAACTCTGAGAACTGTAAGCCTGTCCACTTCATTATTTTTTGGAATATTTAATCGTATTATTCATACCTTGTATGGCATATAATATATTATATAACTGCTAAAATCTATTATTACTATCTTGTACGGAAATTCTGAACGAACGATTCACCGGCAGTAGCATATATAACCAGAGGTGTTTAGGTGAAGACAACAGTTCCATTAAGTCTAAATGTAATCCATCGAGTAAGATTACATCTTTGTTTTGAAGAAATTACAAATATTTGGGTGGTTTAAGTCCTTGCAGGACTACCTCTAAGAACTTGCAAGCCAATCCCTTGGGTCAGTAGTCCGTCGAGGAGCAAGTAAACTCTGGATCATAATATATCCAGGATGGATAATCAGCCCAATGCCTGGTTGTGATGAAGGAAATGAAATGTGGTTCTGAAAGGAATGATAGGAAAATTCAGGGATCAAATTACCCAACCTGACATACGGCTAGCGACTGAAGAAAATCACGAAAAAGCCTTCGGTCAGATTAGTCGGCCCTGGAAGTTTGAACGCGGGATCTCCCGAATGCGAATGTTACCGGCGAGCCATCCCGCTACGTGTTTGTTTCTCACGAGAGTTTAATAAGCACTCGCTTGTATTTCAAGTATTATCGTGTTGTGTTCTTTCCGCTATAAAAAACCCGAATGTCTAAAATAATTTTTTTCCAATCATTCTTCCCTTAAGGACTGGTACGTTATTATTGCAACAAACTAGTGCTAAAAACGGACAGAATCTTCCGGTATCCTATATTGTTTATCTTTATTTAATGTTGGCAGAATCCGTTATGTTCTACAGCTACACGCCTGTGCTAATCTCTCATTGATTTGAACAAAGTGGGCGGTGACACGGAAGCGTTTTACCTGAGTGACTAGAAGGCACTCGCCAGACACACCATATCTATCTGTCTCTTATTGGTTTGATGTCAAATGTCTGGCACTCAAACCCTAACCAATGAGCAGAGGTCGATTTCCGATTCAGAAACGAAGGAAGCCGAGGGTAGCAAGTAAGACAAACATTATGTGGAGAGGTTGAATAAAATTGCCTTGTAAACCATGTCCTATTTACTTGTCATTTGAAAGTAACAAAGGATATGGAGAATAAAGCAAAAACTATTTCCTTTAATGAGCAAGGTTATAACGGAATACAAAGTATAATTAGAGGAAACTTGTAAAAAACAGTTAAATAAATAAAGCTTTCAGGAGAGGTAAAAAGTATTTTACTTCGAATAACTCACTTAATAGGTTAAGGCATTATGGGGTAGTTATTTTTCTTTGCTCTTCTTCTTCTTCTTCCCTTCTGATAATAACTGTTCATAAAGCAGAAAGAGTAACAGGCATATTAATTTTGAATTATAATATATTATATACAAACATGGTAAGGAACTCAGTTATATGAATTGAACCACGTCAAAAAAAAATATTACAAAAAATTCCCAAAACGTAGCAATTTTGCATTACTTGAAAACTGTGTGCAACCTTATTTATATACATTTTCCTACAAATTTATGATAATAAAGTTTATTTAAGATAATACCAATTCCGAATTTGGAAAGGTAGAATCAGAATAAAAATTTCAGTGCCATAGTGAGGGTTCAACCGCGACCTTCAGCTTCACGTACCGCTGCTCCGCCGTTTGAGCTCGATGTCATATAACAAAGGTAAAACGGACATACTCCATATTGACTTACATACTTTTTCAATCCGCTTTTACCTTTCTAGCATACAAAAAGAAAAGTTAATAAAACATGATGTTTTTCCAAGTTATCTAAAACTGCCTTGGATCCTAGCCTCTGTTGCATATCCACCAGCTCAGAAAAAGACAATGCGAAAGCCCCCAATCAACTTGGGTTGCTAGAACTAGGTAAAGGATGAGGGTGGAGCCTTAAGTGAGGAGGAGCTGCTTTACAAATCTCTTTCCAACTTAAAACACAGCTCATTATATCAAGCTTTTTTGCACCCAGGTGTACATGGTTTCCTCAAGGAATAAAAACAAACGTTTAAAGTAATGCATTGGAAAAACAACCTTTAAAGTGCATAAAATAATGAAAGCGAAGAGCAAGTTTGAGCTGGAATTGTATCCTTTGCCGATACGATTCTCTCTTAAAGAACATTTTATTTTCCAAATAACTGAGGTATACTGTTTATGGTAGCTTTTATTATTATGGCTTGTTTCGTATTCTCCTTGTATAAGCTTCGAATATTTATGACTTCTCTCCGAGAACCTGTACGTCTGCATTATCAATAAAGGCAGTGAGAAATGAGAGATACTACCAGCAATTGTGGCTCGCCAGAAAAAACAGGTTGAACATTTTATTGCCTGTAGTGTTTTTACATGTATAAATCGAATCATGAACAACAGTACATGCTGTTGTTAGGCAAGAATATTTTATTCACCTAGCCTAAGGAAAGAGATTTATTTTCACCTTACCAGGCAAATAAACGAAAGCGCTTCATATCCAAGAGTTTGCGGCTATTAATTCATTTGTTTTCTCCCTCCAGTTTTCTCTCGATTTACCATTTTACGTTTCATGCTTTCGTGCACCCTCCATTCAGAGGTACACGAATTACATACGTTTGCAATGGTTGGTACATTCCGGCTTCAGGTAATGGTTGTCTTGACTAAATAAAAGTGCAGCACTCACCTGAAAAAGACAAAGATATGAAATTAATACAATGCCATTCTAAACCTCGTTAGTGATTTCATTAATATTATTGTTTCTAGTGCTTGTATGTACTACTCGGCCACGCTATGAATGTGCTTGGAGGAGAGCGGCAGCTTTTCTGTTGAATGAATGAATGAATGAATGTATTTATTTATTTATATAAAAGTATACATACATAGCTTTATCAATCGTATGGGTCCACAGACCGTACGTGCTGTTATAATACACGGAATAATAAGCAATAATAATATAAAAAATCTGATGTGTTACACTCATATGACTTTCTCTACTCTTGTACAATCTTTTTTTACAAACACCTATTCTCCATATGCTTCATATTAATCGAGATATCGAGATGTCAATCTTATTGCAATTTTCTTGTAGATGCAAGGGGAATATGGTAGCTTTTAAGCGATAGTCAAATATTTTATCGCTGGTTGCTATGTGGCGCATTCCATTCGCTTTGCATGTCCAGGACATAAAAAAATGAATAACGAATTTGAGAAAAAGTACAAGTATTGGAAAATTTAAGGAAATAACAAGCAATATCTCGAAAATGGTTCACTCAATAAAAAAAATGTATATGATATAAGTTGTGTATTTTAACGCGATCTACATTTTTTGTGTAGTAAAATTTTGTCTATCTCTTATGGTTTACCAGTTATGCAAAAGTCGTTCATAATGAAGAATACTTTTGGAGACATTCCCAGAAATTTCGAGATATACATTTCATTTCTCATAACATTATCTTAAACATATGATAGTTTCATCAAAATCGTTAGAGCCATTTTTGAGAAAATTAAAATTTTCGAAAAATGTTCCATGTAAAGGGTAGTCTGGGGTGGGGGGATTTTCTTCAAAATGTTCGTGTCGCATCTCTGGAAGATACTGAACGTAAATACCAAGTTTGGTGTTTATCCGACTGTTAGTTTTTGAGTTATGCTGTTCACAGACACACACACACAGACACACACACACACACACACACACACACACACAGACACACACACGGACATGTTTCCAAAAATGCTTTTTTGGGATTCAGGAGGTCTCAAAACATGTATTTCCGGTGAAATCTCGGTATCGAATTTTTGGGTGGAATGCAATACTTCCCCTACTTACTATACGTAGTAGAGAAAGTAAAAAAGAAACGACAACAAATGAAAGGAAACCAGAAAAAAGCGTTCATCGACAAGAAAGCACTATTGCGCGAAAAAAAAGTAGAACTATTTAAAAATAACATCTTAAATATCCACAGCGATAAACCTATTCCGATGCATTATTATACCCTATTACACTAAAAAGAACAGTTAGGAGAACATACACAGCACAATAACAGTAGGTAAAAAGAATATAAAAAATCTGATGTGTTACACTCACATGACTTTCTCTACTCTTGTACAATCTATTTTTACAAACGCTTATTCTCCATATGCTTCATGTTAATCGAGATATCGAGATGTCGATCTTATTGGTAATTTTCTTGTAGATGCAAGGGGAATATGGTAGCTTTTAAGCGATAGTCAAATATTTTATCGCTGGTTGCTATGTGGAGCATTCCATTCTCTTTGCATGTCTAGGACACAAAAAAATGAATAACGAATTTGAGAAAAAGTATAAGTATTGGAAAATTTAAGGAAATAACAAGCAATATCTCGAAAACGGTTCACTCAACAAAAGAAATGTATATGATATAAGTTGTGTATTTTAACGCGATCTACATTTTTTGTGTAGTAAAATTTTGTCTATCTCTTATGGTTTACCAGTTATGCAAAAGTCGTTGACAATGAAGAATACTTTTGGAGACATTCCCAGAAATTTCGAGATATACATTTCATTTCTCATGACATTATCTTAAACATATGATATTTTCATCAAAATCGTTAGAGCCATTTTTGAGAAAATTAAAATTTTCGAAAAATCTTCCATGTAAAGGGTAGTTTGGGGTGGGGGGATTTTCTTGAAAACCTTCGTGTCGCATCTCTGGAAGATACTGAACCTAAATACCAAGTTTGGTGCTTATCCGACTGTTCGTTTTTGAGTTATGCTGTTCACAGACACACAGACACACACACACACAGACACACAGACACACACACGGACATGTTTCCAAAAATGCTTTTTTTGGATTCAGGAGGTCTCAAAACATGTATTTCCGGTGAAATCTCGGTATCGAATTTTTGGGTGGAATGCAATACTTCCCCTACTTACTATACGTAGTAGAGAAAGTAAAAATAAAGCACCAACACCAACGAGGACTAATTTCTACACACCCGCTTCCCCACTATCAGCCTTCTCAGATCTCAGCTAAGTTGTTTTAAGTAGAAATTTACCTATCCCCTCCATGTCTTCTCTGCTTGCCAGTGGCGCCCAACATGCGCTTAGCTTTCCATTCGAGATGGTAAAGGATTGCGGTAAATATTTTCCCCTCCATTCTTATACCCCTACATCTTGACAATATATGCACCCATGGCTCTTCCTCCTCGCAAATGGGGCAGATTCTCCTACCACTTTCATAATAACTTTATCATCCTTCCTGCTCCCAATCTAAGCCACGCGAGCCCCTGTCTAATGAGTTTGGTGCCCGTTTTAATGTATTGCTCCACACCCCACTCAGATTTTATCCCTGACTTTACTTCTAATGAAACCGTGCATTGCGCAGTTGTTTGTTGCCTGTCAATATCACAGAAGCAGTACTTAATTTTTCTCCATGCACTCCGTCTATTTGCCTGACCTGCCATCCAAATATTGCCCATTCCTATGGTTTCCAAACCCCTCTTTAGTTTTGATGTACATGTCGAATTCCCTTTAATTCTTAACTGATCACGGTAGAGGCCGTCCAAATTAGAGATTAGTCTCCGAGAACGATTTTTATCCAGTATTTAACTGCTCTGATTTTGCACTCTATCGTCTCACTATGCGCTCCAAATTCCCTCATAACTCTACAGTTGGCCGTCCCCTTCCTATGCCCAGAATTCCTTTAAAAAATCCGGTCTTCACTTGATCCAAATTCCGTGTTTGTTCTCAGCCCCATATGCCTGTTCCATATGTCATCGTGGCCCTAACTGTCGCTCCGTATACGCTCTCCAGTAAATTTACGGAGATATCCGGAATTCTGCTACGTATCGGGAGAGCTTCTACTGCTTTTACTCTTGCCTTGTGTTTCGTGATGTCAATATGTTTCGTCCATTTTCCGTTTATCGAAAATGTTAGTCGTACAAGAAATTGTTAACGTTGTCCTGCATATGTCCATCTCTCCTACCTACTATAAACCTAACCACTCTTGAACGTCAATGTTTTACTCAGAGTTTTTGTTGACACTGCCTAACGTCATCAAGGGTAGTGATCAGAGAGGAGTGAGCAGCAAGGCAGTCGGGGAATGTACAAATCTGCAACGAAAACTATACTACATTTTATAGGCCTCAGTCTCGCTAGTAAATGAACTCAGAATTTTTAGTTGATTGTCGTTCCGATGTCCCGCCCAATTGGTTCGTAACTGTTTAGTTCCTCTTTCAAACGCACGTATTCATATCGTGGCCGACTAGTAGGAAGTTTAATGTAAAGTTAGGTAAACGTTTACAAAGGGCAGTATTACCAATGATGAATGATAGACATGTATTCTTTAGATGAAATCACAGAAGAAGGAAACATATTAACTCCTATCACTTCTAGATAATATCCAAGAAATAGAGGTAAAACAACATCAAACTTTATGCAACTCCTGCAGAGTGCAACTCATTCTACTCATTGATTTTTACATAATAATCAAACAATGTGAATGATAAAAGGTGTGATCAATGATATGTTGACAGTAATGTACCAGAAACCGATTTCAAATGTAGAAAATCTCAGGCTGCCAAACTGCTTTGGCTGAATATGACAAATGTGAAGTTTATTTTGGCAATAAACTAAGTTTGCATGTATTTAAAAGCTTATATATATTAATTACCTAGTCATTTTTGACAGGTTACCATTCTTCCATGTTTAGGGTTTTAAGAACACTTGGTAGAGTTTTTACTGCACTTATTAAGTTTAAAATATGTATTAGAATTGACGAAAAAGCTGTACACTATAACTATACAATTGTTATAAAATCTTTAACACTGATTAAACAATTTCTTCTGAATTTGAAATATATTTGAAAACATTGTCTATCTTTAATTGTTACGC